>OW804095.1:61397495-63897495 GCA_942159475.1 Sthenelais limicola | reverse complement strand
GAAAGATTAACTTTATTTTGCTTCTTTTTCTTTTTTACTTTCCTTTTTAAAGATTCTTGAATAGGTACCGAAGGCGCGGCCTGGGCCAAGTCGTTCCGCAGCGTCTGCCAACGAGGGTGTTGGAGTTGGTAATGTCTCTGATTGCTGTCTTTGAGAGCAATTAATAGAAATTTTTTTTTTAGTTGTGGAGGATCCAAAGCGTTTAGAGATGAGTTTGAGGAGAGGATACTCGAGTGTTCCTGTTGATATCTCAAGTAGCGCTCATAGGGTACAAGAACAACTTTTTTGGTTGTCATTTTAGTTTTTTCAACACCTTATGTAGTGGAGTGGATATAGCTGAGAACAACTCCAACAAAATTTGTCTATAGCGCTGAATTAGTTTCCTTTTTTCAGAGTCTGAATTTTTCTTACTCGAAATTCGAGTCAGTAACTTTTGTCGGCGAACAACGAGCTTCTGAGCTTCAGATGGTAGTCTCAAGTTGGGTAAATGTAAAAATAATTCCGATATTGCTTTAATTTGACTTGCGGAAATTGTTTCCAGTAGAGCCTCCGCTTGTTTACGGTTTGGGGTTGAGATCAAAAGCTTTAAGAATTCAACATTCTTCTCAACAGCGCCCATCCTAGGCGGTTTGGGTTTTCACTTTTTTTGAAGACATGAAAGACACAAATCCGTAAGCTTTGGAGTGTATGCAGGTTCTGACAGGGGTAGTTCCACAATATCGTTTTTATCTTCTTTTTCTTCTTGATCAACAAAGTCAAGTAGGTTTGGGGTGGATCCATGAATAGCGGTTGTGGATCCCTTGTGATATCGCATACATGAGCAATCAAATGCGCTAGTGGTAATCATTTTTGGAGACATACACAGATAATCGGATATGTCATCGTAATCCCCCCCGCATTCATCTTCATCCGTGCTCTCATCACTCTCATCCTCAGGTTCTCTTTTCTTTTTTATGCATTCAAATGAATTTTTAAACATCCTAGTAAGTAGAGTGTTCATTTTAGTTCTCAACTTGATGTGGTTCTTTTTTTTTCAAAGAATTACAGTTAGCTGTTATGGGAAATGACACCGATATTGATTGACGAAGATTTTCTTGTCTTTCTAGAATAATAGAAAGGGTGCGTGCACTATCCTCAGATTTGGATAGCATTTTTTGAGCTACTGAACACTTTGGGGAGTGTTTAAAATGCTCCACACTCACAACATCGTCCTCTTCCCATGAGTGTATTATGATACCGCAATGAAAGCATTGAACGCCGTCACCACCTCCAGTGTAAAATAATCCCTGTTGAGATAAATCCAAAATTCTCTCACCATGTTTGTAATCAGCAAATGTGCGTAATCTCACAGCTGGATCGGCAAATAATGGGAATCTACTAGCCATTTTTAGTTATGAATGCGATGCAGTCTTCTCCTGGAAATATTCGAGTTTTCAGTCTGAGATCTGGTAGGTAGTTGCGTGGGGACAGGTCCAAAAGCAAGTATCCAAAAGGCATACTCACACAAAATTTATATGCTTCCAGAAGCGAGTTTCCCATTCCAATCTGTCTTCCCAACATTCCAATTTGACTTATATCTCGAGGGTTTCTAAAAAGGGCTGTGTAGTGACAATTTAACGCAATATCTCTAGCGTGGCGACCCTGACAAAAAATATTTTGGGTGATAAAAATAACTGATACATTTTTGTGGTGACTCTCTCGAGTGAATAACCTTTCCATAGCCGGTGACTTTACAACATCTTGCATTTGATCGTCAATAATGAACAAGCGATGATCTGCGCTGGTGTTTACATTCTCCGGTAGTCCTTCTTTAAAATTCACTTCAGAGGTCATAGTTTCAAAAGAGTCTTGCCATACCCTGTAAAAGTAAAAAATCTCTTTAGGAGGGTGTTCAAACATGACATTCTTATGCTTTATAAGTCGTTTAACGAATTTGGTCTTACCAGCACCTGTTGTGCCTGAAACGGAGAGCGTGCAGGGACTACAAAAGGAATAAGTGGGTACTTCAATAACGTCTGTCATTGTAACAACTGGATAAAATCTTAAATTTGAAATTGGTTTTATACTAGCATCTTTAGATCGATGACACTCACTTATGCATTGCACCACTGCACTTGAGCTTTTGCGGGGTATGTGGTGGATCGTACTGAGGCGCACTGGAAGGTGGCTCCCTCTTATGAGATGTTGTTTTGCGGAAGAGAGACAGATTCGGGAGGATGCGCTAGAAGGTGGCGCCATCTTATGGATTGTGCTTGGGAGGAATCATTTCTACTGAAGCACGCCGGAGGGTGGTGCTCTCTTACGGCTTGTACTTGAACTTTTGCTTGCCGGGGATCGACTAGACGGTGACGCCCCCTCGTGGAATGTGCTTGAGCTTTTGTGTACTAGGGATCGGAGGGTATATAGAGAAGTCACCGTTCGGATAGGTGTGGGGGGTATAAAAGATTTAAGTGAGACATAAATGGAAAGTGGCGTCGATTCATTACATTCATAGCTTGTGGTATTTATTTGCTAGATACTGGGGACCGATTCATTTGGGTATATAAAGAAGTCGGTGATTGGTGAGTTGCATAACGCAAATAAAAAATACAGGTACATTGCGAATTCATTTATTGAGCATAATAACAATAATAATAATAATACATTTTCGTAGAATTACGCTTTCTCTCACCTCCTCCCAGATTTTTCCTAGTTTATTATAACCCCTAAACTCGCTAGGTTTTGTTATGGTTACTACTCTCTCGCTCAGTCCTGATGACCAATATGAATCTGCTCGATTGGCGTAAACAATCGGAAGTGTGTTAGTTTCTAAAAGTGTAGATAAAAGACTGGGAACGTGTTGCAGTTTAATTAGCAAAACCTCTAACATAACTAGTTCTCTGTTTTCAATGTAATCAGGTCTTGATAGCATTGGTTTCATTTTTGTTTGACATTGGATTATGCTTGTAAACAGTAATATATCACACGCTGTTTCCATTTCATTCATTGCAATTGCCATTTTGTAAAAATACAACTGTGCTGATGAGTTAAAAATCCAACCTAAACACTCAATTTGACATGGATATGATTGCGAGAATGGGTGATTATCACTAAACACATAATATGCAGGTATGTTTTGCCAGGGATTTAGTACAACATCCAATGGTCTAGTGGATATTCCATCTTCCATTACTTTCCTTTTTATGTATAAATAGGAAAAACCTGATCTGTCCTGTTTATATGTATAGATGGTGTTATTTCTCTGACGAAAACCGACATTTGTACCTAAGCGAGCTCTCTTAGTTTTCAGTACACTCTCGTATTTTTCAAATGGGTCTTCAAGTCGACGTTTATTCACACCCTTACAGCTCAATTTACACCCACCGGTGTTGTTTTCCTTCAAAATATATGTTTTACTGGATAGAGCTATCATTTCAATTCCCTCAGCTTCCTTTTTGAATAATCCAGGAGTTCTCTTGCAGAATTTGGCACATCTTTCACAGCAGCGACGTGGAAACCATACCGATTTGTCATCCTGTCCGCATAGGTCATATATTTCACTCAAGTATTGCTGCTTCAATAACGGGTGGATTATGTCTTCTAATTCGTTCTCAGATATTGCAAAATATGCGCTGTCTGAAATAAAAAAAAGATAAATGCATATTCAGTGTCTGTTAAAGAAGTATTAATCATTTTAAAAAATATTATGAAAGTAAGTTTCAATTACCTGTATCCATCTCAATATATTCATAGTCGCTTCGATCTGCATAATAATCCAAGCAGTCATAGTAAAACTGCAACATTCTAAGTTTGGCATATTGCAGAACAAAATATCCCAAATAGATTGGAAGGTCTAATGTTATTTTATTTTTCACACTTTCAATCTCATAATGGTTCGATCCCAATTCTGAAAGTTTTCTAAATGAAGGTTGGTTCACTTTTTTTTGTGCTTCTGTTCTACAAGAGTGGTATGTCACATTTTGGTGGTGTTCCTTTGCCATTATAAGGCCTCCATAACCTGAATTTCCTACAAGCTTCATTGTTTCTGCAGTGACACTTAAGCCCTCTTTATCCCCATCCCGTCTCGCGTTCGAAACTTCATTTTCAAAACTTTTAAAGCACGCTTT
Source organism: Sthenelais limicola (assembly GCA_942159475.1). Lineage (NCBI taxonomy): Eukaryota > Metazoa > Annelida > Polychaeta > Phyllodocida > Sigalionidae > Sthenelais > Sthenelais limicola. The sequence continues at coordinate 63,893,389 of OW804095.1, read as the reverse complement.
TGGCACAAACTCAACAACTTGATATACTTTGGTTACGCGCATTCCATGATCCAAGTACCATTTGAGTAATGGAGTAGCCAGTAAAACCTTATCCGCATAAAGAGCACTTATCAAAAGCCTGCGGGGTTTTGTGGAAAGATTAAAGTCTAAAACGTGCTTTTGCATGTGTGAGCCAATATCCTTATGTTCAATGTCATTTGTGCAAAACAAAGGTGCCATTTCAGCAAAATATTCCCTGGGTGGAAGTTTCCGCTCATAACCAGGAGCCCAGGCTTCTGGTACCTCGATCCGAACCTCAACAGATCCAAACAGGAGGTTGTTCTTCACTGCCTCAATTATCTCATCCTCTGTTACTTTATGTGGATGCTTTAGATATAATGAAGGAAAGTGTTCACGCATAAGTTGTTTGATCTCAATGTTTGATTGCATCTCCTTTCGAAAGTCACACTCTCGCATAGTAACGAGGTTATAGCCCAACTCTTTTATGTTTTTCTCTTTTTCTGCTGTATTATGTCTTCTAATTTTCCAAAGTTTCGGATCCATCTTGTCCTTTTGACATGAGCAGCCATGGAAGTAGCATCCATTAAACTAAAACAAATAAATAAATATATATAATACGTGTATATGCATATGCATACAAACATACAATTTTACTATAAGAAAATTACGACTAAATATCATGACTACCCTAAAACTCACTTCATAGGCGGTGTTTGATATCGGGCAGAATCCGTCTGTCAAATATGCTCCAATTCTCACTTCCCTACCTCTGTTGAGTTTGTGGATGATGACAATCTTCTCAGTTTTTCTCACCCACTCCAGCCACAAAAACATAAGCATGTGAATTGTGTGTTTTTTTTGGGAAAAATCATGCTCGACAAAACGTCGAATGTATGGACCAGTTGGGAGTTTTTGACCCAGGGACCATAGGTATAATGCATTAGCATCCAAACCTAGTATTTTTTTGCATATCTTTTTACCTCTAATTTTTGTTTCATTGACTTTGTGATGGCGATGAAAAATAATGGAGGGTCCCCCTGTTATGTTTTGCTTGAATGTTTTATACAAATCTTCATCATGACCACCAATCAATGGGAAAAATGTATCTTTATCTGCTGATGCAAAAAGCATTCTCCGAGCGATACCTGGTACTGATACAGCCAGTTTAAAAACATCAATACCTTTATTAAAGTAAAAAGCTTGTAGTTTTTCTACAGCACTAACAAAAGGACCAACATCAAGATTATTGTAAAAAATCAGAAGATCTTTCAATGTCTTCATATCTTTCTCCTTCCATACTGAACAAACTTGGTTGTATTCTTCAGGTGAAATGTTGGTGTTTCGAAGGGAAGAATAAAAAGCTTCATGACTTGGAATTGAAGAGTCATTTAACTTCTCGTATGAATCAAGATATTCATATGGAAACCAAAATTTTGATTCCTTAATGTGAAAAGATTTCAGAAAACCTGAATAAGAAGAACCAGGGGCTAGAAATTGACAAATATCAAGAAATTTAAGTTTTTCAGTTGAAATACTAATGTATGCATTGTTCTTTTTTATAACAATGTAATTGTCATTTTTTTCATTCATATCAAGAACTTTAAATAGTGTTGATTTTATCAGATTTATATCATATCTGGCTGAGTTAAAGCCAAAAACTGGAAGTTGGTTAATGTATGTCATAAACCTGGCTCGAATGGATTTAATGCGATCATGCATGCGTGATCCTGAGTTTTTTACTTTGGGGGACTTTTTGGTTTTCTCTTCCCCATCTTCTGACTCCCCCTCCTCATCCTCTCCCTCCCTCATCTCCTCATCTTCTTCCTGATACTCCCTCTGTCCGTTCTCCTTACTCTCTTCCTCTTTTTCATTCATAGAGCTTGCGATAGAGTTCCATTTCTCTACAAGCTCATCCAATTTTGAAATGGCATCCTTCCATTTTTCCAAAGCTAATGATAATGTCATTGCTTGTATTTCAAGCATGTATAAAATCATATCTTCTACTAGAGTTCTTTGATCTGAATTTACAAAGCATTTTGGGTGCTTGTAGTTTTCTACATTAGAGCAAATTGAAACTGAAACAGCTCGGTGAATTTGAGACCAAGTTAACTTGTCTGAATTTTGTTCAAAAATCTTTTCAAGAATAGCTTCAAAATCAAAAACACAAAACCATGGAAAGTGGGAATGTGATTTTTCAGTAATAATTCCCAATTCCTCCATTTCATCAAAAATTGTTCCCTTTGTTGAATGAAATCCTGATTTATATGTGTACTTAGTTCTACTGACACAAATTTGTATGTGCTTGTTATAATTTGATTTGTCACTAAAGACTCTCTCACAAGTTGCACAAGAAAATTTTCTAGCATAAGTCTTAAAATTTGTAATGTAGGATAGGTGGTGTTTGTATATGTTCATATACATCACATTTAAATTTGTGGTGCATGATTTATATCGAAGAGTGACACTTCCATCAGGTAAAAGTTCATAGATATAAATAGATACGTCAAAACATTTTTCAATGTGTGGTATCTGTTCAAGTGAAACACCCTCATATTTAGCTGGTGAACTTGGTAGTTCCTCCCTGGTAATAGCTCGGTCATTGACAAAAGCTCGCCATTGATTATATAGTTCGTATATAGATCCAAGGGATAACTGATTATTCTTATGCTTAGCCAAGCATCTAAATAAACATAATTTATCCTTGTATAGGTTGCCTGTTTTGTGGTCTTTCTCAAATGATAGAATACACTTCTTTAGGCGAACATAATCAGGAAGAAATCCCGCCTGTCCAAGTAAATATTGAGTTCTTGTAACTGTATAAAGAACGTTTGTAAAAAACCAAGGTCTCCATTTTGTATTAGGTCGTACCGAAGTTATATATGTTTGAAGGTTTATGGAAATTAATCTCTCATATAACCTCTCCAGATCTTCATGTTTGGAAATATAAAACGGCTCGCTAAGAATTGAGACGTTATTGTATGGAACAAAATATCGCATTTCATTTGTCTCTTCATTTCGAAGTATTACACCTAATGAAACATCAGCTTTAAATGAGTGATCTTGATACTCAAATATACGCTCAAGGTGAGTCGCAAATTCATCCACACCGCCTGAGAAATCATTTGTGGGGAAGTTATATTGATCCTGAATGTCGCCTAGGTTATGGTTGGCTAAAATAAATCTTTTGTTTGTCTCATAGATCTTTTTAGTTTTTCTGTCATTTTCAATATTGTCATCAAAAGGGGACTCTACCCAGGGAGGTGGTGATAAATTTTCGGGGGAAATACTATGTCTAGCTTGTTGGTGTTCAAACAGTAGTGATCGTGTTAAAAATTTTGAGTTACAGGCTCTGCAATTGTACGTTTTTTCTGCATTCAAATGAGAATTATCATGGGTTATCTTATCACGAACTGATGTGTATTTGTATCCGCAATGAGTACAAGGTCTTCTAATATCGCATCGAGCTTCGTGTTTACATTTCCCAGATAAAGTTTTGTAGTCTCTCTTACAAAATTGGCATTTAAATTTCTTGCAGCTTTTTATGTGGTTTTTATGCTCTTCCGAATTTGAAAATTGTGTCCCACAAACTGGGCAAACAAATTTGATATCTTCATTCTCTGTCTGTGGATCGGTTATATTGTTTTCTGTGGTGCTGGATGTTGGTAAAGGATTTAGGTCCATAGATGCAGATGCACCGTACTTGGGAGCTAGCCCAAGGATTGTCCATCCTCACCACAAAACCAGCAAGCCTTGTCTGGCTTCCACTGCCTGAATCTCTTCTGTCCACCTCCTGTAGAGGGGGCAGATGAAACAGCCTTAGGAGCGGTTTTCTTATTGGCCTGCCATGCCTGCATTGCCTGAAGAATGCACTCAGTGATCTCGTCCGAAGCTGATACTTCGGGCTGTACCTCTGAAGGTTTCTCTAGCAATTCCATCATCTGGGCGATGGCTTTCTGTGCCTTTTTGCTCACCACACCACCAGGAGATGCGGACATGGCGAGGGTCGAGGACGTACTGGTATCCACACTCGCACTGTGGCCAAATCCAAAATACAGCTTTTGTACACTACAGCCCAATGTGCAGCTTGGTTCAAGTCATATGGCTGCTTGAACCTCACAAACTCCGCCTGTTTAGGATCAGTTAAACTTTTCAAAAAGGTCCGTATACACAAAGTGCGCATAGTGCTGTCCAAATGGACACCAAAAGCGTATCTTGCAGCCTTAGATACATCATTGGCAAAATGCCTGGCATTTTGACCAGGGGTCTGTCTGGAAGCATAGAATTCAGCCTCTCGCTTCTCTTGACAATAATCACCATAGTTGGTCTCCAAATGGGCCACCAAATCAGGTAATTTTGTCCCTGGGGGCAATTCACCAAGTGCCGCTATCTGTCGTCTACAACTGCTTTTGAGTTGCCTCAAAAGCATTGCATCTGTCCAGCTATGGGCTTCAACCAAAACTTTCATCTCTGCAAGATGATGTTGCCACAAGTCTTTCGTAGAGTCCCATTCTTTGAGATGAGAATCCGGGCATTTACAGGTGGCGCTACGATCGGCGGCAAAAACTCGGGTGAATACGACAGCTGAGTGCCATAGACGCTAACGCTAAAATACCTGTTTTCAACCCCTTTGAAACCATACATAAACGGGTCAAAATGCTATGATCTTACATGGATATATCAAGTATTGTTCATACATTGCAGTCGCTTGTTCCGTTTTGCCGACAATTGTGTATACTTTAAGACATCAAGGGGGAAAGTTTGAGATTTTAAGCTGGGTTGCTATGGTCGTCAAGGGCGGGATTCCCCCACGGCCCGGCCCACTGCTCGCCAAGATGCACTGTCACGTGACCAGATGAGCGGATGCCGTCTCAAAGAATAGTCGGATGGTACCCAAACGAGGTTGTACATGCTCCTCATCATTATAGAATGTATAACTAAACTGAGCTCTAGTGGGGTCCGGACCATCGTAGGTCAATCCCTGAACCAGGGACTTATTGCCAAAAGCAATATTCGGGTCCGGCCGAGGCAAGTTGATTGTGGAGGCAAGAACATCCGGAGACAAACTTACAGTGGTAGTCCGTGAACTAGTAGTATCCACAACCGGGTTAGCAGTTTGTGTAGGTACACCAGTAACAGTTGTCATACCACCATCCTTTCGTACATAAGTCTCATTCACTACCTGTCCGCGTATATAAGAATCATCGCCCGTAATGGCTGGTTTCTTAATACTAGACATAGTGCCCAGTTCCACCTTCTTCTCAACCTCTACTTTCGGAGAGGACTCTCACAGCAGCCACAGCACACAGCAGCCACAGCCACAGCAGAGGGCTCCCGGATAGTCACATGCCTATGGGCCCCAAAATGTGTTGGGGTCAAAAGCCTGTAAAAATCTCCTTCTTGATAAGCCGCTGCTCCCTGTGTGTCCGCAAACGTGGACGTTACAGGTTGCATAAGCTTCAGAGGAGTCTGAGCGATTCTCTCTGCAGCGTTTGCCTCTGCTAGTAATTCATTGTGGAGTCTAGAATAGTCATCCACGCGTGAAGCCTCTGCTCTTAGCTTATCATTCCCCACCATGAGCCTCCTGGTGGTAGCCGTTGCTTCATTGGACACTTCTTCAAGTGTCCCTTGCAGATCTGCATTCTGCTGAGCAAGTTGCTCTAACGAATTCCGCTGATTAATGATTTGCTGGTGAGAGCTGGCATAAGCCTTTCTCCAACTATTCACCTGTTCTCTAACCCATTGAGGACGGGGCAGTTTACAATATTTTGCCTGGCTGACAGGGGCACTTTTCCCCCTTTTTGGGCTTCAGGACGGGTGTTTAACATGAGGTTTAGGGTTTAAAAACACTTTAAGACTATTTTCTTCAAATAATATGTGTCATATGTACATCGTTTAGGTGTAAACAGTTATTGATCATATTTTTTCATAATTTCTAGAATTTGGTCTTCAATAATTAAAATAATGGGTCTCAATTGGGTGCAATATGGGGGCAACCTTGCTCCAAATTCACTTTCCAGCATTTACATATGTTAGTTATGACGTCATCACTATTGTCTCCATGACAACATACCTATAAAAATATTTCTAGTGTGTTTGTATACATATATTTTAGATTTCATCAAAATCTGTTCATTTTTTATTAAGTTATGTCCACTTCAATTTATATAAAAAATTGATGCCTTGAGGCATCACCCCGTCCCCTGAGCCAAATTATGTGTGATGCCTTGAGGCATCAGCCCGTCCCCTGAGCCATTTTGATGTTGATGCCTTGAGGCATCAGCCCGTCCTCAATGGGCTAAGAGTTGTTAACTCTATTTCATCCTCGGACTCCGTATTAGCAGCAGGTTGTCGGTAACCAAGCATTAAACATTACCCGGATTATCCAGATCAAAACCTCCTAGCTGTGCTAAAGGTTCATCCAGGACTAAAGGAGCTACATTCGTAGCTACATGAATAGTCCCTGGCTCAACTACCGGAGTCATTTTCAACTTTGCTCCAATTCCAACCATATCACCACCTTTCGGAGGTGTCTTGCTTCGCTGCAGATTCTCCACAATCTGGGTTGCAATGTCAACCAACGGTCTAGCAACCATCGTTCTAATAAAGCAACCATCGTTCTAATAAAAGACTCTACACATATTCTGATATGTAGTCATGTTCAATGGCACTGCCCACTGGGGTGGTACAAGCGTACTAACCCACAGCGGACAGCACCTCAATGCAATAGAATAGCAATATAACCAAACCCACTCGTTAGGGTAATAAATGTTATAATATTATTGTAGCAGGGGTTGGGAGGCGGTGGACGAGTGATGTATTGGGGTACATTCGTCTGCTGCCTGGGGCACTAGGGTTCCACAAGTCCTGCACCAAGCCTTCATGTTGAAGCTGGTATACCACCTCTGGAGTTTCGCCGGGAAAAGCTCACACTGCAATACACTATACGTGTCAGAGCTAACACCAAAAATCCAGCCCACAAACTCATATTTGACAACAAGAACACTGTGTATCGGGAGAAGCCAAATGCCATCAAGCCAATGGCAGTGACAGCAAGGACTTTATTCCGAGAAGCTGGTGTACCAATGAAAAGAGTAATGACTGAAAAACCACCAGAGACTCCACCATGGGAGCAAAAAATACCCCTGGTTATCCTGGACCTTGACACAAACAAGAAAACTGAGACTCCTGTGCATGTATTTGAAAAACAATACAGTGAAATCAGGACACAGTTTGAGAGCCATACAGCCATTTTCCAAAGATCCAAAGATGGTAGTCGTGTTGGATTTGCCGTGCATACACCATTTGGGAACTTGAAGAAGGCTCTCCACAAGGAAAGCAGCATCTACACTGCTGAAGGAAAAGCACTGCTTCAGGCACTTGAATGGGTACAGGTCTCACGGATGAAGAAATTCATCATATTCTCAGACTCGCACCCATGTCTAGAAGCTGTGACCAACCTTTATCCTAAGAACCCAATCATACAAGCAATTCAAGAGACATACACTGAAAACAAAAGACTGGACAAAGAAGTGGTGTTGTGCTGGGTGCCAAGCCACATTGGAATAGAAGGAAATGAGGCAGCAGACATTGCAGCCAAAAATGCATTGAGGCGCCCTGTTGGGGCTGACCAAAAGCCATACACAGACATTTTACCTGTGGCACAGGCACATGTCAAACATAGCTGGCAGCGCACATGGAATGGTGTTAATAGTAACAAGCTGCAAGCAATCACACCATCAATCACACCAAAATTCAAAGATGATAACCTGACAAGACCCGAACAGGTGATACTGACCCGTCTTCGTACCGGTCACACCAAACTGACTCACAGGCACCTTCTAAAAGGTGAAGTGGCTCCTGTATGTCAGACATGCAACACTCAACTAAGTGTAGAACATCTCTTAATACATTGTCAGGCAACCAAGATCAGCAGAATAAAATTCCTGCAAAATCGCAGGACACTGCAGAGTATTTTCCGGGAATCTGGGAACAAAAATATTCTTGATTTCCTATGGGAAACCAAATTATACAACAAAATTTAGGTAACCTAAATGAAGCCTGACTTTGTAGGGAATTTCACAGAATAAAATAATAAAACCACAGTATATCTGCTAACTTTTAATTACTATTAGCGGAGGTGAAACTAACCAAACCAAACTAGGGTTCCACACTGTGAGTGGACAGGGACCTGGGGGAAATAAATAGGGGTAGATTTGGGGTTAAGGGCCAGTTGGAGCCCAGGCTGGGGAGTGTCCAGAGCAGAAGCAAGTGAATAAAGAAGCAACCGATCGCTACCACACAGTAGTTTACTTGTTACGTTGTATCTGGAAAGTCCAGTCTGGGCAAGCATCCCTCAACCAACTCAAGTAATTAGCCCTATAAAGGCGAGAGGGTCTTATAAGGGGGTTTCTCCTTCAAATCGTCCCTTACTGTGTTTGCCTTATTGTGTTTGCACTGAGCATTATAAAAACGAAAAAATCTTTTTGATACTTCAAATATTAGTGAAGTTATAGTCTTTCAAAGTTGCCTGCCTCTTAAATTTTGAGCTGAACTACTTAGCCTAAGAGTCTTTTTAAAAGGATTGTTTGGTTGCCATGGAAACCATTCTAAAGGAACCATTTTCAAAATTCATCAACTTTTACGACCATTCATTTTATTCAGCATGAAAAACTGAATAAATGGCACTTTTGCAAAAAAATAAATTTAGATTTAGATTTTTTTTCCAATTTAACAATAAATACTGCGTAAATTGAATTATAATTCTTCCAATTTAGGTACATCGTATTATGGGCACCAAATTTTCTGCATCTACCAAGCACAATAACTGTTTTCTGATTATTGGTCCTTGCAACACTTGCAACACATTGATATCTTATGATGTCTTATAGACAATATTATGGGTGAAATGGCCCAAATAATAGTGCATAAATGCACTACTCGCCCTGATAGGGTTAACTATATGGGCGATTCTCATGAAACATCGACAATTGCTCTATTTACATGTGGAAACAGGATATCAAAGTCTTAGCGTCATATCTCTTCTAATAGATAGAATAGTTGTACAACCATACAACTTTAGGAAAGTCAAATAGACATGTTGGGATATATGATGTTTTTGAAATTTAAACAGTCACTGAGGTATAAGCATACATATTGACTGCATTCAGGTACAATAATATTATTTCGCCAAAAGGTGGATTATTACAGCCTTATCAAGTATAATTTGCAATATTGTATTAGCAACTATTAAGAAAATAAGTAGAAATAATTCGAATAGTTCGAATAATCTTTAAATTTATCTAGAAATGAGGAGGGTGTTCTCAGGAATACATACATACCATGTGTAGGTTCATACGATCATAATTGACAAAGCTATGGCATAAACAAAAAACGTGAAAATAATCAAAATTGCAATCAAATTTCTGAAATCGCCCCCATACAATATGTATGGGTTTGGTTTTGAGGGATGTGCAATTGACTAAAATAATAATATCCTTTACTATATCGTTCGCTGTGTGAAGAGAAATCATGCGATTGCTTTAATTTTTATATCATTACGAAGAGATCAAATTCCTCTTTCAGGAAATATATACTTCTTGTACCAATTGTTATTTTCTTTGGCATCACCGTGATTTAAAAGTACGCACAAATGTACGCAGTGTGACGCGGAATGACACGTGATGCGGGATGACGGCCTGAGAATAAATATGGTTTCATTATATCTTTTTTCCAACCAAAGAACAATAGCTGATCGAATATTCAAAACACATATGTCCCATGTATATTTTGCTAAATTATTGAGGCTGAAATGCAACTTGATCCTTATTTATTGGCTGTTTAAATGCGTTCCCGGGATGACGCCCCTCCTACACAAAATTCAGTAACCTATCTCTGTTTAGTCATGTAAAACAAATGAGTTGAAGATTCTTTCCTATTTTCTTATGTTTCGACCCCACCCACGACCACTCTTGATATAGAGCCACAAAGAAGAGAATCCTAAATAATGTATTTTGAAAAATAAATAGGATCCTTTACTATTGATCATTGAAAAATTCCCCTAAAATCCAGATTTCTTTCCATTTTTGAGCCAAAAAAATATATATTCGCTCTGTTTTTGCCTACATTCAGTGCCCATATGTATTTAGCATTCAGTGAAAGAGGGGCCAGTCGGATACCAAGCTATTCTTTTTCTAAATCACTCATTATCATGAAATACAGGTCTAGGAACTCTGTCGACGTTTCATGAGAAGTGCCCATATACAGAGATTTCTTGGATAGTGCGATCCCTATACCAAGGAGGATATCATCTCTGCTAGTGTCCCCCATTCCCCCATTATTATCTTCCTCCTGCTGGAGTGACTTACCTTTAAAATATAAACTCGAAGACAAATGCATAGGATGAACGAGAGGAACTGGGACGAACCATGGCTTTCTCTTTATTCAACCGATCTACTGATACAATAATCGATGGCGACAACAATATATAGAGCCCAAAACATGAGGAAATGTTCGTCATAGAAATAGTATTATGCCTTTTGTTCTCACCAGGTGACAGAACAGTAGAACTTGACTTTACTAGGTGGCGTCACAGGTTACCGCATTGTATCTGACCCAGTGGCAGCAAAAAGAATTCTAAACAAATTCAAGAGAGGCGAGGTAGACGTAACCTGGGAAAAGAGGAGGGCAGAGCTGCTCACCAGAGCCCTTTGGGCTAAAGCTTCTCAAAATGAAGTCATCAAGCAATATCTAATGGACACAGGCACCAAACATCTGGGAGAAGCCTCCAAAAACAAGGTATGGGGGATCAGGATGACCCTGAGCGATCCCGACGTCCTCAAAGTTGACAAATGGATCGCCGATGGTAATCTCCTAGGTTGAACCTGGGAAATAATCCGGGAGACATACATCAAGCAAGAAGAAATCCAGAAGATGCATCAGGGAAAAAAAAGCTTAAATGCTCCTAAGTGACACTATAGTTTACCATTGACCAACCATCACAACCCGTCATCATGGATAAAAGCGATCAACTAAATTTCATAACTCTAAATGTCAATGGCCTAAACAATATTGAAAGAAGAAAAGCGGTGTTTTCTGATTTAAAAAAGCAAAAAAAATGTATTATTGGGTTGCAAGAAACCCATAGTGTTGCAAGTGAATTTAAAATTCGGAAATCTCAATGGAAACATAACATGGTATTATGCCATGGTCAGTCTAATAGAGGGGTGGCTATTCTTTTTACAAAAGATATCAAATTCTCAGACTGTACCGAGGGGAGAGATATGAACGGTAGAATTGTATATGTCAGAGTAATAATCGATGAAGAAATATACCTAATCATCAATGTTTATATGCCCACTAATGGGGCCCCTGATGAGCAGGAAAAGTCCTGCAAGACATAAGTAATATAATCAATGATAGCAACTTTGACCACTTGGTTTTATTAGGAGACTTTAACAGATCTTGAAAAAAGAGACCAATACAAAAACAGTGAGATATTTGAAGATATGATTAACAGTTTTGACTTAACTGATATTGTGAAAGTAAGAAGTAAGGGTAACCCAACTCATACCTGGAGGAGAGGAAACTCTTCTTCTAAGCTAGACTATATATTTATTGACGAAGGAATGCGAAATAGAGTTTTAAATTCCCAAGTAAAAGTATAGAAGTCATCTGATCACAAAATGGTGAGCATAACTGTAAATTCCTTACCTGTAAAAGAGGTAGAGGAATGTGGAAGTTCAATGAAAATATTCTTGAGGACCCAAACTATATCACTTGGTTGAAAAAACAATATTAGAGGTTAACACTGAGTACGGCGAAGCTGACGCCAGGGAAAGGTGGGATCTTTTTAAATATATTGTAAAATTGAATACTATAGCCATATGTCAGGCAAAAGCCAAATACCATAATATGGAAGAAAGAGAGTGTTTAAACAGGTTGGAGGACCTTGATTCCCAACAAAACATGAATGTAAATGAGTTGAATGAATTCAAATCCTTGAAAAACAAATTGGAAAGCCTTGATAAATACAGAGCCAGAGGAGCCCTCATAAGGTCCAAGGCCAACTGGTTAACACAAGGGGAGCGTCCCACCAAATATTTCCTAAATTTGGAAAAATGGGGAGCCGAAAAGAAGGTTATAAAACAACTTATATATAAAGGAAAATGCACCACTAACTCCAGAGAAATACTGGGAGTGGGTGAAGATTTTTATAAAAACTTGTACTCTAAGAAAAATCTAGAACACCCGGATTCGTACGGGTTCACTGATCCCAATATGGGGACAAACCTGAACGATCAAGAAAAAAAGCATTTAGAACGACCCATATCAGAACATGAATTAATTTCTGCTCTAAAAGAAACCAAATCGGGTAAATCGCCCGATACAGATGGGCTAGGGGCAGCTTTTTATAAAGCATGCTGGCCCGCGATAAAAAATTTGTTTATAGAAATGGTAAACGAGTGCTTCGAGCAAGGTGGTGTATCTAAAGATCAGTCTAAAGGCATAATCAGCGTCATACCGAAAAAAAATCTGGATTCTAGAAATATCGCTAATTGGCGGCCAATCACACTACTTAATTCCGATTACAAATTTATTTCTAAAACCATAGCCAATAGGCTAAACCTTATATTAGCCAACCTAATTGATCAAGACCAATACGGTTTTGTGAAGGGGAGGAATATAGGGGAAGCTATTAGACGCCTAGATGATACGATTTGGTGGCTTCAGGAGAAGAATAGAGACGGTCTTATACTCTCTCCAGACTTCTCCAAAGCCTATGATTCCATAGATTGGAACTTTTTATTTGAATGTCTAAAATCCTATAACATAGGTGAAAATATTATAAAATGGGTACAAACGCTTCTTCACAATTCTCAGGCATGTTTCAGCAACAACGGGACTGCCTCCCCCTGGTTCAACATCGAAAGAGGTATGAAGCAGGGGGACCCCCTCTCATCAACCTTGTTTACTTTGGTGGTTGAAAGACTGGCAGAGAAGATAAGGCAGGATGAGGAGATTGAAGGAATAGTTATCGGAGAACAACATAATAAGCTTATACAATTTGCAGATGATATATCTCTCACCATCAAAAACGAAAAATCCCTACTCAAAGCATTAGAAACTATAGAGGAGTTCTCGAGGGTATCAGGGTTGAACCTGAACATTAAAAAAACTAAGGGTTTCAACATAGGAAATGCGCATCTTATTGATAACGCGTTAAGAGATATTAAATGGGTCAATGAAATGAAAGTACTAGGAATAGTTCTAGTATACCCAAGACAACATGAGCTAATAGAATTAGGCTGGAAAAGAACATTCTCTCGCTGGGTATCCAGAAGAGGGGCAGTGAATCGTTAGGGATTGGTTGATCTTCTAAAGACATAACTCATACACATTTGAACATAGTGTAATGGATATGTGGAGACCAAAATACCAGTGTTTATAGTGAAACAAGAGAATTAATACTTAGGTAAAAGATTAAAAGAGAGAGAGAAAAAAAAAGAAGTTATTCCATCATTAAATTGTGGGACGTATGCCTTTAAACCAAGTGTGTTACTGTGTTTTATGACACCAAAATTAATGAAAAACTTGTGAACATAATACTCTGAAAAGCATTGTACATTAGTATTGTATGGTAAAGTTTTCAAAAGGATATTACTGTATGGTTACCTACAGTTGAAACATGATGTTTTACTTTTAGATTATAAACTTTTTGCACTAAAACCGTAGCCTGTATCTTCATATTTCTATTCTCTAGGGTGAAACAAAAGTATTATATATCCAACTAGATGAGCAGAAGGAGTGGCCTGTGAAATTATAACTTTTGTGATTGACGAAGGTCCCATGACATAAGTATTATATTATTATGGTGTCTGTGTGTTCAAATGATAAGTACATAATTAATTTTTTCAAATGAAATTTTCCACAAGATGAGAAAACGGGTACGATGTAAAATTTGTGGTATCAACCCAAGGAGACGAGAAGTTTTGTTGACAGATTGAATAAAAGTGGTTTAAAAAAAAAAAAAAAAAGACGCCAACGCCTGGGGTAATAGAAATCTATCTATCAAAGGCAAGGTCACAATATGCAATTCTTTGCTTGTATCTAAAATTCAGTAGGTTTTATCCTGTATCAAAATTGACGAGCGCACCATACAAAAGCTCGAAGGAAACCTACTCAACTTTATATGGAATAATGGTTCCAACAAAATTGGAACGAAGTGGTTAACGCAGTCCCACGACAGAGGAGGCCTAGGCCTCAGATCTATAAGAAATACAATTAAAGTTAATCGACTAAGGTGGGTCCAAAGGGCCCTATCTAACCCCAACAGCAAATGGCTTAACACCTTGAAAACAATTGACAACCGAAACACTAATGATATATTCCTCTCTAGAGAAAAATCCAGGAAAAATCAAAATGAGTTTTATCATGAAATTTTCGATGTTTGGGAAATTTCTATAATCAGCACCCGGAATCGTCTATCGAAGTTGTAAATGAGCGCATTGGGCACAATATTCACATACAAAGTTATAAGAGAACTCTCAATTTTAATAGCTGGAACACAGCTGGAGTAAAGCAGGTCCGTGATTTGTACAATAATAATATCAAATTCCTATCAACGCAACAGCTAGAAGATAGGTACGGTCTAAGGGTCAAACAATTAGAAAGACAACAGCTTATGCATGCCATACCACGAAAGTGGATAAGACTAATTGTTCCAACAGAGTTACGCGCTGTCAATACGAAAGTAATGATTAGAATAGGTAAAGATAGAGTAAATATATTGGACACCAACGCCAAAACTATGTATAATATGTTCATACAAAACACGAAAATCGACATACCCAAACTAGCTAAGTGGTCGATTATACTAAACACACAAGATAACCTCGATGACGAGGAGGAGTGGAAGAGGATATTTATGTTATCATACCGTGTTACTAGGGACATAAGGCTTCAAAGCCTCCAATATAAGATATTGCATAGGAATGTCTGTTCTAATACTTATTTAAAAAACATTGGCATCAAAACACACAATGACTGTGATTATTGTGGTAAACGAGACAGCCTTCTACATTTCTTCATTGAGTGTAGAAAAGTCAATGAGCTGTGGTCAGACATCCAAATGTGGATTTCGAACCTGCTGGTTTAACACTACCTTGAGACAACCCCTCTCGAACAAACAGATCTTGTTTGGCCTAGAAGGCCAAGGAGTCAAAATTCTGCAAATTAATTTCATCTTGCTTGTCAACAAATCATACATACACAGGCAAAGACTTTTTGGTAACAACCATATTTTATTTAATGGTTTCATTATAGAGATTAAGAAAAGGCTAGGAGCCTTAAAGGTAGCAGCAGAAACCAACATCACGGCTGAAAAACAATTTAAGCCATGGACTGATATCTATGTAAACCTATAATACCCAAAACCCTCCCGCATAATGGAGAAGTGTATGTGTTACATTGAAAAAGAGAGAGTGTAAATCGAAAATTGGAAATATCAGAAAAAAATATAAAAAGAAGAAACCCCTTCTAGAAAATGAGTCCACATGAATAAAATAATATTGTAAATGTCAAATTACCCTGTTTTCATCAACATGAATCAGTTTTAGAAAGAAAAAAAAGACAACGGAGTCAAAACATAATTTTTGGTATATCCACCAGGTATAATCATCTAAGGGCCTTCATGAGACGTCCCAAATTCAAAGATATCTCGATGTTACAAAATTCTCACCTTAACCTTTTGTAAATGTTTCTAATGAATAAAGATCCGATGTTGGACAAAAACAAAAAAAAAGAAGAAACTCCTTCTAGAAAAAGTGTCCATATAATTGTCATAAACAAGGGATTTCCTTGTAAATTGAAAAAGTCAGAAAAAAATGCTTAGCTGAGTTATGTTAAAAGGTAGCGAAAAGGGGGGGGGGAAGGAAGAAAACAAATTTCCACATATTTCCTATAGCTAAACACCTAAGGGCCTCGTCTGAGTCGCCCCAAAACTAAAAGATATTTCAATGTTATAAATTTTACCTTACCCTATTGTAAATGTTTCTAATGAATAAAGATCTGATATTGGACAAAAAAAAACAAGTAAAGTACTGTGCAGTAGCGATCGGTTTCTTCTTTATTCACTTACTTCTGCTCTGGACACTCCCCAGCCTGGGCTCCAACTGGCCCTTAACCCCAAATCTACTCCTATTTATACCCCCCCCCCCCCCGGTCCCCGTCCACTCACAGTGTGGAACCCTAGTGCCCCAGGTGGTGGACGAATGTACCCCAATACATCACTTGTCCACCGCCTCCCAACCCCTGCTACAACAATATAATACTTGGGCCAATAATGCCAATAGAAGAAAATGGAGGCCATATGTGGAAAGAGGAGAAAAAACTGGACTAGGTCAACATTTCACAAAATTTCTAGGGCCACCAGAAAAAAGTCAAGATTTTCAGAACTTTTGCCATAGAGATGTGCCTAAAAGTAACTCTTCTTACCTACTTTGCAATGTCAAACGGATCCTTTGTTTTGAAAAATGAAGGAATGCTCGGAATGGAATTTCCTTTGGCACCAGGGTATAACAGGCCCCCATGCCTGTTTCCATCCTGATTTCATCGCTCAAAATAAAAAGCATGCTAAGTGGAAAAATAATGTTCTACCGTCCTGCATGCTGCGTTTATATGGGTTAATTACGGGTTGGTCACATTACTTAAACTTCCCTTACCACATTCAGTAGCCCAACATGCTATCACACTGTCACTGAAACTGATAACTATGTCATGTTTTGATAACATGCATATATGGTGTCATGTTATTCAGTCCTTTGATTGTGATGTTGCTGCATGACTCCTCTCAGGTCCCCAGCGCCGTAGATAGATACAAACAAGAGGAGGACCTATATACCCAATGGTCAGTGCATAAGCATAGCTAAGCATGGCATAGGCGAGGGATTTCTTCCCTACAACCCAAATTTTTAGCGCATAGCCCCTGTTGGGAACTAGGAAGAGATTTTTGTCATGCCTCTATGTCCCACCATTCAAGCCATCAAAGCAACGTGGGATTCCCTAGCAACGCGTCTCACAAGGGAGGGAGGAGAGGAGAGGGAGGGCGAGAATGAAGAAAAGGGAGAGGGTGGGGAAATCGAGAGGGAAACAGATATGACAGACAGTGAAGAGGGGGAGGGAAAAGAGGGTGTAGGAGAGGGAAGGGGAGGGGGAGAGGGGGAGGGAGCAAAAGCAGGGAGAGGGAGTGTGACGAAGAGGGGTGGAAGAGGTTGGGGGAAATGGAGAGAGAGGGGAGGGCTAAAAGGTATGAGAGACAGAAGAGGGGGAGAGAAAGAGGGAGAGGGAAAGTGTGGGAGAGGGGGGGGGGGGGACCGTCCAGAGGACAGGTACTTTGCTAGTATGTAATAAAGAAAAAACACCAATATTAGTGAAAACAGAATACTTAGATTCACGAGCTTTATATTCTTTCTTACCACTTATATTAATATACAGGTTGGACAAACATAGAGCTGGACGCATGCAATGACTTTTCTACCTCCATCAGACTTAATATGGCAGACAATATTTTATTCTTATTTGGAAATGAATGCATCAAGTAACGTGAGGAGTAAAGCCTGGGTTCCACTGTCCCGCTACTCCGGCTATTTCTCCCGGCAGTGGAACGCACCCTTTAGGTCAAATAATAATATGATTATAGGTCAATTTCGGGGTGCATTATTTGCTATTGATTGGTGATAGTCACTTTATTTTAGATCCAGTAAATATTTTTTATTGATTAAAGGATGCAGTGTGGTACTTGGCAGATTCGGAATCGAGGAGATTCTGGAGATCTGCAAATAATAACGATTCTGGAGATCTGGAATCCAATAAGAAATTGCTATTTCTATGACCTAAACGTTCAAGGTTCACCAAATAAATGACATGATTAAAATTACTATTGAAAACAAGCCAGGTCAATGGCTCCATTGGTTTTGCACTGTCAGAATCTATGCCGAATTTCTAAAAGAAACTGCAAAGAGTTAATTGTATGGAGAACTGTTGGGATATTATAATCCCACATAATTGACCATTCTATTACGACAGT
This sequence comes from Sthenelais limicola, assembly GCA_942159475.1. Lineage (NCBI taxonomy): Eukaryota > Metazoa > Annelida > Polychaeta > Phyllodocida > Sigalionidae > Sthenelais > Sthenelais limicola. The sequence continues at coordinate 63,875,307 of OW804095.1, read as the reverse complement.
TGTGCCTTCCTGGGGGCATGTTTACAGTCCAAACTTTCTATGCAGCTTACGTTTGCCTCAAGTGAGGTTACCACGGAATGGGTCTCTGGCACATATTTTTATTAATGGAGTTAGATGTGAATCTATTTCAACGTACCGCATTTTGCTCGCTATGTACTTACACTTTATTATTATATTTGGCGACGTAACTTTGGTCTTGGCATTGAGCGCCATAAATTTCTGGCCAGCGCAAATGTCCAAGACATTAGATGACATTATCTTATTTCAATCTCTGTTTATCATACAGTTCTCCCTACATTGCGTGTTTGTTTATTTTCCTGCTTTGGAGACCTAAGATGATACCATCAATTGCTTTTCACTGCACGAAAGCGATCCGAGGAGTGTGATGCGCATTGTCATGCGCATTGTCAATGCGAGGTACTTGTACATTGCTGTTTTCCTGAGAGGCTTCCAAATAATACTGGATGTATATTTTCACATAGTTTTTGTTTATTTCTTTTCTGTATTTAGTAGGCAATTCGGGGAATGACGTGAGATTAGTTATAAGTATAATCACATCAGAACAATTTCTCTGAATGGAGTCTAATTTCACACGCCGTCCTGGGTGTACTTTGGAATCTTGTGAAGAGGTAACGCCACTGAGACGCTCACCATGAACTTGCTGCCATTTAGGATTTCATTCTTGATATCGGAATAGTCCTACCCGAAAGACAGTGTTGCATGTATACTATTGTGTTCAAAGTCTCGAACGACTTAAAGTACAGTAGTTAGAGAAAAAATACTGGAAAGATAAAACTGCAGATTTATTTATGCCTGTCACTAAAACTAGTGTTGAATGTCTCTGTGAAAAAGAATTATTCACAACACTGAAGGTCATATAAAGATTAATCAATGTCAATTGATGCATGGGTGAAAGATTAATCAAAGCTATATGCCGTAAGCAAGATGGCGGCCACTAGGTAGATCGTGCAAGGAGATCCGCTCCCGAGAAAACTCAGAGATCGTTCATTTAAGAAGTACCTGGGCACATGATAAATAGGAAATCACTTACATGAACATATATATGGATACATCTAATGACAATAGGAGATCATCTAGATCATCCAGGTGCCTAGCAAATATAAATCTCTTCTCAGAAAGTGATCGGATTCTACTCAATGGACTAAGCAACCGCCAACAGCAGGGACATACACATACACTCGTTGCTAGGGACGCTAACCTAGAGACACACGATATGTCTCATCGTTCAGAAATGGATCGCAGAGTACTATTTCTTACGCAAATCCAGGAATTATGCCTAGAATTCCGTCTGGAAACCCTCTACCGACCCAGCAAATGACCCAACCCAGGAACGATACATCCAACCAACCGCAACCCCAAATGGACTATCGTATATCACCTCATCAAGGACAGAACCCGAACATAAACCTAAGTGGATCCCAAGTGTGTGCATCATATCAACATCATGGAATTCCTCCAGGAAACTCTTCAGGAAATAGCATGATCCAATCGACACAACAAGTGGCGATCCCGACCCAAACCCACAGCCAAAGCTATGCAGTCCAACCAGTGGGACAACAGCTAAGTTCAAATATTCAATTCTCTCAAGCGAACTTTTTTGATCAATTCATGCAAAGTGACTTTATGGTCAAATTTAGAGCTAGGGAAGACAAACTAGACGAAGTGATAAATGGGTTTACTCTAATCCAGGGTTCTGTAACGCAGGTGCAAAATCTAGCAATCTCAAATCAAGGTCGTATAACATCTATGGATGCGAATATGACAGCGATAGATCAGAGGCTAAGTCTTAATTACAAACATGTAAATACAGGTCTAGAGCAGCTACATGCAGAATAAAATGGATATTTGTGCCCAGAAAATAATGGAAAATGAGGCCAGAATAAGCAATCTAAATCTCAATACGCAGCCCCCTATAAATGCAGCTCCTCAACCAGGGCAGTTTCTCCCTCAAGCCCCCCCCCCCCCCCGAAGTAGGACAAACTGGTCAGGCAATAGCACAACAAACCCCAGTGGAAAAACCGAGAGACCTACAGATTATTATCAAAGGTCTAGAGGAAAAAAATGATGAAATTCTTGCAGATGAACTAAATATACTTTTCAATGCGATGGGTCTACAAGTAAACTTTATTCATCCAGAAAGGCTTGGTAAAGTAAGGGAGAATGCACGATTCCCAAGACCAGTAAAACTAACCCTTCCCTCATCCAAAATTAAAATCGACATATTCAAAGGCCTAAACAATAACAAATACAAAGATATATTCAAAAATATCAAGATAAGTAGTGACGTCACAGAGGATGAAGAAATGCTTTTGAACGAGGCCAGAGCAATTGCAAATGTCGCAAGAATAGTACATAATGTAGAGGCCAAACCAAAGGGTAATTCAGTGATAATTGATGGGGAAACATACACCAGGGAAGAATTTGGAAGACTGCCATATGGGATAACAAAAACAAGTGCCTCGACGATTGATATCCCAGATGGTGTGGCCTTTCAAGGCCACATGAGTCCACTATCAAACCTATATCCTTGTAACATTGAATATGAGGGATTCATAGCGAAATCGGTGGAACAGCTATACTAATACCGCAAAGCATTGGCCTGCAAGGCAACAAAGCCCTTAGTAGAAAAGATCAAAGTCAGTCAATTGTCAGCAATAGACAATCTGCAAAAATGGTGCAAAACCAATTTATTTTTAGTGAATGTTAATAAATCAAATATCATGTTTCTATCCAGATCAAAAAACAATATATCTAATTTAAAAAACAAGAATATAAATTACCTAGGAAACCCACTACAACACACTAGCACATATAAATATCTAGGCTTTATAATAGACAACAAACTAAATTACCAAGCACAACTACAACACTCAATAAAAACAATATCACACAAAATCTATCAATTACATAAGATAAGAAAATACATAGATACAGACACAGCAAAGAAAATATACAAAACAAAAGTACTCCCTTTTTTTGATTATGGAGATGTAATTATCCACAACACACACAAACCACTTGTAGACAAACTTCAGAAACTTCAAAATAGGGCACTTTGCTTAATATTAAATATGCCTTATGATACTCACATCAACCAATTACACAACACAGCAAAAATCCCACTGCTACACAATAGAAGGACAACTCACCTAAGACATCTTGCATTTAAAAGGAAAACTGACACAAATTACACAAATAAACCAAATAGGGAAACCAGACAAGCTGATGGACCAACCCTAAATATGCCTAGATATAGAACAAAATTGGGTGAGAAAACTGTGCAGGTTAAATGTGCCATCGCATGGAATGAACTGACACCCAGACAAAGAAACATAGGCAATATAGAGGCATTTAAATCTAATCAAAAAGAATGGATAAACACACTCTACACATAAATAAATATCAATATACACTAATAACATTCCCAAAATAAGAGGCAAAAGCAATAGACGCGACGCGTAGAGAGACAGAAATCATCACAAGTAGCAATACAGGAATAAAACAAATGATCACTAACACTCTCTAGAAGAAGAAGTGGCAAAGTGCATAGTAAATTCACATGGATTGAACTATCTTCTCTTTTAATTAATTTGTCTTATTAGGTCCTCTGCAATTATCACTAACACTTACAAAAAGTGGCAAAGTGGTTTTATCAATCTGACATACATGTCCTTTTTATCAAGCACAGAAACTATTTCACTAACACTATGTACAATGAAAGTGGCAAAGTGAATTTAATAATTCTAATACTATACTATATATCACTAACACTAATTGAAAGTGGCAAAGTGATCAATAAATCTGTTATATATGTAATTTTTTGTTAATAAGAAACAAACTCAGAAATAATCACTAACACTATATACAAACAAAAGTGGCAAAGTGAATTTCATGTACACTCTCATGAATTGTAATAAGTACAGCTTCATCTTGGCCCGGCAGAACTAGCCCCGAAAAGGGGAGTCGGTACCCAAGTTTAAATAAAATCCTTAAAAAAAAAAAGATCTATACATTTTTTTCGACTTCTGATTTAGTTTTTAGTTAAAAAATTGTTGAATGAGTTTAATATTCGACGTTCACCAATCGCATCAGTTGATGACTTATTATAAATCCTTGATGTGTGTAATTAATTACAGATGTGGCGTAATATGTAACCTTCATGGTCTAAATAATATAGCCTAGGGAGAGAATGGAACGTGGTGCTAATAATTGAATATTCAATTATTAGTACCGAGTTCTATTCACTATTTATTATATGTCCCTAGCATAGACAAACATTGATATATAAACCTTTGATTTGGGTTTTGATCGTCATAAAGTATCTAAAAGCTAAAAGAAAAAACCTAATTCGAATTGTTATCATTATTTTTATTATTGCACCCCACTTATCGCACCTCTCAAATGAAATGCACATATAATAGATAAGTATACTTAAACGATTAAATATACTAGTTTCTATTGTCCTCGATGTAATTTAAGTAGGCGTAGACTTTTTTAAAAAAACATTAATTTTCCGGCAAATGAAACATCACAAATGTGAAACTTTGTTAATAAAAGTTTAAGATAAAAATCGTATATAATAACTTATAATGACTATATATATATTAGAGATTAAGTTGATAAAGTGAGAAGCAAATAAAGAAGACGTCTGTGATGTTTATTCCGATAGTTCTTCTCATTTAGGAAGGTTGGACTTGATTATCAGCTAATTTGCATAAATTCGGCCCAAAATGGCCGAAATATTGAAAATAAAAAATGCCGCCCAATCTCATCTTTTTCAGCACCCCTTGAATGATAGAATTCAACTCTAAAAATAAATAAAAAAGAAATTTTATTCTACAGGAGTGATGCGATTTTATAGATACTTAACCAATACCCTACTCATGAGGAGCTAATTGCTGCACCAATTTCCACAACTGTTTACTAATGGTAACTATGGATGGGATATGTTGCTAAGTGACTAATATGTACATAGATAAATTATAACAACTCCATTTCACTCATTGGGATTAATTCAGGCATGTGATTGCTTTTAAAATGCTATTTTTCAACTGGATTGACCACAAGGGGCTGATCCCCCTTAGTATTGCTTTTGTGACCATGGAAATACCTCGTTGCTAAGCAACCAAGGCAGAAAGAACAATTTCAAGGATACCATTGAATTCCTTGGGGTCGATTTAGTGGGGGTAGGTGTCATCAAAATCAAAATATCTTTCAAATTCACTGAGTTAGGAGCAATTCCTTCTCAGCCAATCAGATTTCAGCTAATTTGCATAAATAGGGCCCAAAATGGCCGAAATATTGGAAATAAAAAATGCCGCCCAATCTCATCATTTTCAGCACCTCCTGAACTATAGAACTCAACTCTAAAAATAAAATAAACATGAAATTTTATTTTTGGCCAATTTTTGGCCATATGTTGTGTTCGCAAGATTAGGATAAACATCAGAATGGATTTAGTCACTGGCCTGCATTAAGACTGGCATAATGATGCATTTTGGGACCCCAAAAGGCCGAAGCATCCGGTCAAATGCCGGAGAGTTTGCAGCCCTGAATTATTAATTATAATAAGTCCCCCCCCCCCACCCAATCATTTACATATATGACCATTATTTTTAAAAATGTCTTTAAAGGTCAATACATTATAGGCTATGTTGTGTTATATTAATTTAATACTAGACAAAAATTTAATGGTTTTTTTTAAGACAGGCGACGTTTGAAAAAATCCATGGCGGATAAAGTGTATTTTTTATTGAATGATTATTAAAATTCTGCATAGGCTGTATCTGTGGCCAATAAAAATATTTAAAATCTACATGATCAAAATTGCACTTTACCGGTGCATTAAAATACAAACATCAAAATGAAATTTAAATTTACGAGTGTCTCCTCCAAGACAAGACAATACATTTTCAGTTCTATTTGTAGCATATCTCCAGCGGGTCTGCTAACTCCACAACCCGCTACCTTCATTGCATAGGGGAGAATGACAGACACATGCTCTAAAGTAGCCTAAATGGATGTCTTAAATAAATGGATCATTCAAAATGTTCTTTAAAAGTAATCACAGGCCTAACTTAATAGCTCTTAATGAGACGCTGTTGGATATTTTTTTTTTCTTTTTTTCTTTTTAAACCACTTTTATTCAATATGTCAACAAAACTCGTCTCCTTGGGTCGATAACACAAATTTTACATCGTACCCGTTTTCTCATCTTGTGGAAAATTTCATTTGAAAAAATTAATTATGTACTTATCATTTGAACACACAGACACCATTAAACAAACTCAGATTTGAGTTGGGGATAAATCTTTTATTGCTTGCTGACGTGACATAACATTACATAACACGAAAAATGGAGTTCATAAAGTTGCTGTTATAAGGTCCATTGAAGTTGCATAATATTACGTAATAGTTTAATAATGTCACGTCTTGCTGGTTACATATCCAGAATTTGTAACCTTGTTTAAACAATGGGAAGTCCCATGTTTAATTAATTATTGAAAATTGCATTATACATATCAAGGTGTCCCTTGGGAGGCCACCTGACACGGCTATGCCGGGTATAAAATGCTGTGTATCAGATATTAATAATATATATTTGATAATTAATAATTAATTAATTAACCAATTAATTAATAGGGGGTCTGACCCGGTCGGCCTTAATTAGGTCATTGACCGGATGATCTTGGCCTATATTTGCACTGACCTGGCCTTAAGTTTTCCTTTGCTTGAACACAAGAAGACTCTGTGTCCCAAAAACCCAAGTCGATGGTATCAACATTCACTTTTTTTTCTTTTTTTTTGAGTTAGAATGTTTCTGCAAACCGGTCCATGGCTTGTCTTAGGAATGTTTCTCCCTCGAATATATACTTAGTATAGGCATTGGATTTCCAATCTCCTATTACTCTGATAGTGTCTATAGGCACTCCTCTTTGGTATGCACAGGAGGCCCCACCTCTTCTGAAACTGTGCCCTGCGTACTGTTTTGCATCGAGGCCCATCTTGGTGAGTATCCCTCTGATGGCTTGTACAAATTCCTCTGGTTGTAGGGGGGTTAGGCCAGTTCCTGAATGGTAAACGATAGCAGGGCCTGTTGCAGGGGCCTTTGGTGTAAGGCTCCAGAGATGGAATAGAGCTCTAGAGGGGCATAGAAGAGGTTCCTTTAAGCGTGGTAGAGGGATTTTTAGGGTTCTCTCCCGGAATTGTATTGTTTTAGACCAGGTAATAAAGATGCTTGCTCTTCCATTTTCAAAGGTAACATCCTTCCTTGCTAAGAACTTGCCTGGTGAATGGTTTGAACTAGTGAGGACATTTGCCCTCCTCAGGAAGGCAAAGAACATTGTTAGGGCTGCTGCCCAAATAGCTGCATCTTTTGACTGTGATAGGTCTAAATGTTGTAGGATGTACTCCAAGATGTTTGGAGTTATGGGTAACTTACATTGCACTTGGTCCCCCTCTCCCCTTCTTATGCCTCTCATGACACATGATAGATGATAATTTCCCATCACTGGATTGGGGTAACCACCTTCCAGATGTAACTGTCTGATGATATTTAGATACTGATGTACTGAATTGTAAGCGATGTAATTAGATAAGAAAGTTGCATACTGACAAATGGTAGATGTTGCTGCTGGTACCGGTTTAAGTCCTAACCACTCACAGAAGGCTAAGTAAGTTGTCTGTTGAGTATTGTACGAACGTTTAGTGTTGTCACTGAGGCTGTGGATTAGGTAGTTCTCCATTTGTTGTTGTAACGTTCTCTGTCCCAGCTAAGAATGTGTGATCACAGTGAGCTCACTGAGCTCACAATATTTATCACAGTGAGCTTATACTATGACCTCACGGGTGAGGTCAAAGTGTAACTTCACAGTGGCATCAAAATAATCTCTCAATGTGACCTCACAGTATACTCATACTATGATCTCACTGTGAGGTCATAAGTATGATCTCACTGTGAGGTCATAGTATGACCTCACAGGTGAGGTCAAAGTGTAACTTCACAGTGGCATCAATATGATCTCTCAATGTGACCTCACAGTATACTCATACTATGATCTCATGGTGAGGTCAATATCTAATGTCACAATGGCCTCATATTGTGAACTAACAGTATACTCTTACACAATCTCACTCTTATTAATCAATAAGATGACAAGGCTAGACTTGTTTTTGTTGTGCTCAGTGCTAAGGTAGAAAGTTTCTCCACAGAAGCATTTCGCCCAAGAGCATTCAAGGAGAGACTGCATATTATATGCAGTCCCTTTGCTTGACTTTTTCAGAGTTTCTCATCCATTTCCATCACTTAAACTTACCCTTAATACAATCCTCTCCTGTGGCTGACATTGCTATATATAGGTATGATATTATATTAAAACCTATTATGGGTAGTATACTCCCCCTCCATATATCTTGGGTAGTAGCCCCCCTACTATTCAGGATATGCAAGCCCGCACCTGCGTGCTTGGTCACGTGGGCCACGCCCACTATTCACTGACTAATAAATATTATACATCAAGAAGCCGCCGTGTCCACTTGCTTTTTCCCTTACATTATATTCAATAATATAACATACTGGTGGAGAACTAAACGATCCAAATGATACCTCAAAGGATTGGATAAATCATTTTGCAACACAGTTGCAAAAGACAGAAAGAGCTAGTCATGGAGGAAGATGTAAATAATCGTGTGGAAAAGACTATGAAGGTAGCCTAATGCCTTAGGATGGAACTCAAGCCGGACTAGAGAGAGGACTGGAAACATAATCTATACCCTTACTATACTTCTCTAGGGTTAAACAATAGCCTATTCCATGGAAAATATACAATAGTTAACCTACAAGATCGTTTCGGATTTGTATGATTCTTGTATAGAAAGTCTACACAGAGGATGGGGAGAAAATCAAAAACGTGAATGCACTCATTGCGTATACATCACTAACATTGCTCATTTCACTTAAGTAAATTCGGAAATTCTGCCAATGATAGGAAGACATATAGATCTACAATTCTGCTATATTTGTGTTGTGTATAACCTTTTTTCATGGACCCTGGGGATCGTTGAGGCATGCATAGGATGCGAGCATCCATAAAACCAAGCCTCAGCATGTATACACATACAACAAAGGAACAAAGGCCGACGGAGGTTTGCATGGCATGCTATTACGTAACCAGCGTCCTTTCCAAGGAGCGCCTAGTGCCACATGTACATGATATTTTTGCTGAACATCTGATTCATATGAAAACCTAAGGATTGATAACATAATTTGCATGGAAACGAAGTTCATTAGGATTAGGACAACTTTCATGCACTCTACTCTATATTAAATAGACTTATCGCCACTCATTTTTGTTACATGCATTCGAAAATTCTACTGCTTATGAAATGAAATATGTATCTCCAATTCTTCAATACGTCGACCAGACCTCTACTAAGAGACATTTTTCTACTTCTATATTCGACTTGTACTTTGCCCTCTCCCAATTACGGACGTTGGGGCGATTCTCTTTGTTACCGTTAATTGGGGCGCAAGCCTCTACATGCACACGCTGCACAGGCAGAAACAAAGGCAGAAGGCCGGCGTGGCGTCTATGACGCAACCAGCGTCCCCTCCAACAAGTGGCTAATACCACCATTCATTGCTACTTTTGCCGAACATTTGAAGCATTTTAATTTGGTTAATTCACCTAGAAGAACACTACAAAAATATACATATTATACTTCATTTTAAAGGACCTTCCTTTTCTCTGCTTTCATGTTGCATAATTATATGATTTGATTTGTTATGCAAAGTAATTGATGATCAGTGAATTGATAATTAAGGTTATCTGGTTACATAATTGATCATTTAGAAGTCAATTTTCGTGCTGTTTGTGATCTAAATGTAACATCTATCACATTTGTGAATACAACCCTGTTATTTCATACTTTACTTGTTAATGTCGGAGAATTTACTGAAGTTACTTTTCTAGAATTATATTGGGATCAGGTACATCTAGATCCTACAACAACACATTGAATGTATTATTTTGGCTTGATTTACAGAGTTAGTGTGTTATCTATGGCTACTGGCTAAACCCACAGGTGGTACATCAATTTACCCATGCAGAGATTTTTAAGCAGTCGTCGATTCATGAAAACCCTGGACTGCACATATAAGCAGCAGGTTGCTAGGGATTGTTTGTTAACACATATTCCAAGGTTGGCGTCAGGAGAGCCTGGGGGAACGTGCGTAGACTCACACTTGGGTTGCAGCGGGTTGGCCAAAGCTGGCTAGGTTACAAGTCTAGGACTGGTATAAGGGGGCGTGACACTTCTTCGGCTAAGTAGCGTCCCTGGTCACCCACGCTGTAATTATATAGGTCACGCTATAGGTGACGCTATCCTAGGGTCGGACACTTCCACCCAAGGCTCCGGACTTTTAAGAAGTAAGCCTAGACGACTCCTGTGGAAAACGACAACAATCACACAATGCGAAGTTCTACCATATTTTTATGGTGAGTCATTCAAAACTAGCATTTTCTTGTGCCTAACTCTTTTCCAAGGATAGGAACTGTGAGGCTTGTATTAATTGTATGTATGAGACCAATTCCTTTAATTGGCAAGGTTTATTGTTTTGGAACCTTATTTTCATTACCTGGGCTTATGCTTACTGCCAGAATAGCTCAAAGACAAAGTAATCTGACCAAATTACTGATATTTCTTCTATCCATTGCTACTGGTGATTGTATGTGCTGAAATGTTTCAAACTGGTGTACTAAATTGGTTTGGTAAATATGAGTGTCAAAGTATTATTGTTGAGTGGGTAAGAGTGTATTCTGAGGTATTCCCCCTTTTGGCCATATTGTTATAGGGGTGAGGTTGAGTATTGTGCCATGTATTCCCCCTCTTGACTATATTGTGAAAATGGTTAGGTTGAGTATTTTATGGGTTTTCTACCTCCCCTTGGTAATTTAGGGAGGCTGTCATTTTTATACAACCCACAATTGTTACCAGTACGAGAGATCCAGTACAACTATATTATCTATAGCTTATCTTTATTTACCTACCCATTATCTCGATATAGTGGGTACTCTTATGTTTTAATCTGTTTTAATTATTTACTCTATCCGAGTTTCTCTCAGAGTATATAATCAGGGGGAGAGCTCACCAGATTAAATACTATATTCTTTAATTCAGTTCATGTCAGGATTTATGCATGTATTTGTTTGATTTAAGCAGATGGTTGTTCATTCATAAGGTGATGGTGCTCTAAAATATCCGAAACCTTAACGCTAACTTTAGAAACGCAACTTAACAATTTGAGATAACTGTGTAATATTTGAAATATCAATACTATATATAGAGATTTTAGTTAAGGAAATCAAACTAATGTTTGATTTGAAAAGAGGGGAGGGAGCTATGCTATATATAGGTATGATATTATATTAAAACCTATTATGGGTAGTATACTCCCCCTCCATATATCTTGGGTAGTAGCCCCCCTACTATTCAGGATATGCAAGCCCGCACCTGCGTGCTTGGTCACGTGGGCCACGCCCACTATTCACTGACTAATAAATATTATACATCAAGAAGCCGCCGTGTCCACTTGCTTTTTCCCTTACATTATATTCAATAATATAACAACATAGGTATCCATTGCAACGTGGTGTTTGACAATCTGGGTACTTCAGTAGTACTCATAGTAATAATATTAGAATTATAAGGGTGCTTTCTTCACAACATTTTTCAACATCAAGCAGGTAAGTTATACAAATAAAGTATTTATTTCATTGCTTTCAATATTTCCAAGTTTATAAAGTGTAATATCTATAAGGTATAAATGCCTCATATAAGTATTACTAGTGAGACTTTTGTTCTAATATAAATTGTAAATGGCATGTAGTAACCTGTGAGGGCACCTAGTGAAAGCCAAGTTCTATGGTGCTGCCACCTGGTGAGAACAGTCGAATTGCCAATAACGTCGCCAATAATGCCAATAGAAAAAGTTGGAGGCCAGATTTGAAAAGAGTGGAAAAAACTGGACTAGGTCAATATCTCACAAAATTTCTATGGGCCACCAGAAAAAAGTCGAATTTTTCACTTGTTCTGCCATAGACATGTACCTAAAAAGTCTGACCCTTCCTACCCACTTTACAATCTCAAACGAATCCTTTGTTTTGAATATGAAGGAATGCTTGGAATCAAAATTTCTTTGGCACCAGGGTGGAACAGGCCCCGCTGCATGCCATACTTGAAAATCTAAGCCCTAGCTGCCCTAAAAGTGGCCCAAATCGACTGTTCCGTTTTTGTTATGTTGTACAAAAATCGCCCAAACATGTTGCTCTTGGCCCGGTTGGAGGTTGCATCGAGTTTTGGTCTCTCATAGCCTCCCACTTGCTCGTTTCGATTCAAACCAAAGACCTGCGTGATCTAGAGACATTGACGGTCAAGTCTGTATATTTTTTGTGCACAGATCGGCCGATACCACCCCGTCAGAAATTCGGGAAAAGTCAAAACCACTTACGGCATCCTATCGTTTTTTGGGGGTCCCGAATTTTTTTTTTGTTCCGAATCCGGGCGCTCTAAAAACACCCTGAATCTCTGCCGAACGTTTCGAAATTTGCAGCATCTACAGTCCGTAATGTCTTCTTTCAGTCTCTCAAATGGCAACTCTCAACAATGTCTACAATGTCTACGATGTGGTGAAACAATCGGCCATGTCTGATCGGCGGGACGTTCGGCATGGCGATAATGGAAGATTTTATATTTCGACCAGACATGGCCTCACAAAAACACTGCTACGCTTTTATTTCTGGCCCGATTGACTTGTCCTTGGTATCTACGGAAACTAGAGACATGGGCCAACAATTGTGGGGGGGTATTTCTTTTCCATCGACACAGGATAGCCGACAACTAGTGGGTCGAATGTCTCAAAAATTGGCACTCTACCAATGTTGCCAAAAACCAATCATTCATGTGAGATCACATATGCAAGATCACAAACATCTCACCCAGACCTCATAGTTCTGATCTCACATCTATGAGAAGTTTCTGTGCTCACTGAGATATCACAGTTGTTAGCTAAATGTGAGCTAGAACTTGTGAACTCACACTGAGATCACACTGAAACCATTCATGTGAGATCACATATGCAAGATCACAAATATCTCACCCAGACCTCATAGTTCTGATCTCACATCTATGAGAAGTTTCTGAGCTCACTGAGATATCACAGCTGTTAGCTAAATGTGAGCTAGAACTTGTGAACTCACACTGAGATCACACTGAAACCATTCATGTGAGATCACATATGCAAGATCACAAAAACCTCACCCAGACCTCACAGTTCTGATATCACATACATGAGAAGTTTCTGAGCTCATAGTGAGATCTACATGAGCTCACTTCCTAGCTGGGGTGCTTTCTCTGTACCTGGGGGAGATAAAGACGGATTGAAGCAAGTTAGCCAATTTATCTGCTGCCTCATGATACCTAGAGGCAGTATCTGCGATGGTGTTTGCTGAGCCAGGGTAATAAAAGGCCCTGATTCTAAAATTATGTTTGATTGATTGCCAAAAAACTCTACGGAGTGAAGCCATTGCCACTGGGTCATGTACCCAACCCCTATTGAAAGAGGCTACTGCTGTTGTATTGTCACTATGTATAAAGACTTTCTTGTTTTGCCACTTGTGACCCCATAATTGACAGGCTGGTTCAAAGGCTAGAACTTCTTTTGCATTTATATGCAGGTCCTGAGTGTCCGGCCAGTGTTCCCACGGTAGATAGAAAGCCTGTCCTTCATAATATCCTCCTGCTGCTTTTGTACAGGCATCCACACAGACTGGTGTTGCTGGTCATGTATCCAGCATGGGGACACACCCATTAAAAGTATGCATATATGATATCCACCAATCTAAGTCTGATCTCATATCAGTTGATATCCTACACCTGTGCCAAGGCTTTTTCAAGTTTGGGATTCAATCCAGGATCCTGCGTAGGTAAAATCTGCCACCATATACCACCTGGCAGGCCCAGTTTAGGCTGCCTGCTAGGGACTGCAGGTCCTTTTTTGTAACCCTGTCCTGTCTTGAAAATTTCTGTAGTTTTGCTGCAAGTTCCTTGAGTTTCCCTTCTGGTAGTCTCAAGGTCCATTTTATAGAGTTCATGACAATGCCAAGGAAGGTGATTTCTTGGTCTGGGCCCTCCATTTTGTTGTAATTTATAGCGAACCCCAAGTCTCGGAGGAGGGTTCTGAGTGTATCCATTGTGTGTTGACACTGCCCCCTGGTGTGTCCAAGGCACAAAAAATCATCTAAATATACAACTATTTCATGGCCCCTGGCTGCCATGATCCTGCGTACACATTGTGTAAGTTCATTAAATATTGCTGGGGATAAACGCGCCCCAAAGGGTAGCCTGGTGTCCACCATATAAGTTGTATATTCCTCCCCTTTGAACTTCCAGGATAAACCTAGCAGTGAGTGATCTTCAGGAGCAACTTTCACTGACCTATAAGCATTGGATAGGTCAATTTTGCCCATGTAATACCCCTGTTCCATAAGATCTACTGCATCTTGTATGTTTTGGAAAGAGAAGGGATCATTTGAAGCTAAGTCATTGAGGGCGTGCCCTTCTGGCCTACTACAGTCATGAATAAGCCTGATCTTATTGTTCCCTGGCTTTGGTATTGCCCCCAATGCGGATATTATTGTAGGTTTCCCACTAACTTTCACATACCTTCCATTCTCTATTTCAGTTTGTATTTGTTGTTCTGCTAGGTTCCTATTAATCCCACACGTTGCTGACCTGTAATTATTTTCGTGCTGGGGTGTGATATGAGTCCGGGGGAGATTTGTAATCTTAAATCCATGTTCAATGCCTTGTAAAATAAATTCACGTTTAGGGTCGTCGTCCAGTATAGCCATTTTCCATGCATGGAGTCTAAGGGCACCATCTCCCACTGTATGATTATCACGATGCCCATAGTCACATGGCAGAGCTAAAAGTTTTTTGTTTGATTACCGTAGTTGGAGGTATCAGACTTCTGCTTGGCATTGTCTAGTGGGCCATGTCGAAATTTACATGTGGTACCAAAGGGGCACTGACCATTTGATGCCTGCCAGATCTTGCAATCTACCACTGAACGAGTTGTATTACTGCCTGTGCTAGTGTTTGCCTTCCTCTTCAAACCACGGCCGCCATTACTGTTATTGTTGTTGTTGTGGTGAGGGGCCGTTCCATTGTTGAGGGGCCGCTTAGGTTGGAGTAAATGCATCTTCAAGTTTGATGCAAAAGTTCCCCAGCGAAAACCCTGTTCCGCTTGGTGCTCCCGATATTGTTGATCAAATTCCATGATAGATTCCCATGTGTACTTTTGTCCGAAATCAAACACAAGGGCTGTGTACGCCAGGTAGTATTCTACTTCCTCGCGTGATAGTTGGCCCTCTGCCAACAGGTTTGCCATCAGCCGAGTGTTGGCTCCCCCCCACTCATCGGTAGATAGCCCTGCGTGAGAGATTCGTCCATCTGCCTCATCTGTAGCCATAGATAAAGCGCCATCTGGGCCCTGGGAGAGACTACTTTGTCTTTACGTTTTTGAAGTAGTCGTTGGCGAATTTTTTCTGGTAAGAAAGATGTGATCTGTAGAGCCTTTTTCCTACGTGCCTTTACAGTGAGGATTGACCGAGGGTCATACCACGATCCGCTCTCCCCAGTTGTAGTTTTATGTACATGTGTTTTAGGAGGGGACGATTCCCCAGTGGCAATATGTTTCTCTCCAGTAATTTTACTGAAAGCGTCTAAAGACTCACCAGCTGTCTGAAGTATCTCTGTTTGTTTCCTGAGTTCTCTCAGGTTTTCCGGTAAGCCTCCTTTAGAGTTTGATTCCGCATTTTTCTTTGTTCCATCCTCCTCCTGTCTTCCACTGCTAGCCCGTAATTTCCTCAAGGCATCCAGGACGGCACGGCGTTGTCCCACCGTTAAGCCTAATCCCTCAATGTCCGGGATAATAAGACAAAGGAGGACTTCTTTGTCTGTGCAGTCTTCCTTCGCAAACTTAGTGACCGATTTTCTCTGTATGCCATTTTCACCTGCCCAGGCATCAAAATCCCATACCGGGGGTTGGTCATTCTCAGTCATGTTGTAAAGAAAAAGAGAACAACTTGCGAGAAAAACTTGTGCGTTGCGATTGCACGTCCACTTGCTTGTGTGACTTTGCTGAGAATGCGTTTGAAACTCCAGCTAGCCGTTTGGGCCCGGAGTAACTCTCCCATGATTGGCCCAGTTGAGTTGTTTCAATGGTTAAGCCCAACGGACGGATGTGTCGACCTAGGCCAAGGAGACTCAGCGTTTGGTTAACATACATTAAAAGATTTTTAATTCCCCTAATAATATAATACTTATGTCATGGGACCTTCGTCAATCACAAAAGTTATAATTTCACAGGCCACTCCTTCTGCTCATCTAGTTGGATATATAATACTTTTGTTTCACCCTAGAGAATAGAAATATGAAGATACAGGCTACGGTTTTAGTGCAAAAAGTTTATAATCTAAAAGTAAAACATCATGTTTCAACTGTAGGTAACCATACAGTAATATCCTTTTGAAAACTTTACCATACAATACTAATGTACAATGCTTTTCAGAGTATTATGTTCACAAGTTTTTCATTAATTTTGGTATCATAAAACACAGTAAAACACTTGGTTTAAAGGCATACGTCCCACAATTTAATGATGGAATAACTTCTTTTTTTTTCTCTCTCTTTTAATCTTTTACCTAAGTATTAATTCTCTTGTTTCACTATAAACACTGGTATTTTGGTCTCCACATATCCATTACACTATGTTCAAATGTGTATGAGTTATGTCTTTAGAAGATCAACCAATCCCTAACGATTCACTGCCCCTCTTCTGGATACCCAGCGAGAGAATGTTCTTTTCCAGCCTAATTCTGAATGTCTCTCCATCCTGTACTCCTGCAAGTCGTTGCAGGTTCCTGGGCCTGACTATGTCAGAGGCTTGCTGTACTTTGTCATTGGCTATCTCCGAAATATCCTCGGCACTGGTTTCAGCGTTTTCCATTATCTCCTCATCTGTTTGTTCATTATTTATAAATTCTTCCACCTGTTCGTATTCCTTAGTTTCCACCATCTGTCTGTTTTCTTTCTTTTCCTCCAACTGTTGGATGGACTTGAATAGTTTCTCATGGATGGCCATGGATTCCTCTAACATGGTTTTGACAAGGGCCAGTCGATTGGGTTTTAGTTCCAGGTACTTCACTTTCCTCTCCATCATGATACACTGGTTGAATTTCGAATCTTGCTTCAGTTAAAACCTTGATGATAGATTAGCTTTCCTCCTCTACAAATTGTCTACCGTATCTTTGGGGCACTCAGTGTTTATCGTCACCACCACGTCACCTGGTGAGAAGCGTACACATTCACTGTAGCCTTCAAATTTTCTCACAACTGCTGGTGCCACCTTGTGGCATGTTGCACAGCCGTCTTTAAACTTCAGTTATAGCTGTATGAGTGATATATAGACCTTTGAACGTGAACATGAATTGTCCTTATGTCATATTGTCCATCAGTTTTCACTGGATATTCCTTAGAAGCCGAAAAACAGGCAGGATTAGAATTGACACTCAGTGATAGTCTCCACGCTGGGCCAATGATAGTCTCCGAAGGGCGATATTAGATCAACTTGTGTGTCAACTCATGTGTGCCTTGCACCCGTACTGGGCTGTAGGCGGGAAGATACGAAAACCTTATTTCACTTGAAAATGCACATTTTCAGTAAACGTCAGTTGGTTGTATGTGATCCAGCGATATAACTTTACTTTCTTGGCACTTTGGGGGTATGAACCCTGTCCGGATCTGAAAAAAAAGTGAGATTAGAAGTGGAGCAAACCTCCGACACGTTTCTCTGATATCTTTCTAACCGAAAGTCGACGCTGTTGGATATTGAATTCTGCGAGTTGCCCGGGGCCCAAACGTCCAAGGCCGGGGCCCAAACGTCTTTTAGCTGGGGCCCAAACGTCCAGGCCCAGGGCCCAATCATCCCGGGGCCCAATCATTTGTAGCCCCCCCCCCTCAGGGGTCAAAAGTGTGTACGTTTTTTTGTTCCCAATTTCGCAGAGAAAGGGGTCATTTTTCACACAAATTGAAAATAAGGTATGAATTTTGCAACTGAACTCCGCGAAATACTGAAAAAGGGGGGTATTTTTAATGCCAGAGCAGTAGGCTATTGACTAAATAGTGGCAAAGAATAGCATATAGGCCTATGCCTAATTATGGCAGAAACTCTGCATCGAGTCCTTCATTTTTTATTTTTGTTTAATTCTTTATTCATGAATATATGAATATATGAAGGTACTGGCTGGTCTAGGCCATTGGCCTTTAATGCCAGGTCGTTTTTTTTTTGTTTTTTTTATTTTAATGATGTTGCATACGCTCGGGTAGAGGGGAGGCTCTATAGTCGGTTTTAAGCGGGTGGTTTTTCCAATGGCCGTCTAGTGCAATCTCAAATCCAATGACAGTCCTTGCCCCCACAACCCTTGGTGGTAAACCGTTCCACGCATCCACCACCCTGATGGTGAAGGACTGCCTCCTTGTTTCGGTGTTGGCCCTGGCTTTCTGCAACTTTAGTAGGTGTCCCCTTGTATTGTTTTTGCAGAGGGTTAGTAGCCCATTTGTCACCTCACTATCGTAGATATTGGTCAGGATTTTGAACACTTCGATCATGTCCCCCCTTAGTCTTCTGTACGCTAGTGTGGGCAAATTCAGTTGTCTTAGCCTTTCCTCATATTCCAAACCTCTCAGCCTTGGTATCATTCGTGTGGCACGTCTCTGTACATTTTCTATTGCTGTTATATATCTGACCAGATGAGGGGCCCATACCTGATTGGCATATTCTAAGTGTGGTCTTACCAGTGATTTGAAGAGTGTGGCCATTGTTCTCTGATCTTTATGTGTGAAGGTTCGATGTATCAACCCCAGCACAGAGTTCGCCTTGTTGATCTTCTGCGTTAGGTGGTGCCTAAAGGTGAGTTTGGTGTCCACTAGTACTCCTATGTCCTTCTCCTGGTTTACTCTTTGTAGGGGGGTGCCATTACTGCCGAGGGTATATTGCTGGTTGTGGTTTTCTGTAGTTCCTATTCTCAAGACTCTCTTATGATGGTCTCTGCCAATTTTACTACTATACTGGTGAGACTAACTGGCCTGTAGTTCTCCACACGGTCCTTTGGGCCCTTCTTATGAATGGCTGTGATGTTTGCACACCTCCAATCCTGTGGAAGTTCTCCCGTTTCCATTGAGTGGTTTATAAGGATAGCTAATGGTATGTGTACCACAGTGCTGAGTTCCTTGAGTACGCGTGGGTGTATTTTGTCAGGTCCTGGGGACTTCGATATGTTTAGATTCTTCAGTTTTCCGCCAACAGAATCTTCGCTTATGTAGCATTCCTTTATAGTGGCGTGTGCGCGCACTGGAAGTTCTGGAATGATTCCATTTGGTTCCCTTGTAAAAACTGAGCTAAAGTAGGTGGAAAGGACCTCAGCCTTTTCTGCATCGTTACTTGTCATATTGCCTGACTCGTCCATGTTCAGATCCGGGATGGATGGGGCTTGTCCCATTTATCCAGGTGTTTATAAACAGGACGAGGCATTTGCCTTCCCTTTCATGTTTCATGTTCATGTTTGTGAAAATAGCTTATTATGTTATACAAGTCCACCTGAAATCATAAAAAGGGGTCCTTTTTTGGCATAAAGTTTTCCGCGTTTTGCCACTAAAAGTGGGGTAAAATGGGTAAGCTACTATGTATAATGTTAAAAGGGACTCCTTGAAAAATCATAAAAAGGGGTCTTTTTTAGCATCGGATTTTCCGCGTTTTGCCACAAAGAGGGGGGGGGTGGTAAAATGCCTTGAAAATTCACGGAAATGGGGTACTTTTTAAAGGCTGGAACAAAAAAGTGTAGGCCATACACCTTTGACCCCTCTGTGTGTACGTGGGGGGTGGGGGTAGTTAAAGTCTATACTCTAGTACACATGGGTCAGATTTTTAGAAAATGTACAATTGACAGCTGTACACATTTAGTGAATTCCGCTAAATTAGGCTGCAATTTGGTTAATACTAGGTAAATGTGAGTATTTGGCATAGCATTGATTCTAGCAATCTGTTTGGTTAGGTTGAACTGTATTTTGACCTTTATTTTCATCTTAAATGTGGGTTATTTGAGAAGATTGGGGAAGATGAATTGTACATTTTCCGAAAATCTTACCCAAATGATCATTGAGTAGCCTAGAGGCAGGTTCGACTGACTAGGGGGTGGGGGCGGGTCCGTAGGGGAGAGCGGGGTGAAATGGGACAGGGGAGAAATGGGACACCCTCTAATTAAGCTTGAATTAATTGCATCAGGATGAGCAAAAATCAATATTTATTGCCCCCATTGTCTCCAATTTAACATATGAGTCAATCCACCAATCCTTCGTCATAAGACTTCAAAACAGCAAAATTTAGAAATGCTTATTTCATCTTGATTTTTTTACTCAATATCACCGATATCTTGGGCAACATTTGTGCGAAATTTGGGAAATTAATATTGAAAATTAGTATCTCTAATATATTTTGAATCTGGTTAGCTCAGGTACTATGTAAGCGACCATGTGCATACACTATTAATTCCTTGAACATCACTGCAGTAATATGTGAAAGGTTTTTCTACTAATTTATATATTATAACATAAGGGAATACATTGATATTCATTATGCAACTTCTTTTATTAAGTTAAACAAGTTTTTCTGAGAGTCAGAGGTATTTGCATTTAAAGGTATTTTTCTTCATTTTTGAAGTATAATGACATGTTTATTTCTAAATAAGATCTTTAATAATATGCTTTGGATATGAGAATTGTGTGTGCTTCATTTAACAGGGCAAATAATGTTTGGTGCAAATCAAATAAAAAGTTGATGATATTCGAAATATTTTCATGTTAGGGATGAATAAAGTGTGTAGCACGGTCGCTTACATTTCAACCATTTATGTTTCCTATTCTAAGGTATTTCTACTGCATGAAACAATGCTGAGCTACAGGCTAATTGTGCAGTATCTCTAAACATGTCGAATCTTCTTCAAATCATAAAATATGGATTTTGGGTATTCAGTAAAAGTTAATTCCAACAGAATCGCACCAAAACAATAATTTTCAAAAGAATTATTTTGCAGAATTAACTGAGAAATAGAAAAGTAATAGTGACCTATTCAAACCAACCATACATAGAGAACCACTGGACCGATTTTGTTGGAATAAACGTTTCCTGAAAGCCCAAAATCCGAATTTAATGATTCGAATATAAAACATAAATGAGTCTATCCACCAAACCTTCGTCATCAGGTTTTTGTTCCATAATAACGTTATTTCTGTGTATGCAAATGCAATATTAGCATAAATGTGTTCCCCTCTTCAAGAGCTGTCGATGGTATACCACTTTTATATATGTACCACAAAAAATGGCTACTATAATGTAGAAAATCTGTGTTTTTTAGGCATAAATTGCTTTAAAATTTGACTTCTTCATTTGTGAATGCAGATAGAATAAAGAATATGGCTGCATTTTATTAATTTTGATACATAATAACATGTGAAAATACATCAAAAATAATTTCCTAAAAAGATATCTTGTTGATAACCCCCTATATATTTTTAGATTCATAATTTGTTGGCGGGTAGGAAGATCTAAGCGACTGTGCTACAACTATTTAAAATATCGTTGCACATAATAATACATGAATCTGGCATTTACCTTCTTTGTTAAACAGTAGAATCTTATATTGTCTTGGCAATGCAAAAAAATCTTTGATATTCATTGGATATCTCTGATATAGCATCAAGTTTGTTGTTTAAAAAATTAGCATGGGTACATTTTAATGTAAGCGACCGTGCCATATGTGAATGATCATATTTTTTCCACATTTATTTCATTAAAGAAGATTTTTAGTGAAAATATGTCCCCCAGTATAAGGAGTCTATGCAACATGTTTAGATGTCTAAAAAAGCCCAGATTTCCCTCATATTCAATATTAATTTGTACATGTAAGCAACCGTGTACTGTAAGTGACCGTGGGGGCAAATTCAATTGTATTTGTATTTATGATATTTAGCCAGTAGTAAAATCAAATATATATATGTTTTATCTTCGAATTATTAAATTTGGATTTTTGGCTTTCAAGAAACGTGTATTCCAACAGAATTGGCCCAGTGGTTCTCTATGTATGGTTGGTTTGAATAGGTCACTGTTATTTCGCTATTTCTCAGTTAATTCTATGGTATAATTTTTTTGAAAATTATTCTGTTTGGTGCGATTCTGCTGAAATAAACTTTTCCTGAATACCCAAAATCCATATTTTATGATTTGAAGATGATTCGACATGTTTAGAGATACTGCACAATCAGCCTGCAGCTCAGCATTGTTTCATGCAGTAGAAATACCTTAGAACAGGAATAATAAATGATTGAAATGTAAACGACCGTGCTACACACTTTATTCATCCCTAACTTAAAAATATTTCGAATATTATCAACTTTTTTTTTTATTTGCATCAATCATTATTTTTCCTGTTAAATGAAGCACACAGAATAATAATATGCATAGCATATTATTAAAGATCTTATTTAGAAATGAATGTGTCATTATACTGCAAAAATGAGTAAAATACATTTAGATACAAATGCCTCTTACTTGAAGAAAATATTGCTTTTCTTTAAAAAGAAAAGTGCATTATGAACAGTAGTGTGTATCCTAATATTTCTATTTAAATAAATATAAAAATCGTGTAAATTATTTATTTTAATGATGTTCAAGGAATTAATAATGTATCCCACGGTTGCTTACATAGTAACAGAGCTACCTAGATGCAAAACCTCATAGAATTACTGATTTTCAAAATTAGTTTCCCAAAATTTGCATACATGTCGCCCAAGCCTTTGGTTATATTGCATAAACATTACAAGATGATATACACCCTTCTAAATTTCGCTTGTTTTGAGGTCTTATGACGAAAGATTGGTGGATAGACTCAAATATATTTGATTTTAATACTGGCTAAATATTATGAATATGAATCCAATTGAATTTGTCCCCACGGTCGCTTACAGTACAAGGTTGCTTACATGCACAGATGAATATTGAATATGAGGGAAATCAGGGCTCTTTTAGAAATATGAAAATGTTGTATATATACTCCTTATTATGGGGGACATATTTTCACTAAAGATCTTCTTTAAGGAAATAAATGAAGGAAAAATATGATGGTTTATGACACGGTCGCTTACATTAAAATGTGCCCATGCTATTTTTTTAGGCAATCAACATGATGCTACATCAAAGATATCCAACGAATCTCAAAACAAATTTTTGCATTACCAAGACAATGTAAAATTCTACTTTTCAACGTCTTTGCCAAATACCAAATTCATGTTATATTATTCAAAACGATATTTTATATAATCAGGATGGTATAAGATAGACACAATACCCAATAAGACACTGAGAGATAAAGTTTTTTTGTTGTTGTTTATTTAGTCACGACCTTACATGTTTCGGAGATGGGTTGTCTGGCTTCAGTGGTGGTATTTTATATAGTTTTAGCACGGTCGCTTACATCTTCCTACCCCACAACAAACTCTGAATCTACAACTATAGAGGGTGGTATAATCAAGATTTGTTTTTTAAGAAATTATTTTTGATGTATTTTCACATATTATTATGTATCAAAATTAATAATATGAAACATATTCTTTATTTTATATGCATTCAAGAATGATGAAGTCGGATTTTTACAGCAATTTATGCCTAAAAAATACATATTATCCACATTAAAGAAGCCATTTTTTGTGCTACACATATAAAAGTGGTATACCATCGACAGCTCTTGAAGAGGGAAATACATTTATGCTAATATTGCATTTGCAGACACAAAAATAACATTGCTATGGAACAAAAACCTTATGACGAAAGTTTGGTGGATAGACTCATGTGTAAATATGGTCTCACTGCTGTTAATGATACAATTTCTAGAGGAATTTTGGTGTTTTGTGTCACAAAAAGATTTTTTTTGCTTGACCGAACGATTTATATCACAGATTTTCTTCTCAAACTACAAACATGCAATATAGTCAATATTACTATTTAAATTGTTGAGAAAGTCGCCATATCAGATTTTGACTGCAGGTAAATATTTAGAGCATGATATACTGATACATGATATAGCCCTACTGGGGAGAAATGGGACAAAGCCATGGGGGAGAAATGGGACGGTCCTGGAGTGTCCCATTTCTCCCCGCACATACTGTTGTGTTTTCTCCCAAGACATATATGTATTTAAAGATAAGGAATATATGATAATTGTATCTGTAGTGGGTCTGCCCGTCAACCATCCACACTGCCTACCACTACTACATTTTTCATTGATTACCTGACACTTTATTTTCTTTATGGTACATCATTTTGAAATTTCGCCCCAAAATGGGGAGAAATGGGACAGTCAAGGGAGAAATGGGACACAACCCGGGGTGGTAATTCCAGCAAAGCTGACTGGCTCATCAGTTATCCTGTATTTATTCTTAGAGCCTTTCAATAGCCTTTGGATTTCTTGAAGTTAAATGAGTTCCGTGGCATATGTACCATTTTTCCCTGACGCATTCCATTTCTCCCCGACGTGTCCCATTTCTCCCTTGGTTGTGTCCCATTTCTCCCTTGACTGTCCCATTTCTCCCCATTTTGGGGCGAAATTTAAAAATGATATACCATAAAGAAAAAAAAGTGTCAGGTAATCAATGAAAAATGTACAATAAAGAGTGATCCTATATGTCCCCCAGGAAAGGTCATGCATTTAATTGCTTCTAATACTTTCCATTCAGGGAGTACAAACACTGTGCATCACTCACAGTGTCCCATTTCACCCCGCTCTCCCCTAGGCTAACCCCCATCCCACCACCAATACCCCCTGGCCCTGCTATAGATTATGCACATCCCAATCTTGCTCTAGCCTTGCTCTGGGGACAGGGGATAGACAATTTTATAATTTAGACCAGAAGCTTTCATTTGTGTGCGGTGCGTTCAGGAACTAGGCCTATAAACATCATAATGTAACATCTACCAAAAACTAAACTTTTACATGGATTTGAACTAACTGCCCCTCCAGGCATCGCACTATCTCCCAAACGCAGAAACTTTGGCGGTAAACAAGGTGCCCGGTGCAGCTGAACTACCGGACATTGGTGCGGGATAAGCCGAAGTTAGTTATGGTGATTAATAAACGTGAACATATATAGCTGTAGCCTACTTGAATTTTTTTTTACGGAACTGTAATTCTTTCAGAAACGTTTTAATTTTCAAACGTACCATGTACTGTAGGCTATAGTGGTTTCATCATATTTTAGAATATAATATGGTCTATATATAGGCCTATAAATATTCCACAATTATTGAAAACTATATATTATATAGGGTAGCATATCATGTATATTCTTAACATGTATAAGTATAATCAAAATGACACCCCAAAGACCTTCTTATAGTAATATCAGCTATATATCTTTTTGTTGTATTTTCCCCCCGAAATAATTACGAATCGCCAATTGCGCATTTCAATTAATACCGTATGTGTATTGTGTGTGGAGGGATGGCTGACTTGGAAGCTGACAACTTTGGGCGAAAAACTACCTTGATTAAGCAAGAATGTGAATTTATTGTTTAGTTTTAATCTTTGGACAACAACGGGTTGTGGACAGAAACAAAACTTATTTTATTTTCTTGTGTATTGTATGTACCACGGTAGGCCTACCGCACCCAGTGGGTATCGATAATTTCGGTGACCTGTTTCTTCTCGGCCAATAGCGCGCTGACCCGCTCACATACGGGAATTTTTTTGCTTCGTCCGCCATGATGTTAATGTGTGTGCATTATGGTGAAGGCACGGTATAGATCATGTTCCACTAGTCGTATAGCTTTTGACACTCGAGCACTGCAATTGGATTATCGGTTTTCTACAACAACATACTCTTATCTCAGGCAAGATGTTAGCCTGCCCGCCGCGATAGGCCTGTTTCCTGGATAATTACGACGTGTTTTGTGGTGTCTTGGATGCTACCAACTCCCCACCATGGTCATGTGGAATTCACTACTTCACGCAATAGGCTACCTTGTTTTGATCCCCATTCTTATTGATTTCGGTAAGTGACAGTTTCCTCATGATGTACACATGTACTAAAGACATTCGTTAGCTTAAAAACGGGTGGTAGGGACGTGGCAGGACTGTTGTTGCGAGGGTGGATGCCGAAAGTCATGTTTTCGTTCTGAGGTCGCTGTCCTCAACGTGAGGAGAAAGCGGCCGTGGACCTGCCTTAAACGCTCAGATTCACCTCAAATTAAGGCATTTGATCATCATTTCGCTTCATGACAGGTGAAAATATAGTTCTAATAATGTTTTCTCTTGAGTATGTAGCATGTTATAAGGTGGCAATATGTTAGATTTCTTGGTAAGGCGTTTTTTGTTTGGGCATGGTGAAAGTTTTCTCGTGTTGTTATCGTCAAGAAAGAGCTAAGGTAGCTGACCTACTTCTAACTGCGCGTGCGCACTACAAGCCTCCCCGCAGCGAGATATGCCACAAAACAAAAATTAGCTCACATTCTGCACCGCATTTCTCCCTTAAAATAGATCACTCGAATCTACGGTAGCCACAGTTCCCTCCCCTAAGAATCATACAGTGGTCATGTATACCTGCCAGAGTCTACCAAATGCGTTATGCCATCTTTATTTCTGTGATAGTGGATGTATGTTTGATGTGTGCGCCATGTGATAGGCCACGAACCCACGTTTCGGAGCGGAGGTGGGAAGGAGATCGAGAGGAGGAGGTTATGGCTTGTGCGAAAGCCGGAGGTGCACCTATCCCTCTCTTGACTCGCCTCGTGCCACCCATTTTTGAACTCCCCATTAGTGTTGGTTTGCAAATTAATGCATAATACCGACTCTTGCTTTATGACTCATACCTGTTTCTTATCTCAGATTCTATTGCTGACAAATAATGGGAAAAAAACAAAAACATCCGATGATCCTACTTCTTACCCTGGCCTAGGGCTAGGCTAAGCTTCTCTTTGAGGTGATACATGGATGAGGGATTTTCACAAGTTCTTTGTTATTGTTGTGTGCAAATCCGCATTCTTTGTACTCGAGCTCGATCAGGGTGTATTTCCTTTTGGCCCTTTGATTGTGTTATTGTCTTTGTATCAATATGGCTTTATTTCTGGATTTCTTGGAAGCGATTAGATGAATGGTCACACTACTAGTACTACTACGCATCATCGTATCATGTGACCATGCCATATGGATATGGTGAATAGAAACTTAGTAAACTATACCAACGACGAGATCGCGACACAGGACATAGCACATCCTCACCGGGTTGCACTATAAGCCGCATTTTACACAAAATCCACATTTTACATAAAAACCCGGCATTTTACACTTTTGTGTATTCTATCGTGTGGGGGTGGGGGATTTTTTTTTCATGTTTTCCTTTTACACTTGGGTTGTGTATTCGATCCTACCTCTTCTAGTTGGACAGGGTTATAGTGTTGGGGGGGGGGGGGGGGGGGGGGTCTGGGGTCTGTAGGCCTATTCATTAGCTTAGTGCAATAGTGGGCTCTAGTATTGCTATTTACTATTTGTTACTAGATGTAGAGGTAAAACAAAAGTATCATTGCGTTGACAGGTTTTACATTTTTCTCTGTAGGCAGTTAAAACCTGAATGTGTTACACTGTATTCTATTAAGTTAACAAGACTGTATTGAGTCGACAGACTACTATATACCAATACACAAGAGGCTACTATATATTATAGGGTAGAGTAATGAGGGTAGCACTAGAATACACAACCCAAGTGTAAAATGAAAACATAAAAAAAAAAATATTAAGTAAATAAGAGGTAAAACAACCTCAAACTTCAGTTTTTGCAGTTTATTGGGGCATATGTTGGTACTTTGTGACACATAAAAAAAAAAAAATCCCCTGACCCCCCCCCCCTACACACACGCTCCGTCCGCCCCCCCCCCCCGGGCCCCACACACACACAACATGATAGAATAGACAAAGTAAAATGTAAGGGCAAGTAACACCCAGAATACATATTGTTAGTGTATTAATATAATGCATATTTCGCGCGCGAATTAAACAATAGCCATAGGATGACCAGAATGAAGAAATAGAATACGTTCATAGAAGAAATAGAATATGTTTACAGTGTACTTTTAGCCGTTTTGTCAACCATTTCTGATGTTCTGAGGCTTTTATCATAGACATAGCCCATTCAGTCCTATCCTGACACCCACATTCCTCGATACCACATCCAGCGATCGATAAGCTTAACCTCAAGGCTAAGACTAAGGCTAAAGTGTTAATGACCCCCTGAGACTCAGGGGTCCAAATCTGCCTTCTGAACCTGACTGCATTGGCATTAGCATACCTCGATTATGTCCAACAACTGATATGGTGATGTAGAACATTTCTAATTTTGGAACCCTGCTCCTCTTAAAAGCGACTATTCAAAGACATGCACTCTGAACAAGACTGCTCCCACAACAATGATTTCGCATTAGTTTCGGAGGAAAACATTGCTTTTATAAATTTATGGATGGGCCGACGTGGGGGCCCTGTATTGATGCATAGGAGTTAACCCAGTTATGTTACTTTAACATGGTTCACCTTGACATAGTTTGATGGCTCCTCGTATCCTTTCCACTTTACCCTAGTTGATTTAATCGTTGTTCAAGATTTTTGTTTTGCGAACAAATTTATGGGCAGTAATAATGGAAAGCCATCTGTCATTTGATGGGAGATTCTTCCCTATAAAAATATCCCAGGCTCATCTACAAAGTCTAAGGATGACACACAGGGTGCAAGTTTACCTGCTCATACTTTCATACTTTTTACTAGATTGGCGACTGAGTGGTATCTAGCTTGATAATGTTCTCGTGTACTTTGTTTAGGTATCTCCCCTTCTGTATAATCTAGTTTCAGGCTTATTTATTTATATTGATTTATTTCATCAGAATTCCCTGATATGAATTAATTAAACCAAATCAATTGAGATCCCAGCAGGAACATAACTTACCTGTCCTTACCTCCCCCGGCTCTCCCACGAAAATCCTTCGGGATTTATAGACGTAATAATAATTTCGTCAAATTAGAATACTACAGGCATTTTAAATTTTGTGTGTTCTTAAATTCCTTCTTCAATCTGCACTGTATTTGTATTTAGCACGGGAGTACTTCAGATCTCTGATATCTCAACCATTACGGTTTCTGGACACCCGCCTTTGACTTGTTACGAAATATCTACCTCATTCTATTCCCACGATTCTCATTTCTTTGGATCGTTTTTTCTTGTATTGGATGAAAATGCCACTTGAAATTATGGATTGTGGAACCCTGCATTGGAGAACCACTGAGATTATGCTGAAAAGTTCATGTTCCATAAGCTTGCTGTTGGCTACAAGCACGGTCCAGTTGGTTTAATATTAATGATTATTGGTTTACGATGGTGATAAGCCCGCGTCAGCTTGATCATCGTGTTGATTTAGCAACGGGCCCAGTTAGGGTTGGGTTGTTGAGCTTGATGAGTTTGCTTCTAGAAACCAGCTTAGGTCGTGACACCTGCTCCCCTCACCTGTTGACCTCGCATCGGCAGTCTTACTTTTTCTACAGCCCTCCTTTCCCAACATATTTCGTATCGCGTTTATCAACGAGAGTGGTTTTATTAAGCCATCCAACGAAACTGAACTGAGTTAATGTTATAAAGCACGAGTTTTATGTAGCCAGATTTTCTCGCCTCATATTATATTACCTAATTAACAATATACATGTAACTTATAAATATCTTGTTCTTCTATTGTTTCAGCGGATTGTGTTCAGTCTATCAAAACCAGTAAATGTGAATTCTACAATGTAACACGGAGCAACTATCCCCACACAGAAACATGTGACATCTCACAAACACAGAGGACGCACTGCTTCGTCCTCTGGCATGTCGAGGAGGGGAGCACCAAAGTAAGTCAAGTGACGGATTAGGGTGTGAATTTATCATGGTTTTCCAACTCTTTCATCAAATAGTTGAACAATATGTAATCCATATTAGCGGTAAATGAAATTATTACCTATATATATTTGAAATTTCCCATCAAGCCCCTTAATGTTTTTGTTGGCTTAAGAGCAAATTCTGGTAATCATATGGATTCAAGTGAGTAGATTGAATTCTACGCGTCCAGGTAATTCTTTCATATAGATCATGTTTTCTCTCTTTAACGAATAGATCAATAGAATTTATGTTTCGGCAATCTTTATAATCGAGTTTTTAAAAAAATAATTACAGGTTGTGATGAAAGGTTGCTGGGTTGGGCGCCCTGACTGCAACAATCAAACAAAATGTGAGCCGCAACCTACGCCCAACTCCAATACCGGCTCAGGCCAGATGTATTTCTGCTGCTGCGAGGGCGACTTCTGCAACAGAAATATCACTCCTTCACGCTTCCCAGAGGTGCCACCGTCAACAACAGGTAAATAGAATTGCAAATAACCTCGACACAAATCAGACACTAAAAATATAAACGATGCGGATAAAAGCTTTTAAATATGCCCTCTTGAATATTAATGACCCTAAAAGACGTTCGGAGTATTACCTATGTTGGTCCCCTCTGTTTATCTACTCCCTCTATCTTTTCATGATACATTGTTCACTTTTTTGTATTAGGGATCCCCCTTATGATAAGTTTCTCCAATTAGTATCAGTCAGTCGAGAATCCCAAGCGGAAGTTATACGATAGTTTGTCCCATTTCTCTACTCGTTAAGACAAAAAAAATGTTTGTATTATTGGTGGATTTGGGATATCTTTTAGCCTCCTACTGTTTTGAAACAATGTATCATTTGAATAGCATTTAGACATTGTTTCAATTCATTATCAGGCTTGTTTGTTTTTATGTATACATATTTTGTCCCCACCCGTGTTGCATTTTGATTAAAGAGTTGAATTAGTGCTAAACTGAGGTCAACTCCGGGATTATATATCCCCGAGACTGTCAACATCATTAGTAAGGGAATATAAAGTTTCCAATGAATGGCCTACTGTTTGTAAAGATCATCATTTTACATTGGAATGATTGATCGGTAGATTATTTATTTGCAATAAATTTGAAATACATAATGGTGGGTTGCATCTGGAAACATCGCAGATCTTCCAGCACATGCCACGATTCTTATAACTATGTAAGGGGGTTACTACACACGTCAGTATTGAAACTGTTTGAAAAAATACAGACTGAGATTTCCTACGTTAAACTGCAGGGATGAAAGTCTCGGTATTTCTACTAAAATCAGAATTCCATCATTTTTTAAATTAAAATTTTCAAATTTTCCAAAAAAAAGTTTCAGAAAAATGTTCTTCAACAAATTCCGTTGAAACGTTAAAAAAATAAACAATCAAGATCATTTATTTGTGTGTGTGTGTGTGTGGGGGGGGGGGGATAAAGAATGTAATTTCTCTTCTATATAAATTTAAATATTGTATTGGCCTTAAATTGAATAATAATGAAAAAAAAATGGATGCTTTTCCTTTTGCCAGAAATGTTTCAGTATTTTGGCCATGACCCACTTTCATCCCTGATCTGTACTGATCAACGAATGGATCTGTACTGATCAACAAAGTACAATGCAGTTGACAGCATCTTGCGGGCCACATAAAGATTCCATCTTAGTGAACTTCCTAGTTTGATGATAGGATGGTTTTATTAATCGCTAATGATCTGTACCAAGCATCAGGTTTATGAATTATTAATTTTAGATAACAAAAGATTATTACCTCAAACTACGAACAGTATATGAAGGTGAACCCTTCTCTTATCAAATTTAATCAAGAATCAATATCAACCTAATCACAAGCAGGATAGGTCACAGGTGTTATGTTCCAACATGTAGAGCCTTTCCTTGTCTGCATTATACTATTGAAAATAAATCCGTATATCGGTTTTCTTTCATTGCTTGAAACAATCAGTAACTACCGTATATTATTAGGAGGCTAGCTTTGAGTTAATTGAACAGTTTCACAGTTAAACTGAGTGGGCCTCCTATTGTATTCACTATTATATATACAGTAGTACTTATGGGATATACAGGCCAGTCGCACCCGGAAATCCTTAGTAGGATTTGTGGGCGCGATTTAGCAGGCGCACATGTGTTTGTTGTGAGTGTTTGACTTTGATTGACATATGTAAATGAAATGGGCACCAACTGCCCATGACTCCATGCTACTGAGCTGTCAGGCATGGTGGGTGTGTAGATCTAATGATAATCATCTTAGAATAGACAGGAGGTGCTAGTGGTTACATAATGGGGTGTATAATGCTGTATATCTGATCAGTCCATACTAAGATCTATCTGAGTTTAGTCCCCGTTGGTTGGTCTGGCAGTTATCGTTCGAAAGGCATAGAATGGTCCACCAGCGCCGTAGCCGGGCACTCTAAGCCGGAAGACGCACCAGTGGGGGGACTCTATGGAACTCGCAGCTTCCTGTCACAACAGGTTGTGTGTGTTAGTGTGTCTAGGGATGGAACTCGCAGCTTCCTGTCACAACAGGTTGTGTGTGTTAGTGTGTCTAGGGACTTAGAAAAGAAGTAAATAACAAATCTGAATCGTCAGAAATGATTGCAATATTGTTTTACCCCGATAGTGAAGTTTTAGTGTATGTGGGTCAATGAATGGCGATTCCTTAATAAAACCAAAGAAGTATAACATGAAAACAGTGGTTTGAATGCATGACAGATCTCAATTTTTGGGCGTCAAACTTATACACTAACTAAGAGGTGAATATAACCATAAATAGCAGACATGGCGAAACCTGCCGGACCGCGGTCCTTGACCGTTGAAAGACAAGTCGGACCGGTGAAAAGTAAAGCTTCTCCGGTCCGATTGTCCGGTGAAAAATTTGTATGAAACGTTAGAGAAACCTTTGGAGGACTCAGTGAAACCTTTGGAGGACCGGTGAAAGTTCACTTTTTCACCGGTCCGACTGTCCGGTGAAAGTTCTAAAGTTTTCGCCATGTCTGAAATAGAATTCCATTTCTATGAATAGGCTACTTAAATGTTCGCTACAAAATCTGATAGGTGTATATAGCGCCAGGCCAGCGCCTAGGCCTACCCACGCTCGGAAAAAAGAATGGGAAAACAGATGTTTTAATGCATAACCGCCCTCAATTCTTAGATTCTTAGTAGGAAATCAACTAAGAAATGATGATGACCATGTTTAAGAATTTTATTCTGTTTAGAACCTTTGTGATCGCCATATAACCTCACCAGCACGTGGGCGATAATAAGGGTAGCCATTGGTCAGCTTGCTCTTGTTTATCATGCTGCAATCCCAAGATGAAACGTGCGGCTGAGATCGTGAACTGAAGTGGCTTAATAGGCGGTGTGCCCGTGTTACTGAGTATTAAATTACTTTGGCATTTGAATTTTGTTTCGGGGGTAAACTGATAGTAATGGACTAAAGTGATAGTAACAGCCCAACCAACAGGGACTAAAGTCGTTTATGGTCCTCACTTGTCTCTAAGCCTGCCGGAAACAAACCTCGGCTTCGCCTCGTCTTGTTCCCGGCAGGCTTAGAGACAAGTTCGGACAATAAACTCAGGCTCTAACCGCTTAGTGGGTGGAGTGGGTAGGGGAATGATGTGATCCCATACTAAAATTAGATGGAAGGCTTTTATTTTGTTTATCTAACTGCCCATACAACCCTCACCACTATATACCTACCATATAACCTTCTCATCTTTCAACTCTCATAACTTCTAAACTATTTATTTTCCTTATTATTTTTTAACTCTCATTATAATTCTTATTTACCCCTCTACCGTTTTCAATCAAAAATTCTTTCAAATTATCAACATTCCCTATTATCACTCACCTTTTACCGCCCTTCTCAAGGGCCCTATACGACTCCAACCTACACTACCTCACATTACTTCTACCATTAATTACTTTTATCTCTATTTCCCCTTTTATCATAACCAGTGTTATTAGTGTATCACTATTTTGGTGAGCACTGGAACATATGGGGGATAGTGCATGTTTTAATGGCTTGCCCAGCCCTGGAGTAACCACAACTTTCCAAAATTATTCAAGACACATTTTAGCAGATTGGACTAAACTATGTCTAGCTCTGTGTTCTGTAGTTTCAAGTTTGATGAGGACAGGTGGGTGGGGTTGTTCTTTTTGGTGTGAAAGCTATGACTTTGGTTTTTTTTGGTGTTTATTGTGAGTTTGTCAGTGTTGCACCAGTTTTCCAATGTGTGTAGTGCCGTTTGTATTGTAGGTACAGTGGCAGTATGTAGCTGTTGTATGATTTCTTGTTAATATCCTACTCTAATTTCCGCCTAGAGCAGTACTTGGAATTTAGTGAACCTATCTGAAGAATTTATTAGATGATTTAATCTAAATTGTTCACACAGTAACTCCATATTAGAACTTGCCCTCTTTTTGGTTGACTCAGTGATGGAACCTATCATATTATCTACGTTTCGGTTGACCAACGAGACCTCTAGTCTCGTTGGGTTGACTCAGTGATGGAGCCTATCATAATTATTATCTTAGAGTGAAACACCTCATGAATTCATGATAAACTGGGTTAGCTCTCAAGACAGAAGTGTCTTGGGCTCGTGCCAAGTCAAAGATCTTTTGTGCGAGCCTCTTCCCCTGTCCATGGTAGATTACCTTTACGACCCCTCTGTTACCCACACGCCTTGCCCTGTCACCAGGTTGGTCTATCACTCAAGAGCTACTCCGTGTTGGTTGAATTTGTCCCTCAGCCATAGAAACCACCTCAGAAGCTTAACAGATAGTTATTAAGAATAGTTATTAATCAGAGAGAGGTTATGGCCATTATTTATTTGATCACTACTACTGTATACTTTTACTCTCACGTGAATGATTTAATTCGAAAAACATTACGCATGTAAGTGGCAAAAGCCTCACAGATAGCTGTAGGTGAATTACACTTCAATGTCGACCACTGTTTGTTTCGTACACCACGCGTCCACATATGGGTTTAGTGTAGCTACATACGCCTGAACTTGGTGACATTATTTGGTAGATTAGATGAGATAAGATTAGAGCTGACATTTCGGAAATCCTCCCAATTGTAAACTATCTGATACGGCGAGTTATTGTTGCCACCATACAGTACCGATACTGAGAGGTCCCCCCGGCCTGTTTCCATACTGGAATCTACCACTCGGCCCCCTCTCCAAGTCCGAGTTCCACGAACTGATAATTATTGAGCTATTAAGAGCTTGATCCGGGATCGCAAAATGTATGCGTCCGTTTATGTGCATATCTTAGAGAACTTAAGAGTTAGCGGGGAGGAGAAAAGGTGTCGGACCAATGCCGTACATTTTGTAGACAATTACTGGTGGTTCTCAACCCGTTGGTTGTATAGCAACTATTTTGAAGATTTTTCATAATACATTTCTCCTTGTCTGGATTCATAGACCCCCGGATAGACCCCCATACACACAGACCCTCGCGGTTCTCCTTCCCTTGCCAATGGTGTTGCATCATCGCTTTCCGTACTTTCTCGTGCGGTTACCAAACTTAGCGACACACCCTGTACTTCGTAACGTAACTCTTCTGGACGTCGTTAACGTCATGTCCTTAATACATGTGCATAATTCAATGAAATTTATTTGCGGCGAGTGTCTATTGATGAGAGTAGTAGGAGAGGTGGGGCGGTCGGCAGGATTACGTTGGTGGGTCCGTGACCTGCCAACACCTCTACCTTGTCCTCTGGATGACCCTTGCACGTGTAAACACAGCTGACACTAGAGCACGGACATGTGTGGGCGTGCACCAGTCGCGGTGAAAGTTCTTGCCTGTAGAGGAAAATGTGAAGCTGCTCTCTGATCTGTGTACTAGCCTGACAGGTCTTGGTTGGAGAAGACTTGGCTCTGAAATAAAACAGGGTGGCGCCTATATTAAAATGCGCTCCACCAACATCTTAGAATCATACAGGCTTCTCCAGGTATTGTAACCCCCCCCCCCCCCCCCCCCCCCCCACACACACACACACACTCTTGTTTGAATCTCGGCGGGTTACTTTTAGGAGAATCTCGGATAAAGATTAGCGCGTTATTCTGACTGTTTCGCTGTATGAGTGTATCATAGTTCCAGGGTGTTGCATAACATTCTGCGAACTACATGTAATGCAGTAATAACAGTGGCAGGTCATTGGGAAGTCAAATGCCTTTGATAGGTTGCTCGTCTAGGTACAAGCAAAATCAATGCAAGTTTCTGGTTAACATCCATACTCGCCTCTTATAAAACGTAATAGATGAGTGGGTGTTGGTAACGATTTTTTTAAAAAAAGACAATTTCCAATAGTTTTTCCCCTTCATCTAACTATATATTTAGTATTGATACTGAATTTTCCCCTAGTGGAATCCACATTTTAAATGTGAACATCTTCTCCTCCGCAATTTTAATAGCGCAATAGGTGCAAAATTAATCATTGAGGGCATGGTGGAGGAGAATATATTTTATTAAATCAAAATCCATAATCAGTAGCCTCTACTCCTCATTTCTCTTACGTCTAGGCTATAGTCACTCGTCAATTGTTTCTTCTCGGAGTACCATTGGTTTGAATGAGTACGCATTAACCTCTTGACATGTTGGTAACCAGCATGCTCGGAAACATTCTACATGGAACCAACAGCAAATTGACGTGTTAACTACGATACTTGTTAACAAACAGGGCGACAAGTGTACTCGGGTGTTTGCGGAAATTGCTCGTATAGAACACTCATTCATTGAAACTATGTACAGACCAGTTTTTACCCCTTTTAAGAACCTGGCACAAGTCCCACTTTCACAGCCTTCCAACACTAACCGATCTAGTGATTGATCGGTTTTACCTTCCTTATGCATTTTTATTTTTTAAAGGATTAAAACTCTAACATGTGGTTAGCTAAATGACCTGGCCCTCTCTGTTGAACACAAATTCTATGCTGTAAATCTCTTGTCCCCACATGTCCAGAGTTTAAGGTTTTGTTCGCCACACATTTCTCACGCCCCCATTTCTTTCCAAGTCCTGTGGCTTTTCTTGAAATATGTCATAATAATAGATGTTGATGGGATGTCAGTACACTGTGACCTCTCGTGTCCATGAGGCGTATCGATGTTATTCGTTCCTCTTGTTGTTTAGGGTACTTGGTCACGAAGGTGCTCATACTCGTTGTCCACTCCCTACCATTCATCTCACCAACAAGAGTTTAACTCGTTGATCTCACCTTAGTTAAAACAGGCTCTTAATACCCCTTTCACACTACACAACCGAAGCGAAGCGTAGCAAAGCGTTGCGAACTGGTTTATATAATTCGCACCATGCAGACTACTCAGAAAGCGCTTCGAAGTGCTTTCACTAAGTCGATTCTGTTCAGACTACAGGCATGGTCGCTGTACACTTTCCTATGTGTTTATAAGATCGATGACGTCAGAAAACGCTTCGCTTTGGTTCCATTCACACTAGCAGTATTAGCACTTCACTTCACTTTGGATTCGGTTTGGAAGCGCTTTAGAGTGCAGTGTGAATAGAACCGACCTCGAGGAAGCGCTTCAAAGCGCTTTGAGAGGTGTAGTGTGAAAGGGGTATAAGATCTCACTCACACTTCTTGCTCCTGCCTCTCCCTCATTCCTTCTTATATATATTTTTCTTATGATTAGGGAGGTATTTGCCAAAATATAAAAGTGACTCGACTGCAAAATATTGGACTTTGGATGTCTTAAGTTGGCTTATAAATAGAATGACAAATAGAATAAAACCCCAGCAGTGGATGCTCCAGTGGAGAATGAATGAGTGATAATGGTTTAACGCCATGCCGACAGCCGATTGGAGTCATAATCACGGTAATATTTCGAGGAATGATAAATGGTTTGTCTCTGGGTGGATGCACCTTACGGGCTGTTTTATTTTATCCTATCAACATCGCCATTCTATGAAGTTAGACAATTTTACTAACGACTGAAGCATATAGCATGAAAGAATGGTTAGTCATTTTGCAAGGGAAGGTAGGTACCATAAAACAAGATGTTGCCTTTGTCCCCAAAGTGGGACGATCGTCCTGGCCCCCTGCCCAATATTGATGATACATAGCTGGATTCTGGTAAGAATACTGATCCACGAGAAGTAACTAGGGAGAAAGCGTGTGTGTATTTGTGTGCGAGAGGATAATGTGGGTGAGTATCTGATATAAAGCTCATGGGGCGGGTAAAATAGATGTTGTGGGTGGGTTACCTCAGGGGCTTTGTTGATGATGCAAATGCTCGTCTTCCACGCCAATGCTGGCCCCAGTGTTTCAGTTGTACTGGTAAGTGCCCTCCGACTGCCATCGTGGTTGGGAATATACTCGTTGATGGCCTTTATCTGGTGATGAAATTGTATAGCAAAAGTACTCATGCGCTTGGAAGTATGACAAAAGTACTTATCAAACTTTTAAGATAATTCTATTTACTCTTGTAGGGTAGGCACTCATCGATTCATTTACAAATATAATTATATGATCTTATCGAAATTAAGGTGTCGAAATTAAGGTGACTAGGTACTGATTTTCAAAATTGATGGATTTCTCTAAAATTTTAACCAATGAAACTTGATATGAAATAATAATTATTGAGTGAAAAAAATATAGATCACCAGGCTATTTTTCATGCTATGGTGGTATGGACATACAAAATAATCAATCAGATTTGAGTAACTTATTAACATAATTCTTTTGAAATGGTTCTGACATCAGACATCAAATTTGACCCAGGCATTCAACATAATTATATACACTTATCAGAATTTTTGTTTTTGCCCACATCCTGAGGGAGTCTCCTAGTGGCAGTAAGGGTAACTAGAAAATATTGTCTTTGGCTGATGGCAATCAGCATTTATTTAAAAAAAACATAACTGGCTTGATGAATCTTAATGAAATTTAATATTAATGTAGATACAGTACTTACTAACATATACAAAAAATCGGGATGGATTTTCAGGCATAAATATTTTTTCAGTTGCAAGCATCAGTACTGAGTCACCTTGATACTACCGAGTCTTTGTTTATAACAAACCATGTTTGATTCCCACAAAGATAGTAGCAAAATAGTCGATTGATTAATACTGAGAAAACTAGTGGGGCTTAGTGCCTTTGATGGCTACAGGAAAGACTTTGAGGTTTACGGTAGGACAGGGGCGAATTTTTTGGCATGGTGCCAAGTATTTGTACCACAAACATGAGAGTAAGTAGGAAGTGCTCTACTTCCAGGACCACAGCACGCAACCTCCAGGTGTTCTCAGGCCGCTGCAGAAAAAAAGTTCCTATTTAATAGATCAGTATCTTTAGTGTAATTATCCGGCACCTGATGACTCCTAATTATCATTCATTTGAAGATTTAACTCTAGAATAGTCGTGCTCTAGACTAGTGGATTCATGATTTTGCTCTCCTAAGATTTCTATCTCTAGGTCTCGGTACCAATACTTGGAATCTTATTTGAGATATATTTTATGGTAAATTATACACCGGTAATCGTTCGATTTTTTTCTCTCGATATTTGGCCTTCATTTAATGTGTGACATACACACTTGTTTTTAATTTTATTACAGTGTGGATATGTGTGTTAATGTGTACTGTATGTATCATCATCTTTTGATCTATATAGAGCAATATTTCCTTGGATGAGATTAATTTATTGTATGAAATACTGTCCCTCTATTCTGATTTCATTACGACCTCTCGTGTCAGTTAGTAATGCGTCCAATGGTTTATCATAGCCTTGATTTATAGAGGGCAGAATATGTTTCTTTTGACAAAGATGCAAAAAATGAAAAATGACCTGTAATTTGTTTGGTACAGTTGGCTTGGAGAATTCATGTTTACACTTACTTTATTCAGGTTAATTGACTCGCGTTTTTCCTCGCGTGGATCCACTACTTATAAAAACATTCGGTGGGATTTTTGTTTATTTTTGTGCGTTTCTTCAAATAGATATAGTATCCCGCTGTTGTTCCTCCGCGGCTCTGCCTTTGACTTCAGGAAGAACATGCATATGTTTGTCCATCTCTTTTTTTTGTGCCGGTGGATTTTATGGATACTTTTCGCTTTCACCCAGGCCTGTTTACTTAACACCCAGTTATTAAACAATCCATCTTCAACAATATATAAACCAGTGAAAACGGCCCCAGTTAGGTCCACCCACCCACAAGCTTAACCGCAAGGCTAAGACTAAGGCTAAAGTGTTAATGACCCCCTGAGACTTAGGTGACCAACCTGACTGGCCCCTCGTCCCATGTTCAGATATTTTTTTAAAAAAGGTTTTTGATATAATACACTATAAGAGGGTCCATTCTCTCTGTAAAAAGAATTGTCTCTCTCTCTCTCTCTCTCTCTCTCTCTCTCTCTCTCTCTGTCTCTGTCTCTCTCTCTCTCTCTCTCTCTCTCTCTCTCTCTCTCTTTCTCTCTCTCTCTCTTTCTCTCTCTTTCTCTCTCTCTTTCTCTCTCTTTCTCTTTCTCTCTCTCGCTCTCTCTCGCTCTCTCTCTCTGTAAGAGAGGTTTTCAAGTTTAATTCTGTTTACTACTTGCAAGAAGATTACAATTATTTATTAAGATAATTCCAATTCCGGTGATAGTCATACGTCACCAGTACTCGCACATCAAAAATATAAAACTGGTTATGAAAAAACAAAATAAAAAAAGGTTAGCACACTAGGAGTAACCCATGCAAACATGTAATGATTTGATTACATGAGCTAGTTCGAGCCGAGCAATTGATATAAAAAGGGTCAAAACGAAATTCTGATTATCACATGAACTAGTGAGCCGTTTGGTTGGGGAATACTGGTGAAGGGGATTTGGCGTAGATGCGTAATGAGGATATTCGGGTACACACATGTGTGAGGCATGTGGTTCAGTTTGTATCTTCCGCCAGAACTGCCAAGAACCTATAGTTTCCGGCTTCAGTGGTGGCCCACCCCTTCCGAATAAACCATTAGTTCAGCAACGGTTAGAAGGTTATATATACCATAATATAAAGTCGTCTTATAAAGTTCCTTATCTATGACCCAGCTTAATTTATGTGTGTGGTATGGTTTAATTTCATCCAATTGAAAAGTGGATGAATTATAGGGTGATGTCCTAATTTGTTTTCACTATATTTGGTTTGAACTTCTTCTGTTCAATGGATAAGAACCCAAGACAATCTATTGATCTATGATATGATATTTTATTCAGGACCTGAGTTTAGACAAAATGTAACAGTTTACACCAGCATGTGCAACACAAGCAATGTTTTAAAAAATCCATATCTGACAAACTTCAAATAGGTTTACTTTGTATTTAATGCTATACATACATAGGTAACTTTGCCTTTCTTGTGCTTTTTTAGTGTCGACGTCTACCCCAATTATGCAGAGGCGTGACCTGACGTTTCAGACTATTCAGTACACCATCTTCCCGATGTTGGCCCTGTTCCTCATCATACCTATATGCTACCTGTACAGGGCGCGTAAGGCCGCCCGTTCCAACCACATGCCCCTGCCCACCACGGAGCCTCCAGTGCCTCCCAAGAGCGGCCTCCAAGGCACCATTGTGCTGGACAGACACCGCGCCCGCGGCAGATTCGGAGAGGTCCACTCCGCTTTCTATCACAAAACGGACGGCAGCGTCCTCAAGGTGGCAGTCAAAATTTTCCAGCTCCAGGAGAGGAAATCCTGGTTGCTGGAGCAGAACTTTTTCCACCAGTTCGACGTAGTTCAGAACAATAACGTACTCAAGTTTTATGGTGCTGAGGAGCACCGCACCCCAGAGGCGCACCAGCTCTGGCTAGTGACAGACTACCACGAGCGGGGCTCCCTCTACGACTACCTCAAAGGTAACCTTGTCTCATGGCAGGAGCTACTCGTCCTCTGCGAGGGCATGGCCCGTGGACTCGAGTTCCTGCACGACGCAGAGAATGACGGGCCCGCTGTGGCCCACAGAGACTTTAAGAGCAAAAATGTCCTTATTAAGGACGACATGACAGCCTGTGTGGCTGACTTTGGTCTGTCCCTGCGGTTTGATCACAGTGCAGGACAAGTACATGGCCAGGTAGGCAATCGCTCAAAATTATTACTATTATAGAATTTTTATTCAAGTTTGTCAGATACAAAGGAAAGGACATGCAATTCTACCATTTCTAACCATGGTAACAACGACAAAATAAGTTAATATATCTCCCACATAATTCAATGCCGATGTAATGGTTTCAATATAGAAATAAATTCATGCAAGTTGCTACAACCTTGTCCCAGAGTGATGCTAATGTCTATGGGGAGATAATCCTCTATCTATACCCGCTATGTCGATGGTAAAAATATTTATGTGTGGGTATCTTGTTTTTTCTTTTTAAATGAAATACTGTAATTTAAAGATACTGCTCATACCTTATAGGTGGGCACGCGGCGCTACATGGCACCCGAAGTTTTGGATGGCGCAATCAACTTCAATTGCCATGATTTCCTCTGCATTGACATGTACGCCATGGGCCTTGTCATGTGGGAGGTTCTGTCTCGGTGTTCTTCCATTGACGGTAGGTCAATTATTTAGGCTTGCTCGCCTGGTGGATATATTCTTATTTTCCTTCTAAGCAAATATTTTTTTCTTCAAAATTGAACTTATCAGCTTTGAACCGACTTCATCTTATCGACTGCCAGCCCCTCTGGGATGGCCTACAAGGTTGGGAAAGACTTCCAGAGTCCACCAAATGTAATGAATTGAAATTAACTCCATGCCAATTCAAGAAATGTTTCGCTATAAGTACATGTAGGTTGTTACACCTTTCTTGCCAGGAATCTTGAGATAAACAGAAGACAACTGGATTATTACAGATAGTGTATGTCGGCGTATTTTGTACTACTACGCCTTTTAGGTTCTGTTATAAGTTAATTTTGAGTACATGTTTTTATACGTGCCCCTTTCTTTCCTGTCTTTCAGTTCATTGTTGTTTAAGCATTCCAGCTTATTTCCACTTCATCTTGCTTTGATCTTGATATGTTTTAACTTAAAGATTGTGGGTACTTACCAATACCAATGTGCTATTTTCCTATTAAATTTACGCAGAGAATAATTTGGCCTAGATAGATATATTCCCATTTCTATTTGTGTTTGCCCTGAAGTAGAAACATTTGGTTACATGTAGCAAATATAAATTCAGCAACTGCAGACCTGTAACTAAACAAGTCCAGACAATTACACAATGTCTCTCTCTCAGTCACATGGATGTATGGTCGTGTTGCAGGTCCAGTGGCAGAGTACCAGCTCCCCTTCGAGGAAGAAGTGGGACTCCACCCCACGCTTGAAGATATGCAGGACCTCGTGGTCAGGAGGAAAAAGCGTCCTGTTATAAAAGAGCACTGGAGGAACAACCAGGTATGTATATCGCCATCATCGTGTAAGCTTTGTAAAGAAATATAATACCAACCATCGGTCCATAACTGTCCCGCATCACTTCTGAAGCTATTCAGCGATATCTGTTAAACATATATAAACTCTTTTTACACAAATCATTAACATTGAATATTATGAAAGGTACACGAACTGTTTATTAAGATTATGAGTATACTATAATAATAGAAAATGGTAATAGGTAGTAAACCGATTCAAATTTCCGTTTTTATGATGCGGGTGATCCTTCTAACAGCTAGATGCTTTCCTTACTGTTGAACACTTAGTTCCCTTGATTAATGATAACATTTAATTTGCCTTAGAATTATTTGTGATTTTTAATCCTTTTCCCTTTAGCTTGGAAGCAGTACATTGTGTAGCACAATTGAGGAATGCTGGGACCAAGACGCGGAAGCTCGGCTATCAGCGAGTACGGTTGTCCAGCGCCTGGAGCGGTTCCCGCATGCAGACCCAAAACTCCAGAACATCAATAATACCAACATTTCTAACCACGGTAACAACCCGGGAGGTGGCGGCGGAGGTGGCGGTGGTCTGCCCACAACACCGACAATAAACGGGGTGATCCCCTCCCTCCAGAACTGCAACAATACCTCAAATATGGTGAATCTGAACATTGAAAATGAGAGCACCGGGGGCAAGCCCTTGGCGGTGGTTGGTAACCACTGCAACAACCGGTCACCACTCTGGCAACAACCATTGACTGCTTCACTGGCGTAAAACTTGCTCATGCTGCCCTCTGCTGTGAATAGAGGCTGAGGCCTCTGTAGAAGAGGGCGGCGGCCCCTCCAGGGGACACCTTGGGACTGTTACAAGAGAGAGGTGTCTCGGGATGTGAGCTCCTAGCGCCAAACATGACTCCCCAGAACCCCTAGGACCACCCTCATCTCCCTAAACGCGTCTCCGTGTATAATTACCATATAATTAACATGAACAACCATTATAACGCTGGATAAAGCACAACAAGAAAAAACGCTGCTATATTCTATCAAAGCTGGTATGATAGATTAAAACTCTGGGCTGTATAGCTTCTACCGATGTGGGCAAAATGACGCTGCTGCAGCCGTAGCTAGTTTAGAGCAACTCCTGCCTAACAAGTAATTCTTTTATTAAATGGCCGACCGAGAGGCTGCAACGAGACAGTGATGACAATTAAGAGCATGAATGAACAGCGTGTTGATGAACAACATCGT
This sequence comes from Sthenelais limicola, assembly GCA_942159475.1. Classification (NCBI taxonomy): domain Eukaryota; kingdom Metazoa; phylum Annelida; class Polychaeta; order Phyllodocida; family Sigalionidae; genus Sthenelais; species Sthenelais limicola. Next base: position 63,830,539 of record OW804095.1, on the reverse strand, counting down.
ATGGTGTACGGTCACCCACTAGCACATACATGTTCACTGACCATCTGTGTATTCATTGTTAAAGGAGAATAATACAACACAACAGGAATCGCAGGAGGCTGGCAACAGAAATAAACCACAAAGAGTTCATCGGAAATTATACAATAGGAGATCCGTGAATCTGGAAATCCTGTGGCTTGGTTACAGTATAACCTGCTGTAGGAGAAAACAGTGACATCCATGTATGTGTATACATGTGTGTGTTGGGAGGCAGGGGGAGAGCTAGCGGGGTTTTGTTGGGTTGAGTTCCGCGCGGAGGGCATGTCTTAAAAATTAAACTGTCTACCTCACGTGACTTTATTATATGAATTAAGCTCTTCAACTGTACAGTTAAATTACAAACGCAATCGAAAATGCGATAGAAAAGTCAGTTATTACTGCTCAGGGCAAGGGATTGCCAGTGTGAAAAGGAGCTGATGCACTTGAACACTCGCTGAAAGTGGTTATGCTCTCACTGACTAGAAATGGGTGGCACCCGCAACAAGAGATTGCCACTGTGTATAGATACAGAGCAATGTATATCTTAATCTATGGAGTATACATGTATATCTATGAATATGAATATATATACGACATGTAAACTGGGTGGAGAAGTACCTAGGACAGAAAAAAAACATGTTTGGGCATTTCACATAATATATAAACATGAGTTTAGGTTGTTGATTTCTTATTTTGTTCTCATACGAAAGAAGAGTTTGTTTTATGTATGTATAAATCTGGGAATGACGGGTGGATGTCATGGAAGGGGCATAGCTCAAAAAGTGGTGGACTCGCATGAAGAAACCACCATTGATGAATCAAGTAATGTCTATTTGTGGGAATAATCATGTATTCTATGTATTTCTAATGATTACATGCGGTAACCCTCACTGAAAACTGAGAGGACATCTTTTATTGAAAACCGAGTTGTTAATGGCAGGCCACTTACTGGAGATGCCAGTTTTCGCTACTGTAAATATTTTGCCATCTTTAGAAAGGTCCTTCAAGTATATCAGCAGAAATCAATTGTTATTATCGAACACAAATCAGCCTCAGAATAAACCCATCTACCTTCCTACAGCATATGAAACAACCTACCAAACCAATCTAAGTAGACTTTCTTTTCCATAATGCATGACCTACAAATTCCATGGCAGCTATAATGTTATCCATTTCACTTATTGACCCAGTTCTTGGAAGCTATCTAGGTCAACTTGTGCATAATTTATAACAGAGGGCACGGGTTGGCCTGGCAACATTCTGATATAAGTTATATTTTGCTCACATGCTCATGTTGTTGCATCTGATTGGAGCCAATATTCCCCTTTCCCGGAATGCATTGAGGGTTTTGAGTTGTTGTACATTTCGATAATACATGGCCCAAGGAACTTATTGAAAAATATACAAACGGAGCCTGTATTTGAAGCTAACAGGAATCAATATAAATAGAGGGTACTTTAAAGGCAGTAATGAGCATTTCAGTGTAGTTTTCATATGAGAAACACGTTTTTTTGTTATCTGTGTTCAGGAATTGTTACATTTCTATCTGAGAATGTTGGAATTTTTCTTCTAGAAGTGGGCTTACAGGAGTTACATTTGATTGTTGTAACCCCTACAATGACTGATGGTCCAGTCACATCCTCTATATTTATCTGCTGGTAAGGCAGGAGCAGCTATTGCGGCATTGGGAAATTATCCTCAGGTCTTAAGTCTGGATAAGCCATGACTCATGAGTTACACAAATTAAGGAAAAAGTACTAAGAAATAAATAGTTGTGATAGGAGGTAACGGGCAAGGCCAGTGAGGTCATGCTACTGACTTTTGAATGGTTGGCAGCAGTACTTCCGGAAAAGTTATTGTTATTTCCCGTGTTAAAGCCCCCGACCCCTATTCACCGAAAACAAATCCTTAAATATACCGTTTAATGGAGTATTCAACATACGCCCTTGTTTATTTTGCTTCATCCGAGAGAAGTCAGGGATCTTTTCTTTCACCAAAATTTGTACACAATTTAATAAGCCAATATTTTGTGAGTAGACATGGAAAGAATTGTGTACTGCTCTGGTAGAAACAGACAACGAGTGCCGCCAGTTTTCACGTCTTGCAGCATTTCTATAGGTTAAGCATAGATATACTTTGGTGCAATACAATGGCCAGAGTGCCAAGTAGACTCACAGACTTAGAAACCGTCAAAAACCTCGCCATGAATATGGTCTGGGGTCCAAGCCTCAGGACCTGTTTATTTTGATAGCACCTCGCAATTGAATTAATAGTTACCAGACAGCCTCCCTCCCCCATGAACGTTCTATGCTAGAAATAATTAATCTGGATGCTTGAATATTGCTAATTTCAAACCATTTGTGAAGGAATTTCTAAGCTTGATTCATTCTGCTTATTACTTGCAAGATTACGCCGTAGAGAGACACTGCGCAGTCAGCTTTCCTTTTGGCTTCTATTGGAAGTTTAACTTTGTTGACATCAGTGTATATACACATAATTCTGCTTGAGAAAATATCACGTTTGATTTGACATGGTAACTATTAAATTTTTGGGGCAATGCCTCTGTTCAGGATCATTACATTAAGACAGTATTTATGGCCTGGGTCGGAATTATTTAGACCAAGCCATTATTTAAACTAGCTTACAGATAATGAGTTTAACACCCCGCCCAGATGACCACCATCAATGGTCAACCAAATCATGTGTCCATAATTATTTCTTTTGTATATTATTAAGGATCATCTTGTACATGTACCAAAATGTTATTGTGTCAAAGCTAATATGTAAAAACAGTAATAGCCGTGAAGGAAGAAAGAATTGCAACCCCCAGGACAAAAATATAGTGTTGTAAGGTTACTTAGCGACTTGTAGAAATGTCATTGAGCACGTCCTCGTATAAGTATGCCTTCTCCTTTACGTAGTTACCAAGTCTTTTCTTTAAAATCCGCCAGGTTGATAGAATTGTTGCCATTACCCAAACATTTAACGCATTATTCTCGATTTGGTATGAATCTTAGATATCCACTGAGAAACATATAGTACTCTCGGCCGTCTACCTCGTCCGAAATGAACCTTTTCACCTTTCGAGTGTAATTATTGTCAGTATTAAGCGAGCCCAATGAAATCGAGATTCTGTTATTTAGGAAGACTTGGTCTCTATGTATTACGGAGGTGGACTAGCTCGCTAGTTTGTACATGCATTGTGTAGACTTAGGAACCGGTGTCTTCATTCTCAGGTGGAACTTTTTATTATTGATCAGAATTAATGATGCAGCTCAGGTGTAAACTGCTGCAGAGTATAAACAAAACCGAAGTAAAAATATCACTCGACACATTTCACACGTTAGGGTGTAGGGAAGGGACTAGTAGCACTATGGGGTGGGGGCGGGTGGGAATGTGACGGGATGGGAAGGCTGTGTATTTGTAGATAATTCAAGTAGGAAATCCGGACGCAATATATATATATATACCCTTTCTTTTGAAAGAAGTACCCCGAGTGTTGCTATTGTTGAAATTAATGAGATCGGGAAAAGAAAATGGTGAAAGATCCTTGAGAGAGCGGCGACACCTATGAGGTCGTCGTGCCCGCAGCAACGCTCTGGTTTGGTTGAAGTCACTAACTCATTGAGGGTATATAACGAATGTATGAACCTGTGAGTTATCTGGATGGTAATGGAGTCTAGGTTCGTCATTCCGGAGAGCGGAGGATTTGGGGTAGTGTAGTGTTGATGCAATATTTTTACAATGTAAGCATTATCATAGCCACTGTTCACTAAATGGAAACAAAGCAGTAGCTCAGCTTCCCTCGGATTACGGGAGTTTTTTTTCTAAACTCATTTTTTCCTCTCCCCTGCTGATTGTACAAATGTTTCACACCTTAATGTCTGTAGATGGTTCATCCTAGTGCATTCACTGGCTGGGTGACTGGCCTATGTTGTGGACATGTACATGGCTTAAATTGTGCTTAAACAAGTATGGCGACTGTGGTATGGGTGGGAGGGAGTGAAAGGTAGAATAGGAAGGGTACATGGTTCGATTACTCCAGCCAGTGTTAACAGAAATTGGTTACATCCGAATTTATAGCCCTGGCATCCATTTGAAGTATTCCTCTCAGACAATGTCTGCTGCTGTAGTATTAAGGAGTCAAATATTTTGTTACTAACTCGGTACTGACATTTGTTTTTATTCAATGAATGATAAAGAGAACAAATCAATATTTAAGATAGGATGTATCTTTTGCTGAGCGAGCTATGAGATTTTATCGTTTATTTTGTGTTTTATTATCGTGTAAATACCTCAGGTCCAAAATACAGGATTAGTAATGTGTGGGGTCATTGTTTCTCACCGTATCGCGGCTTCTTGCACTGTTAAAAGCGCGTACATGTAAATGCTCATATGTACCACGGATGGTGCACTCTGGTCCTTGTCTAAGTTAAATAGTATTGATGACAAGTATGTGTGTACGTGCGAGTTTCAGGGGGTATCTATTTCCCTTGCAGTCCTAACCTGTAATAAGCGTCACGAGTAGTTCTCAGCTTAATCTGTAATCTATGTTAATATTATAATTATTATATCTATTTAAACGTGGCCAAATTATTCTACTTATTTTTACTCTTTTAAAAAAGTTATTGATATTTTGTTCTGGATAAATCTGGAAGTGTTAAAAATGGTATCGGTTGTTAAAAAAGGTTTTTCCTAGTTATGGAAATCGAATGTATTTAGTAATTTGAAAGAACGGGAGTGAGATGGTTACAATGGTAGGCCTTTGCTGTCACGTTGCTACTTTGTAGCTACGCTGTTACGTCATTTACCTGCACAATAATATAATATTTCACGTCCCTTTGCTTTCTGCATGAATATTTGTACTTTTTCATTTCCGAGCCATTTTTTCAAAACTGGAAATTATTAGCAAAAGGGCATCATTATCTCGGGGCAGCACTATGCTTCATTCGGTCGTATTGCTTTTAACTGTGGAAAATATCCGAAAATTTGATGTTTTTATTGTTGGTCTTTATCGGATCCTTCATAATCAATTTTGCCTTAGGACCGTGGAAATAACTTTTTATGTTAAAATCGTCCTCAAAAATCGGGTTCATGGGTATTGTTTCCTAGGGAGGTAAAACAAATGTTATTTATTGGTTTCTCGATAATTCCCCGGCAAACAAAATTTAACATAAAGCACAAATCATGTCTTGTATAAGGAAAGCGGGTTTGACCATTGCCAGTGCCTTCAGCATGTGAGAACACTGGACCCTATTTGTGGACAAGTTAAATCACATAAAAAAAAATGAAAGAAAAAAAACAGACGATGGGCAGCAAACGGAGATTTGTTTTCTGTGTTTTATTCAAGTTATCTTTCTGCCAGAGATTCTCTTTCTTAACCACAATGCTGAAAATAACATGTGAAAAAAAATAACGGTTGACCGCAGGGACTTTTTGAGCGAGTCTTAACCGTTCCATGTACATATAGCTGTCAGTGGTGTAAGGCGGCTGTGGCTGGGATGGTAGCGTGGCCTATGTTTTATGAGTAGTTTTTCTACTGTGTAATTTATTGTTTGAAGAGGACATGCTTTTGAAAACAAAGGTGATGATGATATAATATATATGCATTTTTGTCATGTTGCCCCGTGGACGTGGTGTTATAATAATCCATGATACTGAGCGAAAGCCCGTTTGAATATTAGATGCTGCGGCGGTGAGGAAAAGAAAGGAAGAGGATTGCTCGGTTGATGTATTACACACAGCTCGTTGTTATTACAACAAGAGCGCCTCTCCTTTATTGTACAGAATATAGCTCAGCTTTCTCCTCTCACCCCGCCATCCCTAGCAAAACACTCCTTTTTAAGCACAGCAGTTTGTCTAGTACTGTGTAACTCCGCTTTCACCCTGAAATCCTCCACAGACACGGGAGGCTTCAATTGCACGCAGCCTGCTCTGACAATCGCAGTCAAAGGAGACACACAATTGACTACATCTGGTGAATGGAGGTAAAACCTATAGCTGTCAAGCCATGTTGTACATAGTAAGTGTACTGTCGTTGTGTAAAATACAGGTCTATAAGCAGTGGGCAAGCGTAGGTTAATAGCCAATTTTTCAGTGTGTAAAAAAAGTCAGGTCAAGTTACCTCCAAAGAAGGCTGTAGAGGCACTGTGTAGACCAAAGTCCATACCATGAGACCCAGGGTGAAATTCAGACACTACCGTTGTTGAAAGATAGGAGTCTGCTTTTGAAATATTCCTGATTAAGTATAGAAATCACCATTAAACAAATTCTGAGGAACTTGTGTTGTCGATTGACCCTCTTATTATATACATACACATTTATACTTATTTCTTGAGGTATAAATGTCGAATGAAAAAGATGCTGTTAAAGTTATTCTAACAGATCTACATCGAGTTTATTAGTACATTTTATCGTATATCCTTGTGGTCTAATCTGGAAATACGAGTAAAAAGATGTTCATGTTTTGATATGTATTGGTCTGGATTTTTTTTCGCCGAGATGCATCTTATACACGGTATTTATACGTTTCAAAATAATGGGCCATCTCTGGTCTTTTTTTAAATAGTAAAGCACCAAATTCAGCAATGGTATTATTGGTACCCTATGATTAAACATTTGGTCGCAGCCATAAGACTTTGTTGTTCGATAAAATAACACTGAAGTGTGGAAGGTGCTGGTGGATTGCTGAAGTAAGTTGTGAAGGGGTGATAGCAGGGGTTATTATATTCACCCCGGTAGTGTTCTACCCCAGCAAAGTCTACCGTTGTCAATGCTGGGTCGATTTCTGTGCCATTCACTCTGCTGACCAATACCAGGGCTTTTATTACACTTACATCAAACAGGACTATAGAGATAATCTAGTAATAACACTAATCGTTATTACTCACGCGTACGCAAGTATTTTTCTTTAATTTGTTGGCTACTTTTCTGTATTTATAATACGAGATTATGGGTAATAATGAGTGGAGTTTTCGACGAGTTAAATCTGTATTCATGTTTTTGTCTACCTCATACTCTCTCGTCCTTCATCGTCTGTGAATACTAGATGGTTTAGAGGCTGTAGGAGAGGAATGGTACAGGAGTAATTATTGTAAAATAATATAAGGCTAAGACCATTGCTTGGGTAGAGCAGTCAAGAGGAGGAACTGTTGAAGAGGTTGCAATTGAACCTTATCACTGCGCGTATATATATTTTAGAACTCGTTTGTTTAACGTGTATAATAAACTTATAGTATTTCATACGTGTCTAGTTTTGTTGTCTTGTATTCATATTCCCTCATAATCGATATCTATTCTTTTATACACTACAAAAACGTCGCATAAATCCATGGAGGCTTGCTCCAAATCAACCATGGGACCTTTTCCCCCTTCCATTTAAGCTGGCAAACCAGTGTCCCGTCCCCGGGTTGGGGTTTTAAACTGCCCCAGTTGAGATAATTCATTTCGTTAAGTGATCCTAACTTTCGTATCCCAGGTCTGAGGTAATACTTGCCCAATGCAACTATTGACGCTATTGACCGAACTGTTATTTAAAGGACGAGACACTCAATCAACGGAACGACGGATTTCGAATTCGGCAGAATTGAAAATCGACATCCCTCGACTGAAAAAAATCATCTATGTTGTCTACCACTATTAGTACATCTACTTAATACAATATCATGAAACCATAAGGATGTACATGTACATGTATATATGCTTTATTGTCATCCAACGGCACAAAACCATACAAGTGTATCTAGACATCTTACGTTAACGTTTAGAATTATGTTCGACACCAGATTTTTGTATGTATGACAAATACGTGTTAAAAATGCACAGCATTTTGATTTCTTAGTAAAAGCGACATATTAATCATGACGGGTAATAATGAGATCAACCAGACCTTTTAGATTTATTAGAATAGAAATAGTGGCCAATAATAAAGATTAGATTAGATTAGATCGGATTGAAACCTGTCCTTCAGCTCTTTAATTTCATCATCTTCGTTTTACCACTTGCAGGGTCTCCGCGGGGCCTGGAAAAGCCTCGAATTTGGAAAAGTAAATTTAAGGCCTGGAAAATGGGCATGTTGGTCGAAGGGCCTGGAAAATCGTTATATGGGCCTTGAATTCTGTTGGGATCTATTCAATGGCCTTGAAATTTTCGAAGATTCTGTTTCTTACTAAATCACTAAAATGGGCCTGGAAAGACCTTGGATTTCTTCTGGCCAAAAGCGCGGAGACCATGACTTGTATTCGGGGGAACGCATACTCCCGAGCAATCTTCTGTAAAGTTATATACGGTATTAATACATGATTTCCATTGAATTATCATTTTGATTAAAAACTACATCGCCCTTTCTCAATATAAATGTACTGTGACATTTGCAAAATAGTTCCTTCGCCTTCCAGTCAGCGTATCAACGAAAATAAAATGAATTAATTTTATACTCGTGAACATATGGAACATGGGAGATCGGACACGTTGGGATTCTGTGTCATTGAACACAATCCCAATGCACAAAAAACATCACATACATAACAGAGACCAATCTTCCATTATAAGATTTTTAAAAATCAATTCCATCATAATCATGCACTATTCATAGAAGCGCAATCAGTTTGTGAGTTCTTTTGAGAGTGCTGGGATTTGAAATGCCTTTCCAGGTGATATTTCCTCGAGAATCTCACGTGACAAAGCTCGCACATATACGGTCTATCCAACGAATGTGTAGCTTCGTGCTTCTTAAGGTCATCATAAAAGGTAAAACTCATGGAACACAAATTACAAGGGTGATTCTCCCCTTTATGATGAACCAATTGTCTGTGTTTTTTCAATGTGGCCACGTCATTGAATTTTCTATCACACTGATGACAGGCATGGGGACGAACCTTTCCACGGTGCTCATCTTCATGTTGTCGGAGAAGGAATCTGTCCATGAAAATTAAATGGCAAAACTGGCATTGCTGACTCCAAACATGTTCATGACGCTTCAGATGCACGTGTAAGTTAGCCAGAGTTTTGAAAACCTTCTCACATTGGGGGCACGAGTGGGTTGGCAGGACAGTATGGATGAGACGAATGTGTGTAGACAGTTGATTTTTCCGGGAGAACTTCTTTCCACAGCTAAGACAAGTATGCTGTTTCTCCCCATGCTTCTCTTTCATGTGCTTGCGAAGCTCGCATGGAAGACTGCAGCGCTTTTCACAGAGAGTACAGGCATGAGGTTTGGGTTCTCCAGTATGAACGTACATATGATCCTTCAAACTTTGAGATTGCTTGAATTGCTTTCCGCATGTTTCACATGTAAATGGCATTTGGCCGGAATGCACGAGCATGTGCTTTTTTAATAGATATTGACTCCAAACTCTTGTTCCACACAATTCACATAATACCGGCTTCTCACTGGGATCTTTATGCGACTGCATATGGACCTTCAGATGTTCTCGTCTGCCAAATACTCGTCCACACTCTGGGCAAGCATACTTACCAGGGTTGTGGGATTTCTGGTGTTGGTTTAAGCGGGAGAGTGACGGGAAGCTATGGCCACATTGATCACATTGGAATTTCTTCTCTTCTTGATGGCATTCCGAATGGACCTTTAGTCGTCTCGCGTTGATGAAACTTTTATCACAAAGACTGCAAGGGAATATTTTCTTTGTGTTGTGAGAATCAAGATGTGCTTTCAAGGTCTCCTTTGTTTTGAACTTTTTGCCACAAATTAGGCAAGCGTGTATTCTGACGTCTGTGTGTGTTATCAGATGTCGCTTGAGGTGATAGAGACGGGAGCAAGCTTTCTGACACACACCACACACATACCGTTTACTTTCCATGATAAGTGAATATGAGGATCCAGGCAATTTATTGTTTGGGGAATTGGACGAATCCTTTTGGATCATACCCAATTCACAGTTTGGTTCTTCCTTAAAAGGCAAGTCACTGGAGTTTTCGTCTCCCGTCTCCCAAGAGTCAGATTTTTGTCCTGAAAGCAAATCTGGATGTTGTGATCTGAAATGATCCTCAAATTCATTCTCGTCCGTAAAAGAAGACGAACATATCTGACACTGAAAGATACATTTTCCCAGAAGTTCACCAATTCTTGTGTTAAGGGTATCCGATTCTACACTGTATGTCCCCTTCCTTCCGTCTTCAGTGAAATTTCCATGGTTTCTAACATGATTGCTTAGTTGCCTCTTCGAAGAAAATATTTCATTACATACAGGGCAATCTAGAGAACCAGACTTGGAGTGGACTGATGTTTTATGAACTCGTAGATGATCTTTCTTGGACCATTTATGCGAGCGAGAATGGGCAAGAAGGGTTTTCTTCAGGCGGAATTTTTTGTTGCATTGAGAACACTTATAGCGGAAAAATCCAGCATGAGTGCGTAGATGGTTCACAAGTAGTCGGTATTCTGAGAAACCACGACCGCATTCGTCGCAAACATGGTTTTTGCTTTTAACTAACTGCATTAGTTCATCCTCCTCAGATGAGAGTGTTTCTGGGACATCGTCATTTGGGCTGGTCTCGTTCTCCATGTCAGTGTCTTCTCCACCTGAGGCATTAGCACCAGGTTCTGCACTCTCTGTGATGTTTTCTTCCGGCGAGGATTTGGATTTTTGTTCTGCAGCAAGGGATTTAGCCGATTCGGACAAATTCTTATGTACACGTGCATGGTTCGCAAATTGTCTTTTGGTATCGAAACTCCGAGAGCAGACGGGACAAACATATTTGGAAGGTCCAGCGTGTACCAACTGTTTGTGACGCCGTAAATGACTCGGTTTTGACAGGACTTTGCCACATATATTGCACTGAGTTTCGGCCTTTTCTTTGGGAATACACTTTACTTTGGTATCAGAGGGTAGTGATTCGTTGAAATGTGTATTCAGATGGGCCTGAAAATCAGCTTTTGTTTCACTCACATGAAAGCATACAGAACAAGTGAAATTTGTATCTTTCTGTTTGCAATGAGGATCCTCGCGGAACTTTTTCTCACGTGCTGCGTATTTATCATCGTCTTCAACCTCACACTCTAAAGATACATCTGTCTTGTTTGCACATTCAGTAGGCTCGATTTTTATGATACGTTTTGTTCTCAACTCTTCATTGGGTAAGGAATATCTAGAGTTAAACAAGTGTCCAATTCCATAGCCGTTGTTGGTTTCTGAATCAGATAGGTCACCCTGTGTCCCGCTTGAAGTTTCTAGATCAGAGACATCGTTTACAAAGCGATCGTTTTTATTTGTTTTTTCTAGTTGGTGATTTCCTAGAGAATGCTGACTAATGTGCTTTTCTAATTTTGACACCTTAGAATATCGTCTAGAACAGAGTTTGCAGAAGAATGGGTTTTGTGGCCTGCAGGTGGAGACATGACTTCGTAGATCTTCGCTACTTGAGAAGCTGGATTCACAAAGAATGCAGCCATACATTTTCATTTGTTCTACATCTTCTTGCGCCATGACTGTTAAATTTGCCAGATTCAATTAGAGAAGCTTGAATCTGCTCCCCTCCACACCGCATGTTCTTTCTTAGAACGTCATTTTGGGGAACCTGCAATAAAGAGATAAGAACAGTATTCTTAAAAATAAATTAGAACAAAAGTGGGTACCCCTATGCTCGCTCCCAACCTAATAATAAGGGACCTTTTTTCAGAACAGAACCCTTTTTCTCACAATACAAGGATAATTTACTACCCCCCCCCCCCCACACACACACACATGTATACACTTTTTTCCACTTATTCTTGAACGAAAGCGAGGAGAATATAACGTATCTCTCTCTTGTTCAGCTATACAAATCACGTTTCCTCTAATCACCGTACGGGTACGGTTTTTACTGGAAATAATGATCACAATTCTCTGATTTTGTATCATACACCTATTTTCCATATTTGCTCCTACCCCAGGCTATATAAAATGTAATGGTATTGACAGATTCTCGCACTCATGCATTCATTGCAATTTTCTTTTTAAAAATATGGTCTAGTCCAAGTTAGCGCGGTTTATGCAGTATACCGGTGCCTATAAATTCTAATGTATAAGTTCTATTAGTATTAATGTCACAAAATTAATAATTCATTAGTGATTATGATGCCTAGGGGCAAACACCTGACGTGATGGAGCACGGTGATAGAATAAACCCATCATAGACATAGTAGCAGTCATATATATTATTTATTGTATTTCATTAACATAACATTATAACTTAGGTAAGCCTCTCGGGAATGAGAAAATCATTGCCCCCGGCAAAGAAAGCCAAAGAGACCCGAAGGCGAAGGCGACACTGGGACCTGTTTTAACAAAGTGAATTCATTCCCATCATTAAAGCGTGGGGTACATGCAAGGGCTTCCACAGGATAGATCTGCGAAAGAACGAAGCAAATCTGTATTTGTGTATTCGGATATATGCTCCAGTACGACTATGACAGTGTCACTGAAACTCTTTAAATCACAGCTAAAGTTGTTGCTGTGGGCGATAATATGAGTTAAATGATCTTGACGCGAGTGTAGAGGTAATGTAAAGCATTTGAATTATACAAACTTAATGTAACTGTTAAAACAAGTCGTATATATGCACACACACACAATATCGACAGAAAATAGAGAATTCAGTTTCCAAATGGGAGTCGCATATGTACTGTCTCGCTAAAACCTACCTCTCGGACCAAGTAAAGAGCGCACGAGTCTGTGTATGTATATATGTGATCGGAAACGCAAAACTAAAATCGTTTAGATATCGGTGTTTACGAATACATTTCCAAAATATAATGATTAAACGGAATGAGTGGCGGTTACTGGTATTACATGAACTTGATTGATATCTAAATGTATGATTTCTTACTTCTTTGAACTTAAAGTTAATTGGTATTTCGGTCATTCTTGTTTGGTGCTAAAGGTTTAGTGATCGACTGTGCACCCGGAGACCTAGGGATATCGTAAGTTATTACATTTACTAAAATAGGCATTAGGATGGTATGGGTCGTTTACAAGCTAACATGTGATTAACTTGTGAGTCACTGGTCAATATGTTATACATGTTGAATCCAGATTGCAATGCAAAACCTTATTTTATCTTGAATTACAAAGTCCCCAATCATCGTTCACTGCCAGGGTAACTGCCCATCCCCCTGACTATCAGCCTAAATTATAATAGATGCGAGTCCTTGAGACTCTTGCTATCAATGATGCTAGCTATACTATAGGGTTACTCCTACGGGATAGTACGGTATAGATAGTAGGGACTAGGGGTTTGCTCCCTCTCTAAATTTCCGTGGTTTTCGGTTTGTTTTAATGAGTTTCCCCAATGGCAATGCTTTGTTAACTTATGCCTGCAGTCGTGCTTTGATCGATCAGTCGATCGCTTTGACCAAACTCCCACCAGAGTAACGTCTCAAACCTCCTCATTGCTTCGGTGCCTTTGCATTTTGAGTCAGCCGGAGTCACGCCCTCTCTTTTGTTGCGAGCGCATTTGAGCTCTCGCATTGCCATTTAGCCTAATAACGGGACTCCGACTGCACCGCGGTACTTCTTATTATATGCATGGTATCTTTAATCTCAAACATCTGATGGAATGAATTAAATGACTTGTTAGTCCTGCCTATAATCCAATCGTCCCTTGAGTGAGTCAAGAGTCATTCACACCAACAGCATGGTTGCCATTCTAGCTTTTCCCTATAAACAAAATGGTCTTCATCTCGATCTACTACACGACCTAGTCTGGGGAAACTATGAAGTTTATCCTTATCCTAATTATTATGAGAGAATTGATCTACGCCGGGCACTATTTTTGACTAGGCTAAATATCGTACCCTAGTAGAAACCAGATTGCTCCCATTAAATTATTATTTTTCTTAGGCCATAATATTATTTTTACATGTAACACATGCTTAGATATAAAATGTTTCTAACCTCTTCATTTTCCCTCTGTATTTGCATATTGACTCCCGTTGTTCAACCAATCGCACTTTTTTTCAGACAAGGCATTACTTTCTTTGTTTATCTTCTTTTTAATTCAGGAAAACTATGGGGAGTTTAGATGATGAAAGTCCCTTATGGCTTCTGCAATGCAGTACTGATGGTGCCGATGACATGATGATAAAATGCATATACATGTACTAACATGTTTGGTTGTGGTATTTTGTTGACAGAATTGTGAGCTATCAAGATGAGTTCTGAAGAAAGAGCAGGAGGGGAACAAAAAGCAAGGTATGTTCATATAAAATCTGTCAAAGGTAGTTTTGGGTCTGTCGACACCTGTAAGCCAGTTAAATGATTTACAAGTTATCTTTATTTATCGATTTTTTTCTTTCAGAAAGCCCATTCATTTGGTAATTGTCGGAATATAGCTACTGGTTCTTAATTCTATGTGATTATTTATAGTTAATACCTCAATAAGTTTTTAAATGTCGAAATTCAAATTTTAGGTTCCTGATGTTCTGCGAAACTGACTGGGGTAGTAGTGGCGAAGAGGAGAACCAACTTGATGAAGACACGCTCCGTACAAAAGACGAGGACACGCAAAATCCATGTCGCACTGATACCAATAAAACGAAACACACTAAAGATTCTAGGCGGAACGATGTCATCCTTGTAGAGGACAAAGGTGTGACCAGCACAACGGTTAAAAGTAAAAATATTGCAGAGAAAGAAAATAGGCACGGACAAAATAGATCCAAATCCTCTAAATATGAATGTTTGATCTGCCTGAAAACGTTTTCTGGTATTGAGCAGTGGTTTCAGCATAAGCATATGCATGATAACCAAGATCTCGCTTCCTGTCAGATTTGCACCACTGGATTCGAAAAGCCACCTGAACTGGTGAGGCACAAAGAGAAGCATAGTCAGTACTCATGCAAGGAGGGAAAACTAGGCGAAATCATTGAGAGTATTGACACTAGAGTTGAAAGTCCACAGTCTTTTATCTTAGAGCATGGCCGGGGCCAGTTCCCTTGCGGCAAGTGTAGGCACACTTTTGAAACCAAAGAAAGTTTGAAAAAACACCTCGTTAAACACACAGATAAAAGTATGGTATGTGTTTTGTGTGAACAAAAGTTTTCTCATTCTATTCGTTTAATGAAACACATTACACAAGAACACAAGAACGGAAAGCCGTACGCATGTGTGTATTGTCAGACTGATTTCCCAGGCCTTGTTGACCTTAAAGCCCACTTGACAACCCACAGGGACGAAATAGATATGTTTTGTCGGGCGTGCAATCGCCAGTTTCCATATAGATCTGATTACAACAGGCATGTACTTTGGCACAAAAAAAGCAAAGAATTCTTTGAGTGTTCTCTTTGTTGCGAAAGATACAAAACGAAAGAAGGGCTAGAGAAACATTTCAAACTCCATGAGGGATTATCTCCCGGGACGTGTGTTTTCTGTAAATCGGTTTTCTCCGATAAGGAATCATTGAAATCACATATTCAAAGTGAACATCATCAGCATGCGTGCCATATTTGTAAAAAGAAATTCGACAGAAAGTCGTTCCTGAGATTACATTTAGAAAAACATAAAGCTGATGAAATTGAAGCACAGGAGATTACTTGTCCCATTTGTTTGACTGACTTCGGTTCACCTTCTAACTTGAAGCGGCATATGGCCTCTCATAATTCTAAGTCTACAACTCCATCAGAAAGTCTGTACAATGAAAAAGAGGAAGGAGATGACTTGGCTGACCGACCAACTAAATCTAGGAGAAAATCGAAGAACCAAGAAAAAGATGATGCCCCTAAAACCATCTCATGTTCTGAATGTAAGGAAGTGTTTACTACAAAGAGAGATTACGAGCGTCACGTTAAAGGACAACATCCTTCATACTGCGCCCAATGTGACGAAACATTTCCTGATCAAAGGTCTCTGTCGTTTCATCTGAAAGAGGTTCACATAGCAGAAAATTTACCGATTGACAAAGAAACTTTTCTCTGTACTGTTTGTGACTCTACATTTTTTACAAAAAAAGGTTTTAAAAACCACATGCATGAACACACCGGTGAGAGGAAGCGACACACATGTTATATTTGTGACCGTGGAATGAATTCTGCTTCTCTGCTCGAGGAACATATGAGGCGCCATCGAGGAGAGAAACCTTTTATGTGTGATCAGTGTGCAAAACAGTTTACAACAAGCAGCGGCCTTAAGATTCATCTGCAGTGTCATTCAAATGATCGCCCTCACATTTGTCCTATATGTGATAAGGGATTTGGCCGTGCAGGTAGTTTAAGGATACATATGTCTGTCCACGATGGGGCCCGACCATTTGGGTGCACGCTGTGCTCCAAATCATTCAATAACCAACATAATTTAGAAGAACACTTGCACATGCATAGTGGTAGCAAGCCCTTCATTTGCAACGTTTGTCAGAAGCAATTCGCCCTCCATCAGTATCTGAAACAACATGAAAAAATTCACGAATCCGTGCGCAAGCATGCGTGTCGAGATTGTGACAAGAAATTCGCTACTCCCCAAGGTCTGTACCAGCATTCCAAAACACACCGCGATCGTCCGTATGCTTGTGGAACCTGTGGCCGGAGATTTACTCACATGCAGACGCTCAGACTTCACCAACAGAGACACTCTGGTGAGTTGGAAAGAAAGCACAAGTGTCAGGTTTGTGACAAGTGTTTCTCTTCACCGCAGAGTCTTTATCAGCATACACGCACTCACAAAGACAAGGCATATACGTGTGATGAATGCGGAGCTTCATTTAGTAAAATCCGGGCGCTGAAAGAACACATATATACCCATACAGTCCCCAAGACTAAATCAAAAAGAAGTGGAAAAAGAGGTTCTTTGTCATCTAACCCTGGGTTAGCTGAAGCTGATGGGAAAAGCCTTCTTGAAATAGCGATGGAGCAAGGAAATATTCGGGATGAACACTACGGAGAGCCATCATATATTACCTCGTCGGAATGCAATAACCAACTGATAAATCAAGTATTGGCAGCTTCTCAAGAAATTAAATCAGAAGAAACGCGTTCAAACTGCATCATTCTTGATACTAGTAGTGCTAAGACAAATTATAAAACCGCAAAAGCTATGGATAACAGTATATCAAATGGGGAGAATGTGGCGAGTGACGAAGAAACCACTGTTTATTATGAACCTGAAGCTGGCTTTTTGTTTTCGGAGCACCCTGAATTAATTGGGGATATTGCTAAGGATCCCAATGTACAAGCATCACTATCCGAAATAAAACAGGATTTTTCCAAACAAATTCAACTGCAAGCAGCTGAATTTGCTTGTGCGGAGTTGCAAAGAAAGCGGCTAAGTACAGCAGGCTATACTAGTTCAATCCCTTCAAAAGACGCCCCGTTATTAAAATCTGAACCAACAAGCATAGAAGATCTCATGGCTGGAGTTCACAATAGGGCTGGCGAGTCTCCTAAAACAAATCTTCACGAGCAAGATGCTTCTTATGTGGCTGAACGTATATATGCGAGTGCGGGGGACACAATATGTCATAAAGTGAAAAAAATTGACCCTAATGATGGGGCCGTTGCCGGAGTATCGCATACTTTGCCTCTAAATACCAATTTCCCCAATTATACAAGTACCGAGTCTGCTTACTCTCCCCAACCAGGTGTAATACATTCTAGCATTGGAAAGCAGCCCATTCAACCACCGCCTTACGCTTCTCCATACACTGCAAGCAGATACGATTCATCTTATTCTGTTTCCTATCGTGAACCAGCGACTCGCTATAACTACCAACTGCCACTGGACAATACTTCCACATTGCATATTCGTGAATCTCTCCATCCTATTATTTCTTCAAATACCCTCCCTCAATCATCAAATCATACCCCAACTTTATCCCCACATATTTTCGACTCGCAGACGCGAAACATTCTAAATGCAGATAATCGCAATGCTCTCGATCTCCGCGCCAAACCCTATCCTGTCTCCTCAAATAACCAACCTGTTTCTCGCAGTGCCAATCAAATATACTCGACAATGCCTCCTGGATATTTCCACCGATTACATTCGCATTTGTCAGAATCTCTCTTCGAACAACCCACAAGAAGCTTCGCCATGCCTCAGGGTCAATTTCAAATGCAGAGTAACCGAGGGTTTGAGATTGATACTAGTGACTCAACATTAGATGGCGATAATGAATGGGTTGAAGTCTCTGACTTCAATTGTTATTAATTTACCCATATATATATAGTTCACTGATGAGTTAATATTTTCCCATATGCCGTGTCTGTAGATTTACTCAAAATGCGAGCTTTGTTGTGCATACGCTGTAAACGTATACATTATATGTGCTATGTGCAAAGCAAAGCTAAGCAAGAGTGTAAAGAGTTGTTATACTTAAATTGTGTGTTTTCTGGTATGAACATAAGCGTAGACATCTGTATACTGTCTACTTAAATGAAGAACTGTTGAGTGGTCTTGAATATGTTTCTGCCATGGGTAGTGTCATATCACTGCCTGAATATATTAAAAAGAAATAGGATAGATATACCGTATACTGTCTTGTACATGCCCTATCTGTCCTACGATCTTCATATGTATGTGATTTTATATTATATTTTTAGCGAGTTCGTTAGTGATAAGGAGGGTTGTGGACTATTGGAGAGGCGATTTGGTTCCATCTGTAGTGTCTAGCTTATTTCTATCGGATCGTGGAGGCTATGAATCTAGATCGCAACCGGAAATAATAAACAGAACCAGGTTCTTACAGGTTCTCGCCTTTAATCACCAAACACAACTGCCGCGGTTGGGGCTCTAGGAGCTTGTACGAACCCTTACATTCTCAGACAGTTTAAACAGATAAGAGTAAAGACATTTATACCACGATCGGGGGTTGTACACGCTGCAAATGAGTGGATACATGCCATTGTATTTTCTTGGATGGATCCACGCGCGAAAATATGACCCTTTTCTACCCCGATCGTGGTATAAATGACATTTTTAAAATTACGTGAATAGGGACTCTTATAAAATACCACGACCTCTGATGGCCAAAGATAGAATTGTTGCCACTCCGGCTCTGACTTGGTCACCGGAAGAAGAGCACCCGGAACTGCGGTGCCTGACCGAGTCCGTATCAGCAAATTGTCGTTATATGTTCATATTTACCGAACAAACCCTCGCACTTATGTCTCTGAGAAACATTATCTTTTACTGTTACTGAAAATTATGAATTGGTAAATGTTATGTACCTGCCAAATTGTTAGTGCCATGGGACATGATTATCTTGTTATTACTGTTTTGGTGTAATCTTGTGCTCTTCTTTTCTCTATTTGTAGCTCATGGAAAATGCATATTGTTGTGTAATTCTGTTTAGCAATTGATAAATTAAATATATTGTTACGTGTTACTGTTATACATTTGTTAATGTTTCTTTTGGGAACCACTGGTAAAAGCAGGGATTTCACCATATAAATTAATCTGTGTTTAAAACCTATTTATCCTGGATGGGAAAGTTTTGATAGTGTTTGTTATATAATCATCAGATAATGCATGTCATATATGTGACTGATTGTTGAAAGCTATCTAGCATTAGGCATAATACGTATTGCTTCTCTTTAACAATTGTTGTCATTGAGTGTATTCCAATATAATGGTGTCAGTGTAATTACAATTGGAGATTTTACTGAGGTGGTTTTACACTTGGTGAGGGTATGGCAATATAGGATTCATCAAAGAGACTTATCATAAACTTAAAAGATGTTTCTTAGCGCATCAGCTTTAAATGGGAATGCTGTATTATTTAATGGGAACGCATTTATACTTCTGGTTTGATGGTCATATTCGAGGGTCTTTTTTCGATGTATAACATTGATCCCATTGAATGTGTATTTCATTTTTGGTTACCGTAAACGGTCTTGTGTATATAGAAAGATTTATAGCGATATGATTGCTGTGGGTTTTCGTCGAAAGCCATGAGATGGCGCTACTGTCTCACGGGGCGGTAGATTTTAGCCAATTAAGGAAAGGATTATCAGGAGCCATAATAATTTTGTTCGAGTTGTTAATCAACAATCAAAGCAAAAGCGTTAGACGTTACCAGCAAGTTGTTCTTTATTCACTGAAAGCTCAATGATAATAACCGACTCCTAATTGTGTCTTCAGTAGCATGGTCATCCTGCCCGCTCTGCTTGTTCATTAATGATTATGATTATTAAATCGGGACATGCGGATTATTTTGTCTTGGTTTATGTACTTAAATAACTTAATGTCATAATTTATCGTAATAAACTTCTGACAAATCTCCTGGGATCTCAACGTTTATTTCCGGCTCGTATCTATTTCTTTACTTTGAAGTGCATGATCGGTCCCCCGTGTCTAGAAAAGCGTATGGCACCAGTGAGATGTCTGTTCTAACTTCTATGCTTCCTAGGGTGTCATTGTTTATATAGCTGTGGCTTATCTGTCACATCTCCCCTACCCCTCCCCCCTCACCAGACTTTCGTGCATAGCCGTGAGGACGTCACGGCTCTGCGCTGTCAAAGCTAGATTCCTCGGTATCATTCCCGTGTATCATGCAGAGTTAGCTTGCAGAGTTAGCTTGCAGTGTTAGCTGACAACATAATAACAAAATAATAACAAGATTATTGTACAGATGTCTGCAGACAATTTACATGATAATCCCTGTAAACTCAAAGCTTCTTTAGGTTGTTGTGAGTGCCTGCACAAAGTTACGAGGGAGGTCCACAGGAGGAATTTCCAAGTTAGTTGAATCTCATTCTTTTCCGTATACCAGTAAAGAGCACTAGGTGGAAGAAAGGTGACCTGTCATTTGTTGTTATGGATTGGTCCTCCGGCCCTACGGTCCGCATTGGGTCGCCTAGTCTAGAAAAGCGTATGGCACCAGTGAGATGTGTGTTCTAACTTGTATGCTTCCTAGGCTGTCATTGTTTATATAGCTGTGGCTTATCTGGCCCATCCCCCCTGCCCCTCCCCCCTCACCAGACTTTCGCGCATAGCCGCGGAATGCCTTGTCTTTTATTTATTACTACTTTCGCGCATAGCCGTTAGGACGTCACGGCTCTGCGCTGTCAAAGCTTGATTCATTGGTGGTTAGCTTGCAGAGTTAGCTTGCAGTGTTAGCTTCCAGAGTCAGTGAGGCTGACAACATAATAACAAAATAATAACAAGATTATTGTACAGATGTCTGCAGACAATTTACATGATAATCCCTGTAAACTCAAAGCTTCTTTAGGTTGTTGTGAGTGCCTGCACAAAGTTACGAGGGAGGTCCACAGGAGGAATTTCTGAGTTAGTTGAATCTCATTCTTTTCTGTATACCAGTAAAGAGCACTAGGTGGAAGAATGGTGACCCGTTATTTGTTGTTATGGTTTGGTCCTCCGGCCCTACGGTCCGCATTGGGTCGCCTAGTCTAGAAAAGCGTACGGCACCAGTGAGATGTGTGTTCTAACTTGTATGCTTCCTAGGCTGTCATTGTTTATATAGCTGTGGCTTATCTGTCCCATCCCCCCTGCCCCTCCCCTCTCACCAGACTTTCGCGCATAGCCGCGGAATGCCTTGTCTTTTATTTATTACTACTTTCGCGCATAGCCGTTAGGACGTCACGGCTCTGCGCTGTCAAAGCTTGATTCATTGGTGGTTAGCTTGCAGAGTTAGCTTGCAGTGTTAGCTTCCAGAGTCAGTGAGGCTGACAACATAATAACAAAATAATAACAAGATTACTGTACAGATGTCTGCAGACAATTTACATGATAATCCCTGTAAACTCAAAGCTTCTTTAGGTTGTTGTGAGTACCTGCACAAAGTTACGAGGGAGGTCCACAGGAGGAATTTCCTAGTTAGTTGAATCTCATTCTTTTCCCCATACCAGTAAAGAGCACTAGGTGGAAGAATGGTGACCCGTTATTTGTTGTTATGGTTTGGTCCTCCGGCCCTACGGTCCGCATTGGGTCGCCTAGTCTAGAAAAGCGTACGGCACCAGTGAGATGTGTGTTCTAACTTGTATGCTTCCTAGGCTGTCATTGTTTATATAGCTGTGGCTTATCTGTCCCATCCCCCCTGCCCCTCCCCTCTCACCAGACTTTCGCGCATAGCCGCGGAATGCCTTGTCTTTTATTTATTACTACTTTCGCGCATAGCCGTTAGGACGTCACGGCTCTGCGCTGTCAAAGCTTGATTCATTGGTGGTTAGCTTGCAGAGTTAGCTTGCAGTGTTAGCTTCCAGAGTCAGTGAGGCTGACAACATAATAACAAAATAATAACAAGATTACTGTACAGATGTCTGCAGACAATTTACATGATAATCCCTGTAAACTCAAAGCTTCTTTAGGTTGTTGTGAGTACCTGCACAAAGTTACGAGGGAGGTCCACAGGAGGAATTTCCGAGTTAGTTGAATCTCATTCTTTTCCCCATACCAGTAAAGAGCACTAGGTGGAAGAAAGGTGACCCGTTATTTGTTGTTATGGATTGGTCCGCATTGGGTCGCCTAGTCGAATGATTTCTTTCAAATTCTTAACTTTTATATATATTATATATGTAGTGAACGCAAAGTTGAGCTTGATTCAGACGGAAAGAATAACGAATCACAAACATAGTTCACTGGTTTGTTGCATACGCCTTGACGGCTAGACAAGTACAATACTCTGGAATTATTAGTCCCCCGAGGGAAAGAGAGACAACCCCTTGCTGTACTGCAAGGGGAAATGTACTGCAAGGGGAAATACCGGTAGCTCCTGCGTGTCCTCTAGAAAGGAAATTATATCATCTACCTTACGCACGGCAGAACCCCGGGGCAGAACCAATGGATCTACCTTTTACAAAGCCTATCTGATCCTCATGAATAATAGCTGGGAGGAGCATTGTTAATTAAGCCTTGGAAATCCAAACCCCAAAACAGGGTATAAAAAGAGCTCTGTTACACCAGATTGTCATTCAGCAGTCGTGCAGGTTAGGTGTTACAAGCTTCGTCTACCTATAAGTCTTGGAAATAATTTTATAGTCTACATTGAGTAGGGTAATAGTCTCCAAATTTTATCATCTTGCAAGTTGATAGTTTATCAAGTTAGCAGAGCATATTTTGCATTAACAGGTCTCCCGGTTGAGATGCTTAATCGCGTTACAGTTCTAAATCACACCCGCTTCTAATAAACCACCCCCGGTAATTTGGACCTCAGGTTTACACAACCATTGAGAGTTCATCCAATTTAGTCTCGTTGTTTAATTAAACTAAGAACATTTTGCTCTAATCCCAGAGTTTTTTAGAACGAGATCGAATCTCGTTCTTTTATTATGTCTTAGTCCTGGGCTGTTTGGCTGGCCGTTTTTGCGTTCTCCTTTCCCCGTGAAGACCGTCCTCATAGCTGTTATTTTGGCCGTCGATGGGGGACCAAAATGGGTAGGCCAATCCACTTTACGGTGCTTAATTCCCAATTCCATGTACTACTTACATACTCGTAGTATAGGGTAGATATACTGGCCAACCAATGATGTGATAGGATTTAGTGGGACTGTTGCATAAAGTTGGGGAGGACAAATTTGTATTGATATGAATATTGGACCCCTACTTCGTTTATGGCTTTCCCTACCCTTGAATGGCTGGATGTGTGTGTTTCATAAAGTCTGTAAGGAAAACTTTCTCCTTTCTATCTCTTCCCATCTCTTGTCTTCCTCTATCTCCTTCTCCTTCTGCTATTCCTCTCCCCCCTCTCTTTCTCCCTCTCTCCCTCTCCCTCTCCCTCTCTCCCACCTCTCTCTCTCTTTCTCCTCCTATAGTATATGTAAGTAAAAGCCTACTTTGCCAAGTGTCCTCTTCCTCCTTCTCTCTCTCTCTCTCACTTTCCTCCTCCCTCCTCCCTCTCCCCCTCCGTTCAGTCGGCTGACTCATTTTCCTGTGACACATCACATGATTCTCTCTCCTCCTCCTCCTCCTCCTCCTCCTCCTCCTCCTCTGCATGATTGGACGCCTACTGCGTTGCTATAGCCAAATGTCTTTCCTGACCCTGGAAAAGGATTTTTTTAAAATGGCTTTCCCGGCCCTGGAAAATAGTTATTTTTGCCTCCCTCTCTCTCCCTCTCTCTCTCTCTCCAGCCCCCCCCCCACCCCCACACCCCCCACCCCCACACACACCACACCACCCCACCACTCCCCTCAGGCGCCTCATTTTCCTGTGACACATCATACAATTTTTTTCTCTCCCTCACTCTGATTCGAACCTGGGACCCCTCACTCACCTCACATACTCACATAGCCCAGCATTCTAACGCCCTTGGCCACAGAGCCCAAGCCAGGGCAATCACAATTTACCTATTGATAGCATACTTGTAAGTATTGTTTGATTGTATGTATATACAATGTGTGGCAGCAATACACACAGTGTCCAGAGGGTATGATGGCACCAGGTGGGCGCTGGGGGCGCAAAGTCTTGGGTTATTTACGTGCATAATTTCATAAATTGTACTGAATCCGACCACTCCCACAACTTTTTATCCGCATTTGGCAGCGGGTGGGTGCTAATTTCTCACTCCGTTCCCCCTCTCCCTCTCTCTCTGTCCCTCCCTCCCCCCCCCCCCTTTCTCTGTCCCTCCCTCCCTTTAGTCGGGGAGTCTTTTCCATGAAACCCTCTTACATATCTTTCATTCTCAGCTCTCCTCTCCTCTGTCTCTCTCCGTCTCCCTCTACCCCTCCCCCTTATAGGATGAATTGTCTTTCCTGCATAGATGTTATGGTTCATGCCATTCAAAATGTATTTAAAATTAAAAAGGTTAGAATATAGCGCCAGGGTAAACTTTTCTGACCATTTTGTCAAATATTTTCCACATATATTGTTCATATACTTATGGTTCATATGCTTAGAATGCTCAGCTACTAAGTTGTGAAAGATGAATAATGATAATCTTTTTTTTAAGACCTTACTACCCCGACATAGGCACCCTGTGATTTTAGCCTTTTTGGCAATCAAATTAATATTTCCAAATTTTAAAAAAAAATAAAAACTTCCAGTAAAATGGCTTTCCCGGCCCTGGAAAATAGTTATTTTTGCCTCCCTCTCTCTCCCTCTCCAGCCCCCCCACCCCCACACACACCACACCACACCACCACTCCCCTCAGGCGCCTCATTTTCCTGTGACACATCATACAATTTTTTTCTCTCCCTCACTCTGATTCGAACCTGGGACCCCTCACTCACCTCACATACTCACATAGCCCAGCATTCTAACGCCCTTGGCCACAGAGCCCAAGCCAGGGCAATCACAATTTACCTATTGATAGCATACTTGTAAGTATTGTTTGATTGTATGTATATACAATGTGTGGCAGCAATACACACAGTGTCCAGAGGGTATGATGGCACCAGGTGGGCGCTGGGGGCGCAAAGTCTTGGGTTATTTACGTTCATAAATAAATAAATGAATAAAGATTGTTTTTGTCGATTAACACTATCAACACCCCACCTGCTTCCCTCCCCCCTATGGCGTCTCCCGACGCATTGAAATCCGTTCGTTTTTTAGCTTTTTATCGTGCGAGAACCATCGCCCATATAAGCGATGCTTCTCAGACATATATAGGCCTATAGCTTTGTTTCTGGGTGTTTGGCTGGCCTGCTGGTGGCGCTACCTCGTGGGAGGGTGTGAAACCGTTTTTCTGACTTCCTGTTAGTTTACCACATTGCCACAAGGTGTAAGGACCACAATAGTGGAGGCAGCGATGTCGGATTTCTAGGTCTTCATGCAGATCAAGCGTCAACGCGAGAGGTCTGTCACACCGTAATTATACCATTAAGAGCTAAAAAATCTTGGTCCAATCTCTCCCTAAGGCTCTAACTTAGGCACTCATGTAACTTTTGGGTCTTGGACAATGAGAAATAGGGGGGGTTTCCCGATCATGGAGGAAGTTGTCCAGTACAATTTGCATCTCCGAAGGAGTAATGGCGAATGTTCTGGCTTTGGTGTTATGTGTTACATAATTATTTAATTATGCCATTTCGCCAGCTAGTCCAGGATAGTCAAGGGCGGGAGTCTGTGCTTCACATGCAAGGATCAATGCTAAGTGTCTTTTCCAATTTACACATGCATGAATCCCAAACCACTGGTATAGTGGGGGGGGGGGGGGGAGTAGCCCCCCCCCCCAAATAATCAAATAATCTCTAAATATTTGCTCTAAATATCTGACTGTAAATTTAGAATGGTACTTCACTGTATGTTTGTAAACTATGTATGTATGTTATGTGCGTTATGCAGGTGTTATGTGCATGTTGTTTGGGTGTTATGTGTGTGTTATGCGGGTGTTATGTGTGTGTTATTCGGGTGTTATGTGTGTGTTATGCGGGTGTTATGTGTGTGTTATGTGCGTGTTATGCGGGTGTTATGTGTGTGTTATGTGTGTGTTATGCACGTTATGTATGTATGTTATGTGCGTTATGCAGGTGTTATGTGCATGTTGTTTGGGTGTTATGCGGGTGTTATGTGTGTGTTATTCGGGTGTTATGTGTGTGTTATCCGGGTGTTATGTGTGTGTTATGCGGGTGTTATGTGTGTGTTATGTGCGTGTTATGTGTGTGTTATTCGGGTGTTGTGTGTGTTATGCGGGTGTGTTATGCGGGTGTTATGTATGTATTATGCAGGTGTTATGTGTGTTATTCGGGTGTTATGTGTGTGTTATGCAGGTGTTATGTGTGTGTTATGCGGGTGTTATGTGTGTGTTATGTGCATGTTATGCGGGTGTTATGTGCGTGTTATGTGTGTGTGTTATGCGGGTGTTATGTGTGTGTTATGCGGGTGTTATCTGTGTGTTATGCAACGTCCAATTCACTGGGAGACATGAAAACTTAGCCCATACACTTAGCCCATATTTTCCCATATTGACCAATAAGGTAAAAACGATCCCGCACCGAGGCTCTACTTGCCCGTGATTCCACGCATCAAACGAGGTTTCCCACGGCTCGGGGAACTATGCATTCCTTGAGGCAACAGAAACAGGGAACCCGTCAAACTCAAGAGACAGAGACGGGTCCCCGGGTACAGCATGCATGTGTTATGTAACACTAGGCCTACCAAGCTGTCAGTGGTTGCATTCGGGAAACAAATGCTTGGTGGTCCAATATACAGACCTTAGTGGTTGCATTCGGGGAACATATATATATGCTTTGTAACATAGATGTCTATATAATTATAGAAATCGAGCTCCTCCTCCTCCTGGGAGAGGGCAGAGTGAGGGGAGATTGGTTGCTTAACACCCTTATCAACACATTTAATATAAGAGCTCTGATAGTACTGAGGTTGGACCCAGTACCCATCCATAGCATGTAGAAGCAACACACATGCTCCACCGATTTCTCACTAAAGATTAGGCACCAGTCGCCCCAGGAAGCCATAACCAAGTTAGCTTTCTTCATAAACAGCTAGTCGTTCCAGAACTGCTAGGTTATACCAGGGAATTAGCCAGATTATCTAAGAATATTTCAGTCAGTTACTTGACAATGCTATACGCAAGGGATGAAAATGGCAGGATGGACGACCAGCCTAAGATGGCGGAAGCGCTGGGTTTGGAAGACTGGCCGGCTGGTGCCAAAACAGAAAAGGCTAGGAACGAGATTCTTAGGAAAAAGCTAGTATTGCTGGATTCTATTGTCAGGAACAACAGTACTGAGCTTAACTACGTAAGGGAATCTCTAGAACAGGAAAGAAGAGAGAACAGTAAACTCCGAAATAGGCTGTCACAACTAGAGGCACAGCTCAGAAGGGAAGCTAAAGAGGTGTCGGTGGTCAACAACAAACTTGACGACACTGACAGGCTGAAAAGGTCGTTGAATATTATTGTAACAGGTTTAAAGGAAGAGGAAGATGAGGATCTAAAGAATGTTATTGACAAATTGTTTACTCACCTAGGAGTGGGTTTCAGAGCAAATGATGCTCTGAATGCTTTTAGGTTGGGTCGTCGCAATGAAGGCAAGCACCGAAACATCATGATCCGCCTACGGGACACCGACCAGAAAGGAGCAATATTCAAGAATGCCTACAAAATGAAAGTAGGGTATCCGAAGGTATTCTTAAATGATGACTTGTCCCTCTCCGACAGACAGAAACAAGCTGACCTCCGGAGCTTAGCTTATGTGGCGAAACACAAGGCAAAGTTCAGATCATCCAAAGTAAGAGGACTTACTTTAACCATTAATGACCGAAAGATAAGCTGGGGAGACTGGGAAAAGCTGCCAGACAAAGTGAGTCTAAACAATACAGCCATCGAAGCTACGAGCGACGATGGAATAGGTTTCCAAGGCAACAGGGCCCTACTCTCCAATTTTAGTCAATGCAAAATTGAAGATAAAGACTCAGGACTTGTCTATAACTCTGCAGAAGCCTGGTTCCAGGCAGAGAAAGCCCGACATTTCGGACAGAAAGAGCTTGCTATGGAAATAGCCAACGAGATTGACCCAAGAAAATGTAAACACAAAGCACGTGACCTGCCTACGGAAAATACCGAGTGGTTGGCGAGGGAAGACGATGTCATGCTCAGAGTGGTGACGGAAAAGTTCAACCAAAACGCTAAACATCGCGATTATTTGCTATCTACTGGCAATAAACATCTATACGAATGCACAGACAACAAAAAATGGGGAATAGGGAAAACTCTTCGACAGGCAAAAGAAGTGACGGGGCCTGTTGAGGGTTTCCGAAATGCCCTTGGAACACTCCTTGAAGAAGTCCGACAGACACTTCGGTAGATCTCGTCAAGTTGTCAAACTGTAAACAAACAATGTGCCCACTTGGCACACAAATCCAGACAACATCATGTGAACCTACTAGGTAGGAAATACAAGCTAACAATAGACCCAACTATAATCTTGAAAGCAGACTACCTGATTTCATGATTGTTGTTAATTACCAAACCGGGAGCCACAGTCGTAACATATCTTGCCAAAGTGTTACAGTGTTATTCCTGCCTATAAACTTATATCTCGAGCTATAATTTGTATTTGCGAGTGCAAACTAACACTTACTTGCATGTTTAAAAACTTAGTATTGGTCAGTGAATGGTAACTACTTGTATTTACATGTATAAATGTTGTGCACTTATTTATTGGTCAGTGAATTGAAACCAGTTGTAAATCACAAACTTGTATTTACATGTATGTTTTAGGCCGGGTTTGCTGTTCTTGGCAACTACCTAAACGGGTGCTATTTTTAACATGTTTGCGAGAGAAATCCTTGGTGCAGTAATATATCTTGCCTAAGTGGTTTAGTTTAATTATAAATCTCTTGTGTTCCTAGATAAGTAGCACATTCTCACCAAAGTGCCATTGCTATATCACACCAGTGTATTTGTGTGTGCCGAGCTGGTAAATCATAAACTAATATTTACATATACGCTTAAATCAAGGTAACAACCTTGAAAAGCCCTGTATTTGTTTAAAACAAGGTAACAACCTTGCAAAACCCTGTATTTGTATCTGTGTGTCAGTTTTCCAGAAAGTTACACTTTCAGAAAGTTGCATTTTCACCCTCACCTTTGCATGCCAGTCTAGTCTTAGCTAGTCCATCTAGTCTTGCCAAAATATTGTATAATCTATATGTCTTATCTACAAAATTTGGTGTCTCAAATCTAATCTAGTCCGTATATTGCTATATTGTCAAATGTTTTAGCACTTAGTGTACAGTGAGCTGCGGAGAGCATTTAACCTCTCTGCCTTATTTCGCTATCACCCAGATAGCCTCCAAAAATGGTCTTCATCATCATATGGTATGCCCTAGCATACCTTCATCAATATCATCATTACAGGGGGAATAATTATGTAGGTAAACCGCAGATAAATAATGGTTGACAACCTAAAACTACTCACAAGTGGTTTCAGCATCGTGAATGTAAACGTTAGAAGCCTAAAAAGTAACTGGACTAACTTCAAAAATACTATTCTGCCTATTTTCCCAGACATTGTCCTCTGCACTGAAACATTCCTGACCAGTTTGGATAGAAACCTGGACCACGAACTGGATGGGTACAACTCTATTGTTAGACAAGATCGCTGTGTACTAAACCCTGATAACAGTGTTAAATTGGGTGGTGGCATTGGGTGCTATATAAAAAATGGTTACACTTTCAAAACACACAATACTCTGAATGTATCAAATGCGAATATTGAGCTACTATGTTGTACTATTCTGTTCACTAATAAGAGGAACCTAAATATTTTTGTTGTATATAAACCGCCAGATGGCGACAAGAATGTTTTTATGGAAGAATTACTTGCTACTGTCTCAAAACCTATCTTTGACAACAATAACTGTGATGTTGTAATTGCCGGAGATTTCAATTTTAACATGTTTAATACCCAGGACCAAGCAGTCATAAATCTTACAGATATGGGTCATGAACTGGGGTTAACTCAGTTGATAAATGACACAACCAGATTTGACATTAGGGAAGACAGAGAGCGTGTCCATGAGTCCTGTCTAGATTTGATTTTTAGCAAGGAGGATTATGTGTATGCTAGTGGTGTACTCGATTTATGGGTAGCTGACCATCTGATGACATTTGTAACCCTTAGGAGACAAAAGTTCAAATCTCGCAAACCAAAAGTAATTGAATACAGAAACTATAGAGACTATACGACTGCTGATTTTATTACTAGAATTAGAAATATCGACTGGAACTGTATCATTGATTTGGAAAACCCTGAAGAGGCTTGGAATCTTTTCATTGAAAAGTTATCTACAGCCCTGTCACGCATATGTCCAGTCGTAAAGAAAAAAATTACCCTACCTAGGGAAAAATGGATGACTGACAAGCTGCTTATACAAATAAGAGATAAGGACAAAGCACTGAAAAAAGCCAAAGAAACGAGAAAACACAATGACTGGGTGACAGCTAAAAAAAAAAGAAACAGAGTTACTAACTTATGCCGCAAGGCCAGAAAAAGGTACCTGTCTGACCTAAGCATAGAAACTTTCAATGACAACAAAGAATTCTGGTCAATGGTTGGTCAGCTCATTCCCAAAAAGTCAAGAAATTCTAACAATGAAATAAATATTATTGATGACAACACTAAACTACCAGTACCCATTGAAAATGTAGCTACACATTTCAATAACTTTTTTGCCTCAATTGGAGAGAATTTAGCAGCACAAATTGATGCGCCATGGACTTTTATAGGGCAAGAGTGTGAACAAACCTTGAATGATGTGTTTACAAATCCAGATGAGATTGTAAAAATTGCACAAGATATCAATGTCAACAAGGGTAGCAATATTCCATTCATAAAGTCGTTTGTTTTCAAAGATGTATTCAAAGCAATACCCTCTGTCTTGAGTCACATATTTAACCTCATATTTGCTTCAAATTTGATTCCAAATTCCTGGAAAAAAGGATGTGTCACACCGTTGTTCAAAGGCGGAGAAGCCTCAGTAATTTCTAACTATAGACCTATAACCCAGCTTCCTATTCAGTCAAAATTATTAGAAAAGGTTATTCACAGTAGACTACTAGATTTCTTTGAAAATCACAATGTCCTTTCCAATAGACAAAATGGTTACAGAAAATCAAGATCGACTGTGGACACAATCTCTGACTTAACAGACGACATACTAAAAGACAGGAACAATGCTAACACCTCTTTCGCTGTATTTTTTGACCTAAAAAAGGCATTTGATACGGTGAACCACAATGTACTTTTAGCTAAACTAGACAAATATGGTATTAAGGGCAACTTGCTTGCCTTGTTGCATAACTACCTCTCAGGGAGAACACAAACAACAGTTTGCAATGATACTGAATCTTTGAGTGCTAGTATAAATTATGGAGTCCCCCAGGGATCTATCCTGGGGCCCCTGCTTTTTCTTATCTATGTAAATGATGTAGAACATTGTCTTGTTCATAGCAAAGTAAAGCTTTTTGCAGATGACACTGTCATATACTGTAGCCATAAGAACACTGACACCCTGAATGTACTACTGCAAGAAGATACTAACAATTTTTTTCGTTGGTGTGAGTCTAATAAATTGACATTGAATGTGACCAAAACTAAGACAATGCACCTCAGAGGTGTTCGAAGCAGAGTAAATCATGTTAAACCAAATATTATCATTAGTGGTACTCAGCTTGATTGTGTAGAATCTTACAAATACTTGGGCATTACATTAGACGCCAATCTCAAATATGATATGCAAGTGCGATCTACCCATAAAAATGTGAGTCATAAAATGTACCTCCTCAAGAGAATTTCTAAACTGGTGCCACCACAGGTTCTTCTAAGAATTTACAAGGTATTTATACTCCCATTGTTAGATTACGGTGACGTTATCTACAGCGGATGTGCAGCAAGGCACATTGACAAACTGCAAATTTTACAAAACAAGTGCCTAAAAATTGCACTCAAACTCCCAAAGTTAACAAATACACTACTTATTCACAGAATAGCCAGAGTACCAATGTTAGTGGACAGAAGGAGGGCTCATATCCTAAACCTTGCCTTTAAACGAAGCCAAAAACCAGCCTTTGTTGACCAAAATGTAAGACAGACCAGACAATGGCGGGCACCAGTGCTGTTCTCCAATAGGCCAAACATTGTGTCTTATGACCAAAGTGTCCAAAGAAAAACTGCGTTATTATGGAACAATCTCGATGTTGACACAAGAAACATAAATGATTATAAGGTCTTCACAGCCTTAACCAAGGCTGAATGTATGTTACCTATATTCTCTTAAAACCGTAAATATCCTCCTATCTCTCACCCCTCATCCTATCATTGTAGTTGTCTCCTAGTTTCTTCTTTTAGCGAGTCTCTTTCTATTTGTTACATGCATAAACAAGTCACAGTTTATAGAACCCAAAGGTAATAGCCACTCAACCAGATTTAACCATTCAAATGGTTAAAACTGA
Organism: Sthenelais limicola; assembly: GCA_942159475.1. Classification (NCBI taxonomy): domain Eukaryota; kingdom Metazoa; phylum Annelida; class Polychaeta; order Phyllodocida; family Sigalionidae; genus Sthenelais; species Sthenelais limicola. Next base: position 63,797,726 of record OW804095.1, on the reverse strand, counting down.
GGCTCATTTCCTACCAATTATACACATGTCATTGTACTCTGCAAGAATAGATTGTATATTGTCATATTATTTTGTGTATCGATTAATAAACGTTTCTAATAATAAAAAAAATAATATGGTTATATCAAGGGGAGGAGGATGAGGAGCGCAGGAGGAAGAAGAGGTATAGGTGTGTGTGTTTGGGCTGGGGGTAGGGGAGGCGGGTGGGGTGGGGAGGGGCAAAGAGGATGAGGACAGGAAGGTATGAATGGGGGAATTCCTCTCCTTCTGTGACCTTCTCTCTCTCTCCCTCCCTCTCTTCTTTCTTATTTGCTAAACTAATAATGATATTTTAAAACAGTATTAATTCATTGCATGGCCTACACAATGCATTAAAATGATAGCATGCTTTTGAATTTGACTGCATTGAAGTGAAGAATCGAAATATCAATAATCAGGATTTAAGATTATTTGATATCGAAATATTGAATTGAATTGAAAAATACTTTTATTTGTCAAACATTTTACATGTAAGAATATCACAAATGGATAATATAAATGAGTAAGATTTAAGATAATTTTAAAATATTATTTTCGTTTTTGTACATAGGCCTAATCATTTTAAACCTCTTTCTGTCAGTGTTTTCGTTCTGGGCATCTATATGATATAGACCTATGTGGGCTCAAGTGGCGAAGCCGCTTGTTATATAAGTAAATCGGACCGTTCTCGACCAAGGGCCAGACTATCATCTACCGCAAAGTGTCATATCTACCACAAAGTGGGCCGCCAAACTGAGTGCACTACATCGCCACATATTACGACAACCTAGGCCTATGTAGCAGACCCGCGGTCACCCATTACGTCACGTCATGCCTCACTGCTCAAGTCACCCTGCAACCTGAGTTAGTGGATCACTCAGTAGCTTCAACACCTTTCCCTGCACTTTGTATGACTGGTATCTTTGCATCTCTCCTCTCCCATTCTCTTTCCTCCCCCTTCCCCTCTCCTTCTGTGACCTTCTCTCTCTCCTTTCTTATTTGCTAAGCTAATAGTCCCTCCCTCCGCCCCCCCCCCTTAGTCGGGGAGGGGGGGGGGAGGAAAAGGAAAATTGAATGCGTTATATCATAGCTCTCAAAATAGGTTGTTGGCAACATGGTGGTGGTGGAGGGGTCCCTCCCTTTCCTTCCCCACTCTCTCTATCCCTCATTCCCCAGAAGCAGATATTTACCCGCCCACAAATTTAACTTTAATGACAGAAGTCAGGGGTGCTTTCAATCATACAAGTAAATAATAATATACCATTCTTTCTTTGTACCAAAATAATATAAATGAAGTTCACCATAACTCAACAGAATAATTGCAATACCAAATGTACATAAATTTATAGAAAAACGATTTTTCAGCATAATTTCATAAATTGTACTGAATCCGACCACTCCCACAACTTTTTATCCGCATTTGGCAGCGGGTGGGTGCTAATTTCTCACTCTGTTCCCCCTCTCCCTCTCTCTCTGTCCCTCCCTCCCCCCCCCCCCCTTTCTCTGTCCCTCCCTCCCTTTAGTCGGGGAGTCTTTTCCATGAAACCCTCTTACATATCTTTCATTCTCAGCTCTCCTCTCCTCTGTCTCTCTCCGTCTCCCTCTACCCCTCCCCCTTATAGGATGAATTGTCTTTCCTGCATAGATGTTATGGTTCATGCCATTCAAAATGTATTTAAAATTAAAAAGGTTAGAATATAGCGCCAGGGTAAACTTTTCTGACCATTTTGTCAAATATTTTCCACATATATTGTTCATATACTTATGGTTCATATGCTTAGAATGCTCAGCTACTAAGTTGTGAAAGATGAATAATGATAATCTTTTTTTTAAGACCTTACTACCCCGACATAGGCACCCTGTGATTTTAGCCTTTTTGGCAATCAAATTAATATTTCCAAATTTTAAAAAAAAATAAAAACTTCCAGTAAATTGTCAGATTCCTATAAGAAGTAGAAACACAACTGCCTCTATAATCCAAGTGCCGAAGGCACTTGTATAAGGCACAATTTACTTTGTAGGCGCGCAGTGTCAGCTCCCACACTTAAATGACTCTCATTGTATAATTGGTTGTGTTCGGAAATGTCTCTCTGTCTGTCTCTATCACTTTGGGTTAGTACTTCTATGGGTGTATGTAGGGTCTCTCTTTTTCTCTCACATGCAAGGATCAATGCAAAGTGTCTTTTCCAATTTACACATGCATGTATCCCAAACCACTGGTAAAGTGGGGGGGAATATTTTGCAAGTATTTTAATGAGGATATTTTATGAGTTGTCATATGGTACTTTCTTCTTCCCCTCCCCCCCCCCTCTCTCTCTCCGTTTCTCATTAATAAACTTATTCTAAGACTTATGCTATTATTAAATTATTCTCATACTTATAATTATACTTATAATTATAATTATATAATCGAAATCTCGTTCATAACGAGTGCCGTGGCACTCGATTTTCTCTTGTTTTATTCTATGCCTCGGTCAGTTTCAGTTCTTGAAAAATTGCCAATAACTTTTGGGAAAATTTATTGGCAAATTAAAAACCGAAATTGTGAGTAGTATGAATTTTCAAGTTAAATCAAAAAGATCATATGGGGAACACTGCCACGGCCGTGCGAATATTAATATATAATATCGCGATGCCCCCTGCGGCGCATAAATGCCTGCAAAATATTCATTTACAAGAGATAAACAGTTCGCGCAAGTCACCCCACTTACATCTGAAAGAAAAACACTTCTCGCTGTTATCACCAACGAACGGATTGTTATTTGGATAACAGCTAGTGATATCTCCCAAGGAATAAAGCTTGACCTCTGCTATCGTTGGGCAAGAGCACAGTTGCCTTGAGTAAACAAGAATGGTGTAACACTATACATTGAGTCTGAAAATACCCTAAGTATAGTAGTAGATAAGTATTCCACATCTAACTGACCAGTGAACCAGTGGTTCATGTATCACTGTTTTAATATTCGCGTCACGTTTTTCTGAATGAATGCGCTGTTCAAAGATATATGCTAATTTATTTATTTTTAAACAAAACGACATATTTCCTCTTTTTTTACATAAGAACACTACGTCTTATTGTCTTTTGAATTAGTAAAAAAACATTGCTATATTATTTGATTGATATCGTCTTAGAGTAAATTTCAGTAATAAGGTTAGGTGGAAAGTCATCAACGGCGGATTGCTAAATAGGTTATAAGTATACAATCAACTTCACACTTCAACATACTAGCCAGGGGGTAATTCCATACAGTACCAGGAAACAAAAATATAAACTCAAATGAACTAGAATATCTCCGGAATGATTATAAAATTGAGCGAAATATAAACCTTATTTTAACACAAGCCATAGGTTGATGTAAAAGTGTGGGCATCGCACATGAAAGGGTGTACCAAAAGGACACGGATATATCCATCGTATCCGTATTGAACTACGAGCGATAAAATTATCAAACAAGTATATTGAGGCTGGCGGCACAGCCTTATATTGATATTGAATCAATAGTGAAACAACCTAATGCATGGCGCAAGGACTCCGGCGTCTATATGTTCAACAATTAGGGAGTGGCTGTCTGGTGTATCTCCACTATGTGCAAATACAATACCAATTAACACAATGAATTATCCAGTTGTACATACAGGATAGAGCTATTCAAGTATTGCAATCTCAATTTAACTGCATGGACCCCAAAATAAGTGCCTCAATGCCGTTAATCAATCAGTTTTTCTCAGCATCAGAAATATAAAGGTTTTATGGACAGTATTGATAAGTTTTAAAACGATTAAAAAGTTGTATTTAAAGTGGGACGCGCTATATATACGTCAGATTTGAATTTCAATGGGGAACAATTAAGGGAACCAACACCTGCATCCGACCTGCATAGTGCGTCTTCTGTCATGTACTGGTCACGTACAGAAAAGGAGGAGCAAAAGCGCAAATTAAAGCTGTTGTACGCGGTCCTCTCAATGCAAACGCAGCCACCCCACCTGAAAGGGTTCACGCAGGTGGATAACCAGTTCACTGTACGTAAGTCCTGTGGGAATAAGGTCAAGTACGAAGGATAAACACGGACTACTTTATTTAAGTCAAGGAAAAGTATAATATGTGTGGGCGGGATGAAAACAGTCGACACAGCGCGTTATAAATATATTATTCGGATATATTATTATCAAGGGATCGAAGTCGACGTCATTCAGTAACATTTATTCACTATAGAAGTCACATTCATTTCCGGGTTCGAAAACTGTTAAATGTGATATGCTACCCCAGGTGCTTACTTCGAGGCCTGGTATACAGTACGTCTAATAAATTATGCGAATATTTGTGGGTTTAATATTGCATATCCCTAGCTGCGTGTGTATATATTCTAACTATAAGTAATACACGTCTATAAGTATATAATCTATTATCACTGTTATCACTTTTTAATTGTTGAGTCTATATACTAACAACGGTGTTTTAAACTCGTTGATACTAAGAAACAAAACTTAGTGTAGGATCAGGACCATATATATAATTGAGATACAATGCTATGAAAGAGAATATATAGCCTTATAGGAAGGGAACGCACTGCTAAACAATAGAACAATTCCTCTCAAATAAACTGACAATCCCTCGGTATATAGAAGTGTGTTTCACATAACTTGGTTCACATGATATTATTGGCATGATATAGCCAAATAATTGGCGAATTATCGCGAAAGTGCAAGATCGATTTTCTTGCACATGCATCATGCCAGTGACTTACAAGACCTCACACCGTCACGGATATCCTCAATCACTTGGCGCAGTAAATGGTCACATATAAGGTTTAATTTCAGTAATTGTCATATCCGGCTTCATGGGAAAATATCGACCCCCTCAACGGGTCTAAAGGGACTTCGGGAGGAAAACCAAGTAAATATTATAAGGTTCCCCAATGCAATTTTTGTGCATTAATACTTTCTAAATCCGTCATCGCGGACGCATATAAACGCTAACATGCATGGAATTCGTCATGTAGATATTTGCTAATATCTTACCACAATATAACATAGCTTAGTTTCTTTGATATATCGCAATCTAAGAATGAGGTAGTTATTTATACACACAGTAAAGGTACAGTTGCTGTACGCACAGCCATTCATAGCATGCATGCCTGGGAGGCTCCAATCATGTTCAATTTCCTTGATTCATTCCAGGAAACAGGCCCCCAATCGCCGCGTTAATTAAGTATGATTGTCTATGGCAAGAATATTTTAAGTCAGGGATTTTTCTCTTTAAAATGGTTTTCCATGAACGTATCCCATGAACGCTGGGACAGCTATGATGACGCGTACAGCGGCCATGACACAAGCTGGAAATGTTAAAGTAAAGCAGGCGAAACCAATACTTGAGAGAACCTCGCCTACTTCAATAGTTCCAAGAAGAGGTTCAACTTGTATCCGTCCCCTGTTTGACTGTCGGATGTTCAAGATGGCCTTGACAATAATCAACAGTTCCCCAATCAAGAAAATCACTAATCCAACAACTACCCACTCCACGTCTGATGTTTGGTAGGGCAAATGAAGGTTGGTTGCCATGCCAACCCAGGTACCAAAACCACCATGATAGAGGACAACGGGGAGGATGTAATATGGCCAAGGGGTGGGACTGGGTATGGGCCTCCCAGATGTCCTGACTCGAGGCAATGGGTTGGTCTCCTGTTTTGAATAGGACATCAGGCAAACGAAGTTCAAAAGGACAAAGCCTATTTTCCGGATATATTTTAGACCCCAGACTACGGGTATCAAGTTGACCCCCTCTCTCCATAGGTCGAGGACGACTAGGCTGGGGTCTATGTCCTGTATATTGCCGGCCAGGGGGTAAGGAATTTTTGGAACAACCTGGATATGAAAGGCTGCCACGAAACCAATTAGTGCAAGGCAGAACCCAACAACACAAAGACTATCCAATCTGTTCTGGTTTTTAATCCGTGACCAGTGGCTAGAGTCGGGCTCAGTTATAGTCTGCTCGTCATTTGGAGCTTTATCTGTACTGATAGTGTCCAGGGCGATAGCTGGACATGCATCTCTAGGTGAACCGATGGGTTGAATGATGTCATTTGACGAAAAGGGTCCTCCGGTGCTTATCACAAACCTGTCGTGTCCGTACGGGGAATGTTCCTGCTGATATCTTGATTTCGCCACATTGTTATTGGTACTTGTACTATATTGAGATTCCATGATGGATTCTTAACATTTGAAGTGTGCAGCGAAGAATCTGAAAAAACAAACATATTATTTTTTTTATTTGAACAAGTTTTATTATACACGTAAATCACGGGTAGTATACACATTTCATTGAAATACAAGAGCATGCATGATTTACTATGGTGCATGAGACAGCAGAAATACCTGCAAATAAGAACAAGAAAAAATGCACGAGTTAATCTCATTTCTGCTTCCTCATTTACCAATTTAACAGTTTAGGCTCAGGGCCTCTCAGACCAAATACGAATATGTCAGTGATACGCCAACTGTGCTAATGGCTTTCCCGGCCCGGGAGTACGTGTTCCAATGCGAATATAATGGCATTTTGCTTATAAGAGCGAGAGGATTTCCCTCAGTCTGGAGGAACTCTTCTCTATGAACTCTGCGCCTAGACTCATGTACGCCTAAACGGTAGAAGAAAAGGACGATCGGTATCGGCTCTCGATTCTGGTTGCCCATTAACCATTATGAGTATTCATGAATATATATGTAAAACAAATATATGTGGCGCAGAGGTGAGTGTAGGCGTCGACCGCGCTTCGTGAGTTTGTATTCTTGGAATATGCACATGCAGGTGTGTTATAGATTCCATAAGCATTTCCACCAGAAATACCTTCTGAATTTCCATCAGCCCACATTGGCCAGTGCGGAAGGCGTGCACTATCATATATAGGAGATACTTGTCAGGATCGTAAAAATGAGCAAGCTGTGGGGAAAATGTTAGTTCTAAATTACTGCAGGCAAATTCACACTGTGAATGCGAGGGCGTAAATGTAAAGAAACAAGCCGCGGGCACGTGGGCGAGAACGCTGTGAGAAGTATTGTTTAGTTTTTTCCCATCTTCCACAGCTCCAAAGCAAATCATTCCTAATTAGGCGTTGGGTTTCAATGAGCTTTAACGATGAATATTGCCACGCATGCAAAACCCAATATAATGTTGGAAGAGCGATGATTTCCCCACATAACCGAACAAGATGAAATTAAGTTCATACAATAGAAGTAATTTAAGGATAGATATAATTAGCTATAATTATAAATATTTCATAGATATAACTGTATATTGGACATCAGAACAGCAGCCGTAAATAACACTGAATTTAGTAGGATAGAAACAATTACCTGCTAATGATTAATTGATTAGTCCCCTGATGTGATTGATCCAATCACACATCCAGAGATTGTCTTATCCTCAGGGTAGAATTTCTGATTACGTCTGGTTTACTGGTACCTCCAGGCATGTAAGACTAAGGCCAGTAAGGGTGTTGCTGCCAAGCCTAAATGATGGAAGCTAAGCCACCACACATATTCATGCATACACCCTTTGTTTCTGACACACCTGTGTACCCAGTCAGGAATGGTGTCGTGGATTATTTGGAGTGGTACACGAAGCTAGAAACATTCCTTCCTCCAGTGTGTAGTTCCTCTCCCCTGTGTACTTCTCTGTCGTAAAATCAGCCAAGTGTGTGGTATGTCATACCTGAATTAAGGCAACGGGGACACATCAATGTTCCAAATGGGAACGAGTATAGTTTGGAACTGTTCAGTGTTGCAGAATGTATTTAGGTTAGCTTAGGTTGTGCCATAGCCTGGCACAGAACGGGTGAGAGTGGCAGATGACCCTCGTTCAGCTATAGGCTGAGATGCAAACTGACCCTTCTATCCTCCTCAGCGTCTGCTAGGCGTTTGCCCACCTCCCACTTACTTTGCCGCCTTGCCACAGAACTCGCACCCACATCGACCTGCACCAAGTCCCTTCGCGTAGGTCTGTTACCGTAAATGTATCCGCCTCAGTTATAGACTTGCGCACACACATATAGAGTGCTAGTAGATAGGATTGCCTCAGATGGAGTCTTGCTGTTTCCTCTCTGATGCACTGCATCCAGATCCAACATGATCATTCGCGTCCATACATGTATGTCCAATCTATGCGTTTTGAGATCCCGGATTGCGACCACATTAAAATTAACTCCGGTGGAATTTTTCGAATATTTGTCTGAATGTCACTATGACTAATATAACATAATATACTATTTCTATGGAACTGTGGAAATGTGTGGCCAATTCTTTTACAAAACGTGTATGTCAGATCAGCAGTCAAATTATGTTAGCCAAACAGTTTCGGGATTATGCTTGTATGCTGGTACGTGTATAGGCGGTGCATAGAGTAGTTTGATATAAAGAAAAAAAGTGGTCACGCTTCAGTAAGCACACTTACATGTATTACGCCACCCCAGTCCCGGATTATCTGGTTTGGAACAACGTGTAATAACAACGTCCGAATATGTAACTCTAAACATCACAGCTTGCTTAGCACCCTTAATTCTCTTTAAAATTACAATGGACTAGCGGCTATTGAATGTCGATAGAAGAGGAGGGGAGATCTTCCCGACCCGACCATTAATTACATCCAACAAAGTGTGCGAATTATATATATTTCCAGGGCCGTTACATATGACGTTGTGTGTATAAGCTTTGATATTTCTAACGAGTTTAGCTCACTAGAATCACCTTAGAGTTTCGTATTTTTACGTTAGAATAGAATTACACCAAATTACCCTAAGCTTTTAGCCATGCACTGTACACGTTATACTCCTTCCCTCATTCCCTCAATATGTTGTTTGTGGCCATTGGCCGTCCCGGGCCGTCCATTCAGTGGGGTCATTTATTCTATAGCTAGGTCGTCGCTCTTTTCTTAGGGCACGATTATTCTAATTTTAAGCTCCTTTAAAAGTTCGAATATGAGAAGTGTTTCCACTGGAGCTCTCATGTTGGCGGTATGTTGGATTGAGTGTGGTCATTACCCAAGATAACCCTAGGTAGACCAACTCTCACCTTCACCTACCAATTGTTCAACATACTCTATCATGTGTCCAGCTTGACGAAGGTTCTATAAAAGAGATACAAAATAGATGACGTGGGGACCAAGGAATTCCATTTCCTGAAGCAAAAGCATGACGATGGAGGCTTAAGAGTTTGATGCATTGAGGAAATTATAAAAGTAAACAGAGTAAACTGGGTGCAGAGACTAACTTGGAACGAAGTATAATCATTATAGCAAAATGCCTAAGTCAGGGCACTAGAACAAATATTGAATAACCAATGGATTAGGAGAGAAGGTGAAGCCTTTGTAAATAAGGAATGGCTAGACAAGGGAATAAAAGTGATCTTGCTGAATATTGACAGAAAAATCATCTTGACAAATGAGACAGTAAAAAACTTTAAAAAGCAAATATAACGTGAGAGATCGGCTATCGCTAATTGCGTCGATCCCTAGGGATTCGCTTTGAATGGCCGCAACAGAAAACTATGAATACCAGATCAGAAAATAATTATGTTCGAAGTGAATGATGAATCATTTAATATGACTTTAAGATCAAAGACATTATAGCGAGTTGGTTAAGCTTTCTTACCCCGGTTATGATAAATTGAAGGCGTGGAACGCTACGTTAAAAAACGATAATTTCATAGGCACAGAGGAAGTATGGAAAAATGAATTTAATATTCCTTTCCAGTGTACTACGATAACAAAAAGGCAGTCGCTCCAGTATAGAGTTTTTCATAGAACAGTAGGATGTAATAACTACTTGAAACAAATCGTTTTTAAAAAGAAAGCTAATTGCAATTTTGTGAGGGTGAAGATACCTTGTATCATTTCTTTATCGAGTGTGAAAGACCTAAGGTTATTATGGTTCAATTTGAAAAAGTGGGTCGAAAATAGTATCTTGCTGACCAAAATGGAGAAAAATATAGATTTAAACAGAAGTATCTTACTGGGTGATAGCGGAGAGATTATGCAAACAGGTTTCATTACATTAGCAGTGAAGTGTTATTTATAGACAAAGAATCTTCCATGAAAATAATATTGCTTTTTGTGCATTTTCCGACGAAGCGAATATGAACTCAATAATGGAGTACAATATGTTTGTAAAGGGGAAAAAAAAGCAATGATCGATGTGGTGTAAACTTATGAACGATATCGATTGCATTGTTTAAAAATTCACGATTCTTCTATACCAAATGTGTTAAAGAAATTTCTTCGTGTTTAAAAGATAGAGACTGGGGAGAAAACTCAGAAAAGTACAAAATAAATAGATAAATAAAAAAGAGTTCTAAAAAAATAATTTAATGACATGTGACATGAGCCTCGACTCTCCCACGACCACCGCTTTTTTTTAAAAAAGCCGCTATCGGCTATTCTCTACTCCCTAAGCAGTCGTACCCGTTATCACGGTTTTGCGCAATAGATGGGGAAACGAGAATTACTGCCGTCTTTGCCAACACGATCGTGCTCCCCTGCATATTCTATCTACAATGATGACCATCTAAAGAGGTTTTCCTTGCAATTTTGGCCAGAATCGATACATCAATACTGTATATATTCAACGGTAGGGTCAGGTATAGCTAGGAAGATTGCATTGGGAAGATTCGAATTGACAGCCATTGCCGCATTTTAGTTCCGAGACAAGCCGCTATGGCGCCACTACTGCTGGCGGTAGGCTACACATGCCTCACTGAGGCATGTGTATTATTAGACACCAAAACAAAAGCGTAGGAGGGGAGGCCGAGGGGCAGCCAGGGGGGGTGGGGGGTGGGAAGCATTGAAAATGAGAAAAAGAATCCAATACAATACAAGTACATAGCCTAAGACACCACAACCAAATTAACCTCGCGGTAATACTCTGGACTCTCCCACGACCACCGCTTTTTTTTAAAAAAAGCCGCCATCGGCTAAACACGAGAATTAGAGCAGTTGTACCGGAATCCCAAACTAACGCAATAGTACAAGGATCGTCCTTTATAGATGTCTCTGCCCACCAAATACATGCTTATTGAGCTTATTCTCCGTTCTCACTCCTACCGTATATAAGTAAGCAACGATATTAGCTAGTGATTACTGGAACAATATTGTCTAGAAAAGAAGATATAAGCCCATTTACCACCACCGAGTCATGAAATATGATTTGAATCGATCGCCATTGCTGCATTTTAGTTCCAAGACAAGCCGCCAATACCGCCACAAGCGCCCCTGCATATCATAGAAGACCGCCCCTCAGTGTGTGTGTGTGTGGGGGGGGGGGGGGGGGGGGGGGAGAGAACGGGAAGGCTGGGTGGAGGGGAGTGCATCGGTAAATGTTTTTCTTTATTCATATAACCAACGAGACTAGAGGGAAGAGAGGACCGACTGAGGGGCCTATATGGGGGGAACCTAGGATGAGCTTGTTTTTTATTCTTATCACTCATTAAGGGCTAATGACAGATAGTGGTGTGTGGTTTTCTTGGAAGTGGGCAGATGTGGTCACTCCACATGGCTCCATCTTCAGCTGCTTTACAATGGCTGTTGCATGTAGGCCCAATAATTTTGCTATTTTCATGCCTTCCGATCTGGTGAAAATGATGGGACAAGTTTGAACTGCTAATTCAAACTATTATACACATGTCCAATTAATGAATATTCTTTCACCAGATCGGAACATTATATAAATTACAAATATTTATGAGAATTTGAGAGCTTAATACTCAGCTCAATAGATCCGAGTCATATTAGTCCTTTGAGAAGGGGAACATACCATCTGAAAGCTAAAGACTATAGGGGATTCACACCAAATGCTTACCATATAGATATCATAAGTAACCTGGCCACAACCTGGACCCAAAGTAACCCTCTTTTCTTGTAAGTTTATGTGGGTCAGGGGCTTTTATGGGAGTTTAAGAAAATGGAGTTTAGGGCTGAAAACAAGCTCGGGACTAAAGGATTGCCGCCTGGCCTGTGGTTTCATGCTGTGTGGCACTGGAGGACTCTGATGTGGGCCTTGTGGTTAGATAAATTATACCCGATAAGGTATACATTCTGCCTTAGAAGTTTAGGGCTTTGGACCCGGTCCTCTCTTATCTAGTCTCGTTGATATAACCTAAGATTAACCATAGCAAACTCTACAATCCCAATACCTCGCGGTTATACTCTGGATGGCAGGTTACTATGAATAAAGCTTGTGATTTAAACAAAAAAAAGTGGTAGTACAATAGTTCATTAAGGAAACTAAGAAAAGCCTAGGAATTATCATGAAAATAAACCCTTATTTTAACTAATCATAATGGGAGGTGTGTGTAGCGATAGCGGAGCCAGTTAGAATTTCTCGGGCTAAATGGGTGGGGGTGAGCCATAGCAATTGCTATATCCCCTAGCCTTTGTGTGATTTCATCAGTACATTGAGAAGGATGCAGAATCATTCGCAATGGGTCCTAGAATATGTTGGAATAAGGATTAACAAAGAATTTTCACTGCTGCTTCAATGTAGTCCTGCTAGTAGAACGACACCACAGTTCTATGCGTAGACAGGCAGTCAACAAGGCGCGAAACGCAGAGCGGGTTCTTAAAACGTCTATGGGTAACCCGATCACTCAGGCCTGGTGGTCACGCAGTAAATACTCGGAGGAGAATGACGAGTTATTTCTCGCCAAAATATGAAGAACAGGCATTCCAAAAATATATTTCATTAACCTTTATCAAAACTCGCGTTAATTGTGGCGACTAAAGATGTATTTGATATGTGCGTATATTATTACAAAACAATCTGTCATTACCTAACTCTTGTAACACGATTTTCTATTGGTCTTGGATTATTTCGACCAATAGAGTTCGCGCTTTCATATAGCCATCTTCAATGTCAGACACGTGAGACCGGTGAGACCACAACAACACATCATCCGTAAAGTGTCGTTGAATTTCTCCGATAAATTAGCCATGTCAGACGCAAAGCCACTCGCTAATTGGGAGCAGCAAATGAGGGACGATGAAGAGCTGAGCAAGAGTTTCATGTAAGTACTGAGTGTGGCTTGTCAAGCATGGAAATCTTTGGATGCTACATGTCATGAGGACGTGACCGGCTACATGATCAGCAGACCTTCAATCTTCATAATTAGCCTACTAGCAAATACCCGTGCTACGCACGGGATTTCATCATTTGCTAGTGGGAGAGTGGGGCCCACATCCTCATCTCTCCTTGTTGCCTCTCCCACCATCTTTCTCTTTCAAGTTGTCTCTATAACTTAGTATCTGTATTAACATTCATACCAAAAATAGAACCCTGTTTAGGTTCTTTTTTTGGTCACTGTTGTGTGGGTTGTGCTTTTGTTGTGTTGCCTGTACCTGTCCCTGTCCCTGTCCCACTCCCGCTGCCATTCCCTCTCCCACTCCCTCTCCCACTTTCATTGTGAGGTAATTAGTGGGAGGTAAATTTCTGTGTGGGCAGTCCTTGTCCTTGTCTTGTGCCTCTGTCCTACTCCCTGTCCCTAGTTGTAGTGTACACCCTACCTTAGAGGTAGGACTGCCATCTGCAAGTCTTGGGATAGCTTGGGATAGTTAAACCAGCTACCATACCTCTCCCACTCCCTCTCTCGTTCCCTCTCCAATAGCGAAGCGCCAACCAACTATTTATAGATCTAGGTCAACGGGTCAACCCTCTGGTCACCGAGGGCCCGCCCCTCGTGCAGCCAAACAAAACCAGCTGGTCTGAGATGCTCACTGTAATGCTATAAGATGAGAGGAGCACACAGTACTGTTTTGTAAATATTTCTTAGATTTAAACGTTTTAAAAGGGGAATCAGTGTTGCTATGGGACCCGCAACACTGATAGCATGTGACTTGAACATTCTAGCATTTGTAGATCGGAATAAAATAACACCAAAAGAAGAGCTCCTTACCAGGAAGATAGGGGGAGAAAGCTAGTTACAATACTGTGCATGTCCCTTGTATAAACTTTAAAGACATGCTGAAATTCTCTGAGTTAGCACCCCAATATGAAATTGCATCTATAATGGGTACTTCTCATGAAACGTCAACAAGGGCTCCTTTTACATGTGAAAACAAAATATCAAAGTATAAGCGTCATATCTCGATCTATTGATGGATAGAATAATTATATAAGCATACAATTTTGGGAAAGTCAGATAGACATTTCGGGATATTTAATGTTTTTGAAATTTAATAGAAATCTCAAATAGTTGCTGAGGCATTCATATAAGCATAGATATTCACTGCATTCAGGTACAATAATATTATTTCACTGAAAGGTGGATTATTACAGCCTTATCAAGTATAATTTATAAAAGTGTACTAGCAACGATTGAGAAAATTGGTAGAAATAATATTCATATAATATCAAAATGGTTTCTTTTAGAAATATGGAGCGTGTTCCTAGGAATACATACATACCATTTGTAAGTTTATACGATCGGATTTGACTGGGGAATTGACACAGATATAACATAAACAAAAAAAGTGAAAAACATCAAAATTGCAATTAAATTCCTGGAATCGACCGCATGTAATATAGATGGGTTTGATTTCCTGGGGATGTACAATTGACTAAAATCATCCCTTCCTTCATTCCGTCGTTAGCCGTGTCAATACAAATCATTGCAGTCCTTTTATTTGTGATTACAAAGAATAAAAATTCCACTTTCAGGAAATGTATACTTTTGCCATACTTATCTTCATTATCTTTGGCACCAGTGTGCGTAAGAATTATGCACAAATGTATGCATGTGATGACGGCCTCAAACTGAATAAGGCTTCATTATATCTTTTTTCCAACAAAAAAATAATAGCTAATAGCATATTCAAATCACATATGTGCCTGATATAATTTTCTAAAATATTGATGCTCAAATGCAATTGGTTCTTTATTCATAGGCTGTTGAAATGTGTTCCCGGGTTGACGCTCCTTCTACACAAAATTCACTAATCCATCTCCGTTCACCCATAAAAACATACTTCACCAATACCTGCTCTATATTTGATTGACTCTGGACTGATTTCATGGTTATATTACTTACAGAATTACATTTTTCATATGATATTGGCTATTTGAGTTGTGTTACCTTTTACTTAGCAGTAAGGCTCCACTGTATGTAGACTGCAATGGCTATGCAACACCCACCATTTTCCTATATCTTTCTTCAATGAAATACTCTATTATTCTCGGCAGTTTACTTTATAAAACTATATGATTAAAGTTCAACATGTTTTCTCGACAACCTGTAAAAATCAAAGCAAAACGCCAAAAAGATATTGTGTAAAAGGAGGTTTTGTGTGAGTATATTAGGGTTGGTTGCAATGGTTTAGCATAGGGACGCGCGCCCACGTGGGGTTTGTTTGGCTGTCCCTAGCGCGTACCGCTAGCTCATGAATATTAAGTAGCTGCCTGTGACGTTTGCTTGGCGGAGCGCTATTAACCTCTCCACGAGCGGGGCTATGCTCCGCCCACCGTCTCCCGGGACTCCACGCGGTGCTACCTCAGACAAACAAACCCAGGACGGCCACTGTACAGCATTAAAACTGCCTATATAGAGGCGTGTTTTGCTCTTAATTTGGACCCAGATACTAAATTTGTCTGATATTTTCTCAACATACAACATATAGACATCTACACTTAAGATATGATTATATACTAAGTCCTATGGGCAACGAAAAATGTTTGATAGCATAAGATATAGAGAAAGAGGCAAAACTTTTACCTTGGAGAAAGGTATGTGATTAGTTTAGGCAGTAAGATAACTAAATCAGTACTGGCATGACATATGACTTATTGTCTAAATTAACATCAACAGTCTAAATTAACATCCATAGTAGAGATTGAGTGGGTCAGTATTCAAGCATATTGTATTATTATTATTATTTTGCATAAAATGGTATGATTAATGTTAAATATTTTCAGATAAAACGCTAGGCTACCTACTGAATACTAGAAGATTGATATCAAGGGAACACATAAAGAACAACTGTTTAACTTAATGTAATAATACTAATTGTTTGTCTTTGAATGTTTGGCCCTAATTGGAATAAGATAATACTCCATGATGAATAATACCATATTTAACAGCAAATATAAATATATTTAGTGGAATATTTAAATGATCAATAGTTGAATTTTAAAAAGAGGGATTGAGGGAGATGTAGAGAGATTATTGCTAATGTAAGATGAGATAGATCTTAGTTACCTACATTTGTATCCTGAATAACAAGATTTATTTAGAAGGGATCTGTCTCTTTCTACAAGTTTGATCTGTTATTTTGATGGTTTCTTTATGTTTCTTAAAACCAGCCGCCCTGGTGAAGGTAGCGGGTATTGGTGGGTCCATACCACCCAAAACAATAGTCCAAAATACTCAAAATCCAATGAAAAATGCTATATTTGTGACAAAACATGGTACGTGTCTATGTTAAAGTATAGGCCGTGTTGACGTCCGTGTCTGAGGTTGGACTTGTAAACATGCAGTGCGCGCAAAACAACCCCATGTGGGGCACATCTGTTTATGGTTTCAAGCGCGGTGACTGGCTATCAGTTAATGAAGGGGGTGGACCTTCGATGCTCGTGGAGAGGTTAATTCCTCTCCCGCTTTCATTGACAGGTAATTAGTGAGCGGATAAATTTCTGTGTGGTTGGGTAAATCTCTGATTTCACCTGCTCTTATTTCACCCGCCATCTTAGCGGGCGAAGAAAAAAAGTTAATTTCACACACTGTACAGAGTGCTGAAGACAGGCAAAGAAAGAGAAAGGGTGAGAGAGAGACACACACACACACAGACAGAGACAAAGGGAGAGAGACACAGCTGATCTCCGCCCCCCCCCCCCTCCCATTCTCAGTCCCCAACGCCAATCTGCCCCCCCCCCTGCTAATCTCACCCCCCACCAATCTCACCCCTCACCGATCTCAACCCCACTCGCCGATCTCAACCTCCCCTCGCCGATCTCAAACCGCCCCCCCCCCCCCCCCACTGATTTAAACCCCCTGCCAATCTCTCACCCGCAGATCTAATCCCCCTGCCGATCTCTCATCCACTGATCTTTCACCTGCCGATCTCATCCCCCCGCCGATCTCTCGCCTGCTAATCCCATCCCCCCACTGATCTCTCACCCGCCGATCTCTCACCTGCTGATCTCATCCCCTGCCGATCTCATCCCCCTGCTAATCTCATTCCCCTGCCGATCTCTCACCCGCCGATCTCATCCCCCGCCAATCTCATTCCCCCGCCGATCTCTCACCCGCCAATCTCTCACCTGATCTCATCCCCTGCCAATCTCTCACCCGCCGATCTCATCCCCCGCCAATCTCTCACCTGCCGATCTCATCTCCCCCTCCGATCTCTCACCTGCTGATCTCTCAACTGCCGACCCCCCCACCCCCCAGCGATGGCACAACCCTATTATGATAACTGATGTTGGCACTGACCTATATATACACACAGACCCAACCAATATGCAAATCGCCTCTTCTGGTGTAGGGGCACTGATAGGGGATTGTTTTCAGGCACCGATGGGCCTGGATAGGGGTGTTCAATTTCAATTTTAACCCGTTTCAAACCCATTTGTAACCCTGATGTCTTCCAAAAGTTTTTATGAAACATAGCGGAATGGCTCTGCACCATTTTTGGCAATGTGCACCTGAAATATATCGGAGATCTGGCCAGCTGTTTCGGAGACAACAACTTTAAATGCTATTCTATTAATATTTAGATTTAGATAGGGCCTAGAACGTCAACAAAGTCATATAGTAGTTACGTTGCCCAACCCTGGCCTGATATACCGTAATGTTAAATCATATATATTGAAAGCATCAGTCGCGTTTTCGGTAGAGTTCGGATCAGAGGGGCCAATCACTCTTTCCGGATCAATAGTAATTGATACGGGGTGCACTACTGCTTCTCTGGATGTGGTAGCATCCGATAATGCAGAAGCCATAGCCAGCCCCAATATGCCTCTGGTCCTGTAAATGCCTACAAATCAACGCATAGAATGGCCGCTACAAGTGCTGCCACCTGTGGAGGATAGCAAACATCGCCGCCAGCTATGCAGAGCTATGCCTACTGCTGCCACCTTGTGGCGGAAATGCAAATCCCTAACAACAACAACAACGGCCGAAATAACGGCCAGAGTCACCCTAAAATAGTCCTCCACCCAACAACATAGTCCCACATTGTTGCTCATAAATGATTTATGTTGTTTTTATTAATATGAATTATTACTATGTACTGTATTGTTGTTATGCTGCTTAACATGCAAAAGGGTTTTCTACTGAAACTATGTTGTATTTGTGCTATGTAAACACACTAGTGTAATGATATCAAGAAATGTGAGCAGGACTTAAAGATGGCTTAACCTATGCCACAAGAACCAAGATTCAAAGCAAAGAAACTCAAAGAAATAAGACCAACCTGGTCCTATATATGATGCAACAAGGTATGTGTTCATTTATGAAGTATACAAGATTGTTCCTGTAAGGTTTATACTATGAATATGGTGCTATGTACTATGTAATTGACTAAAGTTTATGAGGCAAGTCAGGCCATGCTGCCTGTAGGTGCTAAGCACATGTTAGCCTATAGGGAATAAGTTATCCTATAGCAGTGCCTATAGGGTTCTGTGCACCTCTACCATTACTGTGTATTATCATTGTATTACTCTAACTTTTTATGGTGCTAGAAAAGGGAATCTGTATTGCTCTCTTATATAAGAATAGGAATCTCATATTGTATTTTTCTATTATTACTTAATGTGCCTTATGAGCTATGATCAAAAGAAGTGTTTGTCTATAAGATCTTGTTATTATATGAATTTGTACATCCTTAAAGTTAGGTGAAACTGTATTCTATGTCATTTGTTATTTACAGTTTTCACGGTGTCACTAGGGTGTAATTTTGTGCATCAATAAACATCAGTATTTTAATCAAGAACGTCGTTGCTCTCAAGTCATATGGGATCCGGGTACAGTGAAAACTTGGCTTCAAAGATGAGAGCCAGTGAAGCTAGAACCCAGAAGGACGAAATCTAAGAAACAGCTGATATCTTCAGAGACTCAAAGAAGAAGACATGGGACGACATCTAAGAAACAGCTGATATCTTCAGGGTTCCAAGAACAAGAACAAGTCAAGACACCACATCATTGATTCCACAAGAATTCCTGATAAGTGCTGTACAAGTTGAGGTTTGATAGAGACTAAATGAATAGAAGCTGTGCCAAAGACACTCGTAAGACACTTCTAAACAAGTTGGAGGTGAAATGATTATAAGGATCATTTAAAGGAACTGTCAGAGACACAACCCAGTTTTAAGTTTCTTCAAGTCAAGTAACATTCAATTTTAAAGTCAAATTTGAGTTATAAGTTTATAAGAAACTTATTTGGTTTGATATCTTTTAATTGATTTGTTTTTTGTACAACAATCGTATAACTAAAGGTCTAGTTACAGGTTAAACTTGGTATTTATTGCATTGTGGTTTTTTTGATATTTGCTTATTGTTGAAATAATAGGTAAACCAGCTAAATAAGGTACTTTTATTTCGTGTGGACTGTGTTGTTGGGTATTGGTAACTTTCTTCCTGTGAGCTCATAACCTTTATACAAAATGAGCATCCCCGATTCATCAAGAATAGGTCCCACTGACGAAGAAAAGAAAGAGGGTGAGGACGAACACAAGAACGAAGAAAGGGTACAGAAAGAAGAAGACGAAGTACCAGAACATGGAGGTGATGACAAACCACCATCTGCTATCAATGATTCATCCACAGACAACACACGCCGAGGGGAACGCCAACGCAACCTTACAGAAAAGGCAAAAAAGAACAAAATGCAAGAACTCACCAAAGCTTATTGGAAGCTACATGGCACGTTTGCCAAGGCCACCAATGAAGCAGAAGAAGAGCTAAAGGGATTCTGCACACAGGAGGCACTTGGCAAAATAGAAGAGCGTCTCCAAGGTGAGTCAGACAGAATCGAACTTGTGTATGAGGAGCTGAAATCCATTTCCACAGAAGCTCCTGATCATGAGATCCGACAGAGTCTGGACAGAATCACAGCAGACTCTGATCTGATTCTGAATACAGTAAAGGTCCGAGTGGATGTAATCCAAAACCCAGGGTCTGTACATTCTTCCAAACGCTCTAAAGCCAGCTCCAAGTCTTCTCATCGGTCCTCTCATCGGTCCTCTCATCGGTACTCTCATAGATCTTCACATAGATCCTCTGAAGCATCCTCTCAGAGAACACACAGCTCCAGTGCATCACGCCTTAGAGAGGCACAAGCCAATACAGCGGCCTGCAAGGCTGAGCTTGAAGCTCAGAGAGAATCAGCTCTCAAAGAAGAGGAACTCAAACGCCTAGAGTTGGAGGAACTAAAGAGACGTGCCGACGTTGAAGCCACGATGGCTAAAAAGAAACAGGAGTTGGAACAACATCGGATCGAGAAACTTCTACGCATAGAAGAAGCGAAACTCAAGGTCTATCAAGATGAGGTGGATCGTGAAAGTAAAGGATCACGCCTCTTCATCAAGACGGAAAGGTCGTCAAGCAACCAGAGCAAACCGCCTCGTAACACACCTTTGCCCGCATCTACAGACATGGCAGCCTTGGTGGAGGCATTCAGCTCATCGGTAGCTCTGAGTCGCCTACCCGTACCCGAACCTTCAGTCTTCAACGGTGATCCACTGTTGTACCATGACTGGAGCATCGCCTTCAAGACCCTCATCGAGGATAAAGGAATCCCTCAGGTGGATAAGATCCACTATTTAAAGCGCTACCTGAGCGGACCTGCGAGAGACGCAGTAAGTGGATACTTTCTCTTGAAAGGCGAAGGTGTATACGAAAATGCCAAGGCTGTCCTCGAGGAGCGTTATGGCAACCCATTCTCTGTCACTGAAGCCTTCCGTGACAAACTAGAGGCATGGCCCAAGATACAAGGAAAGGACGGCCAAGATCTGAGACGATTCTCGGATTTCCTCAATCAGTGCAATGCTGCCATGATGGAGATGACAGGACTTGAGGTCCTCAATGACCCCAGGGAAAACAGAAAGCTCCTGCAGAAGTTACCAGACTGGATAGTCACCCGCTGGAGTCGCATAGCCTCAAAAACAAAACAGTCCCACAACAGGTATCCAACTTTCGATGAATTTTCTCAATTCATCGCTGGAGAAGCAAGTATAGCCTGTGACCCTGTCACATCCTTAGGATCACTAAGAGGGAAGGCCGAGAAAGAAGTGAAAGCGAACGATAAGGTGGCATCTAGTGACAAGAAAAGAAGTCCTACAGCCAGGACACTTGCAACTGAGGGACAGCAAAGTGAATCAGTGCACTGCCTTTATTGCAAGCGGAACAACCACGATCTAGCAAACTGCAGAACCTTCTATGCGCTTCCTGGTAAGGAAAAGTCTGAGTTCGTTAAAAGGAACGGCCTATGCTTTGGATGCCTCCAAACAGGCCACATGTCAAAGAACTGTACAAGTCGAAAAACCTGCAGCAAGTGCCAGAAAGGACATCCTACGTGCCTTCACATGGAGCAGTCACCCTCAAGTGATGTGAAGAAAGAAGCACGAGAGAGCTCAAATGGCACCGATAAGAACGCAGTCTGTGGAAGCGTGTCACAAGGAAAGGTGTCCATGTCCTCCATGATAGTGCCAGTGTGGATATCGTCAAGGAGTAATCCTCACGATGAACATCTGGTTTATGCACTTTTGGATACTCAATCTGACACTACTTTCATCCTAGACGAGACAGCTGATGTCCTAAAGACAAAGTCAGAACCTGCGAGGCTGAAGCTATCAACTATGTCAGCTCAAGGTGACATCATCAGCTGTAAGCGCCTACAAGGACTCCAGGTAAGAGGCTACCACTCACAAGTCATGATCCCTCTACCACCTACCTACACTAGGGGCTTCATTCCCACCGATAGGTCTCACATTCCGACTGCAGAAACGGCAAGTAGGTGGCCTCACCTACAGAGAATCGCCAAGAAGATGCCGACCATGCAAGACTGTGAAGTTGGACTCCTAATAGGCTACAACTGCCCAACTGCACTCACTCCAAAATGCTTTATTGCTGGTGAAGGCAATCAACCCTTTGCCATTGAAACTGAACTAGGATGGAGTGTTATCGGAGGTATCGATCCTCATGAAGAAAGTGGAGATGCGATTGGATCAACACATCGTATCTTAGTAAAACAGATCCAAGAAGAACTCCAAGCAAGAAAGAATCCAGATAGCGGAGCTTACCACAGTAAGGTATGCTTCACCCAAAGGACAACTGTGAAGGAGATACTCGCACCATCCACCATCACAGGTATCCTCGAAACAGACTTTCAAGATATCTCGAAGAAGGGAGATAAGACCATGTCACAGGATGACATTCTGTTCCTCCAGAAGATGCAAGAAGGAATCAAACAGGATGTGGACCGGCATTATGTGATGCCACTGCCATTCAAGGAAGCTCCAAATCTGCCAAATAACAGAGAAGTGGTACTTCGTAGATTCCGACATCTTCAGAGGCGTCTAAACACTAACAACAAGTATAGTGATGACTATCACGCTTTCATGAAAGAAATCATCGGTCGTGGTGACGCAGAAAGAGTCCCACCTAACGAAACATCAAAGAAAACAGTATGGTACATCCCACACCACGGCGTATACCATCCCAAGAAGCCTGAAAAGATAAGAGTGGTGTTCGATTGCAGTTCCAGATATCAAGGGAAGTCCCTTAATGATCATCTTCTACAGGGTCCTGACCTCACAAATGGGCTCATAGGAGTATTGATCAGGTTCAGGCAGGAACCTGTTGCAATCATGTGTGACATTGAAAAGATGTTCCATCAATTCAAGGTTGTTAAAAAGGACCAAGACTACTTGCGGTTCATATGGTTTGGAGAAGATTCAACCATCGTAGACTACCGAATGAAGGTCCATCTGTTTGGTGCAACTTCATCTCCAGGTTGTGCCAATTATGGTCTCAAGAAGATTGCTGAGGACAATGAAGAAGAGTACCCTGCTGCTGCCAAGTTCATCAGAGAGAACTTCTATGTTGATGATGGCTTGATTAGCGTTGACACTGAGGAAAACGCAAAGAAACTTGTACATGAGGCCACATCGATGTGTGCCAAGGGCAACCTCAGGTTACACAAGTTTGTTTCAACCAGTAGGGAAGTGATGAGGGCAATTCCGAGTTCCGAGTGTGCCAAGGAAGTAAAGGACATTGATCTTTTGTTCGATGATCTCCCAATCGAGAGGGCACTCGGAATCCAGTGGTGTGTTGAGTCTGACAGCTTTCAGTTCAGACTCACACTGAAAGATCAACCACTGACGCGTCGCGGAATTCTGTCAACTATCGCCTCCATCTATGATCCTCTTGGTTTCCTGGCCCCATTTCTCCTGACAGGGAAACAAGTGTTGCAGCTCATGTGCAAAGAAGGTGTAGACTGGGACGAACCTCTGTCAGAAGACCTCCGCCCAAGATGGGAAAGGTGGAGATCGGAACTCCCAGCACTCGCAATTATAAAGATTCCACGATGCTTCAAACCAACAAAATTCCGGCATCCTGAAGTAATCGAGCTACATCACTTCTCAGATGCTAGCACAACAGGATATGGGCAGTGCTCCTACCTGCGAGTTGTAAATGAAGACAAACAGGTACATTGCTCCCTCATCATGGCCAAGTCACGCGTGTCTCCCTTGAAGGTAACAACCATCCCAAGGCTGGAGCTTCAAGCAGCGGTGGTTTCTGCAATGGTCAGTAACGTACTCAAGCAGGAGCTGGAGTACAAAGATGTCAAGAACTACTTCTGGACAGATTCAAAGGTAGTATTGGGCTACATCAGAAATGATGCTCGACGCTTTCACGTCTTTGTGGCAAACCGTGTTCAGAAGATAAGGGATGCTTCTCACCCAGACCAATGGAGCTATGTTTCCACGGAAGACAATCCAGCTGACCATGCATCTCGTGGATTGGATCCATTGGAAATGACGTCCTCAAACTGGTTCACCGGACCTTCATTTCTCTGGGAGAATCAGATCATAAGAAATGATGAGGGCGTGACTGAGCTTAACCAAGAAGACCCAGAAGTCAAGCTGGCGTGTGCACATGCCACCGGGTCAAAGGAAGTAAAGACAATGCTCCATCGCATCGAGAGGTTCTCTGACTGGAACAGGGCTGTCAAGAGCATTGCCTTGCTTCGACAGTTCCTAGCCAAACGAAAGGGAATGGAAGTAGGAAGCAAAACATCGGTCGAAGAAAGACAGAAGGCAGAACGAGTAATTCTGCAGATGGTACAGGAACAGGCTTTCTCAGAAGAGATGAATCTGCTCCAAAGTGGATCAAGCCTCAGCAAGAAGAGCAGGCTCTACAAGGTTGATCCATTTGTAGACGAAGAAGGACTCTTAAGAGTTGGGGGAAGACTATCGAAGTCATTCTCGCTTGACTATGGTGAGAAACACCCGATCATCCTTCCCAAAGATGGACACATCACCAGTCTGGTGATAAGACATTGCCATGAGCAGGTCGCGCACCAAGGAAGAGGCATCACAATAATGCCGTAAGAACCAAAGGATTCTGGATCCTGGGCATCAGCTCCAGAGTATCATCCTTCATCTTCAAGTGCGTCCAATGTAGAAAGCTCCGAGGCAAAACACAAGAACAGAAGATGGCAGACTTGCCAAAAGAGAGACTAGAACCATCGCCACCCTTCACCTATTGTGGTTTCGATTGTTTTGGTCCATTCATAATCAAAGAAAGACGAAAAGAAATAAAGAAGTATGGGCTACTGTTTACCTGCATGTCATCCCGTGCTGTCCACATAGAGATGTTAGACGACATGACCACTGACGCATTCATCAATGCATTGAGATGCTTCATCGCACTTCGAGGCAATGTAAGGCAGCTCCGCTCAGACCAAGGAACAAACTTCGTAGGCGGTCAGAACGAGCTCAGCAGAGCCTTCAAAGAGATCAAGGAGGAGAAAGTACAATCCTTTCTAGCCAACCAGGGTTGCGACTTCGTTCTCAATGTCCCCTCTGCAAGCCACATGGGAGGTGTTTGGGAGCGTCAGATACGATCAGTCCGAAACGTTCTTAAGGCAATCCTAAGCAAAATGGATTCCCGACTAGATAGCTCTTCACTACGAACCTTTTTCTATGAGGCAATGGCAATTGTCAATAGTCGTCCTCTCACTGTAGATGGCCAAAATGATCCATGTGGACCGACACCTCTTACTCCAAATCTCCTATTGACAATGAAATCAGGAGTTGTAGTGCCACCACCTGGAGACTTCCAGAAAGTGGACCTATATGGAAAGAAGAGATGGAGACAAGTCCAATTCTTGGCCAATCAGTTCTGGACAAGATGGAAAAGGGAATTTCTGTCTTCACTTCAGGAAAGACAGAGGTGGAGCAAAACACGAAGGAACATAGAAGTTGGTGACATTGTACTCGTCAAGGACGAAGATCTTGTTCGTTGCGATTGGAAGTTGGCTAGAGTCATCAAAACTATCCCTAGCCAAGATGATCTAGTACGCAAGGTTCAGCTTCTCATGGCCGATTCCACACTCACCAAGGAAGGAAAGCGCCTGAAGAAGCAGGTACACTTGGAGCGACCAATCCACAAGTTAACGGTGCTACTTGAAAACAGAAAGGAAACATAAGTCATCGGGTATCGTCCACAGGCATCATGTACCTTCACGAGTGGGAGTAACATGGATTGGGAAAATCACAAGCGATTTTGAGTGGGAGTGTAAATGCCTACAAATCAACGCATAGAATGGCCGCTACAAGTGCTGCCACCTGTGGAGGATAGCAAACATCGCCGCCAGCTATGCAGAGCTATGCCTACTGCTGCCACCTTGTGGCGGAAATGCAAATCCCTAACAACAACAACAACGGCCGAAATAACGGCCAGAGTCACCCTAAAATAGTCCTCCACCCAACAACATAGTCCCACATTGTTGCTCATAAATGATTTATGTTGTTTTTATTAATATGAATTATTACTATGTACTGTATTGTTGTTATGCTGCTTAACATGCAAAAGGGTTTTCTACTGAAACTATGTTGTATTTGTGCTATGTAAACACACTAGTGTAATGATATCAAGAAATGTGAGCAGGACTTAAAGATGGCTTAACCTATGCCACAAGAACCAAGATTCAAGCAAAGAAACTCAAAGAAATAAGACCAACCTGGTCCTATATATGATGCAACAAGGTATGTGTTCATTTATGAAGTATATAAGATTGTTCCTGTAAGGTTTATACTATGAATATGGTGCTATGTACTATGTAATTGACTAAAGTTTATGAGGCAAGTCAGGCCATGCTGCCTGTAGGTGCTAAGCACATGTTAGCCTATAGGGAATAAGTTATCCTATAGCAGTGCCTATAGGGTTCTGTGCACCTCTACCATTACTGTGTATTATCATTGTATTACTCTAACTTTTTATGGTGCTAGAAAAGGGAATCTGTATTGCTCTCTTATATAAGAATAGGAATCTCATATTGTATTTTTCTATTATTACTTAATGTGCCTTATGAGCTATGATCAAAAGAAGTGTTTGTCTATAAGATCTTGTTATTATATGAATTTGTACATCCTTAAAGTTAGGTGAAACTGTATTCTATGTCATTTGTTATTTACAGTTTTCACGGTGTCACTAGGGTGTAATTTTGTGCATCAATAAACATCAGTATTTTAATCAAGAACGTCGTTGCTCTCAAGTCATATGGGATCCGGGTACAGGTCCCCTCTCTCTCTCCACCCCGATGTCCAGTGAAAACCCGTTAGGCCAGCGCGAGGCGTGCTAAGTAACAACCAAAACAGGTAGTGATGCTATGTAATCCTTTTTTTGCCGCATCTTCACCAGCTTAATCTCGGCCCAGTAGATGTTGACAGTGCGCAGTAGTTCCAGCGTCTCTCTACATGTTGAGACGGGCTACCCTTTTATACCCAAGCGAACCCTCATTAAATATGCAATCCGTGGCACGGATGGTTTAACAGTTATACAATTACTAACACTTATAGAATTCTGATGAAACACAGAAAAATACCATAGACACATGGTCTGGAGCGGGAGGGGGTGGGTGGTCTGAGCTGCTTCCCCGACCTACCCAACTTCCCTACCATCCCATCCTTGGCACATTGCCAGGACCAAGTAGTCAGTCTATCACAAGGCAGGAGCAGAGAGAGAGAGAGAGCACAAGGCCCCTCAAACCCAGCAGGCCGGAGACCCTAGTAAGGAAAAGGGGGCAGCGGGAGAGAGGGAAATAGGATCCCCCTTATCCATGGACAGTTCCCCTCCCCATATGCCAACAATATGTTAAGCGAATCATAGAAACCTTATCATAATATTATATCAGAGGCATACATTAAATACTATAGTCAGCCTATAAATGTTAGCCCAAGGGTACTCTGACTGTCTCCGCTCGAGTTTGCTTTTGTTGATCAAACAAGAGAAGAGACAGACAAGAGAAAGATGGGTCAAGCGCCCGGGCTAATAAATGTATAATGAGTATTAGGCAATTATAGTACCATCATTTACCATCACATAAGAAAAGACAGTTCCAATCAAAATTAGCTTGCAAAATAGATTTGATTTAAAATAGTGTATCATGGTAACAGACATACGGAGGCAGATTTCCCATTGGAAATCTGTCAGTAGTATATGTCGTTTTAGGTTTGTGGGCGTAACAAGAAAATCCTGCCACAAAATATGCGCCGAATGCGGTCAGCCGCAAACTGTGACCTTAATTATTATCATTGATACTAGCCGGCAATTGAAGGTCGGTAGACGGTCCTCAAATTTTCTTTTTATTGCGATTTTAGGCCAATGGCCATGGCAAGTCGCAGTGAAACGTAAATGCGGTCCCTCAGGCACTAGTTTAAAAAATCTACCTGTCGGACAGTCCCTATATCCATGAAAATCAAAATCTCGTGAAAAAAAAGCTGGCTAAAATCTAATAGTACCTACGTTGGGGTAGAAATAAATTGACCCTGTTTAATATTTCAATGATAGCATAATGATTTCATGCTTTGACACCAATTCTAGTCCAGCTTTAAAATCCGAAACCACGAAGAACAACGCTCGAGAATAGAAAAATATCCACGTCATGGGAATAACTCTTGATATCCAATGTAATTTCATTGACTAACTTATCATCACCTCATCATTCATATGAACTAACCTATTAACCAACTGACTAACAGCAGGCAGCAGGAAGAACGTATGTATTTCTTCTCCTGTTCTATGGACAAAAACATTTTTTATACGGTCGTACAAGGGTTGGTGTCACACCTCGCCTTGTCTTTCACCACATAAAACATACTTGTCATTGAGAATCATTTTTTTCTATTTTTCAGATCTACCCCTGTCCGCCATGTCATTACTGGATCGAGTTTAGCCCTTCTCATTTATGCATTTTATCCCAAAGCTGATATGCCCAATCAAGCGTCAAAGCTTCTAAAATTTGTACACCTAGGAGCGTTTGCTTCCGTCTTCGGGTCCCAACTGTGGAACACATTTATTGCTGGTAAGGAACAAAATTACTTAATACTTTTTAACAAGATCTTTTTGATTACAATTTAGATACGAACATTATACAACACCCCTTTTTATACTCCATCTTGGTTGAGATAGACCCACTCACGACTGTTTCCCGCTTCCAAAATGTGTCCACTTGCTATTGTATTTGTATTGTATTTAAAGATTTGTATTCAGCAAATAAACATTATGTAACATTTACACTATTCTCAGAGTCTGCTGGTGGATTACAAAAAATGATAGAAAAATTAGAAGAATGGAAAATATATATTCGAGTTTACATGTATCTGTATCTATAACAATTTCTGTAGGTAAGAACATTATTAAGAGCCTAGCACAATAGGCATGTACAACGATAAGTTGATTACAATAGGTCGTTACCTGTTTAGAATAAACTATTGAGAATAAAAAGAGGAATAAAAACCAAAATATCTCTGCGTTGTGTCTTATACAAATATTCCTAAGGGTTTTTCCTATTTATGTATATAAATTAATTGGATAAACAATGTTACATTTATATCATACTGGCCTGTAATCAAGTCAAATGGAACAAACGTTATCACCGAAAATTGGACCAATACATTTTTATAAATATTCCTATCGTAACATTTACGCCATTTTCCAGGTATCGTTATGTTCCGAGCTATGCCCAGACATATATTTGGACACGTACAGTCGCGATTGTTTCCTGCCTACTTCAATCACTCCACAGCAGCTTCTGCTATTGCTCTCTCTACCTATCTGTTCGTTCATCCAAGGGGTACTTGGTGCTGTAGTGGAAAACCTAAGGTATACATTCTGATAGTGATATCTCTTTTCACCTTTAATCATTATTCAAGGTATAATTTGTAATCGATGTATCAACATTTTTAACCATTATTTTATCAAATTCAATGGATTACGTGTCGCATGACGAATATGTCTTCTATGATGTGTTTTTAACACTTTGGGATTTTGAATTTTTAACGATCTCTTAACTGTTAGTCTCTAAACTATCTATTAATTAGATCACTTTCCATTTTGCAGGTGATCGCGCTGAGTGTGGCATTTACCGCATCGGTACTCAGCGCCTATTCTGTGACGCCCGCTTCAGTTACAGCTATGTGGGACATGTACAGGGCTGAGAGAGCATTGGGAGACACGGGCATGGAAATAGGGATGAAGTACCCTGATAAAGAACAGAATCCCGATTTCGCTAAAATACACCGCCGCTTCCACATCTGGCATGGAATCAGTGCTTTAGTCAATTTGGCCGGTTTTACTGGAAATACGGTGTACTTATATTACTTAGCATCAAGTGCACGCGTCTAAGCGTTTTTATATTGTCTGTAAAAAAATCTTCCTAGTACAATTCTTGATAAAAAAAAATATGTCCCTGTATGTACTTCGGACAGAAGATTCGGTTTCGTCGCATGAAAGTAAAATTAATTGTTAGAGAGGTAGATGTATATAGTAATACTCAGTGCTAAGTTTCCCTAATTTGGTTCGGATCTAATCGATGTGCTAGGAGATATCCATTCTTTTACTGTTATACACAGACTTTTATTCCTTTGAATCTATTTGTATTGTATACCAGTAGCACTTGAGTGATGTTACAATTTGTTTAGGAGTACATAATAATTAGGGGTCTGACCTTTGGATCATGTACCTTATATACTCTTTGAAGTGGATTATATTCATATAGCCTATTGATTTATCTATAAACTTTTTGTGGAATTTATTATTGTTTATTGTAGTCTTTGTTTGAAGATTCGGTTCTTACGGGAACTTCACCTATTATTACTCTTGCTATTATACAATGTAAGATGAACAGACTGATAAACATATCGCTATATATACACTGGTTCTTATAGTTAACAAGAAACGAGCGAATAGCTTAAAATACTGTGGTGCTTTCAAGTTATAAATATAATATATATGAATATACGGGACGTTGAGTCAATACACATTGTCAGCTGAGAAGTAAACCGTTTTTGTCAGCTTTACACCTATTATGGCAAACAACAAAAATCAGTTAAATTATGTTAGTCTTTAAGTTTAAAACATTTTATGAGGCTGTTACCATGGCAACCAAATAAATGCAAACCATTAACTCTAAAGTTAAAGAAATTTTCTATTTTTGGTTGCCATTGTAACAGATCCACCCAATTTAAGAATAAATTACATTTCTGAATTCCCCTCATTTTGACCTTTCTCCTGATATCAAATATGTTATACATCAAATAAGTCTATGGTAATATACCTAACTTGTTGCCATGGTTACCTTTGGCGGACAAAGAAAACCATGGATACATACAACTAATTTTGATATGCCTAGCAAGAATTGAGAATGTCAGCAAATGCGGGTGACAGTTTTAATGGAAATTAATCATTTCAATTTAAAAATGAGTTTGAGTGAAAATTTATGTTTTTAAAGATTAAAATCTGTTTCCATGGAAACGGTTTTTCGAGTAGAACTATTTTTTTCTTCAGAAATATTAAGGTATCAAAGACATACAAATCTTATGTTTTGTAAGGATAATTCCCTCAAAATACCTAAATACAAACAGGAAAATTGACAAAAATAAGCCCTAAATTTTTAAATTGTTTCCATGGTTACCATTTTATCCCCCCTTTCGTTGCCCTGAAAAAAATACTAGAAAATTAATTTCCATGACTTATGCTTATAGTGATACTAAATACACTGTTATATTATGTAGTAACCCAAAATGTCTATAGCTATATCAAATTTGCCCAAATTGGGAAGATTTGCCCAGTGGGCCTGGCAACAAGGGTTGAAGGAGTTAAGCGGCATCAGTCTCTCCTTGAGTAAAACGATTGCTGTCTCACCTAGCAATAGTAATACTGCAATGCGAAGCATCGTAGTAAATAAAACGCAACTTGAAAAAGAGAATTGCATCGCTAATGATATATTTAATCTGAATGAGATTAAAATATACATCAATACAAAGGGCTGGCAGCACTATTAATCACAATTAACTAAGAACAATTATACATAAGTGATTACAACAACCAAGTTATGTATTTGAATAAATTCTACATTTTTCATACTTGGAAAATATATAAATGTTTATCTAAATAGCAATTAATTTCATCACTGGTTCCATACGAAACTAATCACTACCTAAGGAAACCTTCAACCAGGGATGTATTGGTAAACAGTAAACAGCTTTTAAACATAGCCCTCAGTACTAAGTGATTATTGGTAACCATTTCTCATATCAATTTGTGATTAAAAGACAATGATACATATTGTGTGGTAGACATGCGAAATGTTAAAATAATATGTATATACCCCTTGCTTACGCTTAATCATCTTTTCGTCTATCTAATATACTTAAACCCATCTATCAACATGTTCCAAACGCCTTTAGTTCAGCGCGTTACAACACAACAGCAGATTAGAGAATAGCCAGCAGAACACCAATGTTTTTTGAAATATGAAAGCTCATCCAAAGGAAACGGGAAGTAATGGCATTGAAAATCACTAGGTATGAAGTGAGTTCGAACTTTGGACTAAAGAACTTTCGCAAAACTAGAACACGTGATCTTTAAATCGATAAACGTGTGTACCCTTGAAAACATGCAAGAATATTAACACAACAGGTTTGGCACTTATATTCAATGGAATGGACATTATCTACAGTGAAAAGAACCCAAAATATATATACACAGCCATTGTAAGTCTTTATAGACGGCAGGGGTTATAAGCACACGTAATATGCACCGGGTTTATTAAGCAGAGAATCTATATCGCTAGAACATGATTACTTGGTTTATCCCGAGAAGGGTATGGGCTCACAAAGGAACCATGAAAAAGATAATCTGTAAATTCTGAAGATTTTCTTTTATAACAAAGGCTGAATCTTCGGATTAAAAGGTTACTTTACTTTACTGGAATAGTAGAAATGAAAAAAAGTAGAAATGAACTAACTCCGATAATATTTGTATGAATGAAATAGTCCAACGGTACCCCCATTTCCCACAAATATCCTTTGATACGATAGAGTATTCACAGAAGAAATGCTAATATGTACAGACAGGATTTCTCTCAGCAGGACTTTATATGTAAAGGGATGTATTTTTTTCGACGTTGCTTTAGTATCTTCAGTATCTTGCCAAGACAAAAGCAACCATACTATAGTTTCTTTATAAAACGCTCTCCGTTTTCTAACATTTCAATGGTTCACCCATACGGACCCATCATGGGCCAATCGAACACTTTTCATTATTGGGGATAGAGATGGGATCAAATACAATGTACGGGAATTCAAGGAGTGCTTTGTTTTATAAAACCCCATCCATTGGATTTCATTTTCATAAAGGCCAATTTTTAGGAATTTACCAAGATCGTGGAAATCCTGCCGGGGGAGATTAATCATAATCATGTTGGCTAACTCAGTGTAACAACAGGCCAGTATCTGTGACATAAAAAGCATGTCCGCAACACATTGCCAAATCAATTTTATGGAGGAACCACTTCGTTAATTTAGGACTGACATCCTTTTCATATCTTAGAATAAAGATTTATCTCAGCACATGATTTAAAGATACAAGGCAAACTATTCCAATTACCTCATATTAAATATCTTCGAATCCTGGGCTATTAACAATATTACATGATAAAACATGCGATCAGATAATGCTTCACAATTCTCATCCATCTTAGTTGCAAGTTGTAAGCAAGGGTCGTGTCGCGCCGTAGAATCACACATCTCATTAATTATCTGCGTAAATCAATGACGGAAATCCGAGAACTCTGATCAATCTTCATATGTCCTATCTCCTGAAAATTTGGGAGAGAAATGCATTTTAGCAAATTGGATAGAAATTATTGACTTTAAAACATAATTTTAGGAAATGGCATATATATCTTATTATAAGTACAGTATAATCAAACGCACAGTGCATGTATACACACTGAAACTAGACAAATATAGTAGTAACATGCAATTATATTGTAGCTTTCACGATGGCAAAACATTGTTTTTGTCTTCCAAAGAAAGGGTTTTTTTCTAGAAACTTAAAAATATTAATTTACCTCAAACAATGGTGGTTCATTCGGATGTGGGTGAAAACCAGTCTGTCTACATTTCGAAATAAAGTCTAATCCATATTCAGGTGTCAGAGAGAAGAATCCGGTTCTATAAAAGGATTTGCGAAGTTAGACATATATAAAGTAAACATTTTGTCATCAATGGGTTATACTTATAAGTCACTTATGAGTGTAAGAGATCTTTTCCTATTTTAGAAAAAAAATTACGTCTCAACCCTTACCCTATTAGCATTTATAAAGGTAAAGGGATTTGCGTACACGTAGTTTAATTTCGTAATAAAAACAAAACCCAACATGTGATATCCAAGTGTTGGCAGCTATTAATTTGAAATATTATAAACATTACGCTTCTTCAGAACATAAAATTTCCTGTACATTAAAGCTACATTCTGAGCTAACAAAAAAAATTAAAAAATTCAACTTTTTGTTGCAGTATTTTTCTACTCTCAAAGTCATTTGGTCAAATATTTGAAGGTTTTGTCCCGTTGCTTTTACAGATTTACATCATTCGAGGTGGTTATCTCCCTTATTATAAATGAGAATGCACGATCAAGAAATAAATAGTAGAAGAATCAATGACTATCCTATTATTTTTTCTTGAACGTGCATTCCCAGCTAAGTAGATAAAAGTTTCGGGATTACTTACTGCTGATATTTAGGAGCACAAACAATGGCGACAGCTTCAGGCAACATTATTTGGTAGGAACAATGTGTATGAAGATCAACACTAGACAGAAAAGCAGTTTGTGTCGGATGAGTCTGAAAATAAAGAGGACAATTAAGTTACTTGAGGGTTTAATGAATATATGCGATGATTTCATACAATTTGCAATGATTCCGCCAATGATGTTAAACTGAGGTCTGTTTGATCTAGATCATTGTTTGATAGGTAAAGTTCAATTAGTGGAAAATAGAATATAAAGCTGGTAATTACATGTATCCATCCAAGGGTAATCAAATTATGCTTATCCTGCACATCAAATAGTTCTTCCTCGTTCTCTGTCTGACATGAGTCGGGAGTGCCAGACTGTTTTGGTATGACAAGGTGGGTGATCCAAAATGCGTTCTGAGACTGGAATCATAAATATTTCAGCATGAGACTGGGCATCAACGCACACATTATAAACTAGGTAATAGATTCTTATCACAGGTACTGAACTGGAATGTTAAGCTAATCCTTAGCTGAGCGATTAAACCACAGATATTTAGAAAACAAGACTACGTTATATATCTACATGTATATATGGATTTAATGAGTGATACGACACGGGCGATGGGTATATCTAACGCTTATGAGGAGCCACCTTGGAAAGCTCCAGAGTTCATTACAGCTGGGCATGGTCGAGACAACCTGGAGTGTTGTCGCCAGAGGACGTTCTTCAACAGAATCTTGAATTGAATTGAACAGTAGGGAGATATGCGATTGCACTTGCACTCACTATTTAGTCAAAAATATTCAATCCAGTTTTAGTAAGCCCCTCATTTAGTTCCTCTCACGGATTAACTTACCAATTTCCCACAAAGTATACCACAGGTCTCCGTGCTCTTATTGGTGTTAGGCATGGCCAGATTGAGGAACTTTACCAAAAGTTCTGCTGGTACATTGACAGAACGCAACCCATAGCGATTGCTAGTGCTGCCACCTGTACTCATGAAATGGTCTGGTTTTGTTGATCTATCAACTGATGGAGTCCTGAAAGTGGGGAGTTATACATAGAAAAAAATCAGGTGAATGGATGATATATGTTTGGCTCTCTGAGTCAAGCGTAATGCTCTAATGATAACGCAAATCACGTAATTAGTTTAACGGGAATCTTTAGTTCTTCAAATTCAAATAATTAGCTTCCTGTTGTTTATATTAAATGTGGTAGAAAATAATTGATAAAATGAGAGGAGTAAATGTTGCAGGAAAGACACTACGCTGCAGAGTTGGCAGTATATGAAACCAGTAATTGGATGCACCTCCCTAGTGAAATTAAAGAAACTTTGTCAGAACGCTTACATAGGAGCTGAGGGGGCAGTGGGTGTTGCTGGTTTCAGACTGCGGTCCGGGGCGACAGGTGATGTTGGTGATGGAGTCAGGGGTGGCGTTGCAGGGATGTAATCCTTGTTGGAGATTGCAGAGTTGTAACTCGGTGGTGGAGGGAATGACGGGTCACCTGGTGTTGGAATCACCTGGGCAGAGGATGGGGCAGCAGGAGGATTCACCATGGCGTTTTCTATGGTTAAACCGGCCATTCCAGCAGCAAGACGACGACGGTGTTCCTCCTATTAAAATATTCATTGTTATTCACTTGAATTCTGATGGAAGATGGAAAAAAACTAAAAGAATGAAGACCAAATACTAAGAACCACAATTGAAATCTGTCAATTCCGTTTGATATTTGCGGGCGGGGCAGATATTAGTTTCAATGGATTATTAGAAAAATTACGAATTGTTTTCCGATCATCCCCTCAAACATAACGGCAAACAATCCATCTTTCGGTCGATTCTGTATCATAACTTGCATCTCAGTAGTCGCAGTTTAAAATACGTTAAATAATGTTCTTATCCTCATCTGAATCCATGGATCAAAATTAGACTGTACCGTACCATAAATTTCTAAACAACTCAATATTTGGGTGTGGAAGTAGGTTTCTTGTCCTTACCTAAGGATTCAAGTTTTTTTTCTATTACCTATATTTTCAGGGTTTAAAGACAGTTTAAATGTTACTTCAAGAATGTGACCCTCACTCTCGGGGGGGGGGGGCGGGGGTTAACTTATATGGTGTAGAACGTCTGAAGAGACTTTAAATAAAAACATACCTGGAGTCGGTTGTATTCTGCTTCCTGCTCTTGTTGCCAGGCATTTTGTTCCTCAATTTGTTTCTGTATGATAAGCTTTTGCCTCTCTTCTTCCTCCAATCTGCGTTTCTCGGCCTCTTGCCTGTCCCTTTCTTGTTGAAGCGCGAGTCCCGCTGCTTGTTTTTTCTAGAGTAAAAAAGACCTGTCTTTACAATACTAATACGTTGATTCGTAGGATCCAACAATTAACAGGATTTGGATAAAAACAAGCAAAAGATAAGGGTATAACATTACTCTAAAAATAGCCTACATTTCGGTCTAAAGTTCACCGATAGAAGTTGGTGGATATAAGTGTTAGGCGTAGGGGGTATGATAGTTTTTTGCATGGAAGGAGGAACTGACTTACTTAAATTCGTTATCGAGCAACATGAAAACATGTTTTTCTATTAAGCTCTCAGTTAACTTATTTATAGCAATATAAATATCTATTTCTCCAATCAAGTACAATACATGACTAGTGGTTTATTATACTAGTATACAGTTTCTCTGGGAAGAGAAAAGAAGACCCAAGAACATCGAAATATTGTGACAATCGTAAAACTCATTGTAATGTGTTGGTTATAGAATGTTTGGTAAATTCTACAAGTGTGGACACCATTTAGAAGCGCAAAAATAATCCAGGAATAAATACTTATGGGGAAAATATAAACTTGTTCCCTTGTGGTTCATTAGATCTACAGATTTTGCTGATTCAACCATATATATAGTTATACACAGGACCATCACACGCTCACTGGTGTCGTGAATATTTACCATCGATCACAAAATGTTGCAATCCCAGAAATAAACGCGGACTAAAAATGTCTTTACCAATAATACTTGTCGTTCGGCTTCTTCCCTTTCATATCGCTGCAATAATTTTTTCTTGATCTCTTCAGCCAGCGGAAAGACATGCTGAAGTTTCTGGAGATAAAAAAGTCCATTTCCTGAATTATGATATATTTAGATAATATATTAGCAATGTAACCGTCTGTGACGGTGATTATTGAGAAATTTCATTAATTATACAAGACAACATACTACTGCCCAATTGCTATAGTATCTTTCGATACTAGGAGGGTAGCCCAGCTGATTTGCCTAACTGCTATTTTCTTTTGCTTCTAATTTTTAGTATATAGTTCTTTTTTTGTATTTCTTTTTTTCATTTGATTGCATAGGCAACCAGCACTCACTTCCAAACCTGGCCTCCTCCACTCTGGGCCACAATCAGCAGGAGGCATTTCACAGTGATGTTACACTTCAGTTACATAACTTATCTGATGATCTCCTCAGATATTTCCTCTCACTGAAATCAGTTTACACAGATGTACAGATGACAGTCTACAGATCCAAAGATAAAGATCTTACAGGATGTAGCTTGTCAGATCACACTTGTAGGCAAGATATACATACAGTTTACGCACAAGCTTTCAAACAACCTACTGCTATTTTTGTTTTCAGCTGAGTACTTCA
The DNA here is from genome assembly GCA_942159475.1 of Sthenelais limicola. Taxonomy (NCBI): domain Eukaryota; kingdom Metazoa; phylum Annelida; class Polychaeta; order Phyllodocida; family Sigalionidae; genus Sthenelais; species Sthenelais limicola. The sequence continues at coordinate 63,759,786 of OW804095.1, read as the reverse complement.
GTCAGACAAGGATATCAGCCCATACTAATTTAATTTGTTACTCTCATGAGTTGATTACGAACAAGCTTTCAAGCAACATTTAATTACACAAACTTTACAAAAGCCTTTCAGGGTCCTTCACTTATACTCGGCTTTCAAGAGCTTTCAAGCAACCTTTAATTACACAAACTTTTCACAAGCTTTCAGGGTCGTTCACATTTACTCAAGCACCATCACCAACATAACCCTAACTATTCACAAGCTTTCAGGGTTGTTCACTTATCCTCAAGCACCATCCTAGTAGCCAACCCCCTGCCTAGTACCCAACCCCCTGTCAATCACAGCCAGTCTGTACACCTCCCTCCCTGTCCTCCCTCCCTGTCACTCACAGCAAACAGGCCAAGCCAATACACTCCTCCACTTAACAGCACCAGCCAACACAGTCAATACAGACCCATGTGGCCACTGACAGGCCACCCCTCCAATTTAGACTAAGCCAGGGGTGCGACAGAGGCTCCAGTATAGAGTATACCTTTCCTATAGTGATACTAAAAGGAGGCTGCGCCCATTCAATCGAAATACAACTTAAAACAGAAAAACACTTAGAGGCTACCCTCCTAATAACACTTGGGTCTAGAAGACAGGGATGAAAGTGGAGTCATGGCAAAAATACTGAAACATTTCTGGCAAAGGAAAAAGCATCCATAGGGGTATCACTGAGGCTTGAGTATAGCGGATAAGAACACTTACTTTTCTATTCGTTGCTCTTTCATTTGCGGGGACAGCTTTATAATCAGGATGCTTTGGCAATTTCTCCACGAATAATCTAAAAACAAATTTATGACAATTAAGCCCACTCGCCCGAAGTATACCAAGATCTTGATACCTATATACGTTCAAAGATGCTAAGTCTACTTAAAGATGTTATGAAATATGTTTGTGGCAGATATTAGATTCCAACTCTTTAATGCATGCATTCTACGTTCATAGACTAATAGATGAACGCAAGGACTATGTAGAATCAGAGGGTATATAAGCCTGTGCTCAAATATCAGTAATTACCCTATTCCATATAAGAGAACGTGGATCCCAGGTTCTGTTTTAAATTAGAATAATCAAATGAAAAGTATCAATTGTTCAAGACATACATACGTTATAAACTTTGAGTACATAACAAATGCACTCTCGAAATCATGTTCATCATAATACACGTTGGCCATCCTGATCATTTCGAGGCCAGAGCGGAAGTAGCGACGTGAAGGGATGTTGTGGTCTACCAGGACTTGACATCCATAGTTACACAGCGCCCTCACCCTCTCACTGGGTTCGTGAACATCACCAAACATTCCTGAGCTGGTCATTTTTTCTGGAAAACCAAGAAATAGTGGCTAATGCAGAGAAATTACTAGAACATACGATACAAGTAACAAGTTCAAGGCATAGGAATTCAAAGCATCCTCACTCTTTTATTATATAGGTATAGTACGCGAATGCATGAACTTTGTGGTAACACAAACAATCATGAAATTAGAACAGTTAGGGGTAAGCTCTCTTCCCTTAAATTTATCCGGGAACCCCCCTTTCGCGGGCTAAAATTATAAAACCATATGGCTCTTCAAGACATGTACCGGTATCTTCAAATACTGGAAAATATATAACTCGCTGCTCCATTTCAAATACATGGCAGATGCATTAATTTATGTGGCTTCCTTACAATTTGACTGGTGGTCATTTATGTTGACTGTTGCATAATAATTGAATAGGGAATTAAGTATATCTAAATATCTATAAAGATCCAGGAACTGGACTTATTTGAGACACATCCATGAAACAAATCACAGGTAACCATACACCTTTTCGTTTACGGTATTCAGTACTAAAAGTAGACGATTGGTTTGAATGAATGAATGAATATATGAAAAAGTTAAACTCTTGGTCAACAGAAAACCCACCTATCTATATTCCTCAACTTCCTTTAGACTTTAGTTGGGTCTATCTCCAAGATATAATGATTTGACTTGGCTAGTGTATTTCCTATTTGATAAACATATGACATAACACTAATCACTCACCCCTCACATGACCTATCACGGATTAGATAACATATAGTCCAATGTATACAAATTTCAAAGATATTGGAGACGAATTTCTGTTGAATATAAAGCGGTTTTCTTCAAAATTCCCACAGGCTTCTATATAGTAAAATTTTGATATTTAAAACATTGCAGAACAAAATGGTTTCTGTTTCTACTTGGAATGCTGTAAACAACAATCGAAAAATATTACATACTCGCGTTTGCCTTTGAAACACCATACACTGTGAATTTATGACATTATGTCATATGTCTCATTAGGACATGACTCATGTGATCATGATGAAATTTTATTAAAAGATCATGTATCACCAGTGCCACTGCCAGTGTCACTGCAAAATTAAATGCCGGGTGATGAATACAGACACACGTTAAATTAGTTCCTAAGTCATTGTTTTGTGTAAAAAGGCGACTGAACAAATACACGAGATTGATCATTTTCATTAAAATATAAATGGGGCAATTTCTGTCGCCGTCACACCCACATACACTGGCACACTGACACTCGGCGACCGTATAACTTGGGACTCTTCCTGGGTTGGGGAAATAGTTCAAATAATTTTAGGGACATCGTGGAATATAGACGAACAATGTCAGCACGAGATGAATACTTAAAGATAGTCTTTAGTTGACTTACTGTCATTTGTGGAATATGGGAGACGGTTGAACAGGAGTTGGCGAATAAATAACTGCAGGGATAGAATGACGGTAAAAACCTCACATCCTTTAATTATCGCCCAGACAGTGTTTACATCACCGAAGTGAATATTCTGTGCAAGACCAGTGGTCTGGAAATATATTGGAGATGCATTTTAAATATCAAATTTATGGATGCTAATCAGAGAATACATTGTCTTAAATTTAACCCAATTATTCATAATAAAGACACATATCATTTGGGCTTTTTTTGTATGGCATTTGAGTTTAATGATAAGGGCGCCGATAAGGGCGACTGACCTGGTTTCTGATTGGTTGGGGGGACCACCAAGGGCGCAGTGCTACTGATACTTGTCAACAGACCAGAGGCGTTCTGCATGCTTGGCGGAATTTAAGTTCTTGCATCCATTATATGACGGGAAGACCCTGCTTATAGCTACAAATCAAAAGTTAAATAATTTGGTAAGTGTACACTTGTACTTCTTTACATAAATGTCCTGTCTTCTCGGAGGAATCTTAGTCTATACTCAAGCACCCTTCCGTCAGAGAAGTGAATGTGCCTCCCTAAGCGCACGACAGACACATGTTTATTTGGTAAATGTCTCGTAATAATTTGCCGTAATAATGGCTTTTGGTCTAGCATTGCTAACCTATACTGGGGATATCATCAGTTTATTATATTAATTAATGATACAATCAGTTTTTATCGGAGGTTACTTCGGTTTAATGCACAAATTAGTAGTGTCAATTGTTGTTGACGCTTGGTAGATCCGTAGCTGGGTAGGGCTGCACCATCTCCGTGAATGGGATCATTATGGATTTGTCACAACTTGTCCAATACAACCCTCTTTGCAATTCCCGCCCAGACACACACTCTTCCTAATTGATGCTTATTGTTTATGGTATTTGGTATCTTTAGAGTTTCGAAGGGGTATGTGACTGTATATTTCTCATGTTAATGAATTTTGGGGTAACTTGGACTTGGTTGATCAGCTGGGGAGGAGGCCTCCCTGGAACGGGAAGACATGTTTTCTACATGACGTCAGATTCGGAAGTGTGTGTGTGTGTGTGGGGGGGGGGGGGGGGGGGGGTATATGGAGTGCAGTATATCCCTTGGTTTACCCAACGACTCCTTTAATCTTGTTGGTTTACCTAATCAAAATCATAGTTTGAATCTCGCTATATGGGCATTTCAATGATTAATTTCATGATTATAAATATAATTTTAATTTCAATCTTCTTTGATCTGGATATATTCGTAACTTAAAATAATCCATATATGAGATATACATTCCCTATACATCTAACTATTTAGGGTCACGTACTGAGACAATCATGAATGAATCTGAGGGATCATTAATGTAGGTGACTAACGGTGCAAAAATTTCATTATTTGGCCATTTATATTTCGAGGCGAGGTCAGGCAAGTTTAGTGACTTACGTAACAGAGCAACAGACTCAATCAGTGTTTACATTGCGACTGAGGAATGTATGTTATAGGTTACAGTGGAGGTATAATACGTCTTGCCTCAAATGAAAAGTATTCTCTCTCCAACTTGTTCATAAATGATTGATCATAATGAAGGATAATATAGCAGTATAACTGGTGGCATTTCTATGAGGAATATATAATATAGGTTAAGGGCCCACTTAATTGTTGACAAGGATTAACCAATTGAGCAGTACCGGATTAAATAATTTGCATTGATAGCCTCCTTTGAAGTCGTGGGAATATACATTTCCTTCCTTCTAGTTCTAGTAGCCTATGGATTATCGATTCATCGTACCTTCCGTATCCGTGGGAAATATACACCTCCTTAAAATGCCAAGTGAAGTAACAATCATAGGAATATTTGTAACAACATTAAATTAGTCCCAAATGTCTCTTAAATTTAGGATACACTCACTCAAAATGTATATTCCCGAAATTACCTAATTAGATAGAGGATTTCATGGAAAGAATTAACACATGGAGACTTTTACATTTCAACCTATTCTATAGTTATCATATCATATTATAGTATAGTCATTTGTTATTTTATAAAGATTTCTTTTACATTGTTAGGTATTATATATAATTATAATTAATATTATCGGAGGTAAGCATTTATCTATCACCAAATCTATTTAAATATATGTTTGACTAAAGGATTATCGAACAAGTCCGGCATTAGTCAGTTCATATCTTGTTTACGTCTTGAGTTCATGTAGTGTCAGTGATCTGTGCCTCGATACTATAGATATCCCTTTCGAAACGTGACGAGGAAACGCGAATGACATCAGTGCCCCATTCCATTCATTTTGTTATTTTTTTCTCGTGGTTTCTTATTTCACGGAACACGTAGGAAATTGTTTATAGCACGAATCTCATTCTGACTTACACTTTCTAACTAACATAGCCTAAGGCTTTATAATTTCCTCTTTATATAAATAGTTCTTACGCCCAAGGCCTTGAAACCGTTGCAACACGGGCTACTGACGAAAATATGGAGCGATCCAGACGATGTACCCAATCATGAATGAATAAACGTTTTTCACTTCAATTCAATGCTGAGCCATTTTGTGTGGACAAGTCTATAGAGTATATGGCGATTTGGATGGCTAGAGACTGTCCTTTTCTTACAGATTGGGGTCACTCGTCTTGTATCAAGGCTATCTATGGGTTCTAACTTCTATTGTACGGGCCAAACAAACCGTTAAATGCGTGTAAATAAGGGCATCTCACTGATGTATCGGCAGACGTTTTGATGGGGTTATTGTTCGTGTGTTTGGAGCACTGTGGGCGAGTGGCATGTCTTGATACATTAGATAATGGAGTGGACAGCTAGCAATGGGCAATCTAAATAGGTTTACTTTAAACAGGGCTGCTATATAATAACAATTTAGTATGTACCCCCTGAAAATATATAGATAAAATGTATCTATATGCATGATCTAGTGAATCCAAACAAGTGTCGGTCATTCGGTGTCGGTTGGGAGCGGTTTTAAACTTTACCCAGAAAAAATGACCATGAATTAGATGTTGATAGATATGTCAACTATAAATGTTGGAAACTTTGCAATGATTTTGCACTATTCCACACTATAAGTGTGCTGATCGCAGTCTTGTTTTAAAATGTGTATACATACATTAGTGTTATCGTGAATTACAGAAATCGAGCGAGAGCCAAGCAAATTGATTGTTTTCATATATTTAGTATTTGTAGCAGCGGGCATGGTACATCAGAGATAAGAGAATTCGCAGTGTTGAGGATTCACTAGAAACTAATTGACGTCATTTTCAAAAGTATTGTTTGAATCGACCCACTCTAAGATGGATTAAGTGACAAATGAGAAAGTGAGCCAGGATTTGTGTAGGTAGACACAAGACAATCTCTCTCTCCGAAACGGCGTAATGGATCTGTGTCTCACCTAATTTACATAGCAGTTGTTTCTGCAAATACTATTAAAGTATTTAATCATTCATTTGACACGAAAGAAAATATATACGACAAATATTTCCATTTTTATTTCAAGAAACAGAACTGAAAAATCGTTTGGAATTATCTACCTCACCTTATTTGATATTCATCATATATTCTTCGATCATACATAAGTGAGCGAAATTAATACATGTTTGGATGGGTTGACTACATAGTACAAACTGGTGGAAATCATTCTGGGGTTGATTTAAATTGGTTCTAATGATGACTCGTCATTTGTTTTGTTTTATTGAGGTAACATTTTGTCCAACGAAATTAATACGTGTATACGACTATAGCTATAGCTAGTTATTTTTTGCTTTTGCCTGGTTTCATAGATATGAGATACCGTTTTATCCACTCCCGTTTAATCAGATATGCTTTCCTAAGCTTGTTTATCCGATGAAAACAGTCAATGGAGTGGAATATAAACATATGTGGCAGATGATAAAGGCGGCGATTGGGTCTATATCGTATTATCCTTGACCTAGTATAGCTGTGTATCCACGGTTCCACCAGGGAGCTGCATAATTATATAACCAGTAAACACATTTGTGGTATGTATAATTGCTCCCTACCGATTTTAGGGAATCATTATTTTAAACGTGTATTTAACTGGGCTTGTTCTACCGGATATTTTAATCCAAAATATTTAGTCCGCGTAGAATAAGTGATTTTAATCTGGCTTTCCATCTCCTTTCCTCCTTGTCCCTCATGTTTTTGCCCCCCCCCCCTGGGAGTCTGGGGTCTGGTTATGAGACTAGGGATTCAATATGAGGTGTTTTCTTACTCTAATTGTTTTGAGTAAAGTTTATTTTTAATTGAATACGTCTTTAAATACCTGGGTATCCAGGAAATCTATATAACTTGGCTCATTTAAACAAAGCTAGTGTTCCTAACCCCATATCATCAATGCTTTTTGACTAGAAATAAATAAATGATATTTGTATAGCCATGTTGTTACGCATCATTTAAAAGGTCTTTCCTTATTCGCTGGGTGTTTTGTGCGGTCATTTTCTACTTGCCCTCCTGTAAACGTTTTGCTTCACCTAGACTCACATGACTGAAGAAATGGTGACTTCGTCGTTCATAAGTCATACACATGTCATAGGATTCTATTTTGTCTCACTGATGATTTACTAACCGGATTCGTTAGTCCAAGCAGTGTACATGTTTATGGTGTATGCAAGTCACAAGATCTCGGCTTATACTCGCCAAGTATTTTGTTGAACATGCCACTTGCAATTAGTTAAGTTTAAAAAAGAACATCACATATCTATTCATTGCTTTGTTACGTGTTACGACAGCAATTACAAATTGTAACTTATCGCGATAATTAACGAAGGTTGGGGAAATAATGTCCACTGTCCAAAAAAGTAAACACTTTAATACAACAACTTTAGACAAGGTGCACATTTATTTATCTCGGAACCCGAAAATAATCATCTCAATGGCAACCCAATGCGCACATTGTATACATATTAAAATATATACTTATAAAATCCTCGATAAAGGGCTAATGTGCCCGAATCGGCGGCCCCAAATAAACCAACCCAGAGCCCAGAATCTACTATACAGCTCCTGTCCTTCATTTGCTTTGGGTTACTCGTGATTTATTTAAGCTCCCAGGCCTTGTCATACTTTGCCCTTGGGTTAACATTTTTTTACTCTTTCGCTCTCCTTGTCTAGCATATCCCCCCTAATTTAAGTTTGTTTCGTTTGCTAATGGTACGCGAGAGTTACTTGTCGTTCGAGGTTGTTTCTTTTTAAGTAAGTTTCTTTTTTAAAAGTAGTTTTTGGGGTATATATACTTTCTTTGTTAATGGATATACGAATGAATCGAAGTTAATTTATGATTCTTGTCGTCAATAGCCGTTTCCAGATGATCTGAGGAATTCGATAACTGGTTTTGTAGGTGATAACATGGCTTTCGTTTTGCTGGTTACAAACATAAAATGAGCAAATAATAAGAGATTTCAGAAACAGTAGTATTGGTGTAAATGTAGCTAGCTTATCAGCTATTCTTTCGCCTGACCTTATTTTCGATATCAATAAATGATAAGAAACATGTGGGTGGGCGTGATAACAAAGTCTTTTTTAACAACACTGCCTCATTCTTGATATGGATTTTCCATCTACTAAGATATGACTATACCGACATGTAAGTGTATTCAGACCGGAATGCGCAATGTTGTTGTTGACAGTTGTTTTATTATGTTTACCAGGCGGTTTTGTTCAGTTCTTATAAATGTCCTTCCACTAACTAACTGGGGTAATACACTATCATCTATTGCTGAGAGGCGACACGCTAACGGGTTATATTCCCCTAATTTATTCGAATTTATTAGCAATGCATCTTCAACGTGCTTAGTGCCACAGACATCCATACAGGCGGTGGGCTTTTGATGGATAGCATAAGGAGTACTGTCATTGTGATCTCCAGTGTAGGAACTTATCGATGAAAACTAAATATCGGCTCAAGAGATAAACTGTTGGTCCTTGAGTTGTTTAACTTTGCTTGTTACCTTGATTCGTTCATTAATCCTCGTCAATTCACTAGTTTTGTTTTAATAGGTATTCAGTATATATAGCAAAACGAATATTCAATAATGTATTCGTTTTTTTAAAATAAATTGATTAAAGTAGGAGACCTTCCATGGATGACTACCTGTTTTTACCAATACCTGCAAAGCTTCATGTACCTTCTTCTGACCCCCTTAGCATTACACCTTTCATATTGCCGCTTGAATAAGTACACTCCTACTATTTTCGTCCTGCTTAACATGGTTGTAAAGGGGGTGGTGGGGGTGAATTTTGGGCATACTGTCGTCATTTTGGTACTGAATCTTGATATGCCCATTACCACACAGGGAGATATTTATCAAATGGTATAGGTTTCATTTAGCCTTGATCTGACTGCTTAAGTACCATTAATTTGCCCCTAAATATTTAATATTTGTTGTCCTATTTCCTCAAAGGCGTTGTTCTGATGCTTTTGTACTATGTATGGTAAAATTTAGAAATTTCAACCCTGGGTTAAATCTAATAGAATACTTATGCTAAATATGGGTATGTTCCGTCAAACTAGGCGAACTAGTTTTACCACTTTGCGTATTCATATTAAATTTAGTTATACGACTCAAAACCTAAGTATATATATTTCTTTGATTTTTATTATATTTGTATCTAAATTTCTTACAGATGCCACGCTTGCAGTGAGTTACCAATTGTCAGAGGTCTGACATCTCAATTTTGACATAATATCCCGGCACCCGACCATAGATTTGGGTCGTTAGATCCGGGCTTCCTCAACGTCCATGCACGGGTACCGCCTCATCCTCTATCGCAGCCTCAAACAGCCATAGAAAGTAAGTGACTTAAAAAGTTACCCTTTATTTTTGTCCATTTCTTTTTCGCCAATTTATATCTCTAACCTGGGGCCGTAAGTGAGCTGGCGTAAGCTGTTTATCTGTCGACCTTCGGTTGTTCTTTTTGGCACAGAATGTTTTAGATAATGAGAGTGCCATTACGGGGATGTTGTATGTGGCATACGTAATGGGGATAAGAATGTGACTTTGAATAATCTGGTGATTACTATTGTATTCCTCTCTCCAGCTGCCTTTGCCAGTTTGAATAGAAAACCCAGGAAAACTGGTAGAGAGATGGGGGAAAGAACACAACATATGTGATATTAAATTTGCTTGGCATGAATAAGTGATAGATAACAGATATAGACAACTTCTCTAACAACTCTCAAATAGTCTCTATTTCAGTTTTTCTTTCTAATAATAATTTGGTTTCAGGAAATTATTTAGATTCTGTACTAAAGTTAAAGTCAAATTATAGGCTACATTCTTTGCACATTCTTTCTTTGGATAATCGTTGAATGACATCAACATATTTATGATAAGAGTCCCTAAGAGTCCCATCTGTCAGGCTACAGTAGAAACTTTACTTCACTCATAAACATGTGAAGTTTTAGCAGACCGTTACACATTCTGCTCTTTCGTGTCTCTTTATTTAAATTTTACCACCTGGCTCTGGAACAATAATGAGTGAAAATAAATCAGTTTTGTTTAAATTTTACCACCTGGCTCTGGAACAATAATGAGTTAAAATAAATCAGTTTTAAATATTTATAGCTACTGTCATGATGATCAAAATTTAAAGCTTCTTGTCTCATGATCGTTTACGTTAATGAGGACGGCGGCTTAATATGATGTGCACTTTTGTACGTATTTTGAATTTTCTTATTTAGAATGTCCCCCAACATGAGAGCTAAATTTAGTATCCTCGCATTACAGATATATAAATACCGGTGTATACTTACTCAACCTTCTACATGATTGATGTGATCTGAACATGATATATTTTTTTTTGCAAGAAAGGGAATACCAGTATGTTTGGAAGACTGAAACTATGGTATTCAATTGCTTCATATGCAGGCCACAATCACCGGCATTTGTTTATGGGATAGACATGTATACATGTCTAAGTTATTTGCCGAGAACTATAATTTTGAAATTATGCCCAAAACTAACTTTAGCACATATTAAGATTCCTGGCTTCTGTGTTGAGGTATAGTTTCCAATGACATATATATATGATGGATCATGACTTTGCTTTTAACATGTTTGTGTGTCTTTGCAAGGATTGACCACACCAGATGTTTGCCTTGGAGCAACGTACATATCAAAATGATCATAATGAATGATGCACATACTGCCATAAAAAACATCTCTAGATATCGTCTTTTTCGTCCCAATTCTTGAAAAGTATGCGCCGTTTGTTGACGATTGATAGCTAGGTATAATTAAATGACACCTGTTGACCCCAGTTGCACAAGCTAGTTAGTGACATGGTGCTGGTATATTGTACAGTACTTAAATCACACTCATGAATGAAGGTGAGTTACCCCCCCCCTTATATAAGCGCCATTACCGTGCTGAAATATTCTATACATATTTAAGGTTTTGTTGATAATGTCATACTGTTGACGAAATAGGTCGAGGGAAGCCAGTGCCCTGCTTCTCCTCCCAGTACATACATGTATACTTGTGTCCATTATGGAATGGATTGTTGGTTTTCATTGTTGAGTTTATTTGGCCTGTAGTAATACGAGGTTTCCATTTTTTTACATGGTTGGGTGAAAATCATCAATTCTAAGTACCGTCCCTATAGGGGTTTGGTCTGGTTTCCCCTTACTTGTATTTTTCTAGAAAAGAATATAAATTGTTTATTTTAGCTTGCCAGCCCAATTGAACCATTGAATGTTTTCCGAGAAACGTGACCTGTTTAGTGGCCCCTCATTATTCAATTTCCGAAGTAAACAGATTGGAAAAGGGTTAACCTCTATCCAGGCGTTCTTTTGGCCTTACTTTCACTAAATAAGTTGATAAAATAGACCCTTGTATTCTCTTTTCATACTCAACATTTTTCCTTTGATACCACTAATGTTACTTACATGTAGCTTCCTCACTAGGACACCTGGGGTCATAACCCACAATACACCTATGGTGTAATCAAGTATTTCATTATAACCAAATAAATGTATTTGGAAAAAGGGAAAACGTCAATATATTTTTATCTCTAATCTATACATGTATTCTATGGTAATTGTTGGTATGTCGCATTTCCTCGAAATGCCATTACTCCAGACTTATTTCCTATCGATTATGTCAGCATTATATTTCAACCCGACAATTTGATCCATCAGTGGCCTCATCAGCATCAGTTGAGGACAGTCCCATGCCCAGTGATTTCCTACCAAAAGTTATTTCATTCTATATGTTCTCTCAATAATTAAAACAGTATTGGGGCTTTCTATGACACATCTTCCCTCGAGGATTCTGAAGTGAGCTATATGTTTATTGTGCACTATTGCCTAGTGACCATATAGTGGTCAATATCATTATCAATACCTGACTCTCTGAGCCTGAACAGACTGGATTATCGAGACCTGGGATACATGAAATAGTAGAGGTGGAGATACAAACCAGGGCTTGTGTTTGTGTATGTGTTGTTTCTGTATCGTTAGAAGTGGTAATCTTTGTGGTAGAACCAGTTAGACGGTTGTCCATTTTGACAGACATATTTTCTTTATGCTTTAGGTCGTTAGTGGTATAATGATTTTTTTGTAAGGGTATTTTTTGTAAACCCATTTTTTCCATTGCCATCAACACTATTACTTGGGTACCCCCACCCCTGCTGCTGTTGCTGCTCCTGCTCCTCCACCTCTTCCTCCTCCTCCCCCACTACCCCCACCTCTCTTCTGTCTACGTTTATCTCGTCGCATGCTAATCCATGATCAGGCCAGACCCTGTCTTCGTCATCTCATGCCTGGTAACCATACACCATCATGTAATCCCACCTCCTGCTACCATCCACCTCTCTCGAAACCTTGCTTCATCACGCAACTTTTCTATATTCCGACAGCCTTTTCTTGAACTTGCAGATTTAGATAATGGAAGTTAGTATAATTTACCTAAACTTAACCTATGCATGCAGTTAGTGTCTGCCTCTGCTTCATGCCTCGCATAGTTCTGTTGTTTCTTCCTCTTTATAGTCACTAGCACAGGACATATTTTAAATGTTTACTGTTGAAAGTATGTCAACAAGGAGTTCATAACCTGTCAATGTATTCTATTAAGATTTTTTACGCCTTTGGAACCTATTTTCCTGTTTATGATTGGATAATATATACTGCTAATAATATGGTTGTTCTCTATCAAAAAAAGAAGGCAGGGTGTGACATATATAGTTAGCGTCAGTCCCCTGATACAATAATGACTTCAGACATTGGGATTATTTGTATGAGCTAGTTTTTCAACTCTTGCCGATGTACTAGTGAGTGATTAATAAGGATCCCTGTGTATTAAGGCTTGTTGGCAGTCCATACACATGCCTCTACACGGACTCCCCTTGCTACATATCTCAGGGTATCGATATACTGCATGTATCGGCCACTGGCTCCATATATGAGCTGTTATAGACCTAAGATAGAAGGTATAATCCGTTATGTGACTTGGCGTAAGCTGCGTTTTCGTTGAATAAGCGTCCATTTTCAACAGTCAAAATGCACATTTTCTAGGAAATTTTGGTTTGGTGGATTATTATCAGTAGATGTTTCATCCTACAGCTCTATCATTGAAATGTTAAATTGCATTATTTTAAAAGTATTATTTCTGTCATTTACAGGTTTTCTGCCCAAGTTGGCTGACCGATCGTGTGGATGGGAAATGGCATAATGCGGACTCAGTACATGTGTGGTGCTACCTCACCCGTCATCCTCCCCGACACGGTCAGCCCCACCCCACAGGTAGGTGTACTTCATACCATACTCTTATTGTCTCCGCTTCCTATTCAGATTCTGTGTACACCAGCCTCCAATCGGTGAACCCTGCGTACTTATCTGACCATCTATGATATATAAGTTCTTGACCATCCAGTGGACTAAGATTTGCAAGTCATGAGTGAATTTATTTTCTATTCCAAAAGCTACACTTCAAGATCCTTCAAGCTTTTCCTATCTACGTTGACGTTATTATTGGCTCATAAGTAGGACAACCTGAAAGCAGTTATTTCTGTTCGAGTGATCCAAAATACTCAGATATACTTCCTTGTATTCCTGAGTTCGTTACAACTATATAACTGTTCCTCCTGGAGGGATGTGCTCAAATGTCAAGCTTGCTTATATTATCATCGACTTCCACTGAGTGAATTGACCATCCTCCTGCACCCCACCCGCTGGCAATCAATATTTCTTTTGATCTTCGATATACTAATTACTTCTTGTATTGAGCTAGGAGGCATACCAGGCCTGTCATGGTTTTCCAGCGCACCCTGTGGGGTCAGGATCTATTTTACCCTGGGCATGAAACAATGCCTCATGCTTTATGACTTGCATGAGCCGGTGTCTTGCTAAACTTTCTATTCCTTAGGACTTATTCACTTGGTGTGTAAAGATTTTGGTATATAGTAATAGATCCACACGCCTATCTTTCCCATGCACACTTCCACTTGTTACAGATTTGAATTTTCAATATTGCTGGACTGCGGGGCTGATTAATTAGAAATTTCTGTTTTTGTTGAGTGGGCTGTAGGGCCTACGTGACCACTATAATATATGTGAAAGTGTAGCCACCTTTCCCGCAGGTGTTGTTGTAGACCACTTACCTCAGGGAATTAATCAGAAATAGATGGGAATATATATGTGGATCCAGGATAGAGGAAATCTGCAGTTATTGATGTTTCCTTGTTTTCTGCTGACCATGTCATAAAAGCTTTCACTGAGCGCCGCAAAGAAATGGAAATCGGATTTGCCTAGTGTTATCTTAGGAACCCATCTTTGCACCTTGTAACATTTCCTAGTACCGTACATTTTAAATGTACGGTACTAGGAAATGTTACAAATTAAATTTTAAGAACAAAAAAAACACCATTTCTTAGTACTGGGTCTCTTATATCGGAACTCCATGACGCGTGATCTACTTAAAATGTTGTCTGTCAAAAAAAAAATGTATATATTGTTTGTCTCTTAGCTTTCAAAAACTCCTCGACTTCTACTGCTTCCAATTCCGATCATCAAACTCCCCAGTCTCTTATTGGCGCTGATATCACATAGAAAATCATATTTTAATGTTGTTCCAATAAAACCAATTGAGAAGCCTCAAACCATGTCTTGTTATCAGTAATTGTAATTGCTTTAGTGAATTGCTACAGTCATTTGTGTGGTGAGCTTCTATTAAGTACTACCACGTCTATTTATCTCCATACAGGTTAAAGTGGAGTGAGGTTTACCGTTCTTGTGCCGCAACAGGTCAGTTACCATGCTGCCCCCTCTCGTGTATTTTGCACGTTAATGTTAACATCTCTTTTTAGGCTGCTGATCTTGCTCCTAATACTCTTGTCTGCATGCCGACTTTCCTATACCCCTCAGGGAAACTTTGCCATTTCTTCACATTTCATGCTCACCAGTTGTCCACTCCCAAAAGTTAAAAACCCTTATATCCGATTATCGAATATAGGACGTTTTTGCCATTCGTGATAAATGAGGATCTTGTGTAAAAAAATACTTATGGGCAAATTGTTTTTTTTACATGTAAATTTATACACACTCGGCCCTATTTTAATGGGGGTTTTTTCTTGATTTATAATTTTTGCTATTTTTACTATTGAAATTCTTTTTAAATAACAAAGTTCTTTCTATTAGTCTTAAGCATGTCCTTTGGTTTCTTTACTATGGGATTCATCCCGCCTTTATTTCTGTATTGACTTAATATCGCTTTTTGTGAATTATTGACTTACATTGCTCTTTAACTTCGGTTGTAATTAATAACTGCCTTGCTCTCTTATCGGTTAAGTTAATTTGTTCTTTTGCTTGCGTTCTTTGCTATCTTTTCTTCGGTTCAACATGCATGCTGATTGGTTACAGTAGTCGACTAAATTATTTATTTAACCCAAGTCGTTCAATATAAATTCCATGCTTATCGCAACATGTATCGGCGATATTGTTTGAAGGTCGTGTCATTATTTTACTACGTATATGTTTTTCCTGAACATGTATATAGGTCTTTTTACCATCATATGTACTATAAGTTATGATAGTGAACTGAATACAATGATATTCTCATACCTTCACGCATTAACGGTGCCGAAAGAATAGGAACGTTTTTTTAATAAGCCTTGTACTGTATTTCATATTTTATAGTAAAACTATTTTGTGTCGACAATCTTTGCAGCAGGTACATGTGCAACGTAGCTTTGACTAATTGAGACACATTACTCCAGAGTAAGAGACTGTCCTTGAGAACCTTCAGCTCCTCACCTGTCTTCCAATATTTGTCACCATCACAGGTGGGCCGGCAATGACCGGGAAATCGCAATTAGTCTTTAATTAATAGAAGTTGATGAGGCCACACTTACTAGACTCATTAGTCCCGGGCATTGTTCTGCCACGTGTTCAAGGTCCATTATTACACAGGAGCGTATTAACTTACATTATTTGGACTCTCTTGATGGTGGCTCTGAGAGTCAGACTATTGGTATTTTTTCAACAGGTGGAATTGCTGTTCAATTATCGGCATTTTTTGTGCACATTCCATCGCGTTGCCTGATAAATTGGTATTGGAAGACAAGCGAGTGTGAGTTAAAATGTGATATCTCCACAACAAATTGAGGGCGAAACATGTATTATGGGATATAATAACGTGCGTTCATGTTTTGTTTATTTTTTGGCCTAAAACGCCTCTTATTGGTGATAGTAGAAACAACCAAATGATACGATGAATCGCATCTATGTGTATTCATCATTCACTTGTGTTGCCTCCATTAATTCCTCAGAATTGTATAATCACTGGAAGTATTTTTTTACCACCACTGATTTATCTTCACTCCCTATTGCTCGCCTCAGATCATCTGCCCATTATCTAGGACCTAATTAATAGGAATAGCAACCTTCAGTACATGCCTGTGACAGCATACCATGATAGATCATCTTCCAATAAGTTCCAGGTTTCAACTGAAGTTCAAATTGATGATCATGTGGCATACCCTTGTCTACGTGGACGTTCCAGGAGACCACCTAGTTCTTGATATTCAAGACTAACAAGTGGCACCTGATGTGATAATTCTTTTCCTGAATGTCTATATGGTCATTCCCATATCGCACGTTAGGGTAACAGACATATGGAAATCATGGGAAATATAAACCAAATGGGGTAGTAAAATAATGGGATAGGATATTCCACAACTGGTATGTTGGAAAATGTAATTAAATCTATTTTAGCTCCACTGACATCTATGTAATAGTAGAAGTGAGTGCGTGTATGCCAGAGACTAGGACTGAAAACACCCGAGAGTTGAACTTCTGTACGTCTCTCTACCTCACATATCTCTCCACTGACTATAAAAAAGAACACATGATGGGCTGTTCGTGGATTTTTCTAGTCATGGATTCTCCTTCATTGACTTTCACATGAAATAAGTTCTAATTTCTCAATGAAGTGTACTAGATCTTCGATTCTTGTGATATGGTAAAGAGTGTTTCAGTTTTGAATGGGTGATACCTCTTTTCTATTTTAAAGCCATAATTTATATTCTGTATGTTATAACTTATACAGGAGAGTTTCCCCTTTCCGATACTTGTATTGTGACATGTTTGTAACTCTTGCAATCGGACATACAACTGATATATTTATTACCAATGTGTGTAAGGGAACTATTTCCTGAATCAAACAGGTTACTCAAAGTGTCCCGCATTCACGCATTATTCACTTGTATCACTAAAATACTGAAAATAATACCTAGCTGTGACAATGAATGGAAAGGACCGCCGACATTTTTTTTTTACATTTTATCCAGGACTATAATATCACCTCACTGGTGGTCTTCCCCTAGTACCTGAGTGGAGGAGGTGAAACTGCAGCCGCGCCCGGGTTCGAACCCACATTTAAATGTGAGGGACCTGCTTTTGTCTTTTGTTTATCGATGAGGATGGGTTTTTTTTACACATGATGGTTATTCACTTTACAGCATGTCGCTGCATGTAGGATGTAACAGGGCCATCGCTTGTTAGTCTTCCCCAGGCGCCCACAAAGCCTCTCTTAGCTTTACAAACCTGTCATCTCAGCTCCATGTGCCACTCCAGTGTGTGGCTCGATATACGAGACCACAAGCTGCCTCTCTAGCCAGCCCTCATCACATGTTATTATTGATGTATGAGGGTCCTCTTCACCCTGGGGCTGGGCAGTTTAGGATTTTGGATTGACTGGTGACAATAATTCATATGTAATTTCACAAACTAGAGTGGGCAGGTAAATGTGGGACGCTCTCCACCTCCCTCCCACCCAATTTTTCATTGCTTGGCAGGGGCGTCCAAAGGTAATTTCAAGTGTTGAGACCTTTGGTACAAAATTAAGACTTACTGTATGTATTTTTAACTTCTTATAGTAAAGTAATAAGTATTCAATTATGATGTAATACCACATTTATTTTATATCTGGCGAGGTGGATACCAGGTACAACACCTCTTGACTTCAGTCATTCGGGTTCTGTTGGGCTTTTTCTATATCAAGTGGTCTCCCGCCCCCACACTACAGGTTCTGACTCTTGAAACTAAAGCGTTTTATATGTCTATATTATAAAGAAGTCCGTGATTTATATTAAATACGAATCATATCGATACAAGAAATGCTTTAAGTATTACATCAGAAAAAATCAACACCTTTATTGTTTTCTTGTGTCTCTGGAAGTCTTAATCAATGCCAAAACCATAACGAAAAATAATACAGACGTCAATCTTCTATCGTTGACTAATTTGGCATATAGTGTGTCAAGTTCAACTTAAGGCATTGGCTTTGAAACCAGTGGATTGATCAATCAACCCAGGAGTACTGGGTTCGATCACATGACCTACACGATAACGGATAACAGGCCATCCAAAAACGTCACCCCACTGCCCCGCCCTCGATGTGACTGACCTTCGAGCTCCAACTATCGTAATCGCTGAGGGCGT
Organism: Sthenelais limicola; assembly: GCA_942159475.1. Lineage (NCBI taxonomy): Eukaryota > Metazoa > Annelida > Polychaeta > Phyllodocida > Sigalionidae > Sthenelais > Sthenelais limicola. The sequence goes on along the minus strand of OW804095.1, from coordinate 63,741,082 downwards.
AAAACAACCACAAACTGAATCTACCTAATTTTGAATTTGAATTTTCTCCTTATATATATTCAAACCCTCCAACCTCTTTTAATAAAATCCCAACCACCTGCTGACAGTGTTCATCAAAGGACTGGTGGCAATCCATCGCTCAGCAGGTTTGTCCTGTAAGTAGTCATTTATGTGGTTGGTCGAGTGGTCAGCCTTGTTAGAGTAGATCCTCCAGGGTTACTACCAGCTGGTGTCTCTTCGCTGACACTATAATAGTAACAGCCTATACTACACTACAGATGGCTTCTATGTGTATTGTAGTGCAGGAGGAGGAGGGGGCTGTGGGCACTTCTGAACTGATCAAGAGTAAGAAGCGAGAGGAAACATCAGTCTTCTTCGCTGTCCTCGTGCTGACCACACGTGCTGACCACATCCTGGAGGATGCAGAGCGTCTCAGGTGTGTCCACGCGTTTATACTGGAGGAGAAGGAGTGTGATGATCACCAGGAGGCAAGCCTTTGCCCCGAATGTTTAGTCACTGACTCAAAGGGCTTCTCGCATCACTGATGTGTGGATATGGGTAAAGATTGCAAAACATATAACTTGGTAATACAACACCCCGCATTGTTTTTTTGCGAAGTGGGGAATTTCCTATTGTTTACGGCCCCTCAATACCCCTCATCATCTTGGGTATTTGGACTTGCATGCTTGCACAACACGCAGTCTCTTAATATAAGCTAATATACCTCGACAACTTCTGTAACTCTGGATGTAATAAATGCAAAAGGTAGGATAATCTGCTCAAATAACACGGAAGGGACTAATGACTGGGTAGTTTTCACAGTAGAAAGGCGCCTCGTCCATTGGACTGATATCTCCTTGGACTATAGAGAGAGACTCCTTAAGCCCTGTTGGAGAAAGCATTCAGACACCGCGGACTAAAATATCCGTCGAGAGAATAAATTATTCATCACTCTCTACTTCGGATGATTAACGCTTACGAGGATTAGCACTGCGTTTAATCAATAGCTATTTTAAGTAAAAGGGGAAACCGGCATGTTTGTGTAGCTGCCAAAGACGCTGGTAAATACAGCTGTACAAAAACATTACGGGCCTCTCAATACAAAAAAGGCCCGTCTCAATATTTCACAAAGACATTGCAAAGCTCTTAGACTTAACCATTCATCCGTCATTTTTGCCACGACGGACGGACGTCGTTGACGTGTTGGTTAAGACATGTCGTGATATGGCATGTTACAAAGCACATGTGACGTCCTCTCCGGCTGCACTCCTAAATCTTGGCGTCCAAAATTCTCGGGAGTACACCATTCGAACATAGATAACCATAACAACAACAAAGGCCATTGTTTATCTTCAACTCTATACTACGGAGAAATTATTCTACTAGGGATAACAGGTGGTTCATATGGATTCGTCACTCACTAGATATTCAAGGAACTTTCGTTATCTAAACATTAACGATGAATTACTTGATAAAATCAGGTCCATGACAATTCGATGAATGTTATGAACACACGTGTTGAACTAATCAATCACAGACATATCTTTGCTGGTTATGGTTACTTTCGTTATGTATCAACATCTGAAAGAATCAAAATCTTTGCAGAGAAGGAATCATGTACTGGAAAGAATAATCTTGTGTTTAAATACGAGCTTCTAAATGCAAGGAGTATGACGTGGACATTTTCAGATATATACCAAAACAATTTGCTCTGAGATTTAAATTATTCATAGGAAAGGAGTTTCTTGCAGCAACTAGTAAATGCATGAATGTCCCCAATTCTTTTTCCTGAGTGGGGAAAGTTAGGGTCGACAATTTTTCTCTGAGTCTTTAATTGAGGAATCACGATGGTATTTAAAAAGTATGACGTTATAATGTTGGAGGATCCACTCCTTCCAATGCTCGCTCGTAGGATGTACCTCCCCCTGGAAACGAAGGTCAGTTACTGAAATCTTTACCCCGCCCCTCAATTGACCCCTTGTTATTGATTGAAAAATCTCAAGGGATACCATGTCCAAGTTGTTGTATAAATTTTCTCTTTTTTGTTTGAAGAAAAAACTCATGCCCATGTGGTTAGATCTTGGGCTGTCTAACTAAAAGGTCTGATATAAAATACAACACGATTTTCCCTTATATACAATGTTTTTAAGTAGCATACTTGATACTTTCAATGATACTGAGTGATCTGGTAATATGCTGACACGATCTCCTCCGAGGATATTTAGTATCTTTGTATATTATATGCGCGTCAATAACCAATTGGAGACATTAAAGCAAAACGTTGGTATTCCTTTAGCCGTTGAAACCTTAATTAAACAGGGAGTTGTATATATATATATCGGGAGTAGACATAGCTTATTATATTGCCCTAGCATCTGTAAGAAGTTTGCTTTGACAAGAACAATACTAACTCACAGAATCTACCATTGTTTCAATTTAGCATGAGTTCAGGATCGGGCCTATACACGCCATAGCTTTTCATGAGTATAGGTAATCCCTTGGCCGGCTTGGGTGAATGGTCCGATACCATCCCCTTCTAAGAAACAGCCTGCTCATTAAATGGTGCAAGTTTATAAAAGAAAAATCTGTGGCAGTTGGGACTATTGACCTCAGGTTATTTTCAACTGGGTCATATAACTAATGTACCTAGCTCATTCTGATTGTCTTATATGTGATATTGATTAAATAGACATAAAAGACCTATGTATATGATATGGATGGTGTACGGAAACCAGAATAGGCTAATGGTGCACGATTTACTCTGGGGATGATAAATAGTGTCGTCGTACACTAGTAGCTGAGTATTCCGGTAGATGTCATGGTTGCTGTTGGTTGTTGTGCCTGTGGTCGAGCTGGTACCTCGATATAAATGATACTACTGTTGTTTAATCTGTTTTTGTTTTATTAGTTTTAGTCATTATTTTTAATTGTGGGTTAGATATTTTTTTCCAAGTGGGCATGGGTACAGGGATTCTTCTATTTATCAAGGCCTTTTAACTTCTAAGCCTCGGTATTCCGTTCTAGCAGAGTGCTATCCTTATGACTGAATATATCACGGCTCATGTCACGAATAATAAAAATATCTTCTCAGACACAATATCCTTCCCGTTTTAAGTTTCACCGATACCTGTAGAAGACTGGCAAACAGCTTTCGTGTTTTAATCGTTGACATGACACTAGTTAAGCTTTTCGTGACAATCCCATAGCCACATGATCTGGTCATGCGTTTTGTACAGCTGTTCTGACGAACCATCGGTTTAGCTGGTACATGTGGCTTTAATTGTTTCATTTTTGATCGTGATAAATCAGTCTATGACCTGATACCTGGCCACTCGTTCTGTCCGCAGAAGTTAATCAGTAAACTCATTTATCAAGTGTGCTTTTCCCTGAATAAGCACGCGAGAATAAATATTCCCTCTTTCACAGTTCCCTCCCTTTTTAGGGAGTTTGAATTCGTGAAATTAATTATAAGCATCATTTCTTTTATAATAAATTTTGGGTCGAGTTTAGATATTCGAACCAAATATCCAAATGATTCATCTGTATTGGTGTGCCTAGAATCTTCTGATTTACCCTTTTCTGAGACTGCTGTAAAATGATCCCTATCTCCCATCATAATTGATGATTAATAATGGTTTACTTAGAATTTTGCCGCAAAACTCTATCTACTCATGAATCCTTTCCTTCTTGCTCGTCTCGACCAGCTTCTCTGGGCACATCCATTTATTATTCCTACATCCCTCCTGTTTCCCATGTCTCACTCACACCTTAGAGAAAGGATTACTCAGTCTTAGCTCGCACCGATCCTGTCCCGTCCACCTCAACTCCTCCTTATTGTCTTTCTTTCTTTTCCTTCGCCCGTGCTTCTACCCCCCCCCCCCCCACACACACACACCTACCCCCGCCCCTGACGTAACTCATCTAAGAGAAATCAAGTTGTGATTGCTGCCACAGGGTTACGCCACTGGGTATATAGTCTTGCTTCCAGTCGTGTGTGTGCCTTGAGGCATACGCAAACCCGAAACTGCTGACTATTACTCTGACGTGAACAGGGGTCATAACCCTGGCGTACCATGTTTACTGACGTAGTATTGTGACGTGTACTTGGCGGGAAACCTGCCAGGTTTTACAGAGGGCTGGCCGCAGAGAAAGTTCATCCCTTGTTTCACCTGCCCTTGGGCCCTTATTTTCTCTCAGCAGTTTGTCTGTTTCCCATGCTTGTTAGTAAATCAATTTGACCCCAGACACATCTTGCTCTCCTCCGCTTCTTCCACTTTCTGTTACCTGCTGTGCTCATATCACTAAAAACCTGGTCATGGCGAAGGGCGGAATTTAAGATTCTGTTTGCAGGTTCATTTTTCATTGTTTTTCATCTTGGTTCTTAGTTTTTGTCAAAGTCACTCGTGAAAATGGGAATGCTTGCCACCCCCTGGTTGTACCATCCAGTTCACCAGATCACTCGTGATGTAGGACATGTAGGATTATAGATTAGAGGAATATAGGATTATAGATTAGAGGAATGTTAATATTGTATGTCAGGTAACACTGATTACTGATACCTCTACCATCCAAGATACATATATACCCGTTTAAATGATTAATAGTTAATTAAATGGGTTCAAATCGGGGTTAGGAAGGAAGAAAAACAAGGGATGGCGTAAAGCTCTACCTGGATAATAAATATAAGACCTTATACTAGACCCAAGGAAATTGGCATGGGCTAGAAAATAACAGATTTTGAGGTGATCATCTCGCTTTCACCACACTTTTTCAACCTCGAGGTTAAAAAAGCGTGAACAGAACCAGAGGTCAGGGTGGCGGTTTGGAGCAGATGTACACACCGCTGGCCCACCCAGAACCACGATAATGTGTTGTCAGTTGCGTCTGCTGGATCCCACTCTCCCCATGTCCTGGTGATGAAAAAACTTGTCTTCAATAAACACGAACAAGTCTATCCTCCACATCGTCAGATCATGAAGCAATAAAAGCCCATCAGCCATCCCTAGCTGTAGCCTAAACAGTGGTCAGGCATGAGTAATGGGTGGTGTCAGGTGCTGGCTGAGACAAAACCATTAAAAAATGTTCCAGGACAATGAAGGTGGGGAATGGAAATGGGGGGAAACGAAGAAGGAACGTGCCCGAGTAGATGGGTCTGAGAATGGGGTGGTGGGAAAGTTGGGTATATAACTCTAGGCTGAAAAAATAGAGTTTTTAGCTGTTGAGAAATCTCTAAGCAACTTAGCAAGACATGGAGGATTGGTGATGATTCAAGTGAAGTAGACCGACTGATAGACACACTTGAAAGTCTACTGTCCCCATGTTACAAAATATCGCAGACAATTAGTACTCAAAATGTAATTACTATGCTGCAGCATATATGTGGGTTTTTTTTAAAAAAAAAATGTATGTACCGCCCTCTGTTAGTTCTGTGTTTAGCGACCCCATAGGGTGAGTGTCGGAAGGTTATCAGTGCGCTCGTGCCATCCATCCTTCACCTGGCGGGCGGGCCGTTAATCATTACGAGAATGCCACCAGGGGGTGTTGTATTTGGGCTTTATATATATTCCCGAGCTTTATTCTTACGAACGGTGGGGAAAATAGTGCACCTCACATACACAGATTGCAAGTGTGCGTATCGAGTTGCATCATTACAAATTGGGACCTTTAACACGTCCAGGTGATTGTGCAGGTGCCCATTTCGATGACTTGGCTCAATCTCATTGGTTGTGATTGCTTCAGTGAATTATATCATTAATTTATTCTTTAATTTATATGAGCCTTGGGTACAGTCCGCTCTAACCTGCTCATTATTAAACTTTTAACATTGTGTGTATTATTGTCTTGTGGTAAATGGGGAGTCATTCATGGACCTGAATCAGCAGGGAAAAATACCAAAAACAGCGATTCCCATGAAAAGAAAGACAGGGATACCAGGGGGAACAAAATTAATACATCAAATGGGGTTCAGCTGATTGTGATCGCTATTTCTTGCCGTTGAAGATTTATTGGTATATTATTCCATGTTTGAGTCCCGGGCCTACAGTTTCTAGGTCTACATACATCAGGGAGTTGGATATAATTGAAGATTGTTTCGCCATTGAAACAGGATTTTAAAGAGAGCTTGTTCTCTTTATCACGGGAATAAACGGGACAAGTTCCCCTGATTTCAACACTAGGTACCTTTGAATCTGGAGTGATAAACGTGATTGGCAGATTCACGCCATTTGCGTTCGTATGTGGAGTTCGCTGTTTGATAGGTCACCACTCTCTCGCCTACTAGCCCTCTAAATATGCGGGAATTCAGGCTCTTCCCAATCGCTTAGTGTTTTTGTGAGTGAATTTTCCATCATTTCTTAAGATGCCCCTTAGTTAAAATTAATATAAGCAGGGCAATATTAATATACACATATTTACTCTCTTGACAGATGGAATTACTATAGTAGTTATACTAGTACTTAAAGGCTTGGGGAGTTTTACATATAGTATTCTTTGGTAGGGGACTTGGCTAATGACCCCTGTTGAATAAAACGATGGTTATTGCTCAGACATTGATTGATTTTGCATACACGCGAGGGTAATCCTCCAGTGTAAGCTAATGTCAGATTTGACCACTCCCCTCAGTAATTGCCGCCTCGGCAGGAGCGGCTTCCCTTCTTTACCAGCGCCTCGCCCCTATTCCTCCAGTACCTGGCGCACCTGGAGTAACACTTGGGCAATCCTGGTGCTGCTGGCCCGCCTCCTCCTCCTACAGCATGTCACCCTCCTAAAGCTTCACTCTACATACATCGCCTTCGGTCTGGGAAGCCCTCAATCACCCCTGATCCCTCGAGAGGCAGGATTATGGAATCTGACATGCAGGAGGAACTTTAAATGATCATCTAGTTTAGATTGGTGTGTGGTGGTGGTAGTATGTAGGTACGTGCACCCTCTGCCGTTCACGTAAACGTAGACGGCCCCAGCTACGGCTCCTCCCCAGTCTGCTCCTGGCAATGTATCACATAGGAGGAGCCCCTTCGTGTGGGGTACATACACACAGCACATTACATCCAACACTGGTTCTCTCATGATGATGGTGATGGGCAAATACCAGCATCAGGTACATGGATACACATCAGCATCATTCCATGCGGACATGGTTGAATGATTCACGATGATGTCACTTAAAATGACTCCAGACAGTGAGTCAGTGTGCGAAAGACCATGGAGTAGTATATAATATTGACAATGTCTTGGGGTACCAAGTGTCCTCCAGTATTACCTCAGCGTGGAACTGTGAGTGTTTTCTGTGCGAGCAAACCTTTCCACTAGTTTCAACACAAAGGATATCCTTTGTAGGAATAGCTACCACTCTTTATTAGGAACCTGTCACCACACTTCTTTAATGAAGCATTATGATTAACTTCACTGGATATTTCTACTCCTATTAGTAAAGGAATCTAAACCCGATCTAAACTTATCAAAACATTATTGGAACTGGTGCACTGTTCCACATACACACATCATCACCATGGCTCCTTGTTGCCGCTGTGGGGCGGTTATGCCGTCTCGATCATCCCTTTCGCTTCGACAGATGATCAAACTATCCTGTCTCACCGTGGTCAGTATAGCTTATTCCAGTGTCACTTCTGTAGTTCGTCATCTCTAAATGCCTGCATCCCCCATCTCTAGACTAAAAAAACCCACAGCGATGACTCCCACGCCAACAATGATAATATAAACATACCTCTCTAAATTTAGTGCCACAGTCCCAATTTCCCGACTACTATTCTAAAATAATATTGGTATTATGCTTTGTTTTGTTCCTGGTACACTTCATCGTTTATTTGTAGGTCTGATACATGGGCAAATGTACATGTACTGTGCCACTGCACTGTCTTTGGTCAGAGCCTGTAGTGTTACTGTTGTGTCGCGGATAGAATGTGTCTAGGATTCATGATACCTTCCGATACATTTATTATCAGTTTACCATAAAACATACATATCAACAAAGGGATATACATCCGGATACTGGTCAGTCAGTGCTTGTAGTTATTACCGAAGGGATTAGGGTGTTAGCTTGTTCTTCTATTTTCCGCCTTTGAGGAACCTTCCTTCATCTAGGGAGGGTTTGAAGTAAACGTCTCATTGAGATTCTTAGAAAGATGCGCTACCTGCACCTATACATCCAAAAAGGAAGAGGAGTGAATTGTTAGTAACTACATTTAATGATTGATCTAGAACTCATTTCCATCAGTTTAGATTAGATCAATTGAATTACATGTATACTATATTATATATGTATTAAATGCCGATGAAGCGCGTTGGAAACTTTATCTCGACCATGCAACACAAACTGTTGCCTTCAACCTTCCGGGTAAGTTTTGTTCAGTTTATAGGTGAAGGTTTATCCTCCATCATTTATTTTCAGCGTGTGAATACTGCCTTTAATAGTTTATAAAACAAACACTTTTATTGTCCGTCTCATCTACCTGCTTAAATAAATGGTTGAAGAGAACTTTCCAAGAATGACTATTAATGTGCCACGGTTAGTTTGTGTATGCTGATATATTCTATCACGCGTGACACCTACGTTTGTGCCATGAGTCAGAGAATTTAATAATAGGAACAGTGACTGATTTTGTGAGGTCCAAGTGAAAATAGGCACAGTATATCATGGCTTGGTTTATGGTAGGAGAAATAGGGTGGGAAACCTGTCGTGTCTACCTGTGTTACGTCTATTCGGTCAGGTGCGGGTATTCCAAGTTCAACAACCTCCAGCATAAAGCATACTTAAACTGACACTGCTGGAAATTCCTGACCCTACCATATGTTGAAGGGATCGTGTGATTGAAAACTGAGCTATCCTCTTCTTGCATAGACCCAGACCAGACCCTTTAGGGCCTCTTTTCCTGTCATCATTTAAAAAAGACAGAATGAGATTTTGTATGATATTTCTTCAATTTCGAAACCACGGGGACGCGAATTTTCGTTAATGTAACAATGCATGTAGGACTGTCCTCACGGTTGAAACACAGTTCAAGGGTCTGTCCTAAAATGCTGGTCTTCTCCTGATCATTGATATGGCGTATATTATGTTTTGTACGTGGGGGTTCAGTGGACCAGGTGTATGCCATTGGCTTTATAATGGATGTTTGATTCAGGACGTCTGTGTTCGAGTTAATGACTTCTAACACGATCTGTACATAATACGTTTGTCTCAGCACTGATATGCACTGGTATACAAAATAATTGCTAGCTTTTTATATTTGAATTTGGGAAACCCGTTCAATATGTTAAAAGGGTGCAAAAGGGGACGAGGAAAAACAGATGTTATGATATCTTATTTTCTGTGTTTATTCGCAAAAACAGAGTGGTAAAATATTGTATTCATGAAAGCCGAATTAGAGGTATAAAATAGTTGTTAGCGCTACAATCCTTCTATCCTTAGGTTTTTTTTGGTGCCTCTGGTAAGGTGTGTACACTATTTTAGATGGATATAGTCGATGAGGGATATGGTGTGTGCCAGAGAAGACGGGCAAGCTCGTACCTGGGGCAACACACTGTGATGTGTGTTTTTATAAAGCACGTGGTAAGGGTTTGCAAACACTGGGTACTGGAGATTTATTGTTATAACCATTAACAAGATCCTGCTTCCTCGCCTTCCCTTCTGCCTGTCTGGCATTCCTCCTCGCCTCGTGATTCGACGAGAGGTAAACAACTCATGTATGAAATATATTAAAAGATGGGAATAGTCAGAGTGATTGGAGAGGTGGAATCATAACGATAACAATATGTTGTTGATAGTATGCCAACCATTTAATGTACGAGTCCCGTGGCAATGCTGATCTGGGAAATGTGAATCATTAAAAGTGAAAACAAAAGCACATTACGTGGTATACAACAAAAACTGAATTCGACTCATCTAGAATATATGACTCATTGTCATATGATGAATTGCCCTAGGAGGTCAGATTTGTGGTTAGCCACAGAAGATTGTGACATAAAATGCGAACAGGAGGTTTCTGGATACCCGCAAGTTTATTTTAGATAATGATTTTGTTAGATAGTATTCACATAAGCAGATAGTCCCTAAGATCTTGCACTGAAAGGCGTCTTTTTTTTAAATTTCCGTTTGGCGTTATCTGATGCAAAGATCCAAGAGTGTGATGATACGTATACATGTTAGGTTGCGTGTAGTGATACAAGTTCCCTGTACTCCTGATTTGCCTATATACCACTTCCAGGCTCCCTCACCCATACGTCATCGCTGACCTTTCAATACTGCCCCTCCGCTACTAGATGGCGCCACGCCCCCACCACAGGGGGCGCTCGGAGCCCTGGTGGCAGCTTCAATCATCAATCATTTCTATTAATAGAAAGTCATCTCCCTTTTTGTTGTAAATCGTGTATAAGACACAGCGGTTAGTGTTGGGGCGAAAAGAAATATTTACCTTGTTGTGGCAGCATGGTTTATGTGACGATGTATTACCGTGATTTTTAGTTGATGACGTTCCGAGAGGAAGGCTGGTTTTCTACTTGATGTGTAAAGCCGAACAGGTGGTCTTATGAAAACAATTACATTGGTAATGTCATTATAGCCCTTTTTTAAAAAATCCATTAGTTTAGGAATTTTGAACCCATGATCGCAGTGAATTGAACGCATGAGTTTGAATCCCCACCGATTCAAAACTTAAGGACGATTTTAATCTTTGTCCGTGGGCATATATATATATTTCATTAAGTGACAAATTGAATAAAGGCAAAGCCTATTATTTCAATAGGTTTTTATACGAGCTAATATGACATCTAAAGCTTGGATCAAAGTGGTATATCGCAAAGCTCCTGCCACTGATGAATCATCTTTACCTGTTTTAAAAATGAGATATTTATCCATTTGTCCACTTCATTTTGAATGATTTTTCCCTTCCCTTTTCCAGAGCCAGGAGGTTGGTGGTGACGTTGCCATGGATCGCATGAAAAAGATTCTTAGTTCGCCCATCACAAAGAAGAGGGCGCTATCGTCTAATCGTTATTTCGGGGTGGCGTTAGAAGAAGTTATTAAACGGGAAGGGACCACAGTGCCCTACCTCGTCCAGAAAATATGCACTTACATTCAAGAAAGTGGTAAGCATATATATGTATATATGTATTGTTATCATTCCTACCCTTCCAGTAGAGAATATACAACACATGGATTAGGTTTTGCTAGCAAGCTCAAAGTGTTCTCAATCATCTGGTCGAAGATTTTTTTGGGGAAATAACTGGGTTTTCACTATTGTTAATTACGTAAGTGGGTCTGTGAGATCCAATCAAGCGTCATTGCAATTTCACATTCTCAAAAGTTGGTGTTTTAAGTACAACTATAAGCTTTGAAGTAGATATACCTCCCCGTTGCAAGGGAAACATCCAAGATGACTTAACTCGATCCATCCATGTTATGTATGTATTTTCGATGGCTTCCTGCCTCCATGACTACGTCTAAGGCCCATTTTGTACCTCTTCGTCTTCCAGGCATCGCATGTGAAGGCATCTTCCGTGTGAATGGTAACTCCCGCGTCGTGGAACGTCTCCGGACGTCATTCGATCGCCATGGTGACGCTGATCTCGAAGAGGCCGGTGACGTCATGGCTGTGGCTGGTCTACTTAAATTGTACCTGAGGGAGTTGCCGGAGGGCGTCATACCAGACACCATGACCAAGTTATTTGTTAACACACAACTTGGTACGTAGTGTTCATTTATCATTAAAAACAGTGGTCAGTATGGGGCCTTAGTTTTTCTAGTATTAATTGAATATGTTTAATTCTTAATTGGATTTATTTTTGTGCATTTTCTTTAAACTTTCAAAATCTTATTAATCCAGCTAATGGTTTTCACCAAACTCTTTTGCTGTCAAAAGAAGAAAAAAATTAATAATGTGGCATGTCTTATATTGTTGAACTGATATTTTACAATTCACCTAACACTCCAATATTCACTTTTGTTAGGGGGTTGAAAGACTAATTTCTTCCACACGTTTTACCTTTGTAGAATGCAGTAATGATATAAAAGAGTGCATAGCGCGACTACGGGTCCTGCTCCGGAGCCTGCCACCCCCTGCCTACAACCTACTCAAGTTCCTCTCCCGCTTCCTCACCCTCGTCTCACAAGAGGAAAAACTCAATAAAATGAATCCTGTCGCTCTTGGTATAGTCTTCGGTCCCAATTTATTCAGGTAAGGCAGAAAAGGTTTCTCTCCCACCGCCCTCTCATGTCCCCGCTGGTGATGTATATACTTCCATACCCCGATGATTTTCAGACTGGGGTTACAACTTTGATGAAATTATAGTCTCATCTCTATGCTGTGGAGAGCAAGTTTCTGTGTGAATTCATTCCTTTCAAAATGTTGATCCATCAATTATGACGTGTATATCATGGGTGATTATAGCCAGGAAGCCTGTTTTTCTTTATCTAAATGCCAAAGAGAAATCAATTTCAAAACTCTTCCATCACTATGCACAGCATCACCATTTATGATTATTTTTCATCAAAACACGCCAAATGATTTTGGTAATATTCCCACAAGCCTTACAAAAACTCATTCACACAAATTTTGGCAGATTTATCTTCGATTACCCACAGTAAAAACTATTTTCAAACATTTCAAAAACATTTTTATTACTAGTTTCGTCTTAAGTTTGGATTTCTCTGGTGTGAACAGAACCAACTAATTCATAATATACGAAAATGTATTGTACTCAAGAGTTTTTGTTTATATTTGAAGTGTTTAATGATCTATATATTAACCCTGGATCACATACGTCCTAATGTGTGCTGAATAAGTGAATGACCGAGCAATATTCAGACAAGTCAAATGGAAATCCTTAAGTTGGATATTCTACATGCGGGTCTATATTATCTAAAATATTCAACACTTCGAAAATTATACTATATATGGCCTAACTGATCATGAATTTTGAACTCAATAAGTAGAGACGCTATATTATGTCTAATGGGATATAAATAGAGAACCCGCGTGTAGATGGTATCTTATGTCGCCGCATGACTTACTCCCGCATGACGTGACGCATGCTTTCTCTTCTCCAGCGAGTCGGAGTTTGACACCGACAGGTAACGCCCTGAATTCTCCTTGGGCACCACTACTCTTCTCTTTGTCTTGTATTCTTGCGCCTTTCTGTACTGTATTAGTTTATGTGATATGGACGGGGAAGGTAAAGGGGGCTAGACAATGTCTTCTCAATGACAGTATAATACCCCAAGTGATATTGGAATACCAGCTACAATGAGACAATTGTAAGTTATCGTATCATCCTGATATGTTTTCCACGCTCTGAACACTATCACTAGTTTATGTTTCCATTTAAAATGAACTGGCTTTATTGGGCCCATAATTCCTTTTTTAAGGTTCAGTTACCGAAGAATACTATTGCAATTTGTATAACCTCAGGAGCTCAGATCGAAAATTATCGACTCTCCTTCTGTGTCTAGCCTCTTTTATCCGTCCCTCCTTCCCCCAAAGTCCTACTCACAAAGCGTGAATCATTGATATTTGTTTTCACTTTAAACATGTTTCACCCGTCACTAAAGCTAATACTCCACTGTTACTGTCAGCACTACAAGTCCACTCTCACACAAAAAAAAACGTCAACAAAACGTCAGCGAATTTACCCCGGACCGTTTAAAAATATAGGCTGACAAACTAAAAGTGGTTTAGATTTTGAGTACATGTAGGTAGTAGGTCATACCCATTTGGGGTTATAAATTAATTATAAAAAAGCTTTGCCTGAGAAGTTGCTATAACAGCTGGTATGCACCCTGCATGGCTATTTTCTCTTTATATTAAGATGGTGGTAATATTAATCATAACTACTATGCGCTGTTGAGTTGGTTGTGGCAAAAAGTATAAACTACACTCGTTGGTTGTGGTTAATTTGTTCTGTCCGTGAACCTGACTTGTGATATTGACCAGCAGTGATTCCTCAATGACTGACATCGTGTTATCTCAAACGTTATTCTCTGTCCGTCTAGCAATTTTTCGCCCTAAGAGTTATTCTTTTTTAAGTGTAGAATCACTCACTTTACCATATATTAAGTGTGTGTCGACGTACTAATATCCTTCGTTAATATACTTTCTGTTTATATATTTTATCAACTTTAGCCTTTTACTAATATTTTTTCATTGTTTTTTAAAGATTGTCAGGGAAATATCGTAGTTTTCATTTTTTTTTTCATTTTTTTTTGAGGGGGGGGGGGCGTTACAAATGATAAATCAATGTGGGAATTTAGGTCATTGCTCTGTTTGCTTAAAACGGTACTTCTTCTGCATGGGAGAACGAAACAGAATAAAGCAGCCTTTTTTTTATAGCATTATTTGCTTCATTGCATTTACCTTTTCTGATTTCTTCAACGCTTGGATCTCGTTATTTGTCCCTCGTTTGGTCCTTTCCGACTACGTTTTCCTAATTATTTTAACAATGTCTTGTCTTTCGTCAATTATGTGTGATCAATTAATCCTCTAATCATTTTATTAGTATGTATGGCTGAAATGTCCATTCGTCTTTCTTCTCTGTATTCATAGTCATTAGTGAGATAAATTCCCGGAATTAACAGATTCCAAATTGACTACATGTATTTTAGTATACAGAAACCACTTGGAAACATAAACAACACGGGAAAGATAATGCACGCTGTTTTACTTGGACAATGTATTATGAAACTATCCTCTATGGCTTTGGGAATTACTGGTAGAATAAATCAGATGTATTTATCCAGATTGGTATCTATTTAACTATTATCAACATGTTGAAATTACCATCATACATACCAGCAGGCACTTATATAAGATCATGGTGCGGGTACAGTCTGCCGTACTGGACTTTTCTAATAGATTTACCTAATATCAGGGAGGTATATATCTCTCCCTGATAATACTGATTCTACGATACATATTCTCGGAGGCTCTTCTGTTAACTCTATTCGCCACTATTGGTTCTATTGTGCCTTCACTTGGTCGCGCGTCCGATCTGTGTTGAATCGGGTTTTCGCACCGATGCATATACTAAAGGTGTTAGCAATCGACACCGAAAGTCAGCAAAGCTACACTTGTTTCGTCAAAGCTAATCGGCTCAAATGTATTGGGCGATTGGTTAGCACCAGTGGCAAGCTATCTAAAGTAACATTAGATGCAGCTATGCGTTGCATGAATCGAAATTATCTATTCTAAACTAGGTCGTGTAAAAATACCATTCATTCTTTCTAGAGTCGCCATCCAAGGGTACAATTTGTTTATCATTTCCTTAGACAATTAATGATGTAAGCTTTAGGCATTAGTATTTTTCCTGGCTTGTGATTATATTTTCGAGTTCATTTATTACCGCCTATCAGACGCAGTAAAATAATACCATAGAAATCATTGCATTATATACTTGTCGGTACTATTGCCCGATTTCATATCTAATAGCAAAGGACGTCATTGCATTGGGTTGAATTACATCAGATAATATCTACATGTGAATTCATTCGGTTTCCTTTGCCCGCCCGGATAACTACCCCGAGAAAATTCTCAGTGCGTTTTCAGATGTTTGTTTGTGGACCAGGTTCTTCCGAACGGGGAATGATTAACTGGTGACAGTGTTATGAAAGATCTTATGGTTTGTTCTCTTTCTATATGTGCACGCGTAGGTGTTCTGGAGGTATTGAAGGTCTCCGCCAGCAAGGCGTCACCAACCAGATTGTTCTCCATTTCATCACACAGTACGACGCGCTGTTCCTTGAGGCTGATGAAATCTCGCCCTACAGCAGTGGTACGACACAGGTAACCACATTTACTTTGTATTTTCTTACTAGAATGCAGTTTTAGTTTCTATCTAGGATGTTTCACGAACTCAGTTTCCCAACAGTACCAAGTTTTAGTCTGTCATAGTGCTCACTCAACTATTCGGTCGTACTTTTGATATGATACCGTTCAGGTATTCTTAGATCATAGAGTAGACTATTGTTATTCTTCGTAAATGTACTCATCTTATGCTATAAAAAAAGGTACTGTTGTCCGCATGTCATTGATATTGTTACTGTGGATAGTAAGTTAACACAATGAGGTGTGATAGGGGCTGGAAATTTTTTGAAAAGAAGCTCGCTTATATTTTCGTATTTTCCTGTTCTTTTTCGTCATAATCTATACATTTTGTCGTATTATTTTAGATGTTTTGTTTGTTATGACATGTTATACTACTTGGCGTACCTTATGTACATCCTAAATAAATATATAAAAAAATCTTTTTGCATGAATATATTTTCTTTTTATCCATATCAATCTCATTCACTGAGCCAACTCTATCTTTATTTCTTTCACCTGACTAAGACATTGTATTTCCACCCTAGGTTGTGGAGTTATCCAAGCCAAGAAGCACCCCACCTCCCCGACCTCCCCCACCACAAAGGGACGGGGCTAACTCCCCTCCAGTTCCCTCCCCCAGAAAGGTATCAATATAATTTATATAATATATATTCAGTATTAGGCCATCAGCTGAGCCTCAGAATATGGCTAGAAAATGATTTTCGTTCCGGATTTTGGGCACTACTTTTTGACACCAGTTTCCAATTGCTAATACTATATATTATAATATCCCAAAAGTTCTCCATGATATTCGTGCCAGTTTTTGAGAAAATGAGCAATCAATCAGACAGTGCAAAGCCTATGGAGCTTATGGTATGGCTTCATTTTTAATGGTAATTTTAATAGTCCATCATTTATTTGGTAAACGTTGAATTCTCGGTCCTACTAAATTTTCATGATTGATTCAAAATCTCCAGAATCTCCTGATTTCGAATCTGTCAATTTCCACTTTGTAATTTTTGAGGAATTTTAATTATTGACGTTTGGAAAAAAAAAGTTAAAAAATTAAATAATTAATCAATGAATAAATTATCTAATGGGTTTAGAATCAAGTGACTGATATGAATTGATAGGAAATGATGTTCCCTAAAACTGTTTTTATTTGACCTAATATGTCAGTGCATTATTTTCAGAGTTATTTGCAAAATACCTCACGATTAATGACCTTTGACCTTGACCTTTATGAGGCATTTTGCTAATAACTCTGAAAATAATGCACTGACATCTTAGGTCACAAGAAAACAATTTTAGGGCACAGTATTCTCTATTGATTGATATCAGTCACTTCATTCTAAATATAGAAGATAATATTTTTTATTATTTATTTATTTAATTTTTTACATTTTATTTTCCAAACATGGAGAACTAAAATTCCTCAAAAGTTAGAAAGTTAAAAATGGCAGATTCAGAATCAGAAGATTCCGGAGATTTGGAATCAATAAAAAAATCATTGGTATGACCGAAGATTCAACATTCATCAAATAAATGATGTTCTATTAAAATGACCATTAAAATGAAGCCAGACCATAAGCTCCATAGGATTTGCACTGTCAGAAACAATGCCCAATTACTCAAAATCTGGCAGGAATTACATGGAGAACTTTTGGGATATTATAATATAGGGTATTAGCAATAGGAATCTGCTACTAAAAAGTAGTGCCCAAAATCCGGAACGAAAATCACTCTTTTGGGGTACAGCTGATGGCCTATATACCTATACATGGTTCCCGCCGATCATTAACAATCATTAATAATTATTGTTTAATGGTCATTAAGTCATTCAATTTTGTATTTCTTCCTTAAAATCATTAAAAACTAGACAACTGAACAAAAGCGCGGATGCAAGTTCTCAGATTATTGTCTGAATTCAGATACATTGGAAAACTGGAAAATTGACAAATGTCCCCTAAAGTACTCCTTTTAACATCCACATGTACCAACATTTTCTCAAATTCCCATTTGTCAGATTCATCGTTGGTAGCTTTGTATCGAAGTGCCTATCTTTTTCTGAGGAAAAGATAATGCATAAAGTAAATATGAAACACATTTAAAAACATTTTAATATCCCTTTACTTCGTCTCTAAGAAGTCATTAAATATCAAGTAAATTACTCATTAAAAGTCATTAAATTCAATGTGTTCTGGGCCGCGGGAACCATGCTATACTACATACATGTTACCATTAGCACCGACCATCGAAGCTTTTATACCAAGAAATTCATTGTTGTCTATTCGTGCAGAAAAGTGTATTAGTTGCTTTTTTAAAACTATTCTCGTTACTTTTGTCTATTTTAAATATTTATGCTCATGTATACATAAATGATATGTTTGTCACTTTGATGACTACTGCGAACGCGATGATGGTTTATTGAAAATACTGTTAATATCAATATGGCTTTGTACAATAAAGTGCATTATTATAGGGATCTGAAGATATATATTTGTTCATTAATTTCCACAAATATTCTTGCTTAGATATATATCATGTCTATAATGGATCTTTCATCTATCATTAGTAAGATTTTAACAATTGATTTTTGGTATAGCACTGCAGACCTAAGCTCACGGTGGCGTTTGGAAAAATCTCAATTAAATGTGACTTGTTTTTCGTTGTCTTGTTTGTTTGATCAATTCTCTGCTGGTAATCTCTAGATGCGTTCACGCGTGGCCATGCTACAGGATGATGACATAGGAGCTAGTGATGAATCTCATGGCATCTCACCCCGCAACAGTGTCATCACTCCCCGCCTCTCTGACGATGAATACCTCGAGACGTATCGGTCTGCCTCTCCATTTGTACTTGACAGGTGCGTCTCGCCTCTGGCTAGATTTCTTATTACAAAACCAAGAGGCGAAACACATGAACTCATTGTTTTAGGGAGAAAGCTGTTCATTTATTGATGGATACATTGTTTGTCTGATTGGGCTTCTTTTTTTTCAAAACTTTACTATTAATTAGGGAAATTAAGCAACTCCTATTAAATGAGATTTCGGGGGGAAAAAAACTTCATTGTTTTTATTTTGGCGTTCAGAAATCCATTTCGTTTGGGTGTTTATCAATTGAGATGTATATATACTTTTTCCAGGAACATTGTCTTTATTTCTGGGTATAGTCAGGTTACCCATGACCTGAAAATGTCATAAGTTCCTCCTCGTGACAGTTCTGTCCGACATAGATCCTGTGTTTTAATGTGATGGTAATGGATACAGACTCTAGTCTCTAGTCTGTGAGTGGTTTAGGTTCTCTAAGTAAGGTTCCTAGCTCTCTAGTTGTGCGTGTATTGATGTGTGTCCGTGTGGTGCTCTTACAGTGACCGGAGCGAATCAAGTGCCATGGCTTCTCCCATGGCATCCATCAATGCAGAGTGAGTATACCTGAGCTGTCACTCATGTATACACTGTGTTGTAGTCAATGCCACCATTATTTAAGACACGAGAACCTCCACCTCCTCTGTGGGTGTGCACTATCCTGGGCCTGAGCTTTGAATCGAATTTACCCCCAATTGGCCAAACACGTTAAGCCCCTCAACTTATTATGTTCTTATTAAGTTCAAGACCCATTAATACATATTTATGCCACCAATAAATTTGGTAGAAAACTGGCTTCAAATCCAGATGCCCCGAATGGTACTGGGTTCGAAACCTGCGACTTGTTTTCTCAAAACGCTTCCCCTTTTGAATGAAATAAAGATCTATATTTGATATCGAGCACTTATTGAATGGTGTAAGGTGATTGTATACTCTTGGAATACCAGCCAGGTGCTGAGCCTGGAACGCCCCATAGTCCTAAGCATATGAAATACCTTGTGTATTCAGTCGTTTTATTGCTGCCCAAAGCCAACATGAGGAGTCAGGGGCTGGAAAGGATCGGGATAGATAGATGATCTGTCATTTATTCTAAGTGACCCTACTTTCCGCTCTGTTGTTTTGAACACTGCTGAGGTCCTTCTCTTCCAACGAAGCTCCCACCCGCCCTATCAAAAGGCACACGATAGAGCGCACCCGCTTTCTGATTTAATCAGTTATGTCACAACTCCACACACTTCCTTACAAAATGCTTAATTATCCCTTCAAACTGACGTGTATTTAATGCAATCGTTTGAGATAAACACAAATCATTTCAAGTGTGGTGTCGTTCTTTTAATTTCAATCATTTAGTTTTATACGAGCTTTTATTTTAGTTAGCTCTCCCTTTTTTGTCTGTGTATATAATAGATATAAAGATAAAATTTCGGTCTGTGATTTTCTTTCTGTGATTTATTTGTCAAGGAACTCAAATTACGCTCACAATAAGTATTCTATGTGACTAAGTTTTCCTCTGCTTGCTCTCTAACATCTAAATTTGTTAGTGAGTTCTTGAAAGAAAATAAACGAATGATTTCACTTGATTTCTCAATAGTATGTAAAAATTGGCTTCCATCCTGCCGATGGAAATGTTTAACATCACTAAAAATATATCCAAATGGATCGAATCATATTTGATATTAAATGTTATTTATGTCATTTAGCATTACCAAATTTATGCAAGAAAAATGGTCCAAGTCTAATTCCAAAGGATTAGTATGCACGAATGCCTAAACTTTCTTGAGGCTTTTGTTAGTATAACTGATATGTCTACCATACCATGGAGGCCGTGGTTACACCGGATTCCTTCTGTGACAGAACAGACCTGCCTGTGCCTATCCCTTGGCCATTTACATTGCCCCCAACCCACCTCCCTACCAAACTTGTCCTTATGTGAAATCAATGTTTGTTATTGTTTTTCTTGTTTCTCCAGTCTTGATGCTCCCCCATGGTAGGTGTCTAGCATACTATTTACTGTGGTGATTGTGTAGTGGTCAGTACTTAGTTTACAATCAACTCCACATCTTACACACCTTGCAACCCCTGTTACACTGCCACTCTCACACAAACACACTTAACTGTGACGTCTGTGAAAGCAGACCTTTCTTTAATCTGGAAGTATTTGCTCCATGTCACAAATGCTGAACAAACATTTTCAAAATCTCAATCTGAATTGTATGCCTTTGGATATAATAATTATTCACAACAGCTATACCTAATGTAATATTCGGCCGAAAATAAAACCGTGCTGAACATAATTGAAAAAGAAACTTAACATAAGAAACTTAACATATACCTATAATTCTCCCACAACAAGTGTTTCCAAATCCCCCATAATTACAACTAATTTGTGTTCAAATCGAAATATATCTACGCCATTTACCAGCTCTATATACAATATAATATTGTATGCTCCTTATGTATTCAAGTTTATATACTCTCATATATATATCAACGGAGCAAACATTTCAATGCAAACGTTATCTTGAGCAAGACTTATTTGAAACTATTTTGATGCTCCCATGTTTTCTGCATGGGGTTGATGTACAATATCGATCAAATACGCCTCGGAAATTCTACTCCCCCCATCGGATATTTTTTAAATATTTGTATTGTGTATTCGGAGGGCAAAGTGACGCTCTCTGTTTTAACACTTTGGAAAACTGTTGACTGAATATTTCTTGTATAGTGCATGGATGTAGATGAAAAGATGACATTGTCTTCCAAACTCTGACAGTTATAACGTTAAATGCTACGGTCGTTAATAGATTATCAATAGTTGGGGTATTTAGTATTTTGCATGTATCTTTTGGGAGATTGAGAGAATTGTCGTTTTTTTTAAAATTTTTGTTTCCCCGTTACATGTATTTTTAGTATTTTTTTTGTGCCTAATTTACAGTATGTTAGTGGGTTTGATTGGGAGAAAAGAGTATGATCTGCCCATGTAGCTTGAACCATATTGGCTGTTTTCATATAACTAGCTACCACCTTCCAAATTACATGTATTCTCAATATTGTAATTGACCCCCCTCCTCCCCTTTCTCAATCAAAACTACCTCATAGACAATAAAATATGCATAAAGCCGTTTGGATAACATAATACATCGGGCTGAAGAAAGGAGGACAAAATTAAACGAAACAAGGTGGTTGGTGAAAGAAAGACTTTTTTTTACAATAACATCAATGAATTCTCGCAGAACATTACTTAAGTACTCCAAATAACTAGTGTGAATATGTGTCATGTATGTCAAGACCCCATTGCGTGCCATGGATGTTGCTGATGTTCATATTTTTTACGGCTCCAACCTTTCTGAGAGAATCGACTTTTCTGTCTTCCTTGGTTTCATTTTAATGCGAGTCCCCATTTTGCAAGACCATACTTATTTTAATCTTGCCATAGACTTGTTATATTACGTGTGCTTTTTTGTCTTTAATTCGCATTATATGTTTTTGTAATCATTTATCTCTTTTATGTCATAATCTTGGCCAGCATGGGTTTTTATACAGAAGCAGTCTCTGATTAGAGTTTATACTTAATGGTTTACAGGGCTGTCGAGAAGGCTATCAGTTCAACCGTTGCTCAACACATGTTTGGCGATGTGAGTTCAGATGAAGAGACAAGCAGTGATGGTGAGTGAAAATTAACCAATAGATCTACTTATTTTCTTTTGTTCAAACATATTCATTCAGGTAAATATTAGACAGCTACACGCTCACATAAAGGAATGTGGTTTTCGTTGTGTCCTGATATTGACTTATGCCACTGAAAGGGGGTTACAGGTAGTTACTATACTTCCATTCTTATCAAAATGTCCTTAATGTCTTTGTCTAGCGTTTTTGGCTTCAACACATTGACTCTCATTTAATTCTTTTCACAGCTCCTCGTAGAAAACGGCGAGACCATGGTGACAGTTCAGAAACGTCCGACAGCCTAGACGGGCCAACCATGACATCCGTTAAAGCCCGTATTCAGAAGTTTGAGACCGAAGATGACGAGATTGATGCTGTCGTCAATAGCAACGAGTCTCCTAGCAACAAACCTGGGAAAAACAGGCCTCGCTCGAAGGCCTTTGATATGTTTGAGAGTCAGGGGATTATAATCCAACCCGTGAGCACCCATCATTTAATTTTATTCAATAGGATTTATC
Organism: Sthenelais limicola; assembly: GCA_942159475.1. Lineage (NCBI taxonomy): Eukaryota > Metazoa > Annelida > Polychaeta > Phyllodocida > Sigalionidae > Sthenelais > Sthenelais limicola. Next base: position 63,718,219 of record OW804095.1, on the reverse strand, counting down.
TGTGAAGCGCTTGTTCAAACTATAATTCGTATGCCCATAGGGAAATACATCCAGGGTTTTTAAGCTTTTGTTATGGGCACTACCATATTCCTGAATTTTAAACTTACTATACAATCGACACTTCATGCCATATGATACAGTTCGGACGAGGAAACATCAATGGCACCACTTTCTGAAATTTCGAACTGGAAGTATATATACTCAAAATATAATATGAAAAAAAAAAAAAAAAAAAAAAAAATATATATATATATATATATATAATATGACCTGACCACTTTCTTTTGATTAAACTAAACAAATTGCCATTAACACAATATACAAAATATATTGATAACAAATCTGTATGTGTTAAAATGTCATTTAACCTCCCATACCTAGGCTACTGATGGTATCCAACGTGCACTCATATCAGGCCATGTTGAAGTTCCTGTTGAAGACAGTGACGACGAAGAAGGCGAGGAAAACTTTAGACCTAGTGAAGTGGTCTTTTCACAGCCACGGCCACAACCTAAACCGCGGACAAAGCGCTTCAACAAAATGTAAGTTTTTGCTGTCACCGGTTTTTGTCCACCTGCTTTAAATACCTAATATCGCAAATACCTCCAAGGACAATCCAACCCTCATCTGTTATACATTAGGGAGGGGCCGGGCACTAATATCATTACTGATATCAGATGTGGCCTATCAGATCATGAACGAAATATTTGTGTCGCATTTTAAGTCGAATTCAGGTCAAAATATTTCTAACCGCTGTATTCGTGTAGTACATTATTTCCCCCCTTACAGACTAAACTGAAGTATAATTATTACCCTTTTCAGTGAGGACAATGTAATGACATCTCAGGATAGTTTGATAAACGTCGACAGTGACGACTCTGGCTTCAGCAGTATTCAGCGTAACGCCTCACCTCTAACCTCTGTGAGTTCTGTTTCAAAGGTCTACTGGGATCCAAATTTAATCTACATATCATCGTAGATATTTAAAATTGATAAAAAAAATTATCGGTGACAATTTAGAAGTAGTCTAATTTCTAGTAATCCAATTGGAATCAGTTAGTATTAGAATGAACTTCCAGCTTGATGTTTCCTTCCTGAAGTCTTGTTCAAGACTTTTGACATATTTATAAAATCTCCCATTCTTCAAATCAGTTTAAGAGACCTAAAGGACCTAAGAACCGCCGGACTCCCTCTCGTCGTTCCCACCCACAGACCATAGCTGATGAGAACGGTGATGACTCAAACAAAATGGGCTCTGATGAAGAAAATGAGGAGCCATCACCCCAGCGGACACCTCCAACTCGCCCTCCTCCACCCTCTCAGCTTTTAAAACAAGACGATATCGCTTCCACAAAACCCAGCATAAGCTTCCTTAACATACATTTGAACGGTCGGGAAGACCGCCTGTCTCCTGACCGCTCGCCTGACCGGTCTCCCACCGCCCAAAGGAAACCTTACGTTCCACCGCTTGATCTATCCATATTACACGAACACGGTGATGGAAGTGGTAGGTTTTTCTTGTTCATGTAGAATTGCATTTCCCAGTAACCAACCGTTAATTTAAGATACTCTTGATATAATTATAATTTTAAAAGATAGCTATCAATAAATCTCTAGATATTCGCCGCTGGTGCATGTATCGTTTGTGTTTGAAAGGTTCTTATTCACATAAGTTTTACCTACTGGAAAAATCCTCGAGTTAATCCATCAAACCAATGCTGATTTTATCTTCTTAGTTTTCTGCTTGACTTGTTCACTGTTCCCAAGATATCTTAATACTCTGATTCTCTCATATAATTAATCTCACATTGTTATTTCAGATCCTATCCCTGCTGATCAAGGGCATTCCCTGGCAATCCATAAAGTCAAGACGATGAAGGAGGAAGACAGTGTGATGCTTTCACCTCGCATGTCAAAAATGAAAAAGAAAACAAGGTACCGGTATTTACTTGTCTATTATCTCTTCCACTTTATTTGTCTATCATCTCTTCAAATTTCGTTTGAATTTTTTTGTAGATAAAACGAGGACATTCGTACCTGATTCCTTTGTTCAAGGTATTAGTTGTTCGATCAATGATTTTAATTGAATCGCTACAGCTAAATTTCGATGGTGAAGTCTTTGCAAAATGGTCAGATTCCAGTACTAGCTATTTCATATCCAGTATTGTGTGTGTGTGTGTTTTGATGAGTTGGACATTGTCTGATTTTCAGTGAAAGGGGCAGGCCTTTCTATCATGTCAGGTATGGTTTCTTGTAATGATAACCTGCATGAGATATGTATATTAAGATGGACATCAATCATGGAAATACTAATAAATAGTTAAATCCAAGGGTCCTACTGTTTTATAGCCCATTTGCCTCTGGAAGTAGAGAGACCTTCTGGTTAATTTATTCCATACATCTCAACTATATAACGAGTAAAACACCCCAATTCCACTCTAAAATAGTATGGGAATGTAAAAATTGTTAACGCCATCATGTCTTATAGTTACACTTGTCATGTCCTTATTCTAATGAGATAAGTCGCTGTATAATGGGCTCATGCAAGGAACTTAAATCTCACGCATATCGCTGAACTATACTATTCCTTTCATAACTAACAACACGATATTGATGGGAAAAAAGAACCAGTAACAGGGGATAATTTCACTGCTTTGGAATCCAAAAATCGATTAGGAGATTATTGCTTTTGTTTCGTGGGTTAAGTGCGAAGTTGGCTGTCATACATGACCAAAGCTATGATTATTACTTGAATAATTTAAACTTATTAAAACAGCCTCAATCCATGTGTGTCATCTATTCTTAAATGTTTGTTGCCCGTTTGTATATTCATTGTTGCGTTCTCATTATTTATTTTTTTTTTGGGGGGGGGGGGGGAGGGGGGCTTTAGCAAGTCCTCTTCTTTTCACCCCATGTTCTCCTCGTTCATATTCCAAACTTTAATGATTTGAGAGTTTGGGGTTACTTGTTTAATTGTAAGTAAATAATCATTTTTAAAATCATAAATGAATTATTTCTCGATAATCTCTGGCCAAGTACCAGTTGAACGCAGTTCGTGCATGGGTTATGCTTGTTTTGGACCAAGTAAGGTGCAATGAGCAATTGTGTTGCTTCCATGGGAACGTGAGAATTGTTTGGTTGTCACTCAGTTTGATTGGTTTTGGAGTTCTTTTGGCTATCAATTAACAAATCCACATTTCACTTTCCAGTGTTACTCGGATAGAAGACGATCACTCCATGATGATTAAACAGCTGACGAAAAAAATTCAATGTGAGTGCATCCCATAAAATTGGAATAATTTGACTTCATAATCGATTAAGTAATCGACATAAATATTAATGAATGCATATGTTTTGTAAACGTTTTTGAGTGAGCTCTTTGAAAATATCATACAAATATGAAATTAGACTCAATAAAATTTATAAAAAAAATATATTATTATGTATATTGTATACTGTATATTCTGTTTAGCATTCTAAGTAAACATTAATATGTTAAATGAATAATTAAATAAATTACAATTCATGTATTCACAGCCTGCAAACGTAAGATCAAGATGTTTGAAGAAACGTTTGAAGAAGAGCGCGGATACAGGGTATGTATTAAATACAGATTTGCATTAACTTTCTTTCGTGAATATTTCCGTTCCATGTTATATTAGGATGGTGCTCTCAATATGCGATTGATTTCTATTTTCAGCCATCCCAAGCAGATAAAGCAGCTAACTTGGAAACTAAGAAAACTATTCAGGAGCTGGCCAAGGCTCGCAAAGAGTTCAGAAGTAAGTGAGAATTATTCAAATTCTTTCTTTCTTTCATTACAATCTATATTTAGAGATAGCATAATCATTGAAAATACAAAAAACATTGATTTTCAGGTCAGGTAGTCTGCTCAATTATTTTGGGATTTACATAATTCTTTTATTATGTGTATTTATTCCTTCATTTCCCCCCCTCTATTAGCATAGTTTCTCACATTAGAACGGCGTTGGGATTTTGAGTGATTTTACTGGGAAATGGGTTGTGTGGTAATTGACTATAGCATATTGTCCCTGCTGTACAGAACTGAAGGAGGAGATAGAGAACTATGAACACTGGGGTGACTCCACCATGCCACCTATGGAGACACGACCCATGCCCTCAGACGCGTTTGTTGAGGAGATGCCGCCTCGCATGGAAGAGACGCTGGAGATGCTGCTCAGTCGTCTGGAAGACAAGCGTAGAGATGCGGCCAGACCAGAAGATCTCTCTGTAAGTGGTTTTCGATGACCAAATTTTAACCTCTGAAGAGTCTCTGTTTCTGCGCTTTAAGGCACTCATTTAGGGCCTAGGTGTTTTAGAATCCATTTAGCCATACCTATGTAAACTGATTGAAACAACCATTATAAACACTATTTTCTGCAGTTGATGTCGCGGGAACAAGTATGTGAAGAAAAATTGGCCGTCCAGAAAGCTCTCCTCCACTATGAGAATCTCCACGGAAGACCGGTAGGTGTCTCCTTGCCAATCCCCAATTTTTCAATAACTTGATATTATTCGCAGAATTGCATCTCGCATATTCCTCCCTGATCTAAGGTAATCTTGCTATAACTACGTTCGAAACTATAGTTGCTTATTAAAAATAAAAGATCTCAGATTCACTATTCGCATCAATGTACATGTAGCTACATTTCTCTTTCACATCTTTTTTGTTACCTCTTTTGATTCTTTTATATAGTGCCTTGCAATCAACAGCTTTTCTTTTTTTACGTAGTTCACATATTAATTAATCGTAATCTTTTGTCCACAGACATCGAAGTACGAGAAGGAGCTAATGAAACCCCTGTATGACAAATACAGGCAGATAAAGCGAATGCTAACCAAACCTCCCTCCCCGCGAGAACGAGCCAAAACGTTAGAATCGGTACCCGAGGACCATACTGTCGAGTTTGCTACTTCCCCAGCCTCCAGTGCCCAGACCACAGATAGGGTAACCAGAATTATTGAATTGAAATCTGTTTGTTTACCCTGTTGTACTTCAGGGCATTCGTGTGCTTACTGTTGTCTGTTAAGATATGCATAGATATTGAAGCCTTTTTTCGTGTATTAGGTTTCATATGTAACGTATTGACTTAGAACTGTATGTGGTATGTTCTTGTCTGACTCAAAATGCTTCTGCCTGTTCGTAAAGTGTGAATTCCACCTTCCAGCAGCCACCAGTGCGGATACCAACCGCTGAGCCAGAAGATGTGGAGCAGGGCGGAGTGGACAGGGAGTTTCTTGTTACCAGAGATTTTGGTTTGCTGAAAGACACCATGAAAATCCAAAGCCATGAAAAGCACGATGTGTCACCGGAGGGAGACCTGGGTTGGAATAAGGATGAATCACCTTTACACGAGCTTTCTAAGTAAGATTCCATATTCTAGTTTTTCTTGTATTCCAAACACATTTATGTTGTACTTTGGCATGCTTAAATAACTACAAATTATCTATGAAGGTTTTTTTATACTAGAATATCAACTATAGCTGGCACAAATGTAGATTTCCTGAATAGTTTTGGAAGAGGAGAGAGTAGCAGTTAAAGAATAATAATATATTAGTCATATTACCGTCCTGGTTGTTATAAACATTCTGATTTAACGATTATTAACTTTTAACTACAGGAAAGAACTTATGGAGGAGCAACAAAGAGCACGAGTGGAAAAGAAGCGCTTACGAAGAGTTCTCAAAGAATTCGAAGATGATTTTCTGAAACAAACCGGTAGGAAAGTACAGAAAGAGGATCGAGCCCCTATGGATGCCGAATATTTTGAATATAAAGTAAGTTGTGACCCTTTTAAAAAATTATTTTATAACTTATTATATATTAAGTAAGTGTGTTATTCATACTGGATGCACTATTTGGCACTTCTATAATCGTGCAGACTTGTATTTTTAGTTGTTAAGTGAAAAAAACATTTCTCATTGCGCTGTGAAATGAAGCTGCGTTGCTAGTTTTGATAGTTATGAATATGTCGCTCTTGTTATGTGTTTCGTAGGCATGTACTTATCCGGTACTATGCTGGATATCGTCTTATTCTCTTCATACCCAATTTCTATTTTAAATATCTTTTCATTGCAGCAAGTCAAGGCACGATTAAAATTGTTGGAAGCTCTACTCTCCAAGCACGAAAAAAACGAGGGGTGGTGAAATCTATGTACATCTTCATGAGAAGAAACAATGCTATCGATCTGGAGAGGGAAGAATTGGGAGATGTAAAATGTGATGATATTACCTTGTGGATGATACTGGGAGGTTATGTATAATAATCTCGAAAACTTGCTAGCACTTGTCATTTATGTGCGTCAAATGCTCGTCACTAATGGTGGTGTAACGAAGTGACAAATTTACTCATTATGGAAAATATTGTGAGGCCATCAACTGGTATTGTGTCTTGTTAACTGTTCCCTACCGAAGTTGTGATGGAAAACGTTTGGAGCCTCTTTGACTTGAGAGTGTTGTGTGAAAGAGCAAAAGGCGGGGGAAAAAGAAGTGTGAGATCTTATTTATATCATGAGCTTGGATGCAATGTTGTTATTTGTTGTTGAAATTTCCGTGTATAGAGTTGATAATATTGTACAGAATTATACGGCAGAGAAAGGATAAAATCATGAAAAACTGAAGGCATTAACATTAGAGAACAGAGGGACGTGGATTTAAGAATAAAAAATAAACCTCATGTACTGTGAAGCAAGATTAAATTCTAATCTCATACCGGCTCGCAGTATTCTGCTGTAGCCACCCTGTGTTAACATTTCAATGTATATCGAGTAAAAAGCTGAGACAAGTTGGAGACAGGGACTCACATGTTGAATGATTTTGCTCTGATCTGCTGAAGAGAGACTTTAGATAGTTTCATAGCATACACACACAAATGAGATCATTTTACTACAGTAGGTTAGAGCTATCTTGGACATGGTTAATCATTGATGTGTTGCAAGACGTAGACAGAGATCGTTGACCTAACTGTCACAGTCAAACTTTTTACAGGATGGTTTTTTATTGAATGGTTCCATCTGCCAAGTAAAGGTAAGGGTTATTGGGACTTCACCCAGATATCAATGCTTAATATTTGACTTGAATTCAAATCTATATTTAAAAATATCTCTCTTGAAATCGACTTCTTATAACCTTGGAGGTTAGAAGCTTTTAGGTTATCTCTAATGATAAATAGTTATGCGTATTGGTCTGGTTTTACTTTCTATGATAATGCATTCTTTACATGCCTTGTTAATACGTAAACTGGGTTTGATAAATCAATAGAAGTTAAACCTCTGGTGCAAAAGTACTTTTACCGTGATATAGCATTTTTATAGTGATGGGGAATCTTTGAGGTACGTGCGTTTTATATTGAAAACTTAATCAAACATAAGATCTAATTTAAAATGTAACCAGAACACTTCGAGCACTAAACTTTTATAGATTTAACAAGTGCACTTGACAGTCCAAGATGTAGACTATATGTGTCTGAAAAGGAGGAGAAGGAAAGCTAAGAAAAGTCAGTTTCCATTCTTCGAAAGCTTGCTCAGGTAGATTTGCTTGACCAGTACGAGTAGAGAGCCTTTAATCATATGCTCAGTAGTTTGCTCTTGCGAGAAGACGAACCTTGTCTTGCAATTAAAAAAAACACTTTTCCTTGGGTTTCTCTACAGAGTAACCACTGATTTTGGGACTTAATTTGTAAATTACGCGAGGGTCAGCTGAGCTAGGCATGATTCCCTCTTAAACCCTCCCACTCCTGGACCTCTGAACTCTGCGGTGTTAAAACTTACCCCGTGGCGTCGCTCCATGTATGTTAGTGGCGTCGAAAGTTGCGGGTTTTATTACTGTGATACGTGATGCAACCAGGCGCGCTGAATCAACAGCCAGCCTGGTCTGTACCGCCTTCTTTAAGCATGAGTTAGTATTGTGTGTTATACTTCTATTATAACGATTATCTTTATTAAATGATTATGTGTGCAGCTAGCGTTATGTTGAGCGGTTTGGTGCTTCATGAAAATGACATATATGTATTTTAAGATTTATGTATATGCACGTAGCATGAACAAGTGTAGTGTCATTCCTAAGGAATCATTCATTTCTGTACACTGAATGGAACTATCCTTATTCAAGATTTTACTACTATCGTTTATTGCTCAGTTTATCCTTTGATTTTATGATCATTACTTTTATCCTCGATACTAGTGGTATTGTCATGCTTTGCCTGCAGTTGTCGAAAGAGGAATGTATAATATTATTTATATACATGAAAATGGGCTAAATCAGGTTTATGCTTAAAAAGGTTATTTATGCCAGGATTTGCTGTGCCACTTCATCGGGAAAACATGTTCATATTCACACAGAGTCGTGACGTGTTCCCAAAATAGTCGATAATCTCTTAAAACTATTAGATGCTTCAATGGAGGAAGAGGTACCTCAGAAATGGTATTATAAATACAGCGAAGATTAGTTTGTAGTCACTAAGATATGCCACCGTTTAAAGCTACAGATTTATGATTCAAGTGAACCGTTGTTAGTAAATAGATTAATTATTGGCGCTGCTCAAATATTCCGAGTCATCGGAATGGTATTATCAGTTTATCCAAGGAAACTCCTGAATTTTGGTTAATGAACAGATACAGACCTGCTGCAGCAATGCTATCGTGTATCGAGTCAATATTGAAGATACTTTCATCATGACATGATAAATATATCCGCTCATTTATACATAATACATGGTATCTTACACTGTAAATGTGTCTCTTTTTCACACCAGACTTTGTTCTACTTGGTGAATGTCTTGAATTGATGTAGAGCTATATATTCTGTCCGCTCACTAATATAGTTCATCTCTAATCGCTGTCAGTAAGAAAGCTTGTGCCAAAATGTTAGATCATGCATTAATTTATTACTTTATGATAACCATTTTCCCTATCACAGTCGATTTTCTGTTGTATAATTTTCCACGTGTTGATTTTTGTTATTGTTTGTACTTTAGTGCCTTGTTCACTTGTGTAACATTACAACTTATTATTAATTCTCTCACTATTAATCTTGAGTTAGTTTAGAGAATTAAACGGGCGGGGAATGCTTAGCCTGTCTTTTTAATTTAAATAATCTTAACAGGATCTTCATTTAAGTAGCCTCTTTTCAAGACCATGGGACTGTTGTCTCTTCATCCAAACTACCATACATTGTCGATGCAAAATCTTAATTCATTTGTTTACATCAATTGTTCATTTTTATTTTCATCATTTGATTGTATTACTCACCCCATTTATCTTGAATGCATAAATAAAGATGGGATCGAGCAAAGCTGGTCATTTTTGCTCCCTTAAATGACGATCATATATATAAACGATCACTGACAAACCTGAAAACTTCCAAGGCATCATTTCTGCAAACATGGGCTCTATTGAAACTATCATTTCATTATTTCATAATCTTGGACTGTGGTCGTTCTATGATCTGAACACCTAAAACATATAGTTTACTTCCTCTGAGTGATTATCAAACATCAAATGTTTAAGAAGTATTTATCTGTTTTCAATTGTGATCATTTTTGGTACAGATATCTTACCCATTAATGTATATTTTCATCGCAACTAAATGAATTCATCTCGATTGATATCCATAAGGGCGTAATCCTGTTAATGCACTGATTTTGCCCGAACCGTTCTCTCAAACCTAACGAACCGGAGTCGGTGAATTCAGGACCTAGCGGATCAAACAAGTGTGAATCTTACATGCATTGATTCATTTCTGAATATGAATTGTCTCGTTCTGTATGACCGACGGTGATCATCAATTGCTAAACTAAATAATGGTTTCAGAGATGAGCCAACAAATGTAAAGTATGTATTGTCAGAGTGCATCCCTAAAGAATCGTTGGTAGATGAGTGTGTATATATTATAAATATAAATGAACATACTTTAGAGCAAATATTTTATACGGTCAAATAAAACAAAAACAATGCTGGTAGACATTGTACATTGATGACGCTGCAAGTTTTCTGTCTTACAAAGAAAGGACGTTCGTGAGAATTAATTTCGTTCAGAAACAAACATTGTGACCTGTGTCATCAAGGTACCCTTTTCTACATGACATGATTATTTACTGTAGGGAGGTTCTTATGGGTATGACTATGGAATTGACTCTTGATAATACAGATGTGCAGTTGTATGTGAGAAGGAACAGTAGATTAGAAAACATGTCTACGTACCAAGTGTTCTTCACAGGTTACCGCTCTGGATCCCTTCCCCCATTTTCCACCCCAAAAATGATCGATTATTTAAGGAAACCGTTTTGAGTAATCGATGTTTATAATAATCATAAATAGTTTTTTGAGTACCTATCTGGGATCTGTCTTTGTAGTGTTGGGAGAAATAAGACAAACTTGTGTAGATCTTGCGCAGGCCCTTTGTGAGTGAAACCTGACTGCGGCCACACATACACACACCTCTGGCGGTTCTGTACTTGTGCCCTAATATATATAAGCCCAATAGGAATAATTGGTGAAAAGATAATGGCGATTGTTATGATGATAATGATAGTAGTCTATTTTTGATGTGTTCCATGGAAATGTGATAGCCGCCAATAAACATTGTATATATGACATGGCTGGATTCACGCCTCTGTTTCATTGTTCTCATATTAGTACTAAAACCCTGCAGGGGGTTCTCCCTCTTGCTAGGAGAGTATACATACAACCACTTTCCCTACGTATTATTCTATATGACTGGCCGAGTAAAATTCATAAGTTGCGTTACTGGATACATATATAGTTATACTCATACCATGATTAACACTCGAGACAAGTGTGTATACTTACATCTAGATGCACAAATTCAGTAGCTATATTAAAAGATGTATCCAGATACTCTTATCATCCCAAATTAAACAGAACTTAATGCCAGGCATACATTCATCATAATAAAATACACGCCGCACTTGTTTAAAAAAAATCACGTCTGTGTGAGTTCCGTGTGAAATATTGGAAAGTGATAGACACTTAAAAATAGCAGAAAAGATAAATGAGTTCTTTGTCCAGAGATCTGAGATTTAGATTAATATGTTGATATATACAAATTATCCACTCAATAGACTCTTCTAATAACGGAACACGACGTGTGTTAATAAGATTATAACTCTGCAATCGAATATCATCTGTTCATGCAAATGTTAATTCACATGGCAAAGATAAGTTGTTCAGTTGACATATTTCTCTAGCATAAAATGGAAGAATAGTCCAGGTTCCCTTTACACGGGCATTATTCCGGTACAGCCATGAAGTTGTTTCTAGTGATATGCGGTAAGTTGAGATATATAAATGACTTAATATCCAATGCTTTGGCACAACGCCTGGGCAGCTAAATTTCTTTAAAAAGTACTAAGGTTCAGCAGGATAGAATGGATGGGAATATTAGTATCATTATTTATTAGGATCTGCATGAAGCCTTGTGGTGGCAATCACAGATTAGAACTATATTAAGCTCGTCAAATAGAAAAATTAGAAAGCCTGCATAGGATTAAAACAAATCGGAAAAAATCTAAAAGTCTGCCGTTTCTAATACAAAAAATAGTTCCCAATGTAGCTTCATTTTGTAGCTTCACGTTTGATAAATTTGAATAATTTTGTTTTTCAACGCAATTCCATGAACTAACTGTAATAGACTAGACTTGCCCTAGTCACCTTACATAATTAATACAATATTCATAATTAAAGGCAAACGCTACTATCTAGTGGAAAATGAAAATAAATGTCATTTTTCTGAAACTTTAGTATTTGATTCTTGAAGTGTTTTTGGTCATAAGGATGGAAAAAAATCATTGGGTCGCCGTGCTCATTTTTGAATTACAGTGCTTCAAAATTTGGCATCTCAAAAGTACCAATGACGACCAAAAGGGGGGCCCATTTTGCAGTACCTCAACTTCATAGTTCATATTTACTATTTATATTCACTCAATTTAAGTAAAATTAACAGTTTTAGAGAGAGTATTATTTGGCCAATAATTCTATGCCTCTTTTCTATAGGGTGCATTGTTATTTTTATTTTGAAAACAACAAATACATAATGTGAATTTTAAATTAAAAACTCGAAAAAACTGAATATTTTTCACCATTTTTATAAAAACATTTTTTTTGCCTCCCCAGTGAAAATAAATGTCATTTTTCTGATTCTTTAGTATGTGATTTTTGAAGTATTTATGTTCTTAAAACTGAAAAAAAAATAAGGGTCACCGTGCTAGTTTCTGAATTATGGGGCTTTGAACCATGGCTGACAACCCAAAAATCTGCTGCTTTCAAAGTGTTCTATGTTTCCTAAACATGTCTATTTCAGACAGCTACAATTATTTTTTTAACATGATGACATACATGTTTTTCCCTATATATGTGTAGAATCTCACCTGCACTATATGTGTAGAAAATTCTGGGACATTTGGAGTATCCATTTTTGTTTTATTCCCAAAACCGTGAAAGGAAAATGCAGCATTTCCCAATAGACTTGCATGCTAATTGAGTACAACTGAGAGTACCCATAGCTAGCTCTGTTTCCCAAACATGTCTATTTCAGACAGCTATAAAAAAAAATCTAACATGATGACATGTATTTTTTTTCCTTTTTTTCTGTAGTATATAACCTGAACTGTATGTGTAGAAATTTTTGGGACAGTAGGAGTAGCCATTAATTGTTTGTTTTATTCTATAAAATTTGACAAAATGGGCCGTTTCCTCATAGACTGCAATGCTAAAGGAGTAGTGCGTAAAATGCCCGTAGATTTGGTATATGGTAAAGGGGGGCGGGGCAGTGAATAGTAGCGTTTGCCTTTAAATGTAACCTTATATAATAATATTTGGTAATATATGACATATCATTAGGTGATATTACGTAACGTTATATACTTGCGTTATGGATCGTGACACTTTGCTCGAGTGCTGGTCGCCAACACAAAGCCTAAGGTCTAATGTACACCATTGTTTGCACTTAAATATAATTGTATATCATTTTCCATCAGTGTTCGCCGTAGCGTACATTGCTGAGGCAGCAGTGACTCGCGATGTTTTGAAGAACCATCTTCTTAACGCATTCAGCAAAAACCGTTATTATGGAACACCTGAGGCGCGGTTAGAAGTCATCCAGTATATCAAAGATTTCTACCAGGATATCGCTGATAAAAGCAACGGGTTCGTCGACAGCCAACACTTTACGCACTTTGTGAACATTGTGAACGGAACGGGGGTGAGAATGGCAATTTATAAATAAATTTTCCTGGGTGAATTCCAATATGACGGCCCAATTTATTGAAAGTATTAGGCATTTGCACGCATTATCTATTTACGTGAAATATGATTAATTAAGTCGCAATTCAATGAAAAATAAGGAATTGTATTTGATATAACAAACTAAAGATTCAATAAAGCTGAAAACAAACTTAAATTGGTGAAATGTTATATCTAGGCGGACTGGCCTGGGGAGAATGTCATGCTGGTGTTGAAGGGTTCACGCTGGGGAACATCTGAGGACCGAGTTTCAATCATAGGAGCTCACCATGATTCTCAGGTCGCAACTTATGGTCAGTAATTTCACGGTTTAACTAGACTTGCGTTATCGGGGCTATCTATTTATTCCCCATGGAATAACACAATGGAAAAACCACCAATTCTGTTAATAAGAAACTTTATTTGAGATATAATTCCCTTATAATAGGAGTAAATGACAATGGCGCTGCAATGGCCATCATGCTGGAGGTAGCCAGGGAGATGTCACTCAGTTCCTGCTCCAGACTGAACAGCGTGATATTCGCGGCGTTTGATTGGGAAGAATTTGTAAGGAGTTGCTTAATATTTGAAATTGTTAACATTAAAATAATATGTGTGCACCATAACAACGCTGGAGTTTGTTTCAAATATACGAATATAGGACTACACAATCATGATTTCTAAGAGAAAATCTTAACTAGGCACATATTTATTACCTCAACCTTGTGGACCTGTCTCAATAGGGTTTGATTGGAAGTGAGAAGTTCGTGAATCTATATCTTGTACCATCAATCCTAAAGAAGTTCAACATTGCGCAAGAAACGTATCAAGGGACCGTCATCATGGATACATTGATGAATTATGACAATGAGCCAAACAGCCAGAACCTCCCACCAGGAACATCAATTGTGAGTGAGAATATTCGCCTTATTATGTATAGATTATAATTTCATCAATCACACTAATTTAGGCATTTAGGCCAAGAAATTATAGTAGAAGTCTGCGCCTTTCTGGACCACTGTATAAAATGGGCACTTGAATAAAAGAATATTGTGACAGGAGCAATTGGTTACGCAGTTGAATATGCTTAAATATTCTGTGTTAACTAACACTATATCCAATCAGTCTAGTTTTCTATATACTGGCAAACAGACCCCTTTTGCACTTGTATTATTTTTTTTACCTCAATTTTGAATTGGTAGTAATCATAATTATAAGCTTAAAGCCACCTGATGACATGAAGTCTATCACGTTTTCAGGGCCTACATGTATTCCAATAATATCTCAAAACTATTAACCACAGAAAAACATACCACTCATCACGAATATTTCAGCTGTTTCCCGACTTATACAGATGGTTAAAAGCCCGTGATTTCCGAGGGAATTTCTTAGTGACAATCGGAAGAAATGATGACTCAGCTCTCTTCAATGCCTTCAGCAAGCACTGGAATGACACGTATGGTAGTGAGATCCACCAAACAGGGCCTTATGATCAACTTAATGTCAGGCTTCCCATCACTGGTAACCCTAGTGATTCCTGGATAGGTGGGATCATCAGGGACTTCTTCAGGAGTGACCATTATTACTTCTGGGAATTAGATGATGATTATTCTAACAAAGGATTGGAGGCCTTATTTATTTCGGATTCAGGTAAAATATGTTTTTGCTTCATGTTCTTCTTTCTTAATTTGGATTTATGCTGGTATATCAGGAATAATTGATCATTTTGATATTTATTATATAATTAAAGCGGAAAACCTGTTTTGATGCAAACATAATTATGAAGTGTCTTAATGATTCTTGCTATTATTTGGGTTTAGTTTATTAGAGTATATATCTTTTTAACAGCTAATTTCAGAGGTTACATGGCCCAGTGTTATCACAATTGGTGTGATGATATGGCACACGTCACCGACGAGCGTCTTGACTTTATGCGGATTATAACAACTTCACTCATCACCATGTTCTCAGAATTCGCCACCGAAAGCTCCGCGTGCAGCCCTCTATAAATGATTCTACATATTGGGGAGAATAATAGACTACACCATAATGCATCATCGTACGAGAATCATTTAAAGAGGCAATTGAATAAAATAATTGTTCTGTTATTAATGGTTATCTATCCACTTAATACTATATATAACACATCGAATCGGATAATGTGCTTGTTATTAATTGGCCAGTGACTTCAGTTACTGAGCTGATTACTTAAAAGCAGATGATTACACTTGAGACCATAAAGACTGATATCATTATTTGTATTTTATTTTGATTCCCCATAACATACCTAAAGGTTAAAAGATAAATATACCTTATTGCATTCGTGTAATGTGCATTCATTTGGATATTTATTCAAGCGTTACATAACACTATTAAATGTAAAAATAGATTTATTTTAGCGATTTAGCATTATCGTTATGTATACACACCTTTTTTGTGAAAAAAATGTGTTGGTATATCGACGAGTATACAACAGATACTTGTTGGTATACAATCAGTGTGACTTTATACTAGGTCACTGATAATGTCAACCGCAGAAATATAGTTCTATTATAATTTATTTGATGTGAATGAATGAAAAGAATAGTATTGGGTGGAATTGTTTTTTTTCATTTTCTTCTTATTCTCTTCACACAAATACACGATGTTGTGGTAACCGTGACTATTTATATTGTATATCACCAAAGATTATAGTAACCTACTATAATCTTTGATATCACTGAATACACTGGCGACAGTGGCTCCCCCATAAATGGATAAACGAAACTAAATTTTAGGCGGGGAAAAAAGGAACAATTAAGCAAGATTCAGGTGTAAGGTATATGGGATATGTACCGGTACATATATGCATGGTGGAATGAAAAAAGAAATCACATAGACATTTTATGACGGATTCCAATGATGGTAAACATTAGGGCTTCTAGTAAGTACTTCTATATTTCTATGCAAAAAAGTGTCGATGGCCACGTGATTCTTGATGGCCACTCACTGTAGTAAAGTTGTTAAATATACTACTTAGGTGAGTGAGTGAGTGAGTGAGTGAGATTGGTTGCTTTACGCCCTTATCAACAATTTAGTGAAAAAGGGTCGCATGAGAATCGGCTTAGTTGACAGGGGCCTTTACCCTGATTTCCTGTTTTTCGCGAATCAATTTTATTTACCACTAGCAAAGTACCCATCCTCTGGACGGTCCCCCATTCGCCCCGCACCTCTCCCTCTTCTTCACTCTCCCCTCCCCGCTTTCTCTGCCTCCCCCTGTCCCTCCCTCTCTTCTCTGTTACTCATACATTTTTTCTCTCCCCTCTCCCAGTCTGATTCCCCCACCCTCCCCCTCTTCTTGACCGTCAGGAAGGGCCATCTAATTTGGTCAACAGGGAATGGCGAGACAGAGTGGTAGGGATATACGTATAATAACAGCATAGGAGAGAGGGAGGGAGGGAGGGCTATGGAGGGAGAGACAGAGGAGAACCAAAAGTGGGAGAGAATGACCAAGAAAGAAGAAAGATTGACAGAACAACAAGGGGGGGGGGGGGGGGGTAGGAGCATGTAGGAGTGTTTTTAGTTTGCTTGTCACCTCCCGTAGGAGGTTTAAAAAATTGCAAGTGCCAGTCCATATTTCAGGATGACACCGCGGGGTATTGGGTATAGTTTTCAACTAGCAATAACCGCGCCTCGGATGAACCTCATCGGCTACAGTACTGCCACTGCGCAAAGCTGACTGCGTTTTCTCTGCAAGCGAACTGATCTTATTCTAGACAGACATACAGATAGTGTTTCTTCAAGGCTGATACATGACTTATTCACTCGTGTATACATCAATGCAGATCTTTCAAGACCTGGAAATCCATTTAATCTGAAAATGAACCACGTTGAAACATTTTAAACGTAAAACAATCCACAATATGTGCGAACAAATTGTGTAAAATCTATTCCTTTCTCCAAGTTGAGGTGATAAATTGTCCCTATTGAACAGTGGCGCCCTCTACTGGATGTGGCAGCAGCGAGGGCCCTGGACTGGACTAGTTTGTGACTAGACCAAATATATACTATAGGTTTTAGAGTTCCTTTTTTAGCAACTGTTTTTTTTTTTTTTTTTTTTTACAAATCCAATGTTTATTCCTGATAGGCACCAACATTATTACTTACTAGTAAAGTGAATGGAATTGAGCGTTTTATGTCGTTACTTTTTATATATTTTGCGGGAAAGGTCGTCAAGTTAAAATGGTTTAGTTGATAGGCCTAAATGATTTAGTTGATGGCAACAAAAGGTGAAACACCAGACTCAAGTGAGGAGATTGTGGACAGGGTTCCTATTAAATGTAACGTTATATGGATTTGATTTGATTCTCTATGTCGTCCCTTACCCTCCTCCACGAATTATTTCGTCTCCACTGTGGTAGACCTTAAAATGTTCGATCCAGTGAATCCATTCGAAAATGTCAGACCAGAGTTTGCTGGTGGTGTTACACGAAAATGGTAAATCTGAGTATAATCACAGTATAACTTTGTCGGGCGTTATACATGAATGTATGATAAAAATACACTTGGTAGAGTAAGTTGATGGAGGACACGGGAACAACAGAAACTAAAGGCATTTTCCCTCCGTGGTTAGCCCTGGAGGGTCCAGCGGGTCCCGAGAGCCGCAGAGGCAGTCAATGCCAGGAGATCAAGCAATAGGCCTTATAGAAGAAAAATCATGAACTGTCGGTGTATGTGTTGCGATTCTTGCCTATGTTCTTTCCAATGTCTTTGTGGCCATCGTTGCACATCTGTGTTTCAGCTCCGGCTTAATATTAATCGATATTAAATAATGATATTTCGTGATCGTATAGGTTTACTTCTGCGAGAATAAATATATTATGAATATTTATAGCAGGAGATGGGGGGAAAATGAACTATAGTGGCCGGATTATATTAAAGTTCCAAAGGACCAAGGGTCTATGTTCCAAGCGCGGATCCGAGACAAAACATCAAGAGTGAAATACTTCTTTCATATGTTCCCTTTATTCCTCCTTGTGTGTTGGGTTGAAGACCTTGCTTCTCAACCCGATTTATGAACAGATACATCGAAATAATGAATGATTTTCAAACCAAGGAAACATTATGTTTGCAACATAAATCAGGAATAATGGAATAAATATAATAATCACATAAATACAAAGTTGAACATAAATATAGAAATATATAATAAACATTATGGTTAAAGTCCGGATGAAATCAAATGAATAGTTAATTAATGATAAATTAATCACATAATATAAACTGCAAATATCGTCAATGGTTGCAATGAATATCCTAGTGGGATCCGGAGGAACTACCCAATGGAATCCGGAGATGGAGCTGTCAGATCCGGAGCTATCCGGAGCTCAATGGAAATCTTCATATTGGAATCGTTACATATGTTAGCCACTTACCGTAAATGATTTTTTGTGTATAACTATGTAATCCTATACAGGATGTAATTTAAACAGATTACAAACCGTATTTGTGCACTGGTATTGCAATATGCGTAGCTTATAATTATATCTTTTGTAGGCTATATATGACTACTTGAGGAATGCCTAGAGGAAATTGATCGAGATATCTCTAGGCCTGTGCCCCAGGGATGAAAATTCCATAGGTTGTGTACCGGTATTAGAGTTGTTGTGTTGTTGTTGGTGGTGGTGGAGGTGGTGGTTGCTATTCAGGTAGCCCCTGACTGACTGATTCCGGAGTCGTCACGGCGGTCAGTGTGAGGCTATTCCAACGATCAGTAGAGGTGAAAGTTGGTTGCACCAACCACGGCAGCCATCATACTTTCGCTGACCTCAATAGTGGGAGACCGAGCGCTCCACGATGAGTTGTGGCGGTCCGTGGTATCTTGTAAGCGGTAGATGGCACGCACAGAGGGTTGTCCCCGGGGGTTGTCCCCAGCGTTGGATGGTCTATTTAACTGTTACTGACATATTGTGTTGGAATTTTAGCCTTTCCATATAATATGTAGCTATATATGTTTCCAGTTTTTTTTAAAACATTTTAGTTGTCCAATTTAAATTTTTACGTAGGCCTAAATTTCTACGTCCCCACCACATTATTAGCTATTATTTCGTCCATAGTAGGCCTACAGATGCAAAAATTGATAGATTAGTGGTTGGTCGTCTCCAGTCATCGACGGACACGAGTATTGTCGACCACTTAGCAGAAATCACTTAGCAGAAATCACTTAGCAGAAGCAAGGGTCACATTAAGCATTTAACTGTAAAACGAGAGGGCCTGAAATCCTCCCACAAGCCGGAGATCACTCCCTTAAAGCGATTGATTGATCGAATAAAAAAGTTTTCAAATTCAATTACAGATCTAGGGCCTACGTAGCAGCGTTGCCAAATCCAAATCCAACTTAATATAGGGTGCCTTCAGGTAAACCGAACCATCAGGTAAACCGAACCAACCAACTTAAACCTCCATGCAAACTCAGTAGATTGGACCACAGGATAAAGAGCCATCTATTGTTTAAAAGAGAATAAATTGGAGATAATTTCAGCAAATCTTTCTAGGTGTCACAGAGAATTTGCTCACATGGGAAATTGGCGGGAAGTACAAACTATCTATTTTTTTGGGTTTTCATCTGAAGGTCAACATTTTTTTGTCTATATACAGATTCATCGATCATTCCAAATCTATGTAGAACATGTGGAAACAATTTTTACGCAAAACATCACAAATCATAGTGTATTATGATTTCCTCATTGAAAAAATGGATAACCCCTTGCAAGTGACTTCAAGGTCATTGAAATGTCATTGGTTCGCTTTTCCTGACAGTTCATATAAACCGAACCATGTAGTGTAAGGTAAAGCGAACCACTGGTTCGCTTTACCTGAAACAACATGTTTTATCATAAAAACCTATCCCCAACCTATTCATTTTCATTCTCCACACTTTATTGTGTGCATTAGTAATGCTGTGCCACCTAATAGATTGTTCTAAGATTTATCATCCATATATATACGCCTAGGCCTAAACATACAGGGTAGGGAATACCTTTTTGGGAATCGGGATTGGGGCCTATTTTAAATCGGGATTCAGGATTAAAAATTAAGGGTCTACGGGATTCTTGAAAGGGATTCAGAGCCAGATTTAATTATTCCAGGTAGGGATTGCATATAATAAAACAGGATTGCAAATTGAAAACCTGCGGGATTTGGAAAATGGGGCTTATACAAAATGGAAAATAGAGCTGACAGGCGTAATAGGCCATCAGCTGAGCCTTAAAATATGGCCAGAAAATGATTTTGGTTTCAGCATCTGCGGCCCTACTTTTGGTCAGCAGGGAGACAAGGGAGACTTGGAACAGTGCTGGTTTCACAGGCTACATTTGAATACCGTACCCAAATTAATATTCCTCATATTTCAAATGTCACCAGTTGTGATTTAAGCAATCACCTCGCTGAATTGTGAATACAAGCAAGAGATTAGGACATGCCTCTCCAAGTGGGGGGTAGAGGTAACTGCAGGTAGGGGTGTGCGGTGGTAGAAGTAACTGGGGGTAGATGTGTGTGGGGTAGAGATAACTGGGGGTAAAGGTGTGTGGGGGTAGAGGCAACTGGGGGTGAAGGTGTGTGGGGATAGAGGTATATAACTGTAAGGTGTGTGGGGGTAGAGGTAACTTGGGGTAGATGTGTCGGGGATGGGGGGTAGCGGTAACTTGGGTTTAGCTGCCTTTCCATAGATGTGGTTTTTCATGCCGCGCGCGGCACGCGGCAAATAATCGTTCACATGCATTTCTATTGAGCCCTTTCCATAGGCGCGGCTACCCGCACGGGTCGTTGCCGCGTGGTAAAACGAATTGCTCACTGCTCGATTTTTTTTGGTGGGGGGTAGAGGTAACGGGGGGTAGATGTGTGGGGAGGTAGAGGTAATTGGGGGTAGATGTGTGTGTGGGGGTGGGGTGGGGGGGGGTAGTGGTAACTAGGGGTAGATGTGTGGGGGTAGAGGTAACTGGGGGTAGATGTGTGAGGGGGTAGTGGTAACTGGGTGTGAAGGTGTGTTGGGGGTAGAGGAAACCGGGGGTAGAGGTGTGTGGGGTTAGAGGTAACTGGGGGTAAAGGTGTGTGGGGGTAGAGGTGACTGGGAGAAAAGGTGTGTTAGGGTAGAGGTGACTGGGAGTAAAGGTGTGTTGGGGTAGAGATAACTGGGGGTAGATATGTGTGGGGGTAGAGGTAACTGGGGGTAGATATGTGTGGGGGTAGAGATAACTGGGGGTAGATGTGTGTGGGGGTAGAGGTCACTGGGGGTAGGGGTAACTGGGAATAGATGTGTGTGTGTGTGTGGGGGGGGGGGGGGTAGAGGTAACTGGGGGTGAAAGTGTGTGGGGGTAGAGGTACCTGAGGGTGGAAGTGTGTGGGGGTAGATGTATCTGGGGGTAGATGTGTGGGGGGGGGGGGTAGAGGTAACTGGGGGTGGAAGTGTGTGGGGGTAGAGGTACCTGGAGGTGGAAGTGTGTGGGGGTAGAGGTACCTGGGGGTAGATGTGTGTGTGGGGGGTAGAGGTAACTGGGGGTAGATGTGTGGGGGGGGGGGGTAGAGGTCACTGGGGGTAGGGGTAACTGGGGATAGATGTGTGGGGGGGGTAGAGGTAACTGGGGGTGAAAGTGTGTGGGGGTAGAGGTTACTGGGGGTGGAAGTGCGTGGGGGTAGAGGTACCTGGGGGTAGATGTGTGTGTGGGGGTAGAGGTGTGTGGGGGTAGAGGTGTGTGGGGGTAGAGATAACTGGGGGTAGATGTGTGTGGGGCTAGAGATAACTGGGAGTAGATATGTGTGGGGGTAGAGATAACTGGGGGTAGATGTGTGTGGGAGTAGAGATAACTGGGGGTAGATATGTGTGGGGGTAGAGGTAACTGGGGTAAAGGTGTGTGGGGGTAGAGGTGACAGGGGATAGATGTGTGTGGGGGTTGAGGTAACTGAGGGTAAAGGTGTGTCGGGGTAGATGTATCTGGGGTTAAAGGTGTGTGGGGGTAGATGTATCTGGGGTAAAGGTATGTGGGGGGTAGAGGTAACTGGGGGTTGATGTGTGTGGGGGTAGAGATAACTGGGGGTGGAGGTGTGTGGGGGTGGAGATAACTGGGGGTGGAGGTGTGTGGGGGTAGAGGTTACTGGGGGTAGATGTGTGTTGGGGTAGAGATAACTGGGGGTAGATGTGTGTGTGGGGGTAGAGGTAACTGGGGGTGGAGGTGTGTGGGGGTAGAGATAACTAGGGGTGGAGGTGTTTGGGGGTAGAGGTTACTGGGGGTGGAGGTGTGTGGGGGTAGATTTAACTGGGGGTAAAGATGTCTGGGGGTAGAGGTGACTGGGGGTAAAGGTGTATGGGGGTGGAGGTAACTGGGGGTAAAGGTGTGTGGGGGTAGAGATGACTGGGGGTAGATGTGTGGGGGGGTAGAAGTTACTTGGGGTAGATGTGTGTGGCTGGGTAGAGGTATCTGGGGGTAGATGTGTGTGGGGGTAGAGGTAACTGGGAGCTACTGGGGGTAGAAGTGTGTGCGGGTAGAGGTACCTGGGGGTAGATGTGTGTGGGGGGGTAGAGGTAACTGGGGGTGGAGGTGTGTGGCGGTAGAGATAACTGGGGGTGGAGGTGTGTGGGGTAGAGGTTACTGGGGGTAGATGTGTGTTGGGGTAGAGATAACTGGGGGTAGATGTGGGTGGGGGTAGAGGTTACTGGGGGTTGAGGTGTGTGGGGGTAGATTTAACTGGGGGTAATGATGTCTGGGGGTAGAGGTGACTGGGGGTAAAGGTGTATGGGGGTGGAGGTAACTGGGGGTAGGGTAGTTTCCACCTTTCCGGCCCCCTGACATTTTAGCCCCGCAGGGCTACTTACACTTATTCCCTGGTCATTCTAGCCCCGCAGGGCTATGAAGGGAACAGTTATCTATCAATGACTGGAATTTTGGAATTGTCAGACTTGTGAAAATGCTATTTTAGTTGAGATATTAACAAGCTCTCCTACTCCACATCTCCGCCGACATAGCTTCCATTATGCCCTAGAACTTACCCAGACTGTCATGACAACGTGACCACATTTGACCTAGTATTCCTGACTTGACCTACTATAATTTACCAGAGCTTTAGTCACATGACCTTTGGAGCTTGCTTTATGTGATTGTACAGCTTTATGTGATTGTAAGGGGTGCAAAGACAAAGGGTAGCTTTATTCTGGTGTTGACTACAAGTGTAGCTTAAATACTTGATATTTCATTAAATGGAGTATAGGAATTACTTATATAATATAAGGTTATTCAGGGCTAACAATAGGGGCATTTCGCCCACATGAAAGAAGTAAAAAGGGGGGTGTGGGGGGTTTCCCCCCACATAAAACAAGAGGGGAAAAAAGGGGTGTGTGGGGGGTGTCCCCCCCGTAAGACAAGAGGGGAAAAAAGGGGGGTGTGGGGGTTCCCCCTACATTAAACAAGAGGGGAAAAAGGGGGTGTGGGGGGGGGTCCCCCACATTAAACAAGAGGGGGATGTGGGGGTTTCCCCCCACGTACAACATAAGGGGGAAGAAATGGGGGGTGTGGGGGGTTTCCCCCCACATACAACATAAGGGGGTAGAAATAGGGGGTGTGGGGGGGTGTCCTAGGAGAGTTTCGTTTTATTTATTTTGATTTTATTTATATATAGCAATTGCTGTTCTTAATACTATAGGGAGTGCACTTACAGGGAGTAAAATATTTGCCTCCAAATTGAATTAAAAAGGTTATTTCTCCCTCCAGTATTCTCGGGGGGTTCCTTTTTGTTTCAAAGGCGCTTCACTTAAGAAAATGAAATTTCGATGTATAAAACCGATCCAATAAAACTTAAGAATCTTGCTGGGAAAAAAGGGGGGTGTGGGGGTTTCCCCCCACATTAAACAAGAGGGGAAAAAGGGGGTGTGGGGGGGGTCCCCCACATTAAACAACAGGATTTATCCTAATTAGGTCGTCCACACTTAAGGTAAAGGTTCTCATTCTGAAGAAATAGAATATAGAAGGGACTGTTCTCTAGGAGAGTTTCGTTTTATTTATTTTGATTTTATTTATATATAGCAATTGCTGTTCTTAATACTATAGGGAGTGCACTTACAGGGAGTAAAATATTTGCCTCCAAATTGAATTAAAAAGGTTATTTCTCCCTCCAGTATTCTCGGGGGGTTCCTTTTTGTTTCAAAGGCGCTTCACTTAAGAAAATGAAATTTCGATGTATAAAACCGATCCAATAAAACTTAAGAATCTTGCTGGGAAAAAAGGGGGGTGTGGGGGTTTCCCCCCACATTAAACAAGAGGGGAAAAAGGGGGTGTGGGGGGGGTCCCCCACATTAAACAAGAGGGGGATGTGGGGGTTTCCCCCCACGTACAACATAAGGGGGAAGAAATGGGGGGTGTGGGGGGTTTCCCCCCACATACAACATAAGGGGGTAGAAATAGGGGGTGTGGGGGGGGTGTCCCCCCACATACAACATAGGGGGAAGAAATGGGGGGTGTGGGGGGTGTCCCCCCACATACAACATAGGGGGAAGAAATGGGGGGTGTGGGGGGTTTCCCCCCACACACAACATAGGGGGAAGAAATGGGGGGTGTGGGGGGTGTCCCCCCACATACAACATAGGGGGAAGAAATGGGGGGTGTGTGGGGTTTCCCCCCACATACAACATAGGGGGAAGAAATGGGGGGTGTGGGGGGTTTCCCCCCACATACAACATAAGGGGGAGAAATAGGGAAAAATAAGAGGAGACAGTATTGTACTAGTTGTATTTAATTGCTTGTTCTGGATTCCAGTGGCTCAGTGCTGGACTTCTCTATTTTTCCCCTTTCTGGAGAATCGTTGTGGTACAATTGCCTGAAAAATTTATCCTCAGACTGTCTTGACTGCCTTAGACAGTTAGTTTCATAACCCACACAGCCCACCCAGTCAGACTCCTTCAGTTGAGGGGATTCCCCATCCTCAAATCTCCCGCCTCCAAACCACAACCACTGACTCATTGATCTAGTCCTCATGAAACTCCAGTCCAGTAATAGCTGGGTCTGTGGCTCAGTTGGTAGAGCGTCGGCTCTATGGTTACTACTCTACCAACTGACTCATAGGCACAGCTTCCAAAGGACTCATGGGTTTGACTCCCAGGCTGGGAAGAAAAAGCCTGTGAGAGAAGGGGGCCGGAATAGTGGAAGTGTCCCCTGGGGGTAAAGGTGTGTGGGGGTAGAGATGACTGGGGTGGAGGTGTGTGGGGGTAGAGGTAACTGGGGTAAAGGTGTGTGGGGGTAGAGGTAACTGGGGTAGATGTGTAGGGGTAGAGGTAACTGGGGGTAAAAGTGTGTGGGGGTGGAGGTAACTTGGGGTAAAGGTGTGTGGGGGTAGAGGTGACTGGGGTGGAGGTGTGTTGGGGTAGATGGAACTGGGGTAAAGGTGTGTGGGGGTAGAGGTAACTGGGGTAGAGTTGTGTGGAGGTAAAGGTAACTGGGGGTAGAGGTAACTGGGGGTAGAGGTGTGCAGGGGTAGAGGTAACTGGGGCTAGAGGTGTGCGGGGGTAGAAGTGAAGTTAATGGGGGGGGGGGGGGGAGGGGAGGGGGGTTAGAGATTACAGGGGTGAAAGTAAGTGAATGGGTATGGGTTAGGGAAGTGAGGGGAGGGGTGTGTGGGAGTGTGGTAGGGGGAAGGGGAGATATGTTGGGGTAGATGTGGGTGAGGGTAGAGATGTGTGGGGGGAGTGATGGCCTAACTTATTATATATCTTTTCTCATATCAGGTAAAGTGAACCACTTGGTTCGGTTTATCTTAAGTGGTGGTTCGCTTTATATGAAATGTCAGGTAAAGCGAACCAACTCTACACGATATTTCCATGGAGACTATTGGTATTAATATGCATAGTAATATAATTAATTCATGTGCCATAGGAAGCTGACCCACTCTAATGTTCATTTGAAGTTTGAATGGTTTGTTGCTATTTTTTTTATAATGAGAAATCAAGATGAAGACGAAATGGTTCGCTTTACCTTAATGCACCCAAAGCACCGCGATAAACACGTTGCCACAACGTAAAATTGTTAGCTGCATGGGATTTGGGTTTAAATGCCATCTGTAAATCGCGCGCGACTCACTCCAGCGCATCCACCGCCGCCCATGCTGCCGCCCATCAGTCACGAGTGTCAGCTTACTCCTTGCCAAAATGGCTACCTCCTGTGGACGGTGAGTGAGTGAGCGGTTGTATTTCCTCTAAGACAGAGCCTACATCTCTCTCCGAAGGAGTGGCAGTTCTCGATGCTGTGACCGACGGAGTTACTGGTGTGTATGGCATTTTTTAAAACCTCATAATGTTATTTGACTCGTGTTTACACTGTTGAAAATGAAATGTGTCTGTACACACACAGTTAGCCTACCACTGGGAGGGGACGGGGAGGTGGATGGAGAAATAGAGGGACAATAGAATGAGGAGATGCAGTGAGGGTAGATGGGACATTGGAGGGGCACAAGGTGGTGGCGGGACGTGTTGAACCATGTCCATTTTAAGGCCGTGCCTTTCTTTCTTGTTCCAGCAACTGCATGAGTAAGGAGCGAGATGCCTCCCGGAAAGTTTTTCACTTTGCATCCTGTAGGTGTCGCCAGCTGTCTGGTGGAGGTGGAGGGAGGGAGTTCCGAGTCTGGTGCCGCAGTAGTTACCCGGCGACCCCATGGAACAGGGGAGAGTCCCTCTGATGAGCAGCTATGGTGGGAAGACCGCATAAACCATTCCATACGTAGTAAACTCAACAACTTCTGCCTGACTGCGATTGAAGGCAAGCTTTGCATAGTTTATTTATGGTTATGGAATATAATCTGATTTTTGGTAAATTTTCTATGACTAGGCCTATTTTATAATATTAATTTGTAATTTATATGATAGGCCTAATGCAGCATGAATTTCTCATTTCAATTGCAGCAAGGAGCTTTTTATAACGCTGTGGTCAAAACAAAACTTTATTTAGGAGTAGGCCTACCCGTACGTTACTGTATATCTTGCATGATTGCATTTTATAAAGTGTTCATATATATTTGAGCCTGTATTATATATTATACAAAATGTTATTAGACTCGAACAATATGGTACTACACGATAGTGACTTTAACCATTATTGGTTAACCATACATCCTACATTAATCTGTAGCCTACAATAATGACCAGAACATCCGCCAGAACATCCGCCAGAACCTCTTATAACAATGGCATTGCTGCTGGGTTGATCTTCATTACGGTACACTTAATTTCTCTTTAGATGGCAGAATCGTTACCCACAACTTCCAGCCCATGAACAGACATCAGAGATGGCGGTTTGATGGCAGTGCCATTGTCTCTCGTGATGGGGAAATGGTGCTTGGATTATCTGAGAGCGAGTCTCACCCTGGGGGTCACGTATATAAACAGGATAAAGACGACAGCTTTAGTGAAGAATGGGTCAAGGAACACGTGTAAATATCTTGTCGATTCCTCTATTGTTAAATTGTGTATAATATGTGTTATAATTACAGATATTACTATGGTATTAAGACAATGTTGATCGATATGGTAGCATAAGTTATTTCATGTCCGCAAATATCATATCACTTTCATTAGCGAGCTAATAGGTAAATAAATGCTCGTACCATTCTAATAACTTTTTAGGGATGCATATATGATGCACATTCGGAATTGTTCAACGAATAAAGTACTAGATGTAGCATGGGAGTCAAAAGAACCTGGAGCAGCAGTTATTGTATACGACTTATGGCCAGAGCTGAAAAATAATCAACTATGGTACGAAGATCACAATGGTGTTATCAAATCAAAGATGAACGACTTCGCGTTGACTAGTTCGGGTTAGTATGATCGACAAAGCAATTCTTGGGTGTGTGTGTGTGTGGGGGGGGGGGGGGGGCATTATCTGAGTTTTTAAAAATTGTTAACATAACCTGGCATCTGCGCTTAACAATCTAATCGCATTGGTTCTCCTATCACACTGTTCCAATGATAAAGCCTTCCAATAGGAAAGTGTCGTACTATCAAATTTTGTTGCTTACTCTTTTTCCTTATGATGATATAGGAGGAAAAGTTACATTAGATCGATATAAAGCGGGCAACAAAATACAGCAATGGATTGTCAGTCAACAAGCAATTGTTAATCGTCAAGACCCTGATCAAGTCCTAGACATACACGTACCCATCTCTTTCTTCAAGAAGCTAAAGAATACAGAGGTATAGCAAGTTTTGGAGTACTCATTTTGATAAGAAAATGTATTTCATTGGACCTTATTCCCCAGCGGGAATGAATCTGAATACAATAATACTCTATGGATTCCTGTGGTATTCGCCAATAATCTTATCTTGTTCTTGTAAGCATATAACGATTAACCACCTAAGAATCTATAACTAATGTAACTCTATAACTATGTAAGTCAATTAAGACTAATTAGTGTGGAATTAACAAAACACTTGTGCTGTCTGACATTCTCACCATTAGGTGACCTCCGGCGCGTATAATGGCAACGCATCTCAAAGATGGGAGTTCTTATATAGCGATTACAATGACGCCACGTTCGGGTATGCTAAAATCAATCCCCAGTTTGTGCAACGTATTATAGTTACGTTTGATCTCATGTGTACTAGAGGTTTATTCCTCGTTAAAATTTAAAACGTTAATTGTAATATTTTCATAATGGAATTCAACACTTAGTTCAGTTATGATCCATTCAATAAATGGATATATTGAATGTGAATGTAACGGTTAATGCTCTTCTCCACCCCATACTAGATAGCACACATTTCTTCATTTTATTGTATGTTACCGGTATATTTGTATCTGTCATCTGCCTATTGTGATACCTATCTATACTATAACCCTTCACAACCTCCCGTCGCACTTTAAGCATCTAAGTATTAGCATGACATCTTTGCATCAAATTATGACTTGAGTTAGTGATGCCGCTGAGACTATTTAACAAGTAGATGTGCGTTCTAATTTTCCTAACCGTCTTATACTTCACTTGCGTTTTCTGATAGTACTGACCTATTTAATCATTGGGTGGCAGTCTGCCCTTATCATGTTATCATCCTATGGTACATGCCCATGTAGGTTCCTGCTTATATAATGCTGCGCCTTTTCTTATCAAATCGTTATAAGAAATTATGTAGACCTGACCATCATGAAAGTCGGCTTATCAAAGAAGCTATCTGGCCTTACTTCATACTTTTATATCTTAATATGGTGGTTGTTCAACTGTTAGTCTGATTAAATTTCACTATACGAAGTTTTAACTATTTAAGATTCATACTGTATTTCCACGCACACGCTTAATATTAACTGCTTTTTCTTCTCTTTTCTCCTCTTCCTTTCCCTTCTATACACTCCTCTTTTCCCTGCTCCCGTTGCCTTCTCTCATGACTACGTTTTCTAGCAGCCCAAAGAGTCATCTGGTGTATTTGGCGCATTGTCCAACTGGTCTCTACTTAACTTCCTTGCCGCTGAAGTCCATAGGGATACCCAGTGATCGTATAGATGCTGTTTTGCTTCCAAAGAAGCCACATGTATCCGTAGACCAGCTGTGGTCATTTGATGTAAGGGAGGACAGGATTGTATCAGCAGCAGATGGGGCCGTCTTAGACTTGAGTGGTAGGTCTTGTATTGCCGTCGTATAAAAATTATTTCCATATAGAGACTATGTAAAACATCTGACATAAAACACCTCCATTGTGGTTAGTAGTTGTATTAAAAGTTGTATTATGAGGGTCAGATAGTAGAATGTTTGGAATGTTGATACTAACACTATTCTATATAGAGAGAGCCATACTGCCATACCATACACATGGCAATGTTTACGCTGCAACCACTACCACTGCTATATGGTGCATATGTGGTGGTGATGGGGTAGGGGATAGTGGCTGCGCTGGGTGTGTAGGGAGTGAGAGGAGACGTGTTGGAGAGGCTAGTGTTAGTTGGGCCTGGTTCAAGAGAGAATCCAAAATTGGTAAGATATACAAAGCTTACCTTGTTTGCTGAAGTATATCTGTGATTCTTGGAGGAGCAGCATCTACTAATTAAGTAAATGTTAAATATGGCGAATATGCAGGAAGACTGTTGCTAACTGTGCAGCTTTGACGAGTTTAAATGGTAAGCATTAAAGCATGTCAGCATATGCATATATCATGTTACATGTGGGCACTGACATTTATCCTCAAGTTACAGATTTTGTTGGAAGGCAGTATTTGTGTATTGATGAACGGCCTGGAAAAATTGTGTTGGAAACTTTGTATTACCTGGTACTTAGTGACCCTAAATTCGGCAGGGTTGACTGGGATTATTTGATAAGTTTTGTTGTTGATAAACTTGGCACATACAGAATGGGACTGTAATAATTAATGGATTGTCTGGGTATCGACTTCATAAGTTATAAATGGTCCTCAATGTTATGAGTTTATGCAGAGCTAGATGAACAGTCAAATGGTATAGCTAAAAACTGTAACTATTTAAATGATTCAAGCCTCTGGGGTCAAATGACCCTAATAGTCGTTAGACTTTTGACTCCTCTTTTGTTTTATTTTCCCAACGTTTCAGCCTATGTGGTGACCTTCACCGTGGGAATGATTCCAGAGGGTCATATTTCTCTATTATCTATCTGTGAGTTGGTGTAGGATCGATCATTCAATACCAAAATCATGATCCTACACCAATCGACCAGGAGCCTTTTCGATCCTGGACCGATTCATCGATAGTTTGATAAGATAGTTGTGAACGTGTTGATTAAACATAAAATGTTTGAAATATGTTACTAAATCTAGTCATTACAACTTGTGAAAATGTAAATGTATTGCTTCATTTCTGATAATTTTGGGATTTAGCAGATGAAATGGTATCTTTTGCTTTGTTACGGTACCAATGCAATAAAGTCAAATCCCTGTCCGAGTCATTTAGTTCACGTGTATTTCCAGGGAAAGAATCAGTTCTGAATAGACCCGAAGATTCCAGTCCGAACCAACGATGGAAGATGGTTGCCATGACAATACAGAATCAGAGTGTTACTGACCTTCACCTTGGGACAGCTAGTGGTATTCTCAGCCCAGATGAAGACGGCATCCTCCGTGTGGTGGCGCGACCAATGAGTGCTCAGCAAATGCCCGATTTGTGGAAGGCAACAAAGGCGTAAGATTTGTTTCTACTATTTTCTGTAACTTTAGAGGAAGCTAATAAAATTACTTTTTCTTGTGCCAAAATCCTTCTTTGCGTCAAATTATGACCAGCTAACGGTACTAATTTCCTCTCCTTAACCTAGAAAAATGTACTGCTTCACATCATAAGTCGTTATCTTATAAAAATAAGCAAATAATACATTTTGTTGCAGACCCGCCAGATTTTTCTATATAAAAAGTAAACACTGCGATTTAGTGTTGGATGTCAAAGGAGGTGATGCTGACAGTGGAGGCGAGGTTATCACGTTTTCTAGGAAGCCCGGACCACCAGCTGCTAACCAGCTCTGGTATGAGGACGAAGATGGAGTTATTCGTTCAAAGCTCAACAATTATCTCATGGATAGTTCAGGTTTGTTTACATTCAAAACTACATGCATCTAAGTATAACAAATGCTTTTGTATATATATGTTTGGAGTTTTATGTTATCTAGAGAATGGTAATGCATGTAGTTATAATAAGCCCACGGGATGAGTAATGTAGCTTGATTAGATGTATTGGTAAACTAATGTTACAGGATAACTTAATTGTTGCTCTGGTTCGGATAGATACGTTTCAAGTCAGTAGTATCATGAACACACTCAAGTCGAAAATTGAAGCAAAGAAGCAATGAAAAAATACATTCATGATGATTGCAGAATGTTACATATTAATCCATTCGTTCCCGCACTATAGGTAAAAAGGTTTGCATGCGTCCATTCAATCCAAATAATCCGGACCAACAATGGAGCATTTCTGGTGATGTTATCAAAAATCGCGCAAAACCTGATCTGGCTTTGGATATTTCTGGTGGATCTACGAAGGAGGTGACCCCTGTTATCCCATATGCATTTCACGGAGGGACAAATCAGAGATGGACATTTATTTATATATAAATCTACCACAGTATTTTCTCCCTAACCAGGGACTCTCTCATGCTAACCATTTGAGAAATCTGCTATTGAATTTTCATGGATAAAATGTGATATTTTATGTGCACATCCTGTTGCATGGTAGTGGGAGATCTATGTCTAAACGGAGCTTAAGAAGTATGTCCTTTATTCAGCGTATATTGAAGTATGTGTTAATTATTATATTTCTCCTCATAAAATGAGCTGCGTCTATAGATACATCTGAAATGAATTGGGCCTATACATCTGAAATATCGCGCATCTTTTCATCCATCTGTATATTTTCGTCCATCATTTGTCGTTTTCTGTTCGATGCCCTGGACCCACTAACCAGTGGTCTTTTATGTGTTATTCAAACTTGCAGTCTTTGCTATAATGACAAACACAACATTGCCATGTTTACTGGCATAGTGACTTATAGGACTAAATTTATCAATATTAAGTTGCTGTTATACTTTTAAACCATATTTTGAAGACGAATCGGCGGGTCCCGAAATACCAATTTAGATTTCCTCCAAAATGTTTGACTTCCATCTGATTTGAAAAAGAATGGAACCAACAGTACACAATCTTTATTTTTTGACCGACGTTAACTGAGAGTGCAGCTTTAAAAGTATTCTCGTTAGAAACATATTCCCATGACCTTAATGTAATATATTTATTATTTTAACCATCATTTCCTTCCATCTAAATTACAGTGGTATTTATTTCATAGTTTGGTTGGAAATCAAATGATGAAAAGCCTCTGATTGAATTATTGTTTTGACTAGTTCCATAAGAACATTTAGATATTAAAGACAATTTCATCTCTTATTATATTGAGTCTCGTATTAACTCGGGTAGTCGGTTTCAGTTTGTTTAAGATATTGAATGAAGATGGTTTATTCAGATATCCTTTTCCTGAAGACAAAAACACTTGGTTCAACCATTTATCAGATGATCCAAAAATCATTGGCACCCTCTCACACCTCAAATTTCTACATGTAATTAAATAACTAGACTGGAGTATATTATCATCATATCATCCATCTCATCTATACCTTCTCATTGTTTGTAATATAATATAATTTGTATCTGTCGTAAAATAGAAATGTTGTACTATCTATCATGCTCTCTTTCAATATATATGTTAAGCTAATGGTAACTCAGGGCACAACGAAAATTCATCTCCGGATGAGCGTGCTATAATCTTTGTAAAAATTTTACCTGAATAAATAAATCTGTTCAAAAAAATATGATTTACTCATTGATATTTTTGTATCTAGCACCATCTATGGCTGTACTGCCAATATGATATACCGTACAATAAACAATTGTAACGGTGTTATTTTACATGTCACTTGACTACCAGGAAGGAAATAAACTAATTATATACTAAAAATGTTAAGTTTGTCTTACTTATGACACGTTCGTCACCAAGTATATACTCAAATGTTAATCAAAGGGATTCTGGTTCAAACAACCAATAATACCAATGAGTACATTAACCTTGTTTTTAGATAGTTGATCGCCCTATTTCTAAATTAAAACACGGTCGGCAATACGAATACATAGATCGTGATCTCGAAACAAATATAATATCAATACCAAATGCGTTCTATAAATTTATTTTTAATTTATACATGGCCTGGTACAGGACAACGAATCACAGGTTTCTCAAAATGATATTTCACAAGGAGCAAAATATGTCCATAATATATTACAATCAGTATTTGCACGACAAAGTGTCTGATGTCTTGTAGCTATTGAAGCATTATTCTTGCATGGAGGTGATACCATTCACCGTAATATGGAATAGATTTTTTCTGCAAGACAAAATAGTATGGGCGATTCTAGACACATGCGATCATTCTAAGTATGATCTCCTAGGTGCACATTTTTAGAGTACAACTATCTATTTCTCTATAGCATTGCCATACAAAATGTCTGCTGCTTAACCAGGCATGATATCCCATGACTTCAATCAACTTCACATCAATATGAGTTCCAAATAATAACTATTCAATAAGGACAATTGTAGAGAAACCCCCTTTTAGGGAACAACGATCTGTTTGCTTTCAATATAAATTTGAACTAACAGATGTTGCAACACTGTAAAACGCGGATAGGATGCTTGATATTGTATTGAATATCTGAGCACGTGCATCAAAAGCATTTCTGTGTTTATCTCTTCCTTTTATTTCATCTATCACTTGGCATTCACATTCTAGTTATACTGCTCCCCAATCCTTAAAATGATAACCGAAGCAGAAGCAGATTAACATCTAAATTCGGAACACTTTAACACACTAAAGGTACACATTCATATTAAAACGATAGGGTACCTCTCGCATGTGAAATATTAAATTCATATTATGCGCCTTTTTTACTATGCCCCATGGCTATATATATCCCAAAGGAGTTACAGAAATGTTTCATGATTCTGATGGAAATATGAAACTTCGTACGGCAACTTTACCCAACCCCCGACCGTTAAGACACCAACATTTCTTTTACTTCATGAATCACAATACGTATGACAGGATGTCAAAATGCCTATCGAAAAAGGGTCTCTGTCTATGGTGTCAATTCTTCATGATATAAACCGATACAGACAATTACACGATCTACGTGATAGATTAAAAACCCAACAACCCATTTCGATCCAGCTGGTGAATATTTCATCGCCAGCAATGTTTAATCACCAGAAATCTCTTTTGTAATCACAGATCCATCCGTGTTTTCTCTGTATACCTTTCCTTTTGTGACCATCTATTACTCATTGTGTTCATCTCGTGAATCGAACAATCTGATGTCAGAAATCGGGTGATGCATGGTACAATCAAAAGTAATCTGTTGAAACTTAGACGTTGTTTATCCACAAGAAAATGGGGTTTTCGATCGGTCTCCCTTATACCAGAAGTGACTTTTAATGACTAACGCTTTAAAATGTACCTCCTTTTGAGATCAGGCCCTTCATGTTGGTCCTTTGTCTGGCGTTTGCCATTGATTATTCGTGGTGCACGATAACTTAATATGTTAGCTTTAAAGGCGCATTCAGAGGGCTCAAATGTAATTTGTGGAGGAAGGCCATTACACGAAACTTCCTCTAGACATCGTTATGCATATGCAATATTATTGATCATATATATGTAATGAATTATGAATGTATGAACATTGGTTGCTCGTGTGGCATACACACTCCATCTTGTCATTTTATATTATGATAGTGCTATCACTGATACTGTCATTTCCTTGTTCATGTTATCCTTCATACCGGAGATGAACTTCCCTCTCAGATTTTATCTCCTCACAAGGTGAGATCGTTGTACAGGGGTTTTTTAGAATAGAAAAATGGATTCAAATGCGACGAATTCCATACGAAGACTTGAAAACAATTATGAACTAGTGAATGCCATACTCCTGGACAGTCTTGTTTTCAATCGTTGAGACTGGATAGAAAGTATTATTATATCTGGGTATAAAAGTACAACGACACTAATATCACTCACATTCCCTATCTCGCTTACAAGGCAATACGACTGTAAGCACCTTAGGTCAATTTTTTGTACCAAAGCATATAATAAACGATGGAACGGGTATAGCTGCAAAAGAAATTTTATACTCGAAATTGAGGGGTTCTAAATTGGTCTGATTTAAACGCAGTGGAAAAGCAAAGTTTCAGATTTGAAGAGCAAACGCCAGGTTTTAATCCTACTGCGTTGACCCTAGTTATACTGCCTTGGTGAATCTTCAGATTATGTGGTAATAATCAGGGGTCACCAGTTTCTAATCTGTGCTTAAGTGTAAGAAAGTCAGAGAGTGATTTCAGCCATACATAAGCAGGAAATGGATGCATTTCACAATAACGGTATGCATTTTGTAAGATATGTAGTGAAGCAGTCAGAATTAATATCACATTTATAACATTGTATGGGTAAACTTTGAACTTTTAAAAGTTGCAGTCTAATATTGAGACCGATTTGAATACAAGGCACCTCTCATTTTAAAATAACGTTATTTTGATGATAGCCGCTTTGAGACCATGCATTATTTGGAGAATATTGTTAATGCCAATAAACCCTTTGAATTAGTGAATACCTCCGTATAAGTATTAATTGAGTGAACAATATTATATTCACTGGATTAACTTTGATTGTTCTCTTTTCATACAAGGTCACTCTTTGAATGCAGAAGCAATAGTTGTAATCAATAGTTTTTTTTTCAAGGTTTCTTCAAACACATGTCTACAATGTTTTGCTCTAAACCTTAAATTTACAATACCTACAATTTTTAGTGTATGCATCATGTTGATATGTATATCCAAGCAGTGTGAGAGTATTGCTGTAAATTCATTCTCATATACTACCATTGAAAGCACCCTCGAGAAATGGGGAATATCATGATATGTACACATCAAGGATATCATCTTCCTGTCTTAACCCAAAGCAAAGGGTAAGGTCAGCTGTTATATCATATGTAGATCAAGGTCCATATAAAAAAGGTAAGGAGATCCCTTATGAAAGCAGAACTGACCAGGAAAAATGTTTAATTGTGATACCGTAGAAATCAAGTTAGTTCATATATACACATGCCTTGTTCCATATCAACAGGAACAATAAGTGCGGGTTAATTCCTTCATACTGCAGTAGGTGTCCTTGCCATGGATGTTTGTGTTATTCCTCCATGAGGCTTTGTGTCTCGACAGTCTCCTGATGCTCGACAGTAAACTGGCGTTGTTGAGCCCCCTCCAGTTGATGTTTCATTGGCAGGGGAATTGAATACATTGTCGTTAACTACACTAGCGCGTTTGTTGGCCCTATACTTGTGCCGCCCAGATCGGGAAATAGACAGATTCCTACTCTTCTTCCCCGAGCGGAAAGGCAGATCCAACTGGGCTGCAGCAGCCCTTGCCTCAGCCTCATCGTCATCCATGTCCTTTGAACGGTTTTCTATAGAAGGGACTTTTTTAGAGGGGCTTTCTTCTATTTTGGGTATGTGAGCTGACGACTCCTTTTCGTGCTTATCATGGTGCTTTGAGCGACTAGATGTACCAAATCTTTTGAAGATAGACATTTTCGATATATATGGTAGTTATACAGATGTGAAGGGGGGAAAAAATGGGTGGAATAATCCAGACGTTTGCTGTCCAAAGACCCCTCGTCTAAAAGGAACGGCACAGTAACTTTGGCTCTAGACCACTGTACTTCGTTTCTTTCAAGAATTGTTGCCCGGTGGTTTTGTTGTATTGTCCCTTCTGATTCTCCACTTGTTGCGAATAGTTATACGCTGTCTGCACGCAGCTGTCCAGGTTCCCCTGAGATTCTTTGAAGGCTGTTTATGGGGATCAGTACTCGAATACAAGCGATGGCACCAATGGTACACGTACTTCTTGCAGGCAACTGCTGCAAGGAGAGAGTAAGCACAATTAGATAAGATCATTCATAATTATATCTAATTATATATGCGCATATATAGATATCTAGACATTTGTAGTTCTGACATACGCATCTGTAAATATGATATGTTTATCAATGTCATATTTGTAGTATGCGTGCACAGATATATTCTATGAAATGTTTGCATAATATATAACACTGTGAATACATTGAATATAAACCTAGGCCTATAGTTTATATCTACGAATATAAGTTAAATATATGGTATCAACGTTCATATAGGCTATGTTTACCAATTTGTCAATGAATCAATATCTTTCTCAATAGAACGGAAACGTAGGAAATCATTGTTCGATAAAATAAACCTCGAAGGATATTCGAAAATATGCTTATCTTTTGAATATTTCTTTTGTGTGATTATTCTACATGTGAAAGTTACATCCTTATCACAAAAAGCTACAAAATGTCCTGTTGTACGTATCTAGCATGAACAAAAGTACCTTGGTGGATAAGAAATCCTGTATCTCTAAGCTACCAACAAGGGCAGCCAACAAATAGGCCTAGTGATTTTTCATATCACATCACTTCATACATGCCCAGTCTCAATAACCCCTTTAATGATTGTAATCTGTACGATTGGTTCTTGTTGAGATAACATGAAAGGATCTTATCATTATTTAGCCAAATATCTATCGGTCCACTAAGATTGTTAGTTTTTTCCATATACCCTATCTTGATTCGGATGACCGAGTGCTAATATTTATTCAACAATGATGTACTTTTATCCGATGCAACTATTTAATCAAATAGTTCTGAAATATTGCAAAGAATAACAGGTTTTTAACTTGACATAATATGACGGATACGTGACACGCATTGGGTTTTCAGAATCGATAAAGAAAGAAGTTGATCCGAAAATTAATGGTTGTTAATATGTTTGCATATAAAGAATATTTTTTATAAGAACTAACAATATAAAATACTAAAATAATGTTGATGGGGTCCATCAGAGGATATTAGATTTTGCAATTTCAATATCATTGCGGAAAAATGTTTAAACACGCAAGAGTGTGATGGTATACAAAACCTGTATAGATCATTCTCCAAGAGAGTATAGTTTTTATACAAATACCTTTGGTATGAAATCCAAAAGTGGAATATAGGCTATACATAGATCTCTTCTAAAGGAGGATATGTATTGGTAAGCATGGATTTTGTGAGTGTGCCAAATCTTCGCACCTACCGGAACACAAGCCCGGAGAGCTCCGCGGTGAGGGCTTTCTTATTCTGGCTTGCAATGGATCAATAGTGGGTACATAAACATGCACCCCCTTTCTTGGCCCTCTTGTCCCACCCAGCTTTTGAAAGTGTGCCATCGTAATACTAATGCCTGTCCCGTTAAGCCCAGAACCGGTTCAGAAAATATGATGCGGAGAAAAATGTAAAGGGGAGAGGTAGGAAAAAGGCAATATATATACGTGTGTGTTTAAGGTCAATGTTGCTTGGGAGCTGTTTTGAGGTGTGGGAAATTTTGAAGGTGAATATATGCCAGGTAGAAATAGAAAAGGATGATAGGAATAGAAACTCATGGGTCGAGAGTGGAGAGTGAATGTATTATGGGGCATATAATTAAGAGATCATCAACGACAGTATGAAGGGCACGAGGAAGCAGAATTCAGAGAATGCAATGTATATTTTTCTCAAGGCTTGACATTGAGGATTATCACCACCAGTCAGAAATTGAAAGATTCAATCCTTCGCAGGTATTATATAAATATTGCAAAGCCCAAGGATATGTTAGGATGCATAAGTAAACTGGCTGTATACAAGCGTTATGCATTAGTAGTGTACCAACTGTTGAATACAGTCAATACCAAATTGACAGATCGCCAGATACAAAGCCACACAACTGCACCTGAATCACGGAGATGGAAAATAGAC
Organism: Sthenelais limicola; assembly: GCA_942159475.1. Classification (NCBI taxonomy): domain Eukaryota; kingdom Metazoa; phylum Annelida; class Polychaeta; order Phyllodocida; family Sigalionidae; genus Sthenelais; species Sthenelais limicola. The sequence goes on along the minus strand of OW804095.1, from coordinate 63,678,559 downwards.
AGTATTATGTCTGCACAAACAAATAAGACCGTTCAATCATACACAGTTTGATGTATGAATCGTGGCCAATTGAGGTAGAAAAGGGTTCACTCTTACACCTAATAATGAGAAAACTGTAGACTGTATGGAAGAGACAGCTAGGGTGCACCTATTTGTAATAATGAACACATACAATCCAAAAAGCATATCACGTTAATTACCATCTACAAAATATAATTAAAGTAATACAGTTCGCCATTGAAAGGTCTAAAACAATAATCTCTGGGAACAAGTATACAAGTTTCATGTATCCATATTACTATAGATTTATGTGTGTGCAGGAATAGGAACAATTGTTAGTATTATGTACATATAGCCTTTGCATGCTGCCTATTAATAGGTGTATCCCCAGTGTGTATCTATACGAGCAAGAACCTACAAAATGTACGTCCCTCAGACTTTTAAAAAAAAACAGAGGAAAATGATTAACTGAAGTACACAGCGCCATTTATGTGAATACCACATCCCATAAATATAAATTTGATTAAGCTAAAAAGTACTCTTATGAACAGTCATTTGTAAATCGACACCTCTCACGTTAATCTCTTTGTGTACGGTATCCCTTATAGATAAAGAATAAATTTGTTATAGATGTAATATTCCTACCACGTTAGTGGGAGACCATATGCTGGAGTGAATCCTGGCTTGTTGTGAATAGAAGTGTGGTGTAGCCTATACTATACACATTGTGTCGAGTGTTAGGACGGTCGGTATGGACTGAATGAATGAGTATAAGCAGCAGACGTATATTGAACTATCATCACTACAGCACAGGCATAATCACAAGGGGTAGACCTTTTTGGGAAGGGGGGGGGGGGGCAACCCTCTGGGGACTGGGGTATCCTTTCGATATGTAAATTCTGGTGCTCACTATTTGTAGATGAGAATATAAGCAGTAGCAGACATAATCTTATGATATAATTATGTACATGTACAACTCTACGGTCTTATCAATACGTTGGTCATAGTATACGCTTCTTTTTCTTCTTTTCTTCTTTTAGTAGCTATTAGTATGTAAAGGAAGTAACCATTATTAATGGTTAATGGCTTAAAAATGGTGTAATATATGAATTGTATATATTAGCTGCACTTGCCTGTAACAATAGCTGTCTTTAGCTCCTTTGACTAATCAATTCTTTAACACGGATTACTCCGATTTTATACACTACCGGCTGACCATTTTGCAGTCGACCTGCAGCGTGGCTTTTCTGACAGTTTGCTCTGAGGAGAGGAGCAGAACACGTACGTCGCATGCATAGATGTACACGCCGTATTTACGGCATATTATTCGCGTTCACACCTGGAGGCAGTGGGAAACCTACACCCTGACACCTAGTGGCTGGCAACAACAATGAGGGCAATGCTGAGCATCGCGGATGTCATGATTTGCCATTGTGTGACTTGAATGTTGATGTTGATCAGATTACATAATTATAGAACGCATGACGAAAACGGCCAAGAATAACACAGCGCCCTACAATATAAACAAGTATACCTCTGACAAATGTACCAAGACGATTATAATCCTTGATTGTCTTTTAAGTTACTTACTTACTTAGGGGGGAATAACACTGGCTAGGTCTTCTAGATCAACTTAATTTCCCCTTGATTTGGGAAATTTTACTTGCCGATACTTTAAGAGGAACTATGCTCTTGAATATAGCTATAGTAAAGCATTGATATCACGAACGTGCATACATATGCTGGAACTCCTATGGCTATGTGTTGGAAATCCATATAATAGATATATTCTGAGTGTAAAATGTGGATGTAGGTCTTTGTATAAAAGACACGACAGATGTTATTTTCATATTGTAAGACTTGAACAAGGGACGGACTGGGGCATATACTGTTGTGTTGTGAGGTATCGATATAGGGAGTAATGTAGAAAGTGTGATCTCTCGAGGTGAAAGAAACGTAGAACTGATGACAGTGGTTGAGGGAACGGACAGGTGGATACTGGCATAGTAAGTGTGGGTTATTGATACGTAATCTATCAATATTTTATTAACTGAAGAGGAAGACGCGAATGTCAAGTGATCACAGATTGGTTTGAGTAGAGATTGATTATTTAAAGTAGGACTGATGACGCGAGCAAAATGGTAGGGTGTTCGATGTGGTATAGAACAGTCCATGCAGTCATAAAACAAAACAGTCGATACAGTTATATACGATAATAATCAAGTGTTGATGTGTACTCGATGATACATGAGGATAATTATAACATATTTCAACATCGCTCCGCTATCTAATTGTTTCCTTTAATTTATTTTCCTGGTGGGGATGAGTCCCTTCCCCTCTCTCGGTCCCCTCCCCCTCTCTCTCCCTCTCTCCTTTTGTGCGTTCACACTTATATTTGACATGTCATCTCTTGTCCTCTGCGTGAAAACATGAACTAAATGAGTGGGACATTATACCAAAGGATCGAGCTAATACTTTAGATATACGTCCTTCGTGAGCCCTTTTCTTTGTAAGCTGTTGTCATTTTAAAAACACTATATTCTCTTAAGTAAATAGAAAGCTTGATTGGTGATTCCCTTTTAATCGTAAGAGCATCGAAGAGGAGCCAGAAAGTATTTTTTGACACTGGCGCTTTTCTGAATGAAAATAGGGGTCCACCTACCTTTTATTTGGCTAAATAAAATAACCAATACTAAACAATTTCGGGGAACTTACTTGTATGTTTCCGGATTTATAAAAATATTCTTCAATTTGTCAACGAAATTCAACGAAATAATGACTATAGACAGTAGGAATCCCGTGCTAGAATTATTAAAAGACGTACATAGTATACATACTAATTATGTATACTTATAGCAAGTATACATGTACATATACTCATGCATACGTGTATAGAGGTTTCCAAAATCTATCCAATAGCAGAGGAGTGCATTTATTTTCCCTTAATCTAAACGGAACTGCGTACAAGTAATCCCCATGAATGTCTTGGCTATCTAGCCACATTTAATTAATCTTCAAATCAACTACACATGCAGGCGCATTGTTATAAATCACGCGTATTGGCTCGTTCCATGGACTGTCGGGAAAACGCTTTAGATTCTCACAGCAGTCGCAATTTGTGGCATTATGTCGATCTTCTTTAGGATTATAGAACTTGTAAATATTCTCGACACATTCATATACGTCTCCCATTGCCCAATATGCATTGCCACTCGGTTATGCATGTACACTTTGTATATAATTATATGTCATTTAGCTAAAGAAGCGATCGAACGTAAAGTAGTTCTAATTCCAAATGTACTACAACGTATGACCTCAGAAAACAAGATACATATTACTTGATAAAACTTTCAAAAGAATAGTTGTCTCATGCATGATTGTGTCATTTCAATTAGTACCCCTGAAGACTTTGCTTACTCATATTTGGAAACAAAGAATCTCCTCGTCGGCCGAGACAAGTATTTATTACAGGATTTATTAATTGGGTTCAGACCTTGTCGCTGTGGACGAAAGTATAATGTAGGAATTGTACCAAAACGTATCTTTGTTTAACAGACTGGCAAGCGTTTTTATTTAAATGAGTCACATAATGTCACCAAGTGCAACAGATGGCATTGGAACTGCACGGTTATTGTTGCCCACATAAACTTAAACACATTTAAACGCTTTTTCTGACATAGGTAATGGAATGGCAACACGACTATACAATTCCATGGCGAAACTGGCTGATACAATACCTACTCCATTTAATACTTGAATTTAATACCGAAATGAGGTGGAATTTCCTTAATGGTATAATTGGATATGACCTATCCCGTTTGCTTGATTACACGCCCACAGAGACCCACTTAGGAGGTTTGGAGGTAACATTATACAGAGCCGGGTTGGTGGCGGTCACGCAGATTTCACGGTGCAACACTAATTAAATAATTTTGTTTGTGACATTGAACTTAAGATTGTGGCTCAATATTTGGCAAGCCAGTGACTTCCGAACAGTTGCCTGTGTAAATATGACATATACATTGCAAAGTGAGCAATTTTAGGGTCGGCAAGCAGTTCTTGGATTGGGGAGCAATTAGTGGATATTCTCAATCACTATGCCATTATGTTGGGTCATCACTTGAGAAAGAATCATCTATAATAATGAAAAATGGGTAAAAAAAAATATTGATATTTTGACTAAACACCATGCAATAAGAGGGGGAATCTGCCTTGTTGCTTTGATACGTTATTCTGGAAATGTTCCCATGAATACGTTTCTCTGATCATGCTAGGCATTCATGGAACCCTTTCTTCAATTTCTCTGGGTCATCCTCGGGCCCTTTGATAGAAATAATAATGTAAGTCGTGGGTGGAAGTGGGTCTTCTAAATTAAGAGTGAATGGGCTGTTTTCTTGTAAGCTGTCCCACCCGTGTCCTAAAGAAGGTTAAGTGCCGGAACTACTCTTGTCTAATCCAGAATACTAGTATATATTTCTTGGTTCTTCTCGAGCATATTTGGTTCTCTACTGTGCCCCCATCCGCACAGTCCCTTTTGTTTACAGTGTGGATCATTTTAATCGGCCTGTATGGCCAAATCTGTTGCACGACTTTTAAAATCATGATCCTGTGAGGTACAATTACAAATTGCCTAATCCAGTTCTAATCCTTTGTAGAATCTACATTATGCTGTGAACTTTTGATCCAACTAACTAACTAAACATGAGAAATGCACCACAATGCTTCCGGATAGCTTCTGTTAGATTACTTTATGGTCAATTAGACAGTTTTTTAATTTTGACACATGTTCCAAATATGAAATGATAGCTAGGTCACTATAAACTTAAATCCTCACGCTTGCATTGCTACTTCGTTTGAATCGATTAATTTGTTCAGATTCCTGACAATGGAGCAAAACTGAGATCAGCATCAGCTGATCCTCCGTATTTGGCCCAATTCTCCCCATATTTGACATCACATCGTCACCTGTCCAACCTCTCTTTGTTAACCTTTTGTCAGGTACATCAACATCACAGCGACCTAGCACGACCTGTCGCCATGACGACCAGGTGAGGCCTTAGAAGAAACATGATGTCCACCAGCCAATTTCTCAGCCTGTCACGCAGAATACAAAACAACATTATTCTCGAGTTCCAAATACGTGGAATTACCTTACTTAAAAATTGCATGTTCTGTGAATTATCCAGACACGTCATAGCTTTTCCCCATTTCAGATATGATCCTGATGATTTAACAGCCCTTTAGGGGAGTCCAATACGGCTCTCCGCATCGCAAAAAGAGGATAGGTGTATTATAGAATACATACTGGCCAATTCTGATAATTATACATTATTATATTTTATGATTACAATTTAGCGCTACGAGCTGGTGTATATCCTGTATTAATATTATGTCTTCATGAGCAGGTGATAATTTTCAAGTGAGCGATTGGATGGAATACGGTGCTACTCGCCATACCAATGCGCTCGCCTTGCGCCCATTTATTACTATACAACGACGATGTCAGTCGTTATGGCAATATGGATTTTTTTCATACGCAACAGGCATGAGTTTCCTATATGTCAGTGGTATGTCAGTAGAAGCTTTCCCAATCAAATTCAAGTCTTCAAATGTTTAAAAACATTACACGGAGAAGTGAATACAAACGGTAAATATTCTTCGCGTAGTCAAACACCAGTCAGTTCATTGTTGTGCAAAAGAGATCGTAAAGTGATAACACCCATTGGCTGTTACACATGTGTAGCATTCCCAACCCATGCATCACATATCATATATTTCATCACACACTTGTCTCTCGCCTTAAAATATAATGTTGCAGTCAATGGCTTTGCAACATATGTGGCATTTGCTTGATCAAACGTGTGGTGGGCCAATAAACAGGCAATGATCGCATTTGCATATGGCGCAACCACCGTCTAGCTAAGAGCGCATCAAGCGTGTTTACTATTCTAAGTCTATGTACGGTATTTAAGGGGTACAAGTATATATAAGGATATATCTCGAAGGGAAAGTAGTAGTTATAGAAAATTGTATACACAAACCTCGCCATCGCTATTGCAATCGTTCAATAGATATCCAGTGGGAACACATTTTTTAGTTCACCACCTATGGATAGTGTTGACTGCACATACATGGAGACGTACGTATATATTATATATAATATTATATATATGATTGTGTGTGCATGTGTCTATACAGATGCCTGGAACTTCTGCATTCATGAGATCTACAAAAGTAGGGCTAAATGGGTGTGAAGGCTGCGGGTCAGCAGATTAAATTGAGTCGGGTTAAAGCCATTTAGTATTTATCAAACTTAATTATGATGCCATCAATAAAACGTTCCCACGCCATTTAAATGCGATCACAGGTTGGTCTTTATTATTTTTTTTTCTTAATTTAAATTCATCACATATGCTTACATATTGGAGGGATCTTTAGTGGAAAACCATAACATTAAAGCTACTAAGTAGACCAGTGCACATGGACATATATATATATATATATATATATATATATATATATATATATATATATATATATATATATATATATATGTAATTGAATGTTTTGACGAGAAGAGAGAATCAACCCTCATCGGTAAGACATGCGGTAGGAATTATTGAATCAGGGGCATAACAAGTGTAGTGTTTGTGCATGCCTTGTCAGAAAGGGCCATTCAAAAAGGCTTACCATATTCACGGATGAAATTCAAATAAAAAACTAAGCCATGACCCTGGTCGATCTCAGTGTGAACAAGCCAGGGAAATGTACACATGTATGCAAATTAGATGCGGGTTTAGATCTCTATAGACGCCGCTTAGATTTGGTCGCAGGGAAAAAAAGATAACAGCTAGGCACCACACGGCATAGGAAAAATATATTGAAGGTTTATGCATGCAAATAATCAGGAGTTGCATACAATAATATAGATTTGCCGTTCCTCCATTTCCTCATGTATCTATGGTCAAATTTTCGCTGCATTTTCATATTTATCCCCTTTCTCTTTCTTTCCCTTTCTCCCATTTCGTAGCGTCCCTTTAATGCAAAAATAATAACCTGTGTGTAAGCTGCATGAATTTAATGTGGTCATGAATAGACAATGTCGGGATCCTCTTTATGGAAGAACCACCTGAACTGATGAATACATAAAATGCCAAACGCATTGGCTTAGTCACAAGATATGATGCAACGTTGAAGTAGCAAATCCCATGCATATACATGAGAGAAATATCGATTTTATGAAAAAATAATTCATGCATTTTCGACGGTCTCTCTAGATATGAATCTTAACCAAACCTTCCACTAATTAAGTGCGTCATGTTGGATACCATTGCACAGGCATAGTGATCATTCATGAGGAAAGACTGAGTTTGTGTTTCCAAACAGTATGCCCCACGCATCAAAACAAATGGCAAAGCCATCAGTGTATGTAAAACATATTTTCAAACGTAATTCACACGGGTACCCTCTCTTGGTCTCTTCATATTTTTTATTCATATCGAATGCATCCTTCTAGCAGAAATAACCAAGCCGTTGTTCCAATATCCTCTGGACAATATAATAATTTTCTGGCTTCGATGACAAGTAATTGATCCATTTCGGGGAATCAGTATTAAAGCTGTTTCCTGTTGTGTTCCATTACTAATTCAAGCGTGAAGCATAGTGTTGAGTCGTTTGCCATTCACCTATAAGTTTTATTATTAGTGTTAGAAGTATGATTACATATTTCTTATGTGCCCTATAAGAATTTAAGGACTGGTGTCCTAGTTCCCACAGTTTCAGTGTCGTGCTTACATTTATTTAGATCCTAACAACATCATGATCCATTCATGACATTTGGATTCTTTCAAACATAGAGTGTTGGTAAGGAACAATAATACATGACACGCAAGGTTTCGTTCATGGGTTCGCGATTCATGTCTGACTACAAGTGTGGACAGTGTTAACAATAGTATTAATTGCATATATTACAGTTGTATGACGAAAATTATGTCGATAGCTGTGATAGGGTAGATTGGATTTAAAACTCTCATTTAAGTGTTTAGAGAACGCTACTGCTTCCTGTTCCTCGAACGAGGTAGACAAACTCTTGATCTGTTTGCTAAACTGGGTGCACATTAAATGTCCTGTATGTATAAGTCCATGACATCTTTGGCCAAGTCATTTGTTCTGAAGGTTGTGGTTTTTTATGGTCTATTCAGTTTTGGTTACCTTAGCACGAACTAATATACATATACGTGCGCCACTAATAAAAAAGACATGAATCTCAGTGCAATCAAATATTGGACCTCTGAGGGAAAGTGGACGTCTAGTAAGCTATAGGTGGGAGCCGCTATATCGCAAATGCCAAATGCAGGGAAGCATGAAAGAGGCACGAACGGGAGAAGGAACGCTGGGAAGAACTCCGGCCAATAACAATAATATTATTAATAATGTGTTTCGTTTGCTAGGGACGAAATTAACAAATAAGAGGCGTCCTTCTGGAACTTAATACAGGTCTTCCAGAACAAACCTGGCTTGTTGTGCTAATTAGTTTTATGTGATAATTGAATGCTTTCTCGGAGTATACTTACAGTAAATGACCAGTGAATGCAATGATAAAACGACTAACATAGGAGAGTTTTTCTGAGATGTGTACTAGTCTCCTATAGTGACTTGAACTATATTGTGCATGGATACATATGAACGAGTAAAGTACGTTGGTCAAATAAAGACGAGCACATCCTTTTCTGGTATAAAAACGAAAAAGACCCCAGAACTGATCAATTACCGTAAGTCTAAATTTTGGGAGGACGCTGTTATGTCCGAACCCAAACATAATATTACAAGTTTGGGGGTTATCCATTAAGTCGATGAGATCAGATTATTTTTGTATTAATCTTAATCTCAAATTATCGACTCTGTGGATGACTATGAAGCAGCTTATGAAATTTAAATTTTGCATAATCCAGGTTGGCATGCAGTAGCACATGTATGAGGTTGACACGTCATAATTTGATATCAAGTTGTCCACATATAATTTGCTCACTTTATTCAGACTTAAAAATGGCAATTATGCTTTGATAATTGCGATGATAATCGATGTATAGTTTACCATTGTGATTACCGGTTATTGCGATAATGATGCGTTTCTCTGTAAAATACATGCATTCACGTGTCTTTTCCAGAGGTGTCTATAGTTCTATAACAATGAAAATAGCTGCATTGGCAGGGAATTGAATATTTTTCTCTCACTAGACAATTATGAATATCAGAGAAATAAAACAGCACCTTTAGGATTTATTAGGAATTAATTCCCACCTTAGAGTAATATTATTTTCCTCTTACTCTAAGTTCCCACCTATACCAAAAGTGAGAGGCCTTAGAATTGGCTGCTCTACTCGGGGCGTGTTGGCAATAACAAACACACCTTGATATCTGTCAAATAGCAGGCATAAAAAACTATGGTATAAAGATATAGATCAACCCAAACCCCCCAGGGTGACTTTACCGTTCTACAGACACAGTTTACAAGCTTTTAAACTTGTTGTGCAGAACTGGAACGCAAAAATCAATAAATGTATCGCCCGGCAACAGTATTCGGGGAAATGTCCAAAGGGAAACCCCAAATTCCAATTTTATCTAAAAATGATTGGACCATGCACAGTCAAAGGGTTCTCGGACTCCTCATGTTTCTTGCCATTTTGTGTTAGGCTCTTCCCCCACTTTTCCTACCATATTTATATATATATAAGTTCTTTTTTCTGCCCGAGGGTCGTTTCCTCCTTGCTCGAGAGTACTTATTTGTGTGGAAGGATTGTAAATTCACTGCCCAAGTCCCATGACATATTTTTGATAGCTGTCTACATGTCAAATTCATATCCCCAATACTGGCAAGAGTATTTTTAATTTAAGTTTTCATTAAATTAGGATATAACTAATTCCTATGCGTGAAATATAATTATCTTTACGTGAATTACACATCGGTAACGTTACATCATTGGTCATTTGAACATCATGTAAATTGAATTACTGGGCCAATCTGATATTTAAATGGACTAAAGTGACTTTCTGCCACCGATATTAAGTTTGAAGCTGCGAATATTAAAACAATTTATCCCATTGATATTGATCTACCTGGCAACCATGCCACCGATTTGAATTTTTGATAAACACCTCGATCACAAAATGAAGGGTAGTTTTTTATCATTAAAATTGATGCATGCTATTACTCGATGTATTGATGGCGATCCATTCGCTCATAAAAAAATATATCATGAGTTTGTATTATCATGGTCGTAAATACATGGTAGATATATTGGTCAAGAAAACATATATATTACGTACTATATAAGTAACCCTCACACCCCATATGTATATGGGAAAGAATACACACAAAATCCTACCTTTGATTGATGAAATGGCAATAATCCAGGTACTTAGATCTAATTCCCAATCATTCCTTGGGCGTTAGTCCCGATACTTTTTTCAATTTATGTAAAATGTCGATATTAACATTTACCATGGGTAGCTAGCTCCTGCTTCGTGTTGGTCTCTATCTGTATGTGTGAACCCTTTTACAGACTTTTAGGCGTCTTTCAGACACTTTACTCCACGCCTGGAACCAGACTGGGGGAGAAGCTAGAGACATGGACGTTGTATACAAGCAAGGACTAGATGTAGAGTGGTTGTAGGCGAGGCACTGGTCCGTGAAGGAAGCACTGGCTAGTCCGTTCCACTGCCTCTGCCAGCTTTACCGGACGATAATGGTAGAGCCTGGGCGATAATACAGCTTGGTTCAGCGCTGAATGAAGGTACAATGAGACAGCTAGACCAGGTGGGGGATAAACGTACAGACCAGTGACTTGGATGTCTCTGTAAACACCGCCTGTCCGATTTTATGACTAGGGGTGTGCATCATGAATTGGTAGTATTCCTTGCTCTGATTCACTTAATGCTTTTAAGACAATATAGATAAAAATGAATTGTGTATTCCACTTCATATTTTCATTATAGATCCTACTTTGAGAAAATTTTCCACATCTGACATTATGTGTGATTAAGTTAAAAATTATTCTTAGAATTAAAAAATGCTATATGAATGTATTTCTATACATCACAATAGTCACCTTTAGACAATAAGCACCTATAAATATGGTTCCAGCATGTATGCATTTTTCTAGCATGTCATTTTTCTGCCTCAGCAGATTACTTTTCCTATAGAAGCTTTATCCTCCACACCCCACTGTGAGTACCAAATGATATTTCCTTAAATTGGAACTGTCCCGCCTGTTGAAATTATTGAACCATACCTCTAAAACCACAGGGTTGCTCATGCTTCCTAAACCAAGCCACTATAGTTATTCTTTATAAATAGTGTGTATCCTAACTTTCTCATTACCCCAGTGATCTAAACAACCAAGGCATATTTGCTAGAGATCTTTTAGATGCATAGTAATAAGATATTCCTTACTTCGATTACATATTAGAAATGCTAGTAGTACCGCCTTTATAATTCACTGAATGCTACTATCTTTCAATACATTATCATTGTATTAGATTATCAGAATGTATAAAGTTATTATCTTCGTCTGATTCGTTTTCCCTAGATCATATTGTCTGGGTATACTTCTGTACGCATTTGTCATGATACGACCAGCTTATTTCACATTGTTATATGAACAATATGGTTGAAACAATGTCTAAGATCAGGACAAAATCCGAAAATTCATCTCACTTTGCCGGATAATAATTTGTAATGGACAGAAAACTGTGTTCTATAATAACCATATAAGTAATTGTCGTTGAATTATAGTTGCAAGTAATGGACAAATAGCTATAAATACAATACTATTCCAATGAAAACTGCTGATGCACAAACACCCACTATACATATGTACTTATTTACTCATGTGTATTACGCATTGCCTTGTCTCTACAAGAATAATTGGACCAGCAGAAAGGTATAGAGCATTGGGTAGCCTACAGGTCACGAAACGAGTCGTGATCCTGAAGTGCAACAAATTGAGACCACATTGTAGTGGGAAAAAATGGAAGAACAGCCTGTGACCACGAGGACACCAGTAGGCATTCAACTAGCTGCAAGTTGGTGGGGATATGTGGACGTGGAAACACTTTAGAATTTGAAATATACTCTGATGAGAATATAAAATCTTAATACTATATACTGCAGTATACAACACGTCACTATGGTATTCAATCTAAATTAACGAATTGAATAGATTAGTGAATTATGACCATCAGTTATCACTTAATTAGGGATCAATGCGATTAGGGAAAATTGCTACTCCTCTAAATAGTTTCATTTGGACATGAGTATAGATAAAAATATATCTGTATATAGAATATTTAGAGCACTCTTGAATTATTCACCATGGATGGTGCCCCGTCACAGTTTCTTGGGAACTGATGGCTGCTCCATGCAAAAACTGGTCATAAACGAGCATGCTATTGTTATTCCTGCATTTTACCTAGGGGGCATGAACAGGGGATGCGCGGCTTGATTTTAAACACTTTGGCATAATATACGTATCTAATGTTTTAAGAGGGAGATCTACTATAGTTTATGTCAGGTTAATTAGACACCGGTGTTTTCTCTCTGATCTTGAGGAGTGGAAGAGGGAATGACCATTAGTTCTTGTTAATCTGTTAAAACCCTCATAAAAGAACAGCTGGGCCGTGGCATGGCTCTGCCCCCTCGACCAAATTTTTATGATAGTTCCTCCTGTCTTAGCAGTAATAGGATATCAGATCTCTAATCCCGTTCTGGTCTATCGGCAGAGGCGGTGGACGGTGACATTTAATGGTCAATAAATGTGGTCTGTCCTCTTCGTCCTACCCCCTTTACTCTCAAGGAATAGGGCGCTAAACTATAGGTGTCGCAAGGCTTGTGATTGACATTAAAGTCCATCTGCAATTCATTTTTATTTTCGAAGGAACAAAAATTATTGAGGCGACCTGATGAATGACAATCATTGATTAGGATCTTGATCAGATATGACAAAGATTCAGTCTTATATCAGTTGTGAAATCAGATGATATCAGATCGCATGTTTTTGTGATATCAGATGTGAAATCAGATGCTATCAGATCGGATCTCCACCTGCTCCACCCATATAACACCCTTTTCTCACCTCTTACATAATTTGGGGCAGTCCATTACAGTTGGACTGGTAAATCCTAACATGGGTGAGTCCAAATGTGGTAAATGCGGATCTCTCAGGAAGACCTGCCTAGGCAGAGAGTATGTATCCAATTTCGGAATGTTATTGTCTGTTCTTAATAAAAATGCAATATATAATACAGTTTTTAAGCATATGGAGGGCTACGGAAACTCCGAAATAGTAGCTTTACAACCCCTTCAAATGAAGGGAGAAATTAAACTAATCTAACCAAGACATACCATTCCAGGTCCAAACTCCACATATCCCATTGTGATTCAGCACTTTATTATGCTTTGATCAAAGTTCAAGTTTAAGGTTTTTCGAAGATATTTTCGTAAATATCTAACATTTTCAGTCTGAGCATCACTAAATCGCAATAACCATAATTTGACATCGGACACAAGTATTTGACCCTGAGAAAACGTTTCCCTTGGAAACGCCAGGTAGCTACATTAAGTTCACACTAATTGTGAAGTTAAATAGATCAATAGTTAAATAGATCAATAGTTAACCTATTACTTGTTGGTTGTTGTATTGTCAATCGCAAGCCTTGGGATGCCTGATAGATCTCCCGCTTCAATACGATCGACTCGTTGCGTCAATCTTAGTGTATTGGGAACCTCTTGCAAAATCAGAGTGGGTATAACAGCTATAGGGTTTCATCATTTTTTAAAGACGAGCAATTATGCTCACGAGTTGTGGTTAATTCATATTGGAAAATGTTAGAGAAAAAGAAATCAAGTATGAACTGATAATTAACTTCAGGTAGGCTATAATTCTAGCAACGATTATAAAATGCTCGTTGGTTCTAGTTGGTCAGGTAGGGTGACGTGTGTGCTCCCAGGATGAATATACTCTTTGTGTTTTTTTGTCACATGAAAAACATAAATTACACCCTGCACCCTTCTCTGGTTTTATTTCTATTCTTCACTAGACCTTGCGCTGCCGAGGGTGGCAGAAGCTATCTAGGTCTTTGGTGGAAGTTGTGTTGTGTTTCTATACGGTTTGTTGACACTTGTGTGGTCGTAGAGCGGTCACCTGTACCAGGAACCGAGGTCTATGAGCACAAATTTATAATGGCCTTACTCTGCCACAAAACTTAATCGTCCTATATAACTTTGTTACAGGCACCATAGGAAAACAGAACACTCCTTTGTATAGAATCGTGACCACCTGACGTGCGAATCATTATCCACGTCCTATTTCATACGTGTGACCACATGTCTCGTACATTTTATATACATATACCGTTCAGTAATCAATTGGGTTTAATGCGCCTATAAGTATAAAGCTGGTTGTCCCCCAGAGGGTACCTCGCAAATGATATTGATACGTTACTGGACTGAGTATTTACTCATATAGTTAATCTCCCCAAATTAATATACTACGAACATGTACGAAGATGGACAGAATTTTTGAATTATATGAATTCTTCGGTCCCTGTTCATACTCTAGATATTTGTGCACCGAGTCAATTATTTATTTTTTTATTTTTTTAAATTTAGTTATACTGGGAGTGCAAAATCCCAAAATAGGTTTTTTCACGAGCCCCAGCTAAAACAAAATGCAGAAAATTATCAGAATCAAATTTTTTAAAAGTTGCCTGGAACGTTTATATGCTATTTTTGATAGAAATTCCATTTTTTTATTCCTGCCAATCGAGCAACTGGGTGCATGCATATTTGCACCTATAGACAAACAATTATGTAACATATTGACCGCCCGGGTCACCCCATGCGCCAGCCATGCAAACTGCTGGCCTCAAACTTGTTTGTTTAAACACTCGATCAAACATCAGTCTGTCGTGGCGAGTGACAATTTGTTTTACCAAACTGTCCAACCCAGGCCACTGTCTAGAATATGTACGATGCAAAATTATCTTAGAGAAATTCACTAGATTCGCGGTTAAAATGAAAAATTTAGGCAGCAAACGACAGGGCAAACGCCATGCAACGTACACTTGACGAAGCTTTAAATAAATATTTTTAAGAACACGGTCCTAGTGTATCGTTAGAAGCTGCAATTGTCAATACCGGTATTTAAAAAGAATTTGAATAAAATTATAATAATTTCTATAACATTACGTAATATAATCAGAACTAATCGTACTCCATCAGGACGAACTCCTTGTTCTCTCCTTTCTTAACAAATTCAAATACTTAAACCATCGATCCTACATTACATTGTAATATAGAAATCAGACAGAGTTAGTGGGATATTTTGTTTTTAAAATTTGCCGGGTGTTATTATTATTTCATATTTTTATATTGTATACGTGATTTATCAGTGCAGGGGAATTCAGGGGCGTATCTAGGAGGTGGAGCCTAGCTAGTGGGGGGGGGGGGCACAGGCAGTCTTCATTCAGTTCATGTGTGTGGAATGGTTTGTGTGTGTGTCGGGGGAGGGGAGCTCAATTTTAATAAATAAAGTCTTTATCATGCCAAAAATGTCTTTAAAATACACAAGAGGTCTTCATTTTAAAGGAATAATTCTAGTAGGGGGGGGGGGGGGTCACGTGCCTCCTAGCCCCCCGATCCGCCCCTCAGTCCCGGATATTCTCCTATGAATCGATGATAAACAAAACAGACACTTCCTGGTTTAAATAGTTAAGTAAATGAATATCAAAGAGGCGATCAACAACCTAGCTATACGTCGGATTGATTTATGCATATTGAACGCATACAGATATTGTTATATCAATATGATATCCCGAAACATCAAATGCATACATGTAGAAATTATTGTTTGTATTATTGTTGAACAAACTGATTTTTTTAATAGAGTGGCCGTGAATTTAGCATCCTTGCAAATCGCTTCAAGCTTGTTAGCAATAATACGCGTGAAAGCCAACTTCGAGGAAACCAGAAGATAAACCAGAAGTGTAGCGCTAACCCAGTTCCGGTTCTACTCACATAGGAATAAGAACCAGGGCAGACTCCCCTATATATAGCGGCTCGCAGCTATTAATTTTTAAGCACTTTTCCCCAGGCTCCTTGCGAGGATGCTGTTTTCAGTCTTGGCTTCCTGAGACGGCGAGAAGGCGTCAAGTGAGTAACAACTAAATGTGGTTTGTTTTGTACCTTTCACTGATAACCTTACTAAGCTGATACGTGTACACTGTTTTTGTAAATAAATCAAGGATAGTATGTATATTTTGAACATGCCAGCATTGGTCTGCAAATGTGACCTGCGAAAGTTATTAGTATTACCTAAGATATAATCCACGAATTTGTGGGAATTTCCATAATTACATCCTGGTTGGTTACACCACAGTATACTTTCTTGCAAAAGAAAGGCACCCCTGAGTACCTTACGATGAGAACATGCCAGTGTTCTCGACAGTCTAGCATAGTTATCCACTTGAATTATTTGTATATGCATGCACCCATAAATAAATGCATGAATTTAAGTAATTTACACTTTATTACACTTAGGTATTATCTATTGTATGTATATTTAATCGCACACCTGTAATGTGTGGAGTAGCCTCCCTTTACTTATCATAGACCCAGGGAGAACTGGAAGTTGGCCCCTATTCGTCACTCCCTCATAGATTTGGACTGGGTATGTCCCGGGGGTATATAAGTGTTCAAGAAATTTGAATATAAATTATTGTTGCCGTCGGTATTTCCAAGTTGTTCATCATGCATGCCTGTAGTTTAGTAAATACTAGACAGAGTACCATTCCCGCCCCTCCCACATCCACGCAGGCGAGGACAGTTACACAGACTATGTAATACCTGGATTAAATATGGCTATAACTGAATAGGGAAGGCCTAGGCCTATGCTATTGAAATAAAATTTAGTATGGGTATACATATGACACAATGAGGTATAACAGTGCATCTTTTTTGTTTTCAAAATACTACCTCCCTACCCAGACAAAGTACCACAAATAAATGAACCAGAACGGAGGTCACTCTGACTTTCTGCCATGGGATGTACCAACGTTGGATGTATGTTTACACGAAATACATAAGTTAGGTACTTCACCGAGAGTGTGTAAGATTGATATGGTTAATATGCGATAAGATAGATTTGTGTCTATTCCATAATTTATATTCATTAATCCGCATAGAAAATGTGGATAAGAAAATGTTCGTGCATAAACAGAAACTTTGTTATAAATACATTTACAAAGCGTTGTATACATATTAGGCTTTTCGGTATCTTCTGATGTACATAAATAAAAAGGAAACATTCAATTGATGTCGAGTGTAGCGTGATTAAAACATGTTTTTGTGCAACAGTTTTGAAATCTAGTTCAAAGAGCGTGCATAAATTCATTTGTACATTAAATACTCCAACTAACCGGAATCGGTTTTAGGGAATCGATCACTGAATAGATGTTATCTCCTGCTAGATACCATAGATTGCTGTATATAGGGATCCATTTCCACAATTTATTATAAATTTTTTATACTAATTCAGTCTGCTTCCTGGGATCTCTTTATTATTGAGTTGGACTCATTCCTTCTTCTTTAATAATAGTTTTCCAATATACAGCATATAACATATATACATATATTCTAGTTATTAACCAACTTATAACACTGGTAGAGTGGCGGGACAGTTATCGAGTTATCCAGTATAGGTGAAGAGAGAAGAAAAAGAGAGGCGGAGAGAGGTGGTTGTGAGAGGGAGAGGGGGCGTGGAGAGAGTGAGAGGGGCGAGAGAGAGAGAGAGAGAGAGAGCGTTCAACATGTTTTTTTTATTGATGGGCACATGTATTTGTAGCAAAAAAAGTAGTTCCTGTAGTTAGATTTTGCAAAATACACATACAAATGAATATAACACTTTGTGCTAGTTTACAGGGTTGGAGTAGCTAAGAGTCACGTTTGGTGCAACACGGCCATGCAAAGCCTTCAAATTAAAACCGAGCTATGTACACTGATTTTCAACAGCATGCATCAACATGTACTAAACGCTGCAGCGGTCATTTGACGAATTGCTTGACTGGCATTCGTTCTGTACGAATCTATACAGCAAAAGAATCTTACACTTGGATGTTGGACCATGGGATGATGAAAGTCATATTGGTGTTTGTGATACCCGGAAGGATATAGAAAAGGGAATATCTGCCTTTTAGAAGAATCGCTGATATCACTGAGGAACCAGTATATCACAGTATACGGGTCAGACTCATTTATTCATATAATATGTACATGCTTTCGTCTGTATCTATATAGATATTCCAGGTCTCACGAGCTTATAATTAACGTAATTTAGATAAGAGGTTTATTTTGCTAACGATAGAGGACTAACTATTGATAAGGGAAAGGCTTCATCGCCATTGAATCATTTGAAATTTTATGGAACTGATTGTACGCTACTGCGAATTTATATGCTCTCCCTGCATTATGCAATAGCCTACTGCACAGCGCGGATCGACGTGCAACAATATACAGCCACCATTATGTATTGTTAGCCTAGGCTAACCTTAGCCACCGTACTTATACATAGCCTTTACTTATTCACTGTGTCGACACCTATACTTATGCACGATGAGGTAAAGTGGCATTTGGAGGTTTCAGTCCGTAAACTTTGCTAGGTTTTAACACCTTTTTTTTGGACAAGATTTTTAATCAGTAGGTATGTACAATGTAACCAAAAACAATCTCGTTCCATGGAACGGTTTTCCTCATGCCCTGATTCTTGTTGCTATTAACTCTTGGCCGGATTTGGTGGGTGAAAAACACATTTTAAATATTCTATATTAATTAATTGGTCGAGATGAATGCATTATTATTACATAGATTCGGCATTTTGTTTAAAATCACACTTAATGGCTGAGCGTATCAGGAATATATTATCTAGGATGGTATTTTTTAACAATCCAAATCTTGTTATTACATCCATATTACGGGTAAGTGAATAATCGTTACAGAAGTCTGAGAGGGATTTGAATTTTTTCCATTAGTTGGATCAAGTAAGTCAATGTTAAGGTCACCACAAAAAATCAGGTGCTCGCCTCTGTGTGGTAGAAGAGTAATAGTGCTATCTGTAATTGTGCGTAGAGACTCAAAATATTGTTTAACATTACCGTCTGGGGCCTATAGCTAGTAACCACAGAATAGGTTGGATTGTTCGGTCTTTTAACCGAAAAGCCTATTACTTCACAATTATTATCGGAGACACAGCAGTCATCGTTCGAATATTAGTCATAATCCTTCCTAATGTAGCAACAAATGCCACCTCCCCTAGATGCAACTCTTCTGTTCAGAGGGATCAGCTTATAGTTATCATGCGATATTAGATTATCATGTAATTCTTTCTTTAACCAACTTTCAGTAAACATTATAACATCGTAATTATGCGATAAAACATCCTCTACAATCAAGTCAAATTTGGGCAATAGTGATCTTATATTATATTGTATGATCTTGAAACCCTTTATACATCTAAGCTCGTCCCAGGTGTCAAGATTAGTACTCATTCAGATAGATTAGAAGTGCAGTAAGAAATAGGTATCCGTATGGGAGAGGCCCCATACAAGCGGTCCGCACATTCACAATTCTTTGTTACTCGTGGTGTTGTGTAACAACATGCCACTTTGGCAAAGAAGGTGAACTTTTTAGATTGATGTTGCATCAATCTAATTGTTTCGCAGCCAAAAGTGCCAATCACTTTAATCTGATAATCTGTGTGAGCTTAGATATATCAGGCGAGCCTGCCTTATCTATTCCACTTGATCAGTCATACATTTCTGCTCCGCCCATGCACCACCCATTTCTCACCTCCACCATACTCCACACACTCTGGCACATGCCCCCTGCACCATATTGCCCCCTCTAGTTATTACGTAATAACCCTCACCCTTATTACCCAGTCATGGTTGATGTGTCATTGTGGCTCTATCCCTCCCTTGCCTTCCAGCTCTGTCCCTCCCTCCCTCCCTCCCTTGCCTTTCACCCATTACCCCAATCTCTCTTTCTCTTTCACTCTCTGACTCTTGCAATAGCAGTAGCAATCTGGCTTACCTAACTTAAGACTTTTAATACATCTTGGGTCCTCTGATCCTGGATATATCAGTGTGAAGAATCTGTTGATTCTGATATCCTACTTTACTCCATGATGAAGGGAGGATTAAATGCAGTTTGTATGGGCGGGAGTGTAATCCTACTGTGTAATCATGTGTGTAGGATTACATGCAATCCAGCAGCATGTTTCCGGTTTGCTACCATGCAAACTCCCTCCCTCCTTTTGCCATGCTGTTACATAGCATCTCACTGATACACCGGAGGGAGGGGGGAGCTTTTAGGAACAGCCATTTTTTCTACTTCCTGTGAAATGAAGTTTTGTTTCATGGAAACCTTGGCTGTTGTTTCCACTGCTTCTCTAGCTCCTAGGTACATCATTTATTAAATGAAACTAGATTCTGCAAGGGGATAGTTTAGTCTACAATAATTGTAAGTCCCGTTGTTCTGTAATGACAATTGTTTACATTGAAAGTCGATCAAAAATAGACCAAAAGTTACATCAGGTCTACCTGTCTCCCCACCTGTCTCCAAGCTGACTATTAAAGTTTCGGACAGTCATATTTTCAATCCGTCAACTGTTGATTTTCATTGTCAATAATATATTTTGACATGTTTTCCTGTATCATCATGGAGTAAAGACATCATTCAGTTGATTTACAGGACTTCATCCGAATGCGTTTTCTGTTAGTCAGGATATCTGGAATATTCCAGATCCTGAAAACCTTCTGTGATTGCTGCTACCTTGCTGCCCTTTCGGTTGTGATTTGCGTGTATAATCCACTCATCTTCATTGATCTCTTGTGTACTGACTATGATAAAATACTAGACACTCCTCGGATTGTAGCAATAGGATGCTGCCCGGGTGGTAGTTTTTACATGTGTTACTATATGTGATGTGTTTCAGGAAAATGAGTCACAAGTCGCAAAATTGATATTTTTCAAGGTGTTTTTTCCCCAAAAGATCTCCTTATTGAAATGTTATGATTTTTAGAGGGTTTAACACTCATAGTCATATGAATCCATGTATCAAATTTCGGGATATTGTATTGAGTATATCCTTGCGTTTTGAAGGCCTTCATATGGAGTATATTTAGTTAGTTTACTGGTAATTACCCATCCAGAAACATTGCAAACTTTATTTTAAAAGTAAAAATATCAAACTTGAAATATAGAAATACTTATCAGTTGTCCTAGTGTTTACTAGAAATGTGAATCAGCTTGATCTCCTCTTTTCAAATATGGTGATATCTCGAATATCTCAAAATCCATATTTTGCGACTTATGACTCATTTTTCTAAAAAAGGATCACATATTTTCTCTATTTTTTTCCCTATTTATATTGTATTTTATTAATATTTTGTAATGAATCTAATTGTATGTGTCGACTATGCTTTTGTAAAATTCTCTCTCATATCAGCTACGAATGACAATAGTGTATAACTACATAATTTCCCTCAGCTGAATAAACATTTTTAAAAACAAACAAACATCCTTACCTTGGTGTTACCTAATCACTATCAGAATTGTAAACTTAAAAATCACTGTCATGATGACATTAATGATGAAATCCTTATGATCTAATATTGATTATGATATCTGATGATTATTTGCATACATGTCAGAGCTATATAAATAGTGAAACACCCATGTAAACAATTTCCCTTTAATTACATTCGCCATATTGGATGAGGTATTAAAGCGGGTTTCTTGATTTCTTGAGAACTATGCTATGGCTGGACTGTTTCTTTCAATTGTGGTTCTTATCTCGCCGTGACAGCTTGTTGACTATTATCATATAATAACATAACTGGTTATGACATAGTTAATACTAGTGATAATAACATGATAACAAAATAATTTGATGATAAAAACATTAAAAGTTGAATAAATGACATATTGAATTGTCAATTTACTAACATTACCTTCACAAGCAAAAAGTCCTGAGAAAGGAGCTTTTAAACCTATACACACTTTTTTTGCTTTCAGATATACGATTCATATCTTCACTTTTTGAACGATAGATGTTGGAAGGCCTTATATAATCTCATCAATTACCATGCCTCGTCCAAGACGTCCGACCCATGTCCTGAATATCTATGACAGAGAACTACAAGATATCAACATCGATGATTTGCTTGGTCCTCCAGTAAAATGGGAGTTCCCCAAAGCTATAGAACACCCAACCGGGCTCAAGTGGACTTTCATTAATGTCTTAAAAGATGAAAGTGACATCAAGTGGGAATTCCCTAGCGAATTAGAAAACACCCCGGATATAAAATGGTCATTTGAAAAGGTAGTGAAAGAAGATGGTACAATTATATGGTCATTCAAGCACCAGTTACTTCCTAAATCAGAGATCAAATGGGAATTTCTGAGTCAGATCCAAAATATAAATCCAATTAATTGGAGCTTTGCTAATCAGACCGATGGAATCCAAGAAGTCCGTTGGTATTTCGTACAACAATGTCCACCGGAGTCGACCATAAATTGGAATTTTGCAACAGTGACTCCTCATGTTTCGACCATAAACTGGTGTTTTAGACCTATCTTGGAAGAAATAACGCCTTTGAATTGGTCCTTCGAAAAACAAACCTGCCAGACAGGATCAACAATTCGTTGGGTGTTCGGCCATCAAATGGACAGTGTCTATCGATCACCTTTACTATGGACTTTCCAGTCACAACTTGTTCACAGTAGACCAATTAATTGGGGATTTGCTCGTCAAAGTAGAGAAGGAGTGAGTGTGAGGTGGACATTTCCGAAGAATTTACCCCAAGGACAATCGAGCGAAGGCACCATTAGATGGAATTTTGCCAGAATGCTGAAGGAAGGTACCACTATTCCTTGGAGGTTTTCAAAGAATTTAGATTATAATAAAACGGTTAATTGGAATTTCCCATCTATGACATCTTCGATAAAACCTTTAAATTGGAAATTTGAATCTTTGCTAAGGGGGTCGAGTGGACGCGGAAAAAATATACGTTATGAGAATCCATCCATGATGCAGGATGATGGTGTCGATGTGTCGCCACTCACAGAGAACTACAGAGCAGGTTATGCAGCAGCCCAAGAATATAAATATACAAGACCCCAGAGTGCCGCTCGGCATTTTGCAACAAAGTCAAAGAGGAATTAATCTAATTAGGAAAGTATGAGCGAAAGTATATCGTCAAATGGGAAAGGCATTTATCATAACAGCCCAATAGATCTATCTGTCATGCGGGAGCGAACAATTAATGTGCACGTCCCGCCTACATTATGATATATTTACCACGGTGTAGAATCATCTTTGTAAAAACCCAAAGGCTTTTTATTGCCGGGATTTATTATCAGCATTATATATATTTTAATACAAACAAATTTATTTTAAAATATCGATGTTTACATTATTTTTGTAGTCATTCACAGGCTCGCCATCTAGTACGTCCATTTATATATTACTCAGGAAACGAGAATTTACACTTAAATACAAATAAATTGGCAAAGGAGCTTCAAGATATTTTCTTTTTTTGCGTCTTGGAGCTCTATAAAGGCTCAATATTCCCCTTTCTCCCCATAGCATAGAAACTGTTGCGTGAACAAAAAAGATCGTTTAGGGACCAGGGACCAAGGTCTGACTTCATTGTTCATTAAACCATGAAACGCTTATGTCTGGGTCACCCCATTTCCAATACGTTGCTTCTTACATATCGTTTCCACTGAAGATTCGCGTTATTCTATTTCTTTTATCGAGAAATAGTTCACACATACACATATATATACAGGTCTACGTAGAAACATTACATGCATGCATGTATTTTTTTTAATTTTTTTTTAAAGCTTTTATTTATACTGGGTAGTTCAAGTCCCAGTGATAGGGCTTTTCACTTGCCCCAAATTTCTTATGTACAGGGTTTGGATATATACAGAGTATTTTACATGGTCAGTTCAAGTTGCAGAAACGACATAACATACTACAAAAATACTAAAATTATTGTATAATTTACAACATGGTAGTAAAGAAAAAGGATAATTAAAATTTTTGTTCATATATATAAATAACAGAGAGAGGAGGATATTTGCTGTGCCACTCGTTGCTAGAGACTAGTTTCTAGTTTCAGAGTGTTGGCTTTTCCTTCCTTTGTTGAAAGAATGTTATAAAAACAAGGACATGACATAGTGAGTGAGGGGAAAAAAGGATAAATCTTGTGATTATAGAATTGGATTCTGCTTTGCCACTTGTGTTCGTATCTGAATGGACAGGTGTTAGCAGTCTTATTATGTATACTATAAATGTATACATCCAAACGTACATAGATACCATAATACCCACACGCATTTATGGGTCAGATTTTCAGAAAATGTACAATTGGTAGCTGTACACATTTAGTAAATTCTGCTAAATTAGGCTGCAATTTGGCCAATACTAGGTAAATTCGAGTATATTCGGCATTGCATTGATTCTAGCAATCTGTTTGGTTAGGTTGAACTGTATTTTTAACTTTATTTTTGTCCGAAACTTGGGTTATTTGAGAGGATTGGTGAAGTTGAATTGTACATTTTCTGAAAATTTGACCCTTATATTAGGTGTATGATGTAATATTTGTGTGTAGTTTGCATGGAGATGAGAAGGGAGAGAAAAGAGTTATACGATGTAACAATAAATTGTTATTTATAAATGATCCAATATGCCATAAGTAAAATTATAAACAGTAGAAGTCCGGAGAATATATGGCCGTACCCAAGACTGCGCATACTGTCCCTAACAGATTATTCTATTTACCTCAACTAGCCAAGAAAACGAATTATCACTGAAGTGGTCCCTGGGGAAATGAATCAAAATCGGGAGGGGTTAGGATTTCAAGCTCCAACGAAAAACCAAGGAGTGAGATTAAATCGATGAAGCGTGTCGGTCTATTCTATGGCCTGTGCTGAAGTCGCGATGAACTCTAGTCGAAATGTGGATTTCAATGAATAGCTGGCGTCCACTCATTGAGGAGAATGGGGACCGAGTGTCGCACAATAATAGTATTCTGGGTTCTCGCGTTAAGTCGTGGAGTCTATTAAGAGTACTCTTGCACGGAGCACAACAATTTAATCAACAGTGGCAGAACGATCGTATAGTAATAGTAAAACAAATAATAGAAATGGAATGTGGTTCGCACTTTTCTAAATTACTTTCAAGGTCATTCTGTTTTATATTGTTATTATGAAAAAACGCATGTCCTCCAAGTGGATGTTTTAGTGCGTTGCCTATACTACTCGTTACACTTCAAATATAATTGAAGTACTATCAATAAAGGAATATCTCTTTATACATTAAAACTGCGAGACCATTAGACATAGCTAATCAAGTCAGATTATACTCATGTTCTGCTATTTTTCTCCAAAGATGCTCACTTGATTTCACTGAAAAGTCAATCTTGTCAACGCTAACTTTTAATCGATTCTGGTAGTTTGTTCCGTAATTTAGCTCCTTTATATAAAAAAAAGAAGCACTCACTCTCATTCTTTTCGATTTTGGTATAACTGTTTTAAATTGAATACCCTTTATTCCACTTAGTCTCTTTTTCTTAATCGATGTATCAACATGGGCATCTTCTTTTCTTTTCTTTTTTTACCTAGCAAAGTCTTTCATAGGGCAATATCTCTTCTCCATTCTAGCGGTAACGTTTTCTTTGCATAAGGATAGCCTTAATGCTCTATTGACTATTTTCTGTAATTTCTTACTTGAACCCTCATTACAGTTCATTATTATGGGGGTCGCATACTAAGTAGTACATAGGCTTTACATAACAGCCAGCTGATCTTATCATTCATGAACCTTCTTTTTGCTATATCTAAGCGAGCCCAACCAGCACTTTTATACAATTTACTCGCTTAATTATGGGTTCATTGACAAGTTTTCGTCTATGGTTACACCTATACATACTAAGCAGTTGCGCACTGTTTCAACGATGAAATGGGAACGCATCTTTCCCCTAAAATTATTACTGAAACTCCCCTCTTCACCCCATCCTAACCACCCCACCCTCAATTCTATTGAATACATCTACATGTACATGTATTTTAGTCACAATGTACAATGAAGGAATACCATACAGGAAGGATGCTTCCATTATAGTTTAGGCTTTCACCACTTCACGCTCGTTCTATTCAGTTAATGTAATTCTTTTTCATTTATTTAAAAAAAATACCAAACAAATGACACAGGCAAAACTTTGAGTATGATAATGGCAACTTATAAAACACATAAGTATAGTAAAGACATCCAGATTGTGTATATATTAATTAGAATACAAAGAAAAATATAAAATAATTATAATTCTGACCAACCCTTCGATCGTGTCACACCTGCCATATCCAACCAATAATCTAAGTAATATTCAACATAATGCTATGAAAATATAAACAGGAAAAATGTTACAGCGAACCCGCGTATCGATTTTGCAGAGGGATGGGCACAGTCCTTTGTTAAAACTTTCCCAAGGCTATGTTCTTTGAAGTTACCCCTGCGTGTCTATACTTACCATGCCCCTACCCTAACCCCTTCAAGACTTCATTCACCTTTAACCCACACTTTGCCCTCCCCTATTGTAATGTAGCCATTATTTAACCCCTTTCTTTACCCTCGCCGTCTTCTGCGCGAACCTGATCTAAAGAATCGCGAAGATCAGAGGATTAAAACTATCGTGCTACAATTGAACCATTACTTGACATATACATGGTATATGTAGACGGGATGGTCTGGAGGGTTTACTGTCGCTTCAAGTGAATTCAAAAACACTGGATCATAATAACTATTATTGATAAAAGGGTTTTTAATTAAATTTTCTTTTAAAAGGGACAAATTGTCAAACAAATATTCTTGAAGAGCTTGAAAAGGGACTTATCTTCATTAAAGATATCTTTCATGAATGATTGGCTGTTTGAACACAAATTATAATTTTTGTATCCTAATACCTCAGAAGTTTTCTTAAATGCGTATCGACTTATAGTTTATATTGATTAATACATCATGAGTTACCAATTTATAAAAGAAAATAATGTCAATAAATAAATGCAGTTCGGCATCGGACTGCATACATATTAAAGAGGAAGTATGAATTTGCCGTATCAACTGATACAAACAAATATGAAACACCGTGATTAGATATCTAAATATATTTCGTCCCACTCGCCTCCCAAATTAACACACGGTGGCAAAATTGGGTTTTTTTTAAAAAGGACAAAACATTCTGGATGTAATTTCAGGTATACTGTCACGGTTTTCATATGTAGGATCAGATCAGTTATTGAAAAAAAACATATTCTGTTCACTCTACATAATAGTGAATACAATAATAGCTTGATCATCCTCTCGAAGTGAATGTTATCTAAATCCTGAACGATGACCTGTGTGATATGCAATTCTGTCCTTTTTATTGTTTAATCTGGATCGACTAGGTTTGTAAACACAGCTGCCGCGTCCAGACGACGTGACGCGGGTACCTGCTCGACATGATCCATTATTAGATGAACTTGTTTTTACTTGTCTGAACTACGTTAATGAAACGTAATTATCCCAGTGACCAAAACTTCCTTTATTGATACATTATAAAATCCATGCATTTCCTGATTGGTACAATCAATAACCAATCAATGACCAATCAATTCATGGGGAAGTGTATGATCTATATTATTACCTTTTATGGTGAAACGCTTTTTCCATGTATCTATCTATCTTTTTATTTGTCTGTCTTTCTATTGCAACATTTACATTTGCCCATTTACTTGGCGTATCATGTAACCTCCATGTAACCTCCTCGTACTGGTTCAAATGATATAATAAGTACATCTTGCGCGACAAAAAGAAACCCAGGAGAGAGACTGTACTGCATTGTTTAGGAATGCGGAAGAATTCATGAGACTATTTGTATATGTAATGCACCTTGGGGAGTGACAACTGTTCCCTTCAATATCATGGAAGCTCCATCCCACGTATGCCCCTTTGCTAGATGTGATAATCCGTAAATGCTGTTGGAGGTTTAAGGTTGTTTGATAGTTAGTTGTTTCCAATATCATGGAAGCTCACCTATAGTTGCAGTTGATCATTTGCAATAAATAAATACCTTTGTCGACCTAGATTTAGCCGGAAAATAAAGTTTGACAATAATCATGAAATCAATTTTATTGATGTATACAGCCAAATAAAAATATATACCCCTCTTAACATCTTTTAGGACTTTTATTATGAACCATGTGAATCCATATACAGTCTATGACATAAATTGCATTGTCAGATCATTATTTTAAAGGTCAAAATACTTGTATAGTATTTTCCTAGGATAAAATATCCTTACCAACTATACATGACTCACGAAGGCCTTCCAAATAAAGCGTGAGTTACAAAGTTATGAAAATAGATACAGACGTGTGGTCATTATCCAATTCTATGACATATTCCACCAGTCGCATAAAAACTCAGAACAGTTCTGGGCATGAATTCGCAAACAAATAATCTGACAGACAACCGTCTGCTTGCCCTGATATATGGCTACGGTTCAAGAAAAAGACCCGAATGGTGACGAGTACAACTCAAAGATCCCAAACCAAAAGATAATAGCCGTGGAATCTTCCTTTATCATAGAACAAAAGTATTTTGTTAACTTGCCAGGTCGGAGGAGGCAACATATAATATAGCAATAGTGGCCAAGTGCAAGGTGGCACTGAATCTATTATATTCCTTATTAAGTCCTGTTTCTTTGTCAGGCACTTCATGCCCTTGGAGGTAACCATCAACGTACATACATGATTCTAGTTCGGCAATATATATCTAGACTAAAGAAACAAAATGGGGCCCAATCTATAGTCTACAGACTGGATGGTAAATCTATTATAGACTAGGCCTATAGACATAGGGCCCCATTTTTTGTTTCTTTAGTATACTACAATACAATAGCTCATCTAATCTCAATAGGTCGATTCCATAGAATCTGTGACATAGCCGGAAAAATCACAAAATTTAGAATTCATCAAATATCATACATGTATCTTTTGCTTACATGTTCTCTGCGTATACAGTGATTTATGGTATGAGGTAGGAACACTAATCTTCTTGACTCTTTATGCTGTGCTCTTTTGAAGTCAAGGGGTACCAAATACAGGTCCCCGTGGGTGCGCACATAGGATTTGCTACCTAATGGGGATTTAAAAGCACCCACATAAAAAGACAAGTACAAGCATTAGTAGTACAATTATACATCCTCATACAAACATAAACGGAAATAAATAAACATAATAGTTTTATTTCCCATTATGCTAATTATCATATTATAGCTAGAATGCCATAGTATCGCGTATTGTCATATCCGGCCTTGTATTATTATGTAACAAGGCTCACCGGGTAGACTATTCTAAATATTGACTCAAACTTAAGAAACTTTTATTTTTGCTACAAAAATGACCTAAAAATATGGGTTTTGCCCATAAAATCAATAATTTTCCTCTTATTTATACATGTATAAGTGGGGTTCGCATTGAAGCTTTCAGTGGGCCCGATGCAATTATTTTGGTTAGAAAAAAGTTTACGGCATACAATTTGTAATTTGTCTTGGGGGCTCCTGAATAGTGTTACATACCCCAATGGTATAGATCTTTCTATTTGTCTGGCTGCATGCTATCCTGAAAAGTTAGACTGTAAAACTCAAAATAGCTTTCCATCCCACGTATGCCCCTTTGCTAGATATGATAATCCGTAAATGCTGTTGGAGGTTTAAGGTTGTTTGATAGTTATTTGTAACATATATACTGGTGCTACAACATGGCTCATAGCCAAATGAAAGTTATCAGCGAAGGAAACATTCTATGCCATATATATTGAGAGGTACTTCTTTGTTTGCAGCTCCCGATCCATTTGACTGCGTCACATAAACGCGGTATAGTTATATCACTGTACAAAATGCCAAGATGCCAAGGACATGGCAAAGTGAAATGATTTCCGATGAATAGACCAATTTTTCGCAAAAGAAGCCTTGCCATGATGTGCCAATCTTTCTGAATATGCCCGAAGAAACCTACTCCTAGCATGCATTACTATAGCGACGACACAAGGGATTGAACAAACATAGCATAATTATATTTCGACGACCTTATACCACATACATATAAAGCATATAGGAACATTTTACACCAATTAATGTTTGATATTTGATAAACTGATTAAGCCCGCTAAGGCCAAATACAACCTCTGCTAAAATAAAATCAATTAAGGCAACAAGATGTCAATATAAGTATTATAAATGGTCGGGATTGACAGTGATCTTGACCTAATTGGTTCCATTGTTGCTTTGAGTTTGAGTGCTAATAATGGGTCCCTTTATCCGGTGCGTATAATAGTTTACACCCCGATTAATCCTTTTTGTTCTCTCACCTCCAGTTGTTTCATATTGAAAGCTTCAATTGCAGAATACCCCAGGTAGTCTGTCCCGAATAACTCTATGTACCATGCCCGATCTATTTCAGTCATTGAAATAATAAGGCGGCACTCCAAGCGGAAGAAGCTGTCAAAGGCATTTTACTATATATAGAACGCATAGTCAGCAGGCTACACCACTACAGAATAGGACTTGGGGTATCCATGACATTTATAAATGGATCTGTCAGAAGCTGTATTGACATTGTTAATTTTGGTGAATTGGAAGAGCAGTATGTGATATGACAAATCTTAGATGACAAAAATCTAACTTCCATAATTTCGTGTATTGTCATATCATATCATATTGTCATAACATGGTCATATTCCCGCAATGGTCAGGAATGGACAAGGCAAAAATGAATGGCAAGCATTGGTGCATTTTGTTACCTTGAAAGTAATAGGAGTTCATACTAGATGATTAGAATCTTAAATACAACCAAGTCCGGGCACAATAGTGTCGTTATTGTCGCCTGTAATAAATTTCGGCCTTTCTAGTCCTATTCTTGACCTTGTGGCATCCAGTGTACGTCAAAGTCAGGTTAGGTCAAACCTGTCGGTTGAACATGGATAATGATTATAAATATGACCGATGTCTCTAGGTAGATGTTTTGCTGGTCGAATTTTTTGACCGGGTAAGGTTTTGAATATTATTTTTTGAAGACATTTGGTAATGTTCATATTGTTTTCTTCAATTCGGCTTGTATTCAGTCGCTGTAACTTACTTTGTTCTCGAATTGTAATACTCCCCACCGTCCCCCATTAAAGTGACACCTGGGTGACACCTCTAATCCAAGACCTTGCGGTGCATATGTACAATGATCCATCAAGAGAGGTCACTTGGCTCGACTTACCATTATTGACAATGATTCCATGACAAGATTCTAATCGGGATATTTGGACGAGATAAAAAAGATGAATGACTCGGCCACGAAGAGGCCATTGTGTGACAAAGGAGAACCTAAAACCCCAGCATATGTCTACAGATTGGGGGTTTTGATTTAACATATCATGTGTCGCGTTAGGGTGGTCAATCGATTGGTTGAACCATGAACTAACTGCTCATTGGATGAATGAGAAAACTAAAACATGGCCGCCATGTCACTGCCGAAATCTGTTACCAAAATACAATCAAAGATTATTGAAATCAATCGATTCCGATTCGGACTTTTATATATATATTATACACCTAAATTTATGTTCTTTGGTGTGCAATTCCCTCTGAGGATAAAGAAATTAGAAGAATGTATCAACGCCGGACAATGAAGGAATTGTATTAAACTAGGACATGTAAAGGATAGGACATGTATATTGACATATTGTTGTGGTTCATATGAAGCATAAAGGTCTTATAGTTTTTATTCTGCAGGTACACTTATCGAGTGTCACAATCTGACAGGGATCGGCTTGATTCCCTGTAATCTTCAAGCGAACAATATACAGCATTTAACAAGGGACACATCTTAAGAAAGCGATACAGACAGACACGAACGACCGGGAGAATGACACATTCGTGAATTCATTTTTTAATTTATTGTGATATCACTACCCAGTTGAAGACATGCATGTCAGTCAGGTGGAGTCGTATCCTGCAACCTTTTTGTTTGGTTTGTGTACATCCATAATGTGAATCGTGAGTTGAGTGTGACATGATCTTCTCTGAATTAAAAGGTATAGCAATGTCACGGATGTCCACCAGAGCATAGAACACGGGACACGTGTGGTATAATGCTGATCCAGGCACCTGACAAGGAACCTGCAGCCACAGACGTAGTTTGCATGGCCACCAGAATTATTAGTACTTGTGAGATAGTGAGCCTTTTAGCACCATTATATTCACGGAACGGCAGTCTTGACATACATCAAATTACCTACATTTCCTTATGTGTGATCTCCCAGGCACTTCTATAGTTTCATGTAGTTTGCGCAATTTTGTATTCATTTCTGTGATACAGTGAATCGTACAAACATAATAATGAATGTTTTCATGTTAACCCATAAGCTATTCATACGCTTCTTCTGTTCTTGACAGTTGCCCTTTTTCAACGCTTGAAAATGTTTAAGGCAAAACTTAATTGGTTCTGTTTGAAGTGTCATGATAAATAATAAAGATAAGAGTTTCATTTCTGATTACGACAGTTTCCAGAAACAAGGTAGGCTTCGGTATTCTATGGAATGTATTATACTAAAACAATTGAGAGTTCAGGAACATCCTGATACTCTGGCAAAATGCATGTATAATTAGCTGATATACTTAGGCCTATGTCCACCTACGACCTTTCTTCTGTATTGGTGTTACCCGTTTAGATGTACCGGTAGTACATATATAATCCATAGGCTTTTATGATGCCTGTTTGTTTGTACTCGAAGTTTAAATAAACGGGTGAGATATAGAGTTTTTCTCTCCCAAACAACAACATAAGATTTTCAAATAAGCTTGTCATAATTATACGTTTTTTTTTAGAGTGCAGAGATATTTTCCTTGTGTTGTTATTTCTGACATAATATAGGAAATCAATGATAATACATAACTAACACTTGTAGGCCTACATTAGGCTACGTACAGAAGCCTT
This sequence comes from Sthenelais limicola, assembly GCA_942159475.1. NCBI lineage: Eukaryota > Metazoa > Annelida > Polychaeta > Phyllodocida > Sigalionidae > Sthenelais > Sthenelais limicola. Next base: position 63,645,411 of record OW804095.1, on the reverse strand, counting down.
TTGCCGAAGTCCATCTTATTTTCAGCCAATGCACAATAAATAATCACCGTTCCCATGCTTAAGAGGTATCGTGACATTTATGATGATTCATCTTATTGTATGTGAATCTACTATAAACACCCATGCCAGCTAACACACTAGAGAGAATCCGCATTTCTTATTATCAGTGCATAAATAGTACCTCTCATTAATAAAATAGAGGAAAGAGCTCTTTATTCAGTCAGTAGAGCTATGAATAGACCTAGTATACTGACAGGCATTTTATGAACAGGAATTATTTGGGTTAGGCTACTTATTTATTTTTCAGGGTATCGAGGATGTTCAGTTCTAGAAAGGAGGTTAGAGGTTTAAACTGGGGTAGCCTACTGAAAAGAAAATAATAAAGGTCAACCATATTCAAAAGCACGTTTCTAGGTTTATTGAAACATCTCAGGCCGATTCATTAAAGAAAGTGTTGAACCGTGTTGAAAGCGTAGCTTTTGAAGAATTTCTGCGTAGGCCTATAGAATTATATATTCTGACAATGTTCTCACACAAATCTAGGTTACTTTTTTTGTATTCATTAGAGACAAATATAATATTTGAAAGCCTAAACAACATTTTGTATAGGCCTATAACAATATAACTATACCGAACACGCCCCTATTTATGTAGGCTCTTTAATATCAAGAATAGTGGAGTAATTGGCAATTTTAAACGGCCATTTAGATGTAGCCCCCCCCCAACAGATGAACATGTTTAGTAATTTTGAAACTGGATACTATACTTGTTAAGAACATATATAGGACTTCAAATAATAAATTTAAACCCCCAAGTACGTACCCAAAGCCAATCAAATAATTGTATGGCTAAATCAACCACGTAAAACAATAGAAGTTATTCTAATATTGTAGGCTAATCGAGCAAGGACTCACTTGACTCTTGAGTTAGACCACACACATTTACATGGAGGGTCTGTGTATGGACTACCACTTGAGTGTGCTAAGTGGTATGTAGATGCCACCTTGTGTTTGGAAACCAAAGTAAAATCAAGCTATGTCTCTTTTCAAATAAACGTTTTACCTACTACTTAAGATACATTATCAGCTGTGGAATATCCTGAAATGTAATGACTATCCTTGAGACAAACACTCTATAGTTATCATATGTTCTTGAGAAACGATTTAAATCAAGACAAATTGATTAAAAGTAACAAATTCGGCATCGATTTTTGCTCTGCATACCACTACCGCGGCTACTCGTCCCCAGTAACAGTAATACTTATATTCTCAGAGACCCTTGGATCAGTGCGATCCCTGACCAAGGACGGATAGTCGTCTCTGTATTCATTCGTCCCTACCATATACTTAGCCATAATACCTTGTCGTCCCTTCAAGACTATGGATTCATCCTGGTAATAATTAGGGCCTATCCAAGACCTACACAGACGAATCAGCAACTTCTATAGAGCAACGAGCAACTCATCAATAAAAGTAACTCCACGGTTTCAACAATGGCATTCGCTTTATTTAATAGATCCCTAGACAGTTCTAATGACAGTGACAACAATATATTTACATACATATGCATGGACGATTAACAACCAATTGACTTTCTGATCGGTTGAGATTCACTCAAATTGTTGTAACGATATATGCTTAGAATATTTGTTAAAAGAAACCGTTAAAATTCATTTGATAATTCGCTCTCTCTACGCGATGTTCGATGTTTCTTATTTCAGGACACAACGAAAAACACAATTCATTGGGAGCGTATATCTGTTTGATTAACCTGAATAAATATATTTGATAAAAAATATGATTGCCAATCGGGAAGCACACCATTTCTGATTTCTTTCATTAACACAAACAATATTGACAAAAACATCTTTTCAATTTCACGCACTTCATGCATGGAAAGGAAACGTTCACATCGACATTCATTTAACATGATTGAAGTGGTCCCGTCACATTTTGATTGACAAAATCCATAGTTTAGGCCTACCTGTTTTAGCAAAGTGATCACTATTGCTTCTCTATACCGCCAACCAATTCACAGGCAGATCGTCGACCAATTATTAGTGACCGGTAGGCCTATATGGGGGTCCCAAAAGGCCCAGACATATCCTAAATATAGGTATAGGCCTAACTATGAACATGTAGGCCTAAGTAGTCTACAGCCCTACATGAGCCTATGTGGGCATGGGTCGATTGTAATAGACTAATATGTAAGTAGTATATGAAAACATAACCCGTCATCGGGCATTTACAATGGCCTTTGTTGTGTCGGAGATTCCATCCGGAAACTGCCTTAGGCCTACCTGCTACCGTAGGGCTTAATTCATTGAATAGGCTAGGCCTATGCCTCCTTTATATAGACAACATAGAAACATAGAACGGTAAATAGTCATCAAAGAGTGGACACAATCTCTTTCTGGATCAATCAGTCGATGTCATTTCTTCAATACATTTTAGAATATTTCTATGTATTTTTGTATGTCCCTTCTTATTCAGCGATTCCCCATCCTCCTTTAAGTCATCGCCCCGAACGTCGCCGTTGTCAACATAGCTCCATCGTTTTCTTTCACTCAAACGTCGTAGAGCCATATTCAAATTTTCTGTTGGGGCAAAATAGCGCACTACCTTTCTCTTCACTACACTTGAAAGAACCACCATTTGTGTATCCAGCGACGTGAGTACTTCCTCCAGACTACGAATGCGCTTTAACGTGCATGGCGTCGGTTCTGACGTCACATTACTCCATCCAACGTGAACGCATATGATGTCATTCGGTCTGTACGTATTTTCCGTTATGACGTTGATCATTTTGTGTGTGACGTCGCTGATTCCCCCGGACACTTTGAAGGTGAGTATTTCCGTGTCTGTTTCCGAGGTCATTTCTTTAAGGTTTTTCAAAGTTTTGTCATGAAACAAAAGGATTCGAGGCGGTTCAATGACAGTTGGAGTATTGGCGGCCATTTTTACCTCTGAATGTTAAGTTTTCAAACGGTAGGCCTAGATTAGGTTTATCCTAGGCGTCCATGAATAGGCCCATGAATAATAGGCCTATGTCACCGTTTCACTGGTGCTCTTGCTCTCCAGGCCAGGACGTTCTGTTAAATCAATCAAAAACTAGATGATTTCATAGTTTTATAAACAATCAATAGGCTAGGCCTACGCTAGCCTATTATAGATCTAACGAGTGGATTTTGCTACAATTTTTCATGTATTTTCATATAAGCCTACGTTAGGCCTAATTAACAATGGCAAATACTCTTCACTAAATGAAATTCACTAAAGCCGACGTCCACTTTCAGAAGGTCGACTTTATACATACAGGCTATAGTTTGAATACTTTATTCAGAGTAAAGAATTGAATGCGGTCATTCTCAGAACACCTGATTTGATATACAAATTTTTATGATAATAACATAACGACAGAAATACTACAATAAATAGGTCTAATCAAAATAGCCTAATAAAATTTGGTAGGCCTATCAAATTAGGCTAAAGCATAAATGGGTATTGATAATAGGCCTATGTGTGAGAATGCAAAGGTCTGACCGATGGACAAACATCATTGGTAACATTGTTATGTTAAATCTAATCAATTTCGAAGTTCGCCTAATTTACTATAAATAGGCTTACGTGGCGTTCTATGATTCTTGAGTCACTTTACAAGTCCAGTAACTTATAGAATATTGTCCAAATAATAACAGACGAAGAACGTTTGCCAATTTTGTATTCATAGAGGGGTATCAAACGATTTTTGAAAAGGCTGAAAGGTATATATAGACACATATAAGAATATGCTATAGGCTTACTAAAGCGATATACTATTAAGCGCAGAAATCTGATATCTTATAGGCCTAGCCTATTTTGAGGTATGCAACCGTATGCATAATATAGGCTACAATACAACAAGTGAAATGCTATCAAATGAATTTCCTTACCTGTTTTATGATATTATTATGATGCTAAAATATAGTGTCTTCTTACAGTACTCCTGCAACTTAAAAAAACTCCTGTCAAAAATGCTACGTTTGTCTTGTTCATTGCAGGCCCTATATCACCGGTACCCTATCTAATTTCGTATGACCACAGTTGACGTTTGTGGCCGTGATTTATCCTGTCGCTTTTCTGTAAGGCTGGCTTAATCGTGCGCTGTTTTCACTGCAAAGCCAGCACACTCTTAGGACTCGCTGATAACCTCTACTGACAAATAAGAAACTAATTTGTGGTTAAATAAAACCAGATCCTTCAAATAAACACTGAACACGGTAAAGAATACTTTATGTGGATTAAGAGATCACTATGTTAAATGTTTACTAATAGACGAACCTTTATTCTCTTCCCGCCCTTTCAGGCAAATAAATAATGACAGGATAAGGACCTTGTAAAAGATTTGTGTTCTACATTGACTCTTGAGTGCAATAGACTAAGTTGGACAACAAATAATTGAATGGAGAACTTCCAAAGATTCCCCTAAATGAAATTGGTGTTAGCTTATTGGGGGCCTGTGCCGTTGGGAAGTCTAAAGTATTTGTCTTTCAACCGATTGTTTACACAACCTATAGTGAACAGCGAATAAACCTAAGTCATGTTTTAGAGATACTATAACATGACTCAATCTGAAGGGGTTCATTAAATTGCTCAATACACAATATTGGACAAAATGCCAATTCGTGGGATAAAAGCCACATATTTAAAACAAACTATTCCTTGTTGTGGGGTTAGATTTGGAACCACTACTATGTTAGGTAATAATATGTTAACTGAAATAAAGCTTACTTACAGAATGTATCAACAATTAATTATAAAGTTTGGGAAAGGTTACATCATCTGATGTGGATTGAGTGACTCGTAGAATGCGTAGCATAACTATTTTTGTCATTTCATTATCTATGTATTTTGTATTTCCGTTGTAAATATAATTCGCATTTACTTAAGCACTAATACTCCCTAATAGTTCTACTAGTGTATGAGTTTTCATTACCGTCGAACAACCATACGGTCACTCGCGCGGCATTCTTCTCCTGTGCCGCCTTGAAGTGTCCGCCAAAGCATACACTGGTTCATAATAAATGTATTGTGTATGTAGATGTAACACTTTGAATGAAAGAAATCATTAACACGAAACACAGACTTTGGAAATGAATCGATATGGTCCAATAATGGGGAGGTGGATGTGGTTTCAAATATTTTTTTGTCGAAGTTAAATGCCATTCGAAACTTGGATTCATTTAGTTTGCATCGGGGAAGTAAATGTTGTGTAGATTTGGCAAGTAAGTTACTTCTTCATTTTCAGACAAGCATGGATAAATATTATGTGCATAATAATACTACACATACGAACCTTCCAACACACTTTGCTTGGTTAGCCTCGATGAAATAAATAGCAATGTATTGACCGAATTTGCTGACCAGCTGGACTTTGGTACACACTATGGAATTGGAAGAAATGCATGGGCGAGCATATTAGATTTTATTCATCGGTCGTATAAGTGGTAGAATTGATTTTGATCAAGTTATTTTAAGGATTCTATTAATAGATCTATTTAATGCCTAGGTCCCAACAGAACGCGATATGTTGCTATGGTCCCAATGATGCTTTAAACAATGTTGAGACACTTGTCGCCATGTTGAACAAATCCAATCCAGAGAAATAAATAAAAGGGCACATCTGGTTATAAATATATAAATGCCCTTTGAATGAATGCATGTACATGTTAGGACTATGATAGGCGGTGTGCTGATGCACGATTACGTAACAACTACTATAGAGTAGGTTCCAGGTCGCCCCAAATCGCATTCCCAAGAGGAGCCAGAACATTCCAATTATAATTAGGAAACTCTAATGGACCCTGGCCGGGTTATGGGTGGCAGAGCATTCGTTAGAATACGGTCCGGCCTGCCCTATGGAAAAGGGTGTGTGTGTATTGGGAAGATGATAGTGTTACAAGTGGTGTAACACAAAGGCAAACGACGAATCAGAGTTTGGTGGAGAATGATGTTTAGTTTTTAGTACATGTATATGTGATGGTGTAACCTAGGTGTTCTCAGGTGTGGTAACTAATTTACAAAGGTAAAGACAGTCCTTTATATTATAGTGTAGTGTAGTAATGTTACATACTAATACGTAATTTAGAATTATGAAAAATGCACTGGCAACAGTGTCATGCAACTTTACGTAAGGTTACGTAATTAAAGATTGCGAAAATTGAAATTGCAGTTAAATAAAAACCAGTGTAAGATTACACAAGGGTTCTCTAATGAAATGAAATTAAAGTATGAGTTACTGTAAACGTATTAATGTTCGCGCAGTATCTATTTTCGCTCTTTTAGCACACCCACCTTTGTGCGTGAAAATAAATCCTGCACGAAAGGTATGATTATTGCATAAACAAGGTGCGAGACTACCTTGGTGCGGATTTAAATCTGTGTGAAAAGGTGTCAAAGTACAAGTGCCCGAAATGTATCTGCGCGAAAATAAAAACGTTTACAGTAATTGAAAACCCTGAAGGTTAAAAATGGTTGAAGATACTTGTAAGAGTTATAAAGTTATGTAAAGTTACGTCATATTACGTAACAATTAAAAGATAAAATCTGCACAAAGGACGTTTTTAAGGTGCAGATGATGCTGGCGTATTAAAAATGGAGAAGAAATTAATTAGGGTAGTCAAAACAGAAGGCTCTGGTCACCCAGCGTCGCGCGGGCGCGAGGAGATAAGATTTGGATGACCTACATTCGCGCGTCAAGAAAGTATGATGGCTGCCGAGGTTAGTGCAGTCGGAGCGTCTAAAACCTCGGGCCATCTTTCAGCTTTAATGGCTGCGCGACGCCTTCTGGCTATGCTAATGTATGGGACTAAAGAATATCTAGCGATTTCGAAAGGTTTTGGAATTCAGGGGTTATGGCATAAGGTCTAAACTGGTCGAAAATTATGTAATATTACGTAATGAAGTAATAGAACATGAACACTAGATATTGGTGGAAGTATCCATTGCATTATTAGGCGGGGAAAATATTGTTCTCCCGAATTCCTTATTAACCTTATTAAACCATTGCTTATACATATAATGAGCAATACCACCAAATGGTTGTCATTTGGGCATCCAGGGCTGAACATGTTTTTAATGTTTCTATTGATTTAATCTTTTCCCCACATACACTAGGCATATTTCTGCTGACGTCATTACGAACATTAATGATAAGTATTATTGTGGTAGATACTTTAACCTGAATTCTGATATCAAAGACATATTATAGGGGGACCTGAATTGTTTCAATGTGATATATCATGCTTCTATTTATCATTGCATTTTCAAATAAAATGATTCTTGATATTGGTAACTTCATATTTCAAGTAGTGTTTCAAGTAATGTTTTAGAACAGAAGTGGGAAGAAGTGAAAACAAATAGTTTCCACCCCACCCCCACCTCTACCACCTGACCCCCGTTACGGCGACATTGGCACCCTCTACACCCCCGTCATGGCGACATACGTTTATGCTTGTGGCCACTATCCCCAGTAATACAGAACCTTTGTTTTGTGTAATAATGCATTACTTCCTGGTGTGTCTTACATATTTTAACAAATTTACAGAAAGTGATTCATTTTAATATTAAATTATTTATCATCTCTATTCCTAATGCATTGTTAACTAAAACTGTAGAGCTGGCAAGAATTTGTGGAAGATTTTTACATGGATACAATGGATGTCAATGATAAAAACTAATTTTGGTTTGATTTCAAGTTCTCCTAGACCTATACATTCCAAAACGAATTTAGACCCCCGTTACGGCGACAGGGGCTTCCAATTAAATCAACCATCAATCATTTCATCAACAAATTTATTAACCGAAGTCATTTCTTTTAGGTTTATTTTCACGAAATAACTGGGGTTCTTTTTTAAAACAGTGGTTTAGATATGACAACCTTTGTTTTGGATGTCTGGTGCTGGCACGAATTATTTTTGTTGGCCACATGACTAAAAAGAAATATAAGAAACTTCGTATGATACCTTAATTCCTCTTAGGCGATTTCCTCCCCTAGAATAGCCTTCAAAATAATCTCAGATTTGTATTTCAGCCCCTTTAGCCTCAGATTAGTATACGGCTCTGTTATTTGTCAAACCCAAATGATGCATTTTTGGCGGAGTATCTCAATATAATATAAAATAAACTAAAATACATGAAATCACAAAAGACATAATTCTGTCATATAATTGTGCATCAAAAGACCTTTCATATGAGGCCCTGGTTACATATGCTGTTTGTTTGTTTATTTTACTTTATTTGGCTAATGCCCTGTCAGCGAGTCCAATTCTCCTTGGGAGTGGGAGGTTTCCAGACTCTGCTGGACACGGTGATTAGTACATCCATTGTATCCATGTAGATGTATGTTCACTAGTACAAATTATATGGCCATTACTTGGCCATTTTCCCTGAAAAAGCCTATTTTCACCATAAAAATGGTTGCCATGGCAATGACAATAAGTAAAATGTTGAAAAACGGATATTGTTAGATTCTCTGTCAGAAGAGCTTTCTCACAAATATATATATCTGCTTATGGATTATGTTTATTAGTTCAAATTATATGGCACTTCCCCCACTAAAATGCCATTGTTCACCTTTAAATCAGTTGCCATGGTCAACCGATTTCCTATTTCAGGTGGACCCTTCCAATATGATAGAAAATTTTTAAAATCTACCTCTATACCAAATTTGATGCTTTCACATTCACATTTCACATTTCTTTACTTTGTAAATGCCATGAATAGATGGACTTACGACTACCAGAACTTTTTTTCCACTGAAGCTTCCATAGTACTGAGTTCCGCATCCAACAACAATGTAATGTGTGAAAATGACAAAATTCTATGCAGAGTTAGCCTATCATGAAAATGAACATATTTCATTGGTTTGGTCTCCAAAAGCAGAAAACGTTACTGATTTTGAGGTTTATTCTAATACAGATTTAATGGCCAAACTCCAACATTTAGTGCAAATCTGATTATAATGTGGTTTCTATGGCAACTGAAACATGCAAAACTATATATATATAATATGATTCGGCATCAAAAGACCTTTCATATGAGGTCCTGCTTACCTCATTCAACATTCAATAGAACACATTTTATAGCCATTATATATTAGGCCGTTTTCACTTAAAAAGTCAATTTTCACTTTAAAAATGGTTGCCATAACAACAGCAATATATAAACTGTATTAAAGGTAATATTTTCAGATTTTTGCTTTCTTATGAATATCTTTTCATCGGTTTATGTTCATTAGTTCAAATGATATGCCCCCCCCCCCCCGCCATGCCATTATCCACCTTTAAATCGGTTGCCATGTCAGGTGAGTGAGTGAGATTGGTTGCTTTACGCCCTTATCAATACATTGAAGTGTTAAGCGGGAGAGCTGAGAGGGAGGCAGTTTATGATCGTACCCAGAAATAGAGATAGAGAAGAAGGGAGAGAGAGAGAGACAGAGAAAAAGAGACAGAAAGGCACTTAACGGTCATACCCAGGACCGATCAACCGATTTCATATTTCAAAATGTGGACCCTTCCAAAATGATAGAAAATCCAAAAATTTCTGTACAAAATTTGGTGATTCTGTCACGAAATTCGCATGTTTTGCCCTTAACTGACCCTACTATATATATGTCTAGTTGGACTCTTCCAGTGGTGGACTCTTCCTTATAAAAGGCGGCACTGCCTTCCTGGAATTATGTCCTGGAAAGATAAGTAGATTGAATGCGTTAAACCTCTTACCTGACACATATAAGCATATATATAATGTATGAATTTATTCAGTCGTTGCTAGAAAGTCCTTCGTGGTACAGGTCTATACTCAACACCCTACTAGTTTCTGTAACTTTACAAGGTCTCTGACCTAGATGCAATTTGACATGGTAATGGGGGCACCTCGTGGATGCCACGATGTGTTCAGTTGACAGTACATTGCATTCATAGTAGCTGGCCTGTAATCCTGCCTCATCATTCTGAATCAATCCTTTTCTCTTTTGGAGTCTATAGTTTATAAGCCTATGAAATCACCCAAGGACAAGAATAGACATGTACTAACCTGTCAGGACTATAGTAAACTTATGAGGCTATTCATAAAGTGTAGGTCTAGATCTTCTATACAAGCATACATATATATATATATGCAAATTGACGTGCAGCATCTGAGGGGAACACGTTTGTGTTTGGCTTCCACGGTGAGCATTTTAATTTCGATTTTATGTACAACCACCCAGGACAACCATGTGATCAACATGTCTGTACTATACACATCTCATGTGTTGGATTTGTTTTAGCTACTGGTGTTGCTCATCGACTGTATGGGTTGACCCGTTTCGAGGCCACACACACATGTATACATAATAAACATCGTAATATATAATAATTTGTTGTGCCAATTTCAAATTTGGATTGGTTGAGACATAAAGGCCCGGGGGTGCAATAAAAATAATTTAACGTACCCGTGCAATAAAAAAAAATCGAATCTGGTTTTCTTTTAACTTTTAGATACTTTGTGGCGATTCAGATCCACAAAGAAGGGGTTTTATTTCAATATTCCTGTTGTAAGGACATATGATAAAAGAGTGAATGGAACTCGGTACTATAGTAAATGAATATTCATCGATCGGACTGGATTCCTGCCAAATCTCATTCGATTACTACCCGACGCACACCACCTATCTATCATTAATGTTTGGAGGAATATTTTTCTCTCCATAATTTCTTATGAGTATTGAAACCAATTACTCACAGTGGTGGGTATCTTCTGATTTAAGAAGCATTTATTTTCATCTGTGATATCAGGGAATACGTTGCTGAAAAAATATTTCATTTCCATGACAGACAGTTTGATATGGATCTTCAAGCGCAAAGAGAATTGATTACCAAGTTCGCTGACGCACATCCTGCAATACACGAATTTGAGGTAAGATACACTGCATGCGTCCAATTCTGAAAACTTTAGAATCAAATTAATAAAAGTAATTAAAATAGTTTGTAATTCTCAGCATTTAGCAGAGGATGAGGATTGTCATGAGAATTATATTTCGTTTTCAGTGGAGTCGATAAAGTCCCTTTATTTCTTCATTAACATAATTGTCTCCAAGATAAAATCAACATATATATATATATATATATATATATATGTGTGGACTCTGTTGCAACAGTATCCCAATTCAACAAAAACTCTTTTTGGATTTAATATGAAAGGGAAATAAGAATAAAGAAAAAAATAATAGGATATATAGTAACATAGTAGAACATGAGACACAGGATTCTTGAGTCAACATACATTCTTCTACATAGTAAAACGAGGTGCAGCATTTCAAGTGGAATTACAACTTGAAACCAAATAAATGTCCCTTATTAGAAAGGCTCATGTTATTTGTTTTGTTTTTGCAAATCAAGTTTATTCTGCGTAGGCTTCTACAAAGCTAAACATTCCATTATTTTCATTTTTTTCTTTTTTCTTTGCAAATTGAATTTGATCACTGAAGTCAAGACATATTTTTCCAAGGTTACATCTAGGTTAATTACACTTTATACATTTCTTGAGTTGTCTCTAGATTAGCACACAACAGAATTTACCAAATATTTTATTTTATTCTTTTAACCTATCAATAGTTTCATCGATATCTTTCAGTCATAGTTTCAGTCATGATGTTTTCTCCTCTTTACCCTTATAGCCTTGTGAGAACAATATCACTACACATCTTCATACATTAAAGATACATTCAGTTCATACATGGCCGTTAAAAAAATTTCCGTCTTCTTCAACTGTGCTTTGTGTTGTGAATATAGTAAAAGGATTAAACCTCAGACCGGTACCTCTTGTGTCACCTTACAGACAATCGAAACACTCAACTAATTCCTTAGATCACAAAAATATAACCGTCTCCGTACTTCTCATTTCTTCTTAATTGGTTGTGTGTACTGGAATCTGGTTATGATGTGTTTCTTTAGTGATAATGGAAATCTTAAGAAAAGTATATTTGTCTAATTGATAAGTCAATAATAATGTAGGGAGAGGAAGGAGTAACTTTAGGGGACGAATACCTCTATACTAGAGCTGCTTACTCTTTTAAAGCTTTTTTTGCAAAAGGTGTGCCATTTTTAGAAAGCTTTGCAAAAATAATCGCCCAAAATACATACCAGTACGTAATGCAAAAGATGTTTGTGATCGAGTGAATTAGGCTTTCAACTGTCCCTCATAATTGTTACTTTATAGTTCATCCGCAAACACCCAGATGGCGTCAAAATTGAGGCTATATCACAACATGGAATGGTGAATTATATATTCAGGGTGTCATATTTACAGCACAATGAATCCATTATAATAAAGTATGGAACTGAAACTATGAGGGTGAGTGTAACTTAATTCAGTCATAGAAATTGTTCTAAAATAAAACAACTTTTGGTGTGTGTGTAGGAGGTGGGTGGGTGGATGGGACAAAATCCCATTAGGAAGAGCTAGGCAGATAATGGTGAACCTACTCCATGCAGCGCCGCCATTGACGTGCCCATCTTTCATTTGATAGGCTCTGAGCCTAGACTGTTCCATAAATTTTCATTACAGGTGCCGAGTACGTACGAGTACTATTCTCTGTATTTTTATGTCCCAACTACCATATTGTTTTCAATGATATTTACCTTCAACTGGGAGCAACACACAATGTTGACCTAAACTGCCATGCCATGCGTCAGTATACTGTTGCACCATTTCAAGCGGCCAATTAGGTGAACTCAAAGACTTTTAAAACCAAAAGGGTTCAAGAGACTGACCTAAGTCTATCAAATTCAATCAATATATATATAATATAGAATTCTCATCATAAATTGCCCCCTTGATATCATTTCTATCGATTTCTTATAGATCCAGATTAAATGCCATGCAGTCTCTTTTTGGTGCGTGAACTTGCTCCCGATCAATCAGAAGTGCCGTTGAAAAAATATCGGATCTCACATGTTGATTTGGCAAAGAATTTGCATGCGTGTAGATGAAGCAACAACATGAAATTTGTTTCATGCAGCTTTCAGACTGCCGTTTATTAAGCGAAATACATACAGTGGGAAAAAGGGAGAAATATAAATTTGTGAAATAGTGGGTCAAGATTACATCGAAGTTACAGAAAGGACTTGCATTATGATTAACATAAGTTGATAATGCAGAGTTAATTAAGTACTCAGATTCAAATCCATTGGGTTTTTTGGGGGGGCGGGGGGGGGGGGGGGGCTGAGTTGTAGTCGCACCTGGGTTCGAACCCACAACATGCTACTGATGCCAATGAGCCGACCCACCTTTTAAGTTAGAAAATTACAATTAGAATTAATTACACACCCTGTACTTCTCTGCATAACCTTGATTGATTGTATTGTTGCGATACAAATCAATTTCCCATAACTGTTCTTTCCTCTTATGAGATCAGCGTCTGGTGAGGTGCGTGTGTGTGGGCGGGGGGGGGGATCTTGTAATAGCAGAATTTATCTGCAATTATAGATAAATGAATTTGAATGTATTATATTTGATAACTTAATAAATCCGAAAGCTTACATTCACAAAATATTTCCTAGCTGGATCCATCAGAAAAGGTGAGTCTCTTTCGCCAGGATATTGAATATGCAGCCCTGAATCTGCTCCAAACCATTGATGGAAAGTGTGTGCCCCAAGCCTACTGCCACGACAAAACCCTCGATATTAGTGTGTATCTTTTTCTAAATAACTTTCTCGAATAACTTACATTGTTGAACATTTGCAAAGATTTACGTAAATAAATAACTGGAAAAGCAGAAAATATGCCTTACTTAACACCACTATACCATTCATATCAATAGTTGCTATGGAAGATTTAGGGAGTATGGAGCTGCTTGGCAACCAGCTTAGGAGAGGTCACATTAGTTTATCCGTTGCAACGACCATTGGAAAACTTCTTGGTAAGATTCATCGGACCACCAGTCGGACCAACGTCAATGAAGAAACATGGAATACCTGGATTCAGTATTTCAGGTTGGGGAATCTTAACATAAGAAAAAATCATGAATACTTAAATTTAATATGCTAATAATGTAGGGGATTTACCTTATAGTGTGTTTCTGGTGGCTAACACCAGGCGTGCCATCGGGTAATCCATGCTTAGATTATTCTTACATTTACATAAAGGCCTTGTGCCTCCTTACTGTATTTTATAGTTAACTTTTAACAGCCATGTCAGGCTTTATATTCTAATTCTAATGTCCAGTTAGTAATAATTGAATCTCTCTCTCTTATCATTATTACCATTCACTTCATTGTTACATGTTATATGTATGGACACTGGTTTCATATGCACTCCTTGTGACTAACTGGTCTCAGACACCTTTCCTTAACTAAGCTTCTGGAGAGCTTCATATCCGGGCTGGAATAAAGAAGGGAACAGAGAGATTATACTATGACTCAATGGGTTATTGGCTTTGAGTGGGAAGAATACACATTTAATAATGTTGCGCATTCAGTATGTGCAGGTGAACCATCACCGATTATATTGGAGAAGACACGCCCCCAACAACGCCACCCTGGTAACCACGCCCCCCTTGGTCCCCGCTTATGACGTCTCCCCTGTGTTTACCTATGATGTCATAGTCCCAATGCTTCCATGCCCACCTTTCCTTCCACTCTCAACCGCTTCTCCGCCCAAGCTGCACGTATAATTTTTTGGTGTGATTTTGAGTCAAGATCCGATTTCAATATGGGTAGATATTGTACGCCCTGCGGAATTGAGCATGATGCTCCGATGGGATTACATTGCAATCGTAAATTGATAGCTGAGGTGACGGCAATAGAAGGCGAAAAAGCAAAGAAGCTTATCGGTCGTGTAGAGGGTCTGGAAAACATGGTCAGTCGAATCCTGACGGCGGTCCAGGCACTGGAAAAGAAGCCAGAGTCGTCCGTGGGATCATCGGATAGTGAGATTGACATTAACATTGATAAGGGCAGAAAGTCTCGTCGTGATTTGGAGGATGAAGAGCCATCGCACAGTAGAGAGAGCTCTATTTACACTGCTGGTTCGTCATCTCACCGCCGTCGGCGCAGTGGTTCCAGGAGGAGGTCCGGACCGTTTGACCGCGAGTCGGTGGTTGACAAGGGTGAGACTATTGACAATTTTAATGAACTTCTGCTTCTGTCTCTTCAACTTATGGAAAAGTTAATCTCTGACTCACGCCCTGTAGAGGAACTGTCCTGTGTATTATCACACTGTATCACAATGACGGAGAAGGATGCTTCTTCTATGTATACCCTCAAGGTGTCGCTGGCATATGATCAGGCTGTCAGGTATGCATTGTATAAAGAGATGGAATGACTGCGATGTAAGCACGTCTTTGATTGGTCTATATCCACGTCATTGATGACGTCAGACCACTCAGAGATGAGCTTACTCAGCCGCAAGGCACATTAAAAAAATATGGCTGTCATGAACTGCTTCTCCCAGCCTAATACAAGTGTAAAAATGACGATTTTCTATTATTTCCAAGTCTTAGTATAAAGAAAGAACTGTACTTGAGGTTAAGAACTACTCATGTGATTCACTGGCTCTCATTAAAACTTTTATTTGGCATCCAACGCGCGACTTGCGGCTGCTTGTTGGATACAAAATTAAGTTTAACTTGAGCCATTGAATCACACTTGTAGTTCTAACCTCTCGTTCAGTTCTGTCTAAGTACGTCTGTGTTGTGTCTTCTTTATTCGTACTAGAGAGCCGAACTGGACCAATGGTGCAGGGACAAAAACCACTACAATTGGTGCCTTGACCATCTTTTGTCTTCTAGTTTTGATTTGTTCGGACATTTATCCAAATATTTGGAGTCTATTCACTATAGGTGAATATGTCGGACTCAGGAACTTCGGGAGAATGGGATTTCGAGGATGTAATGCACAGTGCTGCTTCGGACATCGAGGTACAACCTCCCTTGGATCTGGAGTTGGTTCCTCAAATGCCTGAGACTGCAGCATCCGGTCAGTTCTACGTTCACCAATCCTGAGGGAACTTACATGCAAATGGATGAGGAACCCTTTGTGGTGTTGCCTCATCCGTTGACAGATGAAAGGAAGGTGACGTTTAGTAGGCAGGTACTTCTTCTCCGAAAGTCAAAGATGAAATCTGTGTGATTGGGCTATGTCTGAGTTTGGCCAAAAGGATGTTAGGATTGAAAAGAAAAGTCTTAGTGGTCCTATAACTTGGGGGAAAGTGTGTGATAACAGGTGGGCTGTGCCGTCTGCAGACTTTTCAGATGCGGATTCCATCCTTCCCAGTGGGTCAGGAGGGAAGGAGGGGAGAATAGTTTGAAGGTCTTGCGGAAGAAAGATAAATCCTTAGTTCAAGGTTTGAGCTATGAAGGTTCGGACTAGTCAGGCGCTCATTTTGAGTACACACAGCATGAGGAGAACTCATTTTCCTTCAAAGCCAGCTGTCATTCGTCTCTGGGATGGTAAAGATCCATGGCGGGTCTATTTTGTAGAAATGAAAGTGGTAACTGAGGCAGAGAATTGGACTGAGGAATGAGTTTCTCATGAACTTGAAATGCGGAGCAAGGTGACAGTTAGGTATCATGGGGGATCTGCCTCCTGACAGTGACTTGCCAGCTTTTGTTGAACACATGGTTGATAATTTGGGGGGGCACTCCTAGACGAAGTTGAAGTCTTAATTTCACAATTGCAGGCAGACACCAAGGTAAACTCCTCGACAGTTTGCCAATGAAGTCACTAAAAAGGAATGTTATGCCTTTGGTACCAAGATGGACAGTACTATTTGTACATTGGCACTTCAAGTGTACTTCAAAGGGCTAACAGGTCAGGAAATGGCAATTTGGGTGGGACTGAGGAGCCTCATGACCTTTTGTGTGCAGTACACTGGTCCGAAGTCTGGGAAAATTGCTCCATGGATAGTGGCGCTACAGTGTAGAAAGGTTCTGCCAAACCTGTAGCTTGTCCTAAGTATGGTAAGAAGAGCAGGGGAGGAAGAAAGAAGTCAGTGGCTGTTGCACAGGTTGTAGAGAATATTTTGGTGGAAACTTCAGAAATGAGTACAGAAGTTAATCTGGGCCCTGGTCAGTCCATCCTGAAAATGGGAAAAGCTAGCTCGTTGCCTTGTGAGGAAACCATTCCAGAGGGAATTGGTCCCTCGGAGAATTCAGAAATGTCCAGTGTTCATTGGGGGCAAGCCAAATTTCAAGCTGTGGCTGGACAAGTGCTACTAGTTGAGAAAAACTCTAGTGAGCCAGCTTAGGTACAGAAAGTTTCTGTTCTGCAACAAAGAACTGTGAAGATCCCTAACCTGGTGGTTAAGGGTTATTATGCACTGGTTGAATTGGGTGGAGCAAATGGTTACTTCTTAGTAGACCCAGGAACGACGACAAGTCTCATAACTAATAAGTTCTATGACTCTCTTCCCCAGCCACCACCAATGGTACCGGCCTATATAGTGTCTGCTCTGGGGGATGGTACACCAATTACTACCTATGGGAGGGTGCTATGTCCATTGAGAGTTGGGAACGTGACATACATGATTACATGCCTTATAGTCAGTAGCCCAAAGGGTCCTAAGGATGGGTTGCAAATGTTGGAAACGAATGGAGAAGAGCAAGGGAAAACCCTCTGCCAAGATCATTGAAGCCAAAAAGTTTACGAACAGGATGCTGAAAGAATACACCTTGGGAAGTTTGGATACATATGTATCCGGTGCCAACAATTTGTCTGTCTTTGGAACCGGGTGTCTCTTGACATCATTGATCCCTTCAAAACCACACCGAGGGGAAATAGTTATGTGATGGTAGTCACAGATCATTTTTCCAAGTGGTCCGAGGCTTACCCAATGCTGAACTATACAGTCGAAAGGTGTACAGAGGTATTGTTCTATGAGTGGATCTTGCGTTTTTGAATGCCCTGTCTCTATACAGACAGATGAAGCTCCAGAATTTCGATCACAGCTTGTGAGGATTTTGCTGAAGATGCTAGGGGTGGAGAGATTGATAACACTTCCTTATCAACCACAGTCGAATGGCCAATCAAAGAGGTGTGTAGGAGAACCATCAGTTTAGGCAAGTACATTATGTACCCCAAACACTACAGTGTTTGGCATTAAACTTATGACTACCATGGATATTGTGTATGGTTTGGAGCCCAGTGGTCTCGACTTTCCACGCAAGATAGTCTTTGTAGAGAACCTCACACAATGGATGAGGACAGGTCTTCAAGGTACACCAATACATAGGTGGTACTACTAATATGTAGGCATGTGTCGCTAAGTAATCATATGTAAACAAAAACTACTTCTTGACAGATACAACATATATTTAGAAACACTATTTTCTTTGGAAGATAATGCAATGCAAGATTAATTTTTCTACCGTATTTTTTAAACTTGCCTCTGCAATATCTCCCTTGATGATTTTCTTCTTTAGGAAAAATCCTATAAAGGTGGGGCATTGTACGGGATTTACCTTATGGTGTGTTTCTGGTGGCTACACCAGGTGCGCCATCAGGTAATCTGTGCTTGGATTACTCTTACATTTTACATAAAGGCCTTGTGCGTCCTTATTGTATCTTATAGTCAACTTTTAACAGCCATGTCAGGCTTTATATTCTAATGTTCTAGATTCCAGTTAGTAATACTGGAATCCCTCTCTCTTATTATTATTACCATTCACTTCATTGTTACATGTCTATGTGTGTACGGACACCGATTTGATATGCACTCCATGAGAGTGAAGTGGTCTCAGATACCTTTGGTTAACTAAGCTTCTGGAGAGCTTCATCTCTGGGCTGGAATAAAGAACTGAAGGGAACAGAGAGAGTATGTCTGTGTTGTGTCTTCTTTAAAAAACCACTACACTAATTTATTAGCATCCATTGTAATGTAATGCTGTTGAATTAATACACTAAACTGAAACTAAACCTAGCATCGAGTGGTCGAATTTTCCTCTTTGCGTTACAATTAACGCAAATAGGCTAATAACATTATTTATTGAAAATTACTTCACCCAAAAGTATCACGAAGATTTACGGATCGGCGAATTTATAATCAAATCCTACATTATTTCAGGAAACAAGAAAATATTGACTATTACAAAGATTACATGTTTACAAGGATATTTGATGAGGATGATCACATAAACAAAATATCTGCTGAAGTTCTTCCAACATTCCGTAAATGTGTGAAGACTATTAGGGAAAATTCCATATCAGATCAACTGGGCAATCTGTTTTCGCAGGACCTCTGTTTCATCCATGGCGACTGTCATTTAATGGCCATATTTGTCACAGATCACAAAGCAAAGGTATCGTAATAAATTAACACATCAGGACACTAGTGATTTTTTCTGAATTGTGAAAGGTAAAATAAACAATCAAAACGGTAGTGTTAGCGCCACACCTAAAAAATACAAGAAAGGTGATACTCTTGGTACCATTGCCGGTGAACTGTAAATGACATTGTCTTTAATTTTGAATTCTCAATTTAATTTAATTTCAGATCTTTGACTTAGAATTCGCCTTCCTAAGTCATCCTGGCCAGAATCTGGCAATGACCGTTATATCCTATCCTTTGTGTATGATGGAGGCATATCTTCGACCTGAAATTAATCCACAAGAGATCTTAGTGTCTTCCAAGAAGGCGTTAGAAAACCTAGGTATAGTTCTGTTTGACTGTTACGACTTGGTGGGAATTTATATATTGGTCCTTCGGTAATATGATAGGAAAAAATGTCTCCTTACATTACTTAGCACTTATTGGACGAGTTGCCGCACGGCGCGTAAATAAAGGACGAGATCGAAGATCGAGTCCTTTATTTACGCGTCCGTGCGTCAACGAGTCCTATAAGTTGATTATTATACATGCCTAGATTTGAATGTAAAACGTGCTTAATTAAAAAGATAATAACATAATTTACCATAATATCTGGTTTCGTATAAGAGAAATGGAACTAGAAACAGTTGAAACATGGAGAAAGAAAGCACTCGCACTGGCAAACTTGCGTCGGCAACCTTGCGTCGGCAATCTTGCGCCACCAAACTTGCGTCGCCATGACAACGCGCCGGTAATGTACTAGTCCAATACCACGTTACAAGTAATGTGCAGCTGTCGGGGCCTCAGTATTGAATGCGTGTATAATAATGACTTTTATTATATCTTTTTGGCGATATGTTTACGTATTCTTGGTTGCATTGCAGTTGAAGCATACCTTGTTGAAAATGATGAAGTTTCGCCTTCAGTGTTCCTACCAGAATTAAGCATGTTCTGTGGTGCAGCAATTTTCTTCTTGTGAGTAGGAAATTTCTAATACATTCTTGAAACCTAAAATCAGTTTCTTTCTTCTTTAGTAGTTTCGCGTTTTTCGCCACCAGAATGAGACCATGAGAACAATCATGGTGGCACTGTTAATTGTTACATAATCTTCCCGGAAATAATTATACATGTACTAATTTCTTTTTATCTACGTACCGCGTGACACAGTCAGTTTGTTTGTGTTTGTAAACCTGAGATTTGTCAATTCAAATAGTGTTTTGCGCCTTTTTATTTTGCAGTACCAATTTTGTGGTCCTGGATGCGTATGTATCTATCGCGGAGAGTCAAAAGATAGAACTTCTAATTATAGCTACAGATCTTATGATATCCCACTCTGAAATCACGGAAATCGATCAATTACTTCAGCACATGTTACCGGAATATAGCACATGTCTGAACGGAGAAGTGTAGGAGGAAACAAGTGCATGACACGGGGATTTGTGGTGAATTGAAATCCGGGTTGATCGAGATATGATCGAATAGCTACATGCTCTTCAATTAATTGGAGTCTGACCTCATCGATCTATTATTGGATGCATTTAAAAAACCTTTGCTATTCGTATACGTTTCATGACGGGTATACTTCTACCATAAGTGCGCATAGACATAACACTGTCGTCTTAAGAGATGTCACCTAAAATAATTACACTGGTCCGTAGATGTGTTTATCTGAAAAGTACAAAAAATTGGTTCTATGGTGGTTCATATGCTATATAACATTTAGTTTATGTGCCATTAAATACAATGTTCACAGAATAAGGCAATGCCAAGAGATTTTACCATCTATACAATATGTATGCATGTGTCGCTAAGTAATCGTATGTAAACAAAAGCTACTTCTCTGAAAGATACAACATAATAATATAGAAACGGCGGGTAGTAGAAAATATTTTCTTTTCGTTAACAAATTAATGTAATTATTGTATGACTTGTCATGCATGGTCAAATAAAGCTTGGACATGGCATAATAATAATGTAGTCGATCTATAGTTCTCTTAGTGAATACATTGAGCTATAGTGTTAATTCCCGTTACTGGTTACTCTGGTACATATTTATTTCTAGAATCACTTGGATATATGTCATACTCATGTATGTACAATTTGTATGTACTGATACACAGGTAGTTTGGTGGTTGTCAACTAAGGAACTGGTTGTTACCGACGATTAGGCTACGTAACATTATTAACGATCCATTACATTTTACTGAACCCAGTCATCGTTTCCTTTGGAAACGCAGACGCCCCCCGCCCCCCCCCCCCCCGAAAAAAACACGTGAAGTTTATTCTATAAAAAAGCCTAACTATGACCGTTAAATGTAACTGATTCTTGTGTTTATAAAAGAATAATCTGTTTATCTAGTAGTAATTTTACTTTCCAGTGTAATTCAATTATAAACTGAAAACTAAAATTGATCTCAACTCGCGACTGAATATGTTGGACACATTATGATTAAAGGCTCGATGTTTGGTTGGTCACTGAGACTGCGTGAATGTTTTCAGCAGTAATGAACGGGCGATGCTTTCCCCAAACCGTAAAACTAGCTAAAACTATGACAAATATGTTGTTTGCATTATGCTAACAATATTGATCGTTGCCAAAACGGGGGAAATATTAATGAGAGTAACAAAAGCGAAACCCGTCCTTATCAGCTAATCCGCCGATACACTGACGCATCAGGACTTTCCCATCGACATTAAATATCCCTTAATACCCAGTGATGTCATTGAACTTCCTGATAGCATTACGTCCAAAAATACTTTGGTACAATTAAAACCAAATTTAATTTTAGATGTGAACGTGAGACATGAGATATCAGACATGCAGATATCTATATCTCCTTCCAGATACTATACTAAAGTAGACACAGTATACATGTACTTTTTATATGTCTTTTTACATGATTGATGTATCATATTAACTGACGCTGGATTCTGAGATTTGACTAATTCTAATGAAAAGAATAGGTATTTCCTCATACTGAACAAAATTCAATCATGACAGATCGCTGCTGTTACAAGCATTATAGGCCGAATTATAGAGAGTGAATGTATCCAGCGTTGTAAAAGCACAGATAACGAAATAGATAAGAGAAATAGTAATTGGATTTTGTGACGATAGAGTCAGGAGGATAAAGCTTGGATAAGGGGAGATTTTCTAGTGTCTGCGTGCCTTAGGCCCTGTGTAACCTCCCCATTATCACTCAGGATCGCGGCGCTCCAATTGTAACATCAAGCACAGCCAGTTCTCAAAACACACCATGCTTAGAACACAAGCTGGGTCGTCATCAGCTCGATCAAGGATTTCATTAATCTAGAACTCCTCTTCTACTGAGTTTTCGTTCTGAGAAACTTTTCCCCTGAGGGAGATAACGTTTTTATTTATTAAATTTATGGTAATAGTAGGTTCAATCTGGTCGATAGTATTGCTTCCTTCACCGAATCCTGGTTAAGCTACATCTTCTACAAAGTTCTGTCATTACTTGGTCACCTTGTCAATGAGGGGTCATTCTGACATTCTTGCAGATTTGTGATCATTGCAAGGCAAGGCAATTTGGAATCAGACCACTTGTTTGGGGTTGCTGTGATTCTCCATCTTTGTCAAACAATCTCCGCCCAACGGTGGCCCTACAGAATCAGAGATACAGCATTAGCATTGCTTATCCTCTGAGGGTTCAAGGATTTACCAGAAGACTTTAATAAAAATGGGACGTATTACAAGTAACTTGATATGTGGAAAAGGTGATCCGGCCTCAGCTCGTAGCCACGCATTGGACAAACAGCTACAAAAATGGAATCATAAAGAGAAAGGAACCGTGACAGTCGTTTTACTTGGTAAGTATATCAGAAGGACGTCTTTTCCCCTCTATTCGTATGCTGCGTTTGCACGTACTGTATAGTAATATGAATAGAATGGATATTTAAGGAACGACTTATTTACTCACCAAATGGCAGATATATATATTATATATATACATATTTCTTTTTCAAATCGCCTGACCAAAACTAAAAGGGTAAAACAAGAAATATACATCTTTGACACATTGAGAAAATTTGTTTTAAAAAACTGACCTGCAAATATAAACGAAATTGCCTATCTAAAAATACTCTAATCGGCTTTACCTGGCCATTGGCATTTCACCATGTTTATAGTGTATAAATATCCCATTGAATGGCGTTATTCATACAGTGATTGGACTCTATTGACATCATTCTTAAGAGGTGTAAAGTTTGAATACACCTGAATGTAAGGTGTGACTTCTAATATATGCCTGATGTGTCACACTGATGCCAGTAAGCTATGCTTTGTGTTTCAACGCGTATCATTGCCTTTTTTTGTTGATTTTTAGTTTCTTGTAAGATGATCCTCGACTTAAAATTAGGCAGAAATTCATCAAATCATTGAACACAATTAAACGCAACGGCACATAATATTATACGGGGCTGATGGCATGATTGTTACCTACCACACCATAATCCCTATTCTCATTTAACAAATGTTATGTCAATATTATTATTGTGTGGAGACTTTTAGTTCAACTGCCTGTTCTCTTACTAGCCATCTTACTAATAGATAGCACAGTACACTGCCACTCACAGGAGTTAGTGGAAGACCAGTCATAGGACCTTAACTAAACAGCCTGGTAAACAGATGATGATCATCTGAAACAGCCAGCTATTCAAATTGAGATTGGTCAGAAAATTCTCCTTCCTGCATCTAGAATTTCCTTTCTAAAGGTGCTAGCAATCAGTTTCCCCTCATTGCAAAACCATTCATATCTGACAAAATCACCCCAACCCCTACCCCCAATTGTGTTAAAAAGAAATCATATTACATTATGACGCTTACCGATTAAAGATCATAACATAATGATGATGGTCTTTATGATCATAATTATTATGATCATGAGCTAACATAGTGTGTGAATATGCGACATACCCAAACTGTGACATACATATTATACTGAATGTCAATAAAAACAATGATAATATGAACGATAAATACGTCAAAGACTACCAAATTGATGTGTAAGATAAGGCCTATCTCGGTTCGCAGATGATCACGATCTTATCCACTCTCAACCTAGCTTCATGTTGTCATGATTATTTACACTTGCAGGACTAGTTTTCAAACACCCCCTACGTCTATTTGATAATGTATTCCCCCTCTTCTAATAAACAAATTAAAACTTTCACGTTTGGGAAACATTCAAAATAATTATGGGGGAAACCATGCATCTATAATCAATAAACATGTAGGACTTAATCTGTTTTTTATAGATTGAAAGTAGGTTCTGAGAAATATCCCTGTGCCACTGACAAGCCCATTTTAGGCAGAATCCTGCTTACAAAGATAAGAACTATATATAAAATTAAGTGGATAAATGTAATGGGCACGAATTATGGTTAGGCTTAGTATAGTCTTGTTTGATATAGTAAGCGATTGTCGGCCTTTTCAGCGCTTTTCAGCGCTTTTTCTCTTACCTTTTTACTTTTACAGGAGATCTGCTATAATATGGAAAGGTATCTAATACAGTTCTTGGTTATAACCAGTCGTTCACCTAAAGGTATCTGTGAACTTTGGTTTTTATACAATAGTTACTTCACCTATATACAACAGTTAGTTCACCTATTGTTAACGGCTTTCTCTTTCCGATTGATCTTCACCTATATACTGTCACCCTATCGTGTTTGGCAAGTCTTGAGTTTCTTGAAGTAGACAATGCATGCACCATTATTCTTCTCGATACGTTTCATTTCAACTACTATGTTTAGCGTCATATCAATATGCTTGCAGTTTATGGGTTTTTTTCTAGATTATTTCAAAGTCCTACTTCATGTTGCAACGCCTTTCTACAGATTACCAATAAAACCCATGGAGGACGGCAAGGTATCAGATCCAGCGAGTTAATGCCTTATTTTTCTTTGCTTATGTGTTTAAAAATCAAAATGTGATACAATGCTATTATATTACATGCTACTTTGGGTCGTGACCAAGTATCATGCAGACGTTCCCCGTTAATATCTTGACCTTGAAATACAAACAAACTGTTACTCTATCCAATCAGCTAATATAGCTCACCGTTTGGCAATCAATCATGGCAATCAATAAAAATTTCTAATAATAGAGACTTCAAGGAGTCTCCTTTAGTCATCAGCTTGTGATATCTTAATTTATGGACATCGATAATGTATCAGAGGTATATAGCGCGTGTATTGATAAAATAAAATGAAAGAAACATGATGCTAGGTCATTACTTACGATTCAATATCTTCAATGTCTGTTCACAGAAAATAAAGCCTCATGTTATAAGCGGTCATAGTGTATCCATAGTTTTATAATCATAGAATTTTAGACACATTGCAACTAAATGGCGGTCTAATAACATGAATCAGAAACAAATTATGTGTCTCATGTTGCTTCTACAATAGCAATAAATCACGCCTCGCCGATTGATATTGCTATTCCTCGGAAAATACCAAAATATATTTCTCTTTTCATTTCTGGTTTCCCTGTTTGGTTCCATGACTACCTGTCGAGTACGTTCTGATGTTACCTGGACAATGCATTTACTAACTGTCACATAAAAAACATTGAGGACCTCGTTGGAATCTCCTGCCCACGAGTGTCGACCTCCAAAAATATATCTCGGACAAAACACCGACTTTCTGTTTGGCATATAATTTATTATATCCATTTTAGGCGGTGTCTTTAGTTGTTAAGCAATACAGTATTGACGCTAGCATTTGAATTACATTTCATTGGTTGATTGGAAACAGTCTCACTGAAGGTAGATGTGATTCGTATTTAGACATGTACATGTATACATACAACATGTTATATTATTAGAGACTTGTCGCTAATCGTTATATAAAAATCCACCTGTTCTACCAGCTTCTCACTTCCTCCTCTCTCCTACCTCGGATTTTGTTCATGACACACACATTCCGCGATCACTAGGGCTATCCACTTCATCTGTTTTCCCAGAGTAAATACCCATTATGAAAGCAAAAACTGGTAGTATCCATCGAATGTAGGAGATGCAGTGATATTTGCAATATCGTGTGACCATTTCCTAGTCATAAAATCTTTATTTTGAGTCAAATGTAGTCTTAGAAACTCCGTTCATACTCATTTCAGTTTTTACTTTATTGGCCTCGTCGGACTATTGTTTACAGCAGTTTTACGATGTTTTCATTGATATTATACGTCAGGCGATATCTGCAGGAACGTCATTTGATTGCATGTTCCTCCAGATTCGGAGAACTTGGATAGGGAATAAAAAGAATACAAAATAAAAAGAAAAGATTAACAGAAATAGCTGCTTAACGCATTGATTCCACAAAGAAAACATATTCAAGATCTATAAAGTACTGTTAGAAAGTGATGGTTGGACGTTTAAAGCTTGACCCACATAACCCAAAATTGTCAAAAATTTGCTAATTATCTGCGTTCCGCTCAAGTCACGCGTTCACGCGTCCAAAAATGTCACCATAAATTGGTCGGCGCGGAGATATCGTTCGAAACGTTGGATATTTCTATGTGGTCCAAGCATATTAGCAAATATAGTATCTTTCATATTTTTTTCCGTGTGCGACCTGTGTGGTCAAATGCTGTTGGGATCAGCATACGATACTTTCCTGCACATGGCATTATTTTGAAACCTTGTCATGACTTGATTAAGGTTGGAATGTTACTCTTCCTGGTACACAAACACATTGCATAACATGGCATTTAACTATCGTATACGGATGTACCGAATCATTGTGAATGGCAAGTTGAGATTAATAAGGAGATAATATTTAGATGTTAGAACGTCACAGTGCGTGACTAATATTGGGGACCTCGGCTCCGTAAACTGCATGTCAACCGTTATCGTTATTTTAATCCAGTGAGAAAGAATGAGGTCTTGGATATGTAATTAACGGTTAAACAATTCAGGTAAACATTATAACCTGCGGCTTCTGTTTCGGCTATGCCGTTTGAAATCCTTGCGCATCCTAGGCCGACGCACACATAGCCGATTTGGCTCCCTATTGCCCCACGATTTGGGGCTCCTGCTGAATCCTAAGATTTCATTTTAAACCATGGTTAATGTTAATTCAAAAACATAAACCAGGATTTTAAATGAAATCCTAAGATTCATCAGAAGACCCAAATCGTGGGGCGATTGGGAGCCAAATCGGCGATGTGTGCGTCAGCCTGAGTTTACCCTATATATATATTGCTGCTACGCACCAACTGTGAATCGTACATATATGTGACGTATAATTTTTCAATTTTCAAATGATTTCCAGGTACTGGAGAATCCGGCAAATCAACGATAACAAAACAGATGAAAATTATTCATATAAATGGGTTTACAGACAGGTAAGATTATCAAGATGCTATACAATAAATTTCATGCATTTTACGTACTATGTATGGTTCTCAGGATCGTGTTTCAACTTTCACAAGAAAAATATGATCGATTCTCATGAAACTATATCAAATAGTTATTTTTGAAAGGTCATTAAAATGTTCATTTAATAAAATAAAAATGCTAGTATATACAGGCTGGTTCCTCATAATAATGCTGCTTCTATATATGGCCTAAAATTTAGATACGAAAATTGATGGAAACATATCATAAAATATATACCGATTCTCATGAAACTATATCAAATAGTTATTTTTGAAAGGTCATTAAAATGTTCATTTAATGAAATAAAAATGCTAGTATATACAGGCTGGTTCCTCATAATAATGCTGCTTCTATAT
Source organism: Sthenelais limicola (assembly GCA_942159475.1). Lineage (NCBI taxonomy): Eukaryota > Metazoa > Annelida > Polychaeta > Phyllodocida > Sigalionidae > Sthenelais > Sthenelais limicola. The sequence goes on along the minus strand of OW804095.1, from coordinate 63,617,327 downwards.
AAGGCCTAAAATTTAGATACGAAAATTGATGGAAACATATCATAAAATATATACCGTCACGGATGGTGACGTTCACTACAACTATTCTTTGGCATTTCATCCTATTATAACAACAACAGATTGCGTCTATGTCTATAAGATCATATAAGAATAAGTGAGAGAAAACCGTAACAGACGGTAACGGAAAAAAACCTTTCCCATTTGGAACATAGAACTTTAGATTCATGTAATCGACCCATCGATGGAGATATTCCCGGTGATATTATGACCGTCACGAACTGTGACGGTTAGACCTCTGCACAACAATTTTTCCCTCCTCTATGGTTCATGCTACATGAACAACTTGACAGGTATAATATTATATGAGTAAATAAAGAAACATGTCCATAAATTACGTTTTGATGAACTATCAGAACGATAACTTAGATAAATCTGTTTCAATGACTATTTTTAGCATAACCAATTTAATAGCTCTTATTACTTAAATATTCGTCATATAGGCATGGAAATGTGAGTAGCTATCCGTTCAGATTATAGAGCTTCATTGCCCTAAATCCTTAATTATAATGTATGACTTGGCAGGAAAGATCTGTTGCAGAAAGCCTTTAAAAATGTAATTTCTTTCCATTTGGAACCGTTCCCTGAAAATCGTCCATATATAGGATTTTCGGCTTGGTGAATTGTCTGGGAATTTTCCCGTGAAAATCCCCACCTGCAATTTACTTCTCTTTTCGAGTCCCGATGCTCGAAATTAAAATTATGTGCCTTATAATGAAGAAATTTAAGAAGAATGAAGGAGGACGGAATGGCTAAATCCAGTGTCATCCAGTATTTCCTCTAGCTTCTGATTTAGAAAATCTATAGTTCTGATCTACAGTTGTGTTTCTGGTTTTCCACTAATACATAGAAAATTGGCATGATGAACAAACACTTAGTTGCATATCCCTCACAACCTAAAAATGCAATTGATGTCCGGATCACTTCAATCTCTATTTATCTCACGCCAAACAGGGTCCTTGATAAGGGGGTTTGCACAGACAGGGGGAGATTAACATAGATGCCATGAAATACATGGGAGGGCTTATAAGGATGTTATCGCTTCAGTCAAGTATTCGGAAAGAACATGCATGCAGTGAAACGCGTGATGGAGACCGTGAAGAATGATGTGTTACAACATAAAATATACTGATTTGAAATATACAGAGTAATATTTAAAATGTGTATATATAATTATAGTGCTGTATCTATAATTATAAAACATTAACTTTCAGGGTGATTACATAATAATGCGTTCATGAAAAGAAATTACAGAACTTTCATCTCTTAGAATGTGATTTTCCGTATGAGTGTCTCCAATGCATATCATTGAAATAACAAATCAGAATTGTTGTGATCATTTTAGTGAACGCAGGCAGAAAATTCTGGACATAAGGAAAAACGTTCGAGACTCAGCACTTGTAAGTAGTAGACTTATGTTACAATAGTATTCCTCGGACTCGTTCCTAAGTGTATTTGAAACTTAGAATCGATATCGAAGAAGCTTGGTCACAATGCGCCAGGAGTCTGGGCCTATTTCGTGCAGTTGTTTAAATTAAATATAGACCAATCGGGGAAAAAACATTGGTAGAACATTCCAGCCCTTTGTTGCTTTCGCTCAAGGTGCTTTATTTTCTACCATATCATATACTTTCAGATAATATCAGGGGCATTATCATTATTACACATGACCTTAGCAGATGGCCGATTAAGTACCAGTATAGACTACTTAATGGAACATGCGACAAAGCCAGATTTTACATATCCACAGGTAATACTAGGATGTTTATTTTCATCGAACTTGTGAATTCTCAATTTAAACGTAATGTTCTATTTGGAATTGCATTCAGTGATATAACAGTTATTTTGCACTAAAACATTATATTGTCTTTCTATCAAAATATAGGAATTCTACGATCACGTACTGAAGTTATGGTCCGACGAGGGCTTCCAACAATGTTACAAACGTCAGAATGAATATCAGTTAATAGATTGTGCCAAATAGTGAGTGTTGCTTTCTAACATTATAATTGTCGAGAATATTCGTGGGGAAGCAATTAAGAATAAGCCAGGCATTTCCATTCATTGCCAACGTATCAGTTCCTAACCCTATTTATGAATTTTACTGCAGGGGCGGTATACCAGAAGAGGGGTCTAGGGAGGCATACTTGAGATCAGAATCTTCCGAAATGTGCCTGTTTGGAATGACAATGAAATAAAACCCCACAACCTTAAGTTATCTAACAAAAATGTCAACCCTCTAATATATATTTTCTTGCTTCACAAAAAAGCTTTTTGAGAAAATAGAGTTAACACAATTAAGAAATATACAGTGCTCCTTTATACCGAACATGGACATAATTTGGTCCCATTATAATATCATACTGTTAAGACAAACAACACTGTTGGATAAAATACAAAATAAATGCCATTTTTCTTAGCTTCGGTTCTAATGTGTTTTGGGTCATATGAATGAAAAAAGAAAGAATAGGCCACTGCTTGTTTTTAAGCTAGAGGGCCTTACAATTCATACCTCAAACCATGTATCAACCAATAGCTACTTTTTATGGGAAAACCTTGAGAAACTTCATCCTTTATGAGGGAGTGGTTATTTGGGACTTCCAGATTAGAATTTCAGTCGATGTTATTATTTGTGACAGTATGACACATTACTTGAGTGGTGCACATTTCATAAATATGGTCCAACAAAAGCATAATAGTATATTTCCAACTTTATTTCATCATGATATGATTTAATTTTCCCTGAATTCCTACAATTTGTAGTCCTCTATACAAGAGAGCCTACATATATCTTGAGACTATCTTTAACCGAGTCCCTATGAAGAGGTTTCTATTGAAAACCTCTTGAGATGTTAAATTTGAGGCATAATTGTATAGGTTTAACTTGTCCAAAATTTAGATTTTACTGGACCCTGTCATGTTTCCTTTGGGAAACGGGAATAACTGAAAACCCCTGAATTGTAAAAATTGTGAACAAACCGTAAACTGTTAACTGATTCTTGTTTGCATGCCAATTTTGAAACCGTCTCAAATTTGAGCCCCTGTTGAGACCTCCTGAGAGTCTAAACAGGGTCTCAAAATGTTTTTTGAATACAGGCTCTTAAGGTGGGATCCCACTGGTTCGCTTGTATATGTGCTCTTTGCTCGCTCTTGCTGCGCTTGTTTATAGCGTGCTTGTCATTAGCTCTTCATCCACTAATATTTTAAGCGCAACACAAGCACAGGGCGATTCTACAGGAATTCTACTGCTGCGCTTGTTTCCTGTATGAAATCAATAGCAAATGCGTTTGTACGCTCTCACTGCGCTCTTGGTCCGCTACTTTAACAGGTAGAAAGAGCGTTGTGTTGCTGCGCTCAAATCAAACACAGCAGATATGAGCGCAGTGTCAAAAAGAAGCGCAAATAGCCGTTTTTATTAAAGAGCGTATAGAAAGCGCAGTAACCTATTCTATTAGACCGCTCTGGCTTCGCTCAAACTTCGCTTGTTAGTTGTTCTGGGAAAATAAAAGAGCGTATGAAGAGCGGGCCAAAAGAGCGAGCCAGTGGAATCGCAGCCTTAAGGTGGGATCCCACTGGTTCACTTGTATCTGCGCTCATTGCTCGCTCTTGCTGCGCCTGTTTATGGGGTGCTTGTCAGTCGCTCTTCATCCGCTAATATTTTTAGTGCAATACAAGCGCAGAGCGATTCTACTGAGATTCTACTGTTGCGCTTGTTTCCTATATTAAATCAATGGTAAATGCGTTTGTGCGCTCTTACTGCGCTCTTGGTCCGCTACTTTAACAGGTAGAAAGAGCGCTGTGTAGTTGCACTCAAATCAAACACGTCAAATATTAGCGCAATGTCCTGCGCTCTTCTAAAGAAGCGCACATAGCCACTTTTTAGAGCGTACAGAGAGCGCAGTAACCAATTCCATTAGACCGCTCTGGTTTCGCTCAACCTTCGCTTGTTATGCGCTCAAGACAATAAAAAAGAGCGGGCCATGAGCGAGCCAAAAGAGCGAGCCAGTGGAAACGCAGCCTTAAACTACAAGGTGGTCACTAATAGAAAAGGGTGCTAACACCCATAGACATATTTTACATCAAACACAATTACGGTATGTGATAGAAAGCAAGTAAATATAGTTTAATGTTAAAAGAATTATCAAGTTTAAAAAACATCTTACATAGTTTTCAGTTTAATTATTGTTTTTTCTCAGACTCACTCAATCTACTGAACGATTTTGCACATTAAATACGGTTATTACGGGGGCGGGGGTGTTGTACATGTAGAGTCAGGAGTTTGAAGGAAAGTGCAAATTTTGGCAGTGAATCAGGACCCTACTACAGGGGCCCTCATCAGGACTTTAGGGGCCCTCTGCTCCTCTGAGTTAGGGGGGCACAGGGAATATTCTAAGGGGTCCAGGGCGGCCCCCCAGCCCCCCCGTACCGCCACTGTTACTCGGTAAAACAGGTATATATCGTCACTAGAATAATCTTGCATCGCATTTAAACCTAAACATATACCGGTTGTGCTTCATTGGGACCATTATTCTGATATGGTTATCCGTTTGTTCTAGCTTTTTAGATCGAGTCCATTTGATTCGAGAACCCGATTATGTGCCAACAGACCAAGAAATCCTTAGATGTCGTGTTATGACGAACACAATAACTAGGATAGATTTCAAGGTTCAAGATGGGAAAGCAGACATTCCTTTCAGGTTGGTATAATTATTACATAAAAGTGTATATATATATATATGATATTGTATTTTTATTCTGGTCCATTCAATATACAGTTACATCATCCAGAATTGGGACGTCAGCCTCTGCCTTGGCAGGTCTACCTGGTGAATCCCAGTGTGCCTCTGAAATTGTCCCAAATGGAATTGATGAACACGCCTGAGGCTGAGTTTTCACCAATAAGGTTAATGCATTAATGACAAGTATGGCTAGAAAGCTTTATTTGCAACTGATTAAGGAATACTTATAGGTTATCTCCGATTCATTAAATGAGTCTTGTTTATTGTATACTTAGAAGTTGGGAACACCAATGACAATACATTTTGGTTAGAATGAACTTCCAATGAAAATCACGGCAACAGCTTACCGGAATATTCATAGTCAAATCCGGACTGTGGAATGAAAGATATTAGTATTTAAACTAGTTTGCTTGTTTTTCTTTACTATCAGAGCATTTTCCACTCCCTAGCCTTAACGATTTAACTCTTACGAAACTTTCGGACCTATTTAATACAAGATCTGTATGTACATATATACTGAATCTATATGGAGGACTACATATCTGATGAGCTGCTCTTTGGTTATTGTTTTCCAGCGTTTATGATGTCGGTGGCCAAAAGGGGGAGCGACAGAAATGGGTTCAAATGTTTAACACAGCCACAGCTATACTCTTCCTTGTTGATTGTTCAAGTTTTGATCAGGTGCTCAGAGAAGATCCAACAAAGAATAGGCTTCTGGAAGCTGCAGAAATCTTTGATCAAGTCTGGAACCACAGGTATAGCTTTCCTTCATTAACCTACATTCTAAATCTGAAAACATTTCATACATGGTTCTAACTTCGATATTACAGAGCATGAATGTCGGTGAATAATTCAAGTTTCAAGATATGATTGCTCGCTTGAAACCCCGATTTTAACCCAAGAAATGCCTTGACCTATTTTGACATCAAATGAAATATTTCTAAGCAGATTTTATTTCGGTAAATGTAGTCTCAGCACTCTCGCTATTAATATACTTCTCAATAAGATACTAATTTACATCTTCATTCCATCCCTGTCTTCAGATGGTTACCAAATATCGATGTGATCATCTTCTTAAATAAAATCGATGTGCTGGAAGAAAAGATCAGTGCGGGGCACTCTCTTAACACCTTGGTGGACGAGGTGGACCCTAGCCATAGGTACTATGAAATCTTCAGGAAATTCAAAGGTTTCGAACCAAAAGGTAAATGATTTGTGTTTATTGATTATCAAACCATTTGTTTTCCTAATTTGGCAACGGTTTATTTAATCTGACAAAAATATACGATGTCTAAGGTGCGTTTCAAATACCTGGATTATCAGGATCATGGGAGGTGGTGTTTTTCTAAGAAGGCATTGCATATAAGGCAGTGGGTATTTATCTCATTTCACCGGCATAATTCAGATGCAGAAAGGCGAGAATTTCTTGATGCGTTTCCCAAACCAGAGCAGACGGTGCCTCCCTCTACGAGCCTGGACTTAAAAATCATTAAGCGTCGATCTCGCTCCATCACACCCCGCATGGACGTCAGCGATGAGACAATTAGAACTGCAGTGTTCATCAAACGATTTTTCATGGTAGGTCTTTATTACTCCCAATGTAACCATAAAATGTTAATTTTTTAATCGATCTTCATTTTTTGTTAGTAATCTGTAATAAGAAGGATTCAAGATGTGAGTACACACATCACGCACTACCTTATACGAACATAAAACTTGGGGGGAAATACAGAATTTATTAGGGAAATGTTATCTAAATTATACAATGATGAAAATATTTCTAATTATTTTAGGAGATTAAAGAACAACCAAAGCGATGTGCTTACGGCAAAGACTGGCATGCACACCACAACTGCGAGTACTTCTACACATGTGCCATTGACACAGACAATATCAAAAAAGTCCTCGACGGCTGTAGGAGTCTCATCATCAAGAAACACCTTGCTATCTACGGTATTCGCTTCTGAATGGCCCCCTGACAATAGAACTTCTCAGATAGGCCAACACCTTTTTGTTGGAACATATGCATCTCATTTTAAATATTAAATTAAGCTACGAGTGTACCGCTGGTTTTTCCTAGTGATATATATTAAAAAGAATCTGGGCTAATAGTTTATATATGTCTGGTTAAAAGGATTCCAATACGTGGCTATGTGGGAAAGTGGAGAGAGGCCTTGTTAGAGCTATACTGTGTAAATTACGCGGCCATGTACATCGCTAATCGATCTCAGCTTAAAACAGTGTTTGACTGAATTCTTCTTGGTTGCCTGTTGATTATATTATTGAATTTGAAATGTTTGTATCGCGTTAGCCCAGCTCTGTAAATACGTGTAGAAGTAGATGTATGGACGACACAAAAGTTTGCGAGCAATAAATCTTAATGTTTTTGCTTATGTACATAACTAGCACACATCGAATTAAACGAAGCATATTGATAGAAAAAATATATATTAACTGTCTTGGATTATTCCATCCTTTTCTTTCACTTTTGACATATAGTTGGGAGCGACAGGTTGCGTAGATTTTGGCCTGTTTTTATTCATTCTGATCATGGAAAAAATATTAATAGATGATAATATAGATCATAGAATGGTACTCGGCGCCTCTAATCGGAAATCTAGGGATCTGCGTCCGTCCATAATTAATAGGAGTAAATTTATGAGGATGAATCTCCATAAATTTCCGATTACGACCGCCTCCTCGTACTATTTTTCCTCTCTCTATATCAATCAACTGAATATCGCCTAATTCAATTTATAAAAACCTCATCGCAGTTATTATTTCTAGTAGTTCATGATGTTTAAATTAATGTCCAAACTCCTAATATTAATAACATATGAAAGTCGTTGCTGCGTCAGGCCATTCTTTAGATGACAGCAATCCTGCATGGAAATGTCATCCGTGGTCCAGCGAAAACTTGAATTCTATGTTTGGGTGGGTATATTCAGACCATATATTATACGTTAATGAACAACAATTCTACCAGCCAGGATAGTTCAATATGACGAATACTCGAGATGTCCTAGGATGTCCTCCACTTACAGCACGACCATGCGCCAGGATCTTTTGACGTATGCATGGCCATTGACGCAGGGGGAAGCAGGGCTGCCGTCTAGAAACTGCATACCACTCAGAATATCCCTATATTTACTATCAAATAGCTCGATTTTTTTCTGATGAAACACATTTCCGTCCGGAGATAAATTTCCTATGTCTATAAAATTACTGTATAGTTATATACATGTATTTATGTATTTATATACTCTCCAGCCTTCCTGCGAAGGAAGTAAACATTATTTAGGGCGTCCGGCTTTGGGCAGCAATAATTATTGGTAGACAGGGTGTATCCACTCCATTCACCTCCTCTCTATACCTCGTACGAAGTAGTGCCCTTATATCAAGGATGAGACAAAAATACTCTTCCCTAGCTGTGATATAGGGAAGAGAGAGACGGAGATAGGTTAAGGGAAAAGATGAGGTGGGGGTGGGGCAGACAGGAAGGGTTGGGAGAGAAAGATCGCACGGAGGGTCGGGATGGCGGGTGGGAGGAGGGAAAGGAGGGGAGAATTAGCAAGAGAGGAGATGGGAAAAAACATGTCTTGGGAGAGAAATGGAACCAGAGTCGTTCATCTTGTCTGTTTGTTTCTACGCCCCCCCCCCCCCCCCCGCACACACTCTCCGTGTCTCCTCTTTTCTCTTGCACTATACTGTTGAGTCTTACCTACTCTTTATCATGTCTGTATATACCCATAATACGCTTCAGAATGAATGGTTTTGATTTCAAATCCAAGAAAGATAGCCTGTCCGTGTTTGAGAGGGTGACTAACCATACAAGGGCGTGAGCTTTCATATATTTCATATTACCTAATTATGTAAATTTATGTAACTCATATAACTAACAAGTCACATCGGACATTAGAATCTTCTATCATTGCTACTGGCAGAAGAGCTCACGCGCGGGGAGGGCCCCGCGGTTGAGTCACCAACTCCAACTGCACTCACCACGGCAGCCATCTTACTTTTGCCGCGCGTTATGTCCAGTGCGCGCTAACCGCGCAGCGTTGTGATGAGCTCTCAGATCCTCCTGTTTTAATAAATGGGCCCTTAACCATTCCTCTTTGCACTTAAACATCAGAACTTACATTCTATATTTATGTTACGTTACATGACGTAACTTTTCACAAGTATTACATTTTTTATTCCCTTATTATATAGAAAAACAGGTAAATGCATCGCTCTTAAATTTCGATGCACTTCTATAGAATTGATATATTCTTTGCTGAAAGGAGAGAAGAGACTTGACTAGTCAGTTTCTGTGTCGGTTAAAGAAAATAAATTTTAAATTCTTTCCTAAATACCATATCGTCTTGGATAGTCTGGTAATGTAGAGATAGTTCATCCCTTCCTTTTTTAGGCAAAACCATGAGTAATACCAGGCCGTCATGTAATCTCGTAGCTTTAACATTAGGTTTCAATATTCATATGTTGCATGTGTTTAACTTTTAAAGAGATAAACCACAGTTCAACTGGGAAAAAAACTGAAAATAACATTTTGTTTAAACTTTGCCCCGTGAAAGAACAAGGTTATGTGAATTCAAAAAGCCAATAAAAACAATATGTCACCGGGTTAGTTTTTATTTCAGGGAGCCCTGAAATTTAGGGTTTTTCACTATAGAAGTCTATGAGAAAAGGACAATTTTTTTCGTTTTTTCAGTATAAAAAAAAACTGAAAATAACTTTAACTAAAAATCTCTATAGACTACTATAGCTAACATATCACTTTGCCCTTTCAAGCAATAAAAAATGGGGGTCACCAACTTTTTAAAAAAGTTATCCCGATGAGTTAAAAACAGGAATATTGAAGATTTTCAATGGTAAATAGTATCTTTCAAAATATAATGATACCCTGTTCTTTCATGCATGAGGGTAAACCTGTATAGTGGCTATGTTTAGAAGACATTTCAACTGAAAAATGTTATTTGTCTGTCTGAAATCTTTGAAAAACTGAGAAAATATCCATTATTCCCACATACTCCAATACTAAACTTTGGTGGTCTCTAGAATGAAAAAAAAATAAGCTGAGATCCATTTTTTTTGCTTTTTGTTATCCCCCAACCACCTTCTTTCTCAAGATGAAGTTTGAAAAAATTATTGTCACTCCTTATTTTTCATGCATTAGTTCCTTGAACTCCCGCCTACAGCAGTGCATATGACAGTGGTTTATCTCTTTAAAAATGCTTATTTTCTATGCAGAAAACTTATTCTAGAAGATATCCCCATGCAATGTCCTTGTATATGTAATTCTATTGTGGGTGTCATGGGAAAAGGCTATAAGAAGAGCTTTATTCTGCAATCTTGTCATTTTCATTATTGTTCCCTCGTTACATTGACTAATAAATGCTGCACAACAACCAATTATAAACCTATTGATAACAATAATTGAATTGACAATAATTTATGTTGGCTTTTACCAATTTACAGTAAGGTTGTTCCTGATAACAGCAAGTTGGTAAATGTTGTGTTTGAGCGATTTTATTAGAACGCTAGTGTACCACCGGGGGTAAATTTGACCTAGACGGATATACCTGATGGGGGGTACAATTGACCTGCTACATCTGTATATATCCCCCTGAAGGCAGTGCAAGATCTGAACTACCTTCGGCAGGCATTCGATGCGACGAACCCTCGAAAAGGTGGGTCTGGCTTAGAGACTACTCCAGCAGGCCAACCCCAGGACGGCCATAGGCGGTGGGAGTTTATTGGGAGGCCTCTATCCTCTGCTAGCATAGTCAGTTAAAAGAGCAATTTAGGCAAAAGACCATAATTATTGTCTCAAGAGACGCTGAGAACAAACGTGCGAAACGCTATCATGGAAATGGCATGACCGACAAAATCCTGGGGGTAAAATAAAAGAATCGACTTCTCAGTGCAAATTCTGCATACATGAAACTGGGATCTCTTTCCGAAGACTTTGTTGATGTGTAACAATTCCTTCCGTACCGGTAGTAGAAATAGAACAGATAGTGATACTAGTTCTGAAATGCTGCCCGAAAGAAGGGTTGCGGCAAAATGTGTGGATGTGGGCTGGATGATGAACAGGTGCCAAGCGTAGAGATGTTATGCCATGATCCCGGCTGGGACGTTACAGGCCAGTAGGATACAATACACCTAATGGTCCCGGAAGTCCCGGCTGATTAGCACAGCTAAACTCAAAGTTCCATACTCCAAACGAACGTCTCTGAAGAATTAAGAATTACAATGCAAGTGAACGGCGAAGAAAAATGAATACCGGTATAATGATTCATGTTTGGTAAAATGGAAGTTAGTGGTAGTTGTGGTTTCTACATAATTATTTAATCTGATTTGTTAGATCATCGAAACACTTCCATTGGCATTCCTCCAGAAACATTCGATTATTATGAGTTTATGTTATAGGCGCACACACACCAGGAGGATCTTCATATATATTTAAATCACTACAAACTACGGCTTACGGTACAAAATGAATGCTAAACTAATTAGGTGTAATTGATTGTAACCAAGGTAGACTGGGGCACCAGAACCAATACGCTCACCATAGTTTCCCTTGCGGAGATGACGATGCCAGGATGGATATGTCCAACTGGGAACTGGAGACCACAACACTGGAGTGTACTCAGTTTAATTTCATTACAGTTATGTTCAAGACATAATTCGATTGGAATAGAAGAGCAAGTAACAGGGAATCTGCACGAACGCGATCTTTATAATGGATTTGCAGGGACTTATGGGATTGTATATATATATATATATATAAAACAATGTTAGCTTGTTGGCTCTTACTACCATGTTACGAGAAATATATAAAAAAAGAATTATAGCATTGTATGTTAAATTATAAACTAGAGAAAATATTCTGTATTCAATGGGGAATTATCATTAGACGCCATAATATTATGTTAGTAGCCATGTGTTATACAAAATTTGATTGCACAAGTCAAATATTCAAATGAAAATGTTCTGCCTATATTTGATAAGTGTGGCTTAAGTTAATTTGTAGTATTCCTAGGATTTCCTTCCATCTACCTCCCCCCTGCCGCATGCAAATCCCCAATTGTTATGCATGTGTTTATATTTTAAAAGATGTAAGGGTGGGGGGGGGGGGGGACGACTGTCAACTGGTAGAGAACTAATTAAAATCGTTATGTTATAGATAAAACAGACTTAGAGATTATTATTTCACTTTTTTTATTGGATTATTTGCTAGCCAACGTATCAGGCCTTCCAGTCCTTCGTCAGGGTTAGTCCATACTAGTCCCAATATGTTTTTAAAAAATCAATCTTTCTTCCCTGTTGGTTGTACACTCACATCAGGATAATATTTACGGATTATTTAACAAATCTCATCGGCAACACGGTGCATGGTCCTCTCTGATGCCTGCATGATGCCTAAGTTTCAGGCATAAAACAAGAACCAAGAAACATTATATACAAAATCAACCTTTTAATCAGTTGACAGTGATTTCATCGTGATCCACATTTAAAGGCGTTTATGTATATTATAATAATAGCTTTTTGATTTCGATCATCTCACAAATGACAGATTTTATGAGTGACCAATGTCACGAACTTTTGTGCATAAAATATTACATCAACCATTTTTCTAACAAACGCCCTTTGGTACAAAATATTACCTAGACTGCTAAGAGCATGGGGTAGACAAAATAACTATGTATTACTCAACAAACCATTCATTATTCTATGAGTTCAGATGAAAATAGTTCAGAGTTGCCCCTAGCTGGTGCTTGTACCAATTGTGGTTGTCTGCATCCACCATTGAGTCCCAATGATGACAAAATCAAACATTGATGACAAAATCAAACATTTGGCTAATCCCTCGGAACACAAAACATGCTAGTTGTTATAACATACAAAGTGATGGCCAAACGCAAACACTTTATGCGTTGTTTTTTCCTTCTTGTCGCAGGACAAAAACCATTATTTCGTTATAAAATGGGAGACAATTGAATTTGTTTATGTACGAGAGCGATAATAAAAGGAAATAATTCCATACGCATGATTCACCCAAATACTATTGCAGCCCCGAATAAAAGGCAATTGAATTGAAAGGCATAAGCTAAGGCGGTTGCAATCTCAATTTAACCATCGATGTACGTAAGTGCAAGCTAATATTCTTATCCGCCTCTAAACAGAAGTGTGCACTTACCAGATATGGGGCCAGTACTATTTCCTGTTTCATCAAGGAATAACTGGTATACGTACACTCGCTTTCCAGGAAGAGTATTTATTGGTTTGAGCATTTGATAGCCATCATGTTCCAAGTTATATCTAAAATACGGTTAGTTCGATTCAATCTATTTTAAATATAAACTTTAAAACAATATCCAGCAAGGTGAACTTTGCTGTAGAATTGTAATTAATAAATCAGTTAATATGTAGCATATGTATAATTAATTATTAAAATAGCCTAATGTTTACCTCATTCCAAATTCTACACGATCTATGCTTGAAGAAATTGTTTTACCCAAATTTCAAATATCCCTCGATCATCATAATTATAATTAGGCTGCGAAAGAATAAATACACACAGACTCGTGAATCAGGTTTGTGGACGTGAGCTTCTCCGTGTCGCCCGAAAATGATGACCTCCTACACCAAGTTTAGTGTTGTGTACCGTTTGTCTTGGTATGAAAAGTGCCAGGAGGGCGAGAAGGGAGAGGAGCGCAGTCAGTAGGTTTGTGGTCGTGTTATATGTGTATACCTAGCCTCGCAGCATTATTAAGTGTCATAAATCCTGGCCCATAATGTCCGTAACGTGCTGGCGACGTGTGGAACATCAGGTGCGCATATCCTCGCAACACCAAACTGATGTAGATAGGAACTCATGTGTGTACACGTTATATTATAGAGGGAAAGAATCATGTATAGTCTCGAGTACTGAACTATGAGTGGATGTTAATGTTTATTGTGGGTTGTCAGAAGAAGAAAACATAGCTTAGTAGGAAGGTCGCGACTTGGCCTTAGGACATAACATCATATATTATTTAATTATTGTATACATTATCTCTGTGACAGAGATCCATATCAAACCTGTTATGAAACTATCGTAGTTTTTTAAAGTATATGTTCAATATATGGACAATGGAGAAAGATAAGCTAACGTTACCGGTAGTTATTACAGCAGGTGGTTTGTTTCTTTGAAATGGAGAAACGATTAGATTTCACTTCACGGTATCAAGGCCACATTCCTAAGGGCTCAATGAAAAACAAATGGTTTATTGGCTTGTGAAGTTGTGTGTGGTCAGAACATATTTAGTTCATTCGACCAGATGAGCCTGGGACACAGAAGAAGTACTATCGTAACGTTATAATAAATTGGTTTGAGGGATTTAATGCTATAGAAGAAGCAAAAATGGTGAATAAGAAAGTTGACAAAAAATCTGAGTACAGTATAGAATATATGGTTCCATAGAATACAATGTTGTATATCCTATTCTATGAAAAGTGAGTCAAGCACAAGGCATATAGCGCCCTTTGAAAAATCGACCATCGCATGGGAAATGAATGATAAAAATCCTTTCCATTTGAATAACATATAGATAACGCCTATATTAAATGAATGATTGCCACGAAATAATCCCTCGCCAAATGCAAGTGGTGTATGGTCAATTAATCTACATGTATATTAAAGGCAATATTTTGCGAGTAGCGATGAGTAGACATGACCAGTGCACGTTCTGTTATAATCCACCCGACAGATCTATTCTAAGTAGAAATCCAGATTTATCCCAGTTGTGGAACTGGTCCACTTTCTGGCGTCTGGCTGTGCCATTAATCGCTATGTCATTATACCATTAAGCATAGTTTCGCCTCCGGGGAAATCCCTCTGCTATTTATAGCCGTGTCTAGATATCCGGCGTTGGCATTCCTTGGAGTCCGCATTTACAGAGATACATATAAAGGAAATAATATCTATTGTTTAATATCAGAAATCTGTATAAGTGCTGAATATAAGAGCCGTCCTTTCATCTACCTGGGACAGTCGAGATCATGGATGGGTATTCTATCTAGTATACCCAAAGCTATCTATATCAGACGAAATTTAGTCATCCCTCCGAGAAAAAGAGGCTTTAATTAACTCTGAGGTCATCCTGGAATGAGCAAACGTGAAACCAATATATATATATATATATATACTCGGCATTCTACAGAAAGCAGTCTAATATAGATTATAATATTAAAGTTGATGAGAGCCCCTCCCACCCACCCCAGTAATTATTGTGTTATCACAGACTACTTCGTTCTTCCCGAATCTATCAATCGAACACAAACCAACTCAAATATAAAATATGCTTACTCACTTTAAATAAATTGAATAAACCTTCCACTGATCCTAGTAACTGTGTATTATGCTATCCTCTGCTGATAAGATAAGTGGCGAACCTTCTGAGTGACATAGGCCTATCACGGCCACCATATTATTTTTCTCTAATGTCCCCAGCTAGTAGACATCTCAAATGCACTTGATCACCCGTCCACACACCTTTATAGGACCCTATAAAATGGTGGGGCCTTTGCACCTTTGGAACTTTTGGGACTCATCATTTCTTTTCAGACAGGGGCGCTACTGCTGAAAAATGTGGGGTCATGCCACAGGTCACGTTGCTGACTATCGGCACGTGAGTTCTATCTAGGCTGTCGTGAATGCACCCGACACAAGACGACCAAGAATATTCTGGTTCCCTAGTACCGCGAAAATAGGTATTCTGGAAAAAGAGCTTGTCCTAAATTCATCGGTTACAAGTTTATGACACTGTATACCGAACACATTTATTTTTTATGATTAGTATTTATGACTTTTTTTCTATAATTTTCAGACAGTGACCACATTTGCACCATATTAACTCCATATGACTAAACTCACGTGCATTTATTTGTAAAGAGGCAAAGCCGCCTCCCCCCCCCCCCCTCCCCCACACGACACTTCTCTTTATTTCCCCCCTTAGCCATCACAGCTGACAGCATTGACTAGCCAAGAGGACATCGACGACTAGCACCGTGGGGTGGCGGATAAGGGCCTACGTGCGATGGGTGGGGTGGCGCATGGGTTTCCTCCACGATAAGAAGAATAGTTTTCAATTATTTCTAATAATTATGTGCATGGGTAATCTTCGGGTGGCCCGAATTAGAAGCTTTTTCAAGCACCCAATTCTGTTTGCCTTTTAAAACCTGGAAAAGCCACGTCCTGGCAGTGAAATAATATACCACTATCAGGACGGGATGCAATGAATGAAAAACTCGTTGACAAAACCAGAGCTGTGTTGACAAGTTCCAACTTAAATTAATAAAAAATGTATAACTATAAATGGCAGGAAAGGGGTATATTTCTCAATTGTAAAGGGACTAAGAAGTCCAACTCAGTAACGTTACATTTATAAGAGCAATACACTGTCGATAGGCCTATTGTAGGCTAATCCACACATCATTTGCCTGGGGGATTTTTCTAGGCCAACTTTTTGGATATGATTGTACTTCCTTGAACCTGGCCAGAACATATATGATGTGGTGTCTACCTTGAAGCAGGGAGGTGAAGAGCGAAATATTTAGAATAAGACGTATTTTTTTCTTGAACGATTAGGCCGTTAGTCTATAGCTTCAAAATTATGAAGATATGATAATTAGAGCCTGCTATAATGGTCTAAAATGATCCTGGCAAATCTAAAACTTTGAACTGAGTCTAATCATTTTGTAAAGGTTTCTTATGTGAACGAGGCCAATTGGCCAAGCATTAATGAAAATTTTCCCAAAATTTTCAGATAACAATTTCTGTAAAACAACTCAATTATCTCATTAGCATTGACAGCAAGAATATATTGTTGCTAGTCTGCAAATATAGTCTGTTGGTTGGATGAAGAGAAATTATCCATAGCTAAAGGTTTCCCTGCTTTCCGGTGGACCTACCTTCTTCTAAATCCCACATGGCACATCTTCCTCGACCATGTCTCGCTCTCCTCCTCGCCTTCGGTCTCACTCCTTCGCTGAAGCATTGCCCTGTTAACATTCCGTCAATCGCTCACAGACATTCCAAAACACTAGATTCTACACGTCCACAATATGGGTGGCCTGTTATCTGATGAATATCCAGTGTGATATGTTGAATTTCTAGCAAGTATTTAGGTGTACATGTGTGGGTGTGTATGTTCCCCTCACAGGGCCGGGTTTCGTCTGCCGCGCGAGTCGCGCGACGCGCCGCGTTTACATGCCGCGCAGCACGTCCGCACCACTCATACATGTGCTACCCCACGACAACCAGTCGTCGATGGTAGAGCCACTGCATTACCACGTACTGCTGGCCGATGAGCTGATCAGTGTGCGCTTGAACCAGCGCGTATGGAATGAAGTTGCTGGAACTAAACTCGCCTATAGATCTGTCCTTTACGTTGGGGACCTCGCTTACCCATTCTTTCTTAAAGTAATTGAACAAATTTGTCTAATTTTCAAGTTAATCATAATTCATTCATATGAATTTTGGCGACTAATCACAGCCTATTTTACTAAAAATTATTCGTTCATATATGTTCATATTAACCGATAGGGGAATGTGCCTATAATTGTCTGTATATGGTACCGCCACCTGGTGGACTACTATTAAAGTACTGGCACCTGTGTGCTGACCAGTCACTTGCTGCAGTGGTTGTCTCCGGATCAGTTGCTTGAAAATTTGTGTGTGACTTACCTTCAATATGTCGAATCTATGTACCGGCTGCAATCGGGAACATGCCCGTCCTAGAGGCTTGACTGTATGCAGATACAGGTTGAACGCGTTCAGGAAATGCAGAGAACTAGGACTCGATCCGGAGAAAGACTTTATGCTTTATGTGGAAGACTTGGAAGACGATGATATTATTCCAATGGTGTCCATAGCAACGGGTGGCGCGAATCCATTGTCTTCCCCACTACACGCAAGTCCATTACAGAGTCAAATGAGTCCAGTTGTGCAAGCTCTATTGGATACAAACAGTAAGCAGCAACAACAGATCCAGATACTTCTGGATAAATTTGCCTCCATGTCGATGAACACTAGGGTGCCTGTGTCAAATGCTAGCTCTATTGTTCAGTCGCCATTACAACCGGTGGTGGCTGTCACGCCACCCTCACAGCCTTTGTCACAGCCTTTGTCACACCCTATGTCCACTACGGCCGTCCCGCTGCAAGCCCTGTCCTCCTCTCCCTTCGCCCAAGGTGCCGGGCCGGGGGTGTCATTGCCAGCCTCGGACGTGGTGTCCGGCCCTTTGACATCCGCTTCCGGGAATAATCGCCGCAAGAAAAAGCAGAAGTCTAAACAGAAATACAGTTCTGCTAATCCCCCTGATGGTTTTCCAGCAAACATCTGCTATGACTGGAATTACCAGAAATGTTCTGGTTCTTGCTCTAAGGATCACCACTGCCGTATTTGTCGCAATACTGGTCATCGCGCGCCAGGTTGTCCCAACAAAGATTGACTTAATGGGGGCCGCCATCTTGTCGCGGTGCATCATGGCCTTGCCCCGCCGGAAGAGACTGCCTGTCATGGCGGCCATAACACAGCTCAGCCCTTCGACGCGTCTTTACACTTGTGTATATCTGATAGCACCACCGATTTTGATTATGTTTCGGATCTTGTATGTACTAACGCTGTTGTTACCAATGATTGCAACTATGTTTTTGATGAATTGCCCTTTTCTGAAACTGGTTTTGATGCTGATGTTGGTATTATCGCCCACGGTACCTGTTCCTCAAGCGATAGCGTGTGTATTACCGAATGTGTTGCTAACTTTGATTGTCTCGAGCGAGACTATTGCGCCTTTGATGATTTTGCTGATGGCTTGTATGGTTTTGATATTGAACCTATGTATGACTGTATCGCCCCAACTTGTGACTCTACTGTACTCACACAACCTGGTTCCTCTGAGTGGATTGTTCCAAAACCTTGCATTGCTAATCCTGATGTTTATGATTACCCCTATACAGATCGAGCTCTTCGTGTCACTGGGTGGGGGGCCTTAGGTCGCAAATGAATTTGGACGCTTGGAAACAAGAGCTACAGTGGGAGGACAACGCTAGACTACATCTTTTTCTGAGAGATGGTATTGAGAATGGCTTCCGTATTGTTGATGATGATTGTTCTATTGAACCTTATGAGGCCAGTAATTATAACAGTGTTTTGGATTCAGGAGCTCATGAATTTGTATCTGACCTCCTACATACTGAGGTGTCAGAAGGGAAATATGTTATATCAGACTGTAAACCTGTATGTGTACATGCCCTGGGCGCTGTCCCTAAACCTGATGGCTCTCACCGCCCCATAACAGATTGCAAACGTCCTTTGTATAAGAGTGTGAATAATTACATGTCCACTACAGCCTTGCCTTTCTCCTTTTGCCACATCAACACTGTAACTGAAATGTTGTTACCAGATGACTATATGGCTGTAACAGACATCTCTGCTGCCTATCGGTCAGTATCGATTCACCCTGACCATCGGAAATTTCAGGGAATCTCTTGGGATTTTGGTCTTGGTCCCAACTACTACACTGACTGTAGGCTTTGCTTTGGTATAAGCTGTGCTCCCTTCATTTTTACCGCCCTCACTAACTTTGTGTGCAAGTGCATGTTCAGGAGAGGATATAGTAGAGTTGTCTCTTATATCGACGACTTCATCGCCATTGGCTCTACACAGGAAGATTGCCTTCAAGCTCAGGTGGCTCTCATGAAGCTATTGGGCTGCCTTTGTTTTCGGGTATCCTGGAAGAAGTGTAACTCTGCAAGCCGGATTACAAGATATCTGGGTATACTGATTGACACTGAAGGTATGACGCTCTCCCTACCTCCAGACAAACTTCAGAAGCTCTTTTCAGAGCTCTGTTTCTTCGAAGGAAAATCCAAAGCTACCAAAAGACAACTACAGAGGCTGTGTGGTACCTTATGCCATTGTGCCAAGGTTGTACGTGGCGGTAGGATTTTTTCGCACTACGTGGTAGACTTACTGAAAGGCCTCCCAGATGGTAATCCATCCGTTACACTGTCCTCCCGCTTCATGTTAGACCTAGACTGGTGGCATAGGTTCGCCTCTTGGTTTAATGGTTCTGCCACCATTGTGAAGTTTAATTATGGTCAGGGGCCTACCTTCTACAGCGATGCAAGTTTAGTGGGCTATGGTTTCTTCTGTGACTCTGATTGGCAGGCCGGCTACTTCAAATTGGACCTGCTCCCAACTCATGTCGAATGCTTGGATTCCACTCATGGTCACTGGGAATCTTTCATCCCTGACATTCCTCTCAATGAGGTTAACATCAACGTTTTGGAACTGTTGGCCATACTTCAAGCTATAAAACGAGTGTGCCCCCTGTACCCAGGTGGTCATGTCATTGGGTTTACCGATAATATGCAGGCCATGTCCATCTATAACAAGGGTTCTACCACTAGTAATGCGTGCATGTCTGTTCTGAGGAATATCTTCTGGGCCTGTATCCTGAATGACTGTGTTGTTTCCATGAATTATATCCCAACTCATGAAAACGTCATTGCAGACATGCTCTCACACATCCCCTCTACTAATTCACTTGAATGTATATCTTGCTCTCCTCTATGTTGCAGTGAACTTAGATGAACTGGATGCATCAGTATCGTTGATGATCTCTGCGGGCTGGGGTAAGTCCACCTTGAACGTCAGAAACTCTCAATGGAAGCGTTTTATTCTCTTCTGCTCTGGAATTAATGCTACCCCAGTTCCTTGTACCACTAGAACTGTTATGAGATTTTTAGTCCATCTGTCGGAAACCTGTGCCTACACAACTGTTAACAACTACCTGTCGGCCATAACCGTTCTACAGAAATTCTATGGACATGAAGCGGATTTCAGATCTCAGTTCTCTCTTAGACTATTGATGTCTGGCATCAAGAATGTAATTGGTGCTCCCCCTCTACAGAAATTGGCTGTTACCCCCATCCAGCTTAGCCAGATGTTCTACTGTATGCCGATCTCCGAGCTGAATATGTCCTTATGGGGCTTGACCATTTTGGCTTTCAGATCTCTTCTAAGGAAGTCCAACCTAGTACCTGACGGCTGTGTAATAACAGTGCAGCCTGCTAGCAAATATTTAATTTTGAGCAAAATGAAGGAAAATAAATAATCCGGATTATCCGTGGGATTATCCGTGGGATTATCCGTGGGATTATCCGTGGGATTATCCGCGTATATATATTTTGATTTTTTTTAAGGTTTTCCCCACCGAAGGCAGTAAGAGTGCCGAAGGCGCTCATACTGGGAAACCTTATATAGGTTCCACTTTTTTGCCTGCTGTAGAAACGTCTGTGTATAAATAGAAAACAGTGTATAAATAGAAAACACAACTCAGCATCCTGCCACCTAAACTTTAGACGCATTCGCATACACATCGCAGTGATTTTACGCTCCCGAAAAATAATAAAAAACGCTATTTTTATTCGAAATACATGGCCAATATGTTGAAATTAAGAAAAAGCATGCTTTTCTACCCCTAAATATGTATTTATATCAATGTCAGTCTTTAAATAAGACAGATATGAGGGAAACTACTTTTATCAAGAAACAACAATTTCCAGCATTTCTCGGTGCCTAGCCTTAAAGTTGGATTCCATTGGTCGGCTTCTCCTTACGTTCTTGATCGGTTTTGTCTACGCTCATTAGCTGAAGGATGAGTGTAGACAGAACTGAAGGTGAGTGTGGTCTTTTACGCTCTCTCTGCGCTTGTTTTTTTTAAGCTGGACTTGTCCCGGCTAAAATTGAACATGTTTGATTTTTTAGCCGAAGCTCTTATGCTTTTTTAATAAGTGTAAGAATAGCATGAACATAGCGGGGCAGTGGCACTGCATTAGGCTTCCCTTACGTTTCTTTTCGAAGGTAACAGCTAAGGAAAACATTCTTATTTATATATTACGCTCAATTAGCAGCTGATTAGCGGCCGCTAGAATGGTAAATGAGCGTAACCAATAGCACCACTTTACGTTTCCCTTCCGTCAATTTCTTTCTAGCGTAGGCTTCTTTTGAGGAAACAGATAAAAATGAGCGTAGACAAAACCGATCATGAACGTAAGGAGAAGCCGACCAATGGAACCCAACCTCTAAGCCTATCATTACTTGACAACTCAGGATTGACTCCACTGACAAAAATCAGGCCGTTGTGCAAAACTGGCTTGTTTAATATTGTACTCTAAGGTATTAATTTGCCAAATAATTGCCTAACCCTATACACCATTGGAAAGAGAAATGTCTAAGCTTGCATTTGGTGAGAATCATATTTATATCTATATCACCGTTATTGATATAGATATCGGTCATGACAGACCAATGCAAACTAGACATTATTATTAGCCTCCTGCAAAGTAATAAAAAACGCTATTTGTACTTGAAATACATGGCCAAGATGTTGAAATGCATGCTTTTCTACTCCTAAATATGTGTTTATATCAAGTTCAGTCTTTAAATGAGGCAGATATAGGCCTATGAGAGAACATTTTCTGTCACTCATACTTTGTCTCATACTGACAAAAATCCGATAGTCGTGGAAAACTGGGTTGTCTAATATCGCATTTTAAGGAATTAATGTATAAAGTAATTGCCTAACCCTATACACCAGCGGAAAGAGAAATGTCTAAGCTTGCATTTGGTATGAATCATATTTATGTATTACTTTTTTTAATGACGTGAGAGACCAATACAAACCTTGTTTTGTTGGTGCAAATGTCCACTTTTTCCCTGATGCCGGCCACGACGCAATAACGTACATCGTAACGACTTCTAATTTATGCAACGTTAGTAACGCACATCGATGAATGGAGTCCTTGACAATGCTTTTTCCCATGCAGAGTGTGTAGAGGAGTGCATAGGGATCAATTATGCAGGGAGGGGGAGGCGTCGATTCTTTTGGTCTTGGTGTAGCTAGGCTTATATTATAATAAAGAGATTTGGGGGAAACTGTTGTTTCCTTGGTCACAGCCAAATTTTCTTGTTACAAACAAATTTAAGGCCATGCATATAAGCGGTCTGGCCACTGTCGACAAAATGGTGTTGATGCAAAGATGATGGCATTGCTGGCGATACATGTCGATGAGGAGGGTTATTGGTGGTGGCATCATCTTGGCATCGGCAAGGAAAAAAAGCTCGGCAACTATAGAGCTAATTTTCATGCTTTTATATGTGGAATTTCATCGACTTCTCATCACCACTACCCTTACCAATGCACTCATCGTCGGTCATCGCCCGGCTATTGCCGAAGGCATAGCGATGTCAAGTCGATGCAAAGACGATGCAATTAATTTCACAAAAATCTTATTGATTACCTCATCGCCAACGCATCGCCAACAATTTTGTTGACAGTGGCCGGACCGCTTTAATCACAATAATAAAGGTGTGTGTCAACGTGGTCGATGCATTGCCTCACAACAAATTACTAATATCATTTGAAATTTACTCACTATACCACAAGAACTATCTTAGAAAAGGAGCAGTTATTCATTACTTACGATTCATCCAAATTACTACAACTGGCACAAACATTCAATAGAACTGTTCCAAAAATCTCCAATTATACATCATATTTCAAAATACATAAACTCTCATCACAAACTTACATAAAGTAGCCTACTGACGCATACCAAACATCAAATCTAGCCCATTCAATTTATCACTGCATCATCAGCATATGTTATCAAGTGACCAGCTAATCCACATCCTTCAAATCATTACAAAAAGTTATATACAACAATGGTCCCAAAATACTCCCTTGGGGGACATCGTTAGGTACATATTGATAAAACAAACATAGCATTCCGTGTTTAATAAACTGTGTTCTTTCACTGAGAAAATTGAATACAAAACCTGTCAAAATTGGAACTGGGTATACATTATTATATTCGGGTATGGTGTGTAGATGCCACATTGCAGCGCGCAGCCAACTTTCAGTTATGAGGTTGCATGTATGCGGGGATTCCCCTAACCACAAAGCGGTTGATGATGTCACTCAGTGTATGGCCGGGTTGAGTGGCAAGCAGCAAGAGAGAGGCAGAGGCAGAGAGAGGGCCGTGAGGGGCAGTGTGTGGTACTGTGGAGTGTGTGAATAACCTAAGTATTTCTATTATTTTACTAGTCGATGGTACTATAGTAATAGCTCTAATATTGTCCAAATTCCTTTTATCTCCTGACTTGGGCAGTGAAGTAATCAACAAGTTTTTCCATACACTTGGAATTTTTAAAGCGGGTTTACTCCCGCTTTATTCGAATGGCTTAGCCCATAGCCGTCCCCGAGCACGTCCGCCAAGCTCTCCGTGGCCTTTAGATCCTAAGGGAAATCCGAGAGCGCCGCAATTACAGCGCACGGGACGTGTTGACATAGAGGTCCGCTGGGAGCCAGTCTGTTACGGTGCAATCCTAAAATGACATATACTACTCACAGATTCCTCATGTTATTTTTCCTATGTAAGCTTATCGTAGGTTTTGCAGCTGAACTGGTAGTTTTGCGTTCGATTGTGTGATAGGACCCCTACTTCGTCGTCAAACACTCTCTTTCTCCTCCTCCTATAATCCTTCTATAGGCCTTCTATAGTCCTTCTATAGACTATGTACTAAAAGATCTAGGGTTGACAAGTGGTGTCCTCCTCCTACTCCTCCTCTCTCTCTTTCTCTTGCTCCTCTTTGCGTAATTGTGTGATTGGACGCCTACTGCATTGCTATAGGCAAACTGCCTTGGAATTTATTTTTTTTAAATGGTTTCTCAGCCCTGGAAACTAAATATTTTTCCCGCTCTCTTTCTCTCTCTCTCTCTCTCTCTCTCTCTCTCTCCTCCTCCCCCCGCTCCCCACTCCCAATGATAGGACGCCTACTGCGCTCGTCCTCTCTGTCTCTCTCACATGCTATGAGGTTTGCCTAAAGAAATTGTCTCCGTCCTCGACCGTGGTTCGAACACGGCACCCTTCGTGCAGCATACTAGCACCTTAGACCGCTTGGCCATGCGTTACAGTTGAAAGTGGCTCACACAAACCTAGTCCAGTGTGCACATATGAATGTGGACCCTATGCAGTGATGGCTGGGCCAAAGAAAAAAACGCCTTTTAAAACTTATTTAATGAATCGTATAAAGTAAATAAAGAGATAGGAAGCTTAATATGACTCTTATTACAAATCCCAAATGAACGATTCTGTTTAGAAATGGACATTTCTAAGGAACAGAAACGTTTATTTTCACTAGACCTGTACGGTATAGGCCTATGGTGCATATCGTGAGGGATGTGCGATGTTCAGTTCGATTGACTGACAGGCACACAATCGCACATAGCCTCAGCACACATCATTTACCGCTCAAACCTAGTGAAAATAAACCTCTCCAAATTCATAAAAATGTTCATTTATGAACAGAATCGTTGATTTGGGATCTTATTAATAGTCATATTAAGCTTCCTATCTCATTATTTACTTTATATGATGCATTAAATAAGTTGATAAAGGTGTTTTCTTTGACCCGGCCATGGTGCGTAGGGCTCTCATATATAGGCCATAGTAATTCTAGGTCAACTGGTCATGTGACTTAATTGGTCATGTGACTAACGTTTATGATCATACTTAGTGAGGCATGATGGAAGCCATGTCGGCAGAGAAATGAGGTAGGAGAACTTGCTAAAATCTCAACTGTAAAAGCCTCTTAAGAAGTTAGACAGTTCCAGTTATTGATAGGTTACTATTTCCAGTGTATAAGGGGAAAATAGTCTGTAGTGTTAGTTAATCCAGGGGGCGGTAAAAGTTTAAACCTCTATTATCGCCCATCAACGTGTTATGATCTATCACCGTTCATTTGCTATGTAAGCAACTGAGACACACATACATATGCACGCATATACATGTAAATGGAATAGAAAAAAAAAAAAAAATCTCTCTCCGTGTCTCACTCACTCTCTCTCTCTGTCTCACTCACTCTCTCTCTGTCTCACTCACACTCTCTCTGTCTCACTCACTCTCTCTCTGTCTCACTCACTCTCTCTCTCTCTCTCTGTCTCACTCACTCTCTCTCTCTGTCTCACTCACTCTCTCTGTCCCACTCACTCTCTCTGTTTCACTCGCTCTCTCTCTCTGTCTCACTCTCTCTCTCTCTCTGTCTGTCTCTCTATCTATCTATCTCTCTCTATCTCTATCTCTCTATATATCTCTCTATCTCTCTCTGTAATGATTTATGTACACTGTACTATGTGTGTACACTGTACTATGTGTGTACACTTTGTGTGTACCTTTGCACACACTGTACCTTTGCACACACTGAACCTTTGCACACACTGAACCTTTGCACACTCTGTACCTTTGCACATACTGTACCTTTGCACACACTGTGTACTTGCACATGCAGTGTGTGCACTTGCACACACACTGAACTTGCACACACTGTGCACTTGCACACACTGAACTTGCACACACTGTACTGTATGACTAGAACGGTGGTATGGTGGATATGTGTGAGTCACTGTGGCGACGAGGGAAGCTAAGACATACATGCATACAATTATGTTTGATATTTGTCGAGTTCTCCTCCTCCCTATTACTAAACCTTCCGGAAATCCGGTCTACTAATCTTATACACATAGATATTTTCAGGTCTGAAACAAATCCTAACTTTGTAGTTTATTTTTGGAAGAAAATCGAAATTTTCTGGAATAAGGTGAGATGCAGTGAAAGCTAGTGGAGGTGTGTATGTTAGAGATAACTTACAGTTTTTAAGTCCAATGCACTTCGTAAGAAGATGCATTTTCACTGGTTTCCATGCTTCAAGAAATTCCATTAGAGTGCTAGAAGCCCTATTTCGTACATCCATTTGGCACACACACACAAATTTGGCACTTCGTAAGAAGATGCATTTTCACTGGTTTCCATGCTTCAAGAAATTCCATTAGAGTGCTAGAAGCCCTATTTCGTACATCCATTTGGCACACACACACAACAATTCCATTTGAGGGCTAAGAAGCCCTTTTTCGTACATCCATTTGGCACACACACACAAATTTGAGAATTTTTCAAAATCTCAAAATTAAGATCCATTCTCTGAGCAAATGCCTTTGAGAATGATCCTGTAAAGCACAACTAGAATAATTCCAGTGAGATGAGGTGAAGACCTCAATTCCTATGATATTTCCAGTCATTGAAACCAATGGTAGAAGGGTGATGTAAAATCTTGAGTGAAGTCCACTGAAAATTTTGAAGTCCATGATATAGATGTGAAGTCCTATGTGAAACTCGGAGAAAGTCGTTGAATATTTTCCAATATGGATCAGGTGTAATGGTAGAGGCTCAGCAATATCCTATGTCTAGAGGCTGGACAAGGCTGTTGGTTGATACAAATGTCAGAAAAAACGCCCGTAGCTCCTCCTATACCGATGTCTTCCACTGAAATGGGGTCAGACAAAGCTCCTGCCTTTTATACTGCAGTAAAACCCTAGTGGCTTGTTTGGAACTAACCCCTGCTTTCTATGCTAAATTAAGCTTTAAAAATCGTTTTTGAAGGTATAGTTATGCCTCTTTTCTTAAAAAAAGATATTTAGCATGATTTGGAACGAAAAATATTGTGTATTTCAAGAAAAAACGACAAAAATGTGAATCGGCGACGCGGAATTCTTTGAGGCATTCTTTAAGCATTCATTGACGCATCTGAACGCAGTTGTTTTTTCGATGGTTACACCAACGAGATTATATTGAGACAGAGGTCTGACTGAAGGGGCCTATATGGGGACACTGGGGTCGAGCTTGTTTTCGATTTTTATCACTCATTAAGTACTAATGCTAGATAGTGGTGTGTGGTTTTCTTGGAGGTCGGGAGATGTGGTCACTTTAGTAAGGGTTCATGTCTCCCATCTACAGCTGCTAACCAATGGCTCATGCATGTTTTCCCTACTTTGGGCCAATAATTTTGCTATTTTGATACCTTCCGATCTGGTGAAAATGAAGGGATAAGTTTGAACACCTTATTTAAGCTATTATACACATGTCCAAGTAATGAATATACTTTCACCAGATCGGAACATTATTTAAATTACAAATATTAATGAGAATTTGAAACCTTAATACTCAGGTCAATAGATCTGGGCCATATTGGTCCTTTGAGATGGGGAACATATCATCTGAAAGATAAAGACAAGGGGATTCACACCAAATGCTTACTATATAGATATCATAAGCAACCTGGCCACAATCTGGGCCCAAAGCAACCCTGTTTATGTGGGTCAGGGGCTTTGATGGGAGTTTCAGAAAATAGAGTTTAGGGCTGAAAACAAGCTCGGGACTAAAGGATTGCCGCCTGGCCTGTGGTTTCATGCTGTGTGGCACTGGAGGACTCTGATGTGGGCCTTGTGGTTAGATAAATTATACCCGATAAGGTATACATTCTGCCTTAGAAGTTTAGGGCTTTGGACCTGGACCTCTGTGTTAAATATAATCTCGTTGGTTACACAAATTTAAGAACAAATAAATATGTCTGACCCATCTTTGCTTCAAAATAAACATTATTGTCGATTCAGATATTCTAAAATTGAAAATTTAGTGGACATTTTTTGCGAATTGATAATTCGCTATTCTATGTTAAGGGATGCATCGAGATTCCAAGATGGCTGACCATTGTCAAATTCTACAAATCATTGCAACGATTTGTGCACCGAATAATGACAAAAATTAAAGAGAACTTGCTTGTTTTACGGTGGATATTTTGTCCACACATTGACATTTATCATATTAAATGTTTTTGGAAACTTTTTGGTCATTATTAAGAAAAATATCGGTGCCGGCTATGACATTGATCGCACCCATAGGATTAGCATTGAGTCATGTCAGTCATATGTATTCGGCGACGTTCATTGAGCAGATAATTATTGGTTCCAAACGGTGGAAGTATTGTGAATGATATCGCCAAAGGTATTACATATGATGTATTTCGTCTTGATTTAAATGTTAGTTGTGTTGAATGATCATGACATTCTTTATTTCCGACGATGTTCGGTTTCTTAATGTCGGCCCATAAGCTTCAGTGCTAAGACGACTGCCTTGTCAAAATGGCAATTTTTAAAATGGTAGCATCAGTCACACGTTGTTTCTCATGTATTACAACTTAAATACTTCATTTCATTGTTTTAAATCTAGTTGGTGCGAGATGGAACATGTCTGACCATCTGCTGTTAAATTCCCAGCAGTTAAATATCCTTATGTTCGTCGGAATTTGACTTTTAAAGGCAAACGCTACTATCTAGTGGAAATTGAAAATAAATGTCATTTTTCTGAAACTTTAGTATTTGATTCTTGAAGTGTTTCTGGTCATAAGGATGGAAAAAAATCATTGGGTCGCCGTGCTCATTTTTAAATTACAGTGCTTCAAAATTTGGCATCTCAAAAGTACCAATGACAACCAAAAGGGGGGGCCCATTTTGCAGTACCTCAACTTCATAGTTCATATTTACTATTTATATTCACTCAATTTAAGTAAAATTAACAGTTTTAGAGAGAGTATTATTTGGCCAATAATTCTATGCCTCTTTTCTATAGGGTGCATTGTTATTTTTATTTTGAAAACAACAAATACATAATGTGAATTTTAAATTAAAAACTCGAAAAAACTCAATATTTTTCACCATTTTTATAAAAACAATTTTTTTTCCTCCCCAGTGAAAATAAATGTCATTTTTCTGATTCTTTAGTATATGATTTTTGAAGTATTTGTGTTCTCAAAACTGAAAAAAAATTAATGGGTCACCGTGCTAGTTTCTGAATTATGGGGCTTTGAAACATGGCTGACAACCAAAAAATCTGCTGCTTTCAAAGTGTTCTATGTTTCCTAAACATGTCTATTTCAGACAGCTACAATTATTTTTTTAAACGTGGGTACAACTGAGAGTACCCATAGCTAGCTCTGTTTCCCAAACATGTCTATTTCAGACAGCTATAAAAAAAAATCAAACGCGATGACATAATATTTTTTTTCCTTTTTATCTGTAGTATATAACCTGAACTGTATGTCTAGAAAATTTTGGGACAGTAGGAGTAGCCATTAATTGTTTGTTTTATTCTATAAAATGTGACAAAATGGGCCGTTTCCTCATAGACTGCAATGCTAAAGGAATAGTGCGTAAAATGCCCGTACATTTGGTATATGGTAAAGGGGGGCGGGGCAGTTAATAGTAGTGTTTGCCTTTAAGATCGGTTTGAAATGGAATTTTATTATCGGAATCGGACATTTCGGCGAGAGATTTTTAGGTCTGTACAAGCATAGTGGGGGTCATATATACCTTTCAAAATGGCTTTCTTATGATGTATCAAGGTTGTAATTAAATGGATTATTGCACGAATTTCATTTTAGTTTAGTTTTTTAAGAGATTTTGGTGATTTTAAGATTGTATTTTGATCGATAATTTTCTTTAAGGAGATTTAACACTGGAACATTTTTTCACGGATTCTAGACACAGGCATTTTCTAAATTATCATATGATATTATGATTTGGTCACCAGTTCAAACATTATAATAATGTCTTGGGATTATATGGTACAACTGTCAGGAAAAATGAAGAATTTTCTCTATGAGAAATTTATTTCACAACTATACATATTGTTGTCATATGGTTGATGGTACTTTTTCTCTCCACATCCCACACCCCTACCTCTTTGCTCTGATATATTCATACTTTTAATTATAATTATGACTATATAATCGACCTATATTTATACTTATAATAAAAAAATATACTTAATTTTTACTTATAAGTACAATTATATATAATTCGAATAATTAAAAACCCGCTTTACACAAGCTTATGCTTGTAATTCTTGTTCCCTCTATAATACACCTATTTATCAGACAAGTAAAACACGTGATATTAGAGATAAGTGATTCACCCAGGATAAATTTATCCACTTCCTCGATGCCAGAGCTTTTGTTAGCTTTTAACTTCATATCTCTGTCTTAACCTCAGAATATTTTATATCCGCCTCAATATCAAATTATCTGGTACAATTTTGGGTGGGAGCTTAATTTCATCCACATTTGTTCCAATATTCACGAAAACCTTGTTAGCATGGTCAAGGGCCTCAATGCCTCTCAAAATACTGTCCCCTTTCTTGAACCTGTTTACAAATACACGGTCGTCTGCTTGTTGGAATAGATAGTGTTCAAATTCTTCCAAAACGCCCTCGGCTGATTTTTGTTTCTCAGCTATTTATAGCTGAGAAACAAGTGTGTTACTATGAAATGTGCCAATCACTGATACTGGATCACATCTGATAATATTCTTTAGCTGTCTGTGAGGTGTTTAAGCACGCCTTATCTAATCCTTTGGATCAGGTGCTATTTATCCCACTTCGTCGTTCTAGTTACACTGATTGACAGCTTTTCTATAGCCAAGGGAGCTCAGCCAAGGGAGCTGATTGGCTCTTAGCTGATTGGCTGTTAGTAAGGCTATGGCT
Source organism: Sthenelais limicola (assembly GCA_942159475.1). Classification (NCBI taxonomy): domain Eukaryota; kingdom Metazoa; phylum Annelida; class Polychaeta; order Phyllodocida; family Sigalionidae; genus Sthenelais; species Sthenelais limicola. The sequence goes on along the minus strand of OW804095.1, from coordinate 63,586,038 downwards.
CAGCTGATTGACAGGCTTTCTAGGCTTAGGCATCTAGAGGCGTGTTTTGATCTTAATTTGGACCCAGATACTCTGATTTCTCTGATGTTTTCTCATGCGCGCTGACTGGCGAGCCCCAGGAAAGAATTGAGATAAAACAACTCAGAAAAAAACCAGAAGTCACATTTCATCATAGAGGACTGAGAGCCCTAACAGTTAATTACATGAGGGTTGAAGTTGTGGCGAAATATCAACGATGTAAACTTAAAGGCTAAAATATTAAATAGAATTTGGCTCAAATTCTACCCTACATCTATTCAAAGTGATCTTCGTCCTTATCATGGCTTCTGGTATTTAGGGGCGTTAATTAGGTGAAGGTTATTTGTTTTCAAAACAACATTGCAAGCCAGATAGTCTCTGTGTGTGAGACTCTCCCAAACAAAAGGATTAGCACGTGACTGTGACCGCGGCTCTCCCACACACACAGAACGAGCATTCGGTCGCACTTCAAACGACCTTCATTCAAAGCTTGGTCAGTGCCCGGTCAGTGGCCGTCAGTGTTATGAGAGTGGTTGCATTCGAGTACCTTATAAAACCTTGCTTGGCCCTTTTAAAATTACTTGTAATTTCCAATTACTGCCAATGACTATCCTTGAGATAAATGGTCAATGAACGACCACGGAACACATTTGTACATACAGATCACAATATTGTTGGATAATTAATGAATAAACATACATAAAATAACAAAATAGTGTTACGTTTTTTGTGCAATATTTGTACTTTGAAATGTTCGGATATAAGTTAAAATGTAAACTTTGCAGGTAAATATTTTGCATTATCAGTCTAAACATGCCTAAAGTGCAATAACTATAAGTTGACATCAGGCACAAATAATTGAGGCTGAGAAAATCGTTTCCAGTGGAAACGCCAAGTATATGAATTAAGTTGACACTGATTACAAAGTTAAATATGTAAACAGTTGATCAAATCGTTGCATAACTTGATAATTAGTTAACTTAGTACTTGTTATTTTCATACACTGCTGTAACCAAAGCCTCTCTCCTTTTGATTCGAATTAACTTAGTGACATCAGTTCTCATCCTTCTAGCAATATTCCAATCCACCAAATTAGAACTCAACCTTGAGCTTTATCCTAATGCATGTAATCAAATTTTCATAATCTTACCATTATACGTGTGCCCACACTGGTTTTGTTACAGATAACACAATATTTGGAGATAATGCATAAAACTATTTATAACGTGTGGTAGAAAAAGTTAATGGTTTAAGCACTTAAGTGGGACATTGAATAATGCAGTTTGAGAGAAAAATATATATGGGCCTCTAAATGATTCTAAGAGGTGTTATGTTAATCCTCTCAACTACAGCTTTTTCCTAATAAATCTGTCATTTTAACATTTGGGACATTTCGGTTTTCAAATCTTCAGACGGTTATTTCAATCATTATGAGGGCAGGCCTACGAGTTGATGCAGTTACTATAAAATGGACCTCAATACTACATTTAGCTGAAAGAGAAATTTAATGTGTACGGTTATACCGGGAAACAGCTGTAAAAACACAGGTATTCTTGTGTATACTGTCAGATCTATCGAATCCCAGCGTTTATTTTAGATATAATATACGAGAGTATCATTAAAATCTATGTTATTATGATATTGTCATAAAACCTAGTAAAATTATCTTAAATCCAATAAAATAAACTGAGACAATTTGAGGTTTTAAGCTCTAACTTAGCGCGCATATGTCGTGTCCTGCAACACTTGAGCAAGTGACAAGTTTCACTAATCCGTCTCCTGCTACCTACCTGAAGTGCTTGCAAGCTCAATGCTTTCTCCACCAACCCTATGCAATTATATTCACAAGAAACGCTGAATATTGAAACATTTTGATATTCATATTATATTCGCCCTCGTTCATAGAGATGTAGCCTATATACCCTCCACTGTGTTCCATATCTCTCCAGGAGGGAAAAGGAGAGACAGGTAGTATAGTTACTTTATAGCTAGTGGCATTGACTGCATTCCTCCAGCACCTTATCAGGGTAGGTCTAATTATTGTGCTTATCACCCTAATTGGGCGGTACAACACATGAAACCTCAGATGTGCGGTGACCACTCCCATATATACACAGGGCACTGAGGAACAGAACAGATGGCACGATGCTTCCATCTAGTGGATCCAGTCAAAATTATTATAAGGTGTAGTTTTGGTCCACGTCAACTTGATGCTGTTGAAGCAAAGATCCTCTATTATCTTTGGTTGAAGTTATAATTATATTGAACAGTTGATGTGTGGATTGATAATAAATGGAGAAGCCACATATACATGTAGAACCGTACATATGAAAACGAGAGCAGAACCAATAGAAGTATATATAATTCTAAGCCATCATACAATTGATTGCGACTGGACAAAACTGGTCCAGGAAGAGTGGCGATTTGCTAGCGCTGGCCTGAACACCTCTTTTTCCTTTAGTAGTATTGATAGCCCATTCAGTATCGATGGGTAAACCTGTAAAACATATGGATATGTACTTTCTCCTGCCTTTCCACTCACCACCAAAACTCACCAACCATGCCAACCCAACCGCCGTCCCTTTCACGTAGAATGACATAGCATCTACACAACCCTGAGATAAAAATAAATCTGCGTGACCCGACCGAGGCTCAAATTCTCAAACCTCCACTTTCGAGGCCAGTGCTCTATCCACTGGGCTATATGTCCCTTGGTTGGAGTGAAGTTTGCCAATCATATGAGCAGGGCCAACGCATGGCAGAGGAAGGAAAAACGTCCATTACTCCTTTATTAATGCTATGATGACTGTGTTACTTTAAAACATCAATCTAGATATGTTTAGAGGGCGTTCTGTGGCAACGGAAATTACTAGATATATCAGATCACTGTAAAAAGGTGATCGTGTGCCGTTTTGAGCATGTAAACTTTCTCTGAAATAGAGAGACTGCATGGGGGTGACACCTATGGGAATCGATATGTACCTTGTCGGCACCGTTCGGTGGCCACAACTGAGTCACCATGGCGTCCAGAAAAGGACCGCACAAGGATAGAAGAGCGTTTTGCAGGGTTACTTTAGTAAGATTAAGTTTGTTATCACCCCTCCCCACTCCCCCTCCCCCTCCCCCCCCTCCCCGTTAGTGTCCCCGTACACACCACCGCACTGGCGTGGTGTGTACAGGGAGCTGTATGCCTATGGCTGTGTGTAGTGTGGGGTGGTTGAAGCTATGTAAACATGGCAGGACTGAGTGACAACAGGTAGAGGAACAATAGCATTTCTGTACCATGAACGCAGTAGTTTTTCCAGACAAAAGGGTAGCTAACTAAGTCAAGTTTCTCTCAGGTGAATTACAGGTGGCCACTTACAGGGAAACACATTAAAAATAAGGCCATAAGGACGGGTCGTTCATATATGGGGAGAGGACGCTGATTCAGGGGGCGACAGGAAGAATTTCTGATGTGGGATTCCACCCTCATAGAGGGCGGGTCAGTCGCGCCTCGTCCAGAGTATTACCGCGAGATTAATTTGAGTGTGGTGTCTTAGGCTATGTACTTGTAATGAAGAAATGCTATGTAATAAAGAAAAACATTTGCCGACGCACGCCCCTCCACCCAGCCCCGTCCTCCCTAGTGTCCCACACACACACCACCACTGGCGTCGTGTGTATGGGACGTTCATGCCTGCGTGCAGGTTCATGTAAACACGGATGTACGGTAGCTGTATGCAGGGAGCTGTATGCCTATGGCTGTGTGTAGTGTGGGGTGGTTGAAGCTATGTAAACATGGCAGGACTGAGTGACAACAGGTAGAGGAACAATAGCATTTCTGTACCATGAACGCAGTAGTTTTTCCAGACAAAAGGGTAGCTAACTAAGTCAAGTTTCTCTCAGGTGAATTACAGGTGGCCACTTACAGGGAAACACATTAAAAATAAGGCCATAAGGACGGGTCGTTCATATATGGGGAGAGGACGCTGATTCAGGGGGCGACAGGAAGAATTTCTGATGTGGGATTCCACCCTCATAGAGGGCGGGTCAGTCGCGCCTCGTCCAGAGTATTACCGCGAGATTAATTTGAGTGTGGTGTCTTAGGCTATGTACTTGTAATGAAGAAATGCTATGTAATAAAGAAAAACATTTGCCGACGCACGCCCCTCCACCCAGCCCCGTCCTCCCTAGTGTCCCACACACACACCACCACTGGCGTCGTGTGTATGGGACGTTCATGCCTGCGTGCAGGTTCATGTAAACACGGATGTACGGTAGCGCCAGAGCGGCTTTTCTCGGAACTAAAATGCGGCAATGGCTGCCGATTCGAATCTTCCCCTGGCTATGTTTCGAGCTATACCTGACCCTACCATCATTTATATACAGTATTGATGTATCGATTCCGGCCAAAATTGTGAGGAAAACATCTTTAGATTGTCATCATTGCAAGTAAAATACGCGGGGGAGCACATTCATAAGGGCAAACAGGGGGATAAGTATCAATCTCTCTCTATTAGCACGTGAGGACCCGTAATGGCAGGTGTGACGTTGTAATGGGTAGTGATCCTGCTGATGGGCAGCTTCTTTCAGAAGCGGTTGTCACGGAAGAGTCCAGATAGTGTACCGCTTAAAAGATATAGTTAATATTTTAGACCTATTTCAGCAGATGTGAACGCCTAATATTCTTTTTATATATACAAACTCCCCTCCACCCAGCTGACCCATGAATATATGCCGACCTCCCCGCTATCCCCACCCGGCAGACCCACGCTCACTTTGCTTCTCAGAAAGAAGGCTTGTCAAGTGTTTTGCCTGGTGTTGTCTGCCGCCGATCTATGGCACAGCCATACAACGACGCAGACAATCTAGATTATATATTTTGTTACCTTTTTTTATTGTGATAATCCTAGATTCTCGACGTTTGTTTTATAAACCATTGTACGAATCTGTACGACCTAATTCCTAGTCTCCTGATCACATGACAGCTTGCAAGTTCAAGGACGTACGGTAGCGGCCGTAGCGGCTTGCCTCGGAACTAAAACGCGGCAATGGCTGCTCAATACAAATCATAATAAGGCCTTCAAAGTTGGTAAATGGGCTTATATCTTCTTTTCTAGACAATATTGTTCCAGTAAGCACTACCTAATAACGTTGCTTACTAATATACGGTAGTTCTCACACCTGAGAAAAAGCTGAACGTGCATCTATTTCGGGGGCAGAGACAGCAATGAATGTTGATTCTTGTAGTGTTGCGCCCAACCGTGATAACGGGTACGACTGATTAGGGGGTAAAGAATAGCCGATGCGGCTTTTTTAAAAAAAAGCGGTGGTCGTGCAGTGTCTAGATCAGACATGACATATATATATATTATTCATGACTAGATAGCCTGTCATTTCTCTACAGTAGCCTACTGCTGTATGTGTATGTAGTAAAATGTATACATATGATACATTATTACCAAATTTTGCATTGTATGGACTTAAGATTTACCTCGTCCTCTAGAACTGGTCTTTGGGAGCGGTAAAACTTGATATCCAACATGTAATACCGGGAATCACTATAGTAAGTTCCCCATGCACACCTGTTATACGCTAAGGCATAAGGCATAATAAGAGTGTTTGGCCTTAGTCCAATCATTCTAAGTTACGCCTCCAAAATGTGTCAAAAAGACTTCAATTAGTGACTCAAAGTACATTATATTATCTAGGGAAATACTTAGGATTCAAATGTGTGTCACCCTCTGCAATGATTATGGTAAAACAATGAATTATTATGTAAAAGAGAATCTTTTGTTGAGTTCATGCCATTGGCTCTAAGGTAAATAGCCAAGCTGCCCCTACCTTATGTGTACCTCTACATATGTCTGGACAAGGTCACGCCCCCATGTAATTAGTAGCAGGCATATGAATCAATAAAATGATAGTGATGATTACTATCGTTTAATTGTTTGTTACTGTGATGTCATGAATAATATTAGTATCTTTATAATCATATTTATTATCGCGATCGAAACCCAGTTCTTTGTATTATTATAAGACTTAATTATTCACGTAGGCCTACCATTGGTAGGCCTATATAGATGACATTCTCATGACGATCGCGGCAAATACAAATAATGGAGGCCAGAATAATTCATACTTGAGAGAAGTAAGTTATAATCACTTCACATAATTTATTGTTTAAAAAAATCCAGTACATTACACAGTATTGCAATGTAACAGCATAATTATATAATTTGATTCGGCTAAAATGGATTCCACGCACGGTAGCATTTGGGAACGAAGGTTTCGCAGAATTAAGCATTTTAAAATTATGACTGCCCGCTGATACTAATACTATTAATTGCCGGATCCAATGAGCTTTTATCAAATACAATAATTATTTATTTACATACCTTATGCTACACTTCATTTCATGAACATAATTGCTGCAATAAGAAATGGTTCCTGTATGGACAGACATGCCCTTAACGTTCACCGTTAAAACTAACTATTTCTTTTACATCGTACAAAGTAATTTCATAATGCTGTTGAAATTATATTTTGAACACTAGAACTTTCTGCAGGATCTGTACTTTGCTTATTGGACGTTGACTGATCCTCAGCTGTTATATCATTCCTTGGTAGACTGTCATCATCTTTGCTTTCATCAGTAATTACACAACCACTATTCACATAAGGTGGTTTACCGTAATTTTCAGTAGAATAGACACCCTGATTGATGTAGCGTCTTTCTTGTGAAGGAGTGGGAGCAAGATAATCATCAGCAGTACCTGATGATGGAACCAAGTAATCTTCCACTTCCAAACGGGGACCACTTTCGTCATTGGGATGAGGGAATGCATTCCCATCAAACTGGTCTTGGATATTTTTATTTCCATCAAGGGGCGCACTGATACCCTCCTCTGTTTGAGCTTCACTATATATATCACAAGGGTCCACAGGTGTGAAATAATCCATGTCAGGATCGTCAGACTGCTGAACAGAGCTAACTTTCGATGGAAACACAGGTTTTTTAATATCTTCCATGGGAGTTCCCGTATAGTCATTCGGCACTGAATGCACACGATAGGCTGCAGGGCGGTTACTTTGCCGCTCACGTGCGATAACTGGTTCTTGGTTTTGTTTATTATTGCTGCTGTCATTCGTAACTTGTATGTCATCATAATTGCCAGCACCATGACTCAGTACAGAAGAAGAACTGAACTTCTGCATGACCACCTTGAGATGTGTTGCAAGCGCTTCAAATGATGGTCGTTTATCAGAGTCACTTTGCCAGCATTGCGTCATTAATCCCCATCTTCAGAGCGAGAAATAATATAATTGGTTAAACACCATAATATATACATGTATTCCAAGGCTAAAAGATGATTATATAAAAAATCTATTTGGGGTTCAAAAGGCTAGAGAAGCTGCCGGGTGTATAGGTATATATCCTAGAGGGATTCAATTACAAAAGGATTTTTTCTCAAAATAATTGCATGGGAAAGGATTTTTGTTGTAAATTTGTTGCTGGATATTTTCTAATTATCCCAAATTTATTTTTAAATCAAGCGTCTGGCACTTCATTGCAGTAGTATCACACATAAAATACAATGCATCACATGGTAGGCTGTACAGTGGATGCATGCATGACCAAATTAATATAGATCACATGCTCTGGTTTATTATCATGAGACTGTACCACAGTACTTTTTAATTAGTTGTTCTAAAATGCATTTGAATAATTTATCAGCCACAGAGGAGTGCTTTCAGTAATACTTTGTATCGGTATTTGAAAGAATAAAGAATTGTTAATAATTGCAATAATAATAAAATAAACTATTATTGCCAACTTACATTTCCTCTGGACAACCGTCTGGTTTCTCCAATCTATGGCCCCTTTGGAGGTAGTCCCGCAGTAAATAATTATCAACATGGGCGTACGGCTTTCTCCCATTGGTAAATATTTCCCACATCAGAACACCAAACGACCACTGCAAAAATAACATATACTACCATTTTATTTTAGGAACCAATCGTGCTAAATTCAAGCATTGCATTGCTCCAATATTTAAATTTCCTAGCTATGTTCCAATTGATATTATCCTCATAACAATGAATAATAGCAATTAGATTTTTATTCGGGGTATTGTATTTTGGTTTTGAGAATCTACAAATGCAATTAATTTTATCGTCATATGTACGGACCACATCTGATTTGCTGGAGAAAGTCTGCCCTTGCAAACTTTCCAATGCCATCCATTTAGCCGGAAGGGGACGCATCTTTTCCTCGAGACGGTAGTAATCTTTCTCATATATATCACGAGCTAACCCGAAGTCAGCCACAACTACTTCATCTGAATCACCCACCCTGAAACAAAGTAAAAATATATATCTTAAATAAACAAAACCACTTTCATAGATAATCCAAAGACTGTGCAGACTTTTTTTTTTACAGAAGCTGAACATGATTAAAACTGATTCAAAATCTAGTGCTTGCGAAATAAACCTATATCTGCATGGTTTTAATTTAAAAGATAGTTGTAAGAAGAAAACAAGGTTATCATAGTATATTTACATTGTTTATATATAAGAGGGTGGTGGCAGAACAACCTCGCACTTAAATCTATTAACAACTCACATACAATTCCTTGCAGCTAAATCTCTGTGAATGAACTTCTGTGTAGCCAAATAGGCCATGCCTTTTGCTGCGTCATGTGCGTAAGAAGTAAATTTGAGGACATTGAAGGGCTGAAAATATGGTACGATGTTAGCATTTTATCAATTGATACTTATTATTTCAATATATTTATTTTGTATATCTATCGAGTATAACCGTCCTAATATAAGTGGACAGAAATGATGATTTCTACACAAGTATCCGGAAAGGAATGCTAATCATAATTCGTGGTAATCGTTTCATCGTTCCATATTATAGTCGTATAATTGCGGTGTAAACATGATAAATAAGTTATACCGGTACATATACTTGTCCACACCCATAACGTTCAAGGGAATTAAACTTATTCTATAATATGATTAGTAAGGAAGAGGGAGGTTACACCCGAAAATGGCTGTTGTTTAACATACTCACCGTTTTGGCAACAAGTTTCTTAAGGTCACCTTTAGCCATAAATGGAAGTACCACATACACTCTGCCCTTTCTTATGACCACTCCAAGAAGACTCAGGACGTTTGGATGCTGGAAATCTTTCATTATAGTCGCTTCTTCTAAAAACTCACAAAGTTCGCGATTGCTGACTGAATCATCTGAAAGGATGAAGCACGCATAAAGGTTTACACCATCTCTACAGGAAATATACACACAACTGTACACCATTTGTTAAATAATCAAATCAAGGTACTGAATTGATAATATCCGAGTAAGCATGCAAATATGAATCTATTTTAAAAGCATCCTGACGTGTTCGAAATGGGATATAAAATTTTTACCTCGTAGAGTTTTAACAGCTACGTCCTGTTTACGGTCGTCTGAGTATAATGTTCCGCGGAATACTGTGCCAAAATTTCCTTGTCCAATCTCATTGAGAATAGTGAGTTTTGACTGGTCCAATAATGATCTCTCTACAATATCTCTCATGTCCAATGTCAAAAGTTCAAGGAATGGTTCAGGACTGTCTGGTTCCTGAGCGATAAGTGCTATTTAAAAGAACAAAAGTTAATGATATTATATTGCGAGTGTAGTAAAAACGAAATAGCTAGCTTCATGTTATATTATTTAGTGAAATATGACAAATCAAGAAAAGCACATAATTTGGGTGGTTTGCTAATTAAATCATCGAATCAGGAATCATAACATCAATTATTTGCTGAGTAAACATATGTTTTACACCCGTGATTGTTTTCATAACAAGTTAATTTAATCATGTTTGAAATTAAAATTAACCTTGATAATCCGTTCTGTTGAGATGAGCATAAGACATCTCAATAGATTTTTTTTTCTTCGCTTGTTGCTGGGCACGTCGGTATTTCAAGCCCCAACAAATACTGATGCAAATGATGACGAATACAATAAAGGACACAATCCCTCCAACCAAACCAGATACAAATAACGTATTTTCTAATATAGTTTTCTCGTATTGAATGTGTCCTACGACATTCTGCAGCAACCCGACTCTCACCTATTAAATTTCGGAAAAAAACACGATTAATACATTCGGGAAATGAGCAAGGTCTTATAATATCGGGTCTAGTCTGTGTTAATAACGTCTCTATGGTATTGTTCCGTCATCGGTAGGTCAGAATATGATATCTTAACACATTAAGACGGGAAACGGGAATTGTTCTGCTAGTTAGCTGCTAGTTCAAGTTCATATTAAATCTCTGATGTAGACTCATCGACCTAACATCAGTATACACAATTCCAGACCTCTACCTAGCATAGGAGTGGAGATACCAGCCGTCCTACTTGTAGGACAGTGGGTCAAACCACAATAAATGTTTAAGAAGACATCTTTATATTAGAAGACCAACATACCAGGTCGAAACGTCGTGTAACTAATGTACCAACAAATGCCTGAATAAAACAGCAAATACTGAAGTTTGAGGTTGTGGTGTTATTATTCAATTAATATCTTTACATTAGGTTGTATATCCTATAAACGTTGAGGTTGTATCCTTATCATACCTGACAAAGCTAATTGATGTGTTTATCTGTTTATGTATCTCTTAATAACTGATCTGCTTATGTGTCTATATGTATTGCAATATTCATTAACTTTACTTTCCAAATATTCTCATATTTACCTATGGCGCGTGCGCAAACATGTTCTGTAGCTGAGTTTGAAATAAACTCCTTTAAACTCACACACTTGTTTGAGTTAAATAAATAAAAAGAAAATGTATACATCAATTTAGGAGAGGATATATACATAATCATGTCCTTACCACAACCATCAGTGGTTCATTTCCACATACAGTGCGCAACATTTGTGGAGGCCTACAGACAAGATAATTATCATAAAGTGTCTCTAATTTGCAATACTCTTCACAGTCTTTCCCCTGAAGTAGGATATTGTAATCGTCTTCTTGACACCCCAAAGTGAATCTCCGGCCCTGAAAATAAAGTGATAGTATTCAATTACTCTCAACATGAATTCATTAGTCTAAAACGTTCTGATAGATAACATCGATCAGATAATTAAGCTGTTTAATTATCGCGCAACGCAATAAAATATCAATCTAAATTCCATTGCACCCCTCCCCACCCCCCACCGAAACACAGAGGGATGTTTTCAACCTGAAACAAATATGAAACGTAATGCATTCAGACAATTCTAATAAATCTAAATAATAATGATAAATCTAAATAATTCTCCCTCAATCTCTTACAGTAACGCCTGACCTTAAGAAGCGGCATCAATATAATTATTTAAAGAATCACTTGTACAAACCGTTATTTCTAACGTCTCGTCGCCATTATAGGGCCGAAATACTTTTACTTTGGGAGAAAAGCTATCGAACTCCGGGTCTCTGAAGATTTTCAATCGTCCCAAGGAGGGCAAAGCAGCGGAAAGGTTGGCATATTTCTTCACACCGTCAAGTATCAATCCTACATCTGCCTCGAAGATATGCTGCACAGACTCTCGCCTTTGTAGAGACCGTTTCCTTCTGGAAAGGTTGAACTGATCTCTCGGTATGTTGATTTGAGGTATTTCACATATCATGATGGTTTTATTTCTCACTTCACAAGTCTGAAAAATGAAAATATAATTATGTATACATAATACAAATTTCCCAAAATAATAGCCATCTTGAATCAAAGCATTCGGGAATGGTCTAAAGCGCTGGGTCGGCCCAGTACGTGGCATATGAGCATGTTATAATTATGGGTTCCAACCCGGTGACGCGGATACAATTTCACCACCCCCCCCCCCCCCCCCGGTACTAGAAGAAGACCACATAGCGGTGATCTAGTCCTGGTAAAAAAAGTAAAAAAAATCTGGCATCTGGCCAACAGAACATAAAGCATTAGCAAATGTAAAAACAGCAAAACAGAGCACATAGTTAGGAAACCTGTCGGGTTAACGTAGAATGGAAATTGGAAATAACTAAATATAATACGCCTATTCCATTGCGAAATGGCAATCGGTTCATTTTCTTGTTGATGGTAATCGATTGCCATTGCAACTGATGAGTGGCTCTTTATATCCAAAAGATACAACATATCATGACTAACCCCTTTTCTCTGTTCATAGCCAACAGTTCTACCATCCAGGGTATATAGGTGAAGGGTGAGAATGCGATCTGTACTCCGTATATAAACCGAGTTGAGATGTTGTCCTTCAACCGTGACATGTATTCCTCCACTAGAAGAGTAAAAGTATTAACTATAATTATACTCATCTTGAACTCACACAGTAAAACGTCTACTTGTAGGCACCTCACCAATCTAGACATCTCGCCATAACAAGACACATTTTAATAGAGCAATGGTTTGTCTATGCTGTACTAGCTATCCGATGACTGCGGACGCTTCTACATCGTGAACATTTAGGAGTTCCCAAAGAAGGCACATACTAGCAAATTAATCCTGAATCCATTTTTAACGTTTGTTCTTGACTTACTAGAGAATGGTCTTGAAAGGTTTCACATTTTCAATGATGGGATTGGGCTTATAAGCGAAGTGTAACTCAGAAGGTACCATGTATCGTGTAAACCCAACACCCACTTCAACTGTAACGCCCAGGGGTCTATTGGCCGACTCATTTGTGGTACCGGTAATACAAACGATAGTTGTGTCATTACTGAAAATAAAAATAAAACATTTTCATACGTTTCCATATTTGATTGATAACTACATTTTAAAAGGCACCAGGCGTGTATTATGAAGCTCTAACATGATAATTACATCGATTAATAACCTTACCTTTTTTCAACAATGCATTCGTTTTTGTGGCCTAATAGAACGCTTGCATTCCTAGAGTCTGGATATGGTTGGAGGAGCTCCCCAGTGATTGTAACGCGGGTTCCACCAGCTGTAGGTCCATAGTCAGGCTCGATCTCAGATACGTGAGGGCGCTAAAATGTTTGTAAACTATTTAACTCAAACAGATACATTCTTCGATCATAGTCCAACTTAATCGATTAGGTAGTCAACTTTAACAAAGGAAAATAAGAAGAGACAAATACTATATATATTTTTTTATTCAACACATTTATACAGCCATTAGTGATAAGGATATACAAGGCTCACGGGGGCTATTATTTAGCATTGTCCATGATTTTCCGCCAGGGGCTGTTAGGTGCAGTCCTACTACTATAGAAGGAAAGGAGTGGTGCATAAGTAAAGGTAATTAGTAATAGTGTAGAAGGAAAGATGATAGTTGTTAATCTACATGATAGGATCAGTTATTCTGTCCGTCCGTAGCAGTGTGTTTTAATCGTCTGTCATATTGCGTTCAGTCCTGGGGAGTTCCTGTGGTCATGGGATGTTCCTTTAATTCTGTGGGTTTCCCCCTTGGGTAAGGTTGTGTGTGATTTGATTTTGTGACTGAAATGTTTGCGGTTGTCTATGTTTTTTATGTCTGGGGGTAGTTTGAGTTATTTGGTATGCAATGCCACGAATGGGGTAGTTGTGGTTTCAATGGGGCATAATGAGAAGGGTTTTGTGGGCACAAAATAATTATATACAGACCGCCGATCTATTTTGGTGCATTAATTGCCTACTCCCAATACTCATGCCTGGGTTGGGAATTCAGATCATGGTAAATGCAGTGAGCAAAGAGGTAATGGTCATAAACAGGTTGATCCTATTTGGGGACGTCCAAAACTTACACAGTGTATATCAGCTAATGTGGTAGTCGCGCTACACGTGCACACACCACACTCATCACATTGTGTGTGGTCTATTGAGTTTCCAGGGAAACAAGCGCATTTTCCCGGTCTTGTATCACTATCCAAGAATCTGGAATGCAAAAGGTTGTGTTGTGGGATAAGTTCAGATAGATTAATTGACAGGGAAACACAGCCAATCAGCCAATCGTTCAGACTTGCATTGCACATTTTTGTATTTGCAGAAAGGCAGAAACGAGAAGTTTTTGCTCTGTGCAATCACAGGCATATGTCTATTTTTTATATGTTTCCCCCAAAGAAAACTGAATAAAAACTCAATTGCAAATGTTGTGAGCTTAAAGTACTTTTGTTACGTGTTGTATGTCAATGTAAGTGGATTGAATTGTAATTTGGATATTTTGAAACTAAACGGCCAGACTAAATGGAATAGATAATGTATCCGCCCATGCTACCATACAGTGTTAGAAACTAATGGAGAATACAGTTGTCGAATAGCCTATGTTTATTGTAACATTTTAAAGTATATAGATGTAGTTGAACGCAGATAGTTAACGTTTAGTGAAAGTAGGTCAATAAAGTATGATGGCTGCCGAGGTGAGTGCGAAAATCTATCATCACGTAAAAAGTTTGATGCCAGTGAGGAGGATATTAAATTTTCGCACTCACCACGGGAACCATCATACTTTACTTTCACCCAAGAAAACATAATATTTGGATAATTTCAAAAGCTGGATTGAAAATTTATGGGGATGATGAATTGTGAGGAATACACGTTTGATTATCACTTATATCCGATCACGCGGAGATGTTTGATATACATCGTTATATCTAGGTATAGCACAATAACATGAAATAATACTGGCATTATAATCTCTTTATAGAAAAGTCTTACCTGCCCTCCAACGCAATTGAATAAATCGGATTTTCTCCAGCAACAAAACGTGGTGTAGGAGATAGAGAAGTAAGATTAAAATCAATGCGAAGACGTTTAACAACCAGCAGATCTTCCTGATGGGCACGCCATGTCAAGACACTGACATTTAAGGATTTTGAGAAAGGATTTTCTCGCCACGAAACGCTCCCTCTTGCATATGCAGACGATTCGCTGGAGCCACAACATTACCATGAATCAATAAAGTTTAAACAATATCAATGGGCTAACTACTTTTTATTGTAGATCTCATAGAACTGTTGAGTCTAAGTTGGTAATGCTGTGAATCAATGAGAATAGTGAGGTAGACACGAATAATCCTCAATAAACAGGGAATACTTACTAGTCTTTACATATCATATTACTATCCTCAATGCAGACTATTGGAAATTCATCTGTCTCGTCTTCTATTGCGGTTAATATCACCCTTTGGCGCATGGCGAAGATCTTTATAGACGTTAACTGGGGAAACAAATAAATGTATAGCTGACGTTGATTAAACAGGCTTAATTAATTCGGTAGTCAGGCATCCGTAATGAGTAATATGTTATGATATGCATGCACAATGGCTAGCATTTTGTGCAGAAGACCTTGAGAACTGAACTAGTTAAATAACATATATGTATGTATGCACTTAAATGAAAATACTTCACATAATGTATGGTTGTAGAATCTAATGTATGCTTTCCGAGGTAGAGCAAAGCTGACTATTCATCCGCACGAACAACAAGTAATCTCACCACAGCTGGTTTATCCAGAGACAGTCGCAGGGGATGACCAGGAGTTGCCAGCCATAGTCCTGTATTTGGTGCGCTATTAGGCACGGGAATGGAATTGATAGCATCAGGAGGAAAGAAGTACTGGTTTCTTCTATCACCAGTAAATCCAAAGCGATTAGATCCATCAGAACAGTTGTCACCTGACGTTGGGCTTGTACCGTATGGACAGACGCATGTGTACTCATAGCTATAGCCGTTATAATCTGGCTTGAGATATTGCGTATACTTGTATTCGGCATCACTTTCTCTAGAATACAAATTTTTAGGGCATTTAATAGTTACAGATCTTATAATTAAATATATTCGGTTTGAGGTATGTCAGCATGCAATATTCCTTACCTGGGTTCAATAATTCTCCGGAAAACATCCAATGAGTACACGGTACCAAAAAATGGATACGCATTCCCTATGAAGAAAAGAAATGAAAAAAACAGTCAATATCTCAACAAGTATAGATTTGCATTATTTCTGAATGGTGGGGTTTAAAATGTTCAATAAATAAAAAAAATACCAGGAAGATATAAATTATGACCTCGAGAATTATTCTATCATAATGACGATCCCACGTATATTCTTCCCATTACACAGAAGAAATAAGCAATGGTGTATACCTATACTGTTGGGAGAACCGACACGTATCGAATTTAAGGGTAGAGGTGGGCGCTCTTCATCGGTCAGTTTCTGTCGACTTTGAGTTATAGATGGGACCATTTTGTCATTGATTGTTATCGACGGCACAATAGTCGGTGGCCCATGACCGATATGTACCATACTTGTAACCTGAAAGAAACAATAGTCGGGTTTTCGATTAAGAACTGATGTGATGTGGCCGAGCGATCTAAAGCGCCGGGTCTACTCCTGGTAACAATGTTTTTAAACAATATGCAAGAAAGTCCATGCAGTGGGCTTAGCAGGTTGTAGACGTAGCTACGGTATGCAGGACAACTGTCAGAAGTGAACTTGCTCAGGAGGTGCTTATATGAGCAGTCCGAACCCTCTTTATCTGATATTGGTCTTTGTGAGTGGCTCAGCATTTCCATGTACACGCCTCTTTAAACTTTATATTATTAAAACGGCTTGTTAAATATTGCTTGTTTTACTGCCGAATTGATCAAATGAATACATTTCTATTGTAATTCAAATGACGCACAGAACCATCCTAAAACTTATTCTGGAGAAACATGCATTGGAATTTAGTATTGAAAGTTCTATAGTTTCACGATATTTCCTTCCTGGAAATTATTTCCGAACGGGATTTAGGTCACTTGAATGGGTAAACCGTAAAACCGCAACCGCTTGGTATTCCTAAGCTCTCCTTGCACACATGTTGTAGTACTTTGCCTGGGGATTCCATGTTATTCAGGCCGCATTATTAATGTGCACATGCCTATATACCAGTAAACATCGCAGCTACCCCATGACTCAGGCTTTTGGTCAAGTTGCTGTACAAATAGCTAGAATTTGGTGTTTCTCAAGATTCCTTCTGCACTTTCTCACTCATGTTGCCCCTCCTGCATTCTTCTGCCAAAAAGCACTATTGCTGCTCTCCCACCATGAACAATGAGTATGGAATGAATGAATGTAACATATATATGTCAAATATGCAGCTAAACTAACATAATACTGTGATGAGATATCATTACTGCTAGCAGTTAATTGATACATTTTAGTCTCTCCCTGGAGTATACCGGGGACTATATATAACCACCTTAATAGGTATAAAGACTAAACTGATTAATGACCTCCCTCTCTGCCTGCTGGTCCAGAAATGGAGGTCATTAATCCTAATTACCAATCATGAATCTCTTAGGATAGGGTAAAGGTGAGCGAGATCCACCTGCGAAATTATATACATACATGTACATGCAGTACTCATTTGATTATTATAATAACTTGTTGTCTTGAGAAAGTAGACTTACAGCAATGAGCATGTGAATCCGTGTCACATTGACCCGGGAAGTAGTCATGAAGTGAATCTCTTGACCATCGGTTCGGAGCACATACACAGATAAACTCCCGTTAGTCTCAAGGTACACATCCAAGGAAAGAGTCGCCCACTTCATCAACTGCTGACGTGTGTTCTTTATTCCAGTGCTGAGAGCAATGGAAAATGTGTAATCTCCACCAGCTTGTTCAAAAAATAAATCCTTGAAGCAATTTGATGTCTGTCTAGTTTCCTCACAGTTTTGCGTTTTATAGATGTAATCGTTATAATCACTTGCACTGAGTCCCCCTTCGTCCATGGGTGCAGATGTAATATCTGACGATGCGCTCATTGTAATGCAGCTATCAGGTAAATAGATTCTAGTTTTGGGATTGATGATCTCTACATCTGGCTTAGGCCGTCTGTTCGGACAGTTGATCCGGCAAATTTTATTTGTACCCAAAGCATCCGGAGTGCCCATGCAGTAGTTGGTCTCTTGAAACACAGATTTGATAGTGAGGATTTCAGAAGCGGCTCCTCGCAATAAAGATATTATGAGGAGAACCACAAGCGCGGTGGACGAGTCTTTATGATCAGATGCCATGTCTGGAAAGAAAACAGAATCATCTACTGATTAAGAGGATGGTAGTTTATATAAATATTTTGACATTCTGATAAAAAAATTCACATCAGTAAGATACAATCCCATGCATAAACAGGTCTTCTAGAAAGGTCCGTGAAATCAACAGTTTGGTGTACAAAATCAATCGCATTTGGTATCAATCAATTAAGAATACAGAAAGAATGTAATTAGATATATCCCTCTAAAATATATCTTTACATACCCTATATCGAGAACACCGCGATTCACTACTCTCCAGGTTTAATCAAATAGAGGCGACATTCTTGTGAATTTGTGGCTCCCCGAAGCCCTTATAAGTTCTATTTAGATCTTATACTCTACTGACTCTAGAATTTATAAGCTATTTCTTATTTGAGACTTTCAGTACCTTGTTTGGGACCTTCATTAAAATAGAGGAGACATTCTGATATATTTCTGACCCTCAGAAACCCTTCTATTAGATCTTTTACTAGATCTAGAGTTTAATAGACGTACATTATATATGATAAGACATAATGATATATTGTATGATTATAAATAGTTTATATCAGGTTATCCATAAAATACAATTCATCATCTTGGCGTTACATCGTAATTTTTTCTTTCCAAAATCTGTAACATTTGTAGAATGTAAACTTTTGCTGTAATCCTTTGCTGATATTGCACTTATAACTAAAACGTCAATGCCGGTTACGTGAAATAGCTATAGAGCTTGGTAAAATGTAACCACTCACTCATCTTATCAAATCAACAAATGCATGAAAATTAGTAGTAAACATTAATCCTGTATAGTTTACACAAGCACTAGCAATTACAACACACACTTTTTGAAAGTAAATTAATTTACTTACGGGCCAGTAATAATAAGATAAGTTAAGAGAAAGAGGTTGGGAAGATTACCTGTATAGTTGATATAGCGATGATGACGAGTTAAACAATTGGAAGCATTGTAATAACTGCATGTATTGCAAACGTAAATTAAGTGTATTTTCTCTACATTATTGTTATAATTATATAGAATAAAGATCATCGTTTGTCTTGTGGTGCTACCACAAGTTTATGTGAGAGACACAAACTGAACCCGTAATTTAACCGGCATGCAGTAGCCTATATCACTACTAATATAGCCTCATTGAGTATACCTTAGAGAGTATACCATACCTTATTATATACGGTTATTCATGTACATTAGCAATGATATATGCCCAAGCAATCTTATAACAATTTATCAGACAACTTATATAATAAAATGAATGGAAACATCAATAGGGCCTATGCATATCCACTTACTTTCAATGACTGAGGTCATATATCTTGCTTGTCCAGAAAATGATCATATCAATCTATAGATAGGGGCACTTTATCCTCAAGACAGATTCGAAGTTGAAAAGATTCTTGAACAATATAATATCCATAGCGCACTTAAATTGGTGTTCCCACTGACTTCAGTGAATTCTGGAGGCGTTAGACACAAGCCATATATACATCGGATCCGGGTGGTTTTGTCCCCCAGTTGGTTCTCCAGTTGCAGGAAGGATTGTTCACCACTTATCGTGGGTAAGTAGGTTTCTGGGTGACAGAAGTCTGCGAAATACACATGGAACATCTGCATCCAATACCGAGTCTTCAACCATTGACCACTGCTTTCTTTGCCGATGGGGATAAGTTCACGGACGGTGTTCGTGGTTTGGGTGAAATTAAAAATAGCACGGGTCCGTTTGTCCTTTGAAGTGCGTTCGACCAACGAGCATATCCGAAGAACGGCATTCTTCGAGGATGACGGTATTCGTGTAAAACTGTAATACATAGATTATCCCTGTTCTTATTGGATTCTACTACAACAGGCTAAATGTTGGATTTTAAAGTTTATGCCAACTCAGTTATATGTGTCCACCACTCTGTAAAGAGTAGGCTAACAACCTATTTTTGTTCAAAAGTATAAAACATCGAAATTTTCGAATGCTTCATACGAAAAACTGAATCTGCGTTGTGGTCAGCGGGCATACAAACAACCGCCCCTGTGATGTAACACATAGAATGTTTTCTTTACCAATTGCCTTAAGTTAAGGGCGGCTTAAGGGAGGAGCGAAATCTACAGTATAATATTATGACAGGTTTCTTGTGGTTATGAATGAATCATAGTGACAGAAGAAATTCTATGATATAAACAAACAACATCAGGCCCGCATCTCCGCATTAACAACCTAGCTAAAATTAAGGCAGGAATTCGTAAATTTATGCATCCTGTATGCACGGAGCTGAGAAAAACGCTCACGCGGTCCATTATGTACGATCAAAGTCGGTAATTAAGATTTTTTGAACGGGTTTTTGTTGCGATTACGTAATGACATGGAATACATGGAAATATCATTGATGCTTTGATACACTTGGCATTGATAACCAACATTTCTAAGAGAGAACATGTAAAAACGAAGCCTCTAAAGTCGTATATATATGTGGGATAAATAATATCAGAGCTACATTTGTATTACTCTGACAATATGTGAGATGGCTATGACAGGAAATGAAGCAGAATTTCAAAGGATTAACATTCTGCAGCATTCTAATGGAAATGATCAAGGAAATATCATTTCTTAATATTGTCATGATATAAATATGATATATGTTTTGTTTTTGTTTTAAAAACCTAAAAAAACATATCTTTACAGTTCATTTATGGAGCATTATTATATTGATTAATATATACACAAAAAGGATCCACCGATTTGGCTATAAGAATACGATACGACGCTGGGGATGGATTTTATTATTTCTTAAGTTCTTTCAACTGTCAAAGTGCTAGGTTCTTATCATTGTTTCTTTATTATTATCATTACATATACAATTATATAAGATAAAATTGTACTTCAAACAATCTTGATGTACTTCCGTCAGACTAGAATATGTGAATTGATATTTACAAAATGATCGTGGCTGAATAAAAATCTTTGAATACAAATACTCTTAGCCTCTTCAGACATTAAAGAATGTTAAAGCATCCATTCGTTGTAAAGAAGAGGCTAAGCCTAGGATTTATTGTTATATATATCATATATTAAATTTGTACAAAAAAAAATTAGCCTGTAACGTCGATCGATCGATGTATGAGTAATATTTATTGGCGCAGCATTGAGGTTTAATATCGGTATTCGTTTATAAATGCACGGGATGATCTACATATCAAATATCACCCCGTATACTATTGTTGACACTATATATTGTTCTTTCCCTCAGTTGACACGACCATGTACAGCCAGCTATTCCATACCTCATACCATATGTTCACTTGTGCTAATAATCACATGTCACATGTTTTTACATGATTATTCGAAGTGAGATAGATCCACAGCTTGACCTAGTCTGTATTATGCCTGTATGAATTTGAACTTATGACAGGAAATGAATTAAGCAGAATGATACTGGTACTACTAGTACTATCAACGATCCGCGACCCATCGCCTCATAACACCGTTTCCAAGCAATTCAAATAATTAACCACAAATTAACACTTTTAGTCTAGGCTTAGAGCCTCTCAGATCAGATAAGAATGACATGGTGATACTACTGCGCTAATTGCTTTCCTGGCCCTGGAGTAGGCGTCCTAGATTCTAATGGTATTTTAACGGTATTTTGTTGTTTGGAGCGAGAGGCTTTCCCTCAGTTTTCCCTCTGCTTATTTCTTTTACTATTTTATCTCCTTATAGATTATAAAAATAGAAACATGAGGAGGCCCAATTATATAGCTACGTTGGTACTATCTCTAAAAACTTGTGGGTCGTTGAAAAATATCATATGACTATTCTGTTGTTATACCTCGTGGTAACATACCCTAAAATTTTATTGATTACATACATGTTACCTGTCCGAGGGGTCAAGCCCAACTGATATTTAACTGTTATTGATTGGGCGCCATCGCCGCCCAATCAGGGAGCACCTGCCTGCGTGCACGGTGTCCCCCTAGGATATAATGAAGGGTTGTGAACTCCAAACTTCACTTAAGATCGTACAATAAAGCTACGCTACTACACTCTACGCTACAGCTCCTTTTCCTTGTGTTACACTACGTATCTTCACTTAAGATCGTACAATAAAGCTACGCTACTACACTCTACGCTACAGCTCCTTTTCCTTGTGTTACACTACGTATAACACTGTTTTATTTTTTGAACTAGAAATGTACCCGCCCCCTCCCCCTCACCTCCATTGCGCTCACCCTTCCCTTTACCCCACTCCCACCCCCACTCCGCCTAGCTGTCACTTCACCTCCCCCTCCCTTGCTAAGGTATACATATCGGTATTTCCCCTCTCTCTTTCTCTCTAATTTAGTCATTCTCTTCTTTCCATAGGCCTATATGCCATATGAATTAAACTGCATTTCAAAACGTTTGAATTTTGGGCTAAATTTGGATCAAATTCTCCCCAACATGTTGTTTTCTGAAAAACATTCCTGATCTTTTTATCGGGATTTACAAATAGAATAAAAAATTTAAAATGAAAATTACCACAATGTTATTCATGCTTTATGGTCATTATTCCCCCCCCCCCCCCTTATTTCAGCCCTCTGAAAATAAGTCATGTCAGTGCCCGATCGACGTTATAGGCCTAATATATTGTAAGCATTATGGTAAGCTAGGGCATGTTAGATCAAATTCTCCCAAACATGTTGTTTTCTTAAAAACATTCCTGAGGTTTATCGGGATTTACAAATAGAATAACTAATTTAAAATGAAAATTACCACGATGTGAATGCTTTATGGTCATTATTCTTCCCCCCTTAATTCAGTCCTCTGAAAATAGGTCATGTCAGTGCTCGATCGACGTTATAATATATTATGGTAAGCGAGGGCATGTTATGGCACTGCTATTTTCACAATGGGAATGTTTGTTCATATTTCAAGTTTACTAGCTTTTCTGCTTGAAAATTCTGAATTTTTATTTGGCACTATTATGTCAGGAACCCACATATTTTGGGAAGAGTTTGAAAAAATTGCTTATAAAACATAGTTAGGGACTACCGGAAAAAAAGTCATATAGACGGCTAGAGCGGAACAGTTCAATATCTAGCCTACCATGAGGCATGGCCATGGTTGAATGAAACTAAATATTCAAAAGACAGCAAATGACCACTGTACTACAGTATTTGACCACTGTACTACAGTATTAAAAAAATATTCCGAGAGGGTAGGTAAACCATAATGGGATGATACCCAACCAAGCCTGCTCGCTGCCTGGCTTGGGTGTTGCACGGAATAGCGTAGTATGGGGACACGCCCCCTGGTTAACGAACGGACTCATTATCAATCATCTTCATGGACGCAACAGGGCCGGATAACCAAACACGCCACATACACTGTGGTTGCTACTACCCTACTGAGGTAAGTAAATATATATTATATTAGCTATTCAAATGGGCGAATTTATGCGAAATTTTGGCCGTATTGCCGCAATGGTAATGGTCCTGGGCTGAAGCCTCCTTCAGAAAATGAATTGACACCTTATTCTTTAGCTCATTTGCCCGCTTTTTGAAGTTGGGCGTTTGTTTTTTTATAAATTGCATTGCCATTGATTGAAAGCCGGATACCGGGTAGGCCTACAGCCGGTACGACACCGGCACATGCATCTCACAGCAGGACCCAGGAGGCCGGCCAGAGCCCAGCCATGATTGATATCTGCGGTTTTCCTTGCGAGTGTCAAGTGAAGGGTTGTACGTCATCTTATCTTATAGTTATACCTTAGAGTAACAAGTCGGTAACTTGTTACCGCTTGTTACTAACTAAGGTTATACTAATTTAAGTTATTATCCACTCCTTTCCTCCATGCTAAGCATTAGACCTATTTATTCAAATTTCTTACTTTATATGTAGGCTACAAATAATCATGGGATGGAAACCTGGGAAGGAGACCAGGGGAGGTGGAGAAGGGGGTGGGAGGGGAAGGGGGAAGGAGGAAGGAGGAAGGGGGAGATGCATGGGGAAGGCACAAAGGTACTAGGAAGAGGGAGGAAAGGGGAGGGTTTTGTGTGCCAATTCTGGAAAGTACATTTTAAATAGATCTATTGGATCAGGAGTATCGGTTGAAAAATAAAAAAATCTATCGGTTTGGACTTTATTTCTATAAGTTCTAGCTGTTTAAACTGCGGGTGGGAGGAGGACTGCATGAGAACGGGGGAGATGGGGAAGGGGGGAGGGCACTAATTTTTCGAATTTTTTTTATAATTAATTCATGGGGTGAAACGTGTGATCCGAACAGGGGAGGGTGGGGAAGGGAGACGGACGTTGATAAACGGGGGCAGCTAGTCGTATATAATTTTATGATTGGGTTGAGTCAAAGAAAAGACAAACGATGTTTAATATATGAGGAGGATCGAGTTACATAGGAGGATCGAGTTACATCGTACCTCGTAGATATTTATTGAATGTATTGCTTGGATTTGATATGATCTTTAACATTTGAGTGTGTCAAATAGCCTAAGTTTGACAATTTGACATCATTGAAAAATACTTTTTTCATCAACTATATTATATCGACATGATTTTTAGTGACAAAAATCAACACATCAGGGACATTTCAGCCCAGGGACATTTGGGCTTGGGGACGTTTGGGCCCGGGGACGTTTGAGCTAAAAGAGCTAAAAGCTAAAAGTTTGCCACAAATAGCTAGGCCTACACATTAGACACAAATTATCAGATACAATACCGTACCATAGATGCGATATAGGCTAACTGTAATTAACGTAATTTGCTAATAGATCTGTATTGTTACGTTTGAAGTCTCACATCTGTCGAACATATATGGCAGCGACTAGATTTCTTTCCACTTAATTAGTGTAGGCCTATGTGCCGTATGTGTTTCCATTAGATATCAAGTTACAATAAGAGAAAAAAGGATTAAAACCTTCTGCGGAAACACGCAGGTCTTCCAGGTAACCCCGTTGTTGTCTTTTGATTACTCATTAATTACCGTGCCATTGATTGTGATTAGATATTCTACATGGTGTATAGGCTATCATAGAGATTATTAAGAATCATACAACTGCTGTTCGAAGTATAACAGAGTTTGACAACGGTGTTGACAAGTAACATATAATACATACCAATTAGTAATAACATATTATAATACATACCAATTAGTAATAAATACAATTGTGATTACAATTACATTTAGATTCGGGTTCAAGGCGGTGTTCACGCCTCCTTCTCTTTATACATAGAAATTGTAGAAATATATGCTCTTGGGTTTACATACCAATGAATTGATTTCTTATTACCATCTTCAAACTAAGAGAACCAGGAAAGTCTCCCACTGCCCTTAGAGCGTCAAATTAATATAGAGGTGTTACATTTGTTGTAACACAAAGGACGAGGAAGAAATATCATAGAGTATGAATATGGTTTTATTCCTGGTACAGGTGTAGTATACCTTAGGTGTAGTACAGGTATGGTGGTAAGTGAATGAGAGGTCAGAGGGACCCTTATATTATGGGGGAGGCTTACCGTCAGGTAAATGTCTGTTATTATCATTATAAGATTTTTATTCCAATACTTTTCATACATATAATATCGGTGTTACATTGTCATACATATAAATATCATATCAAAACAGGGTGAAAGATCCTCTGCAAGCAGATCTTCCTGATGTTAATAATCGGGATTGTTATTCTCATAATATACATTATTAACTCTCCGCGTCCTTCAATATTGTTATTGCAGAAACTGACACAAGATGTGTGAATCTAGTAAAGAAAGTTGGAGTGTTCCTGAGGCCCAGCCTCTCAAGTCGCTGGAGGCCGTATATGAATGGCGAGAAGAAGACAGTGTCGTTACTGTGGGCACTATTCCTTTAACACTTACTCAATCCTCAAAGAGACGACAAACACTTGTGTGCCACGATATGGCTGGTGGCTACTTACATGACAGGTGTGTATATTAAATGGCATTAAATAGGGTCGTGGAGTTGACTAATATTTGGTTGTACAACTCTATTTCTATGATATTGAATGGAGACGCAAAGCAGAATTTTGGTGTCTTTTTCTTTATTGGTCAAAGGCCAGCCTAGACTAACGGACATAATAACACAACGTGTATAATTTATATAAGATGCGCCGACATTCCATCTCAAACGTATACTATGAGCCTTGGGACGAGCCTGTTGTTGTGGCAACGATGTCAACAAGTTTGACGTGCTTTATCAAATATCGATGAATATTCTTCTCTCACTCCTCCTACTCTCTTCGCCAATAACCAATAATCCCAGTAAAGGCCACCCAATATACATACATGTATATTTCATAGGTTGAGTACGGTATAAAATCAATCCATCAACGTGAGTAAATATACCCCCACCGTTCTTTTGGGGGATACATTTTATTCATGTCACATTATATACATACTACTGCATTGTTCTCAGCAATCATGGCTATTGGTTAGTCTACTGTGAAGCAGAATATCTTAGTCAATATTTAAATGTTTGATTTTCACAGGTTTGTCCAGGGTTGCGACGCTGGCGATGCCTATAAATTCTACAACTGGCAATATGTAGACAGTTTTGTGTATTTCTCCCATCATTTCATCACAATACCTCCTCCTGGCTGGATCAACGCTGCCCATAAAAATGGAGTCAAGATGCTTGGTAATTTGAATAAAAATAATAATTTAGCTAATATACATTCTAATGTCATGTTATCTTATCTGTAATGTGTTATGTGTCAGCTACTTGTTTTTCAAATAATTTTTGTTGTTATCCTCTTCAGAAGTCATATTTGCTTCCCTGCAAATAAGTGTGTCTCATTAAATATACAGAGTTTTATCGTTTGATCTTGACTTATCAGTCGAACAAAACGGTTTTAAAAACCCCAACATAATTTTACGACGTCTTTGTTCCAGCTGCTGATTAGAAATTTAGAGACAATGCTTATCAGAGACAGGTCATCAATCGGATATGAACAAAAGTAATTCCCCATCATGGGTTAGTTTTTATAATGAAACAATCCTTAAGTTTGTTTGTTGTGGGAAACTGCTAATCGTATGGAATGGTGAAAATTACCGATGGGTTGATTTTGAGTTGGTAGAATAAAGACTTGTTGAGGAATGATGTTTTTCACTTTTTATTTTTTCTGGACTATAACATGGCCAACGTTTCAACACTTGGGTGCCTTCTTCAGGGTTTTAATCCTTAAGTTTATTCTCAATTTCTTTAGGTACGATGATCACGGAATGGGATGAAGGCCTGCAGCGTTGCAAAGATCTCCTTGCATCGGAGGACGCCTATATGAAACTTGCGGAAAAGCTCACCAAGATTGCTCTGCATTATGGCTTTGACGGATGGTTGGTGAACATTGAAAACGTCATTGCTGTGAGTTTTCATAGTTATACGACACACACTTCACTATTAACGTTGCATAGAATCGTTTTAACTGAAACCAATAAGGGGTGTATTATTTTCAACGGTCCTCTTGAACTTTTTGCTTTAGAAAGTTTTTTTTATGACCATTATCTTTTATTGCGATTGTACCAACATAAGCATCAAAATACATACAGAAAATAGTAATTTATGTTATCATGCTTATTTCCGATCTAAGCTGTCGGAAATTATTTTCTATTCAGTTTTATTGCCGATGGTGTTCACCTATAGTTATAACCTATACATATTTATTCCAATTAACCCAAACGGATTGGTTTTTTCCCATCATTAGGAAGAAAAGGTGCCTTTCCTTGTGGACTTCGTGCGCCAGCTCACTAAGTCTATGCATACTGCTGTGCCTCATTCTCAAGTTATCTGGTATGACAGTGTCATTTCAACTGGCAAACTCAAATGGCAGGACGAGTTGAATGAGAAGAATAGGTGAGATCATGCTATAAATCTCTATTCTAACCTTTTTTTTTGCACATTTCTTTATTCAGGAAGTATTGCTGGCATGTACCAAAAAATACGATGTTGTGACTAGGGTAACTCCCTTTCTCCCGTCACACCCTGAATTCATTGAATTTCAAGTGCAGTTTATTACTGGGTGACATGTTATGAACTGAAACAGAACGAAAAATCTACACTATTAAATTGATGATGATGTTATGAGATGGAATGTAGGTGATATTTAAAAGAATAGTTATAAATGGATGGCAACGAAGAAAAATATCAATGGAGTACATTAGTCTAGCCGCTTGTATATATATATTGTTACAGAATCGTATGTTGGGGGGAAAATACCTTGTTAGGAATGGCATAAAAAATAATTATTATATGTCTAACTCTGATAAATGTTACGATTCGCTTGTGACTCGCCAGAACGAATCGTGCAGATTCGCAGGTTTTCTAAGACTTTATGAACCTTTTCTCAGATTCGCATATTTACGATTCGTGTATTCTGACCTGCTTATGGTCCGCGCTTTCTCTATAAATATGGGACAAATTACCATTATGTTCATTAATAAACTGGGCGTTACTCTAGCACCTTGTTTGTTACCATCCTTCCTCGATAAGCCAACTCTAGTCGATTAAGAGCAGTTGAGAATATTAGAGTAACTCAGATCCACGAGACCTCCATCTTGGCGAATCAGATCCACGAGACATCACCTCAGAAGCGAATCAGATCCACCAGAACTCCATCTTCAGTCATTGCACGAATTCTAGCCTAGCATACTCCCCCTTCAACATGAGTTTCCACGCTTCGCCTTCGCTTGATAACCTATGGGACGAGGATGAGCCTCTCCCATACCTTCCCCACGATCCCTATTACATCAGACATAATCGTTCCCTTAACATTGGTGGCAGCGGTGAGGATCGTCAGAACCCTCAGGAGAGCGATTCAGCAGGATCATCAGCGACAGACCCACATCCCTTCCCACTTACACCCTCGCTGGAGATAACAGTAAATCCTAGGCAGTATGAGAACTGGAGATCAGCCCAGCCAGCCAGAGACAGGAAAGTCAAAGTACTGGACCAGGTGGAAAAGCCGGACGTCAAGGTGCGACCTGGGAGTGGAGGTGGAGTAGCAGTAGCAAGGCCTGGACGGAAAGTAAAAGCTTCACCCAGGATATATGACGGCACTTCTTCCCTTGGGGACTTTCTGAACCATTTCAGAGTAGTAGCGGATCTGAACGACTGGACAGACAAGGAGTGCGCTCTATACATGGGGGCGAGCCTGGACGGGTCAGCTCTGGCCGTGTTAGAAAAGGTGGATCTAGATGGACCAACGAGTTACATGCTACTCGTAGAGGAGCTCGAGAAAAGGTATCAACCGGCAGACCAACTGGCCTTGTACAGAACACAACTACGGCTGAGGAGACAGGGGAAGGAGGAAAACGTGAGTGACCTAGCTGATGCCATCGAGAGGATGGTCAGACTGGCTTACCCTAGGGTGGGTCGTGAGGTCCGAGATGACCTGAGCAGAGACGCATTCATCGCAGGCATGAGGGAGGACAAACTGCGCCAATGGGTGGTACAAGCACGACCCAACACTTTCGCGGAGGCTAGAGCAGCAGCCCTGCATGCAGAAGCGTTTAATCAGGCAGAGAAAGACAGATTCGCAGTCCCCAAAAATCAAGTTAGGTAGCCACACAAGAGAAAGGCCCCAGTCAGATGGAAGAGGTGTTTGGCAAGATTCTAGAGAAACTGGAGAGATTGGAGATGAATAACCGCGCAGCGCCTAGGAATCGTGGATGTTTCCAATGTGGAGAACTGGGACACTTCAAAAGGGAATGTCCAAACCAGCCAGCCACGCAATCACCAGTAGCGGGAAACGACCAAGGGCAGCGATAAGCCGGGATCAGGCTGCTCAGCGACTAACCGGCGGAGGTAAAGGATGGACAGCGATCCAGGGGAGGTGGGATCCATCCACAGCAGGAGTGGTGATTGATGGGTGGTGTCAGGGAGTGCTAATCCAGTGGTTGGTCAACACAGGAGCATGTACCACAATAATCAGCAAGGAAGCATGGCAGCAGATGAAGGATCCGCCACCACTAAAGGCATCATATATGAGAATCACAGGGGCTGGGGGAATGCCGGTGGACGTGCTGGGAGAGACAGAACTAGAGGTGGACTTTACATCAGTGACAATTAAAATGAACGTGATAGTGGCAAAGCTGGATCAAGGAGGGATCCTGGGTATGGATGTCATCAGGGCACTTAAGGACAATTGGACACTGTAAGTGGACTGATGTGGTTGGAGACGGAAGAGGCAGTCTCGCAAGAACGACTAGAAGGATATGCTTATGTGACTAAAGAAACTACCGTCAAAGCAGGGAGTAGGGCATTGCTGGGAGTCACGTGGGGAAAAATGCCACAGAATGACAAAGAATCTGAGAAACTAATGATCATAGAAGATGGAGGACTGATACCAGAAATACGAGTCGCACGATCTGTACATGACGCTACCAACCCAGGAGGAATCACAGAGGTGATGAATGGAGGTGTTGAAGACATTAGAATACCTAAAGGAAGCAAAGTCGCTTGCTGGTCGGAGGGAGAGTGTCTCTCTGTGAGGGGGAGAAGTGCAACAGAACGGACAAGCGAGCAATACAGCTTGTTACTAGAACGACTCTGGGAGCAGACAGACCAGCGCACTGTGGGCGAGCATAAGGAACAGGTGAATCAGTTATACGAACAGTTTGCACATGTCTTCTTCATAGAAGGAGAGGAACTGGGACGCACAGGGATTACCAAACATCAGATCCAGACAGGATCACAGTCTTCAGTCAGATGCAAACCGAGGAGGGTGCCCATCCATCGCCGACAAGTGGTGGAAGAGGAGCTAGAACGAATGGTAGAAGGAGGTATAATAGAGCCAGCCAGTGGACCATGGGCATCGCCAGTGGTATTGGTAAAGAAGAAAGATGGAGGCTGGAGATTCTGTATCGACTATCGAAATCTGAACAAAATAACAAAGAAGGATGCATACCCCCTGCCAAGGATGGACGACACACTGGACATGATGAAAGGGGCTAAAGTGTTCACTACACTGGATCTGGCCAGTGGGTATTGGCAGGTGGAGATGGATGAGGGGAGTAAAGAGAAAACTGCATTCTGCACGCATCAAGGACTTTTCCAATTTAATGTGATGCCATTTGGATTGGTAAATGTGCCCTCAACATTCGAGCGTTTGATGGACACAGTGCTAGCAGGACTGGTGGGGGATCAGTGTCTGGTGTACCTAGATGACGTAATAATCTTTGGAAAAGATGCGGGGGAGTGTGCAAGGAGAGTTGCAATAGTACTGGACAGAATCTCCAAAGCCGGACTAGTAATCAAGCCGAGTAAATGTCAGCTGTTCCAAGAGTCTAGGCCTAGGGGCGGTGTTGTCTCAGGTGATTGATGGGAAGGAGAGGGTACTAGGATTCGCAAGCCGATCACTGAACAAACCTGAAAAGAACTATTGTGTAACGAGAAAAGAACTGCTGGCCATCGTGTTTGGGGTAAGGAAATATCGATCATACCTGGTTGGATCCCACTTCACAGTAAGAACGGACCACAGTGCATTAAAATGGCTACTGGAGTTAAAAGAACCAGAGGGACAGATGGCTAGAGGAACTCGCATCTTACACCTTTACGGTACAGCATCGGCCAGGAAAACGTCATGGGAATGCCGATGGCCTTTCTAGAATTCCTTGCTCCCAGTGCAAAAGAGTGGATGAAGAGGAAGATGTGGGAGACAATAGAGACATGGTTGCCAGAGTGAGGACAATAGTGTGGGATGTGGGGCAAAAATGGCTAGCTGAACAACAAGAGGAGGACGCTTTGTG
This sequence comes from Sthenelais limicola, assembly GCA_942159475.1. NCBI lineage: Eukaryota > Metazoa > Annelida > Polychaeta > Phyllodocida > Sigalionidae > Sthenelais > Sthenelais limicola. The sequence continues at coordinate 63,554,249 of OW804095.1, read as the reverse complement.
TGTGCCTTTCAGAAAAGCAGTGGAGGAAGAAAAATGCCCCACGGAAAAAGAGAGACTACCTGGCAGCGATTGGAACTGGTGCCTGCAGAACTATCAATCATTAGCCACCCACCAAGACCTACTGGGATGTTGGAGATGGTCCGCGGCAGGAGGGAGGGAATGGAAAGTCTATGTGCCAAATCAAGCCAGAGAAGAATATATGGAGCAAATGCATGAGGGGCCACTAAGAGGACATCTAGGACGTGATAAGACACTCAGTAAACTAAAACGCTCCGCCTACTGGCCCTCTATGTCTAGGGATACTGCGCTATATGTAGCTACATGTCTACCTTGCCAGCAGAAGCGAAATCCAGGACACAAAAAACGAACAAAATTAGGAGAACGACCTTTGAAAGGGCCATGGGAAGAATTTGCTATGGACATCACTGGACCATTTCCTGAAACGACTAGGGGAAATCGCTACATACTGGTCATCACTGACCACTTCTCCAAGTGGACGGAGGGATTCGCTCTAAGAGACTTCACAGCAAAAACAATAGCAGGAGTGCTAGTGAATGAAGTAATCTGCAGATTCGGGACACCTCTGGTATGGCATTCAGACCAGGGGAGGAACTTTGAATCAGCTTTGTTCCAAGAAGTGGCGAAACTTCTAGGCATATGGAAGAGCAGGACTTGCTCGTATATCATGCTCAGGCCGATGGACAGACGGAAAGATTTAATCTCACGATGATTAAGATGATCGCAGGATTAGTGGACGAGCAACAAAGCGATTGGGACCAGTGGATTTCTCTAGTAACTGCAGCATATCGTGCTTCTGTCCATGCAACAACAGGATTCACCCCGAATTTCCTAGCACTGGGAAGGGAAGTGAACATGCCCTGGGATGTAGCCTACCCTGTACCAGAAGAGGAGAACATTTCTGGACGGGAGGAGTATGTAGACAACTTAAGAAAACGAATTGAGGGAGCACATAGCTTGGCATTCAAAGCCATTCAGACGACTCGCCTGCGCCAAAAGGACTATTATGACAGACACACAAAGGAGACTAGATATGAAGAAGGCCAGAATGTCTGGATATTTCAACCCATTAAGAAGATAGGTCGTTCCCCCAAACTACAGCGATTCTGGACCGGCCCTTGGGTGGTGATAGAAGTGCTAAATGACATGATCTACAGAGTACAGAAGGGGAGGAAGAGGAAGGTTGTGCACGGCGACATCATGAAACCAGCGCATCTGGGAGAGCGAGTTATCCGGTCACTAGGCAGCAGAGAGAGTCCCCGAGAAGAAGGGGATTTCCCAGAATGTCCCAGCCTCTCCCTAACTACAGCACTCACCGCGGTAACTGGGTCATGGAACCACGAAGCTGAGCCGCGCGGGGAAAGGGACTTTCCCGGGGAATGGTGCGTTGCTAAGCACACGGAATTCCCCACCAAGATAGCGCGCTTGGAGACGGCGCGCCCCGGCAACGACCAATGGGAAGACAGGAGGCGGAGCTTAGACACATGCTGGGAAGAGCGTAGCGAAGGGCTGACTCGGGTTATGGATAACGTAACTCTGTGTCAGAAACTGCAGCAAGCCTATCGAGAGTTGCATTCAGATGAACTATCAGACTCCCCACAGGACACCAAAACATTAAAAATCTATGTTATGACTAGGGGACATAAACCCCTGGGAACAGAGCAGAAGGGGGGGGAGGGAGTTAGATCAGACAGCACCAGTGCAGTGAGAGGGAACCAAGACCTACGGGCTTCCCCGAATCGTTCCCCGAAACGCCCTGTGACGTCATTACAACCACGGTTGATTAGAGCTGAAGGAAACTGCAGTTCCTGGGTAAATCCATGTGAAACAAGTGATGTGAACTCGAATGACATGTGTATTAAAACTAAACTCACCGTACTGGAGGAAAATACAGACTCAAAAACTGATAATTTGGCGCAGAAAGCCACAGGTGTGCGTCGCCCCTGGAGGAGGGAGGAAGGGCCTTTCCATGTGTCACTCGGCGACCTGTCAGCTATAAAAGGACCTGAACCAGGTGACGCTGTAACAGTCAGCAACATGTCAAAGGGCCGGGTGCTGGAGTGTACCTACGGGGATTGTGAGTTCATTACCCGGAGCTTGGTCACTTTGGAAGACCACAAGCGGTCAGCACATGACGACATAGTACTCGGGGTGCTGTGTGAGGAGGAACATTGCTCTCGCATCAGTTTTCACACGCGAAAGAACGACATGAAAAAACATCGCAAGGATGTCCATCACGATCTCCGAAAAGACATGCCGGGTCCAAGCATTGTCTTGATTGTCACCTGCCGGCGGCCCTTGTCAGGGTGACCTGCTACTCCCCACGAGATCAGCTATTACCAGCAAGGTGTGAGTTCGACCATGGATTTACCCCCTGATCCATCTAGGAGGGTGAGATCAAGCGAAGCGGCCAAACCACGCAGGGCATCAGCAGCAGCAGGATCGGCAGCTACTCTACCTGGTGCTGACACCACGACTTGTGATGAGGCTTATGCCCCCCTCGTCGAGCCAGTGACACCTGCCTCCCCCACAGTGGAAGATAGCAGCCATGATGAGCATGCAGATTTTGTCAAGATCACAGATCGGACGAGACCAGGTAGGCCGATCCGAATTCCGACTAAATTGATCAGTGTGCTATCCCAGCCCCCGTCACCTGAAGCCAGCCCCTTCGTAAAGGCCGAGACCCTGTATGAAGTGGAGCGAATCGCCTACCCCCCACCTATTGTTGTGCTGGACTTAACGAAAGAAGACGAGCCGGAGCTAGACCAACCTGTGGACCTTACCAGACTTGCTGCTAGCAGGTCTGCCAGTGGTGGGCCTCGTGCCACACTAGAGTTGTGCCCCCCTCCCCTTCCCCTGGAGGACCAGGAAGGCCCATTTGTCCCCCCCAACCCAGATCTCTCGGTCTTACCACCAACCCCACCACCTCCTGAACCAGAGACTGACTCGCGGATGCCAGTGAATGATGTTGGCCAGCAAGACTCCCTTCCTACCGAGGCACACTTAACTCCTCCGCCTCGCATACTGACCCCCCCTCCCCCTTCTCGCTTGCTGACTCCTCCCCCTCCCTCCTGAGTCGCCACTCCCCCTTCCACGAATCACCAGGAACCTGGGCCTTATAACTCAGGAGAGTTTGAGGCTGGGTGGGCACTCACACCGAGGACCAGGGACATGGTGGACGAGCTGGTCACAAACACAGCTAGGAATGTGGACATTCCTCCCCGCACAGCCGTCCTCAGTGGAGATGTGTTCTCCCCGACTTCTCCCTACCCCACTCTCGACCACAGGAATGGAAGGTGGTGCGAGGAACCCAGGTGAGCAAATTAACATTCCATCGGGTATTCACCTGGACACCTCAGGAAGAGGAATACTTAATGCCCGAACCTGAAGGACCCCCATGGTTACCCAGCTGGCCCGGCCTGCCCCAGGAAGTGAATACCGAACGAAACAAGAAGGTGTGGAATATACACAAGTCATTTCTACCACATACCGGAACGAACCCCAAAAGTGACTGTTGTGACTATAAAGTTGTGTTAACATTGACAGTTCGCCTGATGCCAATCTGTGATTCCCTATACTACTTAGAACAGTAACCAGTGACTCGTACCCGCTACCAGGGAGCGCTGCGAGCGGCAGACCAGAGACCATGTGTATAGCACGGACACTTTTAAATCAAACAAAAGACAGTTCCAGAAGTGAAGTAAATTTTATTGAGTGTGTTTTTACCAAATGTAGTATAGTAGAGTTTCATGTCTGTGATCGGGGATTTTTCTATCTTTCTTACGGGTCAAGAAGCTTATAAGGGGGGATAATGTTACAGAATCTTATGTTGGGGGGAAAATACCTTGTTACGAATCGCATAAAAAATAATTTTTATATGTCTAACTCTGATAAATGTTATGATTCGCTTGTGACTCGCCAGAACGAATCGTGCAGATTCGCAGGTTTTCTAAGACTTTATGAACCTTTTCTCAGATTCGCATATTTACGATTCGTGTATTCTGACCTGCTTATGGTCCGCGCTTTCTCTATAAATATGGGACAAATTACCATTATGTTCATTAATAAACTGGGCGTTACTCTAGCACCTTGTTTGTTACCATCCTTCCTCGATAAGCCAACTCTAGTCGATTAAGAGCAGTTGAGAATATTAGAGTAACTCAGATCCACGAGACCTCCATCTTGGCGAATCAGATCCACGAGACATCACCTCAGAAGCGAATCAGATCCACCAGAACTCCATCTTCAGTCATTGCACGAATTCTAGCCTAGCATACTCCCCCTTCAACATGAGTTTCCACGCTTCGCCTTCGCTTGATAACCTATGGGACGAGGATGAGCCTCTCCCATACCTTCCCCACGATCCCTATTATATCAGACATAATCGCTCCCTTAACAATATATAAGCAGCTTCAAGCAACATAGTTATTGTTGCTTATTCATTATCAAAGGGATAAATGCGCATTTAAGTTAACTTACGTACATATTGTGTGTAATGGTAGTACCGTTATACTAGTACGGTATAACTAATTTTATATCCGTATCTAACCTTTGGTGAGAGACAGTCATATTTCATCTCAGTTGATTTGAATTCCTACAGCTATATATGTAATATATACAAGACGATGAGCTAATTAAACATGCGAAGTGAAACACTTTCATCTATCAAATGAATTTTTATTAAAAGAAATTTTCAAATTTAAAGGATGACAACACAAGGAACATTGCATATATGTTTCCGTATTTAGATATGCGTTATTTCTTCGCTGAGTAATAACTCACAATTTTATCCTTTAGCTTGTTCTTCGATGCATGTGATGGAATTTTCCTAAACTACGGCTGGAAGGACGAAAGCCTTGAACGCACTCATGCTTGGCTAGATGAAGTTAAGAGACCCTATGATGCCTACGTCGGTGTTGACGTATTCGGCCGTGGGTGCCGCGGAGGTGGCGGATTCAATACTGTTGAGGTCAGATACTCTTTATCAACGTCGTTTATTAAAGGTCCATGATGCTAGTTTTATAGGGCCTTAATGTATGGCCAGTTCATTTTTCTCTCGTATTTTTGGTTTTCCATGATTTTAACCACAGCATCTGCACATTTTCCAGGCGGTCAAAGCTGCCTATGATAAAGATCTCTCAGTGGCAATCTTCGCCCAAGGCTGGGTGTACGAGAAATTGGAAAACAAACAGGAATTCACAGAGCGGGAGAATAAGTATGAATCTATTTGTAAAGGCTATATATTTAAAAAAAAACAAAAAAAAAAACTTTATTCAACATGTCAACAAAGCGTACTTCCTCTGGGTCGATAACACTAAAAAATACATCGAACCCCTTTTCGTTCCTTTATGTGAGACATGTATATGTGGAAATCATCCAAGCTGCATATTACACATCCTATACATTCATATGGGTTTATATAAGGTAAGGATCGAGGTAAAAGCTGTATGTGGAAGGATTTTATCTCAATATACTGCTTAAGTCAGCATGAAGCTTTCTCCAGGCTTCTTTCCATTCACTGGAAGTGTTTGACATTTTGTTATGATATAAAACTGTTCTGCATCTACTGTCTAATTCAGCTATAGCGTGTTCAAAAATCAGTTCACCTTTGAAAAAAAGTTTCTGCCTATGAATAAAAGATTTCACTGCAAGATGATCCAGTTCACAATTTTCTCTCTTGTGTCATTGGTCTCCATACCAAAAAGGATATTTTCAGCTTTTAGACACACATTATTATTCGCAATTTTAAACATTGGTGTACCACTTTTCAAGGAATCAAGGTGACCCATTGAGCATATACATAATATCGTTCTCTCCCATAATCTTTTGGTCTGTGGACAGTCAACCAGAAAGTGTCTAATGTTATCATCTTCATTACAGAAAGAACATGTATTCTTGTCTATAATTCGCTTATTTTTAAGGAATTCATTACACGTGATCGTTCTGTGTAGGATTCTGTACTGTAAATTCTGTAGTCTTGTGTAAAGGCTATATATTCTCTAGCCAACTACTCGAAATATTAACTATTATGTGTACTCGTTTTGTGTAAGCGTTTCTGATACTTTATTCATTTTCTACAGGTTCTGGGATCTGATTCATCACCTCTGTCCTACCCACTGTTCCGTATCACTCCCCTTTTCAACCACCTTCTGTCACGGGCAGGGAAACCAATATTTCTACGATGGGAAGGTAAGTATAAAGAAAAACTGACGTAAAGAATATGTCTAATGTAGCTGGTGTAAAGCAATTCCTGGGGAGACATACGTTATTATTTTTGTGGAGCTCGTACTCTTTTTGGATAGAAGTTCAGATGATGAAGTAAAGCGGTCATTTCGCCCCGTAAATGTTGGGGATGTTGAAACACTATGCTCTTTGTGTGAATAACCAGCCCCTAGCTGTTACAATATTAAGTACACGTCTCTGATAAGACGAATTACGCTGTACTGGAAAAAGACTTCTCATCTTGTTTCTTCAATTCATGTCTAACCTCTTATCTAATATAGGTTTTACACAATGGACCATGGAGCAATTTCAGTCTTCAAAGTCTTCAACCCACATATACGCAGTCCCAATTTAAAGATATTGCCACAGCTGAAAACCGAATACAAAATATAAGCATCTACAAAGATGAAGCCTACATCGGAGGCAATTGTATCAAAGTCTCTGGAACCTTGGACAAAATTGATCAAAACCTGTCCTTCAGGTATGTACATACACCATACATATATCATTGGATAACTTGGTCATAGTTAGTAATTGCTATCAATCCGTGTACTCTATTCCACCTCACAGCATGCTTGAAATAACCAGCTAGCCTGGCGCCTATAGTGTCTAGTCACTTACCCCCTAATCACTTCAACCTCCCCTCAACCATGTAACCAGCAAGTTAAGACAATCCCATTTACATGAACTGTCTCTTAACTGAGCACTGCTCGTTTCCTTGGGGGAAACGCAATCATATACGGTATGGTAAGAAACCATAGTGAACTGCGACTGTTAACAGTAAACCCAAACTTTTTCTTCCAGGCTCTTTGATGCTGAGTGTATGTTGCCCGCGAAAATGTATGTCAGCTACGTGTATAAAGTCTTAGGCAAAGATATTTTTGACATCCAAGTTGATCTGAGTGTAAAATCTCAAAATGAATCAAAGTTGATATCCCTGGGCAAAGAAGGCGCAACTTCTGGTTGTGTTAAATCAATATCAACCGACCAAGTCTCTGCTTTGCTTAAGAATTACGAACACCACCCTGAAGAAAATGGATGGCATTCAAGGTAAGTGCATGTCAGTTATTGTTATGTAACATTACGTAACATTGTGTAACCTCATTATATTTATATTAATTATTAATTATCACCCATTTATCATATTATCTCAATATCTCAACAAACGTGTTTCAGTGTTCCTTCCATCACACCATAAACACGTACTATAATGTTTCACCTGCCATATGAATATGAATAAAAATATATACAAGAAATGTGTAAATATTTTATTCAACTTGATAAATAAATCAATTACTATTGTTTCGTGTATTATCAAGGTTGAGGTATTCATATTATCAAACATTTATTTTCACAATGTTGTTGGACTTCGATTATTCTATCGCTTATTTCATCATTTTATTTATCAGGCATTACCTAGTTAATGTTGGGGAAAATTCAAGTGTATGTGCAATAAACGTCAAGATCACCAACGATAACCAGAGCAATACACCTGCCCAGGTCCTGATCGGCAATATAAAGGTAAAGATAAATACCAAATGTCCTGCAACCTATAGAACACAGGGCCGAGCTATTGATTAAAACCCTATAAACTGGAACTGATATTTCCACTATGCCTTCTAGGGGCTTTGATTCAAACGCTGGTGTGGGATTATTTTTACCTGTATTTGTTCTTCTTATCATTCAATTTATGTAAAGATTTGTTTGGATAAATGAATCTAGATCAGAATAGAGTTCTTATGTTTTATTATGCTCGTAGGTCTCCTTCTGATATATCTTCTCTCATAGGCAACGTATGAAGTACGTCCACAGAGGACAATACGTATTTACACTGGAATTTGTCGCTTTGTTAAATGTTTGGGCTTTAATCGAATAAAAAAAAAGTTTGTAAATTGATTCTGAGTATATACTTACAGCACTGTCTGCGAAAAGGGTAACACTTACAAAATGATTTTGACGCTGAATAAAAATCTCTAGATACAAATACTTTCTAATTTCAGATCATTGATTCAGAGTCTTTGAATGACCTGCCTCTGGTGACTGACCTACGAGTTGCAAAATCAACTTTCTTTCAAACCGATATTGGAAACGAAACGAAAAATCAGATGAACGCCATGTTGTCTTGGGCCTTCCCAATGAATACAGCTCATTATTTTTCCATCTTTTACCAGTTGGCTGATGAAGCAGAAAGTTCTGACTATAAGTTGCTGGGACATACCCACTCTACGCAGTTCCTAGTCACTAACCTATATATCCCCATTGAAAGCACCGGAATCATGTTCAGGGTCCAGCCAGTTCTGCATTCTGGACTGCGCCCAATGAAAAGTAAACTGCCAGTTGTCAAGATCAAAGTTGAGACAACCTAGTTCTACTTGTCCAGATATATTGATGACATATATTATATGTAGAACTTATATTTCTACTTTTTGGGGGACATTTCCCGAAAGAATGAATAATTACTCAAAATTATTGTGATAAATAAAAATATACCGGTTCTACTATTCATTATATAGTTCACGTTTCATATTATTCACGTTTCAAATAATGTATCGAAACGAGGAAAGAGCTCTTTAGTAAATAAATGTTCGAGACAAACCTACAGATGATCAAAAAAATGTTGATTACTAAATCTTTCAATTTAATTTTCGTCCGTTTAAATATATATGTAGTAGATATGATAAATAAAAAACACAAGAAAACTATAGTTTTACCCCAAAATATTTATTTTGGTGATTTAGTCATCACCCAACTGTACACCTTATATTACGCCCTAGATGAAATCCACTTCGCCTTATTTTTCTTTCAACAATATGATAGAATATTATGCCAGTGGAAATTATTTTATTGTGACATATCTCACATCACAGAACGTGGATGTAATCTAGATGTGTGTTAGTTTCATACATCATTTTGTCTGTATTTGGTCTTCATGAATTTATCATTTGAACATAGACAAGTTGATATCGATCATATACATCCCTTTTATAATATAAGATTATGTAACGTCCCAAAGCATTGGAGTATACCAAACAGCAGCAACACAGTCACTATAGCAATGTCTAGATCTCTAAGATTTTCCAGGCATTCGTGTAAAAATGGGATTACTGTTACAAAAAACCATTGAAAAATATCCTGATACCAAGTTACAACTTGGCCATAAATAATGCTTATTCCAGTTAAAGAACAACCTCAGCAATATTACATCTCCCGGTCAGTAAGTAAATATCCCCCTTGCAGGCCGAGAAGTAGCTGAACCTCTGACTCACTTTCTACCTAATCCATAATACAGAGATCGGTTTTTTAAGAGAAAGATATAATATTCAATGAAACCCAGTACATAAGACCATAGTTACTATTTAAAAAATACATATCCCGTAATGTATCCCTCCGGTAGTTAATTATTCAAATACATTTGACTTGGAAGTGATTGCACGTGCATGGAAATAACCATGAATTATTCATATCACAAGGAATGCATGCAACAAGAACGTCTCCAAAACATTGAGCATATAATCTTCAACTTATCTGCAGTAATAAAGAGATACATCAACAAAAACGAAACAGAAATATGTTTCCAGATTCACAAAAATTACATTTACGGAGATGCATCCACGGCGGTTGCTTTCTGTCCTTAGGATATGAATCAGAATATCGATTGATTTCATCCGTAGAAAATGTTTTTTTTTAATTCCTAAGCATCAACGTTGAGATATCCATTGCGCATAGTGTTATCAACGAGACTATACTCGTTGGTGTTATGTACAGAGGACCGATGTTATATCCCAGAGATTTGTCAATAAAATTAGCACGCAGGAAACATCAATAGCCCTATCCTGTGAAGGTAGTTGTCCGCCTGTTCGTACCAGGATGGAAGGATTTAGTATTGGAACCCTTTGGGAAAGCAGAGAGTGCCTCTTCAGCCGTGGGCCAGTTCTTCATATTCTCGAAGTCCATATACCAACTTACTGCAATTTAAAATCAAGGAGAACATATGTATAAATATTAGTAAGGACCATTAATTAAATGAGTTAATTTATTTTATTTGAAATCGCAGTGAGAGGATAGCGACTTTGGGTAATGATTCTTACAAAGGCTCTTGAGAGCAGAATATGACACATACCACATACTCGTGACAACTTCATAAAAATAAAACATGAAAAATGAAAAGTTTTGCCTCTAATTAGAATGAAGTTCATGAATGGTACCAGAAGTGTGTGCTACTTACTTGTGTCAGAAAGGCCTTCTTCCCATGTCATTTTTGGGGCCCAGCCAAGGTTTGTGAGTTTATTTGATTCCATAGGATAACGTAGATCATTGAACGGCCTATCTTCTACGTATTCAATATATTGATCAATTTCCTCATCTGTTTCAACTTTCTTTATCTGTAAAGTAAAAAATACACATCAACATTTGTCAAAATTAATGCCTTAAAACCATTTTGTTGGCGTCTTTAATCGGAATTGGAATCAGACGAGGTAAAACGGGATTTATTTATTTATTTACGGGAAAGAGTATCCAAAATCTGTCAGCTCGATCTGCATACATCAGCAAAGTTATTAGCAGTTTGGATAGTAAAAAAAATAGTGTCAGTATTCAACGTTCGCGGAAATACATATAAATAACATAATATATAAATTACTCCATACATTACTTCAGAATAAAGTTCAAAAACAGAACTAGTACACGATTTTACACAATTAAGTTCACGAAGTGACACTGATCAGCAGTGGAATAAGGGAGAAAGGAATTTAGCTAAATACTTGAAATGGTACTGGGTGGCCGAGTACCAACACTCATGGAAATGCTTAAACAACTGGTACTCCTGGGATTGGATCAAAATCGGAAAGAGCCTATCTCGACCCTTTATGTAATAGGGCAATTAACGGCAATGAGTATTTCCTATGATTTAATGATCGTTCAAGGGGTAGGGGAGGGGGGCAGTCACCGCAAGGGTAATACATATATAATTGCTGCAACCGCGAGGGCCATATGGGATTAGACCGCAGCGGTACATGTGAAATATGTAGCAATAGCCCATATTAGGTTTTACTTCCAAGTCAACACCCGTTATACCCATATACTTTAATTATGAGAATCGGGTACTTCCAGATCAATGAAACTTCCTAATGGGAGATTAAGGATAGTATTCTTTATCCAAAAGTGATTTCCTACTTATGTCCATAAAAAACCTCATTAGACCCTGAGAAATCAGGATTATATATTGTAAAGGACCATGCAGGCATTTGCAGTTTTACTTAAATTGTAGCCTGTGAGATTTAGGGTCATTGTAAGAAACTGGATTGTATGGGTATTCTATCTATAGAATTATTAGAAATGTCCATTCGAACAATTAAGAACATAGATCGGTAATCGACAAAAGGAAGTTAAAAAATTCTTTCTCATTAAAATCGTTCATTTATAAATTATCTATTTTTTTTTTTCTTATTATCAATTATCTAATCTGAAACAAGTGAATAAAACATTGACAAACCGTTTTGATGAGATCTTTGGCGAGGTCTAGCATGGAGATCTGAGATTCTGTGCCGATATTGTATGTTTCGCCGGGTGTACCCTCGTGCAGGATGATATCAAAAGCGTTGGCGATGTCCCGAGCGTGGACAAAGTTTCTCACTGTGCGCCCGTCTCCGTGGATCATGCTGGGAGATTTAAAAAAGCTGATATTTATTCTCAATTAAAATAGGTGTCCAGTATGCATGCGTTTTCCTATATTTTACGTAACTATATGATGGGATTATAGTGATCAATAACAGAAGCTTCTCAACACAACAGTAGTTTGGGGCTTGGTACTATTAATAATGATAATAGTATTATGGCTGCTGGTCTAGTTTGACAGCTTAAATTGTATGGTAACGCATGTTCACATGTATACATTATGCAGAAGGCATGCAGATAGTATGGGAGAGGTATGGGTTAAGACCATTCATTACAAGTAGAGATGTGTCAGTGTGGTTGGCAAGCTTCAGGTACCGAGCAGATGGTTATGCATTGATCGTATATGTTTCCAAGGCAATGCGATATTGATTACATGGATAGAAGCTTCAAACTGATCAATGGAGGGCCAATCTTGATCTCAAAATATAACCGCTCCAAGAAGGTATCAATTGTAAAAGGCAAGAGTCGTTAGCGCCTCATATTGTATTATTGATGAAATTTGATTAACTTGAAAGGGTCAATGTTGCCCCCTTGTTTATTTTGTAATCGCTATCTGCTTAATGTATTGATAAAGACCGAATTTTTTCATCTAACTTACCATTTTCTATCTCGGGCAAGTAGGGAGATGAATTTAGGGATAACCTTCTCGGGATACTGATGAGGACCATAGACGTTGTTGGCACGTGTGATGATGATAGGGAACTGAAGAAGAGGAAAATAATCAATTTTTAAAACATGTTATGGACCGCAGGACAGATCATTAGAACAGTATCCAAATCGTTTAGAAGACCTTCAAAGACATCAAATGTAATGATTATTGTTTATGAATTTGTTATGACTCGAAAACAAAGTACATGTAGTAGTAGTGTTAATGTATCACTCAGATATATATATATATATATATATATTTATTATACGCGCATGCTATATGAGAAGTGCTATAAGTGGGGTGCTATAAAAATAGTCATATAGGACGCGTCCTATATGAATGTAGTTGTCTAAAAATAGCTCTGTTTATATGCTTCGCGGAGCTTTGGCTCTCCGCGAAGGATGTAAACAAATCCCCGCGATCGGTAATCCACCCGTGATTCTGGTACTATGATTAGAGAAATACATAATAAAAACCCCATCATTAAATATAGCATTAAATTCTCTATTGAATGATATAAGTTTTATTAATGTAGCTCAAGAAATGGCTGCAATATGAACGTTTTAAGTCAACAATATAACTTGGCTAATAATGGGGCTGTCAGTGGGGCTGTCACTAGTGTCAGCGGGGCAGCAGGGCTCTCTGAGACTTCTTTAATATTTTTTCAGTGATATCTGATAACATATGATCAAATTTTATGCACATATAATAAATATAGAATGGAACTCGCCAGCAATAATCGAAAATTTATAGGACTTGATTCGTCCACATAAGCACTCTGCCTACGGCATCGTGCTTATATGGACGAATCTCGTCCTATAAATTTTCGATTATTGCCGGCTCGTCCCATTCTCTCTCTCTATATATATATATACTTAAACTTGCCAGCTTATCGGGTCTGTCTTTTAATACCTAACTATTGGGTCCACATTGAAAAATAATATATATAACATTTTGTTTGTGTCAAACATATTCTCCGTCATGAGCTGATGCTATATATATCTAGGGGTTTCCTATATATATGATTTATTCGCAGCAAAATGAGTTCCAAAATTTTCTCTCTCATACAGTGATACTGGGTCAGACCCAATAAGTATATTGGGTCATTCTTGACCTAATTCTTGACCTAATTATGTAGACCCAATAACATATATATATGTATATATCATTCTATTGGGTCTATAGACCCAATAGTATGTATATATATACTATATTATTGGGTCCATAGACCCAATAGTATATATAAAAAATGTTGATACATTATTTTAATCGTTTGCTTGAGCTGAAGGTCACAATATAATCACAAGGTCACAACAATTTGTTTTTTCCCTCAGTTTTTTTGAGAAGAAAGATTATGTGACAAGATCAAATTATGCAGACCCAATAATGTATATTATATTGGGTCTATATGTAATATACTGTTTTGCATATGAAGTACATCGTTTCTATGATCAAATTCATAATTATGATAGTTAATCAAGTGTCATTCATGCAATTCCGTCATATAATCAAATCATAATGACTATTCTGATGGGAATATGTCAATTATTACCAGACGATGGTGATTCAAATAGACCCAATAATAAAAATATATAGACCCAATAATATAGCAAAAACATTATTTGTTCCTCATCTTTGAAATTATTGACTGCATTGGATGCACAGAAAACTACTACTTTAATATTCATCATAATAATGACTAATACACTGTACTCCCTGTCATTGGAAATCTCAATATTGAATTATCATGAAACCATAAAGGTTTTTATATATAATATTGGGTCTTTATATCTTGACTATTAGGTCTATCACTATCATTCGAAATACATTATAGGCACTGTCCCAGAAATCATGCACACTTCCCCTTGTTGTTAATCAAAGTGAGGAAAACAATAATTTTTATGTTCTGACCCCAATTTCCATAAAATCAATGCAATAATGTATCACAACATTATATAGATATTATTTATAGCAAATGGCCCTCTGTTCGGGTTCAAACTGATCTCAACCCATTAGAAAACGGGACGAACCCCGAAATTTGCTATTTATTACACACTCTATTTGGATGTTAAAAAGTAAATTTAACTTGTTAAGCCTATAGTTTAGCTCGAGGAGGCTTCATTCACCGCAATTTTAGGCTAGGTTACGCGGTCGGGACGACGTCATCTGGCCTACGCTGCACCAATCAAATTGCGTCTTTGGCCGAAGGCACACGTGAGCGGTTCGTATCAACCGAACGGCACCCCCAAACGGCACCTTTCTAACTGCTCACGTGTGTAATAATGGGTCTATATACACAGGTGAACGAAACATTTCTACTGATTCATCCTTCAAATGCTTTTGTATAATTATAACAACAGAATATTGTTAAGTTCAGCCCACTAAATCATAAGACCAGTTATTTATTTGCAATGGAACCAACCATTTCAGGCAGATATTACATTTAAAGAAAACTCTTGACAGGGACCCAATAAGTATACTAATTCCGATACTGGTTTGATCAAACATGTATGACATGAATCTAGTCTTGTGCAACTGTTTTTGAAAGAATGAGAACATTGCAGAATATTCTATAAGCAGGAATAAATTGCTCTCTAAATAGTAATAACAATTTCTGAAACATTTCCCAAATTGTCATTGAATTGTCAACAAAAACGGTCATATATATATTATTGGGTCTATATATTCATTATTGGGTCTATATGTTTTTATCATTAAATGATGTTCTTAACTGATATAGCAAACAAAATCATGTCTAATCTACAGTAAATTTCTCTCTAAATGACCACAACTTCTGAAACAAGTCCCAAACTAAATGCAATAATGTATCACGATTTTAGATAAATACTATTGGGTCTATATACATGTGGACCGACCTTCATCTACTGCTTCATCCTTCAAATGCATCTATATAGAAAATTTCTTTCATATTTTTTGAATAATTAGAACATTGTAGAAAATTATGAGTGGGAAGAAATTTCTCACTAAATAATGATAACAATTTCTAAAACATTTCCCAAATCGTCATTGAATCGTAAAAAAAGTGGTCATAATATATAATTATTGGGTCTCTATATTCATTATTGGGTCTATGAGTTTATTTTATTAAATGATATGTTCCCAACTAATATAGCAAACAAAATCATGTCAAATCTACAGTAAAACGTAATTTGTAGAACTGAATTTATAAATATTCTGCTATTGTTATGTATTCATACAAGAAGTGCTGGTTAAATCGGAATCATAGACCCCATAACTAAATCATAGACCCAATAATATAATTATAAGGTCTCTAGTCTTGCCCATTCAGTTGTGCTGATGATATAAATTTTATGTTTTTGGAATATGCAATGACAATAAGGAATTTCTTTAAATGATTAGAATCCAAAATCGTCATTGAATCGTGATATATATTATTGGGTGTATATATTCATTATTGGGTCTATATGGTTGTATTATTAAATGATATGTTCCCAACTGTTCCCATGTGGCCAATAAAAACATTTAAAAAAAAAAAAACTAATATAGCAAACAAAATGATGTCAAATCTACAGTAAACTTAATTCGTAGAACTGAATTTATAAACATTCTGCTATTGGTATATATTTATACAAGAAGTGTCGTTAAATCAGTACATATTGGCCTTGGATCTGTAATATAAGGGTCCAATAATGATTTTAAACTGATTTATCACATTTAGAAATGTTAGGGATGTGAATTAGGTTTAATTATTACAGGTCAAATTGTAATTTTGACTATTTGGAGTGAAAATGGCATTATTTTTTGATTTTTTAATAGATTTCTGCCTTGAAACTGGTCTCAGAGTGGCTCAATATATATTTTTGGCTTCTTTTGTGGAGTTAGAGTGAGTGTACATTAATTATGGTTCTTTTTTAAATGATTCAAAGCAAGGTGATGCTTTTTTTATATCATGAAAGTTGTTCAGCAGATGTATCATTGTGTGTGTTTCCATGCTGACACATGAAATGCCTTCAATAATCATCACATGTTGGCCTTTGAGCATGTATATAAGGGTCCAATAATGATTTTAAACTGATTAATCACATTTAGAAATATTAGGGATGTGAATTAGGGTTTCATTCTTACAGGTCAAATTGTAATTTTGACTATTTGGAGTGAAAATGGCATTATTTTTTTATTTTTTGATAGATTTCTGCCTTGAAACTGGTTCAACAGATATTATTGTGTGTGTTTCAATGTGGAAAAATGAAATACCTTCAATGATCATCACAAATAGGCCTTTGAGCATCCAAAAATGATTTGAAACTGATTTATCACTTTTAGAATTATTAGGGATACAAATAAGGGTCTTATTCTTGCAGGTCAAAATTATAATTTTGGATATTTGTTGTGAAAATGACATTATTTCTTGATTTTTTAATACATTTCTGCATTGAAAATGATCTAAGAGTGGCCCAATATATATTTTTGGCTTCTTTTGTGGGGTTAGATTGAGTGTGCATTAAATATGGTTCTTTTTTAAATGATTCAAAGCAAGGTGATGCTTTTTTTATTTCATGAAAGCTGTTCAACAGATGTAGTATTGTGTGTGTTTCAATGTGGAAACATGAAATGCCTTCAATGATCATCACAAATTGGCCTTTGAGCATCCAAAAATGATTTTAAACTGATTTATCACATTTAGAATTATTAGGGATACTAATAAGGGTCTTATTCTTGGAGGTCAAAATTATAATTTTGGATATTTGTTGTGAAAATGACATTATTTCTTGATTTTTTAATACATTTCTGCATTGAAAATGATCTAAGTGTGGCCCAATATATATTTTTGGCTTCTTTCGGTGGGTTAGAGTGTGTATACATTAATCATTGGTCTTTATGAAATGATTCAAAGCAAGGGGATGTTTTTTTTATTTCATGAAAGTTCTTCAACAGATGTTTTATTGTGGGTGGTTTAATGTTCACACATGAAATGCTGTCAATAACCATCACAAATTGGCCTTTGAGCATGTATATAAGGGTCCAAAAATGATTTATCACATTTAGAATTATTAGGGATACGAATAAGGGTCTTATTCTTGCAGGTCAAAATTATAATTTTGACCTTGTTGTGAAAATGACATTATTTCTTGATTTTTTAATACATTTCTGCCTTGAAAATGATCTAAGAGTGGCCCAATATATATTTTTGGCTTCTTTTGGTGGGTTAGAGTGTGTATACATTAATCATGGGTCTTTATAAAATGATTCAAAGCAAGGAGATGTTTTTTTATTCCATGAAAGTTGTTCAACAGATGTATTATTGTGTGTGTTTTGATGCTGACACATGAAATGCCTTCAATAATCATCACATGTTGGCCTTTGAGCATGTATATAAGGGTCCAATAATGATTTTAAACTGATTAATCACATTTAGAAATATAAGTGATGTGAATTAGGGTCTTATTCTTGCAGGTCAAAATTATAATTTTGATATTTGTTGTGAAAATGGCATTATTTATTGATTTTCTAATACATTTCTGCCTTGAAAATGATCTAAGAGTGGCCCAACATATATTTTCGGCTTCTTTTGTGGGGATAGAGCGAATATACATCAATTTTGGTTCTTTTTTAAATGATTCAAAGCAAGGTGATGCTTTTTTTATTTCATGAAAGTTGTTCAACAGATGTATTATTGTGTGTGTTTCAATGTGGAAAAATGAAATGCCTTCAATGATCATCACAAATTGGCCTTTAAGCATCCAAAAATGATTTGAAACTGATTTATCACTTTTAGAATTATTAGGGATACAAATAAGGGTCTTATTCTTGCAGGTCAAAATTATAATTTTGGATATTTGTTGTGAAAATGACATTATTTCTTGATTCTTTAATACATTTCTGCATTGAAAATGATCTAAGAGTGGCCCAATATATATTTTTGGCTTCTTTTGGGGATTAGAGTGTGTAAACATTAATTATGGTTCTTTATTTAAATGATTCAAAACAAGGGGATGCTTTTTTTATTTCATAAAAGTTGTTCAACAGATGTTATTATTGTGTTTGTTTTGATGCTGGCACATGAAATGCCTTCGATAATCATCAAATATTGGCATTTGAGGATGTAAATAAGGGTCCAATTATGATCTCAAATTTATTCATTGCATTTAGAAATGTTTGTTATGTGAGTGGGGCTCTTATTCTTGCACACCGAAAATATATCTTTTGATACTTGATGTTGAACAAATTTTTGTTCTTGACTTTTTTCATGGATTTTCATCTTGGAAAGGGTCCAAGGGTTGATTAATATATATTTATAGCTGTTTTGGGGGTTGAAAGTGATTATGAATTAGTTGTGATTGCATTTGAATGATTGAAACTAAATTATAGGCAATTTTTTATTTCATTAAAGTTGTTCAACTGATATATTATTGTGGGTGGTTTGATGTTCACACATGAAATCACTTCAATGGACAATCCATATTGGCCTCCCATACAGAAATGAAAAGTTAATCCACATGTAATGCAGATATAATGCAGACATAATGCCCAGGTTTTCCCTGACCATTCCATGTGTGCATTAAGTGCTCATTGAAAACCCTTCAACAGCATCAACATATGCAAATTTCATAACCTGTCCAGTGTATGTGCATTGGTAGGACTTCATGTTCATTATGTGTTCATTTAACATAACTAATTCCAAAGCTGGGCATTATGTGTGGATTGAACTTCTATAAATAAAATTCTATGACATGCTCATTAGATGTGGATTTACCAGTGCCAGTGGGTCAAACAGGAAGGGGAAGTTGGTTATACATATAGGTCAGACTACCATTTCAAACAGTTGGCAGTTGGCAGTTGAATGAATAACATCATAAGACTTAGAGACTATGAACTGACTCAGTTTGGATTATTACAGTTTTCTGCTGCTCACTCTATTTGGATGACATTTAAAGGTCAAGCCTGAGTGACAATTAAGGCAGAGGATAACAAGGCACAAGTGACAGTTACAGAAGTGATATTGAAGTAGGAAATGGCTCAGGTTGAGAGTGTTGCTACCTTAGTGCTTTCAGATGGACTGGTGTTCTCACTCAGTAAATTGCACAATATATCATAGCAGACAGAACATTCTCAAGGATTGGATTAAGGCTTGGAGTATGTTTATGGCTTACAAATATCATCAGTAAATACTAAGACTGTGGAAGAAGGTAAGAGGTACCTTATTAAGCATGCAAGTAAAATAAGGTTAGACAAAGGAAAGCTTCTCTAAACACATGTGGAACATTGAAGGTCATGTGACCTGGCCCATGTGTGTGCATTAAGGACCTGGCCCATGTGTGTGCACTAAAGGACCTGTCCCATGTGTGTCCATTAAAGGACCTGTCCCATGTGTGTGCATTAAAGAACCTGTCCCATGTGTGTGCATTAAGGAACCTGTCCCATGTGTGTGCACTGGAGGACCTGGCCCATGTGCCCATAAAAGGACCTGTGGATTAGCTCATTTACATGTGAAATTTTCCCACTAGTCATTGCATGTGCATTAACTGTTCATTGGGTGTCCCCTTAGACCTGGTCACTGGGCCATCTTTTCCGTATGGGCTTGGAGCATGTAAATAACGGTCCAATTATGACTAACAACTGATTTATCACATTTAGAAATATTTTTTATGTGAATGTGGCTCATTTTCATGCAGGTAAAAATACAATTTTGGATATTTGGAGTGAAAATGTCATTTTCTCTTGATTTTTGTATATACATTTCTACCTTAAAAATGATCTAAGACTGGCCCAATATCTATTTTTGGCTTCTTTTGAGGGTTAGAGTGAGTATACATTAGTTGTGGTTCTTTTTTAAATGATTCGAAGCAAGGTGATGCTTGTTTTATTTTATAAAAGTTGTTCAACTGATGAATGAGTGTGTGTTTCGACACTCACACATGAATCCCTTCAATGGTCATTTATACATATTGGCCTTAGAGCATGTAAATAAGGGTCCAATTATGATCTCAAATTATATATTTCATCTAGAAATGTTAATGATATGCTTTGATATGCTCTTATTCTTGCAGACCGAAAATATATTTTTTGATACTTGAGGTTGAACAAATATTTCTTCTTCATTTTTTTCATGAATTTTAATCGGGGAAGGGTCCAAGGGTTGATTAAAATATATTAACAGCTGTTTTGGGGGGTTTTCCTTGATTTTTCAATAAATTTCTGCCTTGAAAATTATCTAAGAGTGGCCCAATATTATTTTCGGCTTCTTTTGTATAGATTAATTATGGTTCTGTTTGAAATCATTAAACTGGGGTATCATTGTGTGTGTTTCAACATTCACACATGAAATCCCTTCAATGATTACCACTTGAGCCTTTAAGCATGTACATAGAAGTAAAAAAGAAATTCATTTATTACACTGAAATGTTTGATCGAGAATGTGGCTCTTATCCTTGCAGACCAAAACTATATTTTTTTGATTATTTGAAAAAAATGCAATTTGTTATTGTTTCTTTTTATCAATTTCTGCCCTAAAAATTGTTTAAGTGTGACCCAATATATATTATCCACTGTGCTTTGGGGTTGAAAGTGATTATAAATCAATTGTGTTTCCATTTGAAATGATTCAAAGCAAGATGATCGTATTTCTATTTCATAAAAGTTGTTCAACTGATGTATTAGTGGGGGTGTTTTGACACTCATGTGTGTAATCCCTTCAATGATCCTTACATATTAGCCTTGGAACTAGTAAATGGAAGTCAAAGTTTGAGTTCAAATGGATTTTTCACATTTATGAATGTTAGTGATGGTATTTAGGCTATTATTCTTGTGAACCCAAAAGAATTTTGTCTTATTTGGGGATAAAAAGTTATTTTTTTCTCGATTTTTCCATAAATTCCCGTGTTGAAAAGCATTCAAGGGTTGCCAAGTATATATTTTTGAATGTCATTTTGGGTTGAAAGTGATTGTAAATGAGTTGTGATTCCATTTGAATTGATTCAAAGCAAGATGATGCTATTTTGATGTCATGAAGATTGTTCAACTGGATTATTATTGTGTTGTTTACATGCTCAAGTGTGAAATCCCTTTTTAAAAAGGGAAAAATCCATTCGAACTCAAACTTTGACTTCCATTTACTAGTTCCAAGGCCAATATGTAAGGATCATTGAAGGGATTACACAAATAAAAAAGAAAATGGGAAAGAAAAATAAACAAAAAAATAAAAATGTAAGGTCAATGAACCTTGGAATAAAAAAAACACTAACTGCCTCCATTTCGTCAGAATTGACCATATAAGCTTTTTTTTTTACACTTTGAAGACTTGTAAAGTACTTAATTTTTAAGAAGAATATGGTTTAACCCAGGGGGTATAGAAATTTAATTCAGAAGGATGCTAAAGTCATTTTAATTGTTTTTACATCATAAAGAGAGCACTTGATGGCAAATCTAAATGTTTGTATTACCAAATGTAAATGATTGGGATTGACTCACATGTAGACTAAAGTTTGATATATAAATTATATAAATTATTGGGTCTATTGATCTTGATATCATTCAATATAGGCCTATAGCATAGGGTCTGTCTCTGAATTCTCTGCCTTACTGTTAGGCTGAGTAAAGAAAATGTTGTGTAGGCTTATGTTCTGACCCCACTTTCAACGAACTAAATTAAACTAAGTATCACAACTATATATAAATATTATTGGGTCTATATACACATGTGGACCACCTCTCTCTGCTGAATCGTCCTTCAAATGCTCCTGTATATACTGGAAGAAGGTGATTCAAATAGACCCAATGATAAAAATATATAGACCCAATAATATAAAAAAAGATATTTGTTCCTCAAACTATTGAAATTATTGACTGGATCTGCAGAAGACTGTACTACTTTGATATTCTTCATATCCCTATCATTAGAAATCGCAATATTGAATCATCATGTAACCATAAATGTTTTTATATATAATATTGGGTCTGTATATCTTGACTAGATCTATCACTATAATTCGAAATCCAGTATAGGGTCTGTCCCAGAATTCAGCACTGTCCCCCTCATTGTCAATCAAAGAGAGGAAAACAATATTGCATGTGTTCTGATCCCACTTTCCATAACAACATTGTGAATAAAGATGGTCATATGTTTTATTGGGTCTATATATTCATTATTGGGTCTATATGTTTTTATTATTAAACTATACGTTCTTAACTAATATAGCAAACAAACCATGTCTATTCTACAATAAACTTCTCTCTAAATAACCAAAATTTTGTAAACAGTTCCAAACTAAATGCAATAATGTATCACGATTTTAGAAAATTACTATTCGGTCTATGTATACACATGTGGACCGACCTTTTCTACTGATTTGTCCTTCAAATGCACCTATAGTATATAGATACTATTGGGTCTAAATAAACATGTGGACCAGCATTTCCTACTGATTCATCCATCAAATACTTTTGTATAGTTAAAACAACAGAATATTATTAAGTTTAGCCCTCTAAATCCAGTTAGACCAGTTATTTCTTTTCAATGGATCAAGCCATTTCAGGCAGATATTGTAAACTCGTGATAGGGACCCAATAAGTATAATAACTCTGATACTGGCTTGTTGAAACATGACTCTAGTCATGTGCA
This sequence comes from Sthenelais limicola, assembly GCA_942159475.1. NCBI lineage: Eukaryota > Metazoa > Annelida > Polychaeta > Phyllodocida > Sigalionidae > Sthenelais > Sthenelais limicola. Next base: position 63,531,087 of record OW804095.1, on the reverse strand, counting down.
ACTGTTTTTCTAAATAATAAGAACATTGTGGAACATTTTATGAGAGGGAATACATTTCTCTCTAAATAATGATTTCAAATTGTCATTGAATCGTCAACAAGAATGGTCATATGTATTATTGGGTCTATATATTCTTTATTGGGTCTATATGTTTTTATTATTAAATGATATGTTCTTAACTAATATAGCAAACAAAATCATGTCTAATGAACAATATAAAATGGTGTGTAGAACTGAATAAATGTTCTGCTATTGGTATGTATTTATACAAGAAATGTTGGTTGATTCGGAATTATAGACCCAATAACTAAATTTATTATACGCGCATGCTATATGAGAAGTGCTATAAGTGGGGTGCTATAAAAATAGTCATATAGGACGCATCCTATATGAATGTAGTTGTCTAAAAATAGCTCTATTTATATGCTTCGCGGAGCAATGGATGTAAACAAATCCCCGCGAAGGATGTAAACAAATCCCCGCGATCGGTAATCCACCCGTGATTCTGGTACTATGATTAGAAAAATACATAATAAAAATCCCATCATTAAATAGAGCAATAAATTCTCTATTGAATGATATAAATTTTATTAATGTAGCTAAAGAAATGGCTGCGATATGAACGTTTTAAGTCAACAATATAACTTGGCTAATAACGGGGCTGTCAGCGGGGCTGGCAGTGGGGCTGGCAGCGGGGCAGTGGGGCTCTCTGAGACTTCTTTAATATTTTTTCAGTGATATCTGATAACATATGATCAAATTTTATGCACATATAATAAATATAGAATGGAACTCGCTGGCAATAATCGAAAGTTTATAGGACTTGATTCGGCCACATAAGCACTCTGCCTACGGCATCGTGCTTATGTGGCCGAATCTCGTCCTATAAATTTTCGATTATTGCCAGCTCGTCCCATTCTCTCTCTATATAGACCCAATAATATATATATAAACAATATTAGGTCTGTATCCTTGCCCATTCAGTTGTGCTAATGACATAAATTCTATGTGTTTGTAATATGCAATGACTATAATACATTTCTTTATACTATAGCAATAATACCCGAGGTTTTGGATGGTCTGGGTGGTCTATAGATGCATAGACACATGTATGATATTGAAAATTAAGTTATAATTCCTAGTGAAGTGTTACTGAAGTTGTCACTCATATAGGTGATGCTACATGAATAACTTTCATAAGGGACTATTGGGTCCACAGACATCGGTCACTGTTTTATCTCTGAAATTCATAGTTTCCATAACAAGATTGTCAACAAAAATGGTCATATGTATTATTGGGTCTATATATTCATTATTGGGTCTATATGTTTTCAGTATTAAATGATATGTTCTAATATAGCAAACTAATATAGCAAACAAAATCATTCCTAATCTACAGTAAAAAAAGATTTGTAGTACTGAATTAATTAATGTTCTGCTATTGGTATGTACTTATAAAAGAATTGCTGGTTGATTCGGAATTATAGACCCAATAACCAAATGTATAGACCCAATAATATATATATATGAACCATATTGGGTCCTTATCCTTGCCCATTCAGTTCATGTGTTTGTAATATGCAATGACTATAATACATTTCTTTATACAGATGCATAGACACATGTATGATATTGAAAATTAAGTTATAATTCCTAGTGAAGTGTTACTGAAGTTGTCACACATATAAGTGATGCTACATGAATCACTTTCATAAGGGACTATTGGGTCCACAGACATCGGCCACTGTCATCTCTGAAATTCATAGTTTCTAAGAATATGCATATGTCTATGTGCACATTCATCAGAATATTTTCTTAATCAGAATATTTTCTTAATAGATATATGAAGACATATGATGTTAAAGAAGAATTTACAGTCTCAAGTAGAATGTTACTAAGTTGTCAGTATATATATATATTTGCATTTCATAAGTGATTATTGGGTCTACATTCATAACTTTCTGACAGCAAATATTGGGTCCTTGAGAAATAGGTCAAATTGTCACCTGATATTTTCAAAGCAGATGATTGGCAATGGCATTTATATATATATAGTAATTTCCTCTGGTCTCTCTAGGTGTCACTAGCTGACAGGGGGTAGTAATGGGGAGGACCCAATAAACATGTTTTAGAAAGTTAGGCTGAAAATGCATAAAACTAAAAAAGGAATTGAAATAAAGCAACATTGTTATTGGGTCCACCAAGTTATTGGGTCATGACCCGATAAGCGGATCGAAGGACCCGATAAGCCTATCACGACCCAATAGCATGAGTCTAAAACTGACAAAAAAACCCAAAAGACCCAATAAATGGGTGTTTTTAAAACTATATATATATATATATATATATATATATATATATACCATGACGTTATACATTGTAATATAATTAATGTAGTGAGTTTAAGCTCCCTTCAGCCCCAGCCCCCACTCCCCACCTACATACACACAATCCCCTCCACGCGTCCCTCAACAGCTATGAAATAAGCGCAGAACTATATATTACGCGGCAGTCATGATCAATCAATAAAGTGATTAAACTTGTTATTTTCGTCGGCTTCGCAGGATTATGTTATATAAATTACTATGTATTGTTTAAATAATGGTTGGTGCAGATACTGACTACCAGATCGTACTGCTGTTGTCCCTAATATAATTATTATTAAGTGAGAGTGACCAGGCACCCCTGAATAAAATCTCTCTCCCCCCCCCCCCCCCCCCCCAAAAAAAATAAAAAAAATCGAACTCTCGCCAATATGGCAACCGTACTAATGACTCCGATAGACGCGCCAATGCAGAAACGCGGGAGTCGTTGCCCCCAGCAACCGTACTGCACAAACTACGGTGGCCCAACAAGCGAGGCAGGAGAATGATTATATATACTTTCATCAAATATATCCCATTAACTCAGTAGAAAGATTGTTTGAACTTTTTGTGACTTCTTTTATTTCCTTAATATGCCTCAACGTTTCGAGTATACATTACTCTTCATCAGGAAGCTTATAAGGTTAAAATAAGTTTTATGACTCAATCTTGGATCTTTTACGTCTGTAAATGAATTAATTTGCCTGTTGTTCAGATCGGTTCAGATGCATACACAACTTAATCCCATACACTGCATGAATGAAATTTAAATCCGCAGAAGTAGCTAGACGTGGCATGACTGGACAGGTGACGTACGTGTCGGCAAGAAATGGCAAGCTAGCTAGACATGCGAATACAGGCCAACGCTGGGCTGGGTCTTGTTCTGTTTACTGGCAGCATGTGTTAGTTTACTCAGGCCATCTAATAATCAATATAGATGTTTACCAACCGGCTAAAACAAACGTAACCCTCCACATGCTGCAAACAGGACTGCATGCATGCGTGGCCGCCAATCTACCCTGCATCAGGTACAACCCACATGAACCCAGAGGTAATGGCTCAATGAAGTCAGTCTCAGGTGTTCTCTATACCAACCTACGTCCGCCACCAAATGTTTAGGCAGATTTGGCGGGTATATTTATAGTTAGATATAGATAGGGATATCGATTCTTTATTGTATTTTTGAGGAAATACAAATCTATACTAAACATGAAATATCAAATATAATTGAATTCATGATTGGACTAATTGTATGCATGTATTGATCAACATTGGCTTCATGGCTTCATCAGACTTCGGGCAAGGACCTATAGTTGTATGGTTTCTGTATTTCACAGGAAATTTAAATGGATTACACATGTAATATATATGTTCTACTGCCATAACTGCAGAGAAATTGAGAATAGAGCGCTGATGTAGTGTATATATGTGTGACAAGAATGGCAGCAAATTTAATAATCTGTGTTATTCAACTAAATCTATGTCCACAATTTCAAACATCCTTTGATTATGTGTTATATGAGAGTATGTACACACATACATGTATACTGTAAACGTATTTATTTTCACGCGGATTTAAATTCGCGCAGCAAGGAAGCCTCACACCATATGTTTATACAATAATTATACCTTTCGCACATTATTTATTTTCACGCACAACAATTGGTGCGCTAAGATAGTGGAAATAAATACTACGCGAACATTAATACGTTTACAGTATATAACTATACGCCTGTTTTGCTAAACACACATCGAGCTTTTGTACATGGAGATTTTACGTTTGCTGTGACCAAGGCAGTCGCGAGGGATCAATATACAGGGTACGTGATATTTGAGAAAGAGAATATTTTCACTCTTGACCTACCTTGAATGATTCCCAGTATGCATTCACAATGCACTCGGCTGCGGCCTTGCTGGCGGCGTAAGGGTTTGTGGGGGCCATACGAGATTCTTCATTGAGGGCCTGCGAGTGCAATAATACAGGCAATAGTATTAGTTTAGTATTCATAGAAATCCAAAAAAGTACGATTTCCCCCCCAAATATTGAATTCGAACAGGATCAATAGTACTTTTTGGCCTACCATTTAAAGTATAGTAGGTGTATTTATCAGAATCTTCCTACCGTAACAAGGAAGTAATTTACTATAGTTTTGGCTGAGTAAGTAACAATAATAAGACAAAAATGGTCTCCTCTTCACCAACGCTATTACGACGGTAATCATAAATATACTATGCCCTGTACGAACATGGATATCAAGTATCAGAGAGGACAGAACGTCGCTGTGGTAGATGAGCTTTCATTGTACATGAAAAATGTTAAATTGGAAAGCTGCTTGTATACATATCATACACAGAACTAGCAGATGTAGTTACGTATGCTACTGGGGCTATATTGACTAAACGCCTCATGCAATTGTTTCCCTTCCCATTTTGGGAGCCTGGATGCACGGTTCACTCTGAAAACCTTTAGAAATTGATCCCGAATAATTACCAAAGAAAAATAAATGTATAAAAGTATTTCCTGATAATAATAGTTCTTATTCTAATTGTACCCTCAGTACATATAATTAAACCCCTTGAGATAAAATCTTTCGCTTGAGATAACAAAAAAATAGGCAACATATGTGGTCCATGAAATGATGCGCAATGTCGATCTGATCTTTTGTAATCAATAATTTCGACTCACAATATTATGTGACACCCATCGTGAAACATACTGAAACAGATTAATTACGTGTAGTGTTAGTGTTAGGTTGAAAAATAGATTATTCAACCAAATATGCCTGATGAGCTTCTCAGAGTAACGAAACCATATGTACCAAACACAATTCATATAAGGTGGTGGAAGGGCCGGGCGCTCCATTATTTATTCATAATAAATTAATAAGAAGAGAGTGAAATAATTTTCTTTCCGGGCAATAGAGTTGAGCGCGCCATGGTACAACCCACCACACATTGGCCATCACACCTTGGTCTCCAACTATTAGTAGAACGCCACTAAAAAAGGAAATTTTCTATCGACGGTCACAAACAAAATGAAATCGGGAAGGGGATAATGACGAGTGACATTACCTTGACAGAGTTCCCGCCATATACTTCATCAGTGCTGACGTGAATGAAACGCGTTACTCCAGCTTCAAAAGCAGTATTGATTAGTACGTGGGTTCCATATACATTATTCCACGTGAAGTCCAATGAGCACCAGAATGAAAGATCTGTAAAAAAAAATGTGACAGTTTCCTATAGATTGAGTCTACGCTAAAAGGAGATTATTCAAACAAATCATTCAAATTATTATTCAAACAAATTATTCATAAAGTAGAAGAAATGTTAAAAATATATTTATAACAGAGAAATAAATAAAATTTAACAGCCAAATCAAATGAAGCTCTATGCACTCAAACACCATGCACTTAAACACCATGGTTGATGTTTTTAAAAAAATATTTCATCTTGAAAACAATAAAGAACGACCAGTATAATTATATACTTACCAACGTGGGATTGAGCAGCAAAGTGCATCACCGTGTCAATTTTTTCTTCTTGGAAGACATAACGCATGAAGTCTGCCTCACAAATGTCTCCCTATGTAGTGGGTATAAAATCAACAGACCGTTTTGTTTCCTTCATTTGCATCGATGTACACGATTTTATATAATATACAAATATAAGAGATCTAGGTTATATCTATCATGATAAGGAGTCGAGTAATGCATTGCAATGAAAGCAATTATGTAAGGTTTGGGACATATTAAACACATTCTCTTTATCTGGATTTTTATTGTCTGAGGTGCATAAACCTTCGGTTATAAAATTTCTATTTGGAGACACACTCCATGTAAGCTGACATTCCAAAGGTTCTTTACCTGGACAAATTTGAAGTTGGGTCGTTCCTTGACCTGCTTGAGATTTTTTACACTGGCACAGTAATCTAACTGAAATACAAGGAAGTTAATAAATAAAGAATGTATTGATTCTTGTGGTTTTCTTTTATATTTTGCAGGCGCTGAAAATATTTATTATTCCTTCTTGTCAATAATGAAGTCAGAAAAGACAATAGCTATAAAATAATTAACTAAAGGTTTCTTCTATACATATAATATGGCGTGGACTGTTGCTTAGATCATTTGAATGATGTATTGACCACCAGGAGTAATTACATTCTCCTCTTCTAATTAAGCATGTTTCGAATATCTGACCTCCTTTGAATGTATCGATCACACAATAGTATGCATTACATTAAAGGTAAATGCCAGCGTCGTCAGCACTGTTGCAGGCGGAGTTCAAGGAACTAATGCATGAACATATATTTTAGGGGGGACTGAAGTTTATTACCATTCACTATGGATGTCAATGGGGGAAAAGCATATTCTCAGTTTTTATTGAATAATTATTTTTAGTTCTATGACACCCTTTTTTTAAAAATAGGGGGTGAAAAATGATATGTCAGCTATGTATACATGCAGATTTTACAGGAAGTTGCATGATTCAATCATCTGAAATTCTGAAAAAATGGGGGAAAAGCCTTTTTCTTATTGACTCCTATAGTGAATGGTAGTAAATTTCAATGGTCCCTGAAATAACGACTAATTCTATGACATATGGTTTTTATTGGCTTTTTGGGTTCCTCCAACCATGTTCTTTCTAAATCCAAAGTTTTAAAAATTATCCATGATTCGATCCTTCTTTTTTTATTGAACGCTGGCATTTACCTTTAATATGAAGGATGTTTTGATAAGACAATTTCAGAAAGTTCAAACTTCTAGCGCATTATGTACATCAATTTAGCAGAGTCCTAGAATGAGTGTGTGTTTACGAGGACAACGAAAAGGATACCATCTCAGAGGCAGATGTAAAAGAATTACCTTGTCAAGAACGACCACATAGTACTCTGGATATCGCTCTACAAGGGAAATGGCAACATGTGATCCTCTGCAAAGATAAAACACATAATATAAGACGTTAAATTTGATTTTGACCAAGTTCCAGATATTGAGTTTGGGTCTTTATTATTATTTATTAATACACATGTAGTATCCATCCAACATATCAGGATACATATGTATACTTAGCACTAAAGGCATTCTGAACTGAACATACATCATTTAGCATGAAGATTTTTTTTTTTTTTTTTTAGTTTTTTTTTCACATATTCATTTAGCATGAAGAGCACATAGGTCTAGCAGTTGACATGCATGCATATAGATAGAACATCAAGTTATCAATAGACATCAATAATTGGTATCAAGCACGGAATGATACTCCAAACATATTAATAAAGATTGACATTTTATCTTACTTCTGGTCTGGTTGATATGGTAAATGGGAAGAAAAGTAAGTTTGAGACAATTCTGTCAGCTATATTGGACAGTATTCCCCTCAGTATTGTTACATTATATGATACTCTGTACTTACATAAATCCACAGCCTCCTGTGAGTAATATGCGTTTCTTGTAGGGAGAGGGACTGGGTTGGTTTTCTAAAGGTTCCATATTTCCAAGTGGTCTGTTTTGCTGCTGCGGGCTCTGAAAAAAGAATTGTATATCTGAAGATATTTATAAACTATATCTATGCAATGGATTTTCCTCGACATTTTCAAAAATGCTATTATTGGGTGGATTAACAGGCTGCGATACCTGCGACTCAAAGTTTGTTGTAGATATTTATTAAACTAAGTCCTCGACGGATACAAATAAGGTGCTGAACTGTAAACCACAAGGATTTCAGGCATATCATGTTGAAAAAGCGCCATGTTAGAAAATTGAGGAAAAATATATATAGTAAAGATAGCATTATCTTTTCACGAGAAAATGGATGTCAATTAAAGCAAATTGAAAGAAGGACAATCTGTAGATCTATTTCTACATTTCTTAAGTTTATATGAAAACTATAATATCTTGGAAATGAATATTAATGTTGGAAAATGAAGAAACGAGAAGATTTATTAATCGTCAACGCATAACGTCATGGAAACAATTACGCTGCATTAAACTGTGAATAAACCAGGAAACAGAATAATTTAGTAAGTATTCGATATTGCGAATGTAACCTAGCTGAGGAACGATATGACTCAAAAGTTAATTATTTCAGGTAAAGATTTATCTCGCTCCCCTCGCATTTTGAAAGATGCATACCGTCGCAAAGTACACGAGGATATTGTAATTAGTTTATAAGAGAGGGGCTAATCACAATCAATGGTTTCTTGGATGGTGTTGTTCGGTTTCGAACGAATGAAGAGTTCATAGGGAGAAATGTTAATATCTTGCATTATACACCAAGCAAAAAAGCTATAATATATGGAAAAAGAAAGTATATATATATGAGGGATACATTACAGGAACGTACACATAATGAAGACAGTATATCTAAGAGCCATAACGGACATGAGAACCCTAAAGAGGTATAGTAATGCTCTGTAACGAAATTTTCAAAAAGCCAGTACAGTGCCGGGAGTTTGTTTCTGAAAAGGATTTATATAATATATTTTATAACTCCAGGTAATGTTGTAATTATGGAGTAATTGTAATTATAAAGTGACATTTTTAAAGGAGAAAGTTTAAAACCAGGCAGATTGTGGAATAGGCTAATCAGTGCCATCTGAGTAACATAAATTGTATGAAGAAGAGATAATTGAATAACGTTGCATGGATAATTATATAAAAAGGTAGCTTGCTATTTGCTGCACTTTGATTGAGATCTATATATGTTCTTAATTTATGAACTCATTGTTTATATTATATGTACAAAATACCAAGATAATATTAATTCCAGAAAATGTTGTGAAAAGCGAAATTAAAGATATACAGGCAACGTCACAATGACGATTAAAACATTTGATATAGAAAATAAATACGAGATAAAATAGAATCCAATATTAGAGGTATATCTTTAAATAAGACAAGAGTCAGTTCTTGAATCAAATATTCAATGACATTGTCAGAATAAATGGACATTGAACGCATGGTAACATGGCAACGCATTATATATATACCTTGCGCCACTCCAACAGCCATGTGGGCAAAGTTGTATAGGTGTAACAGCCACGAAGAGACTTTTCTTTACAAACGTACCAATAATTTATCCCACTATTCCAATTATGATACATAAATAAACCTCGTATTCTCCTAAAATAAATGTTAAAAAAGATCGGTCATAATTATATAGTCATGTTTCACCCATTGTAGCCAACGTTGTACCATGTTAATTCTGTCTGAGACCGGTTTTAATTGTAAAGGTTGTATATCCAAAGAAAAATTATGAATATATGTATTCTGTCGTTAATAAGGGGATGAGAGAACCAATGGCAAGCATCATAATTGACCGTTATCTTCGCTAATAGCTCTACTTTATGTTACTTACGTGTCGCTGACCCGATGATTGATGTCTTCTGTGCATTCTGAGTAATGATATCTATAAGCATGGATTTAAGATATAACCATGAATTTCTCCCACTAAATAAGCAATGTTTAGCAAGAAATCGAGTTGCCTTCCTTCACCAATGCTGTTGCTACTATTTAAGTGATTCGCTTCGTTTTAGCAGCAGACAGATAAATAAAGAGCACATTACTTATGATCTGACCACCGCCCGTATATATGAATATAATCAACACTCAGACCGAAAATACACACAGATTTTAACTATTTGTGGTCACGATTGGATGGGAAATATAGAGCATGACCTACATTGCCTCCTTAATTAACAATTCATTTAGATGGAGGCCTGCAGGTAATTTAATCCTCGCAATTGTTTTGATAATCGCTTCTTAACATGAACCGCCTTAGCCAATGCAACCATATTTGTAATAAGTATAACTGGTGGATTTAGTTAATTACGGAAAAAAGGGATTTTTTTTGTACAATACTAAAAGAATTCTGATATACCCCTCATATGTTTATACTTATAAGACTAATTCTAAAAAGTCGGTTGAAGGAGCGTGAATTTCGCATAAGTTTCACAGCAACTAGTGTGATATTAACCCAAGCGACTGAAATCAACTGCTTCTCATTAAACCACTGATGGTTTAACACTGACCATATATGTGGTGAACCCGAAACACTGATATAGATAGCTATAGATGAGATGAGCGGTTTGGTGACCATAGTTGCGTACATTGAAATAACTGTTTCGCGTACATAAATGAACGTTGATAAAGACACCGATTCAACTAATCATTTAAACTATTCTCAAAATTAATCGATTTCATATGTAAAATGATCTGTTAATCAGTTTGTTACATCCCGAACTATTGAAACGATACAAGCACACGACCGTCCCCCGTTCAAGCTACCATGCAACTGAAAAAATGTGCATCCCAAACTAAACCCTTGAATTGGATACCAATGTAATAACCTTGCCCTTTTATTTGTATCTACAAAATGTCCAATACCTTCTTACAGGATCTATAAGATAAAATGCCCGAGGCAATTGTAGGTGAATAGCAAGTACTCAACAAATATTTAAATGTAATGGTCGATCAAACTATATCACTCTATAATTCACTCCGACCTTCATACTTAAAGCCAGAATTATTTTATTTCATCTCCAGTAGAAGAAGCTTGACTTCTTTAAGACAGACATTAAGTCCTCTTTTACACATTTTTAGATTTGTATACGATACTGTATTGAATGAGAATTACATCATTTGATAAGAAATAACCCAACACCTATGTGCCCAGCAACACAGAATGGTCTACGACACAGAATATAATTCGAGACGAGACTATTTTGATTATTATTGTTTGGAATCCAATATTTTTTTTAAAAAAACATACAAGAAAAGTGGTGAAAGGGGAACTGGTTCCTGTATGTATACATATAAGAAAAAAATAGTAGAAGAACGCAACGTTTGATTAAATCCGCTAGTGGCAAATGGAAAGGGGGAGTCAAATCTAGCTTGGGCGTTGCTCAGAAAACATTATAATATTTTGGCGCACCCAGCAGTGCTAGAGCTACAGTGTTTCTGGGGTCAATGCCTAATTCCCATTTTCACGAGTTCATATAGAAACTGAAAGCTCATCGTATGTCACGATAGTATTCACAATGTAAACCTAGCCAAGGAGCCGCCAAATATGGGGTGGGGCGTTGAACCCTATCTGCAAGCTAGTCTTTTTCATTGTATGGAGAGAACGAATGAGAGCGCGACAGCTTTCTACGGATGGTATGTACGATGGGAGATGAAAGGAAAGCAAGATGTAGATGTTATGTAAAGCTAGGGTTATTAACATTTAAACAGAAATACTTAAGTGTGTCGTTAATTGTTTCTGTTTAAATGCACTTAAAAAAACACCAGTATTTTAATTGACTAGATTTGAAATTTGGTGCACCAATATTTTAAGTAGACTAGATTTGAAATTCAAGAAAACATATTTGGCAATGAAGGTGCATTGGTGCACTTAGGGCGAATCACGCCGGTCACGCTGGACGCAACACGGCGTACGTATAGCGGCATATTCACGACATGACATTACAGGGAAACAGAAACGAAACGAATAAATCATTAGTAATGCGACATGTCGATCTCAATCTGCATCAGCTTTTCCTGTTTGGGCGGAACTTTATATAATCTCACAGGGGCTGATTTATTTGCCCCGCCCCACGCTATAGCTCCCCATAATTCTCTAAGTAAGAGGGATTGTAAATGTAACTTGTAAGATTTGATAAATCCAGTCACAAATATATCAGTGGGTGTTTCAGCTTTAAGAATATGATTATAACCTTGATGAACCATGATGTAGGTGTATAAATGACACCAACACGTCGGTCACATTGCAAATACAACTACAGCAATTTAACCTAAAAAATCGTCATTTGGTTCTTATTCCGGATTTGATGTTATGTTCCCCTATGAAACATAATTATAACTGTTGGTGGGAAAGGCAATACTTTTGAACATGCATAGTTTATAATATTGGAATAAACGATAAAAGAGGATATCCTCCACTTAGAGGATATGCGCATTATTCATACTGCCAAGTGATGTCCTAATGTATGTGCCATACCGCATTTATAACCAATACAAAACACACACCGCCCTGAGACGATTCCAATTATCGTGAAACTCTAGGACTGTAATGATATATATCATCTGAGTGTACTCATGAATGTTAATCATATATGAGGTAAACGTCCATGCAGAGATCGAGGTGAACATATTATATAGATAATCGATCAATTATATCTTATCTCATCATTAAACAGCTGAAGGCGTTTACCGAGACTATTATTGAATCAGCCAGTTGCTTCCTGGGCACCTTCCATATAATTGAACGTTAAATAGTTTGTTTTAAAGGTTGCTATAAACCAAGCTTGAAAGGTTGCTATATAAACTAAGCTTTACCTCGATCTAACGCTCTAGTCAACAATGAATCCCCAGTATTATCATCAATAATCAATGAAGGAACTCAATCCCAGTCGGGTAGAATCCGTATGTGATGCCTCACGCTAGGACACGGAATCATTTTTTTTCATTAATTATAAAAGAGTGGTGACTTGGTAATTAGAGGCATGACAAGCTGGACTGTCAGCAAGTAGGCGAGCATGTCCACGCCTGTATGGAGCTGCCCAACCCATGTTCGGACCGACCACAGTCCCTAATCACTAGTCATATTGACCGTCCTGCTTTCCCTGATATTACTTTAAGTATCCATATTGTATGAGGAAATGCAGTAAAGTGTGTACTTGGCAAAAACAAAATCTACAAGTACTGATGAGGCAGACACAATTATTAATCGAACTGAGGCCATTCTTAGGCCTCTGCAGGTCAAAATGAATGTTTATGGAAACCTTATGAGGAAGTAGCTATCAACCTACCTGTGAATAGGTGCAGAATATGCTGTGACCACCTTAGTCCGTACGGGCGTGGAGTTGGAGTGGGAGTGACCGAAGTAGGGAATGCGATTGCTATATGAGCACTCAAACAAACCACATACCTGTGAGGCCACGAACAGGTGCCTGGTGAAAGCTGAAACAGGTGGCCATGCATGAAGAGGCACGGCTGGGTAATGCTGCCTGGCTTGGTGTTCGCATCCACTCTTTCAAGATATCAAAATATCTTAAGTGAATGTACCATGCAATTGAAACGAAAGTACTTCCTCTTGTGGTAAACATTCTAGGCTCAGAGTTAAATTAACCTTAAGCTTCAAAAACATGTGCCTCCTCTGACTAAAATGTACCGCCTCAATTGGGACAAATATCAAATTCATAGAGGATGAATCTTGGGGAAAAATTATCCAAGTTGAAAAAGATGATTTTATTTGTTTCAGATCGATAATAGAAAATTTATTTTGTGCTACAAACGATCTTCAATCGCTTCGTGAACACTAATAATTAGGGACTGCATGGCCACTTACCGTAACGCCCGGTCTTCTAATGAGTATTATAATCCATATGGTAATGTGTTGAGTTTATCAAGGATTTGTTAATTAATTTACATTTTTTTATATGAATTTCCATGTTTCAACTTTCATTTCCTTCCATTCAGAATGAACGTGGGGAATGCTTAAAGGTCCTGAGATTGCCCCCTCTTGGAAATGTAGCCGGCACAGCCCACGGTAAACATAAAAACATGTTAATCAAACAGTGGGGCCTGTGGACAAATAACTGCATGTACCCTGGTTTACTTGCTCAATACTTGATAGATATACGTGTTCACACATAGAAATGTCATGTTTCGGTGTATGTTTTGAGCATTAAGACAATATTTTATATGGGAAAAAATATGGGTAGTGATCGAAGGTACAACACTATCCAGATAGATATCGTCTCATATCCATTTCGAGTTGAATTTTATTTTTATTCTGTTTTTTTTTAAAACTTTTATTCATGACACCTGTCATCTGGGCTTTTTGAGTTCTATTTTTATGCCATTATGTATATTTAATCTAAAGAGATAAAGTACTGTTCAACAGGGAAAAAACGGAAAATGAGAGTAGTATAGGGCGTACGTTTATATTCCACCCTAAATGGTAGTTTTTTTTGCATTTCCCTTTGATGTTTCTATGTCGGCATGGGATTAGCGAGATTTACATGCCTGAGGCTATATCGGCTTAAGTGGGGTATGTATTGTTTCCTTTTGTTTGGGATGGCCTGAGGATATGACATGTGTCGGAGAACAATTAAAATATGACAATGCAGTCTGAAAACAATTAAAATATTGCTTAAACTTTGCCTCGTGAAAGAACATGGTTAATCAAGAAATAAACTAACCTTGGTGAAGTTTATTTCAGGTTATGCAGAGCATCGTAGTCGTTATAGACGGTAGTACAGGGGAGATACGTCACGCGTATCGATGACGTCACACTTTCCAGCCACGGTGAGGGGACTAAGTACTCGTTATAGATCCCCATAATTATCGATAATCTAATCGAATTATAGCAGAGTAGTACAGGTAGAAATTACAATTAATTTCTGGGAGGGAAGGGTGGGCCCCTGTACTACCGTCTATAACGACTACGATGCTCTGCATAACCTGAAATAAACTTCACCAAGGTTAGTTTATTTCTTGATTATGCTTCGCATCTCCGTCGCTAGACGGTAGCACCGAGGAGACTTTCAAGTCTTAGTCACCGAACCCTCAATAACTATACTTTTTTAATATAAAAATGACTCACAAGTCAAATTTACACCTTTTTTGGTTAGAGGTGAAAGGCTTAACCTCACTGTTTAATGAACAGTTCAATCATTACAAAGATCAATCAAGTAAACCCTTAACAATCTCGGGTAATTACAGTACACCCAAATACAATTTCCGGGTAAATAACAAACAGAGAGAATCCTCTCTGAATAACTCATGGTAACAATTAACTACCACCTAAATTACTTCCTACTCAGCAATTTATGAGCAATATCTTCTTCAGATATTACCGGTTTTTTGTAAAACCGTCTGAACGTGTTTTCGGAGGCCCAACGACCTCTTTTCAATATTTCAGTAACAGATACGTCCATAGAAGCTAATTTTGAGACAGCCGCCGAGCGGGTACTGTGAGCCTTAAAGACCCCAGTATCCACCCCACTGACTGCCAGCATCTCCTTAACCCACCTAGAAACCGTGTTCGTCGACACTGGTTTGTAAGGCGGAACATAGCTCAAAAGAAGTTGCCCAATTTTCTTCCCCTCAGAGTTCTGATCTCTGAGTTCTTCGGTTCTAAGTAAATACTCCTTAGTAACCCTTACTAGGCAAACCCTAGGGTCTTCCAAAAACGCTTTACTCGTGAAGACCTTCAGTGGTCTTCCAGGTTTTGAAGTTTTCAACAATTTGTTTATCACAAAAAGCACCTTGTTTTCTCTAAACAAAACATTCTCCGCATCAATAGCTACAATCGTTTGCAACCTTTGTGCGTGGATTAACAAGAACAGGGTAACAAATTTTAACGTCAACCACTTCAGAGAAATACCCCTAACTGGAGAAAGTTCTCTCAGGTATTCAATAACGATATCAGTATCCCATGTCTCTACATAGCGACATGATGCTGGGCGTCTATTACCTATACCTCTGAGGATATGTCTTACAACACTATCTTTCCCGAAGGTTTTCCCCCCCTTTTCAAGCATAATAGCTGAAAGAGAACTTCTAGCTACATTCAACGAACTATAAGAATAGCCCAAGTCAAAGAGCATGGCCAAGAAATTTATGCCAACAGTGAAATCACAAGAGTGAGGATCTACTCCTTTCTCAAAACAGAAACATCTCCATTTCCGTAAAAATACATTGTACACTTTTTTAGTTTCAGGTCGCCAAGAGTACTCATATAATTCTCTAGCAGTCTTAGAAAGATTTAATCCAGAAATCTGGCGTTCCCACAAAGAGCGATTATCAGTTCTGTCTCTGTAAGATTGTCCTCTTGGGACTTGAAGGCCGGTATGAGGTTCATTCGCCCTCGCTTCACGATTTTGTACCTGCCTTGGCTTAGCTTTAACAGTTTTGGAAACCATACTTGGTTCGCCCATGCTGGTCCCACGACAATCGCTGTGGCTTGCTCTGCTTGGAGCTTTTGAAGGCACTTGCTCATCAAACTGAAAGGAGGAAATAAATAACATAATTTATAATCCGACCAAATCACAGAAAAAGCGTCAACAAACGTGGCTTTAGGATCAGGTTTCCAACTCACAAACTTTTGAACTTTAGCATTCAAATGTGAAGCAAACAGATCAATTTCAGGTTTGCCAAAATCTTTACAAGCAGAGTCAAAAATCTTAGGATTTAATTCCCATTCGGTGTTATCGGTAAAATGTCTGCTCGCATAATCAGCTTCAACATTCTCTACCCCCGGAATGTGACTGGCTAAGAACCACACTTGTCGTTCTTCAGCCCATAACCAGATATTTCTGGCTACGTCATTGCATTCCTTAGACCTGGTTCCCCCCATTTTGTTAATGTAGGAGACCGTTGTACTGTTATCAGAAAGGATAAGAATTTTCTTCTTGTTTATGTCCCTCATGAGGCTATTGAGGCCGTTTAGAACCGCCTGCATTTCTAAAACATTGATATGTTTTCCCTCCATTAAGGAATCCCATCTATAACCTGTACTGGTATTGTCGTACACTGCTCCCCACCCTTGTAGGGACGCATCCGTGGTTAACGTGAGTTCAGGGCCCCAAGGTCTGATTAATCGAGTAGCAAAGACTACCCGATCGTACCACCATTCTAAGTCCACCCAAGCTTTCTTTGTGATGTACATCATCCCGTCAAACCCAGCTGGGCCTGCTCGTCTAAGAGCTAGGATTTTTTCTACCTCGATTTGTTTATAATGCGCTAGCGCATAATCAAACCCTTTTGTTAGGTCTACCATAAGGCCCACTACCTTAGCTACTTCCCGAATTTTGTGTTCTTTGTTGGGTCTCAATTTGTCAAACCAATCCCTTAACCTTGTAATTTTTTCAGGGGTAGGTCTAACTGACATGTTAACCGAATTCAGAATATAGCCCAAAAACGTTAGTTCTTGTGATGGGACCTTCTGAGATTTTTCTTGGTGGATAAAAAATCCCAAACTGGTAATTACCTTCTCGATTCTTTCTACTCCGTCTGCACATTCTTTCCTCGTGCTCCCTAAAATAAAAATATCATCGATATAATTGAAGCACAGAATGCCCTCTCTTCTCAGAGAGGCAAACACAGGTTTGAGAATTTTCGTGAAAACCCTCGGAGCGGGCGAGAGACCAAACGGAACTGCATTGAACCGATAAACTCTACCTTTCCATTGGAAAGTAATGTAATCTCTAAATTCAGGGTCTAAATTAAGCGAATAATACGCTTCCTTAAGGTCCAGAGAAGCCATAAAGGCTCCTTCTTCTAACAGGTCAATCGCGGATTCAAGATTATCCATTTTGAAATGTTCTTTTCTTATGTAATGGTTCAAAACAGTCAGATCAATGATCAATCGCCATTTGCCATCCGGTTTGGGTCTAAGAAAAACATTTGCAATAAATTTTGCCTGCTTAGCTCGAATTTGCGTGATTACACCTTTCTCTAAAAGTTTATCAACCTCTAATTGGAGAGCTTTACTCTGAATATCGTTCATTCTATATTCCCTAGGGACTGATTTCTGAACAGGAATTTTTTCAAATTCGAGTGTAACTCCTTTTATTTGAGATAGCACCCATTGATCAGTACAGATCTTCTCCCAGTTAGTCAAATAGAATCTAATATTTCCTGGAATAAATTTATTCAAGATAGGGGACACAACCAAGGTTGAATCAAAACTAGTTGATACAGACCTGCCTCGTTGAGGCTCTATTCCTTTTGGCCGGCATCCCCCTTCCGAAAATCCGAAGACTTGCCAGACTTGTCTCCGTTCTTGGGGAACGACTTCTTGAATTTACCATTAAAATTCTTTCCCTTCCCCTTTCCTTTACCTTTGCCTTGGTTCTGGGGGAATTTGCCCTGTTTAGGTTTGCTCTTGTTGTCAGACCAAGATTTCTTCATATCTTCCATCTTTTTGGCCAGTCTGGCCACATGTTCGCTCTCTTTTAAAGAGCCCTCGAGATTGTCAGATAATAAGAAGGTAACACCAGGGGGGTTTGAGTCGTTGGCTAGTGTTTTGTACTCCGTAGGGAGGAAAGATCGTATGGCCTCACGTCTGTCCTTTACAAGTTTAAAACGACTAAAGTAGGAAGCCATAGCTACTGCATTGGCGATATCCTTCATAGGTTCTGTGACCCACTTAGCTTCAGGCTCTTTTTCTTTCAATTTCTGGGCGGCAGCCAACACCGCGGTAATAATTCTCAAAAACAAGATCTCGTTGCGTTTCAACTTTTCATCATTCTCTTTCGCCTCCTTGGGCAAAGCATCACGAATCTTAGTATTGATTTGATGGGGCTGCATATATTCCAAATTGCTAGGCCTCCTATACTCATCCATTACCTTTTTAAGGCCATCCACAGACAGAGTAACTCTAAAACGTTTGTCAAGAAAGTTTTTGATAGCCTCATGAACCGGTGTGCTTACACGGTCTTCCTCTTCAATCTCTTCTGCGAGAGATTCCCAGATAGATTTAGACGTAGAATCAGAACTGGGGCCTGGGGTAGAGGCAGATGCAGAGGAAGTAGAAGGGATTGCCGGGGTAGGCTGACTCTTACCTGAGGGAGCACTGCCAATGGATGAAGATCTCGCGAAATCGCTGTAGCGACTCACTCCGTCGAAACCTCCCAGATCAAGTGCGGTCTCAGCGTCCGAGAGCCAACCGTCATTAATGACGTCATCCGAGTCAGACGAGTCAGACAAGATTCGTTTCCTCTTTCTCGTTGGAGTTTTAGCTTTCACCAAATCAGCCTCAACTACTTCCATACGTTCTGATATTTTGCCAACCGAGTCACTAAGCTTAGAGATCGATTCTAAAAGTTTATCAGCAATTTCTGAACTCACAGAGCGCGACGTTGATGACGACGATCCGTGTCGATGCGACGAGCTGCTGCTCTTGTCCTTGTCGCTCTTCTCACTTTTGCTGCGCTTGTGGGAGCTGTGAGAGCTGTGAGACCGAGAATGAGAGTGAGAACGACTCTTCCCACTGCTACTGGAGCTTCTGTGACTGCTACCACTGCCTTTGGTATTAGAATCAGAGCTCTTCTCTCGAACTTCAGGCACCTCCGAGGATGTCGAAGCTTTCGGTGACTTGTCAGCACTGTCCGCCATCTTGGCTAAGTTCAGTGAATCGAAAACAACTCGGTTTTCTAGGAAAAGTTCAACCGTCAATCAAGATCCAGACTGATCAAGAAGGGTATTTAAGGTACTCGGACCTAAAGATAGAGAATTTGTAATCTTTCACTAGATTAATCTCCACTTAAAATCACCAAATCTGCACGGCCCGCGGCTTGCGTGTGATCGCTCGAAAAAGGCGACTAAAAGTGACGTCATCGATACGCGTGACGTATCTCCTCGGTGCTACCGTCTAGCGACGGAGATGCGAAGCATAACTGAATCCAAAAAGTCAATAAAAACAATATGTCACCAGGTTAGTTTTCATTTCAGGGAGCCCTGAAATTTATGCCTGTTTACTATAGAAGTCTATGGGAAAGGGACAACTTTTTCCGTTTTTTTTTTTCAGTATAGACAAAAAATGGAAAATAACTTTTCCTTAAAAATCTCTATATACAGAACTAAGATATTGCTTTACCCTTACAAACAATAACAAACGGGGGTCACCAGCTTTTTAAAAAAGTTATTCGGCTGAATTTACATCCCAATAGTTAAAAACAGGAATATTGGAGATTTTCAAAGCTAAATAATATCTATCAAAATATGTTGATCCCTGTTCATTCATGCATGAGGGCAAATCTGTATAATAGTGCTGAACGCTGGTAATATGTAGGCTTATGACTAAGAAAATGTAATTGGACCCTCAACTCTCACTTTTTAAAAACGATTTTTTTTCCATTTGGAATCGTTTCATTATTTCCTCCTGTTGGGTTTGGCTAACGTTTTTATGACATCTGTACATATAGAATATAGATATATTTCCTCCTGTGAGGTCGGGCTTCTAGGCATCCACTAGGCCTAGCCGCCACTGGACAAAACCTTTTAAATTATTTAAAACTAAGTTCTCAGACTTGCGCTAACTATCCTCTCTCAAACCCTCACCCTCAGACCCTCAATATTATAATAAATCGGGATTTGAATTAATTCAATCTGCATTAATTGATCTCTCTTCTTCGGATACTTTTTTAATGTGATCTGTTTTTCTGATGGAGAGCCCTCAGCCAAAGGCTCTTGTAATAGTATAGGCGCTGGCACCTTGTTGCATCTTCAGTTCAGTTGGGCGTCAGCCAATCTTATCGACCATGCATGGTCTGGTGAACTACTGAGTGATGAGATGGGAGAAGCCGGTAACAGTATAATCAGACTCACGTTATCCAGAATTTATTGGAATAGATACAGTAACAAGTAATAGTGGTAGATTATACTATAGGGCTAGGCCTTACTCTGATCGACTCATCAATGTAGGCCTACATTTACTATGATTTAGGCTTAGCCTAGATTTCTAGGTCATCATATGAGTTTTTGTTAAATGTAAACTTACCCTCACTCAGATTGTTGATATGTGGGTACATTCGCGAACCAGTTTTTCGGATTTTTTTTTATGAGGATTATCCCATTCAAGAAACTTCTCAGCGAACCGTAACGAATGTTACAAACGTCGTCTGGTGTCCGGCGTTTGCTGCTAAATTAATCCACCAGACGCCGCCACTAGCATCATGATCACATGATCGCATCACATGACCAGTATTGATCATCATTCTCGGAGGCCATCTTCGGCTGACATTATAATTTTGGGGAACGAAAGAACTTACATTTGTAGGAAAAAGGTGAGGATATTTTCAATGTTACGAAGTACTTCAGTAGAGATTGGTGATCTGCAGTATTTGTTGCCGTATGAGAGTATTTAGTGTATTCCCCTCAGAATGAATAGGGAAATGTAGTTGGAGAATGGGCTGGGTCACCGGTTAATGTTATTTAACTTGTAATGTAAGGCCATACATATACCTGCATGCATGTCATATGATCAACTTTGACTTTGTCACGGGATGAACATCAAATTCTCAGAGTGTCGCCGTTCAGTCCCATTTCCAGTTTGATTTCGACCTCTTTTCAAGTTAACTTGTTTCCACACAGTCCCAGAATCAATTTACATGGTTTCGCATCTTTAATTAATTTAATAATGACTTTAATTATGATCTTAATATGGTCAGAAATACCGGTACGCTACCATTATATTGCAGGTTGAAGAGAAACAGACAGACGATGGGGTCGTTGTACCGGAGCGAGGAGATGACTCTATGTCAGCTCTTCCTACAGTCAGAGGCTGCCTATGCTTGTGTTTCCGAACTTGGAGAACTTGGACTTGTGCAGTTTCGAGATGTAAGTAAATTCGTAATTTCAATGTTAGCCTATGTGGTTATATCCTAGTAGGCCTACTGGTTAGGCTACACATGGTGCAGCTTTGTATTGCACACCCCACGTTCAAGCATGATACGGTGCATTTTGTATTTGTATTTAACGATTTTTATTCAGCAAAGGCATTATGACGACTACATGAGTAGTACATTTTCCCAGTCCTGGCTGCCGAAAAGATTATGAAAGTTAAAGAAAGGTTATACAAATATTCTAGTATCACAATTTGAAATTACTACAGAAAACCCGATGCAGAGTATACAAAAGGTTGCCAATGTTACACACATAAAAAACTTAAGATAACCAGAGTTATACATATACACTCGGTTCCGCTCGGTTCCGAACTATATGTATGGCTCTGAGATAACTAAATAGAAAAATATACAATAGAAATAAAACTAATACTAGGTGTGCAGGTCTATGCCATTTAAATTACTCAAAAAAATCCGACCAACCTATCAGGATCTAGATTACCTTAACAATTGAAAAAAATGAAAATAAAATAAAAGCACTAAAATAACCACCCCTGCGGCATTGTGTGAATTTAAAAATTCTCAACATTTAAGTTTACTGGTACGGATTGAAACACTCCCGTCCCCCGTAAAGCTACCATGCAACTGAAGAACGTCACATTCTTCAGACGTGGGTTACTAAGACCTCATTCGTGCCCTTGGTGATGTCATCTTGACATCTACAAGGGATGCGCTTGTTGCTTGGCATCCGAATCCAAGCGATTTTAACATCTATGTCTTTGTAAAAACATCAGAGATTGAAAAGGAATTGATATTCAAATAAATAAAGGTTCCCATATGGGATAAAATTAGATATTTGGATAGTGATAAAAAAAATAAACCCAAAAAACATTTAAGTTTACAACAGAAACAAGGTTCAAAATTAATATACTTCAAGGTTTGAACGAATGATGTTTTAATTTTATTGTAATTTGTAGCCATCACTGGCACCAGACATTCTTTTATAAATATATATGGTAACCCTATTATATATACATGTATTATAACTTGAATTGATAGTAAGTATGAATTTAGTGATTTTTCAGACAGGCCATGGCCCATGTAGAAGGTCCTATATATAGGCTATGGCCCTGATATTTTGTTTCTAATTCTATATACCGGTACAGCAAACGGTATACACCAATACACTATATAAGATATGATAAGGGTTTTTTTATTTGTCTTTAAAGAGGTACAAAATATATTTGTGATTATATATCGATCAATTTTTTTAAGTACGGCACGCGTTTAGCAGGATCCCTCTAGTAAAACCCATACCATAACACTATAAAAAATATTCTTCTTTCAGTTAAATCCCGATGTCAATGCCTTCCAGCGTAAATTTGTGAACGAAGTGCGACGATGTGATGAGATGGAAAGAAAACTAAGTGAGTTGACTCAGAATCAGATGATATTTTCGTGGATCATATGCCTATTTCCCCCCTTTTCCACCACTTATAATTTATATGGGTATGTTGCACGAGTTGTGCCGATGATAACACATTTCCCTTATTCTATTCGCCTGCAGGGTTTTTGGAAAAGGAGATCAAGAAGGATGGGATCCCCATGCTGGACACCGGTGATAACCCGGACGCTCCAGCCCCAAGAGAAATGATCGATCTAGAAGTAAATCATCTTCTAATTTTTATATTATTTTCTGATAGTAAAATAGTTTTTAAAGCTCAGTAGTGTAATGTATACATGTACTACTCTTATCAAGACCATGGGCCACTTATATTTCAAGATATTAGCTTGAAGATTGCAGTTCGTGACCTCTGAATTCTATAATAAACACAGGGCATACAACGTTCCACTAACCACAAAATTATGGTTAAAACTTGGATTTATAAAATGTTTTCTTATATGTTTTATCTGTGCCGTTTCCTTTTGAAGTGTTCTTGTCATCAGTATCAAATGCCTCATTCGATGGGTCTGGTGTAACATTCATTATTAGCGTTACTCATGGAGGGTTTATAAATAACTTTTTTTCAGGCAACGTTTGAGAAACTTGAAAATGAAATGAAAGAAGTAAATGCTAATGCAGAAGCTTTGAAGCGTAACTTCCTTGAGTTGACCGAACTAAAGCACATTCTTCGTAAGACACAGAACTTCTTTGAAGAGGTGAGTGGAAACATATAAGCTATGCAAATTAATTTATGTATGATGAACTTCTATTTCACCTAATAGAAAATCGAAATATATCCATAATATTTACATCATATGACACGCTATTAAAACACAAACATCGCCAAAGTGTTAGCTCTGGATCTAATAATGTATAAATGATAGTCTTATTATATGGTAATGAATTATGTAAACTAGGTTTTCATTTCTCTATACTATTCTAGATATTGTGAAAATTCCTTGCTGCCTTTCAAAGGCATTATTTTGGTTAAATAGAGTTATACCCTATCTGAGGTTGAGAATCCTTTATTTGAAATTACCGTAGTAGTACTAGAAAAATATAGTACAAATCAACAGTACATGGAATGTATCCGTTTATGGTAATTTTCACAATTTTTAGATTGTATTGGGAATATGACAACCCCTCTCATTATGTAACATGTATTTAATGTTGAACATCAATATGAAGCTCTAGATGATCTATTTAGCCGCCCATGGCTCATTCCACTAGCAGTAATTAAATTATCAGAGTTCTTGTTAAAGATTATTTGATTAAAGATATTTGGGACATTCCATGGGGAAAGGTGCTTTTTATTGTAGCTAGCATGAGTTTGGACGTTGTGTATGTTTTGCGACTACTACTAATTTCTCGCTGCTAAATATTGTTACTCTGTTATATTTGAATGAATGTTGTCAAATGCATGTATTGGCTTCATGTTGTATGGATTGTGTCTCTACTTCTTAGCATCTTACATACTATATCCCGCATATAGTGTATAGTGTAGAGAGTTAATTCCTTACCTGATAGCACGCTCCCGTTTCCTGATTAGATCAAGATATTTGATATTTTCCGCCAAATGGAAAAAAATGATTACGTATCTGAAAACTAGCTAGTATTACCGTAGCGATTATTTTTCATGTATATTTTAGGACGTTTTAATTTGGGAGAAGTTGATATGATTTATTTTCACATTTTAAAGGTTTTAGTCGAAATCCTCTCCATGTATAAACACAGTTCATATTTTCCTCCAGTAATCCATGTCATGGCTAATGGACCTCTGTCTTGGAACCCATAAGCAAACTCACCTCCGTTTCCTTGTTTTCTCATTTGACAACGATACCGAAATTAGTTCCCCGATATACTCATAATAAACATTGGACGACGGAGAAATTACATGAACTTTGCTAATCACAATGAATAGTGACTATTCCCGCTAATGTATTAAAATACGAGAGAAGAGTGATCCAAAGAATAGTACTGGATATAGCAGATTGAATTGCGATAGTCCACTTTTTCTATGGTTCTGGGGTCCTTCATGTATTTGTGGTTTTGACTTATGGCCCCACTATCAGGCATGGTTTTCACCATTGATTCCTGGCTTGTCTTAGGACTACTGATTGCTGAACTGAGCAAGTATAGATATACTAACTATCCAGTCAAGCTGGGACCACGAACTTGCTTCTCCTTTTTAACAATCCTTCGCAATATGCTTGTATGTTTCTAATTACTCACGGTTCGCTTAATCCACAAGGCATACACAGATTTAGAAATATTGACACTAATCAAATTTCATGAAAATGTATCCCACAAGTCAACTATGATGTTTAAAGAGAGCTACGTTATTCTCCACGAACAAAGGGATGTACTTGGGCACCTTCAACCTCAAGCTTAAACTTTTAAATGAATATATATATTCTTCATTACCATCGATGATTTATCCCATCAAAAACTGACTCAGATTTTCGATACTACTATCATACAAAATACATACATTAAAACTGCATTATGCATTATACAAACAATTAAAAACCCTACGATCAATTCATCCATTGCCATTGCATCCATCTCTAGTGCTTACGCAAGTCCACAATCGTTCCACAGTACATAACATTAACCAACTAAACAAACCGTTGTCCCCTTGAAGTTCTTCTGCTGCCCACACTACTATTATTAAATGAGCGCTCCCCCGCTGGGCTTTGGTGGTAATCAAGAGGGAGGGTTTACTATTATGTTGTGCCTCATGATTTTGTTGACCCAGGCGGATCTTCGCTATGACTCTCAGGCTATGGCCGACCCGGCGCTCTCTGACGATACTGTCGGGCTGTTGGCAGAGGAAACGCGCCCCGGTGGACAGGCGCTGCGACTAGGGTTAGTAGTTTGCCATCTTCTGTTATCTTTACTTATTTTATTTTGTTTCCTCCTCTCAAGTCAAGAAAGAAGCGTTCACCCCTCAAAGTCTTCTCCTTATCTGTGTAATGTCTTTTTGCCTTGAACCTGAGTTATTTTATCGTTGAATGTTCCCTATAACCTCATATCATATTTACTCGAAGTATATACATGTCCTTTTTGTATATTCTCCCCTTTTGGCTATTCTAAATTTACTCCCTATTCAATGTTTGTATTTGTTTGAAAATTTGTGTTTGCTATTGTTTCACTATTTGTGCAAAATTGCAAGTGTACCTTTTTCAAATTGTAAAACTTACCTTATAATTAATACATACCCTTTTCTAAAGCCTTTCAATAGCTCAGAGAAAATGTCCTTGGAACTCTTAATTCATTACACATTCAAAGTTTTATTACCAATCCTAGGCCACCATACTTTTTTGAATTTCTGTTTATTCCTACATTCATTATGCACTCTATTACGACATACTTAAAGTATTATGAACTTTGGGTACGCTATCTCTCTTGCTTGGAAGGAAGGACCTTTTGCTTTTGTTAAATTCTAGCTTCTCCTTTGTTCACTGACTTTGGCAAAGGTTTCTTTCTGAATTAAGTTCTGGGGTGGCGGTTCAGCTTACATGGCGCTGCATTAGTATTCAAGATGGCTATGGTATCTATACAATTTTCGAAGAAGACTGCTGTATTCACTCCCTGTTCCAAAACCTCCTCTATCGCGAAGAATGCATATTCCCCCGTCCGGCTTCTTCTTTTAAAAAGTCGATCAACCTCCCAAGCCTCTAAAATACCATCCACTTTTCATGGTTTTCTATTCCTTCACGATAGAAAACCGGTGAGGGTATTTTCTATTGCTTCATACGGGAAAATACTGAAAATGTGCCCTCCGTTTCCACCAGTGTTGAACAGAGTTCAACACAACTATTTCCTATCAGTGTTCCTCTACCCCATTATTCTAACCTGATCCTACAAATCTTCCGCTCCATAATTTTGTGGCAACCAATATTTGTCCTAAGCATGATTAGTCCAGCTTTCGATAGGAAGACGTTGAAGGTAATGTATGAAGGTGAGGTTTTTTTTCTCGTGTGGTATTGTTTATCGTTCATTCTTAAGGAGGTTGTCATATCTACACCCACAGAATGCTATTGTATAAAACTATGGAGTCTCCGGTGAACAAAACACGCACTCAAATTGAGGGTATGTGTGGCCTGCTCCTTAATGTCCCCACACTTGGCATGCTTCTGTAGAATTCTTTTGGCCTGCTCTTGTAATTGTTGTGTGTTGTTATAGATTCGCATTGTGTGTTCAGGAAGGTGAAGAACCAAGGGAAATGACTGATAAAAGAATCATTAGGGTTCTTTGTTGATTTTTGGAGTAAAATCAAATAAGTAAGCTATATGCCATATGCTAATAACCTATATGTATACATTCAGTAATGTATGGGTGGGTAGACTTCCATTCGGTTAATACTCAGTAGTTTATTGCAGTTTTTTTTCCAAAGGACAACTCATGTCTTGTATTTTTGTTTACTTCATTTGACTTAGAATTTGTCTTACAGTTTGGACCTCACAGATCCTTCTTCAGGGACTTCTTTGTTTAAAGTATTCACTCCAATCTACCAATAATGTTTAAATCACTTGTTTTCTGGATCGCACAAATGTTGTTCCAAGTTTACTGGAGTCGAAATCACCTCACAAAACGATCCGTTAAAATGAACCATTTATTACTTGTTGCTATGGATCTTCATGGACACGGTGTGATATGTTCTGTGTTAGTGTGAAGAGGGTTAAATACGTTCAGTATATGATCCTGATATGAGTTGGTGTTAGTTTGTATGTGAATGTAGTGTTTGTGTTGTCAGGAGTTGCCTTAGCTGGCGGCTCACTTCTGTCAATTGTGTATATGAATCTACTGGGGCGGGCTTTCGGTCATTCGTGGTTGTTTAATTGGCTGTTAATTAGGCCGACCATCATCACCAGGCTATGACAGATCCGTCAATGGCTGATGAGACTGTGGGCATGCTGGGAGAGGAGGGACTCAGAGCAGGCGGACAGGCCCTGCGCCTTGGGTATGTAAAACCAAGTCAAACTGCCACTTGAGCTTAGATTCTGAATCATAGTTCTTACCTTAGTCTTTGTCTATGTTGATGTATATGATTTATACATATCTTTGGATCCTTGTCTTTGAAATACAAATTTGAGTATGCCCTTGCGTGATATAACTCTTCATCATGTCAAAAAAGTGGGAGGCATTTGAAAAAGATTATGGTTAGTTAAATTCAATGGACGAAGTCCTGGGATCGCACAATAAATGGGTTCCTTTCGGCACCAATATTAAAGTTTAAAGGTAAGTCTTGCGGTGTTGGGAAGTGTTTGGGTCATTTCGAGAACTCAAGTTGAGCCGTCCTTCAGGGAATATATGTATTGTAATAAACCACGATTTACATTGATAAGTAACTAATATTATATACTGTTGTGTACTATTCCCTTATTGTTCTCAGTAATTGGTTTCTACCAGCTTCTCAGAAACTTTTATACAAAATGGTGAGTAAGAAAGAGTAAAAAATGCTTTGCAGCGGTTTGTGTTGGGATAAGTTATCATTATTTAATTCTGGGTGTGAGCAATTCTTCTCTTTTCGTGTGCCCCAAAATGACATCTCGGTTTGATTTTACTGTCCAAAATTTAGCATACGTTGGACTATTAATATGCCTTTTTCATAACTCATTTTTATAATTTCTCTGTTTCACTAAATGAACTACTGCCTTGTATTGATAGGTCAAATTGAAATATTTATAATATTGTAATGAACGAATGACATGGCAGTTTTATGTGTTTGGAGACCCATCACATTTTAACAATAGCATAATTTTAGATCATGGAAATTTAGAACACCTTAGGCTATGCCCTTTCTTCATGTCAGTTCTGGCGTAGCTAATGCGACCCTCTGTCGAAGTCCAGCATTTTTCATATGCACATCTTCAAGGCTGTGTTCTATTTTTAGATTTGTGGCAGGCGTGATCCTCCGGGAGCGTATTCCAGCCTTCGAGCGGATGCTGTGGCGCGCATGCCGTGGAAACGTTTTCCTGAAACAAGCAGAAATTGAATCGCCATTAGAAGACCCCGTTACCGTAAGTGACCAGTCCTTCTTAGTGTTCACAAAGCAATAGAATCTTAAACTCTTCATGAACTCTCTTATTTGCTTACCAGTACTTAATTATGGTGTCTCCAAGATTCTAGGTCCTAATGCATATTGTTTTATCAAAAGCTTCTTGATGTGTTTATCCCCTTGTTATGATTTTGTTCTGTTTGAGCAATTGTCTGAATTTTGGGATTGTAGGGTGACCAAGTCAACAAGTCCGTGTTCATTATCTTCTTCCAAGGAGACCAACTTAAAGGACGTGTTAAGAAAATCTGTGAAGGGTGAGCGGTTTTCTGTTGAATTGAAAATCAAGAATCCTTTATTTTCACTTCTCTACCTCAAGTACCATAATTAATTATCATGTTTTATCAGTTTGGTTTATACTATTGGCTTAAAGAACGGTGACGAAACGTTCGATCTCTAACTGAGATGCCGGTATTGTTCTATGTGCACATTGATTCAGCGTGTGTGTTTGATGTACAGGTTCAGAGCCACTTTGTACCCATGCCCAGAGACTCCCGCTGAGCGTCGTGAGATGGCCATAGGCGTCATGACACGTATAGAGGACTTGAACACTGTAAGTCCTCCTACTGTAACTGTTTTTTTTAAGATAAAACATTTAACCAAAGCTATGCATACAAGTGTACAGCTCTGATTTTACATTGCTATCTATTTAGCTCCAGTTTTTATTTGAAGATAAGTATTACTCCATCATCTCCCATCCATTTCTTTTCTTCTAAAAAGTGAATAATTAAATTGGTTAAAGTTGATACATGTTGTACATGTATACATGTATTCGTCGGCACTGTTATAATCGTTCGGGTCATAAATACTTTTCAATACAGGTCCTTGGACAGACCCAGGAC
This sequence comes from Sthenelais limicola, assembly GCA_942159475.1. Taxonomy (NCBI): domain Eukaryota; kingdom Metazoa; phylum Annelida; class Polychaeta; order Phyllodocida; family Sigalionidae; genus Sthenelais; species Sthenelais limicola. The sequence continues at coordinate 63,501,023 of OW804095.1, read as the reverse complement.
CATCGCCATCGTGTCCTGGTGGCCGCGGCTAAGAATATCAAGGTCTGGTTCATCAAAGTGCGCAAAATAAAAGCCATTTATCACACCCTGAACATGTTCAACCTCGATGTAACCCAGAAGTGTCTCATCGCCGAATGCTGGTGCCCCGTCGCCGATCTTGACAAAATTCAACTCGCTCTCCGGCGGGGAACAGTAAGCAATCTCCATAGATTTTCTTTTGTCTTAGTTACATATATCACACCATCCTTTATTTTTGTCCATTCAATGCACTATCCCCATAGATTTTAATTTGTAATATCCATTCAGATCCAAATTCATCGATTTTTATTTATTTAAAAAGAAAATTAACCACCTTGAAAATAACCCTTGTGTTCATATATTCGAACTTTATTTATTTATGTCTATTTCTATATCCCTCTTAATATTCAGTCGCTCAATGTATTTTTAAGCTATAATTCTCAGACTACCATGTATTATATTCCCTATTGCAATGTAAAGTGTCAATAAACTACCCATTCTAGGAACGTAGTGGGAGTAGCGTTCCATCTATCCTGAACCGCATGCAGACTAAACAAGCTCCTCCTACTTACAATCGTACCAACAAGTTTACCGGCGTGTTCCAAGCTATCATTGACGCCTTTGGTGTGGCGACATACAGAGAAGTAAACCCAGGTAAGACATTGATCAATGTAGGAAGTGTTACCTGCACAGAAAGCATTAGATTTGAATGCCTTGAAACTTCGTCACAAACTTGGGACAGGGACATATATGTCATAACTGAAGTTGGCTGTAGGTTTTTATAGCGTTAAGCATAATAATATACCGGTATATAAGGATGGGATGGACAAGGGATATTTATCATTGCAATGCTAGTTTACTGTAGTTTGTACCTGTTGATTTTCGTTTCCATAATGACTGATCGATCATAGCACTAGTTCAATGAATTATGTAATTTCAAAATCCATTGGCGTGTTATTTTCTTGTACGGAATAATCTATAAAGACATGTATTTTCCTCTGCAGCCCCGTTTGCCATCATCACATTCCCATTCCTCTTCTCGGTGATGTTTGGAGATTTGGGCCATGGTCTAGTCATGTGCCTCTTTGGTGTTTGGATGGTTGTATGCGAAAAGAGCCTCGCAAAGAAATCGGACGGCGAGGTATGATTTTGGTTTTTCAATTTGAAACGCCTATGCTTGTGTTAGAACGTTTGCTCGGCCGCGCATTAAGCCTCATGATATATCGCCACGACATTTTTTCTGGTAAGCAATCAAGACTTCAATTAAGTATCTTTGCTGTTTTCCAGATCTGGAATATGGCCTTTGGTGGTCGTTATATCATCCTACTAATGGGAGCATTCTCCATGTATTCTGGGATCCTTTACAATGATGTATTCTCTAAGTCACTGAACATCTTCGGCTCTGCCTGGAGTGCTGATCCCTATCTGAACCAGTGAGTATACCATGTTGAAAAGTAAAATGTTACTGAAAAGTTGGCAATAATTACTAACTAATACCCCATGCAACAACAAATCCCCCAAAGTTATCCTACAGTTTTAAAGTATTTCCATCTGCTCCAGTATATTAAATATCTTGTCACGAAAGCTTGTTTCGGTGTATGCAAACAATGGGACATACCCATACCGAGATATTCTTAGCATATTGACAATCTCTTACTCGTCTCTGATTTCTTTTTTTTAGATATTAATTTATTTCTTTTCAGTTAGGTATTTATACAAATTTACATAGATACCGCCCAGGTATCCTTAATTCCTGTCGAAACTAGATTTCTTTCTCTCCTCTTTAAAAAAAAATACACATGAGTCTATGTGACAGTCAGGAGACCGAGGGTTTATTAATCGCATTCAACAGTTTGTAGTTAATTAATAAGCGGACTTTCTCTCAATTAAAGAACCCAGACACTCGGCGAGGGAGCCAAGATAATTCTTTATCCCGGTAACGATAAAGTCTATTCAGGATCACCTTATCCCATCGGCCTCGATCCGGTAAGTATAAACTAAGAAAACTTGATGAGTTTATTTGCACCGTCACTGTTATCGACCCTTATAGTTGGTGTATTCGTCTCTTATTCGAGTCTTATTAGTTATAGCATTTATTTTCGTTCATTTTCAGCTACAGATACATTTTGTACATATTAATATACATTTCAACTGTAAATTACGTAATCCTAGTTGGGTTTAGGTGTGGACCCTACCCTTTGCCTTGTTTACTAAATCATTGCTAACGCTACCGGTCGCTTACTGCTGTTATTTATTTCGTAGGTGTGGCAGTTCTCGGGGAATAAGATTACGTTCCTTAATTCCTTCAAGATGAAACTGTCCGTGATCTTAGGTGTGTCACACATGATCTTCGGTGTGATCCTCAGCTTATCGAACCACAGGTGAGTAGTTATCTATTCAAAACATGTGCACAGTTCCCCGATAACGATACCCTAATTAATTAATTAAGCACCCCAACATGTATTGGCGATGAACATTGCATATCCTTACTTTTTCATATGCTTAGAAGATACTGGAATTTCATTTTATCCTAACAATTATAATTTTCGTCAATTTCGTTTAGTCCACGCCGAGGCCAACGCACATGGACGAAAGGAAATTGACCCAAAGATAAAAACACTTTCTTCTCCACTTTTTGCATCTTCTAAACAAATCGAATATATTTTTCCAGGTATTTTGGCAGACCATTGAATATCTTCTGCCAATTCATTCCCGAGATCATCTTCATGGTGTCCATCTTTGGTTACCTAGTTATCCTCGTATTTGCCAAGTGGCTCAGCTATGATGCAAAAAGTGCCAGTTGCGCGCCCAGTCTCCTAATTGGCTTCATCAATATGTTCCTGATGTCCTACCCAGAAGCACCATGCAGTGCTCTGACTTGGTACGGAGGCCAAGTAAGTAGCGTAGATTCCTCTCCCCCCCCCCCCCCCCCCCCCCCCGGCATAACATATAGTATAGTCTATAGGGTTCTTTCACTTCTCGCTAGAAGCAAGCTATTCAATTGCAAAAGCTAGCGATGTTCGCTCGCAGTTTGATGTTCAGTATGTGGAACTACTGTAGTATCCATTCGATCACAAGAACATTCGACATTTACAAACTACATTTGATTTCGACATTTATTTTCTGGATTTTGGATGTTGAAGATCCCAGTAAACGACGATATGGAAAATGAACATTTTCACACAAATCATCGATTAGCAGGGTTCTCCAAACCAAACGATTGACAGTGTCAAACAAAAGGCTACACAGTCGTTACCCTTCGAAATAAGATGACTTTTTTTTTTACTTATCTCTATCAAATTCCAGTCTGTCCATAGTTATACCTCGTGTCATAGTCCCACTTGCCAACATGTGTGCATGGTAATTATACCCTTCTAAGTCGGGTTACTCTTACTATTATCCAGATATTCTAGTTGCCCAAGGAAATCATCCCGTTTACCTGGCTTCAGGTCCTGCATACACTGATTTCCTTCCGTTTATCATTTTTTGGGTGGAATAAAACTTGTCAAATTGATATTATATATATAATATTACGTTTATTCATGGACTGAGTTGGCTAATAAACCGATTCCCTTCATTTTGCAGAAAGGCCTCCAAATTGTCCTCATCTTGCTGGCGGTAGTATGTATACCTTGGATGTTGATTGCCAAACCTATTCTCCTCCGCCAGCAGCATCTCGGTAAACTCAAGGTTGGTTTCTTTTCTTTTTACACATGAGAGTCAACGCCCAGTTCATAGACTAACTTTAAAATCTGGCCTCATTGATACCATTTATGAATCGTTCTTTCACCTCTTTAACATACCTTGATTAAAGGGAACAATGGTCTGGCGTTCTTACTTTGTTTCTGTCGGCTTGGGAAATTAAGGTGACTCAGTACTGATCTTGTAACGGGGTGCGCGGCAACGCCTAGCGTGAGTAGCGGGTTACAACTTTTGCCATTTTTCATGCAATGTGTATTCAATACATATAGCAGGGAATATCAGCATTATCCAGACGAAGTATGTATGTTAAGTCTTGATATAAACATTTCAGATAGAAAATTTATGCTGATTTTTGGTGTGGGAGTTAGTATCTACGATCCCTATACATCCATATTAAATTTCATTAAAATTTATGGAGCCATATGTGTGTAAATCAAATATTTATCAAGAATTTTCTCATTTTTAGCCAATTTTCTCATAATTAAGTTGTAACATAAAAAATTCGGCCTGGAAATTCATGCTGATTTTTGGTGTGTGAGTTAGTAACTATGATAGCTGTATCCATATAGAATTTCATCAAGATTTATGAAGCCATTTTTGTTCAAATAAAATATTAATCAGGAATTTAATTTTTTTCCCAATTTTTCTCATAAATAAGTCGTAAAGAAAAATTTAGCCTGGAAAGCCATCATGATTTTTTGTGTATGAGTTGGCAAATACTGTATCTACATTCATATTAAATTTAAAAAATATTCATCAAACAGTTTTTTTAAAAAATGCTGATTGTCCTCAGCCAAAGTCAATTTTGCTAGTGCCCCAAACTGCCACTAGGGGGCTTCCAGGGCCACTCAGGATCTGAGGAAAAAAACATTATCTGATGATAAGGATATATATGTTGAATGTCTGGGTGAAATTTGATGTCTGAATTCATGTCAGAACCATTTTAAACGAATTATGTTAATATATCACTCAAATGTAGTAAATATACTCAAATATGATTTATTATTTCTATCTCCATACTGCCATAGCATGAAAACTAGCCTGGTGACCTATGTTTTTTTTCACTCAATAATGATTATTTCATGTCAAGTATCATTGGTAAAAATTTTAGAAAAATTCATCAATAATCAAAATCACTACTGAGTCACCTTAATTAATCAAGTATATGTCTCGGACTTAGTATGATGTCATGTTTAAAGGCAAACGCTACTATTCACTGCCACGCCCCCCTTTTCCATATACCAAATCTACGGGCATTTTACGCACTATTCCTTTAGCATTGCAGTCTATGAGGAAACGGCCCATTTTTTCACATTTTATAGAATAAAACAAACAATTAATGGCTACTCCTACTGTCCCAAAATTTTCTACACATACAGTTCAGGTTATATACTACAGATAAAAAAGGAAAAAAATATATGTCATCGCGTTTAATTTTTTTTTATAACTGTCTGAAATAGACATGTTTGGGAAACAGAGCTAGCTAAGGGTACTCTCAGTTTTACCCACTTAACATGCAAGTCCATTGGGAAATGCTGCATTTTCCTTTCACGGTTTTGGGAATAAAACAAAAGTGGATACTCCAAATGTCCCAAAATTTTCTACACATATAGTGCAGGTAATTTTCTACACATATATAGGGAAAAAATGTATGTCATCACGTTAGAAAAATAATTGTAGCTGTCTGAAATAGACATATCTAGGAAACATAGAACACTTTGAAAGCAGCAGATTTTTGGGTTGTCAGCCATATTTCAAAGCCCCATAATTCAGAAACTAGCACGGTGACCCATTAATTTTTTTCCAGTTTTAAGAACACATATACTTAAAAAATTATATACTAAAGATACAGAAAAATGACATTTATTTTCACTGGGGAGGAAAAAAAATTGTTTTTATGAAAATGGTGAAAAATAGTGAGTTTTTTCGAGTTTTCAATTTAAAATTCACATTATGGATTTGTTGTTGTCAAAATAAAAATAACAATGCACCCTATAGAAAAGAGGCATAGAATTATTGGCCAAATAATACTCTCTCTAAAACTGTTAATTTTACTTATATTGAATGAATATAAATAGCAAATATGAACTATGAAGTCGAGGTACTGCAAAATGGGCCCCCCTTTTGGTCCTCATTGGTTCTTTTGAGATACCGAATTTTGAAGCACTGTAATTCAAAAATGAGCACGGCGACCCAATGATTTTTTTCCATCCTTATGACCAGAAACACTTCAAGAATCAAATAACAAAGTTTCAGAAAAATGACATTTAATTTCATTTTCCACTAGATAGTAGCGTTTGCCTTTAAGATTATTGTCGGCACATGAGATGGGAGCACGTATATCTTAAGAATTAAACGAAAATCCTTTTTGTTATAAAGATTATGGTTTCAGTCCCAAGTGCTGTAAATAATTGAGCTTCTCCCTCTGTTATCAGTTTTTAAAGTTATGAGGCACAATTTTTAGAGATCACTGAATCCGTTACATTGCGGTCTTGATGTAAAGCATATTTGAGCCATGCTTGCGTTATTTTTTTCATCACACGCAAAAACAATTTCTTTAATCAATTTCCATTGTGCGAAATTGATGAAGAATAAGTAAATCACGAATGACAATGAAATATGAGCTAATTGTTTATTTTTACGAGTTCGGGGAATGTTCCCACATTCATTTAAAGATGTAATCAAACGCACTATACATTCATGTTAAAACACTGCCATTTTACTTTATATTAAACAATAGATCCATTTAGGTACATCGTATCACATGAATTGTTGGATACAGTGATTTCCTACCTCCATCTTTCTGTTAAACATAACATTAGCAATGAAGCTTTCTACAATTAATTGTTTTCTCTAAATAAGCTTCTAGCTTCTAGAAGATCTATTATATACAAACACTAGCTTATTCTACAAACGTAGATTGTTTAATCGTTTCTATTATTGGAGCGCACTTGTATTAACTGGTAGTACTGGCTGTCTGTACAGTTTGGTCGGCGCGGGGGTTATACCTTGGTGAGTTCAGTGTGATGAAGCGCTCTCACTAACGGTGTCTGCAATTAATTTTTTCCAACCTCTTCTTTTAGGCAAACCTTTAGAATAATCTTTTACGGTGACAGTTTCGGTCAACATTCATGGTTTTCAGAGCAATCTAACGCCTACTGAACACCTAGTCAGATAAAAGCAAAACAAAGATGTGACAATACATTCCCTGGAAGTGACAATACATTCCCTGGAACGTAATTCCAAATTTATCATGCTAGCAACAAAATTCCATAACAACCCCTTCTTTCCAGAGGAGAGTAATTTCAATGAGGAACGAGGTCATTTTTTAAAATATCAAGTAGTATACATATGTCTGTAAGATGGGAATTCCTTTTGTGTTTCCCCGACATGGGAATAATCTACCTTTTGGAAACGGAGATGACATCTTGTCATATTGCCCTTGTTGGTTATGTTTTCGTACTTAAGAAGTTGGCGTTTAAATTTTGAACTTAATCTCTTCTAATTCTGGTCATTTTTTCATCGATCATGACTGACAGACTTCCCCCGTAATTTACTGATCCGCCTTTTAATCCAAATCCATAACTCTTCCTCGTGATCGACATATTAATATTGAATACTAGCATGTTGTTTTAATGAACGAATAACTTTTTCGTGAATGGCTTTTGTAATGTTTCTCTTAAATAATCCCTTCACTTGACATTCTAATATTCCCGCAACTCAATTGCTTGCACATCCTGTTTCTATTCTGTAGACATAAGCCTAACTTTCTGGTCTTTGAGATGCTTGAATCGTTACCTCTCTTGGTCTATTATATGAGCCACTGTTTGTCACTAATTTTTATGCAAATAGAACAATTAAGACCTAATATGTTTACGTGGTTTGTAGGAAATAAAGTGCTGACATAAAATCGGTGGTGGTACTTTCCTCCCAACTCTTCCCCCATCCAGGTCCCGATATCAAGCCTATCTTTCATACCCATGCCCCTTGAGAACGGATGTTCATTCTGAAATTCAGATACAGCGAGAGAAAGACGGTCCTTTTGGGGGAAATACATTGGTCAGTGGGATTAGAATGGAGAATACGTTGTCGGTTTTTCAACACAGAGTTACTTTATTATGCCTTGAATTTATTTTCGAAAAATATTCCAATATGGTTTCAGAAATGGAAAAGATTATGGTCACTTTAGTCAAAACAGATTTGGTATCGAAATAATGTTAAATTATATATTGCTACATGTATACATATCTTTACTAAGTCGGCACTCTGATCCATCTTTTATAATGTACGTTCACTCGTTAATATTAGTTATCCACTGCAACATCCTCATGATAGAATGAATTAGGGGGTGCCCTATCGCATCTAGGAAAGGGACAGCTATTGATACGTATAGTGCTTTTGGCTCGTGCATGTTGCCGCTTGCTTTGTACTAATTTACTGTGCAACAATACATCTGAATGGGAATTTCTTTCTAAAATACATTAGACTACTAATTATGATCTTTGAATTTGAGGATAATTGAAAGTCTAGATATTAGAACCCCAATAAATTAAAGCTACTAGTCTTTTTATCGATTGCCTAAAACGGCATGTGCATCTGTATAAAGATATGCAGTGTTTACCCCAGATAAATCCAGACAGTATGTTTCAAGATTTAATAAAGCCAGTCATTCACATTAAGTTATAGTATCAAATCGAACGCCAGTGCTGTTTTCCTTCGGTCCCTAATGGTATGTATGTATGGGCCATGTATTTTCAGATTGGGGGTCCCCCTCCCATTCCCCCGACCCCCCAGGACGCAGAGGACCCCGGGGAAGTTGTCCACCACGACTCTACTGCACAAAGTAGCAAGACGGAGGAAAGCGAGGAAGAGGTAACAACACCGATAGTCGATAGCTTATAAGTGTATATCAATAGGTACAGTCGTCACTCAGTCCACTGAAAGCAGATCGGGGTTACGACATGGTGAAGAAATACACCATTGAGAGATAACAGTTTACCTCTTTTCACCTTCTTTTTAAAAAAACAAGAAGGATCTCTTACAAAAGTTACGCCTGATCTACTTTTCTCTACCTATAATTAATGGGCTTATTAAATGGTTGCACGCAATATCCCATTTGTTTGTATTCAAATTTGTTTATTTTCCTTTCAATGCATGAATAGATCCTATTCTTCTTGATTCAAACTTAAAAACTAATCTAATATGGTATTGAAATATGTGGAGATACGTAACCCTTGAAAGATCAGTATATTTTGAGTGGATGTGAATGACCATTGCACCTACAGTCTAAAGTATAATAGAAATTAGTGGCATAAGCTTATTGAGTATACAAGGGAGACCGTTATTTTCTTGGATCACATGGATTGTTCAACTCCTGGCCATCAAGAAGACTACGCCATATTAGATAAATTCAGACATGCCTATAAAGCTTAACTGGTTCCCAAACCTAGATGAGATATTCATTTTCGCTCGAAAATTCCCTTTCTAAAACTTGGTGGTAGAGCATAGACCATGTGATCTAAGATCAAAGGTAAGCAATATATTCCATTTTCTAATATAGACACCTGGAATTCTAAAATTCTTATTCTTTTTGCACCCGTTTGTAAACTGTTAAAGTTTCCCTCTTTTGGGGGGGGTTTCTGTACCGCATTGAATCCCGTGTAATTTTTAACTTAGGCTATGAATACTTTAGGGGGTTAATGATTTTTTCCCCCGTTTCAACCCATGTTTACCTTAATGCACTCAATTTTTGCCCTGTCCTCATTCAACCCTCACGTTAAACCAAATCTGGGCTAAGAATGAGAAATGGGATGCTGGGGGTCTAGTGATCAAAAGGCAATAGATTCCTCTTTGCTATCGATCCAACACAGGTAGCCCTAGATAAGGGTTTACCCAGAAAGACTTGTACCAACAGCCAGTGTTACCAGAAAAGTGCTAGGAGCTTGTGAGTATTCTCTACGCTAATGTATCTAGATAATAAGTACCTGTCCAGTAAAATATCTGTCTCGTGGTACGCAGCTAGGGCCAAGGCCGCCCCTCTCCGTACAAAGTGGAGATATCCGAACTGGGGAGGAGTCTGAGGTCACTCATCACGACGAAGAACAAGCCCTAGACCCAGAACCTGTGGAGGAAGAGGTGGTATAGAGAAGCCTATTTTGTATTTGTTAAATAAGTGTCAACCAAAATTAAACCACAATGTTCGTTATCAATCCATTTAAGCAAATGTTGAACCACTACAAACAGTTGAAACAAATCAAGCAGTTAATATACCGGTAGTTGTAAAGATATGCCGTAGGAATTTAGCCTGGTTACTTTCCTAGTGCTATCTGTCACCTGGCTTTTAAAATTGTTGTCAAATGCGAATGAAACTATTGATAAAAGATAGTAGTTGAATAGCGGCCAACATTGATAGCCGAGACATTAATGATGAATCTTTCTAATATGTCTCACCTTATAAATCACTCAACACATTCAAATGTGAGCTGTAGCTGATGTGAATAAATTATCATTTTTGAGATTGGCAAATAAGCATTATTGCATTTGATGTAAAACTTTGTCCAATAAAATTTTTCTAAAATAAAAAATCAGATTAACCGCCAAAGTATTCGAATTGAAGAAAACGTCACATTCTTGTTCTGTCTCTTTTTATAGTTTGACTTCGCAGAAATATTCATCTATCAGTGCATCCACACCATCGAGTATTGCCTCGGATGCATCTCTCACACCGCCTCCTATCTACGGCTTTGGGCTCTTAGTCTCGCCCACGCTGGTATGTATACGTTCGTGGAGTTTGGTCACTTGTCACAATGGAAGATGAAATTCCGATTACTTCTATGAAAAGGATTTCGCGCTTTCAAGTAGAAATAAGATAGATAATTTTATATAAATGAGGCAAAAAAGAAATTGAGAACTGAAAATTACCGGCTGGAGCTAGAATGCTTGGTGTATCACTCGTTTGATGTGTCGCCGTGATTTTTTTTTCATATATCGGTTATAGGTTATAAATGTTGTGAAGTAATGTTTAATAATAGTTACACCCTATTCTTTTTTTCAGAGCTGTCCGAAGTATTGTGGAACATGCTCTTCCGTATTGGAATCAGCATGAAAGGTTATGCGGGTGTGGCTGGAATCTTTGTTATGTTCACTCCATGGGCTGTACTTACAGTCGGTATTCTCCTCTTGATGGAAGGGCTTTCAGCCTTCCTGCACACCTTGCGTCTCCACTGGTAAGTTTTCTTTTTAGCCTTCTGTGAGTATTTTTTTGAAAAAGTTAACATATGAGGATATTTCATTCCAATTGAGTTACCATCGTCCTCACAATAGTGTTTTCGTTCCAAGGTTACATGGTATTCCACCTGTGTATATTTGAGGTTAATGTTGGCGTGTGATACTCCTAAAACTGCAACCCTCTTAAGACGTTCTTTGCAAGTTACATGAATGAGATCTATAATAAATTCATAATTCTTTTTCCTTCCAGGGTGGAGTTCATGTCTAAATTCTACAAAGGCGAAGGTTATCTGTTCATGCCGTTCTCATTCGAACAAATCGTGGATGTAAAATCAGAAGACTAAAAAGTGTTATCGCCTGGTAAAAATGCTAATTGAAGAGGTTTTAAAGAATAAAAAACGAACCTATTTAAACTGAGCCAGAAAGAACTTGGGTCTAGTAATCGTTAAAAATAAAATATTTGGTCTTTTTACATCTTCTCTAAATGCAGAGATGTATATACAGACATATAATATATTTCTTAATTCTTTCAATATGTCTCTCTAAAGTCAGTGCCGCCGAGCAAAGATAACCTAAGAATAATATTGCCACATCGGTGGATACTCTATATTAAATATCGATGTTGCTCGATCTGTATAATGAAAACGAATGATGTAATACAAGTGAGTCATTTGTCAGATTGATGAATGCTAGAAGTGTTTTTAAGTCAGGAGAGACGTTCCTTAACGAGAAAATTTGCTATACGTTAATCGAGTAGAGGGAATAACTCGTGTAAGTGTAATGGGAACTTGTGTTCATGTGGGTTTGTTTATTAAGGGTGCCGACGTTTCGGGCAACATGAGCCCTTAATCAAGATTTATTATTTGATATTTATGGGAAATTACATGGTGATCTTGCATTCGTTTTAATTGATAAAATACTAATATTAAACATTCCCATACCTCGGGTTTTGATGAAAGCACTATTATAAGATCATAGTGATGTTTGTAATCTTGTCTCATATTAAATTATATTGGTTCTTTTATTAGTATTCTGCATACTATTCCGATGTTAGATACTTTGGCAGACCCATACCACCCCACTGTTGGCGAGTGTTGGGCTTTTCGATTCTCCAATAAAAATACAACTTAGTGTCTTAGAACAAGAACAGTGTAGCTCCAACGGCGTCATAGAATAGAAAATATTCACTAGAGAAATACCATACTTAACTATTTTACGGTAGTCCCCATGGGCCTTCAATGTATCCAATTGTCTGGTTGTATTAATTAGTATAGCCTGATAAAGTGAAAGATGAAATTCAGTAGGTCGTAGTAATGGGGGAAAACTATGCGTGTGATTGATTGTCTACTACACTGCGATTTCAATGAAATATAATTATATAAAGTCCTTTAACAAAATATTCATCTAGTTGTTATAGAAAGACATTGTTATTGGGAGTAACTTACAGTCTTGAATGTTTATCCAGGAAAAATATCAATACGGTGCAATATGCATGAATCTAATCGTAGGAAGTTTGCAATTAATTCGGGAAGGGAATTTCGGAGAAGGGCTTAGAAATTTTGAATGTTTAATCTCTAGAAATCTGTTAGTAAAAGTAAGAAAACAGGTATCTGACGAGTGTGACAAGATCAGAGTTACAATGTATAACTAAATGAAAGTTGTATACTGATTCCTCTAAAATCTAGCTAATGAGATGGTTGTTAGCCATTTTCCACGTATCAAAATTTCACCTATAAATTTAATATTTTGCAGTTCATTTCCGAGAATCACCATAATAAAAAATAGCGATTTTAATAATATGCTGTTGCACGACCCAAACGCCGGGCTTATGTCTAGATCTCTGAGGGATTGATAGGGCACGAATTAGAATTGGTCTTAGAACAAGGCATTCTATGTATGTCAAAACTTAAAGAAACTGTTAGTATCTTATGAAAACCAAGTCTTATATAGTGGTGTGATCTCGGTGAAATTGGCTTCATACTAGAAGTTATACCTTCTGGCTAAATTCAAAACTACTTTCCGAACTTTTGATTTATCAATTTCTGGGCCTTTTTAGATAAAAGTTGGTTTAAGAAAAACAGGATGTGAGATGAACTGTGTGTATGTTGAGTTCATACAATCCATATGCAACTTGAGGAGTGGGTTGATTTTCACGTTTCCATCTGTGTAAATCAGAAGATAAATAAATCCAACTATTTGATTTAAAGCAGCGTGTGGTTCCTGGTCTTTATTGTCTTATTAAATATACTTTTCATTGACATCAAACGAATAATCCTTTGGATGTTTATCGGACCTGCGGGGTATTCTCACAATGTCATACCGGTACATTTGTGTAGGCTATATAGCAAGGGCAGGTTTCTTGGATAAATACAAATTTAAATGGTACTTAAATTTCTTTTACCATCAGGAGATAAACTTATCTATGTTACGTTATTTCCCTAGAATGGGGAACAAGGAGATAAACTCCTCTAACCAGGCTAGGCCTATGATATGGTAGGCCCTACCATATCATCCAGCTCCCGTAGGCCTAAGCCTACTAATTTTGATTCGCCTGGCAAGAATTTAGAGTCAGCAAATTCGGGAAATTTATTTGGTGGCAATTAGCCTAATCATTTTAATTTAAGGATTTACAATTTTTCAGCCTAATTCCCCCGACTTGACTTAAATGCGCAGGGATGGCCATTTGTACATACCGGTATTCTGACGACCTGACCCATAACTACAATATTAACATAGCATAATTTCTCTTTTGATTCTCTGTGGGTGATAATCTTTGTGATAGTACCATGCTAACACTAACCTCTTCTCCCCCCTTTATCACATAAAGTGGACCCTTACTCCCCCGACCCAAGCGAGACGTAATTTATGGACGCCCCTTTTTAGGTGTGATAACTCCTAGCTATTAATTTGTGCAAGATTTTCGGGAAAAAAATATTTGACTTATTTAGGGTAATTGAACTTGCCAATGTCACTCACAACATGTAAGTAAAAAACAGAATCTTCGAAAAATGATAGGATGATTTAATAGATCACAGCTGGCTTCAACGCCCATATAATGATTTTCCAGGCCCTTCGATCAAAATTCCCATTTTCCAGGCTTTTCCAGGGCTTGAATTTATTTTCCCAAATTCAAGGTTTTTCCCGACCCAGCCCACCATAGTCCATTCAATTCAACATGAAATACTTTATTACCGTACACCGTAGGAAAAGCTCAACTGTCACCTTACATCTTACACCAAAACCTGTGGGTCAAAGCTGATGGCATGGCTACCGATTGTCACAACTGGTAGGCATTTGGGGTTTTGAGCAATAACAGGTTATGCTTCGCATCTCCGTCTTCAGACGGAAGTACCGAGGAGATGTGCGCGCGCAATCGGATGTGACGTCACTTTTAGTCGCCTTTCTGGAGACGCGTAACCGAAAGCCACGGCCAGTCTTCGTTTTACGTTGAAATTGGAGTTTTTAGGCACGACCACCTAAAATTTTTTTATCAATTACCGAGTGTTTTTGATCAAGAACCTTTTTCTATAGAGAGTGATCAGTTGGTTCGAATTTAGTGAAAAATTCGTTCGCTCAGTTTATGACGTCGTCATACAAGAGCAAAGATCACGTCAGAGAAATCCACGGCATGTCCGATCGAAGCTCGGACGATGAAGTGGGTGATGGCAAAAGTGTCTCTAGCAAGGTTGACCCAAGCAAAGAGGCATCTACCCACTCCAAAGACCAAGTTGGGTCAAGTTCTGGACACAGAAGCTCAGGACACAGGAGTTCAAGCCATAAATCTTCCTCCGATCACAGCAGTCGATCTAAGGATAGCTCGAGCAGCCGACATAAGCGGACTCGCTCAAGGTCACGTTCAAAAAGCCCGAAGCGACACAGAAGTGGTAGCAGCAAGGGTTCCAGTGACAAAAACCCAAGTGATTCACTTACTGAACAGTTATTAAGAACTATCTCAGGAATCAACACTAAACTGGATGGGATTAATACCCGCATGGATGGGTTCGAATCCGACTTGAAAGCTACGAAGGAAGCTTTGGCCTCCTCTGACAGCGAACCGGACCAGGAGGACTGGGACGATGACAGTTCTATTGCGGGAGTAAGTTCATACAGTGACTTCTCTAGTTTCAAAATTCCTCTGATTTCAAAATCCGTGTCTACGCCTCAAGGTGGGGGGGGGGGGGGGGGGGGGCCCAGTGCTCAGAATGCTCAGGGCTCAACTTCGGATAAATCTTTTTGGGAAGAGTTGACTGATGAGATCGAAACTGACGACAAAGTGTCAGGGCCAGTCCATGTTGACATTATGAAATTTTTCAAAAAGAGGGCTACTGCTACCTTGTCTTCTGAAGGGCTCAAGAAGAGCATGGATTGTTTCTTAAGACCCAGTAATATGGAGTACCTTCAAGTGCACAAACTTAATACCAAAATTAGGGATGCCTTACCCCATGACACGAAAGAACAAGATGATAGGCTAAAGAAGCATGAACAAGTGTTCATGAAAATTCTTTCCGGTGTAGTCAGTGCAGCGAATGATATTAAACAGCTGGATGTGCCAGAGCAACTGCCATGGGTGAGAACCACCATGAAGAAGTTGGCAGAGGTGTTTGCCATGAGCAACTACTTTATTCGCTATAAACTTGTTAAAGACAGAAGAGAGGCCATACGTGAACTTCTTCCCCCGGAGTACAAATGCTTAGCTAATGATGC
This sequence comes from Sthenelais limicola, assembly GCA_942159475.1. Lineage (NCBI taxonomy): Eukaryota > Metazoa > Annelida > Polychaeta > Phyllodocida > Sigalionidae > Sthenelais > Sthenelais limicola. The sequence goes on along the minus strand of OW804095.1, from coordinate 63,485,372 downwards.
TAACCCTCCAGGGAAAAGATTTGTGCTCGCTGATAACTTAGAGGCAGCCCTCAAGGAGGGGGAGCATGTTTCGAAGTTAGCCAAACGAATCGAGGACATTCGAAAGGCAAATTGGGCGAATAAGAACAAAGGGTTCAAAGGAAAAGGCAATAAGACACAAGGAAAAGGGAACTTCAAAGGGAAAAAGAAGTCCTTCAAGGGGAAGAAATCCTTTGTGAAAAACCAGTCCAACAAATCCTCGGGAAAAGGGGATTTTCGCAAGGGGGACTCGACGCCAAAAGAATAGATTCTGAAGGTAAGACAAATGTTTCTAAAACTTGTTGTTTACCTGTGATCGAGTCCCAGCCTTTGCCTTGCTTGCCATGTATACCGGGTAATATCGCTAATAAATTGTCCTTTTGGGAAAAAATTTGTGAAGATGAGTGGGTGTTAGATCAAGTGAAAGGGGTTTCACTAGACTTCACTGAAATTCCAGTTCAGTTTTCGGTCCCTAGGGAATATCGAATGAATGTTGAACAAGAATCAGCTTTACAGATTGAAGTAGACAAACTTATCTCAAAAGGAGTCGTTGATGAAATTAAAGTTTGCGAAGCTCGATTTATTTCAAATGTTTTCCTCCGACCTAAACCAGGGGGGAAATGGAGAATGATTACAGATCTCACGATTCTTAACAGATTCATTAAGAAGGAACACTTCAAAATGGATAACCGAGAGACAGCTATTGATTTACTCCAAGAAGGCTATTTTTTAGCCTCACTAGACTTAAAGGAAGCGTACTATTCAGTGGGCCTGAAAGAGAAATTCAAGAAATACATTGTATTTCAGTGGAAAGGTAGATGTTATCGTTTTAATGTCATGCCTTTCGGTCTCTCTCCGGCCCCCAGAATTTTCTCAAAGATTTTGAAACCCGTATTTGCTTTCCTTCGTCGAGAGGGTGTTCAATGTATTATTTACATTGACGACTGTCTGGTCTTAGGTAAGGATGCAGAGACATGTAGACAAGGTATTGTCAGAGTAGAAGAGATTCTATCAAAACTGGGATACAGTATTAATCATGAGAAATCTCAGAAAATTCCCACACAACGAATAGTGTTCTTAGGCTATCAGTTAGATTCCTTGGAGATGTCTGTCAGACCTACTCAAGAGAAAATTGACAAGCTTAGAGGCCTTATTGACGAGCTTAGAAATTTTGAGAAACACAAAATTAGGAAAGTAGCTCAGACGATAGATGTAATGGTTGACCTCACGAAGGGATTTGATTATGCACTGGCCCACTATAAACGATTGGAAGTAGAAAAGATCTTTGCCTTAAGAGGGGCAGGCAAATTGGGCTTTGATGGCTTGATGTCTATCTCTCAAAGAGGTTGGGTAGAACTAAATTGGTGGTACGATAAAGTTCAATCAGCAGTGAGAAAAATCAGATCTAAGGGTCCTTCGGTGAAATTAGTTACAGACGCAAGTCTCCTAGGTTGGGGGGCAGTCAGAGGTGACTTAACGACAGGATTCAGGTGGGGTCCAGAATGGAAAGGAGTACATATCAATGCTCTTGAAATGCAGGCAGTCCTTAATGGGCTGAACAGTTTGATGCGAAATGTTTCAAATGAAAAAATTCTGGTCTTGTCAGACAACAGCACGACAGTATGTTACATAAACAAACTAGGAGGCATCAGGTCTAGTAAATGTAATGCTATAGCTCAAAAAATTTGGACTTGGGCGGAATCTAAAGGAAACTGGCTAGTAGCAAGCCATATTCCGGGTATACGAAATGTAGAAGCCGACAAGGCGAGCAGAGTGTTTACAGATAACACAGATAACACAGATAATGGAGTGTGTCAAATGAAATTTTTGAGGAAATTTGTAAACAATTCGGAAACCCAGATGTAGATTTATTCGCTTCTCACTTAAATTATAAAGTGAAAAAATTTGTGAGCTGGAAACCAGATCCATTGTCTTTTCATGTAGATGCATTTACACTGAATTGGGATGAATTCAAGTTGTGTTATGTTTTCTCTCCTTTCAGTCTCGTGACAAGGTGTCTACAAAAAGTCATGACAGAGAGGGCAACCGCGATCGTGGTGGCACCAAATTGGCCAAGTCAAGCGTGGTTTGCAAAACTACTGACCGCCTGCAGAGGAAATTATCTAATCTTCCAAAAGAGCACAGGAAACTTGATCCCCATGTTCCCAACGCAAGACGTCAATCTACACAAAACAGGCCTAACCCATTCAGGGCGGGAGAATGCCTCAAGGCATTCATTGCAAGTTGGCCTAGGGGGCGGGTGAATGCCTCAAGGCATTCAATGCAAGTTGGCCTTGGGGGCGGGTGAATGCCTCAAGGCATTCATTTTTTATATAAATTGAATGGGGCATAACTTAATGAAAAATGAACAGATTTTGCTGAAATTTAAAATATATGTGTACAAACACATTAGGAATATTTTTATAGGTATGTTGTCATGGAGACAATAATGATGACGTCATAGCTAACATATGTAAATGCTGAAAAGTGAATTTTGAGCCAGGTTGCCGCCATATTGCACCCAATTGGCACCCATTATTCCAATTATTGAAGACCAAATTCTAGAAATTATGGAAAAATATTATCAATAGCTGTTTACATCTATCAAACGATGTACATATGATACATATTATCTGAAGAAAATATTCTTAAAGTGTTTTTAAACCCTAATCCTCATGTTAGACACCCGTCCTGAAGCCCAAAAAGGGGGAAAGGTAAACTGCCCCCGCCTTGAATGGGCTAATAGTAGGTCTTTGTTGTTGGAAAGATTAGACACTTATGGACTCTCAGAGAGAGCTAAACTTTTGTATCTTAACTCTTGGAAAGAGGAAACTCGCAAAACTTATGATGTGTTTTTGACAAAATGGAGAACTTTTTGCTTCTTAAAAGAAATTGACCCGCTTATGTACCAGGAAAAATGGGGCATAGAATTTTTGACATGTTTGTTCAATCAAGGGTATTCTCATAGTTCTATCAACATTGGGCGATGGGCCTTATCGTCTGTAATGAAACTTAAAGAGAATTCTACATTCGGAATGAACCGAGTGGTTGGTAGAATTTTAACGGGAGTCGCTCATTTGAGGCCACCGAGGTCTAGATATATTGATACATGGGACACTGATGTTGTTTTGTCGTACCTGAGAGAACTCTCTCCGTTGAGAGAACTCTCTCCGTTGAGAGAACTCACTTTGAAAAAGCTTAGCTTAAAGTTTGTTGTATTGTTCTTGATTGTGCATTCTCAACGCATTCAAACGGTTAGAGCTCTAAGAGTAGAGAATGTTTTGATTAAAGAGTCAAAAGTAATTTTTCTTATTGACCAAAGGTTAAAGACATGTAAGGTGGGAAAACCACTAAAAATATTCACCACAAAGGCCTTTAAAGAGGATCCAAGAGTGTGTTTGGTTCAAATTACCAAAGAATATCTGAGACGTACTTTAGAATTAAGAAGTTTGAATTCTGAGGGAATAGCACAGGGACAGCTGGTGATCAGCTTTTGTCCCCCGTTTAAGCCCATTGGGTGTAGTTCTTTGGCCCGTTGGGTAAAGGAAATTTTGTGCTCAAGTGGTGTAGATATCGAGGCCTTTACGGCACATAGCACCAGATCAGCTTCTGTCTCGAAGTTACATTCTTTGAATGTACCAATTGGAGACATCCTTAAAAGAGGCTGTTGGACGAGTGAGAGTACATTCACTAAGTTCTATAAAAACCAATCACATCACAGAATGATGTGGGGCATACCTTATTATGAGGTTCTAAGCAAAAGAATTAAGAACCGAGTTATTCTGATAAACTTTATTGTTGTGCCTTATGAGTACAAGTAGGTCCTTGTTCAGATCTTTATGTAGTTACAATTAATTACTATCGATACGGTTGTGCTTATGCTGTATCGTAAACAGTGTTACCCTGATGGGTTGTTACATGGGAGACTGTTGATTCAAATTATTGAATAAAAGTTGGAACAGTTGTTCCTTGTTAGAGTTGTTTGTAGGTTCGGAAACCTGCGCGACTTTAAAGTCTCCTCGGTGCTTCCGTCTGAAGACGGAGATGCGAAGCATAACCCCCAATTAAACAAGCCTACCTTCAGGGTGAAGTTTAATTGTGGTTATGCCTAGCATTGAAGTCGGAAGTAAGGAAGTACAGGGGCCCACCCGCCCACCCAAAAAATTAGTAAATTTTTTGAAATTGGATATATTAATATCGCAAATAGGAATAATTCAAGATTGATTTTATTCAGGGATTCCTTACTTAAATGCTTAGGTTCCCTCACAGTGGCTGGAAAGTGTGACGTCACATCCGATTGCACACGCGCATCTCCCCTGTACTTCTTACTTCCGACTTCGATGCTAGGCATAACCACAATTAAACTTCACCCTGAAGGTAGGCTTGTTTAATTGGGGGTTAAAAATTATGACGGACTTTATTGTAAGTACTAACGACACTTGGAATGTAGAACTTATCAAAATCTGTCAGGGGAATCCTACTTTCATGGGTAAATGAGGAAGTTATGGGCAAAAGACAGTATTTTCTTTAATAATATTCCTACACGTGAATAAAGTTATTACTTCAAGCTGTACCATAGGCCTTATAAAAAAATATATACACAAGTGGGAGGTCGTCGGGAAGGCTAATCCAAATGCCAGCTCTGCATAAGCTTGCATATGGGGGCAAGCAGTCGGTTTGAGCTAACTACTTGCCCCCAGAGCATTGGGGATCAGGGAATCAAGGCCAGCTATAAAGTATATATTCTACCTAGTCATGTATGCCTCTGTTAGTTCATGAATTAGCCTATAGATGTTGACTGACATCCAAAGACCAACCCACTCATAATCGGTAGGGCTTAATCATAGAAACCCTTGTAGGTTATACTATACCCTAGCATCGCGAATCAATTCAGTTGATGACTTCCCCCTAGTAAGTCTATGGCTATGCCAAACATTTAGTTAGTATATTGTTTGACATGATATGATAATTATGGCATGTATGGTTTGTAGCCTCTGTGACATCCAAAACCTAGACAAGCTATGCCCCATCACCGAACACAGGGTAAGGGAACATTCACAACCCTGGATTACACCAGAGCCACTTGGCCTCCAAAGAGACCGAGATTACTTCCTAAAGAAAGCAAAGAAAACTAAAAACCCAGATGATTGGGACCTAGCAAGACGCATTTTTTTATAGACACATAGCAAATAGAACAACCAAAACAGCAAAAGCCACTTACATAAAGCACGAATTAGAAATAAACCAAAAAGACCCAAAAAAGTTTTGGAGAACAATAGCCAAAATCATGCCAGAAAACTCACCACATGACACTCTCTCACTTATAAATAAGGAAGGAACCCCTGTGCCAAGGGAGCATGTTGCAGACACCATAAATGCTTACTTTGCAAACATAGGCCCCTTGCTAGCACAAAAGATTAAACCCCCCTCAACAAAAATCCCATACAAACCAACAACAACCACAAATAATAATAAGCCTTTCTCAATATTACCAGCAACAGAAGAAGTAGTACTGTAAAAAATTAGGAACATAAACATTTCCAAGCCATCGGGTATCCCACACCTAAGCAGCCGTGTCCTTAGAGATGCCATGACACACCTTCTCACTGAATTCACCACACTCTATAACCTATCCATTGCTGAGGGTAACTTCCCTACAGCATGGAAGACTGCCACGGTGGTCCCAATCCCGAAAACAAATAATGCTAGCACCCCTAATGAAATGAGACCAATCGCCCTTCTCCCCATACCAGGAAAAATCCTTGAATCAATAGTCCATGACCAGACCTCAGAGTACCTTGAAGAACACAACCTTCTCAATGAAAACCAATATGGATTCAGGCAAAACCACTCAACCCACCAAGCACTAGCTAACCTAATAGATGACATAGCCACTGCCATAAACAGCAAACACACAACAACTGCAATATTTATCGACCTCAAAAAAGCGTTTGACACACTAGACCACGCTCTCATAATACAAAAACTAAGATCACTTGAATTCAGCAACAACTCTTGCAAATGGTTCAGTAGTTATCTCGTGAACAGATCCCAAACTGTTATTGCAAATGGAGTAACCTCAAGCACCCTACCTCTCACAACCGGAGTCCCTCAAGGTTCAATCCTTGGGCCCCTCCTTTTCATCATATACATGAATGACCTGCCTGCATGCCTACCAGAAGTCAAAACACAACTGTACGCTGACGACACAGTCATTTACTTTGCTGACAAAACACATACAAACACCATCATTCCACTCCAGTCAGCACTTCACACACTAGAAAACTGGTGTGTCACAAATAAACTAACAATCAACACAACCAAAACGAAGGTCCTATCCTTTACAACCAAAAGAGCCATAGACGCAGCCACCTCAAACCTACGACTCCATGGCGCAGAACTTGAACTAGTAGAAAGCTTCAAATATCTGGGCACAACACTAGACAGAAAGCTGAATGCTCAGAAACAGTTGGATGCTGCATTGCAATCAACAAATAACAAGCTATACACATTAGCCCGCATTAGATACATGATCTCAGAACAAACTGCACTCAAAATATACAAAGCAATGGTGCTCCCAATACTAGACTACAACTCAATTATTTACCACTTCGCTACACAAAACAACATAGCCAAACTAGAACGCATCCAATCAAGAGCAATCAAAAACTGGAACAATCTTGCCCAGTCCCAAAAAGAGATACCAACATTTGAAACCTTCAAAACTGCACTCAAGAACAAGAGACACATTGAATAATTGTGGGCCATGCAGAAACTTCCCGCTGACCCAAGATTGCTAAAATTGCACTCACAACCACCTACAGTCACACAGAGCAAACACAGCCCTAGCCCGGGCATCCAGACCCTAACCTACGGAGGGTCTGGGAGCAGAACCGAACAAACAGTGGAGTTTACAGGGCCACTTCTGTCCGAGTAGAGATGTAATAGAAAAACGCTTTAACCACCGATATCTAATATCCCCATTGGAATTATATATGTTGACAAATGTGCAGAGCAAAAAAAAAAAAACCTGATCGCCGATTAGTTTTAATAAATGAGAACGTGTTTGGTATTGATAATTCTAGCCCAAGTTGGCGGGACTTTCAAAACAACAGTGCAAGGTGTTGTGGGTACCGGAAGTATACAAAAATGTTCCAAAATAACGCAGATATTTTGCAAATCTATGAAAATGGAAGTTTATGTTGCTATGAAATTAAAAAGAGCAACACTAAAAAGATAGAACACTAAAAAAAATGGTGTTTTGGCCTTTTAAATTTAAATCTCAACCCCCAAAATTTAGTTTTTTAGGAGTTTACAGGTGGCGCTACACTCACACAGAATATTGCCGCCATTTGTCGAGGCCTATGTAGGCCTACCTAGCCTACCGTGCGGTGAAAATGAGTGTGGAATGTGATGAAATACATTTAGAAATACCACACAAATCCTGTGGGTGCTTTATTATTATGGAAGTAAGTAGAGATCCAAGTATTTAGCCTGAAAATGTCACAGTTCTAAGGTTTTCAGTGGGGGCTTTTGATTCTATTATAGAAAAACATTACGTTGCTCTCTGACTGTGTAGCGACCAGCAGTGAAATAGAGCGGAGCCAGTCAGAAATTCTCGGGCTAACACAGCCCATGCAGAAACTTCCCGCTGGACCGTGAACGCTTAAATTGCACTACTAAAATGCACTCTAAAACAACACACAACCACAAAACGCACCGGCCATGCGGTAAGTTCTTTCTGACTGATGAAACAGAAATAGACATTCCACCCAACATAACCATCATAACCGCTCATCTCACCCCTTTTCCACATCCCTACCCTCACAAAATTTTATATAACGCATTTATGTATACCCTTATACTCATTAGCATAAGAGTAGGCCTAAGTATTAAAAATACTAGCGGTAGCATTAGTGAATAGCTAGACACAGCAGTGGGCAGAATAACCATGGCAATTCTTATATGAATTAAACCCGTGAGCCTATGTCACAATTATGTTTCACTGTATTGTTTGACTTGCTGTATAAACATCCTAAATTAAAAAAAAAAAAAAAAAAAAAATATATATGGCATGATATAGGGCCTACTGGTAGACCTATTGCCATTGGTAGGCCTACTCGCAGACATCTGCCATCTGCTTGCATGGACTTGAAGTTGAACGGCACGTGAGTGTTTGGTTCTGTTGTATAGTATTGTAACCACAGCAGAGTTCAATGAAATACGTCAGTACCGCTCCGTGCAAGCTTTCTCAAGTCAAGAGCTGCCAGCATGCAAGCCCGCTTTACCTTTCACCTGCCCCGCCCACTTTGTTTGCCGTATCAAGTTTGCGACAGCGGGGTCAGCTCGACGACCAGCGACTGACGTCGTTGCTAAGGACAACAAGAGACGCTTGGTGACATAACTCCCGTTTAAACATGGCGGACTTGGGCGCGCGCTGATCCAGCTGGAGTAGATTGTGGCGAGAGAACAGTAGTACCGTAATCAACACCGACCCGTTAACATCCAGGACCAAGGTCGGAATATACTTTTGGATTTTCGTGACTACCTCAGAAACTAGGAACGAAGAAATACCATGGCTGAAGAAGAAAATGTTAAGGTGGCGGTCCGCGTGAGACCATTCATATCCTTTGATTTTGGTTCATTGACATTGAAATATATTGAATTGCGTGAGATAAATCAATACGCGTAGCCATAGGCTAGATATATTTAATATTCAGCTAGCTGGGAGATGTGTCTATTGCTTTGGACCGTTTGGTCATGGTTCATTGGATGTTGGGTCAACACATATTGGATCAAAACAATACATACGTCTTATAACTACTGCATAATCTTTCGGGAATGGCAATATCAGTATGAAGTACGATAGGCTAGGCCCTATACCGTAGGCCTACTTGTTTTTAGTTAAAAGCCAATGGCAATCATGCATTCGGATAAATCACTTAAATTGCTTGTAAATACTAGACCTAGATCGAGACAATTTGTTTCAAAAATATTTCCTCCGTGACAAAAATATGAATCAGGTCAGTTTGAGGCCTATCCTAGTCGAATACCAACAACTAACTTAGTTTTGAATAATTCCAAGCTTTAATTTTCAAGTTAGGCTGGCCTAGATTCCAATGTAAGTGTGTTGCTAATGTTTTCATTGCTGGCTGCACCAGGCCCAAACATGTCTTAGGTTAAGCTTCTTAGTTTAAGGAAAGTGTCTGAACCTATTTTAACGCACACTTAGAAATAGATCACAAATCGTCAAATGGTACAATTTTTATGAACGGACATCCTTATTTGGGTGACAATTTTCACAATCCAAATCCCATCAAGGAGATTAATAATTGCTTTAGTCCTATAAGTATAATAGGGTAGGCCTACTTTGAGATTGGGGGTGTTGTAAGCCCTAATAACGATCTGGGTCTGTATTGTAAAAACTGGATCGTATCCAGGTAAATTAACCTGTTAGTGTAATTCAACATTATTTAGTCTATTGGTATTAAATTATAAACCGACAGGGTCTTGGGGTAATTTTTCGATACCCCCCCCCCCCCCCCGTTATTATAAGACTAAGAGATGCTTTTGAATTTATCTGATATTCAAAATTTTCTGAAGAAGAATAGTAAATATATTTGCGCACCCTCTCTCTTCCATGCCCACATGCATCTCTTCTTTGAGATATGATTTACGATTTGGTTGTATTTGTTTGGCCAACGGACACTAGTCGCTACAGTTTCTATGTAGTATATGTTTAATACCACCCAAGGAAATTTCCATTATTTTGTATCTCTAAAATATCATGAGGATCGCTGATAATGGAATTATATGATCAAGTATAGGATAATCTATAAACGGACTATTTTGTTATAACTTGATTTTCATGAACTAGATTTACTTGGTGTTTTTGTATTCTAAGTCAGAAATACACTCAAGGACAATGAATAATTATGATGTTGAATGGATCAAGTGTATGTAGGAGAACGTAATTGATCAAACCTTTCATAATCCAGTTATTAGTTTTTATCACATTTAGCATTGTGCAAGTTGTTCTACATGTATCATTAGATCTGTCTTTGAGATTTAATGGCAATCTACAAAAAAAGATTTGACAGGACATTTTTCTATGAGTTTGAGGTAACCATATATTTGTGTCATCTGTGGGGGAAAAGATAAAAACATGAATGATAACATTATTCTACAGAGGTAGGCCTATACTGCTTTGTACATATTGTACTGTTGTATATATCTTATTTCTGATTGCAATCTTCTGAAAAAAAAATCTTCTGTTGAGAATCATACTTTGAGAGTTGATATTGATTTAATCTAAGACACATAAAGAATGTTCACAATACACATGCATGGGACCTTTTATTGGCCTACCTTAGGAATACATAAAGTTCTCGAATTTTACTTCAACCTAAATATGAGATCATAAGTAGGCATCTGTTTCCAGAGCTTAAATCAATTCAAGACATTGAATTAAAATATTTCAATAGCATCTATATGAAGAAAAAGTTCTACGCAGCATGAGTTTTGAACAACTATTGGAAATGTTTAAATAGTTCTCGATGCAGCTTAATTTTTTAAATTATATTTGACATGATTATCACACATATTCCACCATACCTGAAATTTTGTGCTATACACATGTATATGTTATGCATCCATTCAGGCATTAAACAAGGTACGTGTATACGTGTATATTATTCATTGCTCCACAAACACGAATCCGTTCATCATATTTGGCCGCTATTATTGAGCTTGCGAGCAATTCTTAGTAATGATCGTGTAGCCATTTGTTTGACTCGTCGCCATCACAAAATCAATGCCCGACAATAAACAGGGCACCTGTATAAATGCTGCTCATCGGTACCAGGCTTTCCACCTTGTAAACAGTGACGTCACACAGCTTTCAAATCTATAACGTTGGTTAGGTATGCTTGCTTTATGTGCTAGCTTTTAGGCAAGGAGAAAGCGTTGAGTGTACTTGGGATGTTTGTGTTAAGGAATTGAAAACAGACTAAGTCAGCATTTTTAAACAGTCTGAGTTTTTGCCCTTGAATTGTTGCGCGGGGTTTTATATGTGACTCCCTATTGAGTGGATATTCATTTTTGTTGAATAATGATATCTTTCTTTTAAAGCAAGAATGGCAGAATAGGTCGAAAAGAATTTAGTTATAAATACGTACTTGTCCAACCTCAAATATCTTCTCTTTTTTTTAGAGAGAGAGAGAGAGACAACACGTTTAGGTCTTAAAATGTATGTCTCAAATGATTGGTGTGCGGCAATTTCAGAGATGTTCCCAATCATTAATAGCCCATTACGCTTTCCAACATACTCATGCTATAGCAGGAATGAGGATGCTTTCCAGAGGGGAAACTAGATAACCCTGGCATCGAAATTGAACAGTCACACATACATTTGGCAGTGAGTAAGGACTTAGCAAAAAAGTAGGGTCAACTTATGAAGTACGCGCCTAGAGACAAATTGTTTTTAGCACTTATAATATAATGTCGATTTTTAAAAACAAGTATATAACAATATATTGAATTTGTATTCCGTTATAAGAAGTGCACATAATCGGTCTGAGATCTATATCCAAATCCTACGAAAAACTGGACATAATTTTGGACACCCTCCGCCTAGAACCTTGAATAAATGAAGTAACAATTCCATGACTTGAGCTGTGCATGTATGACCTGGGTTTAACGTGTGTGTCTGGCGGGGGGTGTGGGGGTGGGGGCGTATATTACATTATGATAGTATACATCTGGTCTACTAAAGTCTGATTTCAAACAACTGCATGCTAGACAGATCATATTGCTGAAATTGGAACCTTTTAAATTTTAACAATTAGATCGGATGGTTAATTGATATTGAGAAGCACACATCTAATATTGAGTTAAAATTAAATGATAAATATATTTGTCCGATTTATAACTATTTTGAGATGATGCATTTGATGTGTCTTTTTTATATTGCTGTACTGCTCGGTTGTCCGCACTTAACGAATATACATACAGTTGTCCCCAAAGCTATAGCAATACATTACAATATCGCTTAGTTGATCGGGCCTAGAACAGCTTTTCATGGACGATCAACGGGACCACACTGTGGCCGTTGATTCTATAGATCTACCTGAACTCACAGTGTACCAATTTGAAACTTGCTTATCGAATAAACAAAGGATTAAGTGCACCATATATTCCAGTCGGCCATCACTGCTATTAAGCTGTATCTGAGGCTATGTATACACCTCATTGCCTGGTGCACTTGCACTCCTTCAAAGTTCAACATCTCTTTAATAACAAGCTTTTATAGTAGGGCATATTCTTTTGTTAATTCCACTGATGAATCTGCCTCCCGTGGTGATGACACTTTGTTCACTGTTTATTATTGAAATAATAATCGCTTTATCCAAGTTCGCAGTATTTCCGTGCTTTTGCATCAGGAGAAAGCACCTAGCTATTTCGCATTCCAATCAAGTATAATCTCACATTGAGTAACACTATTATTGTTACACAATTGTTCTCAGCCTATAAGCAAAAGGTCATTACGCCAATACATAAACCAGTTGACTGATCCCAAAGTATTTCTATTCCACCAAGAGATATTTTTTCAAAGAGACACCGTGGGCACAGGGTTCCATTATCACCACGTAATGCCCGATACATATATACAGGGTAGGTTATCCTACTGGTATTTATCGGTATGTATCATATCATATATTAGGATAAGGAGATATATATACATAATGTCGGGAGAAAGTGATACAGAAGCAGATATAGAAGCTTACACAAATGATCTTCAACGTTACCATGGTACGCACGCTTACGTGTACATGTACACTAATGTATAAATGTTATTATGCAAAATACCACACAGGAGGAGGAATCTAATAAAACATTTGAAAGAAAATAAGTTATCGAATTATGAGTTCAAAACGTTTTTCCTGGTAATTAAAACATTCCCAAAACACCACAGAGACCCAAAGGACGTACTATATATATATATATATATATATATATATGGCTATAGTAGAGACAACATATGATTCCATTGTTGTTGATACGTAGGCTAGGCGCTGGAATCGAATGATTGAATACACGAATCATACCGCAATAAATTATGCACACATTATATTTGATATTGACTGTTAAACTAATATTGTATCAGTGGCCAGTTAGCCTACTAAACAATAACGAGTCTATAAAAATGGCGTTATGTGTAATGTTATGTCAGCATCATTGCCAAGTATTTCTTTTATTCATGTTAATCTTATGTGTATTTCTAGAGAGACCAGTAATAACTATTGTTTTGTTGATCGACCCCGATTTTAAAAACAATAATCCTGACGAAGCAATAGAAGTAGTAATAATACTCAATAGAATTACCCATAGTAGCGGTAGCATGTACACAGTAGCAAATTAGTACAAATTAACTTGTAAACTATATAAATACATATATATATATATATAAATACACATTGTGAACGAATTAAGAGTTTGGCTGGAAGTATTATCAATAGTTGTAGTAGATATAATTATATAGTGGTATCATTACTTTTAGCAGTGGTGGTAACGGTACGATTAGTGAACTGAATTTATACTCCTACATTCTTGGCATCAGGAATATCTAAGAATTACTACTTTGACCCTTCCCAATGTATACAAATTTGCCTTAACCATAAGCACAATTCCCGTGAAAAGGCCCGAAATGCTTCACTCATCGTTGATATGCATGGAGCCACCACCTCAGTCACTGATCCAGAAAATCAAAATGAGAAACCCAAAACCTTCACATTTGATTTCTCCTACTGGTCACACGACGGATGTAAAGATGACGGCTCTGGATACTACGTCAAAGATACAAGCTCAAGCAAATTCGCTGATCAGGTAAATCCCAATTTTTTTTAAATCTAAATCTTAGTACTGCTTTAAAGACTTTTAATATATTATCTGGTGTAATATTTTTAAAGGTAAATGCAGACATGTATTATATATATCGTATTCACGATAAATGCATAGATCTATAACAGAGAAACAAATCAATTAACCCGGTCCGTGTACGATTGGTTCTAAATGCGTGCAACTAGGAGGTAAAGATGAAGAGGCTCCTATATAATATAGATACTCCTTGGAAGTTGGAGTGCCGTACATTATCAAATGCTCGTTACAATGCGCATTTACAGACATGTTCAATCGTATGCCTTGTGCTATTTAGACAGAAGGATTACGTACCCTCTCTACGCACACGCTAGTAATCACGTACACAATGTATACGTGTACAGGAAAATCTTAATGAACGTTCAGTGGGTCAATCAGCACTAGTCTATAGAGTTATTAATATTCTGATTACTTGCATGAGGTAAGGGAGAATTATACCATAGTATGAGACAGGCAGAATACTAGTTTTACATTTCAAAATGAACAGCTTTATATAATAAAATACTGAAGTTAAGTAGTGCACATTTGGTAAAACAATGCCTAGTATGAGTATCAAATTCAGCAGATGTGTTGATAAAGCGAAGAGAGATTACCAAACTGAAAGAGATAGCGCCATGGAAAGAGAAAGCGATATCAAGACTTCATTCAACAGGAAGTCAGCTCTCTACAAGTTGCTATGGCAATTGCATCAACAAACAATGTAGTAGGAAATAGGCGCTGGTCCAGTCCCTGGATACTGGCCTATAGGCGTTGTATGTTTATGTGGACCTAATGAAACCGTATTAGGCTGATGGATTATTCATTAAAGCAGGGTTTCCCTTGGTGCCAACAAATCGCATCTTCCCAATCCATGTCCTGGGACAACAGCGTTTGATCAGCTATATATGGATTGCTATGTATGTGTGTCATTCATTGAAGTCCGCCGGTCCTCTAGCATACATTTTTTGTTTATCAGATTAAATTTATTGAAGTGCATCTTTTGCATTTACTAAGCATAAACACGTGATCTTCCTCTCGGAAATTTGATACCACTTTTATCGTTTTAACAATCTTAAATTAAGATTAAGTTAATTAAGTAAATTTAAGTTAATTAAGTAAATTTGCGATAATATTCGTCCTTTGGATGAAAGACATTGTTTTACCGAGGGCATTCCTATTCGATTTGTATAAGGTTTGACAGAATACAAATGGCATCGAAGCCTTATCATTTGCTCGTATCTGGAACACCCAAACGTTTGAACACAGCTAGGGACCATTTCCTTTTTAAAGTTGTTGTTGGAGCTGTTTATCTGTTGCTATGTTGGTGATGCCCAGGGATTATTGACGGGGACCGATTTGTGAGGAGGGAGAAGGGTGGGATATTTCCTCCTCCAGGCTGTACCGTGGAGGAGGTCAGTGATAATCAGCCCTGGAGGCAAGAGCAACAGGTTGATAGGCACCTGGCGAGATGTGTGGCAAGCAAGATAAATGGAGCTACTCCACTCGCAACTCCAGGATAGGTAGAGAGTAGTAATGGTACATGTAATAAGAAAAAGGGAATGAAGTAGAACAAGTATAAAGGTTATTGGAAGAGAACGGGGAGGGGTGGGGGGGGGCGGGGGCACGCACCCCGTGAATTTGGTATACATTATAGACTGAGTCGTAAATTAGCCTAGGCAATAGGGAATATCACAGGATAGTCAAAATCCATATTCACACAATTAAAATTAATTCAATGAATGATTTTGATAGTTAAAGAGTGTACAGAGGATTTTTTTTGTTAGTGAGAATTCATTTAGTAGAAATTAGTAGAACACTCAGGAAGGCTTTTTCACTGAAATGATATCCCTCTTAATTGTATCACCTATAGCTTAGGATGACAATAACGGTAATTAATGTTAATCGATAGCATTCCGTGGGAATACCTCATCCTTTGATATCATAATGTATTACCTTTATAGATGACGGTATTCAAAGACTTGGGACAAGGTGTTTTGAACAATGCCTGGGAAGGTTTCAACTCTACTCTGTTTGCTTATGGACAAACAGGATCAGGAAAATCATATTCCATGGTTGGATATGGCGTCAATAAAGGTAGAAATATAACTTGTTTAGAAAAAAAACCCCATTACAACGCTTGTCTTATATGATTCGAATGTTAACTCATTTCGTGAAAATTGACCAAATTGTTTTGTGAGTGTTTTAATCATATTGGATTGTCTGTTTCAGGAATCGTCCCCATATTCTGTGATGAATTATTTAAAGGAATTGACAGAAAGAAAGCGGAAGGGGCAGCAGCTGAATATGAGGTAAGATGGATAAGAAGATTCATACCGATGGTTCAAATGGTTATATTAATATACACGCATTGTTCTGAAAACAACGTATCTAGAGTGATTTATAGTGCGTATTTCACTAGTGATTTACGTGGGGTTCTCATGGCAACCAATCTGGGTTGTTTTTTTACTAAGATTACCGGTAAAATTCAAATTTATGACTCAATTTTTTTCTATTCAATGATTGAAAGCATGTCCAACTAACTCGTTGGTTTCAGTCGCTTATAATATTGCACTCGTTGCTACGCAACTCGTGCAATATTCACGCTCCTTCAACCAACTTGTTAGTTAACCTGTATTTAAATACAGCATTATTTATTACATAAACAATTCGTCAAGGACGTCTTTCGAGTTACTTCCTATTTTGTTTCTTGAATCCCCTCCTAACGTTTGACGTTTAACATGCAGGAAATAATACAAGTATGGATTAATTTTTATCATTTACATATTTGTAAACACACTTAAAGTTAGCACTTTGAAACTAATAGAACCGCCGGCTATATTTCCCTTTTTAGGTAACATTCAGCATGTTAGAAATCTACAATGAACAGGTTCGCGATCTCTTTAACCCATCAACCAAAAAGGGTGGTCTTAAAGTCAGACAGCATCCAAAAAAAGGCTTCTACGGTAAGTGCTAGCAATACATAATCAATTTCATATCGGGATCCATGCATTTAAATTTACAATTTTCAAACAGGAAACTAAATTAACGGCTAAACCGCTGTATTTAATGGAATATTCAGAAAATGAATTTTGCCCTTGAGAGAATAACAACTGTATGTTTTTTTGAAAAACACACACGAAAAAATTATGCACGTGCACTCTGGACTATCACTGCACGAATTTGGTCCCTACTCTACGGTGAATTGTGTGATGTACACGGTGTATACATAACGATGTTAAAGAAAGACAGCAGATTTACTATTATCAAATTCGACCCTTTTGGTAATGGAATATTGTGTAAATCGGTTTTATTCTTAAGATAAGAAAAATGTATTTTTAAAAAAACAAAAACACACGAACAAAAAGAACCAGTGGCATAAAACGTGCACTCGGGACAATCACTGCACGAATTTGTTCCCTACTCTACGGCGAATTGTGAGAACAGGTACACCGTATGTACCAAACACATTTAAAGATTGCGGATAAACCAATAAGGATTATTGCTTACAAAATTATTACATTACAGCTGAGGGTCTCAAATTCGACCCTGTTGGGAGCTATAAGGAAATTGAAGATAAAATGGAGGAAGGAACCAGAAACAGAACAGTTGCCGCCACCAACATGAACGCAACCTCTTCCCGTGCTCATACAATTGTAGCCATTCAGTTTGTACAGAAGCAGAAGAATGCCGCTGGTGAAGAAACAGCAAAAACAGCCGTTGTTAATTTGGTCGATCTAGCTGGGAGGTTAGCGCAATGACTTTAAATATATCTTTACTATCAATCGGTAGTCTGCTGAAAATTTAAACATATATATATATATACAAACATTGCCGGGTATTGCTTTCATGACGTTTTCAACCTATTGAAGAAGAAATTCAAAACTAATACATAAGTACTTTACTTTCTACGTTGCTTACCTGTCGATGTGTAATTTCTCTTGTTCCTACCTTTTAGTGAACGTGCTGAAAGTACAGGAGCAACTGGAGACAGGTTGAAAGAAGGAGCGGCCATTAACCAGTCTCTCTCTGCCTTAGGAAATGTCATCTCCGCCTTGGCTGACCAATCCAATGGAAAGAATGTCAAAGGTATGCTAGAATTGTTTTCTACCCTTGGACGTCCCGAAATAGATTCATGATAACTAGCAAATAAAATACACAATGGAAATTGAAACAAAATTCTAAAGATAAAAATAGATTTTAATTGTTCTCATTCTTTCCCCCATCCCCAGTTCCATACAGAGACTCCACGCTTACAAAGCTGCTAAAAAATGCATTGGGTGGAAACAGCAAGACTATTATGGTGAGCATATTTCAAATGCCTATTTTTACTTCAAATGTATATCTACACTCCAAGTTCGAATACTATTGTTTAGATCGAACAAAAAGCGCTTATAGCGATAGAAACGATAGGGATATATTTTAATGGATGATAATAAATATTAAAAGTAGATAACTCAAATTCATTTTTGCTGCTTTAGTGATTGATTAACTATATATTATATATGTATCGCCTTAAGCAAAAAGAAATCTTGGATGGGAGCGTCTTTTTTGTCAACTTCCAACATAATTATATTATTATCTTTAATAGATTGCCGCTATCAGTCCTGCTGACATTAACTATGAGGAGTCGATTTCCACACTGCGATATGGTAAGTACTATGCGAGCATTCACTCAAGTGCTTCTTTGGGAATGGATTTGAGATGATACGATGCAATACAATTGGTAAACTATTCTAATGTATCCATGAATATCATAACTACTGAAATTAGTAGATGTTTTTCTCTTATTTTACACTAGCTGATCGTGCTAAACAGATTAAGACAAAGGCTTCAGTGAATGAAGATCCCACAGAAAAACTCATCCGTAACCTACAGGAAGAAAATGACAAACTGAAGAAAATGTTGGAGTCCGGTGGTCTTCAGTTGTCAGACATGGATGCAAGTGATACAGAGGGAATGTCAGAATCAGGTGAATTATTAAAGTTAATAATTGTTACCATGATTCTTGTTCAATGTTTATATACATGTTTTTCTTGTCCATATAACAAAAACCCAGAAGAATAACAGAAGCAAACGTCCATACTATTTGAAGTAAAATTATCGGAAATAATGAATGTACTGTAATTGATGCTTCTAGAAAAGGAAGCCTTGAGGAAAGAAATTGAGGAAGATTTAAAGGCCTCTCTGGGCAACAATGACGACGCAATGTTAGAAATGAAGAAGGACTTTGAGGAAAAACTTAGACAGGCTCGTGCCGAAGCAGCCAATGTAAGTGCAATAATCATAAGAACTTTGCTATTTATTTCCACTGCAAAATAATTGATGATATGTCACAATATATCGTAAGAAGCACCACACAAAAATAGATATGGAACACATACATTTCATTTTTGTACTTTTAATCAAAATGCGTAATACGTTTATTTGTTTTCTTTTTCCTGATTATTAGCATATGGTACGTTACCTTGGATTTGATGTGTGAATATATTGTGTAACTAATTATCTCCAACTTGTAAACTCAGAATGTTTCACGGAAAGGGCGAATAATACAACAATTACAGGGATTATTGAGGATGATTATCCATTGAAAATAATATCCATTAAAAGGTTTTTTATTAATCTCATATATATACTGGTGAAAATTAACATAATATTTTAATTCTATTGCCATATATCATGCCATATAATCATTGAGTACATTTCCCCCGTGAAAAAGGATAACATATCTTCCATGATGATTGACCCAGTTGACATACCTCCAGAATAACCCTCATACACCGATGGTAATTAACATGGTGACCCGCTTGACACAGTTACTAAATTAACCATAATATTATACATATATGCTCCGATGTGTATTGGTAGATCTGTTTGATTATTTAGTCATGCTCTAGTTTGCTCAGAACCAAAATAAAGAACGAATTAACCTCGTGTATCAATGGAAAAGAATGCGTTAAAAAGATTGAAAGTAGAGGATTTAACTTGACATCTTATTACTTACTTCCAGAGTGGACTCAGCGAGGAACACGAAAAGAAGAAAACTACATCTCACATTTATAATTTGAACGTTGACCCAATGTTATCTGGAAAAGTTATCAATTTCATTGACGGCAAGAAAACAGTTGGAAATAACAAGGGGACACCTTGTGAAATCATCATGATGGGACCAAGGTACTTGAAAATTTAAATAAAATTATCGTATATTCTTAATGTTATATATTTTTAAAACCACGAGGATTTCTTCTGAAGCACAAGTTAACATTTTGTTAATTGCGGAGATTTAAGACCTTCAGAAACTCGTATAGTTATATTAATTAGAGATATTTTCTTTCAGTATACAGCAAGAACATGCCGTTTTCACAGTAGAAGGTGCTAAATACTTCATAGAGAAACCTTCAGCCGCAGGAAAGGTTCTAGTCAATGGCGAACCTGTAACAGAGAAAGTGGAGCTTCATCACAATGACAGGTAAATTCGTCTTCTGTATTCATTCACTTTTTCACACTTATGATTTTTGGAATTCCCATTGTGCTTAGCAGAGTCAGCTCTAAATAATTATTCACTGGTATTTGTCCTGTCGGAGAAATTATAAAGCAAATAGTACTAGCTGAATATCCTACCAGTTAATTCTTTTAAATATTTTCTGATTCCCAATCAGTGAAATCCTTTTGCTGATCTTACTTAGAAGCGAGACCATTTATAATATATCCCTTTATCAGGTATTAGGAAATTCTGTCTGAAAAAAATAATCTTACTCGAATTACTTATTTCTATTGGTAAACCATAACCACAGCTTAACTTTTCGAATAACATGAAAGAAAAGATACTTTTGCCTAAGTTCTTGCAATATTTAGCTTTTAAATAATTGTACCAAAATGTGACGCCGATCACTTTTATCAATCGATTTCCCCTTATTTGGTTAATCTACTAACCAGTTTTTTACATTCCAAATTATATTTCCAGTAAGTTAGACATCTTTATCTAAAAATGAATTAAAAATTTCATCCTTAAAGATGTTGCAAGTCTTTTCTTTTGCAGATTAATTTATATTACAGAAACATTTATCATAGAATTTGGAAGATATTATCTTTTCTATCCCTTCAAATATCATGCAACATGTCTACCAATTCTTACCAATTCTTACCATTCCAGCATTTTTCATTATAATTATATTTTCACCAAAAGTGACGGAGATCACTATTTCTTAATACCTGATATAGGCCCACATACCTTCATTGGAGTGGCCACGTAAAATCATAAGTGTGATCTAAATATCTTATTGAATTCTAAAGTTCATCTATCTTTTGATACATTTTAGAATGATGTTCGGAACTACCCAACTGTACATCTTTGCCAATCCTAAAGAGAGAGATGCTTCTAAGGAAAAATGTGAAGAGGCCACCTATGAGATGGCCCAAGAGGAAATTGCTGCCAACTCCGGTTTTGATATGCAGAAAGGCAATAAGTCCAAAGGTAATTAACTTAAGATGTCGTTTCATTCACTCACACAACACGCATACTTTGATGAGTTCTTCCATCATGTAGGTGGAGGAACCTCCACTAGGGGCGCCACAGACGTGAGCCACGTGGCTATGCTCAGAGAGCTGCTCACGATTGATTAAAATCAGTTCTTACACTACACTCACAGACTCGGGGCGTATTGATTCATCTCTTCCTCAGCATAGACAAACTAAACGTGTATATATGTCCATACAATATACACACGTGTATGGTCATTACACTGGTTGAGAACCATACAAGATTACCCTGACGAGTTTCTATGTGAACACATAGTCACAAAGGAATTTTATTTTATACTTTGAGATCAGAACTCAGGCGCTGTTAAAAGGTATGTCAAATGGGTGAAGTTATTGCCTCTGTCCCTTGTCTCTTGCCTTTAAAGATGCATTACCAGCTATGCATGCGCAAATCTGCTCAATTTTTCCTTTTGCCACATACACCAAGTATATGATTCACCCAAACATGTCCCTGAATATCTAAGAATTCCGAAATCATTACAAGCATGTAAATAACAAAAGAAATGGTGCATTATCCAATCGGTGCACACCGAATGGACGGGCATTGGATCGTCTCTCAACCAGAGATTTCACAGGGATTTCTCTCTTGTTAGCATACGTCATATATTGGAAATGAGGGCGCACTACAGGGGAAGCTATTGCCATAATAATATGGCTCTCCTTAGCTTATATAACAGGCGCCTAGTGTCTAGTTAAGTATTGGACTTATTGATTGATTTTTTTAAGTGCCAATCGTCAGACCATAGTCATTTATACATGTCTATAATTATGTCCCTACACAGGCTCGGCAGAACAGATAAAATATTGGGTGGGGTGGGGCAAACTTTTTATTTTGGCGGGGAGGGGGGCGGGGGGGGGGGGGGGGAGGGGGCAGACTTTGCATTACCCTCCAATAGTATAATAGAATCGAAATATTTCACCCACATCCAATACCTTATAAGGAAATCTGGCAAAATGAATATGCCTATACTACCATAAATAAATCTTTAAATTTTAATTGGTATACTTTATCTTAAAAGTATGTAAGGCAAGGATATATTTAATACACTGTCTTGAAATTTGGTATATAAATTAATACGTCTTTAAGCGCTCAGCCCTATAGAAATCAGAACATTTCACCAAAGAGATCTTGTAAATAGATCCTTTAGGAAAATATCAATTTTGTGACTAGTGACTCATTTTCCTGAAACACATTCCTGGCATACCTTTGATACTATATATTATATGTAATGTAGTATTAATGTGTTAACGGGAAATGAGTCACAATGTTATACTTTTTATTTCCAATGTCTTTATTAATGACTTGTGTATATTTGAAAAGATGACACCAAACCGATTCCAATGATTGAAAACAGACATCTTATAAGTATTTCTATATTTTAAGTTTGATATTTCTATTTTTGAACAATAGTTTGCAACATTTCTGGGTGGATAATTACCAGTAAAGTAACTAAATATACTCCATTTGAATACATTTAAAATGCAAGAATATATTTAATACAATGTTTTTTTACTGGTTCTTAGTTTTTACATGAATGATGTCTGAACTGTCCCCTTGCCCCCCCCCCCCCCCCCCCCCCCCCGGTTTCGCCGCACCTGCTACTGGTGATTCATTGCTCAATGAAAACATAAACCCAACTGATGGGTATGTTTGTTTGTTTCTAACTGTGATCTATTAATAAGTTGATTGCCTATTAGAAACTGTAAAGCCTATTTTCATAAACCTTGCTTCTTTGGACCCATACACATTGCACATCTAGACCCTGCGCACACGCATGTACGTGACTAGGGGTTCCCCACTACCCCCCTGTCTGGAATGGACATTTACAGGCCACTCATGCAGTGGTATGCAGAGCAAAAACCGATACCGAATTTGCTACTTTTCATCAGTTTTTCTTCATTTAAATCGTTTCTCCAGGACATATGATAGCTTTAGAGTCTTTATCTCAAGGATAGTCATTTCATTTCAGGATCTTCCATAGCTGGTAATGCATCTTTAAGTTAAACAGTTTAAGTGTTGCGATAATATAGACACACCAACTGTAGTGCCCAAATGGGGGTGAACATGAACGATAAATGCTTAATATATATATATAAAACTTTTATTCACAATTACATATAATACAATCATATATAATCAAGAGAAAGGACGCGACCCTCACAGTAGTGATCTTCCAGGGGGGCCCTTTGATAAAGTAAATGTAATAAGATGAATAAATTTTCAAATCAAGTCGTTACATTAAACATGCTTTGCTGCATGATGTACTGTATTGAGTATACTTCTTATTGGTGCTCCCGTTGGCCGGGGGAGCGGTGAGCATCGCATACTGGAGCGGCATATATTTATAGTTGTCGCGGTTGCACTAACCACGGCAGCCATCATACTTTTGGTGACCCAAATAGTTGCTCGCAGGGGGAGACCGAGCGCCAAGCATTGAGTTGCGGCGGTTAGTGCTTAGCGAGTGGTCCCCGACCTGGGGTGAACGGGGATTTCCCAGGCTTAGTTTAAAAGCTGGGCAGAAGCTGGACAGTTTGAGGACAGTTTGAGGGGGGTTTTATTTTTGCTTTTCCAGACTGGATGGATGCTATTCCTGACTGGATGGGGTATACAGTTTGGATGAATGCTATTCCAGACTAAATAGATAATCCTATATCTTAATACACATACTATGTATAATAAATATACTGACATCTCCCTGGTATCACGATTCATCTTCAATGGCTTCAGTTCCTGGACCCACCCCGTACAACAATACTCACCAATAACCTTCACTATGAAGCTTCGCGCTTAGTTACCATATTCGAGCCCAAAATAATAAAATGTAAAACAAAACAGGAGTGCTAGACTTGTCTATAACAACAATACCATGTTATATCTATAATGTAAAATGGACAGAACATTCAGATACTGATTTTGTTATATTTCAGATGACATGTTGATCCAAGAAGACCTGGTCGAAATACTGCCAGCTGTAGAGGAAGCAAACTCCATAAGTGAGGAACTCAATAGGAAAAAGAAATTCGAGGTTGTCCTCGTGTCTCCCGAGGCGCGAGGTGAACTTAGTGGCCGTATGCAGGTATATGACTTTGTTCTCTTTCTTCTTTTGCGAAGTTGACTTCACCTGCAATTTATTGGTGAACGGGATGAATAGATTTGGTAGTAAACACGTTTGGAAATTATAAAATTATATCTAATATCTAAACAAAACTATGGGGAACTAGCCAGGAAAAAATGATTTTTAAGCACTCGGATGGGCCCGTTTTGGAGCCATTAATTTTCAAAAGAAAACAGGTGAAATATTGTATACTCAACTGGGAATATGACATTTCTTTTCAGATCTTCGTCAAAATAACCGATTTGGAGACTGACCTGCAGTGGATGTGGCCCAAAGAGAAGTTCATCAACAGGAAGTACATCATGCAGGAGATGTTTGAAAACTATACCGATGGAGATGAATGGCAACTTCCTGATGTGAGTCTCCCGAATTGAATTGTTTATTTTCTGCCGTATCACAAGTATAATTTATCCTGAAAGATTTGGAAGGAATCCTGAAAAAAATGCTATAATGACTGAGAAGACAGTCTTATCCTTGAAGGCAAATTTGAGCTCCATATGCATGACTAGGATAGTCTATGTACAATTTAAATATTAGCAACTGCGTCCAAGTTCCTGGACATTATGATTAGAAGAAGGATCCCAGTAGATATGACTGGGGTACATAATTGTACTTTACCGTAACTCCATTGGTCAGCAGTGTTACAATCAATTTTGCTACATTCTCAAGTAAACCTATATATGTCACTTTGTTTCAGGAACGCGATCCATTCACAGAAGACCCTGAGGCTGAGAGTCACATTGGATCTGTGAAAGTTTGGCTTCAGTCACTGGCCTACCATATTGAGATGCAGCAACAACTCGAAATTACAGATTACAAGGTAAATATTCATGTACTTTTCACATGGAATCACATTCATGAATATTATTCTATTTTTCTAAGTTTTGAATCGCTGCTGATTGTTTTCATATTCCGATTAATATAACCTTGCGCAAACTCTCTAGGGCCAAGAAGTTGGACATCTCAACGTCGAGATGGTTCCCTGTTCTGCAAAGGGTAAAGATTACACAGAAAATGATGACAAGTGGGTCGATAACCCCGATGTACTTGTAGGAAAAGATATGCACTTTAACGTCAAGCTTGAGAGTGCTCGTGGTCTTCCAAGCAGATTCACGGTAAGTTTTGAATAGATAAGTAAGCGGATATTGACGATTATAATCATTTCCGATGGACATGCATGTATTTTGAAGCTTGAGAACAGTGGGCTATCATTAAGTTCTCTAGTGTAATTATTGATTAGTTATAGCAATATGTCGGCATCTATTTCTTCCGCCCTACTCATAATTAATGGTTTTTTTAAAAAAAAAATCAATATTACATTATGCAAAGAAATGATGGCAACACAAAAGTCCAGGTTCGTACGAACAATCAATTTCATATTGAACCGTGAATGTTTCTTTCAGGATGCATATGCCAAATACAAGGTATATTTGGAAGACGTATTCTCAGAGACAAAGAAGATCGCGAACACATCCAACCCTGACTGGAAGTACAAGAAACTACATAGCTTCAAACCCTGCACAGACCAGGTATGCTTTTGGAATAAATTCATTTGATTAATACTCGCGTAGAATTATTAATAATTTAGGCAATCATTGTGGTAGACAATGCAAGTAAATATGACGTGGGTTTGCTTAAAAACTGCACGTGTTTATATTGAAAGTGTTATAACTCGATTATAACTTGTAGTTGTTAGTCTAGTACTGCAATTAATTATTTATATAGGGGGTAATTATCTTTATGCATTAATTAGGTCATTAATTATTATGTGGTTAATCACTATTACGTCATCATTACGTAATATGATACAACAAAAGTACGACCTGAGATAAGCATGAAGTTTTTGTTGTTTTGCATTTGGTTAATCTATTTTTAACCTTTCAGCTGGTGAGGTATTTCCAAGATTCAGCTGTGATGATCCAGATCTGGGGTAAACAGAAGCAACCCAAGGCCAAGAAAGCAGTCGCAAATACAAAAGATGCCCTGGCTAAACAGGCTTTGTCTAAGGGAAATGCGGCAATCGGCAATACGAACACAAAAGTGAGTTTTCGATTAATTTCTACCTAAATCAAAGATCATTTTCTATAGAAATTTGCACATTTTCTAATAGTTGTAATGTTATCAAAACCAGTTAAACCAGCCATCAGTGAATTATGAACAAAGATTACGAACACATTCGTCAATATCTATGAGTATAGTTGCTTAAGAATAAAATGTATAGTATAGCTTGTGTTCTATTTTCCACCTAAAACAATCCTTTTACATATTTTTGGTGTATTTAAAAAAAAATCATTTTTCTCATTTAAATAGCTTGTTGATGCAAACAAAGTGCGATTCTCTATGCAATTGGCTGTTGCCAAGAAACGCGCTGAGAAGTCCGAGGCCAAAGTGGTAAGTACATGGTCACTTTCTTTGTTCTCTGATGAATAAAGTTCAAGTAGTTTTGCAGGATCGTATCTTTAAACCGATGATTTACCTTAGTTTATGAACTTCTGTAGTTTCTAGCATGCAGGCATATATTGCTGGAGTGTTCATGCTGTATAATGTTTTTTCTTCATCCTTAAGGCACAATTCCGTGAGCTTGTTAAGTTGGCAGAGGAGTACAAGAAACCGCGGATTTCGACCAAGTTGATCAAGGATTTGCTCAACGCGCCGACGAAAGACATAGCAGACAAATGTTTGAAAATGGTTCCGAAAGAAAAAGGAGCAGGTAATTAGGTAATTATGTCACCTCTCGGATACTTTTAAGGGGACCTGAGCGGTCTTTGCGCATGTTGAATCCTGAGATGTAACATAACCAGTAGCATGGGTGGGATATGGGGTGACACATACCCATGGGTGACATTGAAAGTATCTTGACCGCTTTGGTAGATGGGCTTTACTATAATGTCGAATACACAAGGATATAATTTGCACTCTTTTAGCAAACCAATAATCACTCCTATAGGTATAGTGACACTGAATAAGATTTCTATTAATTTATGTCAAACTCAATCGATAAGTGGTCAATTAATACTTCATTGATTGATTGACATTGTTTAGATGAAGATGTGGGGTATCCACGTCCGATACCTTTTAAGACCTCAACTCATGGGTCATATATATATGGTCTATTAAACTTGGGCGCGGTATACCAGAGTTCCATTAGGAGCCATTAGGGGACTGCGCATGGTGTCAAAGGTGCAGTTAGTTAGTTTCACGCTACTAAATCTATCATGTCAGATCAGCTCAGGTGATGGCAAAATTGTTCATTTAAATCCAAATATTTTTTTCTTGTAAACAGGGAAATGTTTTTTAAAAGGAAAACTACAAGAATATTTTTGTGGTTTTGAACAGCGTAATGGGGTGCCTTATTATATGGATTATTTTCCAGTATTAATTCCTAACCTGTAAAAACTGAAGTTGGTTAAATTGACACTGCTATCATTTGCATAGAATTTTGGGTGGAATTAGATATTGTGTGTAAACAGGCAATAATGAAAATCCGACAGAAAAAATTTGACTATTTGAATAGTTTAGGTCCTTTTTCAAATAAGAGTTGAATCATTTTGCATTGGCTATACAGAGAAATCAAAGAAAATCCGTCGCGATAGTGGCTCAAGTAGTTCTGACTCAGATTCTGGTGAGTGACAATGTTCTGTACTGGGTGAGATCTCCATGGATTTGTATAGTGGAATAATTCGTGAACTGGTCGTTATTTTTTTTAACATCCCCTCTTAAGTATTGGATGAACTTAAAAGTCAAGATCGTGAACAGAACGATCGAATCAGTGTGTATGTTGTGAGGTGAAACCATGCAGTGCCAGGAAAAACACAAATTTGTCTACCGGTATCCTGAATCTATTGAATGAAATTGGTGAATATAATACTTGGTGTGTCCCTCCTAGCTACTTAAAATTTATCCACGTTATTTCCAAATACATGTAGTTAACGCATTATATACCGTATTTCCCCGTTTAAAAGTCGGGCCCAATGTATAAGCCGGGCGTTTAACACATTCTTATGTATCATGAAATTTATAAGAGGTCAAAATAGCGAATCGATGAAATGACCTGCTTTACAATTGTGAAAACCAGTTGGGCATACATATGAGATGAAATAACTGTTGATTTATATAGCTGACAATAAACATATGTTTGGGCTTAACATAATTTCTTCTTTATTTTTTGCTGGGTCGAAGCTCACTGTTTTCAGTTATTGAAATATAAGCCTGCATGGCCCTGAATATAAGTTTGATGTATACACCATTTGAAACTAATATATGCCCGGGCTTATCAACGGGGAAATACGGTAAACCAATAACGTATAGACCCGAGGATATAAACTACAACTGGACAATTGATACGATGCACTGTTTTCCGCACTATTAAGTATATATAAGCACGTGTCGGTTTCACGCATAGAATGCATAGAACAAAAGGGGATATTTATTGTAGTGTGGATGGGTGTATCAGCATTTGGTTATGTTTATGTTTAGTTTGACCATGTTTACGCCTGTCATATATCTCCTTAAATGTGTGACTTTGGTGTTAACTAATTTTGGCCCCATCTAATAATATCTATTGTACCATATTAACACTAATCGATCATCAGTAATACATCTGCGAGAAATGAACCTCGGCACTAATCCAGCTCTCGCTTTACTGTACTTCACTTGCTAAACACAATGAATGATTGTGTTCTCTTATATAACTTTCACGCGCTTTATTATTCACCCCATGTTTCACTTCCTTCCAATTAATAGACGAAAATAGCTCCAGTGATGACTCACAAACTAAAAACACTAGTAAGTACTTGATACTTTTTTCTTTAACAAAAAAATAATATCAGATGTTTTCAGATTCGCGCTATATGCTATCGAACTACGTTCTCTACTATGCTTATCTTTCCATTTTGCAAGTATACTCCATAGCTGGCCTCTTAATTCGTGTATGTATACATGTATGTACAAGCATGCACGTATGTGCACACATTCATACATATACTCATACAGGGTACATGCGTACATAAACGCACGTTTATATTATGCATTGCAGTAATTTTGATCTAACATTGCCTTATTTATTTTCAAACCGCCTGTGTGGCTTTAACACTGAGCTAAGATTGTGTTCCTTTCACATTTTTCACATCTAGCTAACTCTCCAGCTAAATCCAGCCAAATTAATGCTCCAACTAACAAGAGTAAGTGTGTACTTCGTCAGTGTTGCAGTTTCATTTTACCTTTACTCGTTTAGGAGGTCATACATAAGCCAGAATGTCTATGCATTATATACTTTCAGTTTAAATTATTTATGCCATCTCCATCACTTCCCTTAGCTTAGTCAAGTATTTTAATCAAGGTTCTTCAATCCTGAGCAGTTAAAGTGCTGTATAGATATAATCCCCAAGTGTCTCAAGTTTTATAAGGCTTACGACAATAGCGTGTGTGAAAATGTCAAATTTTATTGGAGAAATGAAATATTATTTTACATAAGTTACAATGTAATGCAAGGGCACGCTCTGGAGACAATTAATTTCTCGTGTTATACAAAATTTAAGTTAAATGAGACTTCCCTTCTAAAGTTGATATTTGACTAGAAGTTTATGATTGTACTTCTAGTGGTGATGAGGGAATAATTGAGATGTAGGTCACTAGCTCGGACAGTTTTTATAGCCATAAATTTCCTGATGAAACTTAGTTGATAAGTAAACTGTGATATTTGTTTCAAGGGTGGGTCGGCGGGCAATTATTCCCTCATCACCACTAGAAGTACAATCATAAACTTCTAGTCAAATATCAACTTTAGAAGGGAAGTCTCATTTAACTTTAAAAGTTTATTTCACTGCCATCTAGTGGAGATGAGCAGGAATAATTGAGACTACGGAGCTTACTTTTATCAGGAAATAGTTTACCTGTCTAATTCTCCAACTTCCTCTTCCTTCTGGCTGACAGGCTATCCTCTAGGATGGATTTCGCCATATCAGTCTTATCTGAGATTTTTCTCTCATAGAACTTTCCGAATGTATCTGAGTTCGACCAGCCTGCCTTTTCCAATATATTGGCTATTGGTACTCTAAGCTTGACTGCTTTAGACAGGCTAGCAGATCTTGTGCTATGCGCTTTGTAAATGTTAGTGTCAATCCCTGCTTCAGCGAGGGTGAATTTTATCCATCAGGATACTGTGTCTTTAGCCACTCGTCTATGAGTGCCACCGTAAGATATGAAGACTTGATCTTCAGAATTTCTTAGGCTCTCTGTGCTCTCTAGGTATGTATTGAGGCATCTCACTGGACATATTCTAGTGTCCTCCTTAAACTTATGTATAGTCAAGGTAGTAAGGGGTTTTCCTCCCCTGTTATGCTTAAGCAGACTGCCTATGCGGACGACTACTCGATCTGGCTCTTGAGTGATACCTGAGATAGTCATAGCGTGGGTCGTTTGGCTTCGTTGTGCCGTGACTAAAGCTAGAAGAGTTACTACTTTCCACGAACGGTTCTTAAGAGAAAGTTAAGAGTTCATTACCCATTTCTTGAAGAGAGTTAAAACCTTATTTACATCCCATGTTTCCTTATATCGTGGTTTAGGCAGGTTGCTTTCGAAAGCGCCTTTATTGATTTTGCTTAAGCAAGGGTGACTTCCCAATAATTCCTTCTGATTATTAGTTAATGATAAGAAATTAGAGAGGGCACTCCTGGCCGTTTCCACTGCTGAGTGTGAGAGGCCTTCGAAGTGAAGTGATGCAAGAAAGTTTACGATTCTTGGAATGTTGATTTCCTTGAAATCCACCTTAAGTTTTAGACAATACACCCTCCATTTCTTGAGTGAGGAGTTATATTGTTTAATCGTGCCTGGTCGCCACTATTTCATCATCGAGGCCAACTGGTGGTGGTGTTATGTGTCTTCTAAGCCAGTGCTGCTTCAGTACCTCCATGCTATCATTCTGATGTCCCATGATTCACCCGATGCAGAGTTTATTAACAGAATTTTTCAGATCGGTGTGCGGTTCTTAGCAGCAGGCCGTACCAAGGTTAAGCAGGCCATTCTGGTGTTATTAGAACAGCTCTGCTCCCTTCCTTCCGCAGCTTCTGCGTCATCCTTGCCACCACACTAAAAGGAGGGAAAGCATAAATATTAGTGAAGTTCCACTCATGAGCGAAAGCGTCTATTATAATAGCTTCTGGATCTGCGATCCAACTGCAATATTTAGCACATTTGTTATTGAGTCTAGATGCAAACAGATCTATGTCAAAAGGTCCCCAGGCCTTGTCTAAGTCTTTGAACACTCTGTTCGGTAAAGTCCATTCAACATTTTCTCTAAAGTCTCTGGATTCATAGTCGGCAATTACATTGTCTACCCCCGGTACATGAACTGCTGATAGCCAAATATTCTTGATTTGGCAGTATTCCCATAGGTCCCTTGCTATGCTATCGCACTGTTCCGACCTCATGCCCCTGAGGTGGTTTATGTATGCCACCACGGTAGTGTTATCACATTGAATGTGCGTATTCTGTACATCCCTAAGTAAACTTTTGATACCTAGGAAAACCGCTAATAGTTCTTTAGCATTGATATGAAGATGTTCTTCTTCCCATCCCCATTTTCCCCCTGTACTATGGTTAGGGATTGACACGCCCCATCCCAGGTTTGACGCGTCTGTGGCAATATAGAGGGAAGGAGCCCCTTCCCAAATTCTACGTGAGGCTTGCGGTAGATAATTCATCCACCAGGATAATTCTGATTTTGCTGGCTCAGACAAGGTCATAGTAGCTTCAAAATCAAAGTCATTGTATTTTAATGCTTGTATTTTATCCTCCTCAATATGCCGGTAATGAGACATTCCGTACTCGGCCCCTTTGGTTAAATCTATACCTACCACTGTCACCACCTCGCAGATTGTTAGGAACCTAGTTCTCAACAGCTGATCGCCAAGAAATTTGTCTGTTTTCTCACTAGGTGGGGTGACTGTCATGGTCTTTGAGTCTAGTAAATACCCGAGGAATTGAATCTCCCTTGTTGGTTTGAAAGAGCTTTTCTTCACGTTGACCGATAGCAGAATTGCTAACTCCCTCACTGTATCTTTACAGCCTTGATATGTTTCATGCATAATGAAAGTATCATCCATGTAACCAAAGCAAGTGAAACCCTTGCTCTGCATTTGTGAAAACACTGGTTTGAGAAATTTAGTGAAGTATCTAGGTCCTTGGGCCAGACCCCTTGCCATACACGTGTATGTGTATAATTCCTCCCCCCAGTAGAATTTCAACCACTTTTTGTGTGGTTTATAAATGGGAATTGTATAATATGCGTAAACACCTCTGCGACATCAGTTGGGTTGCCGTGTTAAGAGAGTCCATTTTAAAATGTTCATAAGCAATGTTCTTATTAAGCTTAGATAGGTCAAGAATGATCCTATGCTCCCTGTTAGGCTTGTGCCGTAAGAAAACATTAGAAATGAATTGGCCCTTCTCTTGGTGTGATTTCTCAATAACACCCTTGTTTAGCAATTTCTTAAGTTCTGAGTTGAGGATAATTTCTTCCCTATCACTAAGTCTCAAAGGTCTTGGTTTAACTGTCTGCTTGGGGATCTTGTCAAAGTCTAGCTTAGTCCCCGAAACCCCAATCAGAATGAAGGCATCGGATGTTAATTCTTTCCATTTGGGCATACAGTTCTTAGTGTTGCCTGCCTTAAACAAATCGGGGTTTAAAAGTTTGCCCGGAGTTATTTCCCTGATATCCACCTCATCCCCCCTTACTGTTTGCAAACAGAGCAGGACCTGTGTTGTCAGAGGTTTTGGCCTTCTTTGGTTTGGCCAAAAACGAAATCATCCTTTGTGATTTCTTAAGTTCCTCGATCTTAGTTGAGACATTTTCCCCAGCAAGGCACTGTGGCGTGGCAGGATTCTTGTCATCGTCGAAAAGTTCTTTTAGTTCCTGGTTTGTATCCACCTTTAGAACTTCCCTCCGTGCCTTTGTCATATCAGTGAACACCTTCATAATCAGAGCTGTGGCTTTGGAAAGGGACTTGAATGTAGTCTCAGAGGCAGTGCCTGCCTTGTAATTCATGTGCAACTCAATGTTCCCGATTATAATGGTAATCACAGAGACTAGGGCCTCCTGCCCCCTGATCAAAATTTTGTCATTGTCCTTATGCTCGCGACTGAGCAAATCCTTAATGTTATTCGGTAGCTTGGGAACCTGCAGGTTTTCACAGTTACCAGGTCTAGGGAAATCTTTCCTGATTTCGTCAATCGTTTGAAAGCAGAACTTCCCCGAAGCCAGCGGCTCCAAGATGGACACAAGGTTCCGGTGCACCTCCGGTCCTCCTTCTTAATCACCGTTTTGAAGAAATTGGCAAGAAACTCCTGGGCTTCGGTGGCTGGAGAATCTGATTCTGATTCTTCAAAGATTTCCCCATCTTCATCCAAATCGGAAGCTGCCCGCTTCCCCTTGCCTTTGCCTTTGCCTTTACCCGAAGCATCCTTGAGTTAAACTCTTTACGTTGCTCTTGGGTTAGAGATTTCAGGTAATGGCTCAAGTGGTCATCGCCATTGCCGTCCTGGTCCTTACTAGTTCCAGGTTTTTCTAGAGATCCATCACTGGTACTTCCTCTACCACGGCCTTTTCTCGTTGACATGTTGAGAAACTCTCTCAGGTCTGTTGACAACTTAAATGAAGTCTTGTGATTTTTATCCCACTGGAATCACTTAAAGTCTCTTGATTGTTTCTGAGCCCACTGCTCTGCGAAGCCACTGAGGTTTGAAAGACCCACAAGGTGTTGAGACTGGTCTGTGCAGGCTCTTGGCCTAATACGCATGCGCACTCTTAACTAGGTCAGCTTTGTGACTTGACCGAGCAAGGAGGTTGCAATGGCTGACCCGAGTCCTCCTGGGAGGCAAGGGAGCCTATCGAGTCTGCCTCAGTGTCGCACTCGACGGCAAGATCACAATTTTTTCTTAGACCAGAAGACCCACTGTCTTCTAGTCTGAACACCTGGACTTACTTTCCAGCGGCGAATAATATCCTAAATTGAAGATTTGTATGATTTTGAAGTGAGCACACCGCTCTGCGAAACCCTATAGTCCTTTCAAGCGACGGAAGTAAACTGTCAGAGCTAGTGACCTACATCTCAATTATTCCTGCTCATCTCCACTAGATGGCAGTGAAATAAACTGTGGCGCTCAATGCAATGAGCGTAATTTTGTATAACGTCAGAAATGAATTATTTGCAAATGAAAGACCGGAACACATTTAAGGGATTATCCTAGTTAATTTCATTAAACTGCTGCAAAACAGCCTAACTGCTTCATTAATTGACTTATTAATGCCTTCGTTTTGTCTATATAACCAAAAAATAAAAAGTATATAGGTATTAATTACTCCTGACCTTTTTTTCTTCTCCCACACCTTCAATTCTTGGCAGTTTTAACTAAAGATCAACATTTAATTCCCCTGAGGGTCAAGATGACAGAAACGTTGGGACTTATCTTATGAAATAAATACTAAAACAGCTCACCGTGAGCTGGATGTTTGAGCCGGTCTTAAATATTCATTTAATGTCGCAATTATATAACCACTCAAACCCAAACTTTTATCATTGCAGACGATGGTGAACAGGGTTCAGGTGGAACAAGTGGATCGAGCAAGACATGCGTTCTTCTATGAGTGAACCATTGACAAGAGCATCGACGGAGAATTCCTAGAGGGGACATCTGCAGAACCCTTAATATTTGTTTGAAACTATATTGTATTCAAGTTCTAATCAAAAACTAATATGAAGAATTATTCATTAAGAACAAAGCTGATTAATTTTTAAGATTTCATCCCCATTTGGAAGGAGACGTATTTTTCAAATATACATCACACAGTTACAACGGGAATACTGTACAAAATAGTACAACTTTAATATAAACGTTTTGCATAATGAGGTTCATAATCTGCAGATTTATCTCATCCGAACAAAAAATACACCCTAAAACCTCCTTAAACTGCTGAAATGCATGTGTGTGTGTGTGTGCCAAAGGCTCATGTAACTGCTGTATATATCCAGAGACTTCATCTAGTAGTTATTTCAGGGCATTATCTTACTGTGAAAACAGTTTTATCATGAAAAAGGTTTAATTCTACACGAGAGATGCCAATCCGTCTTTAAAACTTTATATGAATAATCGGTTAAACTACATGGCTTTTCATCTGCATTCCCTAAGACATGTGTAATACAAATCATATCGTGCTGAATCTGATATATTTCTTGTAACATACCAAATGGACAAACAAGTTGTAAGGTTGCTTAGGTAACCGGTATTTGTTAAAAAATAGATTCATTGGTTAGAGTAGAGAACTTGGCATAAGTTTGATGTGATATAAAGGTCGCTTTCTCAATTCAAGATGCAATGGACGTTTAGAAGTAGTGGTAGTAGATAACAACGTTCCTTTGTTCTTTGGATAATGCCAGATTCTGAGAGCTTAAGTACTTGTATCTGTCTTAATTGCACTGCTAATATGGCATGAATGTTGGGGGATCTTTGACGCAATCAAGGGTCTCCGCACATCATACATTCAGTAACATATTATGTCCTTATTTTATTTTTATATTTTTCTTCGCATTCGTTCTAAGTGTACTAAAATGTCCTCTCATTATTTATACTAGCACCAGAGCCATTGGTAAAGGTCTAGCTTGTCAAGAAGCGGCTGTGATACTCATGTAAATAGGTTTGAAAACTTGAACTACTACACTCTGCATTGGTTTGAATCAAACAACACCTTACTAAATCTACACACACACACAAATATAAAAATACAAAACTTTGTGTGGTTTGTCACTGAAATTACTAAGTTAATACACTACAGTAATGTTACATGGAAGTAAAATTGGTTCCTGCGAACCAATGACTTGTCAAAGCAATCTGTGATAAAAGAAAACTGTACCTATTTCTAATTACCGGTACATTAAATTCGCACACATACTGTTGAATTGTTTCACACAACTTAATCTGAGGTACAAGCTCGTTGGTACTGAACAAATGTGATAAAGACCAAGAGAAAAGTGAAAATTATATTTCAAGTAAAAATACGAAAATTCCACATTGACAGCAGTATATATATGTTATCCGTGGTAGCAGAAACTTGCAATGTTATTGGGTAGACTTTATAATCGTCCTTTAATTCAAAAGGCAAGAATATGTACCATACCTAAAGATTTAAGTTTAAATTCCCTGCGATGAGCAGACTATAGGAGACTACCAAGGGTGAATACTGTCGAATCTCGGTATTGATTTTGCCACACGATCACCTCATCTTATGCCAAGTTTTTCAATAACATAAACTTTTCCAATATATGGAACATAGGGTCATAGCATTTCTAGTCCATTTGGTGTAGGGACAAGGACTTAAAATGTTAGCCAACACTCCAGGTTAGATTGAGTTATTATGGCATTCAATTTTTCCTAATGTGAAAACACGGGTTTCCTAGAATTATGCTATAAATATTTGTATGTATAATTATTTTAGGTTCGGCCAAACAGCGCCTTACTAACGGTGACATTTTAAATATTATTGATGATTTGGGGCAGTCCTTGCTGGTCAACAATATCTGCCCAGAATCAGCAGTCTTAGAGCAAGACTGAGGGGAACCATAATGGTTCATTTCTTGGTTTGCTTGCATTGTCTTAACTCCGTCAAAGATTTCCGAAAACATTCGTTATCCTTGTCTTGAATAAAGTCTGCTAAAAGATATTTTGTCCTTTCTTTAAGAATTTTATAAATACATATTATATATTTATAAATAAATAAGATGTATCTATGGTAAATTGCAAAAATGGAATACAAAGCTGCACATTTTCTTGAAGGCTTTTTTAAAATCAGGGTTCATACACTTTTGTCAGGATAAAAAGCGAGAACTTTTTTAAACGATTTTGAAATGTTGCGAATGAACTATAGAGTGAAATGGTACATTCTAGTGGCATCATACCTATTCATTCTTCCGCTGGAATGGCTTCAGTAAGTAGTGACTGTTTGAAAGATTTTCCAAATAAGATTCAAGGACTCTCAATGATTTCAACCCTCTTTTTAATAGAAAATTGACAAAAGCATCTTAATTATTATTTCCGCTGTCTCAAAGGACTATTTCTGACGGAACATTTTTACCTAACAACATAAAGACTAGCAAGAATCCAATGCTAAAGAACTTAATGATTTGATCACAGGAATAATCGCAACCTCCCAGTTGTCGCGTAATAATATGTAAATCGATTGGTTAGGACAACCAGATAACGCATAGATGACGAATAATGAAAATATTAATCTTGGAAACATAGATAGCAAAGAATTTTCTATCGTTTACTACAGACCAAAAGAATTGTTATTATTCAACTACCTTAATGAAATATACATCCCAAATATATATAACAGCAGATGGACAAATTAAATCCATACCTTGATTACTAACAATAAAATGAATGCCGTCATGGCAATGGAAGAACTGTGTAATATATTCAACGAATCAGAGCATACAAAATAATGGATATTTTACAAATTTGTACGATCAAATTGAATGGAATTATCGTTTAAAGTGGTAACATTTCGCGTCCATTACTTCTATTCTGCCATCAGGTTTCTGTTTCCAAAGATGTTTTGGGGATCGATGTAATCCTTAACAGCACGTAACATTCCAACACCAGTGGATGAAATAGTCCTTTCTAAGAATCGCTTCCTGATTTTTCCGACTGCAATAGAAAGATATCCAATATTGTCACCAACTCAAACAGAAATATACAGTTTGAAACCACTTTTAATCGAGTGCTATTACGGATTCACACTAAACCTGTACAGTATCGAGAAGACAAATGATCAATGTTTATTTCAATCGTACATACCTCCGTGATGGTGAGATATACTCCCACCGTTAGCTAGGATTTCTTCACGAGCACAGTTCTGCGAAATAAAAAAAAACATTTAGTACCGCCAGATAAAATTTAAAACATCAAAAACCCGGCATTATGTGATAGCGATAAGGGAGCACTTAAATACACCAGAAAATCCATGCATATTTCTGAAAATGTAAATCATAAAATATGCGGATAAGGAATCAGGTATAACTTCCTACGAAAATATGCACCATATAGAAACATCTACAAATAAATCCTCACTACTAATACATTTTCTACATGCTGGAAAAAAATTGGTTGCATATGTATATTATATTGTAAATTTAATCCCTCTAGATGTCCATACCTCAATATCCTCGTAAAGTTGGACTGGCTTGCTTATGCCTCTGTAGTTGTAGCCGAAGTAGAAATAAACACAAGCTCCGGCATCGTAGGATTGGGTGACACGGCACGTGGCGTACGGTGGGAACTGGATGCCCCTTTCCTTACACTCCCGTAACACACGGTCCTTTGTGTTGCGACACAGGTCTAACACCCTGTAAGCAAGACCAAATATTGTATAATTTTTAGAGGCTTAAGGTTTTGTAAGTTGAATTAAAATTTAGATTTGTATGAGTCAAAACTAGGGGTTGCGGGAGTAAATTAACTCAAATAATCCATTTTTGATATGGAACCGGGTGAGAGGGAAAGGTGAAAATGAATATCAGACCAGCGATAGAATTTGTAGTCAGTAACTCGTCTAACAGAAGGTCTAGCGGGAAGAATAACCGTGTAGGACTTTAATTAAAAGAAACTATAATCCCATGTATGAGGCGGGAGGCCCAACTTTTTTCGATATGGCTACCAATTAAGTCAAAACACCTATAGATGTTGACTGTTGTTTATTCAGGCTTTGACATGTTTAAATTTACAATTATACCTAGACAAAAAGGGGCTCCATTTAAGATCATTAGCTGAGGGAAAGAAACTAAGTACTAGTCTCAACTTCTAAAAAGAAGAGTAAAATAATCCGTTATGTGTTATACCAAATCTGTGGAACAGCATCGACCCGCACAGCGGGAAGCCACCAAACAATAAAGGGCATTTTCTCGGATTGGAAAGATGAGGCAAGAAGGCCACCTACAATGTCATGCATGTGCTACTTACCGGTCCCAAGGAACTGATGTCTCGAAAGACTCAGCGACAATGTAATACTCGAATCCAAGGTCCTGCAACATCAGAATAAATAAGGAATTCACGATGAGCAAAAATATAATTTAAAGGTACATACGAAAGCCACTGCTTAACTCAAAGGTTGCAAACTCGCTAAATGGTAATAATGTACTGACAAGTGGGAAAGCTATCTCAGTCAGCGACTAGCAAAATAAAATCATTTCTTTAGCTATTTCATAATTATAATAACAATGCAGTAGCCTTTTTCTGTGGTATATGCATTTTTCTTACCCTAAGATAGGCAATGACGAATGTGAGCATGTAGCCTCTTTGTCCATTTTCTTCTCCGCCAGGTAGACCACTGAAAGAAATAAAGTCAACTGAATGTGAATTCAGCTAAAATCCGAAAAGATCCTGATCAGTCTGAGAAGATGAAATGGTAGTGTTAGCTGGTACATGCTTTACATGGTTGGTTTCATTCTCATTCAACATTTATAATCATGAAAATCAAGTGAGGTAACTTACCCAAATTTGGCAGCTATTTCATAAACTCTCTTCTCTTGAGCAGCAACTTCCTGTTAAATGAAAAAGTTAAGTCTCACGTAGTTTAAAAATCAAAAATACAAAAAAAAAGGAAAGAGTTTTCATAAAAGAAAGGCATGCGCGTGGAATAAAAACGTCAAGACGCAAATAAATAATGCTGACATACTCATGGAATGTGAAACCTAAAGGCAACAACAGAGAATGCTGAAACCAATGTAAAGAGATACACAATCAATCAACAAACACGTGTAATAATGAAGTTACTACAACTTACCTCTTTTGTGCCCTCAAAAAGCAGCGTGGCGACCGATATCTTTGTCAAGTCAAAACCTTTTATCCTTGTGATGTAAAGTTTCTTCAATCCTTCTACAAAGGATGCTAACATTGACTTGACCTCCGGTTTCAAAGCGTGACCTGTAATAAAGAAAGAAACGAATAATGATATTCAATGATTATTAATTTTACCCCTTCAGCATTTAATATTAAAACAGGAGAAAAAGAATGACTGACAGAAGACTTTTCTTTACGACAATTAAAACTATTTTCAATTTTCTCCCAGACAAACACTTCGCATATTTGACTATCACATACTTGATATGTCATGGATTAAATTATGTACAGGCTATTTTTTTTTTTTTTTTTATAACGTAATATTTATTCAGTAGGTATTATACGTTAGCGACCAAAACCATCTCGTTCCTTAGAACGGTGTTCCTCGGGTCCTGAAGATATCTCTACAGAGCCCAAACCGGGCGTGGGTGGATTATATAAAAATATATTTCATCACATTTGAAATCGGTCTTTCATCATCCTTTACATTATTTGGTATTATCATTTCAATTTACAATAAAGCAGCTATCGACCTCTATATTATTTGTACAAGTGTGATGGATTAATGAGATGAGATGGAAATGTTGATGATACAAGTTATCATGCCTTGTATTTTAGAATTGTCTATTTGTTTGGTGGGTGAGCGAGGGGACACTTCCACGGTTCATTATATATTATGGTCCCAGAATCCATACCATTACCTTAATCGTCATATTAACAACATTGACATCTCTTTCTCAAGTCAGTAATAGAGTACATATGATAACAGCATTTTTAGGCAGCATTTTGCAAGATGTGTCTCTTGAGTGCACTGCTAAATTTTAAAACACGAACTTGATTATGGTTTGTCATTTTTAATACACATATAGTTTCAAAACTAAGAATAGCACAATACAAGTCTTTGATGAAATATACTGACGCCGAAATAATACACTGAAGTTATATTTACCGAACTGAAATTGTTCATTGTCCATGAGCCTAATAGAAGCTGGAGCACATCTTTGACGGGCGATTTCACGAAGACACCACACTCCACTCTCAAAGTCGGGAAAGACGATAGAACCATATTTCTGGCACTCGGGAATGGGTCGGATCTTAAGTATCACCTCCGACACGATACCAAACGTCCCTATATTGAATAATAGTCTTGGTCTGTAATCACCGTCAGCTTTCTTTACACATCTTGATACACGAAATAAAGTGATTAATTATATGGATGAATCTAATAACTGGAATGATGGGAATTGCATACCTTCAGAACCCATGATAAAGTGATGAATATCTGGGCCCGCAGAAAGGCGAGGCACTTGGCAACTTTTCTCAACTACTCCTTGGGGTGTGACGAACTTGATGTGTACCACCTTTGAGAAGCAAAATATGGGAGTTTCACAACAAGGTTATAACAGAAGGCTACATATATTGCAACAAGCAAATAGATTAAAAACCCATCCAGAGTATTTAGACCTCCGCCAATTCCAAACGCGCCAGTTCCAACAGGGAAAAATACTATTTAAATGTCCTCTTCCGAGGCTGGAGTTAATTCGTAGATCACTGTATTATAAAATACCCTATTATTGGAACAAGTTGGAGGCCAACCAGCAGCAAATTGAAACGCACAAAAATTTCGCAAAAAATGTCAGAACCAACAGTATTTGGCTTGATGACCTCTATCTATACTAGACTACCCTGACAGGCCCCAAACTAACTTCCAATAAGGGTAATGTGTATCCACCTCTCAAACCCTCAATTGTTCCTCAACAGCTTCACTTATCTATTGTATGCCGAGCTTTCTGCTCTATTTGGACAAGTTCCATAATGATAATGGTCTATTTAATAGCCAGGGATGCAAGTTGAGGTATTCAAAATTGACGGAAAGGTTTCTGAGATAAAAATATGCTGTACAAAATGGTTCCAATTGGAGGATTATGCATATATGTACTTGAAATGAATGATAGCTTGATAATTTGATAGAACCAGACAAGATGATAAGCAGGTACTGAGCAGCTGTTGCCACACCTACACTCATTCTGTCTGCCGGGCCGTCGGCCCCTGCTCCCGGTAGTGGTGTACGGGGGAGTCCCCTCCGCTAAGCGGAATTCCGCTATACTCCCGATGCTATCACTCTACCGAGTTGCTAGCGGAACCTTGGCTGACCAGGAATTGACACAGGCCGCCACTGATACATAGCTCCCCCGTATATTACAATGCAATGTTTGGGTCTAAAATGGACTAATCTGGGGTATAAGGATATTCTATTGAGTCAATCAATTGACGACCAACCCTTTTCAAGGTAATTTGACGAAATTAATATA
This sequence comes from Sthenelais limicola, assembly GCA_942159475.1. Taxonomy (NCBI): domain Eukaryota; kingdom Metazoa; phylum Annelida; class Polychaeta; order Phyllodocida; family Sigalionidae; genus Sthenelais; species Sthenelais limicola. The sequence goes on along the minus strand of OW804095.1, from coordinate 63,442,588 downwards.
CACATTTTGGTAATGAGGAGATTAAAGGAAATCCGTCAACTGACTGACAACTTGCATCCCTGAATAGCTTATATATGTGTATGTATACACATATATATATATATATACACATATTTCTACACAAATCCTATGATTGTGTAATTAAAATGTACTATTTAATACCATTATAGGTTATTATCCATTGAGTAACCTCATACATTACTGTACAATTGTTACTATACTGACCATCTTGCTACGGAAAATCAGAAAATTTACTGACACCAGAATATATAGAGGCGGCCATTAGATCGTTGACCTAATGGTCGATTGTTACCTCTATATACTTGTACCACTGTGTCCAGTAGGGCGTGAGATCCTCCCAATAGGGAGATTGACCCACTGACCATGTCCTCCCCGTCATAATAAAAGTAACAACAACAACAACAACAACAACAAGGTAGAAAGGCGTAGCGTAAAATGTGGATTTCAATTTTGTTTAAATACAAATATTTTCAAACCAAATCAAGGACTGGATCGACACATTACTAAATTATGATTGATGTACGTTCCACATATATGATATTTAGTAAAAAGAACTTGAAACATAATCACAGCCACAAAGCTAAAGTAGTTGAGAAGAAGTATGCCTATTCGCACTTACCAAATCTTCAATATTTCCATAGATGTTTTTCTTCATGCCAGAGGCTCGGGTTGCCACCCAACCTCCAAGTGAACTGAACTCCATTGAATCAGGTTCATGACCAGTACAATATCCCTTCTCCGCTAACTAAAATAACAAACACGAGTCCATATATAATTTGAATGCCTCGAAATATAGGTACATAAACGGATGTTTAAAATTGCAGTCATTAGTATGAAGCATGGTTTTCTTTCTAAATAGGAATTGAGAGAATATAACTAAAGAATGTTTGCACAAAGGTTTAAACCATCCCATGATTGATAATAGAAAAACAAAATATTTAGTGTTTTGGTCGTATTAATTAAGCTATGTCTTACTTGTGTTCGAATTGCAATAAGATAGATTATATATTTTTTTAAAAAAAAGAAAAAAAAAGAGTCATACCCTTCTTTCAAGATCTTGGCCGATGATTCCAGCTTCGCAACAAGCTGTCAAATTTTTCTCATCAATCCATAAGATTTTGCACTGAAACAAAATTATGATCAGTGGTGAGAAACATTTTTATCCACATGACTGCAGGTGGGGGAGCACATAATCAAATAATTATTTCCCAAATGCTAGTTCTAATACCGTATTTATACCGTGTTTACGCGACTTACCATTTGAGAGGTGTCTAGAGAAATGATCATCCTTTTCTCATCCTTTGGACATTCAAGCGATCCAGTAACGCTGGTGCCACCTAGTAAATGTTCACAATAATTACCAGATGAAAGAGAACCACAGGGAAGTGAAAGGCTTGTTTATATCATTAGTATATTTATAATCAATTATTATGAGTGAAGCGAACTTCGGGGCTTAAAATTTCTTTCGAGGAACTAATTAAAATTCAGATTAGATATGGTATATGATATAACAGCTTGTGCGGGAATGTAAAATCTACTTACCTCCAAATGGAATTATCACAACATCATGTTTGCAAGCGAGCTGGACCAACTTTACACAATCTTGGTGATTTGCTGAAAAACATGATTTAAAACTTATTCACGTGTTTGTATAAGTGGGGAAAGAAAAAGAGCCTAGCATTTTAAAATCTGGCATTAAATCAGAAATAGAACCAGGATACATACCAGGCCACACGACTACATCAGGAATTCGCTCAAATCGACCTTCTCTCAATACGAACACTTCATGTAATGTGTGCCCTAGAATATACAAGACAATACACCTATTAAGAACAATGTTTTGACATTTGCTTTTTCATGTAATCGTAAGAACAGCATTATCGGGGTATATGTATACAGAAATACATATATATTATATCAATTTAAGTCTTTGTCAAATGTACATACTGCACTATTTACAATCATTTATTAATTAATTGATTTGAATCATTTAAACATACATTATACCACAGATCGGTGGGACGTGTGTTTCACCTGGATAGCGCTACCACAACTGAGGCTGGGCCTCAGAAACGAACGTTCTACCTGAGCGCACCTGGGCAACTGTTGTTGTTGCTTAGTGAGTGTGGTAACCCCGATTGTGACCTCATCCGCGTTGTTGCAACAACTCGGGTTTGGTCAAGTGAGTCCCGTAGGACTCGGTCTGTCTATAGAATTAGATCAGAGTAATTTGATGAACTGTATGAGATTATAATAAAATATAATGTTTTCAGTCACATCACATGGGGTCTCTGTGTGGTTTCGACCTTATAAGGTCTCGTCAGGCGCTAGTTTGGCCGCGTTGGTTAACTATAGGTTAACACTGGGCCCAGTATTTTAAGGTTAATTACCAGTTAATTAAGTTTTTATATTTAGTGACACTTGATAAATATAATGGTGTCCCTAGGTTCGATTGTTGAATACTAGAGTGGGACAATTTGAGCTACTGTCCCTTATAAGGAGACAGTCCTTCTGGCGACTGAGTGTCGCCCTTATTGCCTGTCTCGTATTAGGGAGATAAGCAATTATTGAAGGTAGGTAGAGCAGTGGTAGGACCGTGGTCCGAACTAGTAACAGCACTAGTCGTAGCCTAAGGGAGGCATTTTCGTAAGAGACTATATTTTGAACGTAATGGTTGAAAATGTTATTGTTTATCAATCCAAGATATTTAGTCCCCTGGGTACCATTGTTTGTAGTCTGGTGATCCATCTCTTCTCCTCTGAATTTCTGCGTTGTCTAGCAGTCTCACTTTCTGAGTCTGCTGAGATCAACGAGAGGATGGAGATTGAGATGTTTGACCATTTGTCTTTGATATTTGGATGAGAACTATTCAGGTGCCGAGCCACTGTTGTGTCATTGTTCTTGTCTATATCAAAGAAGTGGTTGCCAAATCTAGAGATGACATTGTTTTTTGTTTGTCCCACGTATTGTATTTGGCATGACTTGCAGGTGATCAGGTAGATTAGGTTGTTGCTCTGGCAGTTCACATGTCTATGACATGTGATGTTTTTCTGGAGAGTCACTGACCAAATTTGCCCGCTTGTGTTTATGAGCGGGCAGTATCTGCAAGTATTGGGTCGTTTGCACTTGTGTGCGTTGACAGTAAAGCCTGGGGCCTTTTTGGGGACCGTAGAGGCACGGACCAGAAGGGCTCTCAGATTTTGGTTCTTTCTGTGTCCAAATACTAGTTTGGAGTCTCTTAGAAATCTGGAGGTTTTTGTTTTTTCCACAAGGTTCCAATTGTTTTGGATCTCTTCGCGGATTTTAGGGTTGTTAGGGTTGAATGTGTTAATCAGGTAGAACGTGGGATTCGTGGTCCTGTCCCTATCTGGTGCATTCAAGATTCGATTTCTGTTCATGTTAGTGAACAGGGCATCCCTGTCAAGGGCATCGACTTTGTTCCAAGCCTCTTCAATTATGTGTCGCGGGTAGTGGCGGCGTTTGAAGTGGGTTGCTAGAGCCAAGGATTTTTTCCTGAATTCTACCTGGGTGGAACAGATCCTCTTCACTCTCAGAAATTGGGAATATGGCATTCCTTTCATGCAGTGGGTGGGATGACAGGATTCATACAGGAGGTAGTTGTGGCTATCAGTCGGTTTGATGTATAGAGTGGTCTCTAGTTTGCTACCGTTTCTGTACAGAGTGGTGTCAAGGAAGTTGACCGAGGTCCTTGACGTTTCACTCGTGAACTTAAGATTAGGTGTGGCTTTATTGAGGTGGTCAATGAACTTATTTAGTTCTTCTTGGCCATGATGCCATACCAGAATGATATCATCAATGTATCTTCTCCATAGCAAAGGTTGGAGCGGGTATGTGTATACATGGGTATCTTCAAATCTACCCATGTAGATGTTCGCTAGAGAGGGTGCCATGTGAGTGCCCATAGCCGTCCCTCCAATTTGGAGGTAGTGTTTTCCATCAAATGCCCTCTTCTATGTACATGTCTCTATCTAGAACTACCACTCAGGAACCTTTGTCGGCCGGTTTGATGATAATGCTATTGTCTCTTTGGAGGGAGTTGATCGCATCTCGTTCGGCCTTGTCTAGGTTGTGGGTTCTAGGACCCATCAGTTGACAGTTTTGTAGATAAGTTTCGTTCTTTAAAAACATGAATTCCACCCACCCAGTACAGGGGGGACTCCATTTGGATGGTTTTTTGAATTTTCTATGTTCGAACGGTAAGTTAGGAGATTGGGGTCTAGGTTGGAACTGATCTAGATGATTTTGTGAGACTGCTAGACAACGCAGAAATTCAGAGGAGAAGAGATGGATCACCAGACTACAAACAATGGTACCCAGGGGACTAAATATCTTGGATTGATAAACAATGACATTTTCAACCATTACGTTCAAAATTATACCACAGATCATTATGTAAACCTGTAAGATTCGCCACAATACTATTCATATGAATTAATTGCAAGGCTACATAGCCAAACTAAAATATTGTAAGTGAAACTTGTTTAACTACTCAAATTATATATTCTGTTCGGGTTCAAACTGATCGAGACACATCAGAAAACGGGAACTCCTCCCTTCGGGGTTCGTCCCGTTTTCTGATGTGTCTCGATCAGTTTGAACCCTCTATCGTGCCATTTGCTATAATAATTTCCATCAATTGAGTTGTGGTTTTGACCCCCAAGTGTCTCGTCGGGAGCTAGCTTAGTCACCTTGGTTATTTTGGGGATAATAATGCTGGACCTATTTGGTACGTATCGGTGTCCCTCAGGTAGGATTTGTTTCTACATACGTAGGAAACATATCATATACCGTACCATACTAGAAATATACATTAATGTAGAAGGTCCAATCGGAAGATCTGTCTATGACAGAGATAAGCGACCCATTTCCGCATGGATACCATTAGTGGCCTATGTATAACAAGTGGAAATAAATATTCATATTTATATAACAAGTATTGTACTTGAAAAGAAATCGTATGTTAGAAGATAACCTGAGCAATGATAAGGAGTGGACTTTACCGTGAGCTCTGAAAAGTCTGTCTTGTGGATCGTCAGAGAAGGAGATGCCTGACCGTTTGACCTCCTCCAGGAAGGCTTCGTTTATTATAGGCGACTGTATGTCAGCGGCTGTAAGTTCGGGTTGGGCTGGTGTTTTATGATCAAGAGATATTCCTACTGTCTTGCACATCCAATCTTTTAGACTAGGCATAACTTGGCCACTCAACTTATACCTATACAGACAAGTTGAATGCATTCAGACGAAAAGAAATAATCTTGAAGCAGCATGTGTGATTGAAAAAAAACCCACACAACAGGGAAATTATTACGGTACTGTCATCTTTAAGTGGAATTTAATATTCTAAAATATCCTAGGTGGACAGTCTCACAGACTGAGTGGAAATAGAGATGGAAATTTGACAGAGTACCGTACTAACGCAACCTAAACTAAACAATGATTTAAAAATGGATCGGTCAAATATAACAAGTATTATAACATCAACTAATATTCCAACAGTCTTTACACAACTCAAATACCATAGTCTTAAAATGTTATCATCGACCAAGTTTCCTGAAAAAACTATTTGTCGCTGAGTCATTTAAAAAAAAAAAAAAACCAACCCTTGGTTATATGGCCCGATTTCGGGAAAGTGGTAGTGATATACTGGTCAACCTCTTTTAAATTCACTCCCATGCAGGAAACAAACTCACCGTTCACCTGTGAACTCCACTTGGTCATCTTTATTTAAGGCGAATTTGCTGTCTTTGTATCCCCATCCATTCCACTTGAGTAAATCTTGTCTATAAGAAACAGAAAAAATATAGCCACACTTGAAATTTAGTGTAAGGTTAGATAATGGAACAGTTATATCTTTGGCATTGGCTACATGAGATAAAGGATAACGCAAAGGAGATATCAACTGATCGATCGATGCCCTAATCAAGGATCATTTGGACATGAGTACAATACATCAACGTGAATATATTCTAGCTCATGCTGTAGGCTATGCGAAGTGTAATGTCGTTAAAATAAACTGCTAATGTATCGTATTAAACAAAATAAGTATTTGTTTCTGTTCAAATTTATTAATTCGGGAAGATTTACAAATACAGCACGCTCATCAAGGTGTCGTTGTGCCCTGAGATTATCTAACAATGGTGTGTGTGTGTGTCGGGGGGGGGGGGGGGGGGGAGATCAGACAAAATCAGATTAAGCTAGCAGTCGCATGCATGCCGGTATACACAGCAGTCGATGATTGAATTTAAATGATGATGGAATGAATGGTTATATGGACAATTTAGTTAAATTGAAGGCGTTGCAGTATTTGTTTTGATATGGTGATTATAACCCAAAAGAATTAAGATTCATAAATATTTTTTATAATATTCTACGAAGCTTAGGATACGGTTAGGCCTATACTAGGCTTAATTATTATAAATATACGGTTTAGAAATAGAATAAATAGTAGGCTAATTAAGTGGAACAGATCGATATATCGTAGCACCTATATATATAGATCGTTCATTGCATTCAAGTTAGTATGACAGTGCATTGAAGATATCCTTCATGAATATTCATCCAGTGAGGTGGGGTGACGTGGGGAAATGGTGTCACGCGTTGTTTCCCAGGATAGTTCGGACTACTGACCGAGTAACGTAGGTCGTAGCCGGGCCGTAGCCTAGCCTACTCCGGCGGGCCTAGGCTATTCGTTGAACAGTTATTACCGTACTTAATTAAAACTTTTGTTACTCCCTGCCATTATTTTGTCAAACAAAAATACAAATAGCGGGCAGAAAGTGGGTGTGTTCTTCGTGAATATATGCTTGAATATTCATAGTGATCCTTGAAATGTGCGTGCATATGTACTTATCAATATCACTATCAGTTAATATGAACCACAGAACTTAGAAGTAGGCGTGATCCGTCAAAACGATGTACACTCACCGGCGTTTGGGAATACACGCAGGTTCTTGTTCCACCATCAATTTCTCGGAGTTAGAAGCCTTACATTCGCACAATTTAATCCCATCAAAGGAAGCTGATTTTTGTCTACATGTTTGGCAGCTAGTTGGATTTTCTGAAGAATTTGCGTTGCAGAAATCAGGCTTTAAATGTCGCTTGATTACCCTGATACGCTCTCGCGGGTCCGCCATGTTAGTCTCGAGTGCCATCTGAAAGAAAACAATACATAGACTCACCCAGTGAAGGGGGAAAAGGTTTACTTTCGATAAGCTGAATCCTATGTCATCGAGTGGACATGCACTCCAAGAGAAACCGATAACTATCTGAGACCTGGGTATTGGAATGAAGGATTTTATCGCAAATTCAAGGAGCAAACTCTACGCTTGATCAGGTGACATAACCTACTTTTGTACTTTGACCTCCCTAATAACTAGATTAAACTCAACCAGGGTTTTCCTGGCGCCACCAAGTGTAGTGAGTTTGCACTAAATTTTGTTTTCCATTATGACACTAGGGTCTGAGGCAGCACCCGGGAAGAAAAGTTGAGGTAGCTGACTCTCGTGTTATCTTGCTACACTCTTCTTTATTCTAACATATAGACCTGTCGTAGATTTATTTGTCGATAATCTATATCATAGCAACCAATTAGCCACTACCTCATTGTTTTGTTGAAATGGTTCCTCTCCATGAAGGACATTTGTAGCCCTTGTTTTTCGCCGGTGAGCGATAACAAGTGCAAGCAGTTCGTCAGGTCCCCGAAATATAAATGTCATGTAGTCAGGTAGATTGGTGCAAAAAAATGCAAGAATTGTTCAAATTGGTATGAAAGCATGAAATTTGGTACAGTGATAGATTTTGGTATGCTGAATAATTTTGGATATTGACCCATTCTGAAATATTGTTTTCTTGGGTTCTGTTGCCATGGTAACATTTTTTCAGTGAAATTTTGGCCATTCCCTGGAAATACTGAATTCTAACCAATAATTTGATATGGTATACCCACATAAAGTAGTCTATGGAATAGTTCTCTAATTTTTCTAACTATTTCAGCTAATTATATGGTTGCTAGGCTATGTATGGTTGCTAAGTAACTGATAATATACTGAAATTTCTCCAAAATGGCTCATTTTATGTATATTTTATGGGGTAAGGCAATTATTTATGTTCTAAAATATAACATTTATTTAATGATAACATTTTTAGTGATATGCTTCAGCTGTTAGAATTTCCAAGATGGCTGCCAAATGGTTCTAAGATCCAAAATGGCTGATCAAAAGACCCTTCGGGCCCACTTCCTAGTTGACTTGACTTTAGTTTGCAAGCTCATTCATTGTTCATATCAGTATGTACTTCAACCAATTCTGAACATTAGAATAGATCTGAGAACCTGAAATTTGGTACAGAGATACATTTTAATATGATAATTAATTTTTTATATTGACCCATTCTGAAAAGAATTATTCTCTTGGCTTCTGTTGCCATGGTAACATATTTTTAACTAAAATTTCATCAATTTTCCTGGAAAAACTGATTTCTAACAGATAATCATTACCAATATACCAAAATAAAGCAGTAATGCAATAGTTCTCTAAATTAGGTAATTATTTCAGGCAATTCCATGGTTGCTAGGCTATTTATGGTTGCTAAGCAACTGAAAATATGCTGAAATTGATCTGAAATGACTCATTTAAAGCATATTTTCTGGGTAAAATCTATTTTTAATGTACTAAAATGTCATATTTCTTTGATAATCACAATTTCGATGATATGCATCAACATTTAGAATTTCCAAGATGGCTGCCAAATGGTTCTAAAATCCAAAATGGCTGATCGAAAGACCAGTTTTGCCTATTTCCTAGTTGACTTGACTTTGATTTGCAAGCTAATTCATGATATATGTGTAATACAACAAATTCTGAACATCAAAATAGATCTGAGAGCCTGAAATTTGGTACAGAGGTAGATTTTGTTATGCTTATTAATTTTTGATATAGACCCATTCTGAAAAAACTATTCTCTTGGCTTCTGTTTCCATAGTAACATGTTTAGTAATACTGATTTCTAACAAATAATATGTAATAATATACCCGTATGAAGTAGTCTATGCAATAGATTATTTATGTAACTATTTCAGGCAATTCCATGGTTGCTAGGCTTATGTAGGCTTGCAATGCAACTGAAAATATTCTGAAATTGAACTGAGATGACTTATTTTATGTATATTTTCTGGTACTTTTCATGCCCACAAATTTATTTGATAATCACAATTTTGGTGATTCACTCTTGACTTGAATTTGGTTTGTGAGTTTGTTTGTTGTAAATAATTTAAGTTCAAATACATCTGAGGACCTTGGTCATTCTAAGAGTAGACCCATACTCAAATATTGTTCCTTGGTTACTGTTGCTATGGCATTTTTCTGCATTGAATGTTGCTTTTAAAATATTGAAGACACCTAGCATATACAATTCCTAGGCAATCATATATCCTTTATTTGTCTACAAAGGGGGCAGGGTCAGTGGGTCTAACTCCCTGAATAGTGATGATTTAAAGCCTAGTGGATATGGTAATGTAAATATGGGTACAATCCACCATGTGGAACCACTTGGGGAGAATTGATATGGAATTCCAATTGATTTGATTGGTAATGGAGAGGGAATATTAGGTATTGTGCATATTGTGACCATTTATTTGCAATTCAACATGGTGTTATGATTGAGCATAAGGGTATAAGGAGATAGTGAGGAATCAGTGAGCATGCCAGGATGACATCTGTTAGATCTCTCCTATATGGTATAACTTCTTTGGGTCTGACACTTCATTCCCAATCCCATTCACTGGGGTCTGCAATCTTGGGTTTGGCAGAAAATTGTTTTCAGCTGGATTTAGCATGTTGATTAGCAAGTATTCTGGGTTGGAAGATGTAGGTTTCCTACATCATTCACTGAGTCCACACACCAGATCTAACTGAAGATGAACACACTGCAGTGCTGGAGATAAAGTGTGCCAGACGGACAGCACCCAAGTGGAATCAAATTCTGGGAACAGAATTCTTTAAAAGGACTGGCAGCACATATGGTATACAGGTCAGAAGAACATACATTTCCGACTCATTTTCATCTCCAAAAGTACCGCCCACAAGGCCAAGATATTACCACCATTGGAAAGAACATTAAAACTGTTTCAGAAAATGTCCTCATATGTACCTCTACTCTGACTAGAAAAAAGTTCTTGGTACTATGATAGTACCGTACAAGTAGATGGACTGGAGTAAAGGATCACATGGACCCAAGACGATTCTTTTCACATGGCCCACGTGCCGATAGGCGAGTGGGTTATTATTGAAAAGAATCGTCGAGGGTCCATGTGATCCTTTACTCCAGACCAGCTACGAGATGTGGTGCTATTTTTACGGCAATAAATTAGTTATAAATTACAACAAAAAGTCCTTTATTTACTTACGAAGTGACAGCCATGCTTCTCTCACTGATGTCGGCGATGCAATAGTGTACATCGTAACGTCGCGATGTTAGTAACGCTAGTAAGAGTCATTGACAACGCATTTTCCCGCGTGGAAGGGAGCCAATCAAATGAGTTTATTTTGCGTTTATCATTAGGCCCCGCCCATGTGGTACAAAACAATGTACCACACGGTATGTACCACACGCCTATACATACAAATGTTATGTGATACACAATTCACCGTGGAGTAATTGAAATTCCCATACTTCCTGTGGGTATACAGATATATGACATGACATCACTGCACCTACAAGAGCCGTGAATCGAATGTACATGGTGTGTGCTGGTGTATGTCTTTGGAGGTGGGCAGGGTTGGACTATGGTTGGCTACTACCACTAGGCCTAAAATAGAATTAACTTTATGTTCAGTCCCTGACCGACCTGAAAACATTGCAACTGACTGAAGCATTTTTTAGGGCATTAATTAGCAACAATTGAATGGAATTAATTATCAATTTAAATGAATCTTGTAAAATTTGATCAAATTCATTCTGGCACATGTGGCAATGACTCTTTTAACACCATGGCAAGGTTGGATACATATGATAAGTCTCCATCACTGCTACCAAAAATAAAATAAAAAAAAATAAAAATGGATTCCTGACCAACCAACCCAAATTTATACCATGAGGTGACTGGAAACAAAAATAATTTATTCTAGGCCCTAAATATGCAACAAAACAACCCACTGACCATGACTTACCCCCTGGGAAACTCTTGGGTTATGGCATAACACCTCTTAACATTGTAAATAGTGTGTTGCACTCTGAGAATGCATAGAGGAAGGGAGGCTCAAGGCAATGTTGAGGTCCCAACATACATGTGTGCAAAATGGTGGATTTTAATTTATTTGTATGGTTTTCCTGATTCAAAACAAACCTTCAGGTCTGACTGATCACTATCCACAGTCCTGAGACTGTGAAATACTGACTGTCAGGCAGGAGTTAGCTTTTTCTGACTGGCATGAGGTCAAGCCTGCATGGGTAGTTGGTTTATTGCTGAGTAGTTCAAGGTTATCTTTTGTTGTGATGAGGTGGTAATTCAAATCAGTTGTGTTCCACTGAAGTACCTGAGTGACAAAACTAAATATATTTCCTTTATTTTGACAAATGAAAATCTTCTCCCGCTTGAATCGTGGCTGAGACTCTAAGTCTCACCACCCTTGGTGAGCAGTTTTTCCTTTTCAAGCAGCCTTTGGGGAAATAATCCTATCAATATTGGTAGAATATTTATAGTCATCAAATACATACATTTTAGGTATACGTTCTAAAGATCAATCATTGTTAGTAACATCAAATACCACCTTTTTATTTCGCCACTTATAGAGGCCAGCAACTAATTACTTATTTCATTGTAACTGATCTGCTACGCCCTGTTGGACATGGAGAACCCACCATGTGCAGCTAGATTCTGGGAGTAACATACTCCCCACCGACTTTACTTTACTATATTGACTAACATGGAATTTTAGCTTCAATATTTACTCTTCCTTCTAGTTGTCACAGTATGGGCTCATCCTAAAGAACATTTCATATACAGAATGTTATATGGTTGATGTTTACAAAAAAATAAATCAAATGTGCTTGCTCTGTGAGATGCTTTCATTTAGGTCCTTTTTAAGATCCAGGGGAGTATCCGCACAAGAATTTGTGTATGGTAACTGCTTGGCTGGTTAGTTTAGTAAGATTATTGTCACCTCTCTCTATAGTCTATTTGACCATCTATAGCCTCCACCCACCCCCCTTCCCCACAAAGCTGTTGATTCTTTTGTTGACAAGCGTTGGTCATGTCCGCTGGTAGCAGTAGTGGGTGAGTGAGTGTGGAGGGTGATCGGACGGGTCATTTGTGAGCCCCCATGACACAGTATGTAAGGCGGTAACCACAATTTTTGTTCGTTTTTAAAATAGGGCCGTATGAAGCAATTCCTTCTGTCCAAGTGGTAGATTACTATCAATGATGTCGATAGAGCGTAACAATAGCGCAGTTTTACGGGAAAGAAACATAGATCCCTCCGCGGGCGTAAGTATGAAGCGAAGGACCCAATTTATCGGGGATCGTTTGAAACGTTCAATTTTCAAGCTGCGCTATGTAAACATAGGCGGATAGATGCCGGCCGTCTAGAGCTAAGGAGCTAAAATAGGACATTTTGCTTCCTGGTGGCAGCCATATTGGATTTTGAGCATACCTGTACAAGGAGGTGACCTCAACACCATGCTGACTTGCAGATAAAAATGTCTCAGTATGCACTTCTTTTTAAATTATGACATATTCTGTCCCCTACCCATCAAATGAAATGGAATTTAATAGTAACTATCACTGCTAGCAATTATTAACCCATTGAGGACGAGGGCAGTTTACACATATTTTGCCTGGCTGACGGGGGCCCTTTTCCCCCTTTTGGGCTTCAGGACGGGTGTTTAACATGAGGTTTAGGCTTTGAAAACACTTTAAGAATATTTTCTTCAAATAATATGTGTCATATGTACATCTTTAATAGGTGTAAACAGTTATTGATCATATTTTTTCATAATTTCTAGAAATTGGACTTCAATAATTGAAATAATGGGTCTCAATTGGGTGCAATATGGTGGCAACCTTGCTCCAAATTCACTTTCCAGCATTTACGTATGTTAGTTATGACGTCATCATTATTGTCTCCATGACAACATACCTATAAAAATATTTCTAGTATGTTTGTATACATATATTTTGAATTTCATAAAAATCTGTTCATTTTTTATTAAGTTATGCCCCCTTCAATTTATATAAAAAATTGATGCCTTGAGGCATCACCCCGTCCACTGAGCCAAATTATGTGTGATGCCTTGAGGCATCAGCCCGTCCACTAAGCCATTTTGATGTTGATGCCTTGAGGCATCAGCCCGTCCTCAATGGGTTAATATAGACTCCAGGGATGGGGAAAATAAACAAATAGTGTCTCCCTCACACTCCTTCCCCCCTCCTTCCCCATCTCCCCCTTTCTGCCCTGCCTCCCCTTCCCCCTTCCCAATAAAGGGAAAAGAAAACCCATACACTAAAGGAGGCCTTGAGGACTGCCCTGCCTTCCCTCCACACATTCTCATACACCAACAAAACAAGAAAACAGATATTGAATCATCCCAGCAAGGTAACTGCTGCAAAATCGGTTGTTGAAAATCTTCAAAATCCCCTCTTTGAAAAAAGTGATTTTGGGGAAACCAATAGCCAGGTAACTTTTCTCGATACCAATGGAAACCACTGTGAAAGTTAGAGCCCTGTACATGTAAGTAAAAAGTCTTTCAAGGATTTGTGTACAGGGTCCATTGTCATAAATCCACAATTAATATAGTATGGATAGGCCACATCACATATTTGGTAATCAGGGAGTGTGGAGTTAACCTCTCTGTGTCCATGTGCAACTCATTAGAGAACACTGCTCCTACACACCAGTGGAAGGCAGCTGGTTATTCCCCCAGTTCCCTGTTCCAGTTTGATATATGGTTACCTAGCAATAGTCTATGCTAGACCTTCAATAGCCTCAATAGCCTCTTATAGCTATATCAAGAGAGAAAAAAGTTCATAATATATGCCATAATTTATTTTAATATAATTTATGTACCAAAATTCAGGTTCTCAGATCTATTTTAAAGTGGCTAAGATAGTTAATAACACACATTGGGGAGTATTCAAGGACTGCTTTGAAAATGCCCCCAAGAACTAAAACAAAGCGCCATAGTCCAATCATGATCTTTTTTTACTTTTAGCTCTCCAATTTGCTTTGAAATAGGAGCTTTTGTAACTGATGTTACTTATGAATCTAGTCCAGAACAGGAAAGAGAGTCACTTCAATGGTCAGAATGTGTTGAATTGAATGTACCATGAACATGCTCATGTCTAGGAAATAGGCAAAACTGGTCTTTCGATCTGCCATTTTGGATTTTAGAACCATTTGGCAGCCATCTTGGAAATTCTAAATGTTGATGCATATCATCGAAATTGTGATTATCAAAGAAATATGACATTTTAGTACATTAAAAATAGATTTTACCCAGAAAATATGCTTTAAATGAGTCATTTCAGATCAATTTCAGCATATTTTCAGTTGCTTAGCAACCATAAATAGCCTAGCAACCATGGAATTGCCTGAAATAATTACCTAATTTAGTGAACTATTGCATAACTGCTTTATTTTGGTATATTGGTAATAATTATCTGTTAGAAATCAGTTTTTCCAGGAAAATTGATGAAATTTTAGTTAAAAATATGTTACCATGGCAACAGAAGCCAAGAGAATAATTCTTTTCAGAATGGGTCAATATAAAAAATTAATTATCATATTAAAATGTATCTCTGTACCAAATTTCAGGTTCTCAGATCTATTCTAATGTTCAGAATTGGTTGAAGTACATACTGATATGAACAATGAATGAGCTTGCAAACTAAAGTCAAGTCAACTAGGAAGTGGGCCCGAAGGGTCTTTTGATCAGCCATTTTGGATCTTAGAACCATTTGGCAGCCATCTTGGAAATTCTAACAGCTGAAGCATATCACTGAAAATGTTATCATTAAATAAATGTTATATTTTACAACATAAATAATTGCCTTACCCCATAAAATGAGCCATTTTGGAGAAATTTCAGTATATTATCAGTTGCTTAGCAACCATACATAGCCTAGCAACCATATAATTAGCTGAAATAGTTAGAAAAATTAGAGAACTATTCCATAGACTACTTTATGTGGGTATACCATATCAAATTATTGGTTAGAATTCAGTATTTCCAGGGAATGGCCAAAATTTCACTGAAAAAATGTTTTTTGTCTTTTGTTAAAGAAAATGTTTACGTTGTATTCACGTTTTTTCTTCCATACACTTTTACATAGCTGCAATGTAAACAATCACAATGTAGAAATTATGGGTTTTGTTCGAAGACGAAGGGCCTGGAAAATCATTCAATCCTTTTGGAATCCATTAAATAGCCTTGAAATTTTGTAAGATTCCATTTCTTACTGTACACTTTCTCCTAATTCGCCCCTCTCAGGCCTTCCACAGAGTGACTCATAAAGTAAAAGTTGAAAAACGGTGATAGATATAAAATATGGATATAAAACTTGTTAAATTCATCATGGGCCTAAGAAAAACAATATTTACAACCCCATGATCCTATCATCTAGGTTCTTAGCTGTACTTACAACCCTATTCATGCATACACAGTAGCCAGGTATAGCCTAGGGTTGATGGTTCGGCTACTAGATTCTGAAAAAGCATTGTTATCGGCTTGGAAAATCACTAAAATGGGCCTGGAAAGGCCTTGAAAAGCCTTGAAATTCTTTCGTTCAAAGGCGTGAAGACCCTGTGTACGGGTTGGAAAAAAATGGAACAAAAAGAAAATCTTAAGTTAAGGGCCTAGTTTTTGAGCGACATTAACTGAGTGTGCTTCTTAACCTTCCTAACTAAAATCCCTGGTTACTGATACTAAAACTATGTAACCTATAGTATCCATATAATATACGGCTAGAGCGATTTCTAGGAAAGGAGGTAGAAAAGAAATGGTAGAAAGAAGGTTTTCTTTGTCCGGAATGTTCTCGGAATTTGTTGAATTACAAACTACTTTACTCATTTGCAGATGTCAATCCCCCCTCTCTGGATGTCGTCGTATGTGGTTTGTGAGGGTTTCTGAGGTGAAAATGTGATTTTGAAGCCTTTTTTAAATTGCGATCTCTACACTCTATTTATAGCCCGGGAAAGCCCCTGTCAGATACTACGTCATTTCCCACAACCTACGTCCAGGGGGACCTAAATAGATGGGTCATATTTTCAGAAAATGCACAATTGCCAGCAGAAATCGTCTGAAATTTGGGTTATTTGAGAGCATTGGTGAATGTGAATTGTACATTTTATGAAAATCTGGCCCACAAGCTATTACTCTCATTTTGTATCATTACTTGATTACTGAATGAAAGAAGTATGAGGAGAGAGGACATGCAGAGGAGTGGGAGAGTGAAGAAGAGGTGGTAGGAATAGGAGAGGGGAGGGAGAGAAAGCGGGGAGGGGGAGCATGAGGAAGAGGGGAGTGGGAAATTAGAGATATGGTTGGGAGAGAAAAACAAATATGAAAGTCAGAGAAGAGGGGGAGGGAAAAGAGGGAGGTCGAGGGGGAAGTGTGGGGAGAGAGGGTGACCGTCCGGAGGACGGGTATTTTGCTAGTATGAGATATTTGAGTAAATTCATTTCGGTGTGCAAGCTGAAATCCAAAGTGCCAGTTGGGTTAATTGGCATCTGGAGGTATGTAACTCCAGGTCGGGGCCCCATGTCACACTATCTATTTTGAGGTGTGGTCACTGATACAGGGTGGTGATTCGTCAAATAAATGGAAATTAGTTTCTTTCCTGTCCACTTGGGGAATGAGGGCAGCACCTTATGGTGGCTAAACTCTTTCCTCTAGGATTTGAAATGAGTAGACGCTTGAAAACACAATGTTGGTATTCAATACTTCAGATACTCCCAAATCCCGACTTAAAATACATCCCAATCGTGGTTCCCGAAAAGGTATTCCCCACCCTAATATTCCTATACTATCATATATGGTTACACTGAAAAGGTTTCACTAGATTTCATGACTGCTCAATAGATAGTACCTAATGAGAATGTGGTACGAGGGACACTTTTGCACTGGCCGAGATGTTTGTTTTTTCGTGGCCCACGAGCCGATAGGCGAGTGGGTTACGAAAAAAAACAAACATCGAGGCCAGTGCAAAAGTGCCCGAGTACCACATTCGAATTTAGGTACTATATTTACTCCCACGTTGCTATGTTAAAGTATAGGCCTATTAAAGAATAACAAAGGCATTTTACTTACAAAAACAAACACAGCCATAGATCTTGACTTGACTTATGTTTGGACCAGCCGCGCCAAACCCAGGAGAAAGCTGTGATCTGATTGGTTGATGACAACAATATGATCAGGTGACTGCATCAACCAATGGGAGCCCTTGTTACTACCCCCATCCTTCACGCGTAGATTTCGTGATAGATTACCACACGCATTCCCGCCCATATAAACAGCATGTGGTACATACACCAACGTGGAGTAATTAGAACTATCTTAGCCAATTTAACATGTAAACAATCAACAGATTATGCTGAAACATTTAACTCGCATTGATAAAAGCATGATGCACTTGAGGAATCAAGAGAAACGATCGTTGATAAAAAAAAATTCTCAAAGTTCTTTTTCCATGGAAGATGTTAGTCTTGAATATATTCATATCTCCTGGCTTTTGTATGAAACTTCCTTTTGTTGACCTTTTCGTTGGTTGGGCCATCATTCATTTCATGGGGTGGGTTTTGAGTTTTGAATTCATACCAGTTCCATTATTTTATCTTAAACATTTTAAGGCTCTGAATTACAATTTTGAATTACAATGTGGTATGCCCAGTATCAAACCATGCATACTTATTAAGGAGGCCTGCGGGTTGAGTGTTATCTATAAGATGTTGGATCACGCCTTTTTGAAATTAGGGAAATTTCAGGAATATCCAGCCAGACCGTAATGAAACCAAAACAGAGGTCCTGGGTCACATGACTTATTGTGGAAGCTGATGTGCAAAAGTGCTAAATATATATATATAAGAAACTTTATTTCCATTTTGTTATACAGACTGTGATAAAAGTTTTCTACATGGAAATCGGTTTTTGTTCTCGGTCCCAGACAGCTCTTCCTGAACAAACCTTCTGTAACTACATTTCTAACTACACGTTTATAGAAAAAATAACAAAATATTACTACTCTCGTACAGAGTACAAAATTTCACTCCACTTTTGGAGGGCTAAGTGTCCTTGCAGTTTTTACAGTTTTTGGACCAGGACTTACACACAGGAAGATTGAAATACAATTGTGCACTAGCACTAGCACATTTTGTACAAATCTTTAATTATGTTTATTAGGAATTTTTAACAATTGCCTACTGGCATGTCAAATACCATATTTTATTATTGTAGATTCCATAACTTTGGTATCAATGGATCACAAAAGCAGTGGAGACTGGTTTCTAACCAAACGCCTGAAAGATCATCTATATGTAACAACTGAGCCTCAGTTTATGGAGGGAAACCGGGCTAATATATGGCTCATCAAAGGTCAAGAGCGGGATGTTATAATTGATACAGGTGACCAGACTTTTCATTATTAGAATGCTTTGGTTTATTTTCATCTATATCAGTCCAACTACTCTATACATTAATTTCCTGCAACAACTGGCACAATGAAGCATAATGATGTCTGATTCTAAATAAAGCTTTAAGAAAAAACATTGCCAACAAACGTTGCTTTGGAGTTAAAAGAATCTGAAATCAGAGTTAAAAAACTCAAGATACGATTGATGTTGATTTATTCCCCCCCAAATTGCCATAGTTGTACAGTATCTAATTTAAAAATGTATCTTTATATGTTGTGCAGGTCTGGGAGTGTGTAATTTGCGAACACATTTAGAGCAACAAGGGCTCATTGAACCTCCAGGCGCACACAGGAAAGAAGTTGTGGTAGTTATCACCCATGTGCACTTTGACCACTCTGGAGGTGCTCACCATTTTGAGAAAGTCTACATCCATCCTGAGGAGCTTGGTGCCCTCAGGAATGGACGCCAATCAGAAACATTGAATTATGTAAAATCGTCACACTTTTACCAAGAACCATATCAAGGATTTTCAGCATCTACTTACAAGGTTCCACCAACACAATGCCTCCCCATTCGACATGGTGATAGTATTGCCTTAGGTGGTGGAGAAGAGTTGGAAATTCTCCACTTTCCAGGGCATAGCAAAGGGAGCATAGCTGTTTATAACTCTGGCAAACAAGAGTTATTTACTGGTGATATAGTGTATGAATGTGGCTCAGGTTTGGGCTTCCTCGATTGGCTGCCAACATCCTCAGTAAGAGATTATGTCAATAGTTGCCAACAACTAATTGAATTCCTTCATCAGAGACCTGTTGTGGCAGTATATCCTGGACATTTTGGTGTTATGGATGTTGCTCGAGCTAGGACTTTGCTACAGGAATATGCTGATTATAAAATTAATGCGACATGTCTCTCCTCTTCCAGCCTGATGCAATGTGCTTCTTGGGTTTTCATTGTGATGAATTGTTTTAGATGTTGCCCTTGTTAACTATTAAAGACTTAAAACCCTAGGAAATTTTAACAACAGTGTGCCTGCACTCGCCAGAATTGTCTAAATTGATATTAGAATAATCTTTATTCAGGTTAAACTTTGAGAGAAGGAGGAAGACGTTTCTGTTTTCAGGTCTTCCAGTGCAAGCCCCTAAAGCTCCATCATTGGTACAATTCATGATTTGCTGCATGTTTTGGTTAATATCCAAATCTGAGGAGTCGCAGAAAACTGATCCAGCCAACACTATTGGCTCAAACCTAGAGGTTTTAAGTCAACATAATTATAGATATGGTGGATGAATTGATGAAGACAGTCCAGAGAAGTCCAATATTAAAACTAATAGGAAACAGAATTAAAATTAATAGGGAACTTGTAAGAGGTATCTTGATATAAAGTAGTAAAAGAATATATATATGTATTGGTAAGAATATCTCTTGGCAAATAACACTTATCGCATTAATGTAAAATGTCAAATAAAATTAATTTAAAAAAAAAAATTGCAATTGAAGTTCTGAATTGCCGCGAAAGATGACCTATAAACTTAGCCTAAAAACTGATCATATCTGGTGCAATAAGTTGTATACTAATATAGAATGTAATGAGAGCCGTGTCTAGGAGGCTGTATACAATGCCCACCAGTTTTTACCGACCTGAAAATCTCTTGAGAGGCCGCTAGGCCTCGAGAGAGCTTCTCAGGTCAGTACAAACGCCTCGTTCTACCCTAGCTAGTACGGTCCATCAGTCATTGACCAATAGAAAGCCTCTAAATGAATACGCCTAAATTCACGCGTGGTTTCTCTGTGACATTATACAATGGTCGGATTTCACTCTGTTCCAGGGTGTACAACCCCCGATCATGATATAAATATGCATAGTGTGTAAAGGCTAACTTCATGCCTTAAAAACCTTTTATAGCCTCGACTATGTTTTATGTGTTTTTAAAATCTTAAATGCCCCAATCCCATATGATGAATCACCTTCAGCAAGACAAGTTCATGGACTTACACCTACTACATTAATTGGCTGTGTTGTCTTCTCTGGACTGTCTTGGGTGCCTTCATCCGATTCATCCATCGTATTAGCCAATTGGATAAGATGTGTTGGAAAAGAACGAAACAAAACGTTGATCCCTAGTAGCTGACATCGCTAGGGGAAAGGTACTTGAGGCGGACTTAAGGGTACACAGACCACCCCCCACCCCCACCCACCCCCGGCCGCGACACTCAAGGGTAAAAAATGTACGCTTTTTTCCCAATTTTGCGGAGAAGGGTCCTTTTTCACTCACAAACGCGGAGCGCGAAATTAGAAATAAAGGGTGGTCTCCACTGGGTGCGGTAAGCTCTGCGGTAAGCCTTGTGATGGTGCTGTGTTGGTGAGGAGTGGCACCTACCTCACCACCTACAGAACCGGCACAAACAATTGCAAGGCTTACTGCAGAGCTTACCGCGGCCAGTGAAGACCACCCTTAAGGGTACCAATTTGCAACTGAATTCCGCGAAATACTGATTAAGGGGGTATATTTGCAACTAAAGTCAACGAAATGCTGGAAAAGGGGGTATTTTTTTACCCACTTTGTGGTACAGATAATCATATGATTATGACCGAATCTCCGCGTCAAGGCAACTTTGGCCCACAACATTGCTCCAACTGTTTTTAGTTTTAAACTCTTAGATACTCAGGATATTGATGAATTGACCTATAAGTCAGAATATGAGTTAATTTGGTGAGATTCTGTCAGTCATAATAGCTCAGACTGCAGCTTTAAAGGCAAACGCTACTATCTAGTGGAAAATGGAAATAAATGTCATTTTTCTGAAACTTTGGTATTTGATTCTTGAAGTGTTTCTGGTCATAAAGATGGAAAAAAATCAATGGGTCACCGTGCTCATTTTTGAATTACAGTGCTTCAAAATTTGGTATATCAAAATAACCAATGAGGACCAAAAGGGGGACTCATTTTGCAGTACCTCGACTTGATAGTTCATATTTGCTATTTATATTCACTCAATTTAAGTATAGTTAACAGTTTTGGAGAGAGTATTATGTGGCCAATAATTCTATGCCTCTTTTTTATAAAGTGAATTGTTATTTCTATTCTGAAAACAACAAATACCTGATGCGAATTTTAAATTAAAAACTCGAAAAAATGCACTATTTTTCACTTTTTTTTTATAAAAACAATTTTTTTTTCTCCCCATCAAAATTAAATATCATTTTTCTGATACTTTAGTACATGATTCTTGAAGTATGTTTGTTCATAAAACTGGAAAAAAAATAATGGGTCGCCGTGCTCGTTTCTGAATTACAGAGCGTTGAAACATGGCTAACAACTCAAAAATCTGCTGCTTTCAAAGTGTTCTATATTTCCTAAACATGTCTATTTCAGACAGCTACAATTATTTTTTTAACGTGATGACATACATTTTTTTCCTTTATATATTTAGAATATTACCTGCACTATATGTGTAGAAAATCTTGGGACAATAGGAGTTTCCGTTTTTGTTTTATTCCCAAAACCGTGAAAGAAAAATGCAGCATTCCCCAATAGACTTGCATAGTAAATGGGTACAACTGAGAGTACCCACAGCTAGCAGTATGTCCCAAACATGTCTATTTCAGACAGCTACAACTTTTTTTTAAACGCGATGACATGTATTTTTTTTCCTTTTTATGTGTAGTATATAACCTAAACTATATGTGTAGAAAATTTTGGGACAGTAGGAGTAGCCATTAATTGTTTGTTTTATTCTATAAAATGTGAAGAAATGGGCCGTTTTCTCATAGACTGCAATGCTAAAGGAATAGTGCGTAAAATGCCCGTAGATTTGGTATGGGGAAAAAGGGGGCGTGGCAGTGAATAGTAGCGTTTGCCTTTAACATCTGGGCTTGTGATTTTAAGGAAATGTGCAAAGGGTTGATGCTCATTTACAATTGTTATGATATAAATAGTTTAAACTACACGTGATGAAATTGTTTTGTTTTTTTGTTTTATTCAGGTCGATTTCATATTTAATCAGTTACGCACAATCCTTCAAGGATGATCTCATATGCCAGTGCATAAGTACCGTTGACAGGTGTGGGAAATTCACAAAGCATGAATAAATGCATGGTATTCCCCGGATATTCCTCTGAATCTTAATGATTCTTATATTATTATTATAAAGGCGTGTTGAGTAAAATTAACATGGATTATGCTTCGCATCTCCGTCACCAGACGGCAGTACCGAGGAGAGAGAGCGCTTTGCGCTCGCCATGAGTCACTATCAAGTTCCAGCGCATGGAGTACACACGCGCTAATTGTCAGCGAAGCTACGACTCATCAAATTCTTCATCCAAGCCATCATTGTCTGTTCTAAAGTTTGTATAGCCTCTGAATTGGGAAGGACAGAGGTCCTTGATATTACCCAGAGTGACTGGTTCCTCTTTTGTGTGCTACGTGAAAGACACTCAGCATGGCAGATCAAAACGCTCAAGAAGTAACTATCGAAGACATTACTCAGCGTCATCACGTGGCGTCACCGGTCAAGAGTGACACTGACCCCACCCGGGAACCCAAGGACAAGGGCCGGGGAAAATCCTCCAGTAAAACACGCGCACCCGTTGACACGGTCAGTGACAGTGATCAGGAGGACGCTGAGGCTACAGCCAAGGCGAAGCAGGATGCTAAAGACAAGGCCAAGGCAGAGAGAGCCAAGAAAGCTAAAGAAGCTAGAGACAAGAAAGCAGCTAAAGACAAACTAGCTAAGGAAACTAAAGCTAAAATAGCAAAGGCAGCTAAATTGGCAAAAGAAGCCAAAGCAAAGGAAGAAAAACGAGAGAGAGAAGACAAACGCAAGAGAGCGGAGATAGAGAAAGCCCTTGAGAAAGGGAGGAGGATGGCTGCCGACAAGCCTAAACCCCCGCTCTCCCTCTCCAGTTAGAACCAGGTCCAGATCTCCGGTCAATAAACCTGAAGCCACTGCCTCTTCCTCTAAAACCACTGCCTCTTCCTCCATGGCATCGGACCCATCCTTGTTAGCTTTGTTACAGAAAGTGAATAACAACATGGATTCAATCCAAACACGCCTAGACGGACTGGAACGCCAGAGTGACGCTAATAAAGGCACCAAGCACAAACACTCCCCGTCTCCCCACAAAAGCCAAGAAGTGTCTTCTGAAGAAGAACTTGACGAGAATAACACCACCAACGAAGATTGGGAGGATTATGATGAGGACTATTTGGACTCTTATACTGAAGAAAACAATGATTTCTTCGATGGGGCCAGCTCTTACAGTGATTTCAAGAGCAGCAAAAGTGACAAATCCCACAAAAGCTCGAAGAAGTCAAGCTCAGGGAAAGACTCGGAGAAACCTTCCACTTCTACCAGTGCATTCTGGACGTCACAGACGGCAGATATTGAAGAGGACGACAAGGTCGGACCCGCAGTACACCCTGAAATAAAAGCTTTCTTTGAAAAGAGAGCAATACTCACCCTCTCCACGGAAGGGCTGAAGAAACTGACAGACAAGTACCCCAGACCTAAGAATATGGACTACCTCCAAGTCCACGACATTAATTCGAAACTAAGGCCGGCTCTGCCAGATGGCGCAAGGACGGGGGACGAGAAAATGAGAGCGAGTGACGCTCTGTTTATGAAGATGCTAACCACTTTCGTGGGAGCAGCTCAGGACCTAACTGAGAAGGAGAACCAACCTTGGACTCTAATCCCTCTACAAAAACTAGCAGATGGCTTCGCAATGGTGTCTTACTTCATTAGATACAAGCTGGTGAAAGATAGGAGGGAGGCAATCCGCAAACATCTACCACCAGAATATAAGGCCCTAGCAAACGATGCAAACCCACCAGGACATTCTGTCCGACAACCTGGAAACATCTCTGAAAGACAGCGAACACACGGCAAAACTGGCAAAGACAATGAACTTCCAGAAAAGTTCATTCGCAAGCAACAAACGAGGCGGCCAAAACAACAACAACAACACCCGAGGCAGGGGTTCAAACAGAAGGGGCAAAGGCCGTTTCAATGGCAGAGGAGGAGGTAGAGGCAGGGGCTCTTACAGAGGGACCTACAATGACAACAAACAATCCTTCAACCAGAAACAGAACCAGGATTTTCGAAAGGGCGAAAACTCCAACAAACCCCAGTGACAGGTGAGGTAAGTCAACTCAACCTTACTGACTCTAACCCTAACTTAAGAAAGGAACCCATTGTACCTGAACCATGTGAAATTAACGTTAACATTAATCACGATAAACACCCCACTGAGGATTTATCCATGAACTCTTTCACCCCAGGCAATTTGCGAAACCATTTCAAACAATGGAAACGCATCACTAATGATCAATGGGTCCTATCGCAAGTTAAGGGAGTCACGTTAGACTTCACCAAAATACCTATTCAACATTCCATTCCTAGAGAATACAGAATGAATCAAGAACAATCTGAAATTATTGATAAGGAAGTAAACAACCTCTTAGCAAAGAAAGTAGTGTCAATCATACCTAGACACCAAGCGAAATTCATTTCAAACGTATTCCTCAGGCCCAAACCAGGTAACAAATGGAGACTCATAATCGACCTGACCATTCTAAATCTAAATTTCAAAATGGATAATTTAGAATCAGCAGCGTACCTAATGGAAGAGAATGCCTTCATGGCTTCACTTGACCTAAAGGACGCCTACTATTCTCTATCGCTAGCATGGGAATTCAGAGACTTTATTACTTTCCAATGGAAAGGGAAAATACACAGATTCAACGTAATTCCATTCGGCCTATCACCAGCCCCTAGAATTTTCACTAAAATTCTAAAACCAGTATTTACCTTCCTCAGGAAAGAAGGAATACACTGCCTATCCTACATTGACGATTGTTTCTTTACAGGCGACTCAGAGGATGAATGCAGCTCGGCAGTAAGCAGAGCTGAGGAAATTCTAGTAAGTCTAGGTTTCACAGTTCATCAAACTAAGTCCCAAAAGGAACCAACCCAAAAAATCGAATTCTTAGGGTACATCCTAAATTCAGTCAATATGACAGTAACACCTACGGATAGCAAAAAAGTCAAATTGAAAACACTAATAGACAACCTACGGGGGAAAGACTCCTTCCCAATCAGAACGGGAGCACAACTAATAGGTACCATGGTAGACTTAATAAAAGGGTTTGACTATGCCTTAGCACATTACAAAATTCTAGAAATAGAAAAAATCCTAGCCCTTAGAAGAGCAGGAAACCTGCGGTTTGATGGACACATGTACTTCTCACGAGAAGCATGGACAGAGGTCGACTGGTGGTATCACAACATCGACTCAGCGGTGAGAGTAATCAGACCAAAAGGTCCAGACCTTACCCTCACATGCGACGCAAGCTTACTAGGCTGGGGGGCAGTGATCACAGACAATAGGACGGGGGCACCATGGGGCCCTGAATTCAAGGGTAAACACATCAACGAACTAGAACTCAGAGCTGTGTTGAACGGTCTCAGGAGTCTTCTTCGCACAGTGGTAAACCAAAAAATTCTCGTTCTATCTGATAACACTACCACAGTTAGCCACATTAACAAAATGGGGGGCATACGATCAAAAAATTGTGACATTGTAGCACACCTCATTTGGGACTGGGCCAAAGAAGGCAACAACTGGCTCATTTCAGCTCACATCCCAGGTGTAGAAAACACAGAAGCGGATTTCCAAAGCAGACACTTTACTGACAATACTGAATGGAGCCTAAATGAAAATATTTTTTACGACATCACTCTCAAATTCGGGAATCCAGATATAGACCTATTTGCTTCCCATCTGAACTATAAAGTAGAAACATTCGCAAGTTGGCAACCAGACCCCCTAGCCACTTACATTGACGCTTTTTCGCTCAATTGTGGTAGCTCCAAACTGGCCAACTCAAACATGGTACACACAACTAGTGAGGATGTCAAAGGGCCGATATTGCATTTTCAAGAAAGACCAAGGAAACCTTATCCCCTGTTTCCCTACCCAGGCCGAAGCATTTCAAGACACAGAACTAATCGCGGCCCTCTGCTGATGCAGAAAGTTAACCAATTAAGACTCTCAAAGGCTGCAACCGAACTCTATCTCTACTCTTGGCGACCACAAACCAGAAAAGCTTACGAAGTTTTCCTCAGACAATGGCAAACGTTTTGTTTAATTAGAGACATAGACCCTTTCGATTGTGATGTGAAATGGGGTATTGAGTTCTTATCTTCCCTTTTTGACAGAGGGTATTCGTATAGCTCCATCAACATAGCCAGGAGCGCCCTTTCGGCAATTTTGAAACCCATAGAAAAAACTAAATTTGGAGAAAACGAAATTGTAAGAAGGGTTTTGAGAGGTATTTTTTACAAGAGACCACCCAAAGCTAGGTATATCGACACTTGGGATCCCAGTCTTGTTTTAGATTATCTAAGGGAATTATCCCCACTCAGATCTCTCACTTTGAAAAAACTAACACTGAAATTTGTGGTCCTATTTCTGTTAATTCACTCACAAAGACTTCAGTCAGTACAGGTACTGAAAGTTCAAAACACAATTGTCAAGAATAACAAAGCGATTTTTGTAACAGACAAGGTTCTGAAAACATAGAAACAAGGTAGACCCTTATCAATCTTTAAGTGTAAAGCGTTCGAGGACGACCCTCGCCTTTGTCTTGTAAGAACAACACAAGAATATTTTAACAGGACCAGCGAACTGCGGTCAAAACAGGTAGACGGTAAAGTTAGAGGACCTTTAGTAATCAGTTACTGCCCTCCCTTCAAGGGAGTCATGACCAACACACTATCTAGGTGGGTCAAAGAAATCCTTTACCTTAGTGGGATCGATATTAAGAAGTATAAACCCCACAGCACCAGATCGTCATCTGTTTCAAAACTGTATTCTCTTAACACACCTATTTCAGAAATCCTTGCTAAAGGTTGCTGGACCTCCAGCAGTACTTTCACCCAATTCTATAATAAACCGATAGTTATGGGGAAAGATACCTCACATGTTTTGTTAAAAGGAGCGACACAGAAGTAATAAACACTAGAATTAGAAATCTGTGTTATCGTAATGATTTGTGTTATTAGTTCACTCGGTCACCTAGACGAGATGTGACCGACCCGCCCTCTGTGGGCGGATAAGCCTACATCAACAATTTGTGACGTCACCCAGCCATCAGCGTCCACTCCCCATATATACACGACCCATACTTCTGGCCCTGTTTTTAATGTTTTCCCTGGAAGTGGCGACCTGTAATTCGTCTGAGAGAAACTTGACTTAGTTAGCTACCTTTTTGTCTGGAAAAAATACTACATTCATGGTCTAGCAATGCTATTTTGAAAACATTCATGCACCCTCTATCTGTTGTCACTCACTCCCACCATGTTTACATAGCTTCAACCACCCTTCATACTACCCTTACAAGTCACTGCCACCATTACATAACACCCACGGCCACACTCACATGTAGGCTATTTATAGGGTGGGTGTTGTAGCCTACTCAACACGTTGGTGTTGTGTAGGCTACATTATTTGATACTAAATCAAATGGATATTGTAGGTAGGAGGGGTAGAGATAGGGTGGGTGGATGGGACGATCCTTTATCTTTAAATATAAAAACAATCTAAAAGCGTTCAGATCTGGTGAAATATATCCAATTTACTTCCCACAAATAAATGTGTTGCTGCGGTAATTTTCTGGACAGGTACTTTAAAGTCTCCTCGGTACTGCCGTCTGGCGACGGAGATGCGAAGCATAATCAAAAGCTAAACGAACTTACCTTTAGGGTGAAGTTTAGCTAAGATTATGTAGAGCTTCGCAGTCGTCAGTAAGGTAGTACAGAGGACCCACCCACCCTTCCCAGGGTTCTAAAAATAAGAAGTTATTTATAACATTTCTCTGTACTCAGTAGATTCTGATACTTATAGGAATCTAGGCATCTGCTAGGTTCCCGTCGTGGCTGGAAAGTGTGACTCATGCGAGCGTGGAGCGCTCTCTCTCCTCTGTACTACCTTACTGACGACTGCGAAGCTCTACATAATCTTAGCTAAACTTCACCCTAAAGGTAAGTTTGTTTAGCTTTTGATTATTTCTTCATGTTTGTGAAAATGGTATTATGATATACAAGACTTTTTACAAGTTTTCCCTGTTTTGCCACAAAAAGGGGTTGGGGTGTGGTTGGGGGGGGGGGGCGGCGGTGGTAAAATGGGTATTATGTTAAGCAAGACTCCTTGAAATCATAAAAAGGGGTCTTTTTTAGCATCAGATTTTCTGCGCGGGGGGGGGGGGGTAAATGCCTTGAAAATTCGCGGAAAGGGGGTACTTTTCGAAGGCTGGAACAAAAAAGCGTACACTTTTGACCCCTGAGTGTGTGTGTATGTCGGGGGGGGGGGGGGGCACAGAACTAGCGAGCAGGTAGCCAGCTGAGCTGACGAGTCCTCACGGCAAGGGCGGATCCAAGGGCCATCACACCCTAAAAATTTCACCATACAAGTGCCCTTTTGTACAACCCAAGTGCCCCTTTTCCATTGTAAAGGCCCTAATCCACTAAGCCGATTCTCATGCGATTTTGCCCTTTTCACGAAGTTCCTTGAGAATCGGCTAAAGGGGACTAGGGCCTAACAATCAGGAGGTAACAATCAAAAGGGCCTTTGTTACAACTACAAGTACGTGGGGTTTTTTTTACAACCTAAAGAACTAAAGCTGCTTTTTTTAAAGAACCAAAAGTGCTTATAGTCTGATTCGTATCATTTGTATTACGATATGTATTTTATTGTGTATGCGTAGCTCTGCGAGCTCCTTCTGTCATTGTATTTCCAGTTCTTGTAAATAAATATTTCAGGGTTAAAGACCCGTGATTATTTGCTCGGCTTCCCCGCCTACCCTCGTTTCTAGTCTAGTGTACATGTACCATCAGTTTAATACGTAATATGGCATACTATTACACCTGATTATGCCGTTCCAAACACTAGATACCTTAATTCTATGTATTTGTATAGGCAGAAGGCTTCGCGCGGTCATTAAAGCTGAAAGCGAGCTCTGAGGTATGAGGCGCCAATCGCACTCACCTCGGCAGCCATAATACTTTCACCGCGCGAAAATCTAGGTCAAGCAGTAAAACTTCCACCGGCCACGCCAACATGACGCCCCACTCACTGTGACCACACTGAATGCCCGTGCCGCGCTGCACGTACATCAAATAACGGCCAATGCTATGTTCTATTGATACTCATTTTCATTTGTTTCTAGGAATTCTGAACATAACAATCTTTCTAGTTCGAGGACATGTATTGAATGACTAAGATAAAGCCTTGGTCAAGACTATAGACTGCAAATCTAAGTAATTTCGTCACTATACCTGTCTAAAGAAAAGTCACTGATGTCCGTGCTGCATTTGAATGCAACTTGTGTAGATGTACGTGCAGCTTTTGGCCGATGTACGTGCAGCATGCTGCTTTTCAAACAGGTTTGGAAATATACACACTCAGTGGTGGTACCAGCGGGTACTGTCCCACCCTCTAGACCCCCTAAAATGGGCCCCTATTGCCCCCGATCATTCTCAACATGTTGACAATATTTGTAGGCTTCGCCAAATGTACAATGCATGTGGAGCTCAGTGATTTAAAAAGTGAAATCTATTTTGTGCCATTCATATCGATAGGGGGTGGGGGTACATAAATTGAGCGTAGATTTTTTGATTTTTAATGAGGAATCGATTAATTAATTTTGGATTTGTAAATTATTACACTTCAGCTATATAATTTTGTACCAGATAATTTCTAAATTCCAATCTGGTATCGAGCTCATGTGCTGCAGTAGGGAGTGAGTTCAAGGCTGTTGAGGCCTTGAAGATGAAACTATTTTTGTAAAATGATGTTTTTGGTTTATTAATCCTTAGATTTTTTCTATGTTTGGCATGACTTCTTGTAGTCAGTTGCCTTTTATCGATGTTGGTATCTGTTTGTGTGAGGTAGAAAGCAGCTTCCAACATGTGTCTATTGGCTCTATTTTCATTGTTTAGTATTCCCAATTCAATATATTTGTCATCAACGTTGGCAATGGCAGTCGAACTCTACCGACACAATGTACATGTAACTACGTAGACAATACGGTGGCCCATATGTATGGTGGCTCAACACTGCTACAATTATAACCATATTTAATAAATTAAATATACTCCATAATCACTTTCAGATACTTCAAATATGCATACCGTATCTAATGATATAAGATAAGAAAATCTTTTATTTGCCTATTTAAAATACAAAGAGATGACAAAAGGGTCGACATGTCTATATGAAAAGTAAATTCCATTTCTACCGACAGTTACCTTTAATTTAGAAGGCCTATTTACTGTATACGACTGAGGCTAGGATTAAATATGGGATAAAATATAAAACAATAAAGAAGCGAGATGAGAGAATTATCAGATGGATCTACAACTAACAAGTGTTTAAATATATATAGACATTTTCCAATAATATACTTTATTGGTTGGTAAAACAGTTGTTTTGAGTAATATAAAGATAACTCGTGAGTAAGACTGCACTTGATGTACTTTCATAATGCTTACATAGATCATAAGAGATTAATAAGTATGCGATTCAGTGATAGGTAGATTATATGTACTATATTAGTTGGTTTGGAAACCTTATTTTACACAATAGGGTTGAGGAGAGCTTCGGATTTACTTCCAGAAAGCTTCACAGATCATGACAGATGAAGAGTAAAGATAGCTATGATTATAAAGTGGGTATAACAAACATGAGATAATACGATATAATACAATGATTGTACAGTACAGTACAATACAGTTTGATTTTTGATTTTCAATTTTAAATCAAACTTGGGAGATTCAGAGACAAGAAATACATATTTTTGAGAGTCAGTCACCTGGCTTATCAGTTAATTTACTTTTATGAAGTAACATTGTCCAACGTTTTTAGATTTGATTTTAATTTTGTAAATAAGTGAACGGGAAAGACAAAACCATTATATAGCCATAGTCAGGTAATAGTTCAAGAACTCGCCACCACTGAACAGTGCTCAAATAGGCTCAAGAACCCTTGAAAAATAAACTGTTTCCTCTCACAATATATGACGTTTTGAATTGTATAAAGTTTAAATAAAATAAGATAAGCTGATGTAAAATATAAAATTATAGATCCTGCCTATGCTAACTATTCATCTAACCTTACGTAACTATATGGGTTCCTAAGATTTTTGCACATGATAACATGGCACCCACAGAATAGCCCAAAATAAATTTAGATTTAACATATCGGTGGCTTCAACTGCCATGTATGGGACCATTATGATATGGAACCATTATGATACCAATATGCCTAGACTGAGAGAAAAATTCAACATTGAAAATAATTATATAGTTCTTGTATTTAACCATACATAAAGAAACGCCCTGATTTCGAATCAATAATTACTATCTAAATATAATGTAATCATATATCTGTGACTCTGAGACAGATAACTATTATTTTACCATAATGAAAGAATAATCAAAATATGTATAGACATATTTAGGAAAATTGGCATTTGAATAATGAATAAATCATACTCATCCATTGTACATAATTTGTGCGAAATGACACAGAATATATAGAATTTTCTTTTTATCAATATATATATTAGGTATCTAATCAGATTAAATAAATTCGAAATTAATAGCATTTCTGAGATAACTAACAGGGAAAAGTTGGCAGCAGCACGGACATCTTTTTTTTCAGAGAGGATTGTAGCACGGACATCCTCTAAAACCTGCACGGACATCCCACTGTAAATTTATTTAGGAGTTTTCTCTAAATTGAGACAGAACTATGATTATATCATACTGTACTTGCGACCATATATATGGTTACTAAAGGTTTTTGGGATCGTGAACTGTAAAAGGTGGTGTGGAAACAGAGATATCTTAGGAAATGTTTCGGCAGCATTGATTGGCCTATGTGTTTTGATGTACGTGCAGCGCGGCACGGGCATTCAGTGTGGTCACAGTGCCACTAGCGAGCGCCCAGAGCCTTCTGCTTTTAATAACTTTTCTCACTTTTAATACTTATATAGCCTGACACGTAATGGGGCATTATATGTTATACCTCATTGTATCATAATCAGGGCTATCCATGTTGTATGTATAGCTCTGATATTATTAATGTAGCCTACCTAAGTTTTAATTTCTTCAGTCATAGGCTCCCATTGGTCGGCCCGCATCTGCCAATGAGGAGTGGGTGCTTACCTCATGGTAATCACCTCATCTATTTACCTTGGTTTTGACCTAGCTAGTAATAAGTTAGTTACTTGCCGTACATTAACAAGGTTTTACATCATTTACTTCACCTGTGCCAGCAATACAGATCTAACTTATAGCTTTAATACTTCGTTACTTTTTATGTTACACCAGATGAAACAATACGTTTCATATTGCCATACGAAAAATCATCAATTTAATCACCAATTTATATACATCGAGACTGTATATATATGAATATAACATAAATATTTTCTTCAAAATAAAATTTAGATTTGTGCCCCTGTGGCTCCATTTTGGCTGGACGCAGGGGACGATTATTTTGTCTAGCGAGCAGGCAGAGAGAGAGAGGTAAACACTAGGATCGAGTAAACACCGTCAACTTAATAAACATTACGAAACCCAATTACCTTCATCTCGGTCATCGTTATTACAAATACGAGTCGACCATAGCAAACTACAAAGTTCTGGTTTTATTCTGCTCACAGGGGAGACCTGCAGGCGCACACATAAAGAAGAGACAATTAAAACGAGACAATTTTTTAGCAAATCTAGACAATAGGCCTACCGCAGTCATAAAAAAATTTGTCCTTATACCTCATTCTTAAGCAGTTTTGTCTGGAAATGTTGAAGTTTTGTCTCGAAATCTATAATTTGGAGACAATTTTGCCATAGATTTGAATTTAAACTGGGCAAACAAGTAAGTAATCAGTGATGAATAAAGGTTTTTTGAAACTTTCAAGACTTTAAACAATGTCTAGGCAAAAATCTTCAATAAAATCCCTGGCTTCAAGGACAATCTCCAAAGGTGTGCACATAAAGTCAGATTTTCCTTGTCCCTGAAGCCTGATTTTGTATTTGTCCCCGGTCTCTGAAAATTAGACACTATATTGTCTTTTCAATTATTGTCCTTATTGGTGGTAGTTTTCTGGCAGTTGGCGGTATTTTTTTCGCGAGGTTTATTTTTCGAGCCAACATTTTACTTCCTCTCTTGTTGCGCATGCTTTCCATTTTGTTTATTTATGGCATTTCCGCTAGGTCACATTGGTGACGTCACATCAGAAAACAATCTGTCCCATTGACCTAATTCTGTGACATGACATTGAGCTATAGGCATATAGTGCAGCACTGTGCTGCGCAGCACATTAGAGTGCAGCACAGTGCTGGGCAGCCCATTAGAGTGCAGTACTATGCTGCACAGCACTTTAGAGTGCAGCACTTCAGAGAGCACAGTGCTGCACTGAGTCTAATGTGCTGAAATAACATTCTAATGTGCTGAAAAGTGCTGCACTCACTCTGAAGTACTTCACTCTAAAGTACTGCACTCTAACGTACTGTAATGTGCTGTGCAGCCCAGTGCTGCACTATAATGGGCTGAATTAACATTCTAATATGCCTATATATATGGGCACTTCTCATGAAACGTCGACAAGGGTCCTATTTACATGTGGAAACAGAATATCAAAGTCAAAGCGTCATATCTCTTTTAATTGATAGAATAGCTGTAGAACTATATAACTTTAGGAAAGTCAGATAGACATGACGGCATATTTAATGTTTTTGAAATTTTGTAAAAATCTCAAATAGTTCCCGAGGCATAAGCATACATATTCAATGCATTCAGGTACAATAATATTATTTTGCTGAAAAGTGCATTATTACAGCCTTATCAAGTATAAATTACAATAGTGTACTAGCAACAAATAAGAAAATCAGTAGAAATAATATATGTATAACGTTAAAATGTTTTTAGAAATAAGGGGCTTGTTCTCAGGAATACATACATACCATTTGTATGTTGATACAATGAGAATTGGCAAAGATATAACATAAACAAAAAACTTGAAAAACATAAAAATTGAAATTAAATTTCAGAATTCGACCCCATACAATATGTATTGGTTTGAGTTTTTGGGATGTGCAATTGGCTAAAATAATAATGTCCTTCATTCCGTCGTTCGCTGTGTGAGTACAAATTATGCAATTGCTTTAATTCTTGTATCATTACAAAGAACACAAATTCCTCTTCCAGGAAATGTAAACTTTGTATACCTATTCTCATTATTCATGACACCAGGGTGCGTCAAAAGTACGCACAAATGTACGCAGCGTGACGCGGAATGACGCGGGATGACGGCCTAAGAGTAAATAAGGCCTCATTTTTCCAACAAAAGAATAAAATCTAATGACATATATCAATCACAATGATGTCCCTGATACATTTTGCTTAATTACTGATGCCCAAATGCAATTTTTTCCTTATTTATGGGCTGTTGAAATGCGTTCCCGGGATGACGCTCCTTGTACACAAAATTCAATAACCCATCTCTGTTCAGCCATACAAAACAAATGAATTGGAAATTATTTCTTATTTCTTCATATTTCCACCCTATAATACATTCAGATTTATTTCTTTATGAATTTTTTCTCCTATAAAACCCCATATTTCTCAGCCATTGCCTGGAATAAAACGTGATGCGGAATGACGCAGCCCCTTCACCAAATGATAAATTTGAATAAATATTAGTATTATCATCGCATTGTCATGATATTTGCTGATTGTGACCACCTATGACCACTCTTCAGGTACCCACACAAAAATAAATCTTAAATAATATATTTTGAAAAATAAACAGTATCATTTACAATTAATCATTTAAAAATTCTCATAAAAATCCAGTTTTCCTTCCATTTTGAGCCAAACAAATATAAATCCTCTCTGTTTGTGCATACATTCCGTGCCCATATGCATCTAGCATTGGGTGAAATAGGAGCCAGTCAGATACCAAGCTATTTTTTTTCTAAATAACTCATTATCATGAACTACAGGTCTAGGAACCCTGTCGACGTTTCATGAGAAGTGCCCATATATTTTTGCACTCTCAAGTGCTGCACAGTGCTGTGCACCACAGTGCAATGCTGCACTAAACATTGCTGAACATTGGTGCACTAAGCAGGGCTGCACTAAACAGTGCTGCACTAAACAGCGCTGCACTAAACAGCACTGTACACTGCTGCAATGGACATTGAGCATTGGCAGCATTATGCTACAGGAACAGAAGCCAATCCAAGATGGCGGCTCCCATAGGCGCTGCCATTTTGTCAGTGAGATCTCGTGAGATCTCTTCTCGTTTAAAATCTGGGAAGTTAAAACGGAAATCAAAACGATAGTGACATGTGATGTTGAAACAAAAAATTAAAATGATATTGACCTGTGACTTTGAAACGAAAGTCAAAACAAAAATCGAGAGTGATTTTATTTTTTAAATGTGATGCATGCACAATGATTTGGAAACGAAAATGATTTTCTTTTTTAAAAATGAAACAGAATTTATTTTACATTTCATCACATGAACACTCTCGTCTTCCGTAATACAGAGACAAAACTTCAACATTTAGAGACAAAACAGCCTAAGGACAGCTATGTGAGTTGTCTTTAGTTTTTTGTCATTAGGCCTCCTAATTGTAACAGACTGCAAAATTGTCAAAAATGCCTTCGAGACAAAAGTCAAAGTGAAACACAATGTAAAATAACCAAAAATGTCTCCAAATTGTGAATTTAGCGACAAAACTCCCACATTTAGAGACAAAACTACCTAAGGACAGCTATTGGAGCTGTTCTTAGTTCTTGGTCTTTCGGCCTCCTAATTGTAACAGACTGCAAAATTGTAACAGAGACAATAGACAAACTGCTTTATGAACACGATATGTATTGTCTAGAACTTCTTAAAAGTGTCTCATTCTGATTGTCTCTCCATTATCTGTGCACCTGCTGCAAATCTTACAAAATAGCTTGTATCTCTATGCAAAAATCTACCGCCAGCCCCCAGAAAACTACCGCAAATAAGGACAAAAATTGAAGAGACAATTACATTGTCTAAATTGTCTAATTTTCAGAGGCCGGAGACAAAATCATACTTCAAGATTGTCCTTGAAGCCGGGGATTTTATTGAAGATTTTCACCTAGACATTGTCTAAAGTCTAGTTTTTTATGTGCGCGGGCCCTGAACACACCCCTGGCCACCATGACAGCCTGTCCTATGATTTGCATAAGTAAGGGCTTATGATTATCTCTCACAATATAATTATCTCGCATGGCATGAAAAGTTAGAGCTATATATAGTATCCTTCTTACAATTGAAACAGAAAAAAATCGTAGAAAAGGGGAAGTGATGCGAAACATGTATATGTCATTGTAGAATATAATGTATGCTTAGATGCTTTGGGGCGTTTCTAATTTATATTATACTTAATGTAAATTAGACTTAATTTTGGTAGGGTCCTGTTGACCTTTTATTTTTATTATATTGTAATTTTGACTGTATATTAAACGAAAGAACGAACATGTAAGTTGTTAAAATAATGTCTCCAATTATCGATGTAGTTTCAATCAGGATTAGCTGAGATCAGCAATTACCTAGCTATCGTTGTAACGTTTTGCTAAATAAATATATCTGAAACGAAACAAACATTTGGACATCACTCAAGTCCCAATTGTTGGATGGCAGTGATAAACACAATGCAGAGATTTTGTTACTTCGTTTTATTAACAACTATTCTTAACAATCCACTGGAGAGCTTTGTGAGATGGGTATCTACATCATAATCAGACATGCGTACTAACTAGTATTCCATGCTTCTTTTTTACATTTCCACAAAAGCTTCTTAAAGTTTAAATGCGAGTGGGCACATCGTTTGGCTGACCTTTCCTATATTCACATTCCGTCTATATTATTGAATTATTATAATGTCTTTCAAAAAATATTTTAATCAAATACTATATTTCTAACTAAAATGTTACATCAAATTAATATGAATATTGCTGCAAAAAACTATGCATAGCCTTTGAAGAACCTGTCTTTCTATCAAGACAAACTATGCATTCTGGGTAAAACAATCAACAGAGGTCCCAAATTAATTATAAAATGGCATCAATATCTGTCTGCACTGTGCCAGATAATTCTTATAGCAATAGATCATTTTCAACCCCATTTTTCAGCATCGGGTTGATGAATCAGTCTTTTTTGTCCTTGAACGACTCATAGTCATGCAAGGTTTCATCATACACTTGTTATTATCAACTCTACTTTCTCAGGCTCATTTACTTTCCCTCTTATAGTCCTCTGTAGCAAGCCATTTCTAGAGATATGACCATTAGCGCTTGCAGCGGCAGTCATGTGAACCAGGTGTAGGTAACCAACAACCACAATGATAGCGCCACCGGTAACATGCAGTAAGCCGTTGATGACGAATGGCAAATTGTAGTTCCCTGTTACGTCGACGAGGAAACCTGCAGAAATGATTAAAGTAAACAACATGATCACATGTACCTTCTTGTGTTTCTTATACATTGGTAAATCGAGTTGAATAATTCTCATGTGTATGCTTTTTAGAAGATCAAAGTTTTCTATTCGAATTAAGGCTTTGATTTTATATCAATGATGGCCATTTAGTGTTATGCCTTTTGAAATATGTACCACTAATGATATCATCACATTGACAGAGGGACCAAAAAAAGGGACTAACTAACTACTATGCTTGCATAACAAAAATACACAAATAATCATATTAAGAAAGTTACACGAATAATCATACCCAGAAAGCATTACTTTCTTAAATTCATATAACATATACAGCTATTTTGACAATATTCATGAGGGAATGTACGCCTAATTGCGGGTTCTATGATTTGCATAAGCAAGGGCATTTGTGTGGAAAATCGGAGAGCTATATCTTTATTAGATTATTTGATGTGTGTAAATGAAGTTAGGGTGGAGAAGAATACCTGGGTGAATTCATGAGAGAGCTATAGGTAAGGTAAGGGGGCTAACTTTTGATACAGTCTGTAGGCCAGACCCTGCCTGCCAGTGAGGCAATTAAGCACTTGCACAGTTCTGGAACAGAAGTGCAGAACTCCACATTTTGGACATAATTGTTCAGCATTAATTGTGGACACAATTATTCACTGTTCTTTGATCACTCCATAAGATTGGAAGAATTCTGATGACCAGACATCCATCCAAAGTGCCAAAACAGCGGACCACCAGAACATTTTTATAAATGGGGCTTTCCGGAACTGGTGCAAGTGTCTGCCTCGATTTAATACTCGCTCATCGCGGCCACTACTCTTGATTACATGCCCTATAGGGGCATCGTGGGTTGACCAAGACTTGCGAACTTTGAGTGTGTCAACCTCAGTCCATATGGTGGAGGGTGGGTTGGGTAATAGTCAGGATTGAGGCACGTATTCAAATAGGTATTTATAGACACTGCCTTGAAAGGTCTTGGGGCTATAACCACCATAATAGGAACCAACAATAGGCCAACGATGTAGGGAAGGGCTTGCCACACCTCTACACCTGCAGAACCAGCTCAACAACAAGTAAAACTAAAGGGATTAATAACCTCCATTTCGGGTCTACTTGTGTACTGTTTGTGCATAACCCCAAGGCGAAGCAGTGCACAAGCAGACCCTGAATATGTAGATCATTAATCCTTTAATACCCTTGCAATGCACATCCAGCTGGTATCATGTAACCAACTATAAATAGATGTACCAGGAAAGCAGTAATTGTCATTTCTGGGAATTTCAGCCCCCAACCCTCCACCTCAAACCAAAGTAATTCAACAATTCCCATGATTCTACAAGAGATCACTGACATATCACTCTGGTACAAATTTCAAATTCAAACAAACGTCCCCACGGATAGGAATTAAGTCGCAAGAGGCACTTTAAATAGAATTGCTTCTGGGCATAGATTAATGTACGTGGGGAATTTTTTCTTCCGATTGAGTGGTGGTACTTTTGTAATCTAGCAGTGAAATGGATGGGTATATAATTAAATTGAATTGAATTAATTAAGTTGAATCATGCTTAGAAGTGTCAAACCACCACAGTACATCCATCAAAAATAAATTACGGAACCATATATGATTCTGAATAAGCTAGTCAAAGCAAGCTTTACTACCTTTTGTGGGGATGCATACGTAAATGTATGGGCATCTGCATAGATATCTTGAGACATGGATTAATTTATGATATCATGTTCGTTGGGCAAAATAATATCCCTTTCAGGAAAAGGTACTGGGGTGGCGTTACAACAAGTGGCCATGAGAACGATGAATGTTCTGATAGGAATTTATAATATTATCAATCACATTTATAGGCGGAGACTTTAAACAGATGATCTAAAGGTCATTTCCCAAAATGTTGATGAAACGTCTCTCCTGTCAAAATGACCGAGGTCACCAGACTCTCCAGGGATTCTAAAATTAAAATGACTTCTGGAGTAGAAATGGGGTGATGAATAGGGAACATCTTTTTACTACTGTGTCCCAAGGGTAGGACACAAATTGAATCAATTCCTCTCGACCTGTACTATGGAATCCAAAATTAGTTTACGTGTGTCCAAACGATATGTATAACATGGACACCCGCTATGTCTCCACTTAGCTCAGTCAAAAATGTGGATCCATGAGTGGAAGTGGATGGTTGATTTTACCTTGCAACCCAAATTTGCGGACCATGCATTAATCAGAAAGAACGTATTATGAGATTTTCTTTTGTCTAATGTATTTTACTGCGGTATTGATAAAATGGCGATTTGTGAAAGATAATCAATTTCTTAAGTAGGCCTAAATATCTGACTACTGGAGTAACACTAGATCTCTCCATGGTCATGGTCTAGCATAAGCGTTAAGAAAACCAAACAACACTCGGTTCCGTTCTGAGAGAGAAGGCTTTATGAATAAAGCTTATTATAATAGCGTCAATCCATCAATGCATGAATACCATTTACTATGGCATCTATTCGACTAATTCACTGGAACAGTAAGTAAATAACACGATGCACAGAGACACATCCGATAAGGTAGCATAATCAAAAGATCTGAGAAAAAGCAATTCAAAAGGAGCGACAAATTCAAGATACACACAAAGACATAACCAAGGAAGCAATAAATAATTAGAAACGACAGTGATTTGAACAGAGGCAAAAGGTGGAGGGACAGTTTCTGCATTTTTACCATCTGGGCGCTCCCAGCACATCCGTGGATAGTAGGGGAACGTGAGCATTTCTACACAGATTATTCCTGGAAGATTCACCATGATCAAAGTCAGAGAGGTCATCAGTATCAGGCAACATGGCATTAAACTACACACACACTTCCAATGCTTTTCACCGTGGGTTTTTTTCTGCATAATTCCTCTGAATACTGTGCATATATACATAGTTCCGTTCAGAAACAACATGAGGCATGTTAGTTAATGTAATCTATTGAAGAAAAGCCATGACATGAGTCCCACATTTTATTACAAATATTGCCCATGAAGGACATATACCCTGGCTCCTTACCTGCAAGAGGACCTGAGAAGAGTGAACTGCTACCCATGAAAGCGGAGAAAAATGCCTGCGCCTGCGCAATTCGGGCCACACCGACCAGGTCAACAAGCACAGTGAACTGGACAGTAGTAAAGGCACCTGGAATTAGGAAAGGGTTTAACAATTAAGTTGTACTTATCGTCAATAATACCGTAGCTTACCTTTATATCCAAGGCTACTTAGTAGTGGAAGACAGTCTTTATTTATTTTTTAAATATGTTGTCATGCAAGAAAGATAGTGTTTTTCCTATTGTGGTTTTAAATGTCAACTTAGTGGACTACATCCACCCTGGTCAACGTGCTTCTCCTCGAAAACGATCAACAGTCACACGTGCACCGCCACACTTTTTAGACGAGGCGAATATAACCCTATATTATCCCCCCGCAGTTAAACTAGTCATTAGTATTAAATCGGTTTGCCTCATGCAAATATGACTGGTTTTATATGTTGTCATCTCGTATTGACAGTATCATGTGCTTATTCATAAACTATGTTAATTGAAGAGAAGAAAGGCCTCAACAATGACAAAAATAACGAGGGATAAAATTAAAAGTGCTATCATGTTGGCAATGCCTTGGGCTTCAGTGTGTCAAGCACGTGCAATACTTGTCAAACATCACGCCAACGTTTTGTCATGAAAGAAACCTTCAAAACACAGAAATGTCAACCGCTCTTCACCAAGGGTCTCATTCCAAGTCCATTATCGTTTCCCAACACTAGGTAACTCAAAGATCTTATTCGTTTTTAAGGTCTCGGAAAAGGTGTTCGACATTCACAAATGAAATAATCTAGGTCAGCGCCAAAATATTGTTTTTCGCCAATATAAACATCCAGGTGGTGAACCATAACATTTCGTACATTGGGCCAATTTTGCTATAATTATTACTTAGGATGTAAATTTGATCTTGCTAGCCTTTATAAAACCCTCTAATACAGTTATCTACACGGCGTTAAAACACCATTCATCCATTCCATATTCAGTAAAAACTCATGATCACTATCACTACTATATATCACTATCAAATATTGTATCCCTCGCAATTATATGAAGGTGTCTACTAATCATCAGAAGTTTTTTTTCCATTGACATGATCGTTCGATACACAAGTAATTGCTACAAAAGTGGAATCAGTGGAAATTCTTACCTGAGCATACTCCAAATATACCACATAAAATTCCTATAGAGACAAAGCCGGTTCCCAGGAAGGAGAATGAAACAATAAATCCACCGATCAGGGCAAATAATGCACACATAAAACGTCGGTTCACCATTTGTCGATCAGCAACAAATCCGGATATGACCCGGGCTATTGTTGAACATACTCCCAATATAGTGGGCAACAGTGCAGCAGAAGATTTACTTATGCCTCTGGTGATTCCAAATGACACTAAATGTTGGTGGTATGTCATTCCAGAGAAATTCACACAAAAGTTGCCTAAGATATATAATACATAGCGCTTCTCTTTGAGTAACCCAAAGTCAAATAACCTGATTAAGTTCTGGCAACAGTTTTGGCTTTTATTTTGAGAATCAGTCTCATCTGGGTGCCGCTGAATTCTTTTAAGGGGCCTTAAGGCGCAACCAAATAAAATGCCGTGGAGCATGGCCCCCGAGTGAAGAAGACACGCCCCCCGCCATGTGTAAGTGTCCACAAGAAAGCGCATCAACGGACCAGTGATGAAGCTGGACAAGTTTATTCCACACAGGCAAATACCAACAGCCACTGCTCTGCGCTTATCAAAGTATTGTTGAACACTCACGAAGACTGGAAGCATGGATAATCCAAGGCCAAAGCCTGTAATTATGCCATATGTAACAAAGAGCATGATGTAGTTCACTGCCCAAAAACTGGCACCAAGTCCAATGGAGGCAATGAAGAATCCACTGATGCACACCGGCCGACATCCAAAACGCTGGACCAATACTCCTGTAGGTATACCTGCAAGGGGATATGCTCACGTCATTCAGTAGCTCTCAAATATCAATTTATTTTAATCGATTCTACTCATATAGCCATACTGTGTTTGATATAATTATGAAAAGTATTACAGATTTAAAAACATATGTATTGGGTATAACAAAGGAAAGGTTAACTAAAATTGTATGTCAATAATCAAGAGCATTATTCTAAAACCTTATCTTTTATATTGGACTATACATGTATAATCCATACTATTCATGTCGGCCCTCAGAATTTTGTGATTTTGTAATTGAACAAATTGCTCTCACTATTTACGAAGGCTAGAGCCAATTGTACTGAGCCGATCCATCCTCCCATAGACCTTGACACGTTGAAAGATGTCACAAACTCTTCGTACAATATAGAGAATGAGATGATGCACGTTGACAATAGGAAAACGGAGAAAAACGATGCTGCCACAACCACCCAACCCCAACCACCATCCAGTGGTTGGAACTCCGGTCTACGATGGTGATTCGTCATCCTTGATCACATGACTAGAACAGGTCCTCCAAATTAGTTACATATTGCCATTCTTGATGGTGGCTTTCTATTGATGGCGATGATTGGTTGTCAGACTCAATCCCGTTCGATTAGGGCAAAGTTAATCTCGCAAACTGACGGTCATGAATGAACTTGTGTACTCAACAGCGTTAAAGTCCTCGCGTCTTTCATTTAATCTAAGATCTTTTTATTACGAATATTGGAGGGATTGTTTTCCGAATGGTTGAATGCGAAGTGTGATCCCCCACTTGTAAGAATGCCGATGTCGACGGTATATGTTAACCTATAGGTAAGAAAAGAAAAGACTTCCATATAATACATCGTATACCTAAACAACACAAATTACAAGTCAAAGTTGATATAAGATTTATGCATACTACTGAAGACTAATTTTATAGGAGAACAGATTCTAATTATTTTTAACAAAAAGAATTGAAGCCTTGATAGGGCGTTTCTATATGGAGGGAACTCGAGATTTTAAAAACTAGTTCTTTGAAATACTGACGTCTAAGTTGTTTTTGTTTTTAAAAAATGACGTCTAAGTTGTTGATTCAAACGTTTCATATCCAGCACCATGCCAATTATGATGGGAAAGTGATTTCAACCGATATGGTAAACATCATTCACCATTCTATATGCACCATGATCTATGGAACTGAATATTATTACAATGGTTCCAATATTGTGAGGTTCATTCCTACTTGGCATCAGACAAGATCGTAAGACCACGTTGCCATGGTGATTCACACTGACACAGACATTCCCATGTCGTCCATCCACAGCAGAGTCTTTGCCATGGCTTCAAACTGGGACATACTCGACTGAACGGACAAGTCACATATGGAATTAGTGCCACTGTCCATGTTCTTTGAATATATATTTTTGCCAATACCAAGCGGAGGGCCGAAAAAAGGTTTATGGTAGCTATTTGTAGATCATTGGCGACCATGCACCGCGTACAGAAGACATAGAAGCACGCTGGAATTGTATATGCTATCAAATTAATTTATAATTAATGTAAAGG
This sequence comes from Sthenelais limicola, assembly GCA_942159475.1. Taxonomy (NCBI): domain Eukaryota; kingdom Metazoa; phylum Annelida; class Polychaeta; order Phyllodocida; family Sigalionidae; genus Sthenelais; species Sthenelais limicola. Next base: position 63,397,811 of record OW804095.1, on the reverse strand, counting down.
TTACATATAATTGAATGTAATTATATGAATTACTTAATTAATGAATTTGGAATATTATGAGAGATATTAATAATAATGAGGTTATGAGATAGGTAAAGCGTGAACGTCTTTATATAAGGGAGTATTGATGTGAAGCTGTACGTGGGTGGGTGGGGATTTGAAAAGTGATGTGTAGTGAGGTTTGTGTACTGGCCGCAGGTGTCGCCAATGACTGCTCCTAGAGACGGACTCATGGCCCTCACCATCCCCCGCACCATCCGTCCTGACATGTTTTAAAGAACAAGAGGCTTTGCCTCTTGAGCCCACATAGGCCTTTATGATTTGGAATAAACTCCCTGGAGAGAGAAAGAGGGGAGAGGGAAAGAGGGAGGAGAGAGAATGGGTGTGTGTCAAAACATTGCAGCTGCTGCAGATGGCGGTAGCAGGGAAGCAACCTGCCTGTGGTTATATAGCTGTGGTGGAGATAAAACTGTAATGAGGGGTGAGGGGTGAGGCATATGTATATATATATGGGAGAGATCATTGCAGGACCAGTAAACAAACATGGCGGAATTGGCCGAGTGGCAAAGGAATTTGAAGTTAGAAACAGCTTGTTGGGAGGAGAGAATGGAGGAAAGAAGAGATATTGATAAATCCTGTACATCAATGTGGTTAACCATATATCAATAACTTTCATAAGAAGAATTTTAAAAAGTACTATAGCAAGAACAGCATAGTATCGCGTATGAGGGGGGCTATATTCTCCGAGTATGGCCGAAAACTATGAGGCCGTAGGCCGAGTTGTTTTTCGGCCTTACGAGGAGAATATAGGCCCCCGAAGACGCGATACTGTGCTATTCTTGCTTTTATTCCATGATTCTTAACTTATTACAACTTTATTTGATTTATTTCATCAAATTGTGTTGTCCGCATAGCTCACAGATAGTCTCGAACGGTTGTGACGTCACTGTACAATACAGGGAGTTTATATTGTCCACCTTGTGAGCGGCAAGTATATCGATTATACTGTCCGCTCACAGCCAAATCATGGAATAAAGTGCGAGATCTCAACTGTGTGAGAGAATGCCCTAGTTTTGGTAGCAGGCTTGGCCTAGATCACGAAGGTTGACCTCAATCTCCAATGCCGTTTTAAAAGAGGTTTAACAATCCTTTGTTGCAGAATGAAATACATAATTAATGATAAATATAATTTAAAGCTGCACTCCAAGCTATTTTGTATACAAACCTAACATTTCACTTATTTAGATCACAAATACCTTACCCAACCGTATCCCAAGATTTTGGGTCTCTTTCTTAAGGTTAAATTTAATATTTGAGAAGAAATACTCCTCCAAACATCTGTAGTGTACAACTTTACTTGGCATGTCTGTTAGGTGGCGACCTACGCAGCCTTGTCAGTGCCAGAGTCGCCATGCACATGTGCACAGAGGGAGAGTTTGTGTGCAGAGGCAGAGAAACATGGTGCTGGGCCTGGTACGGAGGTACCACCAAATCACAGAATTTAGACATTTACCTTACTTTTCATTAAGTGAGAGATTGATAATATTGAGTTTGGGAACTAATTTGATTGTAGAACCATTCAATCTTAATACCTGGGAAAGCAACTTTAATATTTATTAGGATCAATGATTTTTTTAAGAAATTAAATCACCATAATTATTCATTTCACTCAAATGTAAATCGAATTCCCAAGAATAAGTGTACTACATGTAGCAGTTCTTATTATATTATGGACTCAATTTCAGCTGCGGGGAGAAATGGACGGAGAACGATCAGAAATGTATGTTTCTAATATAGTTACCAGTCTATTTATATATTCAATAACTTAAGAATTTATCTAACCGAAGAATCAATTGTGAATCGTTTATCTGTCTAGGTTCTGCTCTAAATCGTTACGAGAATGAAAATTATTAAGGCTACGTTGAAATTAATTTCTATTTATTTCTTCCACCAAAAGAGAATCATTTCCCGGATAAGCTTCCACTCAGCTATAGGAGGACATCTATATTGCTCAATCCACTGACAATCAGTTCTTCCTTCCTGCGTAGGAATTACATACTTTGTCAATGCAGTGTTATCTCCTCCGACAACCGGGACTACTTTCATGCCCCTCACATTCTTGTCAATACCAATCATTGTATCTTTCCACTCTTTTATCACTACGGCGGATTAGTTTGTGTATTCGCCGTCTTATCTCGGGTTGGCGCAACCCAGTGTCCTTTATTAATATCTAAAGACAAAGCTTCTTCCAGTAACAAAGGCGAACCAAAGGTCAGGTGAAGAGGATCGTTGAGGAAAAACTAAACCAGACGCAAGGATTACCAAGACAAGAGTGAGTGAGAACCTTATAGTGTGGTATTGACTCGAGGGAGGGCGTCTATAGTCCCATGGCACTGATAGCATGGTAATCACCACTGAATAAAAATAACCTAAGGGAAAACAGTGCTATTTTCCGTCACGCAGGCAACCCAATCTTGCTTGATTTCGTAGAACATATTGTTGAGGGACTCGGGATGAACCCTGTGGCTTGTTCTAATGTCGCTGTCGCCCTCAAGAAGTATTCAATAAAGATTCCAAAGTGCTCAGCCAAGAAATTCCAACTTCGATCAGATCATTCCATCTTACATAGTCTTTTCGAATTACGAGGCTTTTGGTATCCCCTGTCAGCCACAATGATCATTGCTTTCCCCCTAAGACACACAGTAACAAGATCATGCATATTATGTTCTTCTAGGGATATAATCTTGGTGAGACATTTCTGATATATGGTAAAGATGATATACGGATTTGGAATCGGCGGGAGAATGGAGGTGCAAGGACGAGAATGATATTTATAATATCTGCCCAGCATAATTTCAGTAGTAAATTATCGATTGTGTTATAATCTAAAACGAATACATCACGCATGGATCATAACAGTTTGGACCACGATCAGCTGAGCTCAAGAACAGAATAGACCTGCATCGTAGCAAATATATATAGTCCCAATTCATTCGACGGTGTGTATAAAAAGAGTTGCGAAGGAATACATGGTAGCCTATATTAAAGGAAGAACTGAAGCAAATTCCTAAAACCTTTCACATCCCCCCAAACCGCCTTTCTACAAAAATAAATTGAGAATATTTATCCTTTACACTGAATACTTTTACATATAAAAGATGGACTAAGGCGTTTCGTTTCATCCACCTTTACTAAAACGGGACAACAAAACTTCAGTACCTTTCAAAGGAGCGTGTTGTAATGACAAATAAAACTACTCTTTTGAGCACAAAGATAAACATATCATTAGATAGATGGCTGCACATTGCTATACATGCACAGATGTGCCTTCTTTTTACCATATTCATGGAACTATATATACACCACTTTGTTTGCTATTCTGGGGTGTATATTAGGAATGTGGACATTTCTTAATATGAAGAAATACGCGTATGGAACTAAAGGGAGATATGTGAAGGGAGTATTACTTATGAAATATTAGATATTTTGATAAAAGCAAGTGTTCTCTGAACATTGGGCTCAGATAGAGGTGATAACATTAAGGATGTATTTAAAAAATGTCACATTGAGAATGAAAAAATCGGAGTTTTTTTTAAAAGCGCGGCCTTGACATGTCAGGATCATAAGATCACGCATGATCCTTTCTCCCAACTACGTTTTGCGACACGCCTTACTGTGATAAATAAACTTTCCCCATGTAGCGTGAGGTTGAATCAACACGGGAAAGGGGGAAAGTGGGCAAATAGGCGGGCTACTACATTCATACGTGCCGTAAAATTCTATGTGGTATCAGAATTACCAATAATACTTTCCATTTCCGCATGAATAGTCTAGGGGATGCAGACATTATCCTAGCTGTCAATATATATTGCCTACTTTCAAACAGTGAAAGTGACATAATAGTGTTTTCATTTGTCAAACAATAACATAATTCATATAGTAAACGAGTGACTGTAAAATGAAGGATACATCTAAGGATTTAGAATACTAGTCTAGTTTCGCGTTCGTATGCTGGAGTGGAATGTATAGGGAATGATTTATTTGCGACATTTTATTTTAGTGTTAAGTTCCATGGAAACTTAAGTATTGTTTTACCCGACCAAATTACCTGGGCGGAGAGGATGAAACATGTTGATTGTAGAGGATGAAAACGTGTTCAACGTTCGATGTTTTGCAGATTTCCTGAACTGATTAATTATATTCCTAGTCAAAATGACTAATTAGCTTACATCAATTTTGAACAGCATTTGTCGCAGAGAATTTCGCCAGAATGATAACTTAACTCTCAAAGTCAAACACCACTATGTGATCAAATTGCGTCTCCACGTGGAATGTTAAGCATACTTATTCTATGACAATGCATATATACATTTTCACGGATCTATTTCAAATGTCCCTTTGCTATCAGTAATCAGCATATATACTATATATGAGTATTTTGGTAACGGGTAAGTTGTGTTACAATACAGAAACGGATTAAACCTTAATATCTTCGGCTGTCTTTTCTCAGTTCTCAGAGTTTTTGATGGGATATGGCGCTTGGGCCCTCTGTGATCAGGCTGTGTATTGTGGGTAATATGATAAGCCAGACAATATATCACTACACAGATCAATGCCCGACCAGGCTTAGGATACCAAGACAACAACAATCCCATCCTTCAACCAGTCGAGCAGTATACATGCGTGCAGTGCATGGCTATAATTAACTGGACCGAGACTGCTTCCCACTAATAAAAAGCAGGATAACTTATACGATTCTAGGAAAATAAATCATATCTAGAGTGGCGATAATAGTTAGGCATTTTGCCGTTTATGGTACATAAAACTAATTTCCGTGCGTCCTTGTTCAAGTCCATAATAAGTTGCATATAAAAAGATCTTTATAAAATGCGATGTTTTTCAACAGTAATGTACATTTCATTTGTTGTTGCCATATGTGGACCCTATGGACTGAGCAGAATCAGAATCTAAAAGGTGTGCAAGTTGGTGACTCATCAAAACTAATTATGAAGCTAGTTTCATCTCAGCGTAATCGTATACATTCTGCCGTACCTATACAACGATTACATACTCTATATATTGTAATAGGGCAGCTTATTTGGTCGATATAGGGGGACGATCGTCACCCAGCTATGTTAGTTATGAGTTCTGGGGTTCATTGAGTCTGCCCCTAAATGTGTCAGCACCCCATTACTTTAGGTATGGGGACGAGGGGACGAGCCGTCACCTAGGACGAGCCGTCACCCATGTTAAACTGTCCCCCTTTCTTTTATGGTTATTTTATGAGTGTTTTATGTGTTTCTCGAGTATATAAGGCTCACTGTGAGTCGTGTAGTTTTGTCATTTACCATCTTGACCCTTCCCTGGATACTTGTATTGGATTTTAACCTGGAATAAAACCTGACTGATTTGGAAACTTACTTGCTCGCTTGTACTCTTTCTTAGCGCGCTCCGACTCGCCGACCAAGGTCACTAAGACCCCACCTACCTCCTACAGGGGGACGACTAAGCCTTTCTCTAAGTAATCGCCACGCTACCACGTTCTAGATTTACATAGGAATGGCCCATGAGTCTGCTCTCTCCCAGGAATACTTGCGGGACGAGTCTAATACAGGCAGTTTAAGTTCTAATAGCTCTAATAGCTCTAATAGTAATCAACCCAATTCCTTAATTAATCAATACTCAAAGGAGGACGAGATAGACCGTAACAATATATATGTATAGAGGCGCTTCAGAAAAGCGGTAGTAGATAATTTGGACGTAAGAATGATAAAGATTAGCTAGGAACTGGCAGGGAGGGCCATTGAGATTAGCATCTTAACCCCTGGGTGATCTTACCGATGGAACCTGTCAATATATAAGATTAGAAAATATAGGAAGCACTGAAGACTTTCTCCAAATATTGGATGTTGGTGGGAACCTGTATTAGTAGAAAAGGTAAGATTGAGTGAGCAGAATGATATATATATATGGGCACTTCTCATGAAACGTCGACAAGGGCCCTATTTACATGGGAAAACAGAATATCAAAGTCTAAGCGTCATATCTCTTTTAATTGATAGAATAGTTGTAAAACTATATAACTTTAGGAAAGTCAGATAGACATAACAGGATATTTAATGTTTTTGAAATTTTGTAAAAATCTCAAATAGTCCCCAAGGCATAAGCATACATATTCACTGCATTCAGGTACAATAATATTATTTTGCCGAAAAGTGCATTATTACAGCCTTATCAAGTATAAATTACAATAGTGTACTAGCAACAAATAAGAAAATCAGTAGAAATAATATATGTATAACCTTAAGATGTTTTTAAAAATAAGGGGCTCGTTCTTATGAATACATACATACCATTTGTATGTTTATACAATCGGAATTGGCAAAGATATGACATAAACAAAAAACGTGAAAAACATCAAAATTGCATTTAAATTTCTGAATTCGACCCCATACAATATGTATTGGTTTGATTTTTTGGGATGTGCAATTGGCTAAAATAATAATGTCCTTCATTCCGTCGTTCGCTGTGTCAGTGCAAATTATGCCATGACAACAAATTCCTCTTTTAGGAAATGTATAGTTTTTTATACATATTTCCATCATTTATGGCATCAATGTGCGTTAAAAATACGCACAAATCTACGCAGCGTGACGCGGAATGACGCATGATGCGGGATGACAGCCTGAGAGTAAATAAGGCCTCATTATAAATGTTTCCAACAAAAAAATAATAGCTTATATCATATTCGAAACACATATGTCCCTTATGTATTTTGATAAATTATCTATGCTCAAATTCAATTTATTACTTATTTATAGGCTGTTGAAATGCGTTCCCGGGATGACGCTCCTTCTACACAAATTTCACTAATCAAACTCTGTTCACCCATAAAATAATGAATAAAATAGAAATTCGTTCATATTTCCTTTTTTTACAACATCAAAATACATACAGATTTATATCATTATTAATTTCTATCCCTACTATAAGTCACATTTCTCAGCCAGTACCTATAATAAAACGTGATGCGGGATGACGCACCCCCTTCCACAAATGATAAAATTCCATAACTATTAGGATTCTCATTGCATTGGGATCATATTTGGTGATGGTGACCACCTATAAGCACTTATTATGTACCCACAAAGACAGATACCTTGAATGATATATTTTTTTAAATAAACACTATCATTTACTATTATTCATTGAAAATTTCTCCTAAAAATCCAGATTTCCCAGCATTTCAGGCCAAATAAAAATAAATTCTCTCTGTTTTTGCTCACATTCCGTGCCCATATGCATCTAGCATTGAGCAAAATTGGATTCAGTCAGATACCAAGCTAATTTTTTTTCTAAGTGACTCATTATCATGAAATACAGGTATAGGAACTCTGTCGACGATTCATGAGAAGTGCCCATATAAGTATTTTTATTTCTCTTTATACAGTTACATCAATAATTTTTGAGAAAATAATTTTAGAGAAAATGGTCCTCATTTCAAGTAATTTTGTTCTCCCATGAAAAATTAAATTAAACCTAATTTTCAAACAACATTGAAAGGCGAATTAATGTTATTATTTGTATTTTTTTTTATAAATCCTTATGTATAATCGTAATCAGAAATCGCACCTTTCGATCTATTACCGTATATGGAGCATTTCTCTCGTACTTTTAGTGATTCCATAAGATGAAATGAGAACAGGACTGTATACTATATTATTAAGGCATAGATCTATATATGTCTATCACATTGAATCGGCAATGTGTCGTAAGTAATTTGCACATCATGCCCCATACCAAATACCCATTATGATTGGTAACACTTCAACAAATACAGAGGTGGTTTATGATTCTGCTCACTCATTTTCTCTCCTTATCCTACATTTACATGATACAAACTATCACAATGCACAACACTCCCAGCGCGTTGTTATTATGTGAATAATATACGATCGGTGCACATGAAAAACTATTCTCTCGCATAGAATCAATCCACATGAATTAAGGACATGATATCCCTGCCGAGTGCATGGTATCTACCGATGGTGGGTTTAATCAGTGTTGCTGACAGTAAAACAATGATTATAGAAGCCCCATATGGTTATTTATGAGCCGGTGTATTAATTATTAAGTTGGCAGAGATGACTTCTTTAGTCCAAACTGATTCGATTGGTTTTCTGAGCAAAGACTGTACGTTAGTGAACAATTCATGTTACATTAAATACCACAGTTCGACCCAGAACTAGAAGATGGATGGAATGGTTTAGGGGAAGTTCCTTCTCATCCCTTCTCCTTAGTCTAAACTTCCGAATTTAAGTATATCACCACTAAACCTTTATCTCCTTATATTACCCCTGCCTTCTACATAAAGCAACATTCACAAATAATACTTATTTTGTTGTATCTATTTTCACTAGATAAAGTTAGTTTTGCGACAAAGAGGCTCATAATGGCTCAGGCCAGACAACGCCAAGCACATCGCCCGGGGACTGTCGCAAATAGGCACGCAGCCGTCAGGAAGTATATCGCATTCTGCACAGCTGTGGGCCACGATTTCAAGCAACCATACCCTGAACTAATATGCTGGTTCATCGAATATTTAGCTAAGTATACAAAAGTTCCTGCTACTGTCATAAACTGTCTTTTACAAGCGTCAGGACGTTTTTCAAGCTGACGGGATATGCCTCGGCATCTCTCTACCATCCGTACCATCTCTACCATATTAGAGTCGCCATACTAGCCATGTATATGGGAATGTTGCGTCAGAGCAACCTAGCCCCCAGATCTGGTGCCTCCTTTGACGCCACTAGACATCTGACGCGGGAGATTTCAGAATTGCATCGGATGGCTCATATATCTCCGTCAAGTGGTCTAAATCAATGCAGTCATCGCGTCAGGCCACTGTGTTGTTTGTCCCGACGACAGATGATCCAATGTTCTGCCTCCGCAGAGCCCTCCTACGCCTTGACAAACAGTCACCACCTAGAGACTTGAGTTCCCCGTTACTACAATTCCCTAATGCCCGACACATGACCGTCAACTATATCATGACTCAATGGAAGGTGCTTCTCAAAGCCTCGCACCTTGATTCACGCCTACATACATAGCCTTCACCGAGGGTCGGCGTCATACGCTTACAACACTGCCGGAGCGTCACTCCAAGATGTGAAAACACATGGGACGTGGGCGTCTGATGCAGTGGCGTCGTATATACGCCCCTTCTCCTCCACAAGAACTTCTGTTCATCACGCCCTAAAGAGAATCGCATAGCGAATCCCCTTGGTTATTTCTTTTAATATTCAACTATTTATTACCCAGCAATTTCAACAGACAATGTGATATTTATGTGATATACTACAACATTTATTTATTCAACAAATGAAAATGTTCATCGCTGGACCTTCATAACCTTTTACCCAAAATAATAAACAAAATGTATTTTAATTTACTCTTCGCCTCCTCATTTAATGAGGCTCATAATGACGTGGCATTATAGGGCATTGAATGGGTGGCGCCACCTTCACGACTTATAACTGAACTGTCAACCAAGTCTCCAATACACGCCACTTGGACTCTCGCTTGCAACCTAGTCAGAAGCGAAATCGCCCACCCTCCGCCCTAAAACTTTTACCAAAAGACTTCACAAAAACTATCCCATGAAGGGTTATTTCTTTTAATATTCAACTATTTATTACCCAGCAATTTCAACAGACAATGTGATATTTATGTGATATACTACAACATTTATTTATTCAACAAATGAAAATGTTCATCGCTGGACCTTCATAACCTTTTACCCAAAATAATAAACAAAATGTATTTTAATTTACTCTTCGCCTCCTCATTTAATGCATACCTTTTTCTTTAGCTGAAAAAAAAACATGAATGTCACTTTTAAGATGGCTCTATCTTCCAATGCGTCAATATCCTTTAAACCTAATTAAGCAATGGATATGGGGAATACATGAGAATAAAGATCTGGAGGTTAGTGGGATATTTAAACTGATTCAATTTAAAGTAAGATTTGAACACCCTGGCCTTCAGGCTGTCCCATTCCTGTGTCATATACTTTACTGTAATAATGTTGTCTTATTGGAATTGTGATATAAAAATGGCTAAATGCAATGCTTATACACCCATGCATGTTGAGCGTATTTCGATGTATAATTGAACTGAAGCTGAATTTCCCAAGACAATAATTATATTTAATGGGTAGAGTCAAAGATGTCTTCCCTAACAACAATAGTGTTGCCTCTAACAACAATACAAACATCATTCGTATAAAAGATGATTTGTTTCTGTAGTTGTTGACGGAATTGTTGTTGTTTATTGTCTATTGATCCTCTGCATATCAAATTAAAGAGAGGGCTTGGGTAAGTTTGCAGTGATGCTTTTCTATATCCGAATCGGAGAAAATGTTGGACCTCTTAAATGTCAAAGTTTCAGTGAAAATTATTATTACATACATCGATGGAGGATTACTATATAGAACTGCCTTTCCCAGCTCTCTCTCTCCTTACTATAGCGACAATTCCCTACCCCATACATCATTTCTCTCAAAACTGATGTTGAAAGGGAAACCGTATGATTGATAAATAAAAAGCCACATAAACCACATTCAGTCGGAAGAAAGTCGGTAACGTTTTAGGTTCATCCCAGTATTCATCGGTTTCAGATTTCCCAACACACATTTTCCTTAACCAAAAGAAACAAATATACTTCGTGGTCATCGACTGAACCTCTTTTAAACACAATACATCATAAAGCCATTTGCCAATTTAAATGCTGAGTCAGCTGTTCCCCCAACAGGTTAGCATGTCATTCAGCAGATTTGTGGTTTCAGTTGTCCCCTATCACTATCTCCCTGGGCAGTGCATCACGGAAAATGTTTATTGGTTTGTTAAATGGCAGGAGTGCTCACTCCCTTTTAAAAAAGAAATGAACAGCTAATACCTTGAGAAGTTGCTCCGAACAGAAGTGAGATAAATGAAAAACAATATAGCAGTAGTGCTGTTCCGACAAAGTCGAGGCTTAAATACGACATGTGTATGGTAGACTAGTACACCTAATGATATATTAACAACATGATTTAAGTTCCTCTTTAGCCCCTCTTGCGCCACATCCCAGTGTCTTGTCTTGTGAGGCCCCTAAAACTAAATGTTTGGATAGACCATTACTTCTCCTTGAGCCCCTCTTAGTAGTTACAACTTTCCAGCAAATCACTCCCATTATTGCTCCAAAGGCATGTAACTGCGTTGTTCATTCATGAATGGATCAGATTGAAATGGAATACATTCTGCGCTCCTGGTCCATATTTATTTGTTTAGAATTATTGCCTGTCTCGGCCCATGGTTTCTGAAGGGGGCATTAAAGGATTTTTGCTTAGATAATCAGTACCCCTGGTTGCTAATACTGACTTTTCCCAAGTCTGAGTAGCGATTCCTCGTCTTGAAGAATCTTCTGGCTCTCTAATCAGTCAGAATTAATGGGAACCTCGCCTCGGGAGGCGCATAACCATGTCCTTCGCCATTAATTGCATCTGAAAATAGATCATCATCTCAAGCACCAAACACCAGCAACATTCCGTCAATTTCAAGTCGGAAGACAGGGAATATTGTTCACGCATTTCATACATTCCCTTTCTTTTCCTGCCCTCTTCCATAAAGAATTCACCTCACACCGCCTCAGTCACCCATACGACCCCAATTTCCTCCCAGTTTAACTTATTTACCTCACTAGCGCTGCTTGTTCTGACTGATCATATTCTCTTCCATTCAAAAGTCCAACATACGCACTCAATCCAGGACAAATTTCACTACCACTAAGTTTGAGTTTGTTAAAGATTTAACTCAAGAGGAGCAGCGCAAGTGTACTTAATGCGCAAAGTGGCCCCAATGCGCCGGGGAACTGTGATACACTAACAGTGCAGTACTACAAGTCCTTGTCAAAGATACGCTTCAGATGCGTAAGGTCCGAGTGGGTTTCAATGTAAACTCTGAGATAATCGTATAACCAATGCATTCATTTAGCTCCTTATTTAATTGTATATTTTCCTAACGACAAACATAGACCAAATTAAGGGGATTTCGCTGGAAATACAAACTACTGTGTACATTGCGGCTGGGGGCGAGAGACTTTCCTTTGGAGGTACCCGCTCAACTCTGAGCCTAGACTGTATGCATGGAAATATAGGTCGCGGATCATGAAAACATAAAAATGTCACCTGGCATTTCGAAACTTCATAAAACATATAGGCCTATGTTCCCCAAAAGACTCATGAAAGAATGTAATGTTTTAGTAAAAATTATACACTAAAACAAAACAAAATCGCAATACCTAGAATGCCATGGAACGCCATTATAAAAGGGATGTATAACTGTGGACATCGCCTAGAAATATGTCTTCTACCAATGAATGGTTAAATAGATTGCAAACTTGTTTGGAATGACAAGCACTCCCATCCACGAGCTGGTGATATGCAGTACTCTAGATAAATACGACTGCTTGGATACGAACAAGGTTTCCAGCGAAACGATAAGGAAGATCTTGATGGAAGGCATGGAGTATTTGCAGAACTGAATAGGCCATACAACGTCAACTTCCAACGAAAGTATCGGCCTGCAGGACATTGTCTGCGTGATGTCTCTTCCTGCTTCTTGGTTTCATTTTTCACCAGCCACCTCATAAATTCATCCCTGATTTCTCCCGATGTTTCCCTAACAATACAACTCAGCCACACTTGATGTCACGCTTTTCCGCCAATCACACACAAGATGCCGTATCCATGTCATTTGTGTGTGTCGTAACTCATCGCCAATTGACGAGGAATGTCAATGTCGCATTTCAGCGCATGTTTTATGGTTTTCTGCACACGACTGCATGGAACCTGGGGGGGTACGCATCTTCCCCATCATTGATCTGCATTGGAGATGGATATATAGGCGTTCCTCTCAACAGTGAAACATAAAACAGCTCAGTCTCAGAGGAAACAACTCTTACTGAACAAACACCAGGGAGACCACAGACAAGGAACACATATCACCGATGCCTCAACGGTCCCAGCAGTACACTATGTATATCGCAACGATGGAAATCTATCACAGATATTACTATATTACAACAGGGTAACTTAGTCATAGATATCGAAATAGTCAATGAAACAGACCTTGTATGAAAGAGATTATCAAACTAGTCATAGAAGTTGACAGAGTTTGGGAGACAGCGTGTTATATCCATGTTTCCCGTCGCGTTTTATATTGCCGAATCGTGTAAAACTGTTGACTATTGACAACGCAGGCGTGAAATAAGTTATGAATGGAACATTACGCTCAATATTATTCGGCAAGATTACATCTGTTTCTAAGCTAATGCACAAATTAACATGTCCTAGAAAACACGATCTATGCAACTCCATGTTGGTTTGAACCCAAGTTCGATATATATACCCTGTCGCCCATGTAAGTCATTATTTATTACCCCCGCACCATCATCTCCTGACATCCTCTGCCTTCCCTGCTATCTTAAGTGGACACGCAATGTGTCTATATATGTACTAACAAGAACTACTTTTTCAAGATGCTGTCTAGCTTCTATTTTAGATACAAATAACGTCTTTAGGATACCACCGAAAGAATATCAGAATAGGCGGAAATTACTTCTTAGAATGTCTCCATGGTATTCAGTCGACCATTCGAGTTTGTTTATTTTAGACAATGGTATGTAAGCGTCAAAACAAAGCAAATATCCCAATAGTATAAATCAAGTGTGCAAACTGCCCCAACAATCGCGAGTAAAACCACTTTGTGAAAATCGATGCAGCAATCCAACTTTTACATTCAAGCTATACAAGAGCAATTCACCTTCTCGCTCTCGTGACTTGGCTGTAGGACCACGTGGTGTCACATGATCCAAAACTCGCCCACCCCCTGCTGACATACACTCCCCTGGTGTCGGTATTTGGAAGTGTAGTTTGGGGAGCTATTACATTGATTTTCAGGAGATGGGTCCTCCGGGATGCACCGGAAGATGTTGAATTTGATACGCATGCGTACAGGGGATCTCAGTGTTCATAGATCACCGGAAAATGGGAGCACTTGAGGATTAGGTATGGTCCGGCTGACGAATTGGAAAATAAGCAATTCTAATTCATTGTTAAGCTTTAGCGTGAGGGAGTTGCTGGTAGCACACGGGAGAAGGTCGGGAGAAGGTACATTCCTTCAATTAAGTAAATCATAATACAGACATGTTATAAGTGGGGAGGGAGGGGATCAAGGGGTCAATTAAGGCGTTCCAGAGTACTTGGAACGAATCAAATGGGTCCCATCTTTAGATACATATGTACCCTTTATGTATCCTAGATTACCCAATGCCACGAAGGGAATAGAGGAATGGGGAGCGGTGCAGCAAAAAGACACATCCTTAAAATTTAATTATGATCTAGACTTAAATGTGATACATACACAGTTTGCGTTTACTTAATTTGGATATCAATAATGGCCGTTTGACTAATTTATGGGCCTAAAATGCGGCTTTGTGCCACAAACAGAATGGTATCGCCCTGTAGTGATAGATGCAATTCTCCGGCTATGTAGACATAGAAAGCATTTATAGATAACAGGTATAACACATCTAACGTGTCCATCTTATAGAATGGTCGTGGGCCTCTGCCCCTGATGTCGGGTGAAGGGAAACATGGTAGGATTTGATGGTTGATGGGGTGTAACACACACCAGCCAATCAACATGATCCAATTGAATCAATCATGTCTGATGGCATGTGTGCATTTATCTTCATTACCTTTCCAGGCAATTGGTTACTCAACACCCAAATGGATACATTCTCAACGCACATCCATGCAGCTCCATAGAAATGACCTGTATCATGTCTTTGCAGGAAATAAAGACGCCGTACCTACTCTACAGATCCTGACAAGGAATATTGCTCAAACAGAAGCTAAACGACTACCCCTTTTGGGAACTGTGGTATTTAGGGAACAATGATGATAGCAACTAGAATTCCTTATTCCGGTGTCCAAAATAGCAAGACAAAGACGCTGCCTCAACAATGGTACGTCTATAAAGCATGACATTCTTTAAGCGGGCCTTTCGTATGGAACAAAAAGGGGGAAACTTTCAAAAATAGGATCGACATTTTGCTTCAAAAAGTCAGTCTTGCCAAATGTTGATGGGTTGAACCTCAGACTGAAGACACGAGGAGGGCAAGAAGGGACTTCAAAGTGACAGGAATAGATACAAGGGATGTTCATTCTGTTTTATGGCGGGTTCGATGAGGTACCCCGATCCTCACGGATCCCCAGGACAAAGATTACTTATATCATCCGTAATAGGTGGTTCTGAGAGTAATAAACAAAACCATATGAACAAAGATCCGACTATTAAAGTTAAACTATCTAATTATGAAATATATGTAGAAATATATATTCGATATTAAATGATGGGATATGTATGTTATGACAAATTCATAGGAAAGTGATAATACTTAAGACAGTTTCACTCAGAATATTATTAGGGGAAGAACAAGCAGGGAATGCATGATATTAAGAGTGAAAGGAAACGGTAAAACCCCCAAATAACAAAGACGGCAAGCATGGTCATTGTAATCGGAATAAAACAAAAATCGGAAACTGCAAATGTCTATTCATACGAATAGAGTAATTCAGTACCTTTAATCTGGGGCACAGCTTGAAAGACCTTCTACTGGAGGAACTAAATTCCCTATTTTCAAAATGAAAATAAAATATATCAATAATAATAATAATAACTAATAATAAATGGTTATAATTGTACAATGAGATTAGATTCATGAAGGGAAACATTAAATTTACAATAGCTCAATTATATTCAACTCCTTTATATTAT
This sequence comes from Sthenelais limicola, assembly GCA_942159475.1. Lineage (NCBI taxonomy): Eukaryota > Metazoa > Annelida > Polychaeta > Phyllodocida > Sigalionidae > Sthenelais > Sthenelais limicola. The sequence goes on along the minus strand of OW804095.1, from coordinate 63,381,930 downwards.
CATAGCTAAAAATTTCAATTATTGGCAGCTAGGGAGGGGATTGATGGAATAGAGAAAGACCGTATGGATGGTATGAATACCATGACAGTCAAAGGACATGTGGATGTGCAATGAAATGACTGAAGACAAAGGTTGATTGGTGTACCATCGATCCATACATACAGCACATCAATAATGATGCATTGTGTGGGTCGATTATTTTTTACCGAAGAAGAACCGGAGGTTGATCATCATATTAATAGTTGATGCTTGAACCATCCAAAGCCATGTACAAATTGTTTTGAGTGAATGGGCTAAATTAGTATAATTTCGTCGCTGCTCCAATTCTGTGCGAACATCGCAACAAGACAACCTTAAATCTCGTCTAATGAGTACCGGGAAGTCTCGTTAGAGTTAGTTATGACAGGTCCAAGCCAATTCTTCGGCATTGTTGGCTTTTATTCACAAATCAGAACAGGTTTTACGGTCAGGAGCGTAAAAAGGAGACAAAATAATTATTGTTTTTATGAGTAAATTAGAGAGGCAGTGTTGTTATTTTGGCCTAGCCTCGCCTTAGCAGCAAAGATAGAACTGAAAATAACCAGGAGTTTTACGTAGCTTGATACGAGGAGTAACGTTACGCAGACATGAATATAATTATTATCAGGCACCAAAGAGGAAAAATAGGAAATTATACAATTTCATTTTATGTTAATAAGATCATGGAAGCTGTATAAATGATCATATAGCATTATCTTTGTCGACTGGAGATGGGTTGTGCAATTCTCAAGAACTAAATAATTAGATCAGAAAACGTGCACGAATTAGAGAGTTGCCGGATCAACGAACGCTATAGAGAATAAAATACAAACTGCAAACCAAAGTGAAATACTCTGCATGTGTTTGAATTTGGTTAAAATATTAACACAATCATCAGAAATCACATTTCAATGGGCTGCTTCCCTGGACATCGAATAGATGCAAATTAAGCTGCTGGAGATTCGAGAAACTTGTTTTTGCCCTTTCGAATGATCACTATTGACAGCAATTTTGCTTATCACGCAGTTTACTCTCTGAAGATGCTTCTTCTGCTTCTCATGAAAGAAACATTTTAAAAGAGCTTCAATGGATTATTACCGGGGAATATCGTTCGCTCACATTGCATTGTTGATACTTCCACTTAGCCTAGGCTTGCAATTAGGCCTTTGACTCTGGGAATGGGCACGTCAATAGCATATTAATGTTTTATTTAAATGTAACAAACAACGACACATCCATGTAGCCTCTGTCTATTATCTAATTTAATGTCTTTATCGTTCAAGCTGCCATTAATCTTCCACTGAAAATAGCCATTCAGGTGTAGCGCAATTAACCAACTTCCGGTTCTGCAAGTATTTTTTTATAACACATTCGCAACGTTATCCTTGTTAATCACGCATCAAAGAAAGGAATCTTTCACTCGTGGCATGATGGGCGAATAAAAAGGGCCTAATGTGCCTAGCTAACATTTAATTTACATAATGGACGACCAAGTATATCCATTCATTATGTAGAGCTTTGAAATATACCTCTATACCGTAGTGCCCCGGCCGTTCATAAGCCGGGTCTCAATTAAAAGCCTATCTCAAATACAAGCGGAGGGTTTGGGAGACATGAACAAATAAAACCTCCTAAAATTTAATTCTCGGGGCTGGGGGTGGGGGATGCAAGCCCGGGCTTATACACGGGCCACTACGGTATTTGAAAGCGGCCTTGTTGTGGCTTTTTGGTTCGATTTCCGTGACGATAAAATTTCATGGAAACAAATATAGCAGATAAACTCTCAATAGCCGCGCCAATGGGTATAAGATATATCATGCATTTGGTTATTCTACTAACGCTGTGCCCAATTATTGTATGATGCATATATTATACGACGCAGCATTTATGATGGGTAAATATCAAAGGAAAACAATCAATATGCCAATGTCCATTTCTTTCCGAGCTGCCATTTCTTACTTACGATCCTCCCAAAACTTATGCTAACGTGCCTGTGAATGGAACATGTTCCATTACCTCCTGCTCCACAGCTTCTACGCCCAGTTAGGTGATAATTAGGGGCGAATATGCACTAATTGCAGTCACAGGGAAAGATTACAGACACTGGCAGAGGCAGATATTAGATCAAGAGAAGAATCGTAGTTGGAATGTTATCATCGATCAATATAGAGAGTTTCTAGGAAGAGCCAAAGTATTATGCCTGCCGTCAAACTGATCGATCCTCTACTCATGTCATAAAAACTTCCATTATACCCATAGGCGTCCCTTTTCTTTAAGGTAAATTTAAGTAATGTACTATGGTAAGCAATTCTGCATCCTTCCCCTCAAATATTGGCTCAGCTTGCTCGAATATTGCGAGGAAGAATTCGACCATACTTAATATATAATGTATTGACATAGATAATGATGCGATTCGAGTATACTTATGTAAAATAAAAAATGTACAAGGTTCAAATAAAGAAGCTAGCACATATATATATATATATATATATATATATATATATATATATATATATATATATATATATATATATATATATATATATATATATATATATATATTATCCATAAGTACATATTTTTACATGCATCCCCTTTAATTGAAAGAGAATAGGAAATATATAAAAGGTCATATATATTATATGGGTCAGATTTCCAGAGAATGTTCATTTCAACTTCGCCAATCTTCTCAAATAACCCAAATTTCAGACGAAAATAAAGTTCAAAATACAGTTTAACCTAACCAAACAGATTGCTAGAGTCAATGCAATGCCGAATATTCTCGAATTTACCTAGTATTGACCAAATTACAGCCTACTTTTGAAGAATTTACTAAATGTGTACAGCTGCCAATTGTACATTTTCTGAAAATCTGACCCATATGCCATGCAAGGAGAAGATGATTTCAACATGAATTTAATAAGAGCGCCGACTGGAAATGGACCTTATAAAATAGGCACTGTGACACTAACCTGGTTGGGGACTTGTGCTTGATTCATGGCTTATCTTGGCCGTAACATGTGCTATACACATAATATAATATAAATAGGACAAACAGCAGTTTTTCTTGTGTTGCGCCACAAAAGTAATACCGGTATCATGTAGCGAGTGTGGGAGGGATCAAGGCTCGGGTGCATCATGATTCTGTAACATGTTATTGGACGTGACTGTGTCCTTCATGCCACCCGTAAGTATCGTGGGAAAGGCCATTTATAAAGGCGATTTTGCAAAGAATACATGAGTTGCATATATTATATAAATATGATTGCGTGTGGGGGTGTGCCTTAAACAAAGCAGGAATAGTGACAAAATTCATAATATGAAAAGAAGATTTCAAAACATCTATACTGAAATGATTGATGGTGCTTTTACTTGACACTGCTCCGAGAGAATCAATGTGACATCTAAGGTTTTTAATTGATATGGATTTCCCGATCCTGTCGGTGATATATCATGTTTGCTTCAGTAAGTTATCATTCTACCATAAGTTCTATTTAATTCCTGTCATTTATTAAAACAGATTAATTGTGTTTATCATCATCGCGGACAGACTCAGGGTTGATGAAATAAAAATAACCGCATGAAAATGAAAGGAGGAGCAGAAACTGGGCACGCTTTCTGTGGTGGTGAGGTTTTCGTTGTGTTCATGGTTCAACATTTACACTGCCCCTCAGTGGACAACACCGTCCCTCGTTAATAGCACAGCCTAGACATTTACCATCCACGACCTTTTCTTCTTCCTAGCGTTATTCCAGTAAGACCCTCGTTTCCTACGGAAAGCCAGTTAGATGCATGGATGCAATGAAACAGGCAAATTTAGAACTACAATATAAACCGATGCTAGCTAGGTGGTTCGCGATATAACCTGTGAGCGTAAATCATGCCCGTTATTGCTACATTATACATGTACTTAAGTATAGAGTTTTTTTTATCGCCGTATAGGACGCCATTAAGAGTCTGAATATTGCAAAGGGGTTCTTAACCTAATCAGGCTCTCTGTTTCTAGCTAAAATAACCTCTAACACATCGCTCACCGAAAAAGAAGCTGTATGATGTATAATTTATTCATGAAAACATCAGTGATTATCACAAATTAAACCAAACGTAGGTCTAACCAATGATAATTAAACCTATATGTGTATATAAGATGCTTTATACGCTTGTTTCAGCTATCTGGATCAAGCTTAATTGAGTAGGCCCATGTATATTTTCTATGGGATTTAAATCAAGATGCATGAAAAGTCCGATAAAAAAAACCTGGAAATCGACAGAAATTAGTTCCACTTGCTGTTGTGCCCCCATACCCCAGCATTGGGTTGAGCGAGCGGACTCTTATACCCGGATAATGCATATCTGAATTCCCTGTGCATTCTTTGAGACTTCTGAGCGGACTCCATTATTTTATAGACCGCTCTGACATGATGGAACTCATATAGAACAGCTTCAACAGAGAAATATTTTTGAATATGGAATAGCAGGGATTCAAACATATTCGGTGCATTAAATATTAACATGATATGAATTGGGGTACGTATTTCTGATTTAAACGTTGGTCAAGTTCCCTTTGTCGATAGATTAAGACTATAGTTTTACTTTATGCGCAACGATATATGTATACATTTACTTTAATCAGCGGTGACTAATTAAGAACTTGATAGATAGATGATATTCTTGAATTTACAGGTATACTCTTTCTACTAATAGAAACAAACTATGCAACATTTATATCGCATGTGCAGATTTATGCATGCAACATATATGTTGCATGTTTATATAATATGCGAAATAGATCCTATCAATTCGGTGATTTGCTATATATGGGGATACAATACCATGGATGGTAGAGAATGGTCGGAGTATTGCTTAAATTCCACAGGTCTGTTAAGCGCATTAACAGAAGTCAATAACGTATGGACGCAGCGATCATTCTGCTGTGCCACACAGGGAAATTAGGATAATCGAAAGATAAATGCTCGTGAAATTGTCGAATGATTAAATCCATGCATTTTAGATGGAGGTGCAGCATTATCGGATAAGCAGGGGGTAACTTCGTAACTGAAAATAATAATGGTGGCAGGGCATAATGTATAATATACAATATATCTGTTATTCAGGTGAACCATGGGAGGAATATCTTGGCATCAGGGGATTCCCTCATGTTTCGCTCTTCCAGGAGGAAAAATAATGCTAATTGAAACACAAAAAGCAAGAAGCTCTGTCGCAGTCCCTAAGTGGTATTAGGGACGCAAAAAGGAGTTGAGAAATATTATTGGCTCTTGGCATGGCATATGGATACCCTGGCCTAGACGCTGACAAAGTCCTCTCATATAATATGAAATAAGGGTTCAAGTAAATGCCACAATCGTATTTTAAGTAAATCTTACTTGATAGAGTTTGCAAATAAAGTTGTTGAGTACGCTGTGGTAAATAGAAATAAAAAGAATGTTTACCTCAGTTCTCTTGTCCTGAGACGCGCTCCCCCTCAGAAGCGATTCGCAGATTGGCAGGGAAAAGTGAATGTTAGAGAACGTAAACATTTGGCTTTTATAAGAGAGAGCTACTTTTCTTGAGCCCTAGAATTTATTCAGGCCCGTCTTCAGGGTGTTGGACCATGGCAGAGACTCATGTAATCTAAGTCCGATTCAGAGCCGTATATTGATGTGCCATGTCGCAAAAATTTACAAGATAGTCCGAAAAGGGTTATACATTTCAATGCTTGGATTTGATCTTGCCATGCTGCTATTAATTGTGCGAAGAAACTATCAAACTATCACATTACAGTTCTAGATAGTGCCCTCCAAAATCTAGTTATTGATTGGCTTTCCCTTACAAATCCATGATTTACACGAGCTATTTTTCGCACCCTATCCAGAGCAAGGACACGCAGTTAGATGTTTTCACACATTAGCAATTCAGGATTTCTACAGGAGTGGATGGAATTTCCTGCTATTCATCCTTGGAACAGATATCGAATTCAAATAGAGAGTCAATAACTGTACCGTTGAGGAGGTCCATATTTGGAAAGTATCGAGCTTCGACGACCTTGACTTCATTTATGTTTACGCATTGAATTAAATCTACGGTTTAAGTTTCGCTTTAACGTGGTGGATCTGGCCACCTAACTAACTTATAATATTATGAAATAGATAACTTCTCATTAATCAGTAACATGAACGTGCAGATGAATGAACAGAATTAATTTATGTCTGTATGTTCAACTGTAGCTGTATTATTCATACATGTATGTATGTATACATGTATGTATGTATACATGTATGTATGTATACATGTAGGCCTATATGTACATGTGTGTGGATGTATGCATTAATGTGTGTAATTATGTATGTAATGTGCATGCATAAAACCATAAGTCTATCCATCCCTAGCTGCATCACTCGATTTTAAGGCCCTCCCTCGTTTATTATGAAATATCAATTCCTGCATGTAAGATTACAGTAAAACTCCGACCTGAACCAATTACGGGTTATACAACACAACTAAGGTTAAATATGGAACCGGTGTGGTGAACGCATGAATGACAGAATCAATGATATAGTGGAGATTGCCTCTTTCACTTGGGCGCTGCCATATTACAACATTGTTGACAAAATTGTTACTAGGCCAGACAGAGTTGTTGTTTTGGTCAGCTGTGGTCACAGTCTACTAACACTGGACTATATGTATGCTGTATATGCAGTGGCCTGTGGCCACTCACATACTCATTAAACTATGTGCTGGATCTGGAATGGAAAAAACGGATGTCTGTCTTTTGCCACGTGTTCTTGTTCTGGGTTCCAGAACAGAAGTCCCCCTGCTATAATGCCTGCTTTCAATACACTGCTTGAAAAACATCAAATGTCCCTAAGAGTTCAAAAGGAGGGTAACAAACATCTCGCCCACCCAAATGAGGTGACTCCCGAACAGTATAATAACCACAAGAAATCTTGCCAAAGAACAGTGATAACGACATGGACCGGACCGACTGACTGACACCTTCGTTTAAGGAACCACTATGACTCCATAATTATATTTCCTCTATCTGCCGCTCACAAACTCGACTAACTAAATAAACCCCCTACCTCCTAACTAACCGCTATCTCCACCACTCAGTCCCCTTTCACTTTCCCTTGTTAATGATGCACACAACAACCACAAGCAGAAGATCATGGATCAATCTATGATGATTAGTGTACCTTGTACAGTTTTCAATACATTGGCAAACTAAAAGAAAACAATATAATATTTTTAGATTATACTCAGCTCGCGCTGCGCTTTACTTAATCACGATGTAGAATACTACTAAACTGCTTTCCAGAGAAGATTATTTGGATGTTAACTTAAACGTATTTAATTCCTGAAATTGTTAAAGGACACGGCTTATACTACGACATTTTTTTAAAAATTCCATTTACTCGCCAACATGAACTATGTCTATCATACCAATACAAGATTCCAAGAGCAAGAACACCAGTTATTAAAACCGAATAACTGTGTGCAAAACGCCCCAAACAAATGTTCGACACCTCCGATACAATTTCCTTCCGGGTACAGTTATTTAAAGGATAACGGAGAAGAGGCCACTTTTCGGATCGATTGCTATTTCTGCACCCTATCTGCCTCCAGTGGAAAAGTCCATGGCCTTCTCTTATCAGCTGTTTAATGGAGACAGAAAGTACGTTGTAGGGAATCCTTGACATGAATGCCCATCATTCAGTGAACAGCAAGGACTATGCATTTGAAAGGCTAATAGAACTTTTTCCTGTGTTCGCCGGCGCATTCGAATTCAGGTAATGATTGGTTTTGACACTATGTGCACCGAGGTGTTTATTCTCGAGGTTGATGATTGCAAATCCATTAGCATTTGCATTGGTGTGAAGATCCATAGCTGGAGGATAGGAACAAACATGCGTACTTTCTGAAATCAGTCCCTGTCCTTACTTTTAGAGAATTCGGTGTGTAGATTTCATGCATATGGATGACGAATGGAAACAAGTTTTTTTTGTAAAGATGAACCAAGAATATAAGAGTTAATTTAATGTAAACAAAATTCAATGATCGGATGGACACGTCACTGATAAAACTATTTGATAGTTGGTGAATATTATATTGGGTAGAATAAAAAAAAACGCCTTTAAAACTCCTCCCCACAATTGAGTGTTTCCAAGATTATACATTGCTATAATTATACATAATTATGGACACTTCCATAAGAGTTCCCTGGGCAAGACTTTGGTCCCTTTTTCAGACAAAGCTTAAAAATGCACTCCCAGCTATCCATGCGCAAATCTGCGCAATTTTTCCTTTTGCCACATACACCAAGTATATGATGTACCCAAACATGTCCCTGAGTATCTAAGAATTCCGAATCCATTAAAAGCATGTAAATAACAAAAGAAGTGCTCCATTATTCAATCGGTGCGCACCGAATGGACGGCCATTTGATTGTCTCTCAACCAGAGATTTCACAGGGATTTCCCCCTTGTTGGCATACGTCATATATTGGAAATGAGGGCGCAACATATGCTGATGATCTCAGTTGACTTCATTAGCATAGTGTGACGTTTTATGGAATTCCATTCCACATCTTAAACAGATGTTTGTTATTTTCATTGTAAATTGGACTTATTGATTGAACTTTAAGTGCCAATCGTCAGACCATAGTCATTTATACATGCCTATAATTATGTCCCTACTGGTGATCCATTGCTTTGTGAAGCATAAACCCAATAGATGGGTCAGTTTGTTTGTTTCTAACTGTGACCAATAACTTGATTGCCTATTAGGAACTGTAAAGCCTATTTTTATAAACCTTGCTTCTTTGGACCCATGCACATACATGCCAACATAGTTATACCTCTACAACTAAATTTCTGAGCAGCTAATTATCATTGCGGTGACCTATAGTATGTAGGATTCAAGGCCATGTGATGATATTTCAGGCTCTTCGACCTAGATATATATTAATGTTTCAACCCTGGAATTCATTTGCCAAAATTGTAGGCTGCCAAAAGTGTACATAAAAGTATATATAAAGAGGGGCAGTCAAATAAGAAATATACATTTTCCAGAAACAATATCATATGTATATACACAGTAATCCGAGTGTCCATCCCATCTGTTGACATTTCAGCTGTGCAGAAGCGTTTATTTTGAGGTGCCCAAAACTATTATAGCAATAGACAACGAGGATTTTAGCGTGAGAACGGTCTGTACTCCCATAGACGTCCCAAGGCCGAAGGCCGAGGGACGTCTATGGGAGTACAGACCGTTCAAACGCTAAATCCGAGTTGTATATTGATTTTAGTCCATGATGACACGTCAGGTGGCACCACTAGACCAACGCGGTCTGTAGTATAATAAATGCACGCGAAATCTTACCCAAAATGGCCTAAATAAAAATAGACCCTGCGCACACGCATGTACGTGACTAGGGGTTCCCCATTACCCCTGCTGTCTTAAATGGGCATCTACAGGCCACTCATGCAGTTGTATGCAAAGCAAAAACCGATACCGAATTTGTTACTTTTAATCAGTTTTTATTCATTTAAAACGTATCTCCAGGACATATGATATCTTTAGGGTGTTTATCTCAAGGATAGTCGTTTCATTTCAGAATGTTCCACAGCTGGTAATGCATCTTTATGACAATCGCAGTATAGTTATCCGTCCCAGTAAACCTTGGTTGGTTACTGATTGATAGGCACGTTACCGGTAGTCATCTCATGTATCGTTGTCATATTTGGAATTTGTACAGAATACACGTACAATACATCCTAAAATGTTTGATATTCAATGCTATATTTCAGTATGAATTTCAACGATATTTAAACGGCTACTATGATTTCTAAAACAGTAATTTCTCCCAGTATTATTATATTTCAGCGGATCGTAGCATTATAGGCTTTGACTACAAAAGGGGAGTTGGGTCTAGGTCATATATAATTAACAATTATGAATTTATCAATTTACATGAAAAATGACACTGAAATGAGGGGTCAATGTGAACATGAAATAGAATTTAAAATACATTCTCTAACTCGCCTATATTCCAGACAAATTACATGTTAGATAAATTAGTGTGATAATAGAATTTCTTTGTTTAAACTTTGAAAGTAATTGCGCCTTGGCGCAAGGAAATGGCACATAAAAACATTGAAACTCGGTGGCAGCCGATTATTCGGACTAGCAGGCATATCCAGGGAATGACAGGATGATTCATATAAAAAATATTAAGTTCTTTGGTAACCATGGAAATATATCATTTAACACGTTATTGTGATCCACGTGACGAGACACGTGATTGTATCACTTATAAATAATGTCTGGAAGTATAGAAGGGTAGTTTTGGACCCTCATACAGTAACTGATCCTGACTATAGATTACTCAGTGACCTCTGGATTGACCTTGATCTGAATCACTGACCCTTGACCTTGACCCGAACTGGCCTACATCTGGGATCCAACATTGGGCATTCATGTATTCACAGAAGATCAAAGTCTTTGAACAATACACCGTGACCATACCGATTGCTGGATAATGTACCCTAAGTGATTCAGTTAGCAATAGAAAGTGAGGAAGTAGGGGCCTCATTAAGAGTCTCGGGAAGATTCTGAAATCTTCAAACTAACCTTTTGTTTATTACTACACAGAAACACAAACAATAAAATAGCAAGCCCAAGACATGTCCTTTGAATGTGACAAAAGATCTACAAAATCCCCAAACTGGAAGGATGTCGTAGGGTCTTCTAGATCAGATGACCCGTGCATTACATACATATCACATATCATTATGAATATAATTGCGGTGTCATATCCCTGCTATGGCAGAACTGAACAGTGAACATTATATTTACTTCGGTGAGAATATTATTTGGCACTCTAAGCCAGAGCATATTCGCAGCCAGGACTGGTTCCATGTAAAACCAAATGCATGATAAGTAAGGGCACTTCATTGCATTGGCTACTTGTACAATTTGATTTGATTGTATCACTTATAAATAATGTCTGGAAGCGTAATTACTATTTCAAGGAAATCTTCTTATATATAAGAGAACATGGTATGAATTCATAGATGACATGAGAGAACATAATTTGAATAATTTAACAACTCTCTACGTAAGTACCAACTGGTTCCATTTATTGGCTTATGCCCGGCTCTCTAAAGTCATTTACTCGATAGGCGTTACACCGTAGATGTATTCTACAACTCAGATCTATGATCCCATTTGTAAAAAGATTAAGATAATAAACGGCCAAATATTCTTTGCCACAAAGGTCAGCTTCGCATTTGATATTTATCTAAGTCTAAATAAAGCTGGCTACTTAAGATTAAGTTACATATAAAAGAGGCAAACCTCCACGTTATAAATGGTTGGTTTGTTGTTGTCTGCAATTAAGGGGTACTATACTGCTGTGTCGGGGTGTCACGTCAACAAAATGCAATGCTTTACGTGTTTTTCGGGGAATGATGTTTTAGCGATCAGGTGCATGCATGATTGTGTTTTAGGACATCCAGAAATGGCTATGACATTCACTCTACTGAGTAATCCTTATATGATATTATATATGCATTGCAAGAGTATTTAGCGGTACTTAAATGGCATTGATTGTATTTTATACTATTATAGGTTATTATAGGTTGATTGTATTTTATACTATTATAGGTTAGTGTAGGGATGTCAGGGAAAAGTCGGGAATGGTGATATCTCTGATCATGAAGACCTCTGCATGTGTCCTCTAAAAATAATTTTCATAAATGATTAGAAGTAGGCTATATGATAATATCTTACTAGCCCCTCTTTTGTGCTAACATCGCCTTTCACCGCATGGAAATTGGGCCATATACCGCATAATGACAGAACACTAACTGCATAATGGTAGTAATGTTTCGATTTGATTGCGTCAGTTTTGGGGGAAAAAGCAATGACAGGCGACCTGTTTGATAAGGAGTAGATGTTTGGAAACATGTTATATTTTGTCCGATGCTGAATTGGCAAATGCAAAATTAATAATAATATGCCTTTAGCGCCTCAGGACCATGGTACGTATGGACACACATCTATGAGCTGTAATTACAGGACGAAACGCAAGAAGTATAAAGGAGAATTGCCACTAGTACTACTACTACTACTAATGATAATAATAATAACGTAATAACGTTGGAGAAGTTACTACTATAATAATAATAACGTTGGGAAAGTACATTAAAAGATCCTTTGAACAATATCAGAAACAGGCTGATATAAGAGACGGAGCGATGAGTCCCGTGTTGCATGGGGCGACGTGTTAGAGGGGCGACGTCTCTGACTCCAATAAATTCATTTTATTCAGGAAATTAAAGCACGCTATCCTATGAATAATTATCAAATATGTATACGGACGGGAGGAAGGGGTCCGATAGTTCTGCCACCTTCCCACCTACCATGTGTGTCTATTCGGCACAACATGTTAATGATAACACCGTGTACGACATTCACTATTATAAATTATTCCACTCACATTTAGAGCAAGGATACATGAGCGTCCGTTGCCAGTTATTTCGTCAGGGGAAAGAGGCATGCATCATCATACCAATAATCATGACGTCTCTGACATATGTGTGTCTGGGGTATTCTAGGTTCAACATACATTCTCCCTTACCCCAGATGGCGTAAGAGCAGGCCTATTTATATTGCAGTGAAGCTTCAGGGTAGGATAGAAGTAAAAGGGCATGCGTGCATGGTACAGTGTTATTATATATCAGATGATCCCAGAAAGTTTTTTTAGAAATCAGTAACTGCTGCCTGAATCGAAAAGACCAAACAAAATCCGTTACTGAATTCAGTCATCACTACATGTATATGATAAAGCCACCCCCTACTAGGCCGACTGTGTCCCCCGTCCCCTGCGATACATGGATAACAGCTAATACATAACAGAGGTATATTTTATTGTAAAAGGTTCCATTCAAATAAACATTTATTGAATTGAATTGAATTTAACCCGTCCAGTCTCCCCACTCGGTTGGCCACATTTTGGATTTTTCGACTGACTCTTTGAAGTCGCCGTCTGAAAAAAGTGGACAGGAGGACCCACGACTTAAGGCTTTAATTGTAGCTCCATTCCCCCTACAATTACAGGAGATAAACACTACAAATACATTATAACTGCATGTATACATAACTGCATGGTTGTGTATTCACGAGAGAAAATGGACATACAGTGTATATTGAACTGGTGTTCGTGGGTTCATTTTGGAATCGGCGATTTGTTGGCCTAAGTTGAACCAGTGCTGTAGGAAGTGCATGGTACGAGACAGTGTGTTGTCATTATATTCAATGTGAATGTGGATTATTGCCAGACAGAGGCAATGATCTCGCTCACAGGTCAACCAACGTGTGTCTGGGGCTGGTTGAATATTCGTCACAATGATGTATTTCAATTATCAGGCCTGGGCACGTACCAATAACACCGAGATAATAAAGGGCAACATTAAGTCCATGGTCATTCCTGACCCATGGCCTCGAAATATATGAGCACCTATCGTGAATACCCCTCGGTAAAATACCGTTATATCGGTATCTGAAATTGGCGAAGCTATAGTTAATCACCAACTGAATCTACAATAAAACGACTACTATTATGTGTATGGGCGTGTGTTTCCCTGTGCTTCCTATTTGGAAATGGTAATATTATTATAACTATACCCTACAGGATATGAATGAGGCAAAATGCGACATTATGAATCCAGCATGCCCTATCATTGTTCTTCAATGGTTGGTCTCGACAATGCATTCATTCAAAACCCCTCAAATTAGAACAGGTCAGTCAAATAGTACTTCGATTGGAATGTTGGCTTGTACAAGGAGAGCAGCCACCCCAGGGTCACAATTGATTTTCTGGCCGTGACCAGATAGAGGCCCATAAGGAAACTCGAATTGGAGGCTTTTGTAGATTCCACGCACGCTACTGAATAGAGGCACTTGATTCATTACACACCTGGAGTGAACGCAGTGTGAAATTAACACACTTAGTCCTGCCAGCCTCTCTGAACCTGAGCCAAATTATGCACACTCTAGGAACGAAGTGTTTGACTGTAATTCTGCTGGTGACAATACTAATGACGTATTACAAACTTTCTATACAACCGAAAGGTGTTTACAGATAATATGATTCTGTTATGTGACTGTTGTTGTCTTTATTGCAACTATTAGAATAGATCAATAAAACTGTGGTTTCTATCACTCACTTCACATTGAAGTTTTAATTTTTTAATAAAATTTCACCTACCATTCAGATATGTTTTAAGAGTGAGTCATATTTGGACCATGTTAATATTTCTTTAGACATAATTGTCAATCTTAAATTATGGAGTGCAAGTTTGAATCTAACGGAAAGGATGGGATGGATTACATAAAAAGTTCGTCAGGGTTTCTAATTGCTGACATGCCCAAAATATTTAAATGTTGTTATAATAACTTGATTCCTTTATTTAAATAAATTTGCTTATCTACTCTGCAGCATTCTAGTAACAGCAATGCTGCAGATCAATTATTATCTATTATTTCAAATAGGCCTACATTAACGTTCTATATATTCAATTCACAGCTCTGCTAAATGCAGTGTGATTTTGTGTATGGATATTCTACCGACGAAGGATTAACCCTGGCTTATTCTATTTATGTACATCTATTCCTTACCCCGTATGAAGGTACTTGGAGCTCATTATTTATAGCTTGTCAACCCGGTATGTATATCCCCTGGATGAGTGACAGCAGTTTATTGTCCTTCTTGGCAGTGAACCCAAATCAAGCCATGAAAGCTTTATTATACTGTAACTCTCATCCTTAACCCCAGCGTAGTCCCAAAAGTGGTTCCAGCTTCTAGTTCTGATCTCTGGTCATATTTTGCACGAGTTTCCCAGGGGGTTATACTGGTGACCGTGTAGTAGGCCTAGTTCACCTTCCTGAGAATCACTATACATGCAACAACAGGCATTAATTTTGCATAGCTTCCTGTCTCACCTCAAGTAAACATAACGTAGCCCCGGCCTCTGAGCACTCTCCAAGAATAAACTTAATACATTTAATATTACCCGTGATCCGAATATGCAAACAGAGACCGGGACAGAACATTATTAGGCTATTATTTATTCGGCATTCTCCGATAAATATTAATACAATTAAAAGAAATCACTGAATAAGGGAACTTTTAGTCAGTTGAAACATTAGGAAAGGAAGTGCAGTCATTTAAGCACTTCTACGAAAATCAAATGGAGCCTGCATGGACACAAAAAGCAGTAGCAACTGTTGGATCCAGTACTCTCGAATTACTTTATATTGCATGAGAACTCCCGAGTACAATATATGGTGCCAATCAAAGAGGTACGGTTTGTAAAACATATCCAACGTTCTTTTCGTATCAGTTGTCTCCTGAATACAATAGTGAAGACAGCCCACGTAATGGTATAATGATGGCTAATATCACACTATTGATTTTGTTGGAGGATTCATCATGACACTTAAGCAAACCATGAAATGCTAAACAATCGAAATGAACAAACAGAAACATAAAAACGGCCGGGTGGCATATGTTCCATACCAGCTAGGGGTGCCGTCAGATAGGCGCTGAGAACAGATTTGGACCCACCAACCACTCATGTGACCCTCTGGCCATGATCCAAATGCGCCTCCATCAGACGAGAGTTACACGGTGACCGCGCCAAAAAGTACTCGAGGGATTGGTGGGGAGGCTACCTCCTAGTCACACGTTACACCTGTGTCCAATGAGGGGGAAATAAATATGTGAAATTTTATAGGTTTTATAGATTCATACTTCACCTAGCTTCAGGCAACTATTCTAGTAGGCCTATAGATTTAGCATGGGAACCTGCCTGCCAGTTAGGTGGAAAGCATGGGAATGCAATAGTGACCTTTCAAGTACATTTGGAACAAAGCCTTAATTCTTTTAACAGGTGAACACGTTTGTTTCATTCAAAGACAAACAAGGAAAACAAACACATCAACGGAATATCTATTACACACACACTTATTTTGACCTCCAAAGCACATCTATTCTATTTTAATTCTTTTACATGGTTTAAAGAGCTATAGACGGCTGCAATTCCTCGTCCAGCCTATCTTCATTACACCAAGACTATGCAGCATTCATAATAGTCCATGTGCAGCGAGGTGGACTCCTAGTATAGTCGCCATTAATAGGTATTCATAAGCTTGTGAAGATTTCCCACTTGTGTAAGAACAGGGGGAAATCCATCTCCATAATTACATAACCACCCAACAACTGACCATAGATTATCAAACACTATATAGCTGCATATCCACTCAGCAATTATGGTCAGCTAATAGCATGTGAGTTATTATATAATATACATAGCCCTACATTACAGGGACTGTGTAGCACAGCTGAAGATCTCCTATCGCTATAGCTGAATCATTTGAATTATGTATAATAAAGAATCATTTTTACTACATAGAGCCTATATATGGTGGTGGGTTCTTTGCTCATTGTTAGAGAGACAGAGGTGAAGAGAGCTGTTCAGAGTATTCGATTCTACAGGCCCAGGTAACATCACTCACTCCTGACAAGAGACTCCTGGATCTCTGAGGGTCTGATCCAGCATAGCTCTCCCACCTTCACCCCCTTGTTATTCACCCCATTGTTCAGGCTCCAGTATCTATAGTTCTGCCACAAACCATTATATAGTAGCGGGTATTAAACCAAGTGTAGTCATATAGGCCTATGTTTTGCAGGGTCCTGATTAGTATTCCTAACGACAACCCTACTTATTTATTTGGATTATTTATGTATTTAGATCGTGGCCTCATCAGAGCATCGCCTGCTCACTAGCTTCCTGCACAAACAAAATTAAAAAATTGTTAAGTGATCATTAACGTGTGTGAGTAGGAAAACAGCAACATCCAAGAATTAGATTGAAGTAGCTTACAAAGTAAACGGTAGCATTGCATATGGGTGAAATAACATTGTGTTATGACCCAATATTGTACACGTTTATATGAACAAGCCTTGTATAAGCATTATTTGGGAGGAATTTGGGAAGCACTGGTCAGTCCGTATTACAAAGCGGGTTTCACTCCCTAACTTTCAGGGGTCAGGCTTTTCCCATTAAAACTTTTAGCCTTAGTCTTAGCCTTGTGGTCAACCTTATCGCTGTATGCGGTGAGATGGAACGCTGGGCAACACCTGCTTTGTACTACGGACTGTGGTAACGAAATCAAGCATTGACCTGACAATTCCAATAAATTCCTATGAACTCTCAATGGCTCCGGGTATGTGTCAGGCGCTTATAATTAGCAGCCAGCAATGCATCTTTGTGTACCCCTACATGCACGGTGGATGGATAACAGAATATACCTGATCCCGCATAGCTCTATCTCACACTCACCCCTTTATTATTTATTAGTACGGTATTGATATTAACTTCCAAAATGCAAATTAATCGCCCTGACAATAACTGGTGACATTCAAAGATATAAACAAAGCAGGGATTGCCAGTTGAAAGTGTCATTAAGATGAGGTTCCCACCCAAAATTATTACATGTATTGATATAATATTGCCTTCCTGAGAAGCTAAAAACTGGCCGTAATTGATGCTTCATTTGAGGGTCACTTGTATTAGACATGGCAGAGGGCAAGCGCCAAAGAGGACGACAGTGCAAGGCAAAGCTCGGCAACATCAAGAGTGGACCGGTCAAGTCCAACGAGGGACGATCGAGCAGCAGAAGACGTACAGATGTGGAGATCCCTGACAGCCGATTCCATCATCATGGCACCCCTACGATGTCAGTCAAGGGATTGATGATGATGGCGGATGATGAAAATGATGATTTTTATGGAGCTTCGCCTGAGTGAACAGACACGATTCCTGAACTACGCCTGTGTATGTGGAAAGTCGATTTGTGAAAAATGTATATTTGTCTCCGAAAACATATCCTAAGACTTTCTATTTTCTAAGTGATTTATTCCCTTGAAACTATCAATTGGAATCAATTCCAAGGAATTGTTTCCCCAATTGATCATACACATTTATTCTCTTGATTCTTATAATTCTTGGTTATATTCCTGGTTCTTGATTATAGAGTTGTTGATCAGAAAGTCGTAAAATAGTGTCGAATATACATAGGCCTATATCAAATATTATATTATTGTTTGATATTCAGAATTGAAGAATAGAACACATTGCCCTCGGCGATGCTCTTTATGAATAAACAAGTACGATATCATGGCACACAGAATATGAAGGATTTTAAAGGATATATATATATGTTTGTCAATTACTGCTATATCTGAGGAAAAAATCGATTGAATAATTAATATCTATTAAAATATGAATAACTTACTGCCATAGTTAGCAATGCAGAACATAACCATCAAATAAGAACTCTAGGTAGCCACCCACCATTCAATAACTTTATCCTTCGATTTTGAGCCTATCGTTCAAGGTATTTTTGTTTCACCTGTGTCCCTGGATGTGGCTACTGGCCGCCCTGCGTCCACTCACATCATAAACATTGATGGCGTGAGGAGGAAGTACCGTAGTAGCCTAGGGGCGGCTGCTCGCAATGGCGACGCGTCTTGCCAGAGGACGGATGCAATGTCAGGACCTCGTGAATGCCTGTCATCCACAATTTACAAGCAATAAAAACTGATCAACTTTTACCGAATCTGACCCAATGAGCCCACTTAAAATAATCAGAGGTCAAACGACAAACAGAAAACCAGCCAATTTTCACAATAAGCGAGAGTGGCGAACGACCGAGTCGCGGGACTTCTCCCATTCCCCACTGTTTTCTTGAATTATTTGGTTTACCCATGATCTGGTAAAGTGACTGGTATTTTGCAGATGTAATTCAGGGCTCTTTTGGAATGATTTCAAAAAATATTGTTGTAACACATAGCTACGGCATGAGGGATTTGTTCAAGGCCAGGGTAATTCAATGGGAAAAGGAGCGTTTGAGAAAAAGCCTCTCTGGGAGGGTTCGATCTGTTTTGAACAACCTGCCCTTGGAGAATGATCAGACCTTTTTCTGTACTGGAATCAAGAAATTGTTTTGAAGTACTTTTCAACAAACAAAGAATATTCCAAACTACCTGAAAACCTACGCCTAACAAACCTGAAATTGGCGATCTCTGTTAACCTTGGAGTATATTAATTTTGAACCTTGTTTCTGTTGTAAACTTGAATTTTGAGAATTTTGAAATTCACACAACGCCGCAGGGGTGGTTATTTTAGTGCTTTTATTTCATTTTCATTTTTTCTAATTGTTTGATAATCTAGTTCCTGATAGGTTGGTCTGATTTTGTGAGTAATTTAAATGGCATAGACCTGCGCACCTATACGTTTAATTTCTATGGTATATTTTTCTATTTAGTTAGGCCTATCTTCAGTTTTTTAAGTATGTAACATTAGCAACATTTTGTATACACTGCATCTGGTTTTCTGTAGTAATTTCAAATTGTGATACTAGAATAGTTGTATAACCTTTCTTTAACTTTCATAATCTTGTCGGCAGCCTAGACTGGGTAAATGTACTACTCATAATGTCTTTGCTGAATAAAAATCTTTAAATACAATACAGATAGCTTGGGTTTTACAGTTTTACATGTATAGACAGGTACGGTAATTTCCTTCACATCTGAGTAACTGATATTTTATTTGTTATTTTTACTTTTGACGCGACTATATGAATATCGTGCGACATGCAAGTGATAAAGTCTCATAACACTTATCTAATCGGCAGCAAATTTCAGAATTGAAGGCCCAATTATACTTTAACAAGAATAATTTAATGCCGTAAATATATAGGTGTACTTCGACGATAATGGTTGGCGACCTCGTAATCATGAAACTATATAAGTAAAAATAGGCTAACATAGAGTAATTTAAAATGAGGGCCGTTATAGTATGCCATCTGTCGACTCTGAAGTCTGTTATTATAAACAGCGATAAGTGATAGAATATTCACAGCATTTTCTGCATACACAACAGCAATACAATAGCTCTTAATTGGAATTAAAAGTCAAAACAGTGTATTAAGGGAATTAATTTGAAGATGCATGAAGTGACGCTCATATTTTCAATAACATACTTCCGATGTAGAACGATGGGGCATCATTTTACCCCGCAACCCGAACCCCATCCAAATACTCAAATGGTATAAAACGTGTCTGCTGTTATAGCAATGATTTAAAAGTGAAGAAATCGGTTGTATGACACACTTCTAATTTCCATTAATACTCAGTTCCACCGAAAATATCCATTATATTTTCTCGATTCTACAATAGTCTGAAAGCTATGGTTTCCACAGCTAGTCAATAAATCACGAGAATAATAATTCACTCGGTGCAAAACGCGTAATGCGATCTCTACCCCATAATCCATAATGGGTCGGGTGCGACTTCGCTCCCTTTTAAATAATTATATTGGTAAAAAGATGGATATATGTGGTATGAAGAGGGCAGTCTATAGAGGCAGGGGGTTTGCGTACTGCTTTGAAAAAATGTGCAAGCCACAGTAGGTTTATGAGCATTGTATGCACTTCCTCTACTCTAGTATAGATCTATGCGATACGACCTAATGCAAGTATTTGTTTTACAATATAATCCTAACGCCTTTACAGACAGCGAAGCATGTACTCGTGGTTGCCCATTATACTAGCTAACTATTGGTTAAAAAAGGGAATTTGTATTTTATGGATTACTGCAGTGAATGAGGTCAATCCGTTATTTCTACCCCATTTTTTGTTATATCAGGAGGCACTGACCCATGTCGAAACAGTCCAATGTATGAAGAGTCAGTGAAATACCATTCATTAAGTGCCGGCCTCGTCTGACGCTGATGACTACCGACAACATTCTTTTCTTGAGAATTAAAAGCGATTGCCATGTCGCTCTTCGCCAAATCCCATTCTTAAAAAAAGAGTAAGATTGATGGCTTCTTCTTTCATCGGCGTCATGATTACAAACTTCACATAACTTTTAGCTTCCGCACCAAATATTCAAAACACTTCCACAAGACTGCCATGCATTTGATTGCTTTCATTTGATCTACAGGAACTCAGATCATCTCGCGTTAAATTCAATACGGTCGTCTGGGCTGATCAATTTATAATACTGGAACCAAACAGTCGTAGTAAACATTCTAAATCTGTAAAAAGTATCCTATATTCAGAAAAATGACAAAAAACCTCACCCCAGCCCAATCAAGTTCAACACTTTCACCCTTCGCTTCGTTTCATGCCTTGCAATTAACTGTAGGTCACCGTTTGACAAAGGGTCTGCAATTTAGCATTTCCTAAATAACAAAATCGATCTGGATATAAAATTGTGCCTCAATTATAGAGCATAGAGGCTCGATCATGCATGGGTGGCATACATTGGAGGTCACACATAAAAAAACTGATTCAATAAAGGAGGGGAGATTTGGATGGGGAGGGGAGTATTAAGGGACATTGCAAAACTGGATATAGATACCACCTATACAGGCATTTGCAGAGTTTTGAGAGTCATGTATTGAATACACAATAATAACCCCTCATCATCAAATTGATGGAATTCAAGGTTAAATTAGGCAGATTCTTTAAGGCTTAGTTTTCTCGACACGTTATTCGGTCTTAGATATTGCTTTTGAAAACTTTTTTATTCAATCATTTGATTACTCTGAGAGGGCATTTCTCCGGCTAGCGGGAGGGTTTCAAGCCTTCTCTATAGTTATTTATAGTAGTTGTGAATAGTGGTAACTATTCAAGTAGACTAGGTTAAAAAAGGATTCATTATAGTGTTTCAAATTTAAAAGGAATTCGTTATGTTTTCACAAATGTGTAGAAGGAAGGGTAAAATTTGCCAATAAAGGGAACCTGCACTAGGGATCCACTAAAACTGAAGCTAGCAGAGATGATTCAGGTGCAAGTTTAGTACATAGATAGAACCTAATGAGAATGTGGTATGAGGGACACTATTGCACTGTCCGAGATGGGTTTTTTTTCGTGACCCATAAGCCGATAGGCGAGTGGGTTATACACAAACGTTACACACCAACGTGGAGTAAATAGCTGTTCACCTGTGAGTGCTTTCTTGTCTACGGTTGTTAGATCGAGGAAAGTCTATGGGCTCAGTATATATGGCCGGTAATCGGCGGGTGATGAAAATGAATGGTCACAATATTATTTGAATTTTTGCGAGTATGCAATTTATTGTAATTTCAGGATGACGGGGACAAAATGACAAAATGATAACAGAATTGACAAAATGACTGGGGGGGGGGGGGGGGATTACAAAATGATAACAAAATTGTGTTCGGTCGGTGTTAGAAAAAAGTTTAGGACGCTTAGGACGCTGGTCCTCTGTGTATTGCCATATTGTACCATAAAACGGATTACTGTGGCGAGAGTAGGAATTATACGAAGTCCTGATTACCTAGGAAATATTTGTGATTTGATTGATTACTCCAGGGAGATTTCTTTAGCTCCAACAACTCTGAGTAACGCTATTTCTTAGTGTATACCGAGAATCTATTATTGGCGCTACAACAACAATATATAAAATATTGACAGGAATGCATGCATGTGCCAGTACAAATGTATTGTATTTGAAGGATGTGAGTGGCTACTCGTTTCTTTTTCACCTGCTGAAGAGTACTTCAGACCCTTCAACAGGGCGTCAGTGAGACACGAAGTTGTCAACGCCAGTGCATCGACTATGGAGTTTAAGAGAGTTTTTGCTGTGCCAATAATCAAGACAATTAGTTTGATGTTTCAGTACTTCTCATCGGGATGAATATTTTGCCTGAAATGTTCAGGTACATTCTGTTTTTCTTCTGGGGAAATTTATGACAAAATATCTTTTAAAAAATGCATTGATCCTTCTATTAGAACCACTATGCTATATTTTGCACCGTCTGTATCAAATGTGAATTGTGGAGATAGCAGCACCAACTGGAGTTCCAGTCAATCGATGCGTAAACGGGTTCTATATATAAATTAGCTGTATACGCGTACACAGTAGCACGGTATAGGGTTGATGATTCGGCTATATATGAATATGACTACCTTAATTAAAGCGTCACATTCAGGACCCAATAGTTATCCAACTGGAATAACATTAAATTGGTGTTCGAATTAAAATGCATAGGGATTTATAGTTAACGGCACCATACGCATTCCAGTCATTTCCAAAACAGAGACGGGCATGCATATAATTAGACAAAGTATCCGTCCCCTTGCCCCCAGATGCAGAGCATTGATGGGGGGATCCGGGAATCAAGGCCAGCTAAGCGGGCTAGCATACAATGGTCATTAATTTGTCTGGTCTGCTGGGGGGGGGGGGGGGTATAATTACCTCAAAACACTAAAGGATTTTTTTTTGGCATTGAATCTATAGTGATATGCAATCTAGGACGTCACCCCTCATTTATTTTTATAGACCACCCTTACTTTGTTACACTGGAATTGGTGCATACAGGTAATTAATCTTGGTATTTACAATTTTGAGTCAAATCAAATGTGATGGACGCAGTGAATCTATGCATCCATTAACTGACCTGCAGTAAAAGCACAACGAGCTTCGGAATATTGCCCCGCCTCCCTCCCTTAACGCCCCCCCCCCCCCCTCACCTGCTCCCCAAACACACACACACACATTTATAGAAAGCGTATAGCTTCCCTGCCTGGCACACACAGACGTAATATACCCTAGTTAATAATTGACTCTTGCTTAGTTCTTATTTTCTTTAAATGAAGGACCCTCTGATGTCAATGGTTCTAGCTAAAGTGTCCGACTGCTGCCGCAGTCTCTTAGTAGTTACTGATTCTGCATTCGCCACAGGAACTAATTGTCATCTCGTTACAGGATGGAGAGAAATCAAGATGCTTTGTCAGAAAACACTACCAGACTAATACTACCACAGCACACAATTATCATGCACATGGGTTGGTAATGTATTTAAATCAAAACTGCCGACTGGAAAGGTTGAAATGAAATCCCAGTTCGTTTCGTTTCAAATAGTACAACCTTCTTAGATGTTCTGTATCGTATTCCTGGTTACACGGCTGTGATAAATTTCAACTCCCCATCAACCTTTCACTTAATGACGATTACAGTCAATACATGGTGTGCTTAAGTTTTCTCATAGTCCATACTTAATGTATAACCATTTCCTTCACCACTTGTTGAAACTGCACTAGGCATTTTTCCCCGAGGCAGACAATGGAACGATTCTTACTCTATAGCTAGACATATATTGGATTGGCAGTCTTGAGGAAAATTCCGTTCAAGAAAGGTGTACTTTAAAGAGGTTTATGTATTGACGCGCCTCAGTTTTCTTTTTACTAGATTCAAATTCTCAGGCAGCGCAGGGTGTCGACATAAATATATACAAATGTCCTCTTACAGGTTTTTACAGACCTATTTTCTTTTTTGCGGAAAATGGATGTTTTTAATTACGTGCGAATTGGGAAGCTGAGTTATTGACACTTTCATGCCATACATGCTGTTGGTTGCATGCATGCACTTTCAGTTTTTTTCTTTGTCACTATCAATTCAGTATATCCCACCTGAACGTGTGTCCTTCAAGACCCCTCTTTTCTCTCATCATTGACGTTATCGTTCTGTGGTATTCCAAAGATATTGAATTAAACTTTAAGCTCGTTGGGTATTCTAAATGAACACCAGCCAACAAGATTGACAGTGCGTGGGGAAATGGTGCTGGGAAATAAAATAAAAAGGATGGGTTATAGTGGCTATATTACATCCCTTCGATATCTTCTCAAAGGCTCATGGAGAGATGACCATGCCAGGAACTTCTACGAAGACGGAGCGATCAACTTTTTATGTACTTATATAAATGGACATACATTATGTCGACTAAGTTATAAGAGGAAAACCTTCTTATACATAATATCCACAACTTGCACTTTGAGAGGGAGACTTCTGACTTGTAGAATGGGTATGCGCATGTCAAAGATTATGAGTGGAGCAAGAAGCACAAACTTTCAAAGTACTTCCAGACAAATGATTTAGTAGATGATTTATCAACAAACCAGTATGCTGTAGCCAACAAAGCATGATAAGCACCTTTAATCAATCTAAGTGCTATATGGACGCAACTTTATTTTAGTATTCTATTTCGGCAAGAGCCAATTATATTAAGCATGAAATATGTATACCTTTTCAAGGGTGTAAGCACTCGGATGGATGGATTAGCCTATAGTTCAAACTTAGATCTATAGCTACTTGGAGGATAAGTGCTTTAGTGGTTCTTGCGTCTTGTTGGTCCTAAATTTAGCTCTATCCAAGGGGTTATATATAATACCCTCTCCCCTCCACTCTATTTTGCGGTGTTCGGATCGCTCTTATCATTTAGAATTAAATCATTAAAACTGTGTTCAATCTACAGAATATCAACTACACGATTCTCTAAATGGAAAGTTACGATAATATGTATTGTGTCATATCTGTGCCTTGATGGTTGACCTGATCGTGGCAATATTTGACCATGATTTATCATATTGGAACTTGAGGGGAAAATTGACAATAATTGCATTACTGCCAGCATGCTTGTTGAAGTACCTTAAGTATAGGTACACATATATATATCTTAGCCTCACTGTGTCTTCTTACATTTCGATCTGCAATGGACACGTGGTCACATCTATATATAGTAGTATAGCCTGTCCAAGAAGTAGTTGGTACGTGATTCCTTTGTGCCTTTAAAGGGATGGGAAAGTGGGGGATTTTTGACTTCAAACCTTTGCCCCCTGAATCGCCGTTTACGACTGACCATGGCCGTTTGCGACCGACCATGGCCAAATAATTATACAGCTGTATTGTATTGCGCTGCCTCTGTTTTATGTGCATCAGCTGTTGTTTTGCTTAGATGGAAGCAAAAAGAGCTGATTATACTGGTCCTGTTTCTCCATGGTTGATTGCAATGTGCGACTCGCTGGGCAAAGGTACATGGGCAAAGGGTTGACAGGTCCTTGTCATGAATAGAATTAAAAAATCTCCCACTTTTCCCTCCCCTTAAAGGGACTAAGGAATCACGTGTCAAATACTTTTCGGACAGACTATACCTATGCCTAAGTACATGTGTGCATATTACAACGCTCAGAGTTTCAATCCCATACAGACTTAACCCATAACCATTGCATCTGACAACAGGGTATGGATTGATAGTTCACGTCTGAGTCTATACTCGTCTGGGCCAATAAGGGAGGAGGTGTTTGATGGGATACTAATATCAAGCTTATCACAAGGATTATACCGGGGCTCTAGTGCCGGTCTAGCATGTCCAAAGCTGATGATATATCCTGAGGCGCCACAGACACGAGCCTTTCCCTTTCCTGATCCTACGTAAATTTAATCAATGTTTGCTCTGGGGCTTTCGTTCCTTGATCAGTCTTGATCCCCTGCTGTCCAACAATACACAGCAAAGGGTTGACACTCTTCGGCCACAATTATCAAAGCTATTTTAAAAGAATCTAAATCAAATATTATAAAACGTCAAAACTGTATTTTTGGCTTTGTATAATCGGGTATAATCAAGGCGGCCTTGATTTGTGCAGTCACATGCAGATCACATGGTGCATACCGGTATACAACTACACTTTTTACGCAATGGCAAATGTGTATATTATGCATGTTCATGTATGTATGTATGTATGTATGTATGTATGTATGTATGTATGTATGTATGTATGTATGTATGTATGTATGTATGTATGTTTGTATGCTATGAAGTATAAAGCATGCATACGTGTATGTATACAATTATGTATGCATACACATAATACACATATCATATGGGTGGATTCTAGAAAATTGTCTTGGGATTGTTTATAGTGTTCTGATTGGACATCTATTTCTGGTATGTGAAATGACTTTAAATATAGCGATGGTGATATATAGATGAAGGCGATCGTTCATACCGCTTTCAACCATGCGAGTCTGTGAAGGTTAGGATATATCTCTATCTGCGCTGTTTCGGACCGGCCAATGACTTGGGACGTGAAGATTGTGTTTCGTTGGAGCTGCCTTAGCGTACATTAGACTAGTTAGAGGCACAAGTGAATCCAGGTAGTTGCGAACACCTATAATGATGTTCACGCCCAGGTAGACACGGCTGCAGGGCCACATTTAGGAGAAAGGGGGCCACTCCTATATAAATACTGACTGTTTTTACGCTCATGGGCGAATACCGTTATAGGTCAAATTCTAGAATACGGGGAAGTCGAATTATGTAATGGTGTCTTAAACATATTATTTCCTCATCATATAAATTGAAATGTCTTAGGTTTAAACCAGGAGAAATTTCAGATCACCTTAATATTATATATAATAGGTGTCATGCACAAGTTTGCCCTGTGTGTACGGCAGTAGGCCTACCTGATGTATTAGGCTGGGATTAATATCTGGACATGAAGCTACATGAGTGAACTAACTTGTGGTTTATCCACACATTATAGTATTATGATTCGGTTACTTATTCCATATCATTACATGCCCTTTATGGTCTGATACATACACTTCTGCTCTATAGCATTCAAATCACGAGTAAGCAAGATTTCTCAAATGGGAATAGTATTTCCTTTGAAATATGCTTAAATTCCCCCTTTTGTAGTTGATATCTCTCTATGGGCATGGGAGTCTTTAGTATCGAAGTGGGCCTTAATTTCAATTGCAATCCTAACATCTGTCATCATGAAATTGATAACCGCACACATAAAAAAATGAAGGCACCACACAGCGGGGAAACTAAAACAGCATGTGTTAAATTTCCAAGGACTCCCTCTGGAGCATTGCATAGTAGCCCCCACCGCAACGAGACTGTTACCGACGTGCACATGTATTCAAAACACAATAGGTCCCTTACCACTGTCCTCCTCGATTTAGAACTGTCCACCGCATCTCATCCTTACTCCCGATTCTAATGAAGCTCATGCATGGGGGCATTTTACCACCCAAAGCATGGCACAAATCAACGCCAAGGCGGTGTGTTCAGTGTCACCACGAGTTCTTCAACAAGTTACTTACATCTTGCATCGGAAGTATAATAGTGACATAGTCGGCAGTCAAGCAAAGGTATAATCCGATGTGGATGTTGCCTTGGAAACCACTCACTCACAACTGATCCAAAATGTCGTCTGCCGGCCCCTCTTGTCACGGGATAGTTATGTGATTCCCCACTAGGGCGAGTCCTTGCGCAGGAACACTGTATCTCAGTATGGGCAAATACACATCCTATACTACTCGTATAATGCCATTCTGTGATTGCCAACTGACGTTTACAACCCAAATAGAGAGATTTATCAGATACTCTTATGGGCAAGGTCCAATATACCCGGTGTAAATAAAGTGCAATTAAAGATGGTTTGTTTAATTCCCATATATAGCTACTATTACTATTTTAAACCAAGGAACGCTTGATTCAAAAAGATTGTTTTTAATTGTCATTTATGAGGTACGGTAATAGAATTAATTATACTTTTGCACTTATTCAAAGATATTTCCTGTTAATACGTTAATGTAATTAATACTGTTAATTACATTAATTCACCTATAATATTATAATAAAAGTGACAGAATTAAGAATATATTTCATTAGACACACGTTATAATTGCAATGGACAGTTAAATGTGTTTTTGTAGAAGTTATAGTCATTGGAATTGCTATATTGGCATGGTTTTTATAGTCGACACTTCGTATTAGCACGTCATCGCCCTGACCAGAAACTAGGACAATGTAAGTGAGTGTTACAAATAATAGCTTAGTATTTATAATTATCAAAGTGTCAAATGCTTATTAAGTCAAGTTGTATGCCATACTTCTTTTTACTTTAAGAAAGTGGATTTCAATCGAGGAAATGTATAACAGTATAGGGATAGTTGTATTGTGTCATCTGTACAGTCTCCCTGGTTCAATGGAGAGTCAAAACCTTTACATTGCTCGCTTAATTTAGAATAACTCTTCACTTAATAAATTCAAATTTTGGAATAGTCTCACTTAGTTATGTTACGATTTTATGTATGCTTTGTCAATGTCCGGAAGATGTCCGGATAATCTCCGGAACATGTCCAGATAAGAGTCCAGGAGGCAGGAGAATATCCCCGGATCCCACTAGGGCTCTTAGGAACAAGAGGAACGATTTCATCTTCTAATATTATCATTTCATGTAATATTCATTTGAGAGTTATTATTCCATTGTTTTAACTTCTATCAATGTTTATGTGATATAATTCTCTACTTCATGTTGAATATTATATTTATCATATCTTTATAATTACTCACATGTTCCTCATTTTATGTTGAAACACCTTCATTTACTTGTTCAAATAATTATGTCTTCCACAAGGAATTCTTGTATCATCAGGTTGGGACCACGGACCTCAACCTCACTTCTAGGATGGATTCTGAATAAAACTGAACTCACAAAAGTATACATTCTCTCTTCATATTATTATATCCGGATGAGCGATTTGCACTTAGAATACTATTTCCCATTGGCCCTGGACATGGACATGGATTCTTTCCTCCATTCTCCCTGCTAGAGATATAACTGATATTTATGCATGCGTGGAAAAGTACTTTATACGATCACGAATATATTAATGGTAAATATCCCTAGTACCTAAGCCTGGAAGAGATCCAGAGTCGAAACACAGACAGTGCAACGCTGGCAGAACATCTCACTGGAAAGATCTTAGGCAAGATTCATAAGAGTTATATATGAATTTAGACATCATTATGTATGCATGTATACAACTATATGTTCATACAATATAATGTATAAATGTGGGGGAAGAAAGACAAGTTAAGCTGGAGTGGCATGATGGCTGGCTGCCATGTGACTGCCAAACACCCAATCAAATGAAAGAATTAAGTCTCTTTGACACATATGCTTTAATCTCAGGTTTTCTATCATCAGGCAAGATACAAAAACATGGCGTGGGATTTCCAGTCACCAAGACACTTTATATCTGAGAGGGGCACCCTAATCACATGGAGATGCATAGTACCACTGCTACGGAGCGAGTATACGCCATTTTCACTACGGTCCAGTCCGATAGATTTTTACAAAACGTTTCAGGAAGACCATGACATCATTGTAAGAAAGAGGAACCCAGCCCACTTTCTAAGGTTTGAAGAGTACATCATCAGGCCCACCTGGCACCACAGAAAGGAGCCAGGAGAGCATAGAGACCACATCAAGGGCCTGCACAGCAGTTCCCAAAACTGGTATATTCAGCTTCCGTTCACTAGCTTGGATAGTCTTAGATGATTGAATCTGTATCGCTACGTGAATTGGTAGTAAAATGATGTCACACTGATGCAGCACATGGCCAGAAAAAGAAGGGTCTCTGATACACAGAATCATCCATCAATGAATGCATGGCAAGTGTGAATGTCTACTTTTGGGGAACTATGGGGACATTCCATGAATAACAACTCGGTTGTTATAGGGAGTTGTGTAATTGCTGCTAATATTTAATGGGGAGTCTCATTGATCGTGATGAATCTAGTTCATCTCGCTAGCTGTATAATAATAACTCTAGTAGAGCAAAAGGTCCACGTTGGAGAACTGAAGTAGCTTTTATTGGGTCCAATCTCGTAACATGTCAATCAGTCAATATAATATGTGCAAAGCTGGACCATAGTCAGAATGCACAGTCAAGTCAGTCTAGTCAGTAATGAAAGCATGTCCAGTCCATTCAGTCAAGTCAGTGTTGTCTTCTTAGGTCTGCATATTGGTAAGTCTGTACAAGGTGTATTGGTAGTCTCAAGCGTTTGTCTTCTAAGTGTTCAGTGTCTGACTCTGACAGGACCTGATGGGGCCTTTATATATTATCTTATAACTTATCTTATCATCAAACATGTCTGCAACTATTATAAAGTCATCAATATAATTGAAGGTACAAGAGCCACCTCTCCTGATCATGGCTCTGGCAATGAAACTAGAAAGCTGGGTGATTATAAATGGTCGCAGTGCAGGCCAAAGCATAACCTAGTGCCAACTAAGTAAGCACCATCACCACTGTCAAATGCCCAACAGATACCCTGAAACTTCCATTGGCGAGAGTTGACAGACACTAACCTCTATGCGGCTGGAAAATATCAATTGTAAATATATAAAACAGTTGTTTGACATTACACTATAGCCACCTCTTTGATGGTGTGGTAGTGAAAAGGGCTACAGGTAGTGGTCATGAAACAGTTGATTGACTCCCCGGTTGCATACAGTCAGTTATAGGCCTGTATGTATCATCCCCCTTGGAAACAGCTCCGATAGAATGCACACAGTAGGGAATTGAATCAGAAGTTTTGAATTTGCCTTGTAATAGCTCTTGCTGCATTAATTCATTGATATAAGCATAGACTACAGGTTGAAGAACCAAAGCATAGTTTGACCTTTGGTACCAAGGAAAATCAGCTGCAGAATCTACTGTGTTAAAACCATAGATAATACCATTGTGTAGGGACTGCTTAAGCCCTACATCATTCTCAAAGGATTGACTTGGTCAACCAAGCAGATGGATTTAACTGGGTATGTGGTCCTCCAATAAAGTGTGGTTTATCATAATGGGCTGCCAAACCATGAACAGGATTGTCATGTAATGTAAACTCACATAAAAGATATCATCGATAGAAACAACGGCAATATCATGGACAGAGTAAGGTAATTCACAGTCAAATAAAACGCACTCACCAGGGTCAACATAACAGGCAGTATGGTTAATGCAATCAGTAATAGAAACGAGGTCACAATCAGTAAATTCACAGCAGTAGCAATTTACAGCAGTAGCAATGTCAGTAGTACAATGAGTATCACATTAAGTAAAAGAGTGGAGGAGTAAATCCCAATCAGAACTATAGTTATAAACCTGCTTATTATCCTGTTCAGTATAACAAACAACAAAACAGTAGTGGAGGCAACAGGTGGAGGCAAGTCTGATAAAGAGTCCATGTCGCAGAGACGATCTGTCATAAGTGCATGGGAACCAACATTCACACCCTCAGGCTGGAGAGGTAGAGGTGCAGGGCCACAAACAATGTTGTTGTCAGTTGCACATGAAAAGATGTTAAGAGGAGGCATAGGAGGCAGCCGTATAATCAACAAGGCTGCCATGACAGGCCATGTCTCCTCCTGCAAGATCACTGGGGGGGGGGGGGGAATCCCTCTTGGGAAAATCCTTCTTCAAAGTCAGAGGGAACCCCTTTCCCCCTACCTCCAGGCGTAGGATGATTGTTATTGCTTGCAGACCACTGTGTGTGATGGCTGTGAAACATTAGGGGGCTTGTGGAATGAAGGACTAAACCCAGTTGCTACACAAGGGGGATACATTGTGGTAAAGGTAGACAGTACTGCTCCTGACTGCTCCTCCCGACGGGAAAATCCGTCTTAGACCCCCCGACTCGTCGTAAGTCATATACGGTAGTGTGAGGGGGCCATTAGGCTATAGGCCTAGGCCTAACCTAATTTTCTATAATATTTCAGTGGGCTACTGGAATGGTATGGTAAATATTTGTTCCAGCTAGAGTGCCTATTTTAAAGAATAATAGGCCTTATAGGCCTAGCCTATAGTAGACTAGAGAAAAACATGTACTTTGTGACCTACTTATATTAACTCATTGAGGACGGGGGCAGTTTACACATAATTTGCCTGGATGACGGGGGCCCTTTTCCCCCTTTTTGGGCTTCAGGATGGGTGTTTAACATGAGGTTTAGGGTATAAAAACACTTTAAGAATATTTTCTTCAAATAATATGTGTCATATGTCCATCGTTTAATAGGTGTAAACAGTTATTGATCATATTTTTTCATAATTTCTAGAATTTGGTCTTCAATAATTAAAATAATGGGTCTCAATTGGGTGCAATATGGCGGCAACCTTGCTCCAAATTCACTTTCTAGCATTTACGTATGTTAGTTATGACGTCATCATTATTGTCTCCATGACAACATACCTATAAAGATATTTCTAGTGTGTTTGTATACATATATTTTAAATTTCATCAAAATCCGTTTATTTTTTATTAAGTTATGCCCCCTTCAATTTATATAAAAAATTGCTGCCTGCAGGCAGCATGCCATCCTTAATGGAGAGGATGTCATGCTGCCTGCAGGCAGCATCCCGTCCCCAACGCCATTTTGAAAATGCTGCCTTGAGGCAGCATCCCGTCCTCAATGAGTTAAATCGTTGTTTTTGACCTGTGGGTTTGAGGTCAAGCCACTACCGCAAAGCGGTCACTACCGCAAAGCGGGCCGCCAATTAAGACATAATGCGCTACATTGCAACAAAGACGTAACACTGTTTAGGGGACTCGCACAAATGCTATTTCAATCTTCCCCCATAGGCCTGTGCATCACCCCTGACCCCTCAACAATCTCTACCAGAGGTTGTGCCACTGTACACAGAGGGATTTAGGCTGTCTCTCTCTCTCCCTCCCTCCCTCTCTCTCTCTCCCTCTCCCTCTCTCTCTCTTTCAAGTTCAGGGTGGTAATTAATCATGGTGTTTCATAATAATGAATAGTAGTACATAGCCTCAAATGTTGGACACAATAGTGCCCCCCCCCCATCCCACCCTGGCCCCTACATCAAATGTTTTTTTAACATAATTTTATTGAATGAATTCTCACAAAGTGATGTCACCCCTCTCCTTCTGTGAACTTCTCCCTCTCTGTCTCTCCCTCTCTATCTCTCTAAACTCATATCCTTCTTCTCCTCCTCCTCCCCGTCCTACTACCTCACTACCATACCTGTTACAAACCGCTCCTCCTTCTCCTCCATCTCTCTTCCTACTCCTGCCCCACCTCAACCTCCTCCTGGGGGAGGGCGGAGTGAGGGGAGGAATGAGTGAGTAAGATTGGTTGCTTTACACCCTTATCAACACATTTAATATGGTTATATCAAGGGGAGGAGCTAGGATGAGGAGCACAGGAGGAAGAAATAGGTAGAACTGACCGCAGTGCTGTCTGTGGCATCATTCTTCACCGAGTTGGAGGCGGGGGAAACCCAAGGTGCGGAGCGAAGCGTAGCACCGAGGGTTCCCCCCGCCGGAAACAAGGTGAAGAATTATGCCACAGACTGCACTAAGGTTAGTTCTAGATTTATTTGACCTCTTACGAATGATTTTAAATATGCTGGAATGGTTTAAATTACGGTAACTTGATGCGAGAGAAACACGGCAAGGGAGCGACATCGTTCCAGTGGCGCTTGAGTTTATGACGGCTGTCGTGACGTCGGGCGTGATGTTGACGACGCCATGACAACCCTGTCCTACTTTCAGAGCAGCCAATGAAAACGCAGAAGGATAAACTGGGTCATCTGTTTCGTCCCTAGGGACGAATGAAACATATTTCTTCCCGCTCCCTTGCATATAGCGAGTCTATACAAAGTCTATGGGCACTCCATTCCCGAGGTGAAATAAGAGGTATAGGTGTGTGTGTGTGTGGGAGGGGGGGGGGGAAGAGGATGAGGACAGGAAGGTAGGAATGGGAGGATCGAGGAAGACGGAAAGGATCACAGCGGTGGAGGAAGAAGAGGAGAGGTGAAGGAGGGGGGGGGGGATAAAAGGGGAGGGAGAGCAAGGGAGGTAGTCAGGGAGGGGAGGAAAAGGGGGAGCAGAAGGAAAATTGATAGATGTATAGGTGTGTGTGTGGGGGGCGGGGGTGCAAGTTTTTTTCCATTAAAACCCTCTTATATCTGTCATTCTCATCTCTCCCCTCCCTTTCTTCTCCTCTTGATCCCTCTCTCTCTCTCTGTCTGTCTCTCATTCTCTAAGGAGGGGGGAATAAAAGGGGAGGGAGAGCAAGGGAGGTAGTCGGGGAGGGGAAGGAAAAGGGGGAGCAGAAGGAAAATAGATAGATGTATAGGTGTGCGTGTGTGTGTAGGGGGGGGGTGCAAGTTTTTTTCCATGAAACTTATCTCTTATATCAGTCATTCTCATCTCTCCTCTCCCTCTCTTCTCCTCCCGGCCTCTCTCTCTGTCCCTCCCTCTCTCTCTCTCTCTCTGTCCCTCCCTCCCTCCCTCTCTATCCTCTCTCTCTCTCTGTCCCTCCCTCCTAGACGAAAAGCGCCCCCAAAAGATGGCAGCACTAGTTGCCGTCGAGGTAACTCCCTGAGAGTTGGCGCAGGCGCCCCAGACCCACAGGGTCGGGACAAGGTAGGAGAGGGGTTCCACCCATATCGCATTTAACTTTTTAAAAACACATGTGACGAACAGTACGTTCCAGACCCGGATTCAGACTCCCCCTCCTATAACCCTACTGCTCATACAAGGCCGTTGTCCACAGAGCTGTAGAATAAACGATTTCGGACACTTTTCATCACTACGCATGGGTTGGCCCTACTCATATCACTAGCAAACTTCAGCCTCACTACCACAACAAAACTCCATAGCTCAGAGGCTAGAGCACTGGACTCCCGACCTGAAGGTTTGGGGCTCGCACCTCGCCTGGGCCCGTCAGCTTTTTTTTTTTTCATCCTATACTTGGTTGGCCGTGTAGGGCTGTACACGGCCGGGACGGGACGGTGGGCGGGTTTGCACTGGGTGAGGGGTCGGGGAAGGCTGGCAATTTGAAAAACAAAATATCCATAATAATGTTTCACTGTGTGCCAAGAAAAACGGCCTAAATATATATAAATTACATTCGCAAAGCGCCAACTCGCAGCTGCCACTCCCTGGACCTTAAATTAGGCCTACTATACCTTGACGTAGGCCCCCCCCCCTGTAATTTTAGCCATTTTTGGCAATCAAATTAATATCTCCAAATCAAAATAAACGTCCAGTAAATTCATGTAAATTGTCGGATTCCTATAAGAAGTAGAAACACAACATACTCTACAATTCAAGTGCCGAAGGCACTTGTATTTATGTAAAAACATGTAAATAATAGGCCTAATCAATGAATATATCCTACCTATAATACATAGGCCTATCTAACTTTATTATTTGAATGCAAGACTTTACTGTCGAGATTACATAAGACCCGTTTTCGCAGAGAGGGTATCCTCTCTCGACATGTTAAGGAGAGAATTAATTGGCTATGGGAAGCTATGGGAATTATTGTGGAATTTGACTTTCCATAGAGCTATGGATATTAGTTCAGAAAAGGTACACTAGAGGCCGCCTCGATGCAATACGGGTCTTTTCAAGATGTCTGCGCCCATGAAGTAAACATGTGACGACAGTCCGATGTCCCCTCAATGTTATTGAACATCGTGTAATCACAGGTAAATGAACAATTTAAAGGTCTTACGTGACATTTCTTTTGCAATTTAGTGTATCAACGTCAGCTGAAGCGCGTTGTCGGGCCCGAAGCCAATTACGATCTACCCGTACCGTACTAGCCATAGGCATAGCCTAAGCCTCTACCGAGCTCTACCACAACCATTGCATAGGGCCTAGGCCTATATAAATATAAATAAAATATATGGCGATATAGCCGGCATATTATATAGTGACTGTGTAAATTATAATATAATGTAGATTTATACTATAGGCCTAGTTTTATAATGACACCGTACCGGTACCGTCACAACTACACAAGGCGACAAGCCAAGGGTGGATTTAGGGGGGGGGGGGGGGGGGGGGGGGGGGGTGATTACGAGGGAGCGCACATCCCCTAAATCACTGATTTAGGGGATGTGCGTTCCCTCGTTTTCAAAAGCAGGCTAGGGTTTTGTGGTGCAAAAGGCACATGAAAGAAAATCATGTAACACTAACTATAAAACACTTTATCAACTGTATTCTAATTATGGGGCTTGGAAAACCTAGAATTTGGGCAAATAAATACAAGGGTTTGAAAATTAACATAGGTCGAAGGGCCTGAAATATAATCACGTGGCCTTGAATCCTGTTGGAATTTTTTAAATGGCCTTGAAATGTTCAGAGATTCTCAGTTTCTTAGAGGAAATTGACTACTTTGATGCTCTTAAAATGAATAATTGAATGGTGAATGTGCCTAACTAATTAGGCCTATGCTGTATTTAAGAAAAGTTCAGAACCAAAACCCTTAAGTTCAACAATTAATTTCTGGTAAAGTTTTCGCACAGAACGAAATTCCTTTTGGCCGATTTTAAGATTATTTAGAACTTTCATCATGGTACTCATAAATAAGACCCAGCATTATTATTACTAGTAGGCCACCGGTAGTCGTAGCATACAAATTCACCGCAGGTGGAGTTGTACAGTGTTCTATAGTAGAGTGCCATAGACGGCCCTTAACAGCCCATAACTTCCACAAACTACAATCAATCCCTCAAATTTATCTCCTGCCTTTCAGCAATGATAAAACTTACTTCATATTCTCATTGTGCGTTGCTCATACTGTAATATTAAATAAACTATAGACTAAACTGCTAGCGAGGCGATGGAATCGCCGCCATGAATATTTGAAGAAATGGCACTACTTTGCTAAAGGCAGAAACTCACAAAACTCACAAAGGCAGGCAGAATGAAGCCATGCCTATCTAAGCTGGCTCAGCCAATCCGCTTAAGGGACAGCGAAAATGGTAACACATGTCTGCAGTGTTGTAGCTGGTTATTGGTCACTAGGTATGGTAGGTTTCTGCCTCTTGCGGTCACGTGACTCCAGTCCAAGATGGCGCAGCATGGCATGGAGTTGTGGTTACCGATTCAGAAATGTATCAGACCAAAACAACATGTAAACTTCGACGGCGCATTACGAAATTGCGGCGAAATAGTGCTAGAGACAACATGTAAAAGGTGAACAACTTTGCATGTACCCATTGATCTTTGCCTTCCCAGTAGACTCACGCCCTCATTATTAGGAGGCTAGCCTCTGAGTGTTTTTTTGTTTTAAGTTTTATTTCGATTGAATGGGCGCAGCCTCCTTTTAGTATCACTATAGGAAAGGTATACTATACTCTACTCTACTCAAGACTTTGTCACACCCCTGGGGCAGTCTAAATTGGAGGGGTGGCTTAACAGTGGCCACATGGGTTTGTTTTGACTGTGTGGGCTGGTGCTGTTAAGTGGAGGAGTGTATTGGCTTGGCCTGTTTGCTGTGAGTGACAGGGAGGGAGGTATACAGACTGAGTGAGTGAAGCCTGTTGGCTGTGATTGACAGGGGGTTGGCTACTAGGCATTCCTACTAGGCAAGGCCTATTATGTGTACCTATTATGCTCTAGGGAGAATAACCCATATGGGTCAGATTTTCAGAAAATGTACAATTGGCAGCTGTACACATTGAGTAAATTCTGTTAAATTAGGCTGCAATTTGGTCAATACTTAGTAAATTCGATTATTTCGAGTATATTTGGCATTGCATTGAGTTTAGCAATCTGTTTGGTTGTGTTGAACTGTATTTTGAACTTTATTTTCGTCTGAAATTTGGGTTATTTGAGAAGATTGGTGAAGTTAAATTGTACATTTTCTGGAAATATGACCCATATACAAGAAGAAAAGGATGTAACAAGTGTGATCTGACAAGCTACATCCTGTAAGATCTTTATCTTTGGATCTGTAGACTGTCATCTGTACATCCGTGTAAACTGATTTCAGTGTGAGGAAATATCTGAGGAGATCATCAGATAAGTTATGTAACTGAAGTGTAACATCACTGTGAAATGCCTCCTGCTGATTGTGGCCCAGAGTGGAGGAGGCCAGGTTTGGAAGTGAGTGATGGTTGCCATGACAACATCCATGTGGAGTCATATTCATGGCAATGAGGGTTAGTGAGATGAGATGAGCAAAGTGATTTAGTTTTGTGATTTAGTTTAGTCTAGCTGTAAATGTTACATACTTCTTATACTTTCATATTGTAGGGTATTGATGTGATAGAGGTAGGAGCACAGGTGGTATTTAGGTTTAAATGAGGTTAACAAGTTTGGAACTGAAAGAGGCCTGATCTTAAATACTTATGAGCTAGGGGAAGAGTAACCCTGGAGAGGGGGACCTATGGCCTGCATGTTTGCACAGGTCTGCATGTATACATGGCTGGTGCACCCTTAGACCACCCCTCCCGCTCTACTTTTTTCTCCAACTATCTCGACTTTACGCTGGGCTATCTCGACTTTACGCTGGGCTATCTCGACTTTACGCTGGGCTATCTCGACTTTACGCTGGGCTATCTCGACTTTACGCTGGGCTATCTCGACTTTACGCTGGGCTATCTCGACTTTACGCTGGGCTATCTCGACTTTACGCTGGGCTATCTCGACTTTACGCTGGGCTATCTCGACTTTACGCTGGGCTATCTCGACTGTTTCAACTATGCAATCAAATGTAACACTCAGCAATCGACTGTTCAACTAATTAATCAATAAAAAACTGAATTACACAGAATGAACTCTATACTAAATAATGAAAGCAGAAAGTAAATAACAGTTACGCTAATCAACTGGGCTAGCCTCCTAGTATCGAAAGATACTGTAGCAATTGGCAGTAGTATGTTGTCTTGTTAGTATAAACTTCCACCCAACCCTGTCTGTGACAGGCGTATGCCTAGGCAATGTACAGGTGGTGGGCCTCCAAACTAGCCACCGGTATTAGTAGTCTGTAGGTTGTACCTAGACTGAGTACCGATAGGCTACCCATATCCACTT
This sequence comes from Sthenelais limicola, assembly GCA_942159475.1. Taxonomy (NCBI): domain Eukaryota; kingdom Metazoa; phylum Annelida; class Polychaeta; order Phyllodocida; family Sigalionidae; genus Sthenelais; species Sthenelais limicola. The sequence continues at coordinate 63,342,328 of OW804095.1, read as the reverse complement.
CATGTAAGGAAGGGCTATAGGCCTAAGGATAGCAGGCTAGGTTGAACCGTACATCACATGTTTTCCCACCCCTTCAAGCAATAATGTAATGTGTATAGGCTAGGCGAAAGTATCTAGATTCTAGACTAAATAGGCCCACATAGATTAGATTCTAGGACCGTGAATGGCGTGAATGATGCAATTTAAACTGTTGATATTTTCTTTTCTCCCATTTGCATCTACTTTGGTAATTTGTATGTTTGTGTGTTTTATTGCGGTGGAAATAAAGTTTCAAATACAATATATATATACGGTAAAGGTAATTCTGATTATATTTATCGCAGGTCTCAGTACGAAAATGGCCGGCCGAATATGGATGTTCGGTGTACAAATTCCCAGGCGAATCTATTATAGGCCCCTTATCCCTTGGCCGCGTCTCTTTACAAATTCAGCATCTTTAGCCTTGCCAAGAGGTAGTACAGGACGACCTAGAGACATATCTGCATTGGGTAGTCATCTACCAAATTTACCAGAACATCCCATTCGTGTCGACCCCGCCTCTGCTACATCTCTCAAAATAGGAGGCTCACTTACTCAATTTCCCAAGCAAGATGCCATTGACTTGAGCACAAAGATAGTTGAGAAAGTTCTCGTTGAGGATAGCAAAGAGGCCAAAGAGTACTACCGATGGATTGTTTCTTCAGATTCCAGGGACGTGTTAGAGCTTGTGTTTGACCACCATAAGATCCTCAATAAAGTGCATATCGCCTTGGCAATTAAAAGACTATTTCGGATCCAGGAGAAGATGGATCCTGAACAAGTGGAAACATTTAAGAAAGATTTGAAAGAAAGTCCAGAATTCCAGGTAAATGAAATGCAGTCACTATATCACTAAGAGTTTCTTTGCACAATTAATTGAGTTCCCTTATTTTTCTGATTGACATGCAGTGATATATTTTCGGATATTTTGATTTTAAAAAACTCACAAATCCCAGAACCAACGTGTCTTGTCTTATGTAATGAGTTTAACTACCATTTCCCATCTGAATAACTTTCATTCAATATGTGTTTCTGCCTGAAGAAAGAAAAAGATTGATGCATGGATTGATTGGTTCTTTATTTGTAACAAGGCATTTTACAAACTGGTAGGTTACTTCTGGGAAAACCTTGGTCTTCCAGTGGGCTACATGCCAGGAAATGAATGAGTGAATTAAGAATTTAGTAAAATACAATCAACCTTATTTTACGGTTACTACAATTTTCAAGTCTAACAAAATTACAAATTGTCCATGTTTTACTCATACAGCATTCAAAGTCTAGAGCTAGTTCTTAGAGAGTGTATCGGTTTGTCCGTTTTAAATCTTTTATTCTGCGCAAACATTACATCCAATGAATGCTATTCTCAGTCTCACAAATGTTGGTGTTCAAAAAAAAAAATTAGGTATAAGCATTACAACTCAGGAGATAATATTATATAATATAAGATACGGTTCAACCTATCTGAGATAGTGAAAACAAACATTATTCACAACAGTAATACATTTGAAAATAAATTGAGAATACATTTTTTCCTTTCACTCTTTAGGTTGTTTATACAAACGAACCCCCTTATAACATAACAAAGCCAATTATATATAGAGTCTCATTAGTATGTTTGTACCTCGGGATCTATTGTTAACTAATAATATCTTTTTAAGTTATCGAATAAAAGACTATAGACTAAGAGACTGTAGTACAATCTATGTAAGTAACTTTGTGAATAATATAAGGATCGTGAAAGCTAGAAGCATGCGCCATAATTAAGCTTATGTCTTCATTAAGTGTCATTATATTATAAACAGGTCCTCTGTGCACTTCTAGCATTGAAGGCTTCTCACTATGAAGCAGAGATCACCTCAGATATGACCGTCTTCATGAGCTGCCTCGGCGTCGATTCTGATCATCCCTCCATGCAGGTAAGAGCTATACATCATAAGCATAAGAAGACTCTTTCTCTTCATTCGTTATAAGTTCTTCTGTTCTCCGAGGAAATGAAAATGTAGATCACATTTTTACTCAATAACTTTTCATTTCTTCAAATGAATTAAGCAGCGCCGAAACAACTGAGCAAGAAGGATCCAGCTAATGACATGTCTACTTAGCATCTTAGTTCTAGAACACCGACGTATTCGTTAGAAATAATATTATAATAAATATAGGGATATACTCTATTTTCAATTCTTTAACCCGAAATATATGCTCAGACCCAATACTTATGTACAGGTCTTCTAATCGAACATGGTGATTATCTAATCCACAGATCTATCTTCAATTCCTAAAATATCACCTTGATGACCTACATCTACAGAGTCTAGCGAGGATCTCCTTCCACCTTAACAAGATGAAGACATCAGAACAAACCCGGCTTCTTTTGAAGGCTGTTGGAATTCTCTGTACCCACCGAAGTAGGGATCTCCCGGCCCTCAATATATGGCAGCTTATAACTCTTCTAGAAATCCACGCTCCCGTTCTTGACAACGGCTTTACTTCCTCTCTTTTAGATTATATTTTGGAAGGCAGTGATGACATGGGTGTCGGACTTTCAGTCGCAGTAATGGTGGGACTCAGTCAGTTGGATCTACCCAAGAGAAAGGATGATCGCGAATTGATTAACTCTGCTATGGAGCTTATGAACTTATGTGTTGATCGATGCTTAAGTGGAACAAAGAAGCTTAGTTTGAGCAATATGACTGTTTTGCTTAGATCGTGCAAAGAGCTTGGTGTATATGATCCTGGTCTTTGCGCTATTGTAGGTGACAGATTTGCCTCGGAGCAAAGTACTTGTACTGAGCGCTTGGTGCTATTAGACATATTTAAAGACTTAGGGTATCATCACACATCTTTGGTTGAAGCTTTCAAGTTAGGTTTGTTACAAGAACCAGACTACATAGAAAAGAGTAGCTCATATAATTTAGTGGAAATAATGGATGTGTTGTCCAATGTCATCACTCCCAGTGATCTGAAGATCCTACAAGTAAATAAAGACAAGTGTTTTAGCCTGCTGGGTGACAAGATATTGAATATCTGGGATGATCTCCAAACATGTGAGTAACAGTATTGACAGCGTTTGTTTACTGAATTATATTCGTTAATTACTTCACATTCTAGCATAGGATAATTTTTAATGTCAACCTTAAGAAACCCTATCAAAATCTCCCCATTACGAAATTAGAGAAACTTGCTTTGCTGTGGTTAATTCAGATTTCAATCTAGATTATTAAAAATAATTTGCCTTTTCATTTAGCCGAAAAGGAGAGCTGCCTATTAAATTTTGCACTTTGGGGTGAGGAATCGAACGTCCCGTCCTTACAACTTGAGGAGATTCATACAGACGTTAATGCTGGTGTGTATTCATATCTATGCCTTAATATCGCAAATCTTTAGCATATAATAATTATACACCATTCCAATGAATATGGAATATATTGTAATAATGTATAGACAGAATTGCCCGACGGCGACCCTGACGTTCCATAGTACACGCGGGTGTAGCGATTGTAGTAAGTGAGCATAGCGAATAAACGAAATCGCGTAGCCCAAAGCGGGTAATTTTGTATTAATCATACTTTTCCCGATATTCAGGGCGCAAAGATAGTGAAAATTCTATGAAAATTAAAGGTATAATGAAATGGATCTTAGCTTATATCAATTACAATGTAATCAAGCTCCATAGCAACATGCCTTACATAGTTTGTCTTCTGTTTTCCTGCACGCTATACATTCTCCTCATTAAATTAAGCAACCACAGTATTACAGGTGTTAATGCTCGCTCTTGTTTCAGGTAACGATGCCTTCCCGTCCCGCCACCACCGACAGGGTGTCTTAGCATATATTTATAGTGACATTAGCTGGAGGTAATAGAAACAAGTTTAAATTTCAATGATTCACATTTTGTTTAGTTTTAATTCCTTTATCATCGATAATATTAAATCCCATGACTTATCATTAAAAGGTTTATTTTACTACAACGATTGTATGTTTATTATGAGGTGTCATTTCCTTAAATGCTTATTCTCCCTTATTATAATACCTTAAGTCATTGTTTTCCTAATGTTATACTGTACTGCCCTACATTCTAGACCCAGGGCCGATATCTGGAAGACAGATGCTGCTGTGCAGTGTGATCGAGCTTTAGGGTTAGCGTTAGGGAGCCATAAGTTTGTTCACAGTCCAAAATCAACCACTGGTGATGTTCCAATAGGTAGGTCATCTTCGAGAAACGTGTAACATTTATCTGTTTGTTCCCCCTTTGTAGTATTACTTTGTACCAGAACATTTCATTCGTTCCTCACATCTGGACTTCGTTAGATCGTATTAACCATTATAACCTCCGTGGTCTTTATATTCACCATTGAAAAAAACCCTGGCTGCACTACTCATTTACTCTGTATTCCTAGTGTTGTGTAGAGTATTCATTTTTCACTTAGTTCCAATAATCATTTTACTGTCAGCCTTTGTAATGTCCTCATAAGTCTCCTCTTTATCTTACATTTCCCACGCTCCGTTCAAGACATTTTGGCAGCCTGGATCATACCCAGCCACCACATATATATCTACATACCGGTGTATTTATCCCGAATTGGCAGATCTTGTATATCATCTAAATATTCTTTTCAGATTTCGTTGTAATCCTTAATAATGAAGGCAAACCAACCGCAGATGTCGAGTATTTAAATAAAGGTAGGTGATGGTTGAATTCCCATTGATACCTGTTAATAAAATGTAATATCTGACTTAAAATCTATTAGAAACCTATGGCTACATAAACTATTTCTCTATACTAGGCAAATTGGATAAGATTAAGGGGCGAAAGGTAAGTTTACACTTTACGAAACGAGCTGTGTGTTATATTCGAACTTGAGCTGACATTTATTTTACTTACAATACTTCCAGATGTTGCATCTCCTGGTATACAGCCCGTTGCCGTCTTAGTCCTGCAAAACAATAGTTTCCATCGGAACACTACACAACTACGTGGCCACTGTGTACTATGGGCGAAACTTATACAGGAGAATGGAATGCATGTAGCTGTGGTAGGTTTTATTATGAATGTCTTATGAAGGAAAAGTATTATTATTAAACAACCTTTATTCACAATATATTATATACAAGAAGAGGACACAGCCTTCAACACTGCTGATCTTCTAGGTGGCCCTTTCTAAATTAAAGTTGAAAATTGCATCGAATCCGGAATAAAAACCAAATGATGAACTTTAAGTTTGCTGTATTTATTTACAATAGAAGTAGAACCAACGTTTTGGTGTCATTACTACCTTCATCAGAGTTGTTTAAATTTCTATCACACAGGGGTTGATATAAAAAAAAATGTGGCCTGAGTTGTACTGAACAATAGGGTGTTACTAAGCAACAATGACATCATTACAAGTCAATACATAGTTATCATTTATTATAAATATTTGATTTGCAGAAACAATACGTAGGGCAAAGTAGGGTGAAGATTCTAATATTCAAATAATTTTAGATCATGCATAACCAGACCCCCCCCCCCCCCCCCCCCACACACACACACGCTTATTGGCCATGAAACCTCTTTTGACCCCTGGTGAAAATTAGTACTTTTGGCTCCAAACTTAAAAATCCTGAAACTTGTCCATCGTCTGATACCCACACAAATATTTCAAATGTCACCTGCGTTGCCTTTCTTTCCAGATAAACTATGATGAATGGATACTGATGCCTGATACAGATAAATTACCATGGCTTCGTCGGAAGATTCTTCACGCACCACGTGATCAGGATCTCTGGATGCTTCCCATTTAAATTTTATATAGCGCGTCTGTGTTCCCTTGATTTATCAATTAACCGAATAAATAACAATTGTTCGTAGGTTGTAGCAATTTGATTTATTCCTGCAAAAAGTGTGCATCAACCCGTGTACCACAACAGTAGCCTAATAAACGTTTCACGATACAATGCAGTACAATACAATAGGCTAGGTTAATTATTTGAATAAGTGCATTTGTCATAAATCTCCCATCGCAACATGAACGAGCATTTCAGATCAGTCAGAAAAGCTCAGCGATTCTCTAATAAGAATCTTGAAGATGTGGTTTTATACAGGATATTTAATTTCTCAATCGTGCCTGTCATAATTTTATCTCAAGATATTCCAATATGAGCTAGTTTACTCAGAGAGATATTCAAGCATTTGCTCCCTTCTTTTTCCTCTAGCCCAGTCAATCGCTTTTTTCCCCAGATTGTCCTCTATATTTTTATCAGCGCCGTTATCTAACAACCATTTTGCAATAAAGATGTACCCCCAAGACGTAGCCAGGATTAATGGTGTTTTGCCGTCACCATTTACTGTATTCACATCCTCTGGCGAGCCTATGTCCTTAACTAGATATTCCAGTACATCGGACACTTGTTTGTTCTCAGTGTACGGTGCCACCGCAGCCGAATGTATCGGTCGCTCCCCCATGTTGTCTGTTAGGGAATTATCAGCCCCATGTTTCACTAATAATTTACACATTTCCACGCGGCCGTTTTTGGCGGCATAGTGAAGAGGAGTCATGCCATTTCGTCCCCCCATATTAACGTCCGCACCGTAAAGTAATAACGTCTCTACCATTTCTATCTTATTTTGGCCCACACAAGTGTGGAGCGGGGATTGGATGTTTCTGGATCTTTGTATAACACAGTCCCCCGTGAAGTCTTCGTTTATGATATCCGGAGAGCCTTCTCCTGCTTCATCCAACATACTCTTCATGCCTTCTAAATCCCGCTCACGGATAGTCTTCCTCAGTGGCGAGCTATTCCCCATGGTGTCGAGGCTGATGGACTTCAAATTAGATTAATCTGGAATAGAGAAAAGATGGAAATGGGGAAGAAAATAACAGGCATAGATAAACATACTTTGACTGAAGATGCATATATATGATTAATTAAGCCTAAAGGTAAAAAGGTAGTGAATTCATTAAAACCAGTTTCTAAAATTATTTGACCCTTGCTCATTAGAAATCCCCTCCCATGTTTTGGTCAATGTTCCTGCGTATTCAAAACAGACTTACGAGTATGGCACGTGGCCCATATATATACTAAAAGTAATTGCCAGAAACGTAGTATTTTTTTGTTACTTATAGATGTTAACCTAAGTAGACTGCAGCAGCAGGTAGAACGCCACAATCCTATTCTGTGTTACCTGTTCTCGACTGTATCGTGCATATTTGTCTTGAGAAGCTGGATAAATAAAATCATTAAAAAAAAAAAAAAGGTAGGTCATGTTTTGACCTAAAAATCAACACTATTTGGCTTTGAGCTCGACAGGAGATGGCGCCAGTATGGCTGATCCGCGTGTGTGATGCCTGTTGCTAGGGACGCCAGTTACCCCAAGTAATGGACCGCCAATCGATGTATACAATGTTGAAGCTCTATGCATAAACAGAACTCCTTAAAACCAACACAATTTGGGTAAAATATACTTTTAATGCAGATGTCCATGGGCCGCGAGCATCCTTCCCAAGATAGAAGGATAACATATTGAATCTTACCTAAGTTGTTCCTTAATTAGGCCTAGTCCTATTATCCATGCAATGCCTGCCTTGATATTGCTCGCCGAGGGGTAGGCTATAACCGAATGACTATTTAGTGCATAGAACGAATGATTGAGTCACGTTCTTCGGGAGATACAGAATTACTCGCAAGGGGACTGCTTAAAAAGAAGGGTGCATGCGGGGGGGGGGGGGGCATTTTAGTTTAGGGGGTGGCCTTCTAAATAATAGGCCTATACGTGTAACTGGTCCTAACATAATGGAAATATAGAACCATATCATATCTGAGTCCCTTCATGTATGTCAGGTTTTGTTTAATATTATGGACAGTATGGAATTTAGACACAGTTCCAACAATTTCATCCTAAAAAAATCAAGTGTGCTTGAATAATGTGGGCTACAGGCATGGTGTATGGCCTATAGGCTAGTCCTACCCTCGGCGATAAATGGTGAGCTCACCTCTTACAGACAAAATATTGGTTGGCTCAAAATAAAGGTTCGCTGGTTGCGCAACCATGTTTGGAGATCGAGGTGAGTTAGTCTATGTAGTCTAGCTGATCTACAAGACGGTTTATTTTCTTTTGAAATGTGAATTTCTTCAGAACTCTTTGGGTCAGCTTTGCAATTCATGTCAACTAATGTAGATAAATCGACTGAAAAAGTAACCATGTCACAAGGGTGCCGGAAAATGGCGGGCCAGGTGGGCCAACATATCATTTTAGCAAAGCCTTTGAAACTAATGTTTTTGTAAGGAAAATTTCCTCAAAATAACTAAATACAAACAGGAAAAGGGACAAGAGCACTATTCTGTGTGGTCGTTTCAGGTGAAGTGGATATCACTGATGCTATCAATTATGATCAATTATGCTTAAATTTAACTGGGTCCAATGTTATGCAGTCTCAAATAATTTGTGATAATTTCTAGGACAGGACTCCATGTTATCATTGATATCGACATTATCAGAATCTTTGTATTTTCCTGTTAAGGGATCAAAAATGTTATTTAGATCCACATGACCATTATAAGCCTTTTCCCTTGGTGAGTGGCATTGGTGACTCAATCATTCGCGGATCACCGGAAAAACCAATTGGATAAATGTTTATTTGATCGAAATTTTTTAGCAATATATAATGAATGTTAAAGTTGACTAAATACAGGTTTCATTTAGCAGGATTAAAATTAATGATTTGTAGAAGAAGCACAATAAATTTTGTTAAGTGTTAATATTCATTTAAACTTAATTGAAATTCTTCCAACATGATCATTTATGAAAGAAGCCAATCCAGCATGTGAGATTTAGGTAATTTTCTTTGACTATTTGATGGGAGAGGGTGGGGGAATATGGAAATATCAACTGATCAGAATCTAGACTATTTCACTATGTTCAGGTATTATAAAATACCAGTGATCAGCTAAACACCACAGAGCTTAAAGAATGTGTAATTTGTGATGTGTCACAGGAAAATGAGTCACAAGTCGCAAAAAATTGGATTTTGAGTAGTACATCATATTTGAAAAGATGAGACCAAGCAGATTCCTATGATTGTAACCAGTAGGATTTCTGTTATTTTCAGTATGATACTTTTAGTTTTGACCTTAGAAAAGCATGGATATATTCAATACACTCATACAATTATAGGTATGCATTCATGCTACGAAATGTGTTAAGCATCCCCAAAATGAAAACGTTCCCACTAATTTATCTTGTGCAATTTTGCGACGCGTGACTCATTTTCCTGTAACACATCACATTTTGGATTGTCCAACGAGCATTTATCATTATTAACAACAAATGATAAATGTATGATGTTGTAATGATAAAATTAGCTCATTTTACTACATTTTATATTTATGTTATTGTTATGATACTTCTGTGATGAATGCATCCCCAACTATTTTAATCCATATGATATACAGATAGAGCGATTTCTACGAAAAGAGGTAGAAAAGAGGGGTTTCTTTGTGTCACATGTTCTCGGAATCTAGGGTCTCCCCATCTATACTTTGTTGGTCTCTACAGGTCCGTCAACCCTGTCTGGAGGACATTATATGTGGTTTGTGAAGGTATCTGGGGTGAAAATGTGATTTTGAAGCCTTTTTTAAATTGGGATCTCTACACTCTATTTATAGCCTGGGAAAGCCCCTGTGCATGAGACAATACATCATTTCCCACAACCTTTCAGGGAGACCTAACTACATGCAGAGGAGTGGGAGAGTGAAGAAGAGGGGAGGGAGAAGGTGGGGGTATTGTAGTGAGGGAGGGGTGGAGAGGGTGTAGGAGGGGGGAGTTAAGAAAAGGGAGGGTGGGGGAATAGAAGAGGGGGGTCGAGGGGGAGGGAAAGAACAGGGGAAAAGAGGCGAGGGAGAGGATGAAGAAGAGGGGAGGGGGAGCATGAGGAAGAGGGGAGAGAGAGAGAGATGGGGAATCAGAGATGGGGTTGGGAGAGAAAAAAAGGTATGAAAAACAGAGAAGAGGGGGAAGGGAAACGAGAGAGAGGGGGAAGTGTGGGGAGAGAGGGTGACCGTCCGGAAGACGGGTACTTTGCTAGTATACTATAAGGCGGGACCTTTCAGGCCATTCTGAGAATATTTGTACTATATTGTATGAAAATGTCTATGACCCGTATAAAATATTTTCAAAATCATCTCCAAGCGGCTAAATAAAGATTATTTATAGGTCCTTTTGCCTAATTTGAGCAGGTAGTTTTGAGAAGCTAGCGTTTATGGACAATTTTGAACAACCAGATCTACGCAAAACAACTGGATCCATTAATCAGCCGCCACATAGACCTAAATAATATCATGTATAATTATCTTGTTAACTGGGATATGTCCCATAACCTACTTAGGATTTGAGTAGAATCAGCATTATCCGATGTGTTCGCTTATGGTTTTAGGTGACTCAACCATAACTTGTTCATAACTATGGTATGCTCATTTCTCCCCAATGATAAATCCGAATAAACTCAATTTCTTTCACACAAACGTGGTTATCTGTCATTAGGAAATCTGCGAACTGAACCTATTTTCCACATATTTCTGCATGCTGAAGACATACTTGGAAGATATATGTTTATATCGTGTGCATGAGTCGGGTGTACTCATAACTGAGTCCAGTCAACGCTGGTTAATAGATCACGGATGGATGATCACAGAGCAAAATACCATTAAATTCAGGCCAAGAGAAACTATATTATATACCTTATCCTTATTTGCATCTTTTGATCGTCATTGAATAGGAATCACACGAAATTGCACTTTTAAGCACGAAAGAATATAGGCTACTCTTCTTGTTTCTTTATCTTTCATACGAATGGAATGTGAATGAAAACATGAATCAAATGGTACGACCGGGATATTGATGAGAACATGGATCAATTTCAAAAGGTACACCCGATTTTTGAAATAAAACTTATCAAATCAATTTAATGGTGATTTACAAAAGACCATTGAGGATTTTCAAACTACATAATCATGTGATAATTCACAAGAGGGATCAGCGATTTATTATTCAACATTCTTCGGAGTTTCTCACAATGCAATTATTTTGACCTGGGTTAAGAAACCAAGGATCATCCTTTTTACCATGGCCTCTTTTACCCATTGAAAGGTCTTTCCCATGGACCAGGTACTTCCCTTAGGCTACACCGACATACTTATAGTTTCCTGTCCTCTTAGCTATCTTAATCCATGCTGTGATAATTAAGAGGAATTTCTAAGAAATGTTCGTATATATATGTGTATCACTTCAAGCCCAAGCTATAAAGGATAAATAAGTGGTTCATATGCAAGAATTTCTTTTGTGCCCCAGAATTCAAAATACATTTAATCGGTTTCCCACACAATATCAAAACAATATCTATCCATCAGCACCTGATAAAATGTCAATTACAGTCATCGGGACATTATTTTCATTACAGGTGATATACTGGGAAGTATAGGTAAATAGTAGGTACTCGGAAGATGCATGAATTGTATCCTATATTATGTAAGCATGTTCCATGTTATATAAACTCTTGATAAAAGTGAATTTTATGCTCATTTCAGAGCATGCTCTAATTGAATTCTTTTATTTGGAAAACGAGCCTGGATACAGTTGAACGAGAATGGATAGACAGTATTGTGAGTGCAATGAACAATTAATGTGCTTGGCCTGTTTCAAGGCAGTGGTGTTCCTCTAAGAGTTCTCATAATGTGTTGTCAATTGGTTGTCTATATAGTTTAGTGAGACACATAGTTTTAAAAAAGGAATTATAAATTAATTTCATGCATAAATAATATATGTACCTAATGTGTGTATGCATGTGTGTATAGATACATATGCATATATGTATGTAAGTATTATAGATATGTATGTGTATGTATGATGGATGTATTACATCATACATAATTGTAATGAATACCACTTTTTAATTTTCTTTTATAGGAACTAGGTATTTTTAGAAGGACATGCTTGATAAAAGCCTGTGTAGGAAGTCCTATAAAAATAAAAACTTAATTCATATCGTTATTTCGTCGAAATATTTTCAAGAAGATTGAGCGTGACTGTAGGCGCCGCCCTCCCATTGCTCAGCTGTATGGTCTCGCGCTTCTTGGGCTGAAGTATCCATGAGGGATATGACACACACACTCGCCCCAATCTGACATGGGGTTTAGGCACACGGGCAGCAGGTGTAGTAGTTCACTGTGTGTTCACACACACGCACCTGTGGAGACATACTTATATGCAATGTACCTTGCAACAGGCCGGCTTCCCTCATAACAAAGACATCTCTTCGAGGGAGTATATCTAGGCTTTTGCCAAATGGATTAAATTTTAGGACATGCTCAAGGATTATAATAACTACAAAGGTTTAAGTGAGGTGCAAGAATGAATAATTTTGCATATAACATGTTGGAATTATTTCATGTAATGAATGGAATATTTCTATATGATTAAATCGCCTAGTCGCATAAAAAATGTTGGCTTATCTCTGCGGATTGCTCTAACTTGGTTTGTAGTGATAGGGCTAATGTAACTATGTTGTAACAGGATTTATACACTTGTCTCTCCTTCCTCTACGAAGTTCTCGTTCATGGAGTACCCGTCGCATAAAATATAACAAGCGCCCTTTTCCTTTGCAAACCACAAAAGAAGAAAAAAATGAACGCCTTCCTATGGATTTAAGTTATACACTCATCAGCCTGAGTTATTGAAATAACCCCCTTCCAAAGGACTGAAGACGCGCAGGAAGATTAGGATTTCTTAACCGAGATTAAAGGAAACGGTTCCAAATAAGAATTATCAGGAGAGGTTCTTTAGCGCCATGTAGGAATGAATATGACATTATTTACTGAATGTTAATATTTCATTCCTGGATTTTACTTCCACTGACGCTCTCACCGTGTGGACACAAATTATAACTCTGCATTTAAACACCTTGTCATGGCGTCGGATTTGATTACATTTTGTTCACTTTTACTCTGGCTCACCATGCTGGGTGGGCCTCAAGGGGCAGCCTCACAGTCAGGTAAGTTTGGTATAATCAAACCGGGTCTATTGCTTTTAGGCATCCCACTCGTGTTAAATAATACTATCTCATCTTACTTAATAACATACCTGGTTTATGTTTTTTATTGAGAGATATAGCTGTACATATAAAAAGTAAACTAGTTTCCTGTGTTTTGTGTGTAATTTATGCGTCTGGCGACCACTAAAAGAGGTTTTATGTCCTAAGTGGATGCAACATAAAGCGAACACAGGTGACTTAATAACAGGTCGACTCAAACAAAAATAACTCATCTAAATTATCCTATTTCCCCCCAGGTACTTCCATTAAAGACATTTTTATTCGTTGAATAATGGAACATTGTTTTCTTTACGTTAACGCTCCGTTACAAACCGACTTAACATCAACCCGATTAATCAACACGTGCACGCCTTTGCTTTTAAGTTATCATCTAATGCTAGACGACCTCGCTTTAGAGACTAGACTATCTTTTTTCTTAAGGTATGTGAATGCTATTCCGAATAGTGATAAAATATACTGATTACTGATATATTGATTTATCATTTTGTTTGAGTACTACTATTATCGACATGGATATATGAATGAACATATTATTGTACCAATCATTGAATCTCAAAAAATACATAGATTCATGGTCTCTCTTTCTAAAGTTCAATATGCAGGAAGAAATTCCAGCAAACTGGATTTGGGGTTCGCTGAAATCTTAGAGTAAGCTTAAATTGACATATTTTTTCACCAAGTGCCTCTACCATAAAAGATCTTACCATTTGTAAAAGGCTTCCGCGAGTTTGTTTTTATGTCGTCTTTTTTCCTCCCGTTTCTATCATTTGAAAGCATCCGCCAGACGAATGGGATCAAATGCATTGTTGATTTAGGTAGAATGTGCAAGAGTGCGCCAACTAGTAGTGGAGACACTGATCACCTGCGTATTTGAGTAAGATTTTTTTTATCTAGATTGAACTGAAATACCCGTATACGAATGGGCAGCACTGCTGAGTGAAACATTAGATAGGAATTATGTTTATACTTTTTATACTCACAGCCCAGGGATTTTCTTTGCACATCTTTTTTTCAGACTGTGATATCATTGCTATTTTTTTTTACATGTGTGTATCACCAAAAAGCCCGCATGTTGGGAATAAAGTAACCTTCCACTCGAACCTATCTTCCTCATCAAATTCTATCCATCAAATATACCGAGACACAATGCATGGTTGGGACAGGTAGTTACCCTTCACCATACTTTACCTAAGAAAGCCCCATCATTATAAGCTAGCAGCAGGCATTTATTCATCTACTGTATAATAGGTTTCCAGAAAGCTGAATCTTGATGGACCCCAACGTACATCACTTTTTGAAGTTGGGTTCTCCCATTGCTGGCCATTTAGAATGGACCAAAAATAATCAAATCTATTAAAATGTCTTGCAAAATAATATCTTCGGAGTTACAAAATAAAGCCTAATCAGAGTGTCTCTTTCTGTATTAAGAATGTACACACGTGTATTTGAATGCTATACAGCTAGTCCTATTATATGTTCATGTCAAAATACTATCGGTATGCACATTATGCTTGTGAAAAGGTGTCTCATGCACGAGTATAATGTGCATACCGATAATATTTTGGCTAGTCACCTTTTCACAAAATGCATTGAACGCTTGGCTGAGTGCCCATTCATGGAAATTGCCCAGCAGAACCTTGCATTTCTCAGTGGGAATCATATTCACAAGGGTTGCAAGGGAGATGTTTCACCTGTTGTTATTGTCGCACGGTCGCAATAAATAACGCTTAGCGTATGTCAGACTTTGTCTGGAGTGTGATTTGAGATACATAGATCTGAAATATCTGGTACGGTGGATATGGTATATATAGTATAACCTACGCTGATAGTATTGGCATGGTAGTATTAGACCGTGTATAATTCTTTTTTATCGATTCCTATACGTGGGTAGTATTGGCATGGGAGTATTACTGGGTTTTATTGGATGTGATTTATATAAAACTTCCTATATATAATAATGTTGTCTAATTAACCTGCGACTATTAGGCAGAGTCGCCTCAGTGTGTATAAAGTAGACTTATAGAAAGTATGTCAGGTACAGCTTCTTTCAAGACCAATCTTCTTCACATTGCACTAAGAATAAATGACATGAACACCTTAGATCCATGACAACATGGGGCTTTTAGACTTGAAATTAATCAAATTGCCTAAATAATAATTTGTTCCCACAAAATTGCTGTTTTTTTGTTCAGTTCATTATTTAATGAAGAAAAAAAATCGATTTTTGAGTTGGAAATCACTATTTTTACTCTCTATATAGAAATAAAGTGCCGAATTCTTAAGCAGATTACGTATTTTTCAGGTTTGCCGCGATAGCACTTTGAGATAATCTGTGCAAAAAATCTTTTTAAAAGGATATTTCTTAGGGTGACAGACATAATAAACAGAAACACACATGAGTTGGGTAGTCTGGTGTCGCTTAACGACGACATTTTATGATGTAGAATAATTCACAAAAAATATAGTTATTTAAAGATTAGACACTATAATGATAAAATGTGCGGTATTTAACTTATGAAGGGTCTTAACTGTATTAAGCGGCGGTCCCCATTAAATCATATGGCAGTAAGAATACAAACGATTACTGTGGTGGGAAGGGGTCCTCGTCGCTTGACGATCACAATGTTGAGGGCTCTACAAGATTTACATACCATCCAACATATCGTTCCATCCATATAGCTCTTTTTTCAAGTAATATCAACCAGAGCACGACATGCCTTTTTGTACATATTGCTTGCCTGTGGGTTCATGGACACAACCTTTAATCGATGGTATTTACCCTACGTATTCAAAAATGTGAACTCTTTCAATATCTTCCTAATAATCTAGATGTCTCCTGCGATGTATCCCCATGTGCAAAGCCCATTTTCGCATGACTTTCTCCTCAAGTTTGCCAATCATTATAGTTCCTTAAGTTACCTAAGCTGGTGTGTGTTTTACCTTTTGGTCAGGTGCCTTAGTAAATTTGGCAACTGCCAGTCATCCTGTCATCTAGTTGAGACGATCACCTGACATCAAGCTCCTGTTTGCTTTGTCCCATTGTGGGACCATGATCCAGAGTCTTCCAACATTACCACTGTCTTATGGTCTCTCTAACTCTTAGCACAACTCTTTCATCCAATCTGTAATTATTCCCAACGGGCTTCCATTGAATAAGCAAGCAATGTGTTAGATTCTAGAATCTTTCATATTATACAATTAACCTTTCAGTGAGTAACGGGAGGACATTTTCCGGAAATTGAAGAAAGTATTTTCATATCTTAAAAGATCGATGGATCGATGGTATGGACATTTTAAGGAGACAACTACACCCCGCTTTCTCTGCATATCATACCAAAGGTTACTGGGTGTTTGCTATAGCAATAGACAACGAGGATTTTAGCGTGAGAACGGTCTGTACGCCCATAGACGTCCCAAGGCCGAAGGCCGAGGGACGTCTATGGACGTACAGACCGTTCTAACGCTAAATCCGAGTTGTATATTGATTTTAGTCCGTGATGGAACACGTCAGGTGGCGCCACTAGACCAACGCGGTCTGTAGTATAATAAGTGCACGTGAAATCTTACCCAAAATGGACTAAAACCCGATAGAAACATTTCCTCACGATGCACTTGTTTGAAGGGGAAGTACCCTAAACTTAGGGCGTTCAATCGATCAAAATAAAGGTCAATAATTGTCAATCTAAGACCACCATTAGGGCGTTTTTTCTGTAATAAATCTGTCCCAAAGATCAATCCGTACCACCTATATTTTCTTCGTTGTGTCTCCTAGTGTCTAATAAAATATCAAGCCTTAATAGAGTTCTATTCGATTTCCACAAAATAAATCTAGGTGCCAACAAATATACTACCTTCATAAGAATCCCAGTGAGGAGATTCTTCAACGTTGAATTATCTGGTCTACTTAGCTCCCACTAGGTGTTCTAACTGGATGATCTCGGTTGTAAATCACTTGATGATGTTGGCTGAAGTTTGGTGTCGAAGGAAAGTAAGTCTTTCATAAAAGGACACAAGGTACCCTCAACAGAATTCGTAGATCTGAGGACATCTGCAAAGTTTATGTGAGGCTGAGTTGAGAACATACACCATACAGTGTTTCATTTAGTACTGTATAAATACATCGCTGTTACCACAACATGAGATCTTTTATGAATAATCAATGCACAAAGCTAAATATTGGACTACTTTTGTGAACACGAAGGACGAATCCTCCCACATGATGTCATGTTTTGTGTGTAAAATGATGAGACGCATGTGGATAATATACCTATTCATCAATACAATATATTATAAGCAGTGGTTTACAATACATGTATATAATAACCTGTTTATCCACCCCTTTAAATGTAAAAGGACGATATCATATGTAAACATATCAGTATCCGACACGTTATGGTTACTTAAAATATTTGACACTTCAAAAAGAAAGTTTTAAAGCAAAAAAGGCAGCCTTAGAATAAGAAGATTATATAAAACAGTAAAACTTAATTGTCTGCTGGTATAATAAGTCATCTATAGTAAATATGACAGAATCAATGCTTAGTCACATGGTGGGCGGCAAATCCTTAACACATTTGATTAAACTGTAATAACTATTAGTTCCATTCACATTGCTTCTTAAATCAATTTCAAACCAAAAATAGAAATACCACTAGGGAGGATTAGGTCTGCATCCAATGTAGATTTCTATATTGTGTTTTACAAACATCTACTGACGTTCCCCAACTGAATTCATCAGAAGTTTCTGAATGCTCTCAATCAAACATTGTGTATAGGAAAACAAAAAGAGGAAGGTAGATGTTATGGATACATTTTTGCACTTATCCAGGGAAAAAATAACTTGCCAAACAGGGATGTATATAAATGAGTCGAATCTAGACATTGAAAAAATAAGCCGAGACAAGTATTTTGGACCGGCTTTGATTGCAAGTGTAGGTTATATCCAATCTCATCCAGACAAACTGGTTTGGACATTTCGGATTTATACCACTGGTGAATTAAGCCACAACAATCGAGATTTCACAAATGAAGCCACTGAATAATCAATGAAATCGACACTATTGATTGGGCTAGTAGAATAAACATATAGGAGAGTTGCATCTTATTGAGATTTCCATTAAATGCAATCACGACTGGGCTGTTAAATATCTTATCTATAAGACAAGACATGCCAACATATGACCAAGCAGGTCTTCTGAGAAAATCTTTTTGCTACGTACTTTGCGTGATCCATGTTGATGTAAAGAGTTTCACACTTGTCAACTTGTTTACCACCATTTAGGTGTCCGAACTTCTTTTGGAAATATGCCAACATGTTTACAGTAATATTAATTGGTCTAAAGCAGATTTTTCGCAGTCTTATACCGGAATAAATGCATTGATCTTCTTTGAGGTCTTCTCGCTTGAAAACGCAAATAGAAACACGTGCTAAAATTAAGAGATCTGGCATTGGCAGTGTTATTTTATAATGGTATTTGATTTACTACTTTTAAATGAAGTTTCTTGTATTTCACCATAATATAATTTTTTGAAACTTGAAAAGGTACCGACTTCACACGGATCACTTAACCTTTTTTTCGGGTCAGAGATATTCTCGGAGACATTACTTTTAACGTCCAGATGTACACTTAGAAAAGGATCACTGATCTTCATCCCATAAGTAAATCTAGCTTGTACGTCAAAAGGGGTTCTTTAAGTTAAGGCCACCCCCCCCCCCCCCACACACACACCTACCTAGAAAACCTTTTTTTGTTTTTAAAGATGTTTATTCAGCAAGATGAAATTATGCAATTACACACTATTCTCATTCGAGGCTGATGTTAGAAATTTTTTTAAGCATATAAGTACATTACGACAAGAAAAAGAAAATATTACAAAGTGATAAGAGAAAAAAGAAGGAATTTTTTAAATTTGAAAAAAACATTTCGGCCAATCGAGCCCAGATAATAATACAGGGAAATACATAAAAACCACCACCGGGGCAGCATCCTTTTACTACATTCCTCAGAGATACAAGATACTATTTCTTCTTAGACATACACAAATTCAATTCGCGAAGATTTTCAAGATGTATGCATACACGATCGAAAGGGCAGTCAAGGTGTTACCACGGAAAAAAGAAAAAAAAGTGTCAATGTGCTATTCAAATCATCATAGATACCAGAGTTTACGAAAGGAGACTAGTTATACACCATGGGTTGTTTACAGTAGGTCAGGTATTGACCAGATGTTTTGGCTATTTGAGAAAGCACTAGCCACAACCGTTTTAACCTGATTTCTAAAGAAGGTTTGTTCATTTGCATTTTTTTACAGCTCTGGGAAGTGAATTCCAGATAGTCTGAATCCTTCCAAAGAGGCTCTTTCTAAGCTTTTCTTTTTTCCATGGCATAATAATCAGTCTATCTGCTCTCATATTATAGTTATGATGTTGTATGTGATCTTCAAAATTATGACAATTCCAAAAAATTCCAAACCTAAAAATTGTTTGACCATGCCAGATTTGTTTTTGATTTTTTTAAACAAAAGCTAATAAAAGCCGGAAAACAGGTTTTCCTAGCCCGTTACCACCCCACTACCTAGTTTTCAGCCAGATAAATCGGAAACACACCTATATTTGGGGGGGGGGGGGGCTAACCATACCTACCAAAGCCCCCACGCCAGTGAGGGCAACCGTTGCAAATTATATTTAAATCAGGGCTCTCCGTTTCTGGTACAATACCATATGAGGTAAAACTCAGTATATTAATGGATGAATGATATCTGCCGATTGGTTGCTTTGAAATATAAAATACCGTACGTTAATTGCTGTTCGGATACAGTCGATTGAAAGAAAAACAGTTGCATACTATACGAGATAAGGAAGGTCAAAGTAGGATTGCTTGTTTTTGTATACCGTGTACAGTAAACCTTTTATTGGCCAGGACATTTTAGATGATGAGAATCATCAATCACAATTTGCCCTTTATTGATGTTTTGGTCGCGGTACCCATTTCCATTTAAGCATGTTGGGGAATTCTTTACAACAGTTGACCCACGGTAGAGTCCTGCTAAAACTTAGCCGCTCCTCTAATAGTGTTTTCCTAAAGGAGAATACAGTTCTTCTATATATCTATGAACAATAAAATAACATTAATCTATACTATAGAGAACCGCATCTCATTGCTATTGGTTTATGAGTGGTTGTACCTTTACATCGCCATAAACCCCCATATTTACCTAACACACCTTTCCGTTTAAATGATCCAATGCCTAACAGTTTTGTGATTCTAATTCACTGGTAAACCTCTGGGCACAATTTCTCTTATTTGACAATTCCTTTAAAAACCCATATCGCTTGGGGACACTTCTAGACTCGGTCTGTGGAGGGTATGCGTGTTTCCAGATTTTAAAATTCTTCTCTCTGTTTAATTAGCTGTGACCGGGTCACGCTGACTTCACACAAGTTACGCTTGACCTGAGGTGTTTCAGATAGCACCTCCTGTTCACGTGAGGTTGTATTTTCCCCAAGAAATCGTTCTAAATGTTGATCAGGCCATTTTCTCGTTTTGGTTGTCCCTTAAATTACTTTATCTTTGATCAAAGAGTCCATAGTATACAATAGCTAGCTAGCTAGGTATTGGTTGTGAGATAAGTCATATACTATATAAGTATTAGTCATATATTGCAATATGAGTGCATTTCTCCATACATTGGGTCTTGTTTACGAAATCATCATAATTTTGATATGTTTGACAGATGTATGACATGGTGAACTAATGTTTATATTATGTTGATTTTATTTACATTGTATACAGCCCATGGCCATCAAACTGTTGTCAGACTGATTCCGACAAGCGAGCATTGAGTATATATAGTGGTTTTTAAATTTACTCATTAATAGGCTACAGACAGTGATCCATGCAACATATTTTATATTTTAAAACACTAATGGGCATTAAACATTGTCAAATCATATTTTGGGTAGATCTAGGTCAAACACACCAAAATGGTAATTGTATTAGTAGAAACACTGCATAGATCGAGATTTGCCTTACATAGAGACTTTATTTCCTCAATAACAATTGCCAAAGGAAAACATGCCCATGGACCTATTAATTGTAGCCTCAATCTCCCTTCGTTATACCAGGGATAGTCAAGCTCAGATATACATACAGCAACTGTGAGAAAATCTGTGTTGACCAGTATGGAGAAATGACAGCTAGCTTTGTGGATTATTTGTAAGAAGTATGAAGGGGCATCTTCTGAGTGTGGCAATGGTCAAAGTTCAGCAAATAGCCTCCATGCAAAGGTTTCCTTACATACATGGCTAGAGGGTATTTTGCATCGGTTTCCTGTTATCTTGCCAAACAATATTTGCATAGTCTAGGTACATGTTTAATAGTTGAGTAATTACGAATGGCATTAATTAACCGATTAATTTAGAATTAATTTATACTAATGTTGCACGAAGGTTTTCATAATACTTGATTAGTTGCTATTTAGAAAATCTTTGAGATGATGGTCTATTCTGAATAGACGCAATAAATCAAAATCAATGGCCAACAAACATTATGATGCACATACATGGTAAGGTAATGGATCAAAGTGCTAAACGTATATTACCAATTAAAGCCACAATAGAAGGTTACGTTGGGATATACTGAAAGAGGACAAACAAGCCGAAAGATTCTAGTCACATTTCTACTGCTTCTTTATACACCAGTGAGCTTATATTATTTTGTAGTTGTTCACAACCATGTGCTAATCTAACCTTACAAATCTGAGATACCCCTGGAAGAAGAGACACATAAATGTTGATATTTTCTTTTCAGAAGACAGATGTTCATGAGAGTGCACAACATGGATTTGCCGTATAGAAAGTAGAATTTACACTGCTGTTTGTCACAAAGGGTCTAATATGAAGCAACATAAGATTAGACGATAGAATTTTAGAAAGAAAACAGGGTTACCTATTATTTGATTCTAGGTCGACCGACAGGGATCTGAGGCATTTCAGACAAGAAAATTAGTATATGAAGTAAAAGGTCTCTTCCTTGAACTTGTTGACATTAGTCACTCCTTCACCAATGCCTTGACATCGGAGACCTCAAGAGCTCGAAATTGCTTTATGGCATTCGGATAATTGTAAGAAAAGAAGACTGGTGCTGTACAATGAAACCCCTTTCTGGCCATGAGCGCGCGCACACACTGTTATACCGTGGGGTATATACATATCTACATAAGCTGTTTTGCTGTCAGGATATTGTGCATTGAGAATAATCATAATACCGGCCTTTATGATCATGTATCATCCACTCATGGAAACCCTCCAAATATCTATAACGTTCGATCTATGCCAAGTGATATTCTAATATATTTTTGTGAATAAAATCGTAGCAACGATGGCTACTAATGTCAAATTTGATATGTCTGTTAGTGCTACGTTGTCTCTCAACACAATTCTAGGCAATCTCACTTTCACATTTCAAACAAAAGAAATTTAGTCCGACAAGTGACATGGCCAATAATGGGTTGCTATATGACTGCGAGTGTATCTCAACTAAAAGACGATCCCATTGAGAGATAGAACAGCGAGAGGGAGACAGAGAGATAGAGCGACAGAGACAGAGAACCATATGGTGCTCTATTACCACCTTCAGATGATCATTTTCTTTAAATTTAAAACAGAATGTTTTGGGATTAGTTTATATGCAAACCTCAAATAAGATAAATGCCACATTAGGTTGACCCAGTGTAAAATAAGACCGCAATGTGAATCTGAATGTTGTAGGGTCAGTTGATCATGAGTGGTAGTATGGATGGGATAGTATATATTATTGCAGCATGCATCAATTTGTATCCGAAAATTGTAATATCTAATCATTTTGATTGTGCCCATTAACTCCCAGATGTACTACTTCACTTAGTTTCAATGGTTCTATCTTATATGCTAGCCTTCTATAAAAACGATGCTATGTTTTATTGTATGTCACGTTCATACTTGGGCGAATCGGTGTCAGACATCGCTCCTTGACCCAAAGGATAATATTGTGGAAAGACCGATCGGAGGCTAATGTATTCAGCAGCTAAATGCTGGACAGTCAAGCATATATGTGTCCTTCACGCAGTTTACCTGCAGGGGCTCCTTTTTATACACGAGATCTAGGTTTCAGCTCGTTTAAAGGAGTATTAAGGTAATGTGTTCTGTGATCAGTGTACCTACACAGAGGGGTTCCTTGACCGCATGATATATGTACCTGTGTACCAAAATTGAGATATGTTTCTTCATAGAAATTCCTGATATTGCTTTCACATCAAAAAGTGTATTTCTCCCGAGATTGGCGTGATTCATAGGAATGCTCTATATAATAAATTGATAATGTTGCAGGGTGAGTATTGGCAAGGTATTGTAAATATAGAGATTAAATGTCCGTTTTCATATTCATATTGTTTTTATTCTCAGTAAAAACATAAAAACCAATATGAAAAGTGGATTTCATGTAAATTATTTGATCTAAGAATGATCAATTAAAATAAATAATATAAATAAATACCCATATCTGCATGTGATATATCAATAATCGTTTTATAAAGTCCATCAAATCATTTGCGTTTCTAGGAGTGGTTTCAGTTACGCAGACGAAACTAAGATCAACCTTTAGAAGTAATCACTTGTTAGAGCTGTTAATAAGACCAGCCCCGGGGCGATTCTTGAGTGTCATTTCCAGTTCTAAGCAGCCATAATAATTATATGCTCTAAATCCCTGTGAAAATCCATAGGGTGAACAGAGCCTTTTGCATGTCAGTTTGAATTGCACGTGTGAACAAAGCAGTATAACTGTCTAGAATATAAAATGATATAACACGCCAATAACCTCGTAGCTGTTCATAGAGATTTTTATTATTTTACTTTCACAATCGAACAATACCAAAGGTTGTGTAGAGTGAGTGGCTTAAAATTTAGGGGAGGTTTATGGGGAATTTCATACATATATCTCACCCTTGTGGCAAAGCACCGTGCAGATTTTCATAGAGTATGCGTATTCTCGTTTATATCCCTGAAAAGATAAGTGCTGAATTGTGTAAAGAATAAGGATCTTTGTCACGCTAAAGCGTTGAGGATTTGGTTTTAACATAGATTCTAAAAATACCAAATACCAATATCTGTATTGTATCATTGTGTCTACTAAGCGAATTTGATAAGGTTTTCGGCTTTTTTTATATTATGCCGACACACAACACTAGAAGTCAGTCACCCTGACAGTGACAAAAGGATCACAGGACCCTTGACTTAGGGTATTTTATCTCCAGTCACTGTCCATTTGTTATGAATGGAGGTTCCTTATTTTACAGCTGCCTATTACCTGTGCTCTGAGTGACGGTTTAGGTACCCTGGCAATATGTGTTTCTTTGAATCACAGGACCCGTATAAAGCTTATCGTATGCCCTAGGCCTGTTTTATCATAGCTCCTGAAGTGTCTAAATGTGTTTTTATTTTAAATAAACGTAAAATATAAGAAATACACTTTACCATTTACCATTTACCACCTTTACCACAAAAAACATTACCCACAATAAGTAGCGAGAATCCCCATGTGTACAGTTTATCTTCCAGGGCTCTATTCTCTGTAACTCTGACCACTTGTGGTCAAGTGATAATTAATGTATATATTGTAGTAGAGGGATCGGGGAGCGGGGGGACGAACGGTGTATACTGGGTGCGTTCGTCCACCGCTCGGGGCGCTAGGGTCTCGTACTGTGAGCGAGGACGGGTCTATGGGGGGAGGGAGTATAAAAAGGGGTGGGAAACGGGGTAGGGGCAGTTGGTGCCCAGGCAGGGAACGCGGTAGAGCCCCTTTGAATATCAGAAGAATAAATACAGCAAGATCGCTAAGCCTGTACTTTGTGACTTTGAGTCTGCTTCATCGGAGATAGACGCCAACCGACCCTGCTGAGCAATTCGTCCCAACCCAACTCATATAATTAACTATTACAGAGAGCCCTGAGTGTGTGCGATCTCCACCAGGAAGGCTAGAGCCTCTGCTAGGTCCCTATTCCCCCACATATTTATTAATTCTGCATCTAATATAAGCAACTATTTGGTCAAGACGAACGCGGACGAATTCAGACGAATCCAGAAACAAAAGTAACTCAACATGTCTTTCGGGTTGTTTAATAAAAGCTCTGACGATCGAGACGGTGACAACAATATATTGGGTCGGCAAGGACGGCAGGGGGCATTGAGGTGTGTATCAGAGCCCTCTGGAACGGGTCGAGACCCCGCTTACTCATATAGGTCTAAACGCTTTGATTAGTGGATCATTACCGTTTCCTCGAAGTTTTCTTCATTTTAAACATGAACTTTAACGACTCGATCTCCCTTCTGATTGCAATCGTTTGAATATTACCTCTTCTCGAATAATTAATATTGGATATTCGATTTCTTTGTCAAATAACCACTCTCAGAGCCTGATGTGATGCCTTTTGTTGTTTGGACAGCAGCTTTTGTGAGTGGTGGTGGATAAAGTCAGTTTCCAATGTACATATAACATATATATATAGGTTGAAGGTAAATCTAGGTACCCAGATCAGGATGATGA
The DNA here is from genome assembly GCA_942159475.1 of Sthenelais limicola. NCBI lineage: Eukaryota > Metazoa > Annelida > Polychaeta > Phyllodocida > Sigalionidae > Sthenelais > Sthenelais limicola. The sequence continues at coordinate 63,316,650 of OW804095.1, read as the reverse complement.
TGGATGAGTTGTGCACCTATATCACCTTATATTCATGTCAGGAGGTATTTTTTCTATAACATCATGAAGCTTGTAATTCTATCAAACTCATAATATGGATATCATAACCCTGAGAGCCTATTCTTCAAGAGATGAAACTGTTTGCGTATCCAACGAGTCTTTTAGTTTGTGTTTAAAACCAGTTGCCTGTGAATATTTTTTCGCGCAAACTAATGAATGAATTATTCAGAGCAAAACACTGTTGAAGAATCCCACAAATGCTACGGGGCATCTAGTCCCAGTCTTTCGAACAATGGAGCTCCACACATAATAAACTCTATAATCATGCACCCTTGCGCATCTGAATACCGGCACACATATAACTATCCATAATTTAAAACAAAAAAACATGGTTCCTATGCGTCACTAATCATTTAGCAAACGTTCCTAACCATAAGCTATCCTGATATATCGGATGTGGTTAGGATATATAGACTACGCCGATCATTCGAAAACAGAAAAAAGTAACTGCCGGTTTACATGTAGGCTACTATCTAATGAAGTTGTAATTCAATGATCTACATGCATTGACGGTCGAGGTATAGACGCCTGGATAAGTAGGCATTATATCTGGGATTTATCCAAGTGTTCTCAGTATAGGCGGGTATAATTTCTCATGAGCGTTCTAATACGTATCCTGAGGGGAACCTGTCAAAGCAACAATATGTATGGTCTCTCGGATATACCCTCCCTCCATATACCCTTCTTAAAACAAACAGAGATAAATGGTTTAAATAGTTCCAAAATGGAAGGGCTTAGATTTGTTTATTTTTTGTACCCTTCACCTATCCTCGACATATCTATAGACCTGAAGCATACCATAATGGTTTTTTTTGCTTAAGAAAATTCCAACGACATCTTCATAAATAAGCAGTGCATGGCGTTATATCGAGATACCACCTATTACCTTTAGCAAAGAATATGGTTCTATGGTTGTAGCCACTGTATTGACAGTAACTGTAACGCATGTGCAATTACCTTCAATTAAATCAGCTTGATCCCCACCAAAAGAAAACATACAAACTTATGGTTGGTCCTATATGATCATTACCATCGTTTTATAAGGTGGAAATTTACCATTTTCTTTCCAAATGATGAATAAAAAGTAGAAAAGCTCACAGATGATATTACCCCAAACCAAATTATCCCCACCACAACACACAACTTGGAGGCGAGTAGGCTAGAGCACTGATAGTGAACTCATGTTCAGCCATAGTACATTTATAAAACATGGTTGTTGTGTCTATTTCACTGTTTGAAATGCGATCAAGGTAAGTCTAAATAGGTGAACTCCTCCGCAAGACAAACTCAAGATGTATTTTATTTATCACAATGGTTCCTTGAATGTCTCCGGCAGTGTTTGCTTTCAGTAGGATGCAAGTCAAGCAGTCTTTATTTTATTCTTTTTTAAAAAAGATGTTTGATATAAATGAAATAAAACCAAAGCTACCAAACGCCTTGTGTGTTAAATGCAGTATTAACGAAACCATAGAAAGGTGTATTTTATATACGGTAGTCAATGGATTCATAAACAATGGTTTATGTGCAGCAGCTGTTGTTACCTGTTAGTCCATGGTTTATTGCAATGAGCGACTCGCTGGGCAAAGGGTTGACAGGTCCTTATCATAAATAGAAATACATATTCTTCCACTTTTCCCTCCCCTTAAAGGAACTAAGGAATCACGTTTCAACTATTTTTCGGATAGACTATAGTCATCAACGAAAGTAACAGCGGACAGCTCTTTGTACCACAGTAATTTCCCCATAATCTAAATCAATTTTCAAAGCTTCTTTTACCTCACATTCTTGTTAGCTGACATCATTTTGTATTTTTTCCCTGAAGCTCATTTTGATAAGATGGGGTTCCTCCGTAATTTGCATAAGTGGCCACTTTCGACTTACAATTTCGATCATTTCTTATAAGATCGACGTTTAATAATTGTAGGGAAGGACCCCCAAACTGTACTAGGCTATATTGCTTTTGATGAAAAGAAGACCTTAGCGCTGATATAGGGAAGTATACAAATCGAGTAGTGATGCCGAGACAGGTTTTCATTCGTTTTCACCACATTAGTGACATCAATCTTGCTTGCATCCATTGTAATGTTTGTTTAAGAATTAACGTATTTTAATCAAGGATGTTCTCCACGGCAGCAACCGTAACACTAATAACTTTGAAATGTGCACCCTTCTAATCATGGAGGTAATGAACACGTATTTATAAGGGAAATTCTAACCAGCACTTTTTGCTGATTCTACCAAGATGGTTTTCCATGATAATACATTCCTTGCCATTTTTTTCAAATGAAAACCTGCAATAGCACGCGATAATAATATAAATACTGTTACACTGTACATTATTTGTAATGTTTATTCATACCTTTGAGGTAATTCAATGATAGCAATATACCATGTGTGTGCACCTTATTAACGGTTCCCTTTCATTTCTTTCAGTATTAAAATACAAGGACCCAAATTGCACAAAAACGATAAAGAACAAGAAGGGACAAACACTGTGTCTCTGGTATGTTCAGGAGGCCAAGAACTGGCACGATGCAGACGCAGACTGCGCCCTGTATGGAGGTTATCTGTTGGCCGTAACCTCACCTGAGATACAAGAAATAGCACTAGAAATGATGAGCAACCATAGTGCCTTCAATCTGTGGCTCGGAGTCCGTGAATCTCTGACAAAATGGCAATGGCTTGAAAGTAAGTTTCATTTTTATTAGAATTATCATCAACTAAAAATATATGGATCCATATATTCAGGTTCAAAATGGCACTCCACCGACTCTCAGAGACTGTAATTCTATGTATTATCATGTTATGGACAGAAGAAATGTGTTATACTATCATATCGATTTATAAATATAGATTTAAAATCGTAACTAAATGAGCTAATCAATCAAACAAAATAACAGACACTATACAAATTGGGGAGACCTGGAAGACCTGCGTTGTTCACAGATGGTTTTGAATATGAAATTATAATTTCTTTATCCTCTACAATAATATATGTAACTGTGAAAGGGAATCCAGGGAAAAAACTATTACTACAACAAATGCAGATTACCCCAGGATCGTGTTCTGACGATATGAAATAGGTCATGCGTGTCAGTATTGGTTTAACTTGATAATCTTAGTCTGGGACCTCTTTATTCACTTGGTGGGTGAACTAGGAATGTAGAATACTCTCTATAGATGACGTTTCAGGCGTCACTCAGTGTACAGAGGAATTCTCTGAAATATTTCTACACATTAACCCTGTCAGCTCATACCCAGCACCTTGCCACCAGCACCGTAAAGTAGAAGTTGTATTTAGAAGCAGACAACAATGTAAAACTATTTGTAAGTTTGTTTTGAAACGAGCATTTCTTTGACTTCATTACCCCCCACCCCCCTCCCTTGGAATAACACTAAAATTAATTTTAAGGAATCACGTAGAAATGTTCCTTATGTGTGGACATCAATTACAATAATAAAGTTATTGTAATGCCTCTTCGTATCACGCTCCCATGCACCTGGTTTCATGATCATGTTCACAAACTTTCAATTCATGAATTAACAGCTATTAACCACATGAACATCAGAGACAATCCGCTTCCTCAAGTTCGTGTACAAAATTTGTATCAGGTCTTAAAGGTGCCTTACCTAACAATACATTCCTGAAATTCCTCCATTTTTCTAATGTCCAGCATCGGAGGAGACTTTCCATCAGGGATGCTTCGAGGATGACAAGGATAATAGGGGTTCCGGAGACGATTACCAGTTTCCCGACAACAACTCATATGCACTCTGTTCTGATACATGCAAGACAGAGAGGCAGACATATGCAGGTGTAAAGGTGAGTTGTTTAACAATTCTAGTGATCTGCAGATATATGTTTTGGCCTTACGTTGTTGTAACAGATGAATGGCTCTCCATAGATGAACGACGCGCCAGTAATTGAAAATTTAGTGGGAAGTAAGATGGCCCTCCAGACAATATGTAAGCCATAGGCAGTTGCTGCCACGAGGGGATCTATCAGTCCGATAACGTTTAAATTACATGAAAATGGTATAGCTTCAATTGCTCCAATATGGGTGCATACATTAAAATTAGACTAAATATATAAATACATGTATATAATCAGTATCGGGAGTCGACCATTTCAGCTACACAATGCTGAAATCAAATGAAACGTATCACAAATGTGAAATTTTGTCAATACAAGTGTTCAAAAAAAAATGCAAAAGCTAGTGACGAACATTGTAATAGTATGTATACATATGCTGATTCTGGGAGCAGGGTCCTCACAGGGTCATCGGGCTCAAATCCTATGTTTACGCTTCACGCGACATCCCCATGATTGCTTTCAGAGTCATTCGATCACAGTGACCTACCTTATTGGGTATATATATACAGGTGGGGTATAGTCCCATAACAGAATAGGACTGCATTCTAAGTTTCCATATGTCCCAAAACAGAATAGGGCTGCATTTTACGTTTCCCCAAATATGGATTATTGGAACTTGGAATACTAATAATTAACACCATTTCTGTTATCTCTTTACATTTAGTAGGATAGTTGTTTTAACTCAAATAATCCCAAAATCTGCTGAAGTTTATTTAGTGTTTATCGAACATCTTGGAGCTACACTTATCTTTAAAAAATGTAATGTTTCAAAAGTACTATATACTATATATATTTTTTTCTCAAAAATGAAATATAATGAAAAATTTCGATTGGACCTTTCTAGTAATCTGATACATGACATTCGATTAGCCAAGAGCAGCTTTTTTTCTTCTTTGTATTTTGCAAAGCATTTTGAGAAAAGATTCATGCCGATTTTAACAGTGATAAACTTTAGAATGGGATTACCATGCGTCCTTGATAATTGAACATTATGCAAAGGAAGTCAGTCTGAATGTTTGTAGTCCTACTTGGTAAATAGCACAAGTGTGATTGCTGGAAGAAACGCCGGGATTAAAGTGAAAGTGGGAGCTGCCTACAAACTGTCTCTCTTCTACAGTTCTTTGATATAAGGGATAAACAGAACTGTAGTTTCCCACCTATGGAAGTGAGAAAAGATATGTATATAAGGATATAGATGTCTTTGAATTATTGGCCCAAGAAAGTCACCCATTGAATATAAATTTAAGCCTTTTATAAAAGTGTCTCAAGGATATCGTTAAACATTCATATATAATAGGGAGTTTCGACAGACCCTCCTGAGGAGGCAACCCGTACGCATCGGTGTGGAATTAGGTCACTATGTCAGGTCATGAATAGGTAATGAGCGCGATACCGAGTTCTACTCAGGAGAATCCGTAAGGATGGCACTTGTTACGGGAGTTTTACCTAAGTATATGACGAACTATCCAGCCATTTTACATTTAAAAAAAAGGTTTGGGAACAATATTAAACATGTTGTTGATGTCCTTGCCTAGCAAGTTTGGTCATAGTTAACACTATTATCGCAGAAAGCATGGTTTAAAAAAACACTACTATAGCATCGGAGACCCGGTCAGAGACCGCCATCTTGGGTGCCGACCTGACGGGCTCTCCCTGAGTTTACTCGGTAAGCACACCAACGGCAAGGCGTCGGTCTTGCGTGCGTGTAGGGTCGTCTGCTGAAACTAAATGTGAGGCTCCAGTACGCCCGGGTCACGCATCCCTATTGCAATAAGGATACGGATACGTTTGCGGATAGGTGAGCGGTGTCGAAACTCCCTAATATCGAATCTCTTTGGGCTGGCAGTAGACAACATAATAGATTACACATATCGCCTTTCTTGGAATCAAAAAAAGGTTACCAACAGAAGTGATTAACAACTATTTTAACATTTATCACAGGGACGAACCAATTGTTGGTGTAGTAACAACTTCGGTGACCTTGAGACCTCCACCGCATGCAATATTCTATGCCCAGTGTCTAGGACAGAGGTGTGTGGGGGCGATACTTCCACGAACATTATGGCGGTCGGTGGTAAGGAGCATTAATTTATTTTTGTGACTTCTATTAAATTAAATTTTCCGTAATTCTTATCAAAGATGATATGAGAGGTATTAATCCCATCTGTTTTGGTACACCGTAATATGCACATTACATATTTCAGAAAACGGAAATCTATGGTATAAATTGTTTTTGAATAAATCATGTCTCAAGGATCTTGTTCTATTCTTAACATGTTCTTTGAACGGCATTTTTATCAACTGGCCCTCAGTCTATTTCATGGGACATTTGAAGGCTCTTTCATAGGAAAGGTGTGACACTGTATGTCATAATCGATCCAATCTCAAATATTGGCTTAGGCCGATAGATTCATATAGGCAACTAATGGTTATAATATGAAATCACTGTTATTAAGTAATTATGGTGCGTAGGATGGTGGCATGATTGTCTATAATCACTGGCATTGCACCGGATAACCGACCAAACGACAAGGTAACAATGGGAGCCATTGTAGCAGAAGAGACTCACGATTCTGCCTAGCCGATCCACCGACTAATGCTCGTCACATACTTGCATACACATTAATTCTATGTACAGTATGTTTAGGCCATTGTTTTCCTTGATAGCATCTGTAAAATCTATTAATTTCTGATGATTGAAATAAGATTAGGATGCCCAAACCATCTCTAATGTAATTTGACGCTTAGCATCATTACACTATTATTCGAATGACTTTTTTACCAGAAATATATAATTAGTATGCAAATCTTTACTGTCGGTTGATATAACCCTGTTTTCATAATAGCATAATACCACAAGTATAGTGGGTATTGATCTGCAGAATTAGATTTTTGATAAGTCTTGACTATCTCGAATACTTGGTCGTTGTTAATCCTAATATTCTAGTCAACTGTTAATATAGAAATTACCCTCTGTCCGCCAGGGTCATGAGGCAATACGTAACATGACGTAACATTTTGTTGTAACGTTCTTTTTATTGACACCATCACACGTGCAGCTCGTTGTATCGTTTTAATGAGTCCTGTATTGAATCAACGTAACTGTTAAACTCTTCGACTTTATTCGGATATCTTTCATGCCCTACTACCTATCCATAAATCATACATGAAGATATATCCTTTAGTTATTGTATAACACTATATTTATAGTCCAGTGACGATTTTGATTAAAATTATTTACTGCCAAGTTAGCCTGTGTACTGGGATACTAATTATGACAGCTTGAGTTATGTATAGCTTTCTGATCTGAGCAAAAACGTAATGTTCAGGGTGACCAACCTATTTGATCAAAATCCATGTAATGCATTCTTAATGTAATTCGTGTATTTAAATAATGCATAATGCATGCATGGAGTTGCTCTATGGATGTACGAGCACATTACGCACCGCAAACTTTGTCAGAAGAGACATGCACATACATTTTGTGTTAACGGATTTGTTACTAGAGCTAACTATAGAAGACCTCCCCTAGGGAAGAAAGAAGCATCTTCTTACTGTGTGTATTTAATATAGCAGAAATAAAGATACAATAAAATAATGTATTGAGTTCGGTGACAAATGTCAGACACGTGCTAAGAAGGTTGGCACTGAGTGAAACACATGTCCAATACTACTGGAACAAGTTAAGTTGGTGGCAAAAAGAAATATAAAGTATTATAATTTTTAATCAAAATTGTTTCTATATTCTCAGTTTTTCATTAGAAACGTAAGGCTGCGGTTACAGCGGGGGGGGGGGGGGGGCTAAATATGGAAAGGAGGGCGGACCGGAATATAGACCTGTACACTATTCGTATGTGGTGAAAAATGATGTATAAAGTAATCAAATTTCCTTCTGGTCGCCCTAAACATGACGTTTTTGCTTAGATCAGAAAGCTATAATATATAATTATAATAACTCAAGCTGTCATAATTAGTATCCCAATAAAGGGTAACTTGGCAGTAAATAATTTTAATAAAAATCGTCCCTAGACTAAAAATATAAATGTTACACAATAACGAAAGGATATGTCTACATGTATGTTTTATGGTAGGTAGTAGGGCATGAAAGATATCCGGATAATCGTAAATCTAGTGTAATGATGTACCAAGTAATGCCGTTTTGCATTGCATGATACACGGTATAAAACCATGAAAAGACGGAATAAACATAAAAGGGCCCATTTGCCACGCATTCGGATGAAGAGAAAGAAGTTCGTGTACACACATTATATAGATAGATGCTGTACGGGGATGTACTATCCAAGCAGATGTCGTATTACACAACCTTTAGAATAATAATATGCGTCTCCATTCGCAGTTGCGGATGAAGTCTTGGGGTAAAATTATAGGCGGGTTTGAGGCCTTTTTGTCTAAACAAAAACCCCCAAAGAAATAGTAGGATCTATATCATAGCTAGGGCTATCATAAAAGGAGTTATATCGTGGGACTATATATATGGGGCTATCATGGGCGCTATCGTGGGGCTATGTGGGCCTATCATGGCCGAATAATAAACCTATACGTTATTAAATGAGAGAGTTAATTATTTGGGAGAAAATTATTTGGGAGTTGTTGTATCTAATAAAATATCCGGGAGTTGTTCTATAGTCTTTCTAATCAATGATTCGCATAATTTTGCTCATTTTCGATGCTTGCAAACTTAGGGACGTATTCAAACTGGGAAGACGGACAGCCCAACAACCACCAGCGGTACCAGGCATGTGCCGTACTGGATCATTATAACACGTGGCAATGGAACGATGTCAAATGTACAGAATTTCAGTCAGCCCTCTGTGAAATGAGTAAGTGCTAAAACCCCCACTTCTGTACAATGTCATGGGCGATCTAAACGATTAACTGTACTAATAAACCTTCATTTTAGTTTGTTTATAATTGTTCCATTAGAATTATGACGAATTATTTTGACAAAAAACTCCTTATCGCATAGTTAATATAGAGCAAGTATTTACTGCATTGTATTTATCACGCTTTACATGGTTATTATACCTTAAATGGAAGAAGAATGTTTCGATATAATTATAACTCTCTCTATAAATTTGCAGAGATCGACAACACAACGTGTCTATCAAAAGGGTATTTCTATGATGAGACCTGGGGCTGCTTCACCTTAACCAACTACACGATGTCGTTTTTCTCGGCACGATACTACTGCCATCAGTTGAATGGTCAGCTACTGACCCTGGATTCAGCCAACAAAACCATGTTCTATACAGAATTTCTGAAGGAGACTAACTATACACAACAAGCTTTCTTCTTAGGACTTTCCCGATCTCAATGGAGATGGTCGAACGGTAGGTCCCGACAGAATTGATGATTCATGTATATACAGATACAGAAGGCAGCCATCTTACATTCAAATAAATAAGTTTGGGTATTAAACAGAAAGGCTGAGATATAAGAAATTTAAAAAATAATTATGTCTCGCATTGAAATTTAGCATTGCATTGTAGCTTATTATTTTTGTTAATGACTTTCCTAAAGGCTATAATAAACTAAAGTGGGAGTAACTTGAATGATTTTATTTTATTTAAGTAGTTACTTCTATAGGAATTGTGTTATTTCTGCACACGCAAAATTCGATCTTTGATTAGAAATTGAATCAAGTACAGCATGTGTGAACAATTGTCTCTATGGGGGTAGAAGGAGGAGGACCGGAGGTGGTGAAGGAAAATAAAGCGATAGGAGGAGAGGTGGGGAAGTGGTGCAGTTAGGAGCTCCTATAGGAGATGGAAGGGTGGAGTAGGGGTGCAGTGGGGAGAAGGAGGTTGAAATAAACTACTCTACATATATGTTTCTTTTAAACACCTGTCACCTATCTATGGATACATAACAAGTGCACCCCAAACAAGGCCAGAGATATATCAAATGACCACCCTCTAAAAGTTAAATTAAACCTCAATCTACCTCAGGACAAGATAAACCAATAGGATTTTCAGATAAATATAAAAACAGAGATGTAATAGTATAAATGTAATAAATACAAGATCTGAAAAAGTATCCTCGTGGGTGGTAATAATTTCGTCGGAGGATATAGGAGGACTTTTCAGGGCCGGCATGATGAACAACATTTACCATAGCTCACAACGACCGGATTTGCCAACATAGTGTGTCATGATAATCTCCAAACACAATTGTTTAGCCGGACAATGCAAAACTTAATAAACTGGCTTGGGGCTAGGAGGGATAGGTCAGGAAATTCCACAGAATACAATTTAATTCGCATTGCCTATTTCACCTCTGAGTTAAAAACTTAACCAGACAACCCACGTGAGATGACTGGATGGGCTGATTGCATCACTGGGGTCAATTATCTATATAAAACAGCATTTTTTAAAAGTGTAGTGAATTGTCCGAGGAAGATCTTATAGACTATTATCGATATGACATTGTTATGATAAGGGTTCTTTTGCGCAATGCTGGGTCTGAATAGGATATATATTATAATCATAGCAACTGTAATTCATATCCGTTATTAAGAGTTTTTTTGGTGTGGATTCCATTAGCTACACAGACATTTGTAAGTGTTTTCTGCATGGTCCTATATATACTGCTTTATATATATGCATGAATAGTAGGACGGGGGTTTGACGCCCCCGGATGGGACAATTAGATAACTGATATTACTCCATGAAAATATATATGTTTGGCCTACCTATTTTCTAGGTGGACTGAACGATTCATAACTGCATGCTACTTTATTTACTATGGTAATGCGTATTATAAATGTATTGAATGGAGTTTATAAATATCAATAAAATATCATATTTAACAAGTACAATTGATTCTACATATACTCTAATTAGCTTGTAATTTTGTACCATTTCGCAATTGACGCAGGTGATCCACTATATTTCTCATCATGGGGGTCTAGTCATCCGAATGGAAGGGATCAACCGTGTGCTTCCACTGATCAAGAAGGAAAATGGAACGATGTCCCCTGTACAGCAACTCATTCGTACATCTGCCAGAGAAGTAATTACACTTAAGTCTTACTTAGTGATAGAAACATGATGTTGGAGAAGAGCATAATAGACACACTCCGGACTTGTTATTTTATTTTAGATATTGTATCATCCAAAAAATCGTTGGCTTGTGTCAGTTAAACGAAGGAGATTTTTAAATTGGTCAAACGCAATTCAGTCTTTATGTAATGTAGGGCCGATTTTGTAATAAAAAAAAACCCATATTGGAAGTGGTTAAATTTTGGTTAAAACAATTTTGTTCATGCAGGTAATGTCGCTCGTCTGCCCACAACTACGCCCAAACCGACCACCACCCCTATGCCAACCACTACAGCGAAACCCTTCGTATTCTGTAATACTACTTGCTTCCCTCCATGGTTTGGCGACGATTTTGGGGGCATCGAAAAGGACATTTGTGAGTAAACTGAATTCAACATCTACGTGTGTATCTATTGTCACGCCCATTTTATGCTAAACATATTACCTCATTTGGTTACGTATGGTTACGTAATATCATCAGTATAAATTAATATGAATTATTAATATCCATAATTGTATAATCATAAACATACATTTATAACTAGTTCATATTTATATCTATATAGAGGTTACATTAATAAAGCACAACATGTTATGTAATACCATGCTCATAATTAAGGAAACCATGCTTCGACCTGATTGGCCTACATTATCATGTGGTTACATGTAACTTTACCTGCATCATTACACATATCATTAATAAAGAACCACTTCTTGATGGACCGTTGTGCTGAGAACTACTCTCTTGTCTTCATTAGTGGGCTAAAGACCCACGTACATTATCATAATTAATTATTCCACCTCAGTTCTACAACGACTAGTTCTACGAACGATTCTAGCATATCCAGAGTAATCACTGTATATCACTAGCAAGGTCGGCATATGAACCGGCCAATGCTATACTATATATGGCATGTAATCACTTATGATATCATTATCCTGACCAGTCGGATATAAACTTGCAAGGACTAACAGTTGCATAATGTGTTCTCCTGTTGCTCAAGTCGTGCATTGATAAAGAACTGTGCTTTCTTTTCCAGTAATATATTCGTTGATAGGTGGCGGCACTTTGCTGGGAATCATCTTAGTCGTTATGGCGATATGCACTTATAATATCCTGTAAGTTTAACATATTACCATTCTTGATAATAACAAAAATATTTATAATCTCGATTAAATTTTTTCTATCTTAATGCGAAAGATTTTTTTATATAGAAAGTCTTATGTATTCTTATTGGGAGGCCTATAATTTATTCATCATGCGCTATAAAATCGCCGGTTTATTTGCTATATAAGCGAATGTGAAAACAAATCTTGGATCATTTTAATTAAATTTTATGCCATGCAATATAAAAACAATGTCAAATATTGCATGTATAAGATAACGGAACGATGATAAAGTAATAATTCATTCTTCTATTGCCTTGCTATCCCAGGGTTAAACATTTCCGCAAGAAGAAGGAAAAACGATTCGATTATTTCTTCGGGGTTGACGTTAGCACCCATAACTCCAGCAGCAAGAACCAGTCCTCTACTTCCCCATCTGGGGATGAGAAGACACCAACATTGAACGGTTCCATCCATTCCACTGATAAACACCCACCCAGTCAGACAAATGGTTCAGTACATTCTGAGACAAAAGCTCCCCCGAGTCCAAACGGCATTGTTGTAAAGGCTGACATCGTCCAGGAAACGCCACAGGGTTCATTGAAAGCAGAAGTATTGCCGCCCAGTCCCAGTGCATCAATAGTCTTCACAGGAGCCCTCACACCAAGTGAGGAGAGTTTACTGATGAAGGATACTAGCCAAGAAGTAATACTTTTCCCCGCCGATCTGCCGGCAGGAAAAGCCAAGTCTGGAGTGGATAATAATGGTTTTATTATGCCTGATAATGGTAGTCTAAATCATAATAATCATGATAATGAACATGATTATGTCAACACATCAGTAATTAATGAAACAAATAATAACAGCGGGTCGAATGACTATGTAAATGTAACAAATGATGATGTGAAAGAGTAGAAATCAAACGTGGGAATATTTCAGATGAGAATGTATGCATGAAAATAGGCGAAAGTGACGCGGTCGAAGTATCAAATAAATGTAATTGGTATAAGTAACCCATCTGTGGGTTAATAACGTATGAACCATGGGACAAATGAAACCCACGTGACTGATTGTATTCAATAATGGATTGTTGGAAAGTTGGAGACAAAGTACATAAAACTTTATGAGAAAGCCAGAAAAAGACATGTGTAGGAAAGCCATTGCATGCATGGGGAGTGCGTGTGTGTGAATTATTAATGGATAGTTTTATTAGAAGGAGAGCCAGTATCCAGTGTTCGTTTCTTCCTATAGTGGTGAAGCAAGCATTCACATTTGAGTTCAGTTGTGAATTGAATACAAACAAAAGCTTTTGGTCAGATATGCTATATATATCTGAGTGATATATATTTAGTATTGTACTGCCTACAGTTGCAGCGAATTGGTATTCCACGATTATTATTTATACTGTTTATATGAGAAAAAAAAAGGATTATAATTATGTTACGTATCGGAGATTTTACAAGAAGCTTATGTATATATGAGAATAATTGCAAGGTATGCAATGCATCGTTTTGAAAGACGCGATTGTCAATTCCATCTGTTTCCACGGATCGTTTAAATCGTATTTTTGTTGGGACGATAGCATGAAATCTAACCTGTGATAAAATATGAGTTGATAGTTATGTTAGGTACTCACAGGAAAATAACGCAAATGATACAGTGCGCTGTATGTCCATGCAATACAATAACGAATATATAGCAATTACTAATATAAGTCATAACAGCCGAGAAACAAACCATGACATTGTACAGAGATTATAGAATTGTGTTCTAATTACATAGAGCAATGTTACAAAGTTAAAATATTGTCTGCACCGTCCTAAAGATATACAAAATAACCATTAACACTTTTATCTAACTTATCTATCGATATCGTTTCCTGTATAACTGTGCCATTCCACGTTTCCAAGTTTTCAGGATTCAATGCGTGACTTCAATGAGAATAGCATTTGCGATTAGAAAAGAGAAGAAATAAAGAAATCTGGGTCAAAGACATTATTGTATTTTCATTTTTTCACACATGATACTGGTTTGGTGGGGTCAGCATCGTGGACTAGAATCATTATACGGGTGAAGAACGTATGAAAACAGTTGGACCCGAACTTTGCGTACTCTGTATTGATCAGACTTAAACGTTGTGGACTTAAAGTGAGATACACACAGGTTTACTAACGAGTTGGTGGAAGAAGCGTGAATATTCTAAGCGCCTGAAGCCAACGAGATAGTTAACTGATTTATTATTATATGCTTTAATAATATGAATAAAAAACATTTTTTAGTCATAAAGTTGAATCTTGGCGCTAAACTTGGTAAAAAATACGTTAGTTGCCATGACTACCCCACGTAAATCCCTAGTGGCATATATGCACGGTGCATAGCTCACTCCAGATACGTTGTTCTCAGGGCAATGCATATATGATAAAGACAAAATAGAGACGGGGAACTCTTCCCGTTTAATGACTGATATCCTGTGCAGTCTGATCTACGTTATTTTAAAAGCTAGAGCGTTTGCTTTTATTAATGTTGGTCTCAGCTACAGGGTCTTGTCCCTCCTCATGTGCAGACACCATAGCCAACCACTGCCCTAAACACAATATACAAGTGCGACATCATCTACTTCATAGTAATCGGGGAAACTTCATAATCGGGCTGGTCATTCCAGTTTATAATAAATACATATCCTGGCCCTGCGTGGGCAACGGGAGGTAGTCCCGTTGCCCACGCAGGGCCAGAATTTGGATGCTGCTGGATAGAAGTATTACCAAGAAGGTATATTATAGATATATGTATGCTGCTACAGGGGAATCGATACATTTTAGTCCGATTGAAATTAGACGAGATCACAATCTGAAACGGTGATCTGATGGTCCCCTATATATATGCATCAATAATGTATTAAGTATTAAGAAGTGTATAAATAGGCAGAGAGCAATGGGTGACTGCATTTCCATCTATTATTGATACTATATGGAAGAGACATCTAAGTTTCACTATTCTTTGTATATATGTGCATTGTTTATGTGTATGTGTGTTTTGGTGGGTATATGTATGTGTGTGTGTGCAGGGGAAACAAGCGATATCACATATATATTCGTTTAGAAAATTAAAGAATAGTTATGGAATCATCCACGAAATCAACTATTTGACTAGTGAGATGTAAAAAGAAGTTGGCACCACTTTACGTTAATCAATATTCCTGACGTGGCGAAACGGCATACAAAGGACGTTATAAATGCGTTATGCTATGTTGTACAGCGTGTTTAGTTCAATTGGACCTTTACTAACTATTGAGAGAGTATACGACCATCTATTTCTGAGAGGAAAAATGCTAACGGGGTGTTAAGTGTTTATATAATTTAGAGCCCACTATTTGGAATATCAGCAATGAATGTTTCAGGCAGGCTGGCCTTTGATAACCCAGTCATGCAGCAAGCACTGGGGTGGAGGAGAAATAGCACACCTGCCCACTGGCCTCGGCACAGGATATAATGGAGACATCCATTAATAAGACATAATGCAGTCAGTACATCAGCTCTATCACCTTAGTTCTCTGAAGAGTTGCTTCATTTGTTTGCATGCATAGTCTGACGGGAGTTGGCGACAGCTTGCTATATATAACGATCTCTGTTCGAATATTCCAAGGAGTGCACTGGACTAGCCAATGATATTCATAAAGTCACATAATACCTGAAATGCTGTCCCAGTCTGGAATTATTCCTCATAGTCATACTAACGCAAAACAAATGGGTGTTTTTGTACTTACAGGCTAACCAGCGAGGACAACAATACATCTACCTATAATTGGGACGGAAATGGAAATGTCTTCTCAATACAAGGAAGTGTCTTCTCAATACATGGATAGGACTTCTCAATACATTGCAATGTCTTCTCAATTCACAATATTTTTCTATAATTCTCATTTGTATATTTGCAGGTACATCCGGTAAAAACCTACACTCTGGGACTGCGAACATGATGCTTCCTTATATAATATGTTTATTAGATACATAATATTATTGTAAATGAACCAGATGCCATCAATGTTAATCTTGAAATGTGTTCAGTTAGAAAATTGATCCTTTTTATCCGGATTCACCTAAATTGGTTTCATTATTTTGACCTCATGTTGAGTCCATGCTTGGAACTTTGATTGGAATAATGTTAATAATACTTTTTAAATAGTTACCCCAATAGCCACAACTGAAGCTGCAACAACTACAGTTACTACTGAGGCACCAACAACCACTGTCACAACTGAAGCTGCAACAACTACTGTCACTACTGAAGCACCAACAACCACAGTTACTACTGAGGCACCAACAACCACTGTCACAACTGAAGCTGCAACAACTACTGTCACTACTGAAGCACCAACAACCACAGTCACTACTGAGGCACCAACAACTACAGTCACTACTGAGGCACCAACAACTACAGTCACTACTGAAGCACCAACAACCACAGTCACAACTGAAGCTGCAACAACTACTGTCACTACTGAGGCACCAACAACTACAGTCACTACTGAAGCACCAACAACCACAGTCACAACTGAATCTGCAACAACTACTGTCACTACTGAGGCACCAACAACCACAGTCACTACTGAGGCACCAACAACCACAGTCACTACTGAGGCACCAACAACTACAGTCACTACTGAAGCTGCAACAACTACTGTCACTACTGAGGCACCAACAACCACAGTCACTACTGAGGCACCAACAACCACAGTCACTACTGAGGCACCAACAACTACAGTCACAACTGAAGCTGCAACAACTACTGTCACTACTGAGGCACCAACAACCACAGTCACTACTGAAGCACCAACAACTACAGTCACTACTGAGGCACCAACAACTACAGTTACTACTGAGGCACCAACAACTACAGTTACTACTGAAGCACCAACAACTACAGTCACAACTGAAGCACCAACAACTACAGTCACTACTGAGGCACCAACAACTACAGTCACTACTGAGGCACCAACAACTACAGTCACTACTGAGGTACCAACAACTACAGTCACTACTGAGGCACCTACAACCACTGTCACTACTGAAGCTGCAACAACTACAGTCACAACTGAGACACCTACAACTACAGTTACTACTGAGGCGCCAACGACTACAGTCACAACTGAAGCTGCAACAACTACTGTCACTACTGAGGCACCAACAACCACAGTCACTACTGAAGCACCAACAACTACAGTCACTACTGAGGCACCAACAACTACAGTTACTACTGAGGCACCCACAACCACAGTAACTACTGAGGCACCTACAACTACAGTCACAACTGAAGCACCAACAACTACAGTCACTACTGAGGCACCAACAACTACAGTCACAACTGAAGCACCAACAACTACAGTCACTACTGAAGCACCAACAACTACAGTCACAACTGAGCCACCTACAACCACTGTCACAACTGAAGCACCAACAACCACAGTCACCACTGAGGCACCGACAACTACAGTCACTACTGAGGCACCAACAACCACAGTCACAACTGAAGCACCAACAACTACAGTCACTACTGAGGCACCAACAACTACAGTCACTACTGAAGCACCAACCACTACAGTCACAACTGAGGCACTAACAACTACAGTCACAACTGAGGCACCAACCACTACAGTCACAACTGAAGCACCTACAACTACTGTCACTACTGAGGCACCAACAACCACTGTCACTACTGAGGCACCTACAACCACAGTCACAGCCGAGGCACTGACAACCACTGTCACAACTGAAGTACCAACAACTACAGTCACTACTACAGAGGCACCAACAACTACAGTCACTTCTGAGGCACCTACAACCACAGTCACAACTGAAGCACCAACAACTACAGTCACTACTGAGGCACCAACAACTACAGTCACTACTGAGGCACCAACAACTACAGTCACTACTGAGGCACCAACAACTATGGTCACTACTAAGGCACCAACAACTACAGTCACTACTGAACCACCAACCACTACAGTCACGACTGAGGCACCAACAACTACAGTCACTATTGAACCACCAACCACTACAGTCACGACTGAAACACCAACCACTACAGTCACGACTGAAGCACCAACAACTACAGTCACTACTGAGGCACCTACAACTACAGTCACAACTGAAACACCAACAACTAAAGTCACTACTGAGGCACCTACAACCACAGTCACAACTGAAACACCAACAACTAAAGTCACTACTGAGGCAACAACAACTATAAAGCCTGCACCTGGAGCTAAATTTGTAATGGATTTATTTGGTATGCATTTTCTGTAAATATTTTACACTAGATTTAACTGAACAAATTTGAGAATATCCACAACTTTGAAAGGCATTCCGTTTCTTCAATATAATATGTTTCTGAGGTATCGAAAACAACTACGATGAATTTCTATTACATTTAGATGATCCTGAAGAAATTGTAGAATGTGGATCTTTTGAGGCAGGATCAAATATGGTGTTGAGGAAGGAAAAAGAAGTATCCATAGGTGGAGATGCTGTTGATATGCATTGCAATATTGGGTTTGAATTTCATTTGGACATATTTCACATGCAAAGGCGGTCTTTGGTGTGCCTTCAAGCTGGACAATGGCATACATTTAGACCAGAATGCATACGTAAGTAAAAACATGTATTGAAGCATTTGAAATACTGATTTAAAAGCGATCTCTTGATGGCACTAATCTTCTTATATTCATTAGCCGAGAGAATTATGATGTTTTGTCCAATTCCAGCCGTAACCTGTGAAATAGTATTACCTCATGGGGAAGGTAAGGTACAGATAGGACATGGCCAACAGTTCATATACACTTGCCCCCTGGGAACCGTGGCCACCAATGGACGGGGGAATCAGACCACGTATTGTAATTCTGATGGGGCTCTTATTTACCATTTATCTCCTTGCGCTGGTAAGTGTATTAATATTCAGATGTCTATTACAAATGTTGTATGCTTAGAATAGGGCAATTTTGGAATACCCATTATCCTTTAGAATTAATAATCGCAATTAACTACACTGGAAAATTAGTATTATTTACTGATTTCACTCTCTTCCTGTTAATAGTAAACAACTGTGGCGCCTTGCCGTACATAGACTTTGGCCAAGCCCTTCGATATGAAAATTCTCTTCATAAATCAAATGCAACGCTTCAATGTAACCCTGGCTATCGATTCCCTAGTGGCCTACAGGAAATGATTTTGACTTGTGTAGATGGTGAATGGATAAGTGATAACGAACTCATTTGTGAAGGTATTCCATTTGTCAGTACTATGGCAATACTCCTTGCCCATATGAAACTACTTTATAACACCTAACTGTATGAATATGGTATTTTATGAGAAATATAATATTCTTATGCTAATGTAAATTGTATAGATCAATGAAAGCAGTGAATAAATTTCTTTTCAGAGAAGCTATGTTCGCTAATGAACGATGAAGGATATGGTTCAATAAATACAACTAAACTTTTGATCGGAACTTATGTTCTTCTTAAGTGCTTTGATGGTTACATGTTCCCCGAAGAAACCATTGAAACAATTAGACACTGTGACGAACTGGGAGAATGGAGTAAAAATATTTCAATATCACATTGCCAAGGTAGAGATTTCATTTTAACCAAACGAAATAATCATGCTTGTTCGTCTTCAGTAAGTTGCCTCTAGCCCAACCACCCAACAAGGTTATGGGCAACGTCCACCTGACCTAGCCAAATCTGTTTCCCCTCCCTCCCTCCCCGACACTTACCCCTGAACCTAGCATCTTAACATTCAGATACCCATTGTAAAAAGATTTCCCAATAGTGTCATCTCAATGTGCATGCCTATACTATTATACCTACATTGCGAAATCTTCTATCCCATGTCCAAGCAAATCCTAGGCTAATAAGAACATTATAAATAGTTAGACAGAGCACTGGGCGGAAAACCATCGTTGTTCCTTGTTGAATTTTCTCCACTGAGCTCATATATCTAGATAACATTTTACCCTGTAATATATTTGACATTGTACCTGCCTTAATTTGCGAAGATGACAATTTACATTCTAATACTGTAAAAATACTAGTGTTTCCTCTCTGACATATCTATCAACAATAGCTGAATATTTGAGCCACTATGAACAATATGATATCCTTATTTTTCAGAGGTTAAATGTCGGAAATTGGTTCCGAATGACTTTCCAAATGGCACTATTCTGCAGCCTACATCTGTAACTTATAATAGTAAAGTGACGATCACGTGTCTCAATTCAATGAGATTCCCTGATGGGTCTGAATTGACAGTTATCACCTGCAATGGCACAGGCTACTGGCATCCGATGCCTGGAGCCTGTGACGGTAATCAGAAGGGCTACATCAGCACTTATAAATTCTGATACATTCAAAACAATATCCAAAACAATAGTTATTTACTAATTAATACAATTAGTTCATATTGCTAATTTATCTAGTATCAATTATCATGGTGCCAAAGGTGCCAATGAAACAACTTCGGCGGAGACAGTCATTCATTTGTTATTTGGTTAGCCATGGAATTACCCGTGTAAAAGGTTTTGCGATTTGATTAAGGGTCTACATTTAGCCATCTTGCTGATAGGCTAGTGAGATAATTCCTTATTTTATGTTCCAGTTGGACGATGTGGATCCCTAAAAGATGAAAGCCTACCTCAAAATACAATATATGATGGTCTCGATGCCTCAGAAGGATCAATAGTAACATATCAATGTGAGCAAGGCTTTGCTTTCTCTGATAGCCAATCACAGCATACTGTTGAATGCACTGAGGGGAACTGGATAGGAATCAAACCAAGCCTTATGTGTCGGCGTAAGTTTGATTACTCTTTCTCCTAATTGTTTTGTTTTTTTGTAACAAAGATGGTTTAATCTACAGGGCTACAGACGAAAATAGAAATAATGTTGTTCAAGGATGTGCCCTTCATTTGATTTTGAATGAAAATGTTTCCAAAGCAAACCAATCTGAGACGATCGAGTAAAAGGAAAATAACAATTGAAGTTGGGCTAGCTGACTGTCTGTTTCTATTTATCTGAGTGTATCAGTATTTCTATTTACTGCTGGGAATCATGTCGGACTCGGTAGAGAAGAAAAATCGAAATAATTGTTTGATGTGACAAGGAGTCACTTTCAAACCTACTTCACGAGGTTGTAAGAATGTATTGTGTATTCAGTTTCGCTACATATTTCTTTTCTCTGTATTAATCTGATAATGTTACATTATAGGTAAAAGATATAAATTGATAGAAGTTTATCAGTTTTTCTTTTATTTATCAGGATTGACTGAGAACAACGTCCATGTGATGTAATATGTTAATTTACTGAATAAACATCTTTAAAACTAAAAAAGAAAAAGATTAGCCTATGTCATAATTATTTCGGAGATCAACAGGAAGTTTACTAGCAAAACCTCAGTAGATTATGTACTCTGAATTTTAACTTCTAAGCCATATCAACCATATAAATGAGAATGACAGTATGTAAGGTAAGCATCTAACTGTATCCACAACGTCCTTTTAAGGCTTTTTTTTTATGAATTTGAATTTGTTGGAGAACTTACACTTGAGCCCCGTGTGCTGCTCTAATGTTACTAAAGAGCGGAGTCCACTAAGGAGGTGCGCCATAAGATGATTGGATTCATCCAATATTATCCGCAGAACCTGGCGGACCAATGATAAAGCAGACGCTTGACGGCCAAGTGTGTCTACTGGCGGGACCCGTCGACCCGCCAGTCCGCCAGTTCGGCGTCTCCTTAGTGGACACCGGGTCTAACCTTATTTTGTTATTTCAGGACAGTATTGTACATCTCCATCATTCAATTCATTCCAACGATTGAATGACTCTCCTAAAGGCAAATATGCACTAGACACTACTATCTCTTACACCTGTGAAACAGGATATGTTTTTGAAAGTAAGTCGAAAGATACAATCCGAAACACAACGTGCATCGACGGAACCTGGGAATCATTTGATAATTGCACAGGTAACTTATTATAAAATAATAGTTATGATGAAGATATCAGAAATATTTTTGTTAACATGTAGTTCTGTATCGGTCATGCTTTTAGTTGATAGGCTACACAAGTCTCACACCATAATACTATTTTTGGGATGCAATCTATCTATTTTGTTAAGTATATATTTTCCATTAATTTAGGATCGATAACATGCGCCATCTTATATACATGTACCGTATATTTTTTATCTTGCATTTGACTACAGCTGTGCAGTGTCCTCTCAACGTACCCACCTTTAGCAAGGTCCTAACTACTAGAACTCACATCTTGTATAACGAGACAATTGTAATAATGAGCATCAAGGGTTACTGGCTCTCAAAGGATGTTTTTCAAAGAAAACATACCTGCCGGGATGATGGGAATTGGGAACCTCTAATGCATGCAAAATCGCATGGTAAGTATCATTTAATAGCTTAATTCGAGTGTAAGTACAGGTACTATAAAGTGTAACGTAAAATAAAATAAAGTACACTTTCTGACCGTATGCTTTTTACCCCCATTTAAAGCTACATTCTCATTCTCTTCATTCTTTGTCGACCAAAATTCATGATTTCCTAATTAAGTATATTCTTTTCTGAGAGATCCGAAACTCCCTGAAATATAACATTAAGGGATTCTGTACTGTATTTCTTTGGTCTATGGTTTCATAACTGTTCAGACTTATATGCCGAGGTACTTATTTAAGCTACGTTCTCAACTAACTTCCGTAAAAAAAAATGAAATTGTGTGTAAATTTAGTGGTCTATTCATTCCAGACCCATCCCAGATGGAGTATTAAAGGATTTTGACATGTTCTCCTTTGTGTAAAATTGCATTATCTCCCCAAATAATTATGTAGAGGGCCCGCCAAAAATATAAGGATACCACTGGCTAGATAGGTATATGAAGAAGCCAACTAATTGCACTATTAATCCCATTTAATCCAGATTGTCACTGTAGATCAGCAAAAAACAAAATCATAAAAATATTCGAGAAAAAGCTATTCAAGAAAAAGCCATGATTTCATGAAATTCGATGAAATTTGAATTTGTCTTCATTTTCTTTATTTGAATCTTCAATTCTACAGTACTCAGGATAAATGAAAGAAAAAAAACGAGAAAATATTTTGGGTGGGAATGCAGCTCTAACCAACACGCAAGGCAAAACAGGTCGTCTTATGTAGCCGATGTTGACCTCAATATAGTGGATCATCAGCCTGAGGATTATTTGTCGTTTATCTATAGTGAATTAAAAGATACAATATACTAGCATTGCAATTCCCAGGCTTTAACTTTCAACTTATACGAATCTCGACTTGGTATTTCTAACTGCGTTCAGTACTTTATTTAAGCTTTTCTCACTCTGTTATCGCTCGTGCACACACTCCATCACCTTTCTGCCGCTGTTATTACATGATCTTGTAAACAAATTTATTATTATATTAAATATTGTTGGTCAGGGTTCAGATGGCACCTTTAAAGGGTATCCTTATGTTTTTTAGTGGTGAGATGCCAGAGCATAGCACTCCTAGAGGGCTACACCGCCAATGACACAAGCATGGAATTTGGAGTTTATGTAAACTATTCTTGCAATAAAGGCTTTTACTTTGTCAATGGAGATTCCTGGGGAGTCACTTTATGTTCAAAGAACGGATCCTGGAGTCCACATTTGATGGCATGCACCGGTAAGTTCTCTAATATTAGGCCTATGGATATATATATATATATATATACTAATATATATAAGTTGATATTCAAAATGTCCTGCGATTGTAGTATTGCCGTTAGATAATTAGGTCAGTCAATACATTATTCGAAGTCATTCTCATTGATACTATCTTCAGTTGTATCTAATCCGATGATTTAATCCGTCATTTTTATGCAGAATTAAAAATTGTGATACCTCCAAAGGAAGCCGAAGCATCGGCATTGCTCGGGACTGTCGCAGCAAGTTTCGTCTGCTTGCTCTTCTGTCTCATCATAGTTTCTGACATGCCAGCTCTCTTCCTTGGAATATTGACTGGGGTGGATAATATTTTCTCCACCAGGTTCTCGGCGCAGAAAAAGGAGGTCGTTCCCAAGGGATACGTGTCTCCAAAATGTCGTAGAATAGAAAATAATTTCCACAAAAGCGATGATGATAAAGACGTGGTATCACTGATAGATCCGGAAGACATTGAGGAGATCACCTTGAAAGACTAGATTTTTTTTATATATGAAATATGAAATTGATGATATACAAATTCTTAGGAATCCGATAAACTGACATTGAGTTTATTATTTAATTGTGGTGGTATTGTTATGTAGACCTAAAAGGCTATTACAAATACTACCATCGTGTGAGGGTCGTTATTGCTTGTTCTCCTTTATTCATATATATACAATGGGCGATTAGAACCTGAGATTGTAGGGGGGTCCGGGTGTGTGCACTCTTAGGTACAAACCTCGGCGGCCTGGCTGGCCAGGTGGTCCGAGATCCTTGGTATTAGGTAGGATTGTGGGGCTTATGTAGACAGTTCTTGTTACAATAACACCCTTGTCGAACAGTACTGGTATTACTGCCTTTCTTCCATTGTTTTAACGTAGCGTGGTTAAGGGATACGAATCCGATCGAGATCACTACACAATATTTATGTTGGAAAAAAAGAAAAGCTTACGCAGGTCCAGTGAATTATGTTGAAGTTTTAACCTAAAGGAAAACTGATATTCAATAAAATTAAAAGGATGTGAGAAAAACGTTTGTTTGTTTATTATCCATTCATTCATTAATTCGCTTTCTGCCCAGACGTAGTAAGTAGAAGTAGCAGGAGACGTACTTCTCATAGTGCTCACAGTATAATACCCACAGTATACTCATGGGTAATTACCGTGGCACTCATCCTAGTACTCATCCTAAAAATCATCCTTAGTAGTCATGCAGGCAAACGTTGCCCCTGTAAGATATTTTAACCCACGTGATAACACATGCATCATTTCGTTGGTTGCTGACCATGGTGGGCCTCTCTTACCTATACTTATATTATGTTGACTAGGAAGTTCCATATAATACACTGGGAGCCCTACTTTGATGTCCGTTAGGAATGTATCTCCTATCATGTGGTCTGTGTAGATAACTCTCCGATATCCATAGATTGCTATAGATCTGAGATCTATAGATCTCTAAGAGAGAAACACTTATAGGAAAAAATGTTGCAATGTTGTGGAAAAAGCAGAATTATTATGAGCCTTTTATGTATATCAAAATGAATTCCTTATAACTATAACCCTTTTCAACCCATAATAGTTAGTATATAGTAAGGAAATATTGATATAAGAACAGGGAAACGCAAAAAAAATAACTGTAGCAGACATCAACTCTTAATTATGAATCCATATAAAGAAGGTATAATGTTGATTGATTCATTTCTTTTTTCATTTGTCCTTAGTAGGGACACAGCCAAAGGCAATGGGGCACATAGTCTTGGAGACATCCATGATCTTGCCGCACAGCAAAAATAGTGATATTCCATTGTAAAATTCAGGACTCAACTTTGAGTTGTCTTGAATCTTTATTTTAATTCTTTATTCAGAAATGCACCAGCCACGCCCCCTACTGGCTCAGAGGCCTAACCACCTTTCTTCCCGCCACACACTCATGAACTTCTTTTCATCCTCCAAAAACACGCACCTGGGTTACCATCATTGCTATCTTAAATCCTTATCACGTGGGAGGGAGGGGGAAGGGAATGGCCAGCAGGTCAGCAAGGGGAGGGGGTACTGATCAAGAGCGGGAGGGAGAGGGGAGGGGAGATAGCGGACTGACCGGGACATGGTGACAAGGTGTTGATTGGGGATTGTTCAGGCATGATGCTGGTCACTCTTGCCTCGTATCCAACTAATTTAATTATTGTAAACTTGTGGCAGATTGGATCCTTCATCTATCAAGGTAATTAATTGGTCCAGTCAGGATAAGCCAATCAGCCCAGGCTCTGTGTAATCGCTGTAATCTGTCTAGTATTTAAGCAATAAAATGATTACACCGATCCTCTTCTACTTGGTTCGGTTCTGGCTTTGAAACATACTTCTCTGTGTGTTGCATGGATTCATTTCTCGCTCAACTGCTGACTCTAAATTTATATTGAAGAATGATTTTGAATTCTTCACCATTATCTGCGTTATCTTTGTGCACAGCCTCATGCTTAGTCATAGTTGGTGATTCTTTGGTAGTCCTAAAAACAACCAGACGGCGCCACTTGGTCAGAAGAGTGCATGAACAACTACATTTCTATTCTCAGGAAAGGGTGGGGAATTCTTAAGCTATCAAGTAATTATAGGATTTCGGGATATGTTGATCAATTCGGTTTCCTCAGGGATTTATAATATCACACTATATGAATAGCATATCAAATAATATCAATCACATCAGGATAAATGAGCCTGGCTTAGATAACGAGCTGGCACCAGAGGCCCCATAGGGATCAGCCAGAAGAGGACGTGTAAGTAAACGTGTTAGTAAATATATATGCTGATATCAAAATATGCAAGACTATCTATTTATTGATCTACATAATGTACATCAGCTATACCACCATGCTGCTTTCAAGAAAGAGAATGGAACGAGGTCCTATGACAATGATTGTACTTGTCATTTTAGAGTATATCAACATTGATATGCATTACAGTGGGTCCTCAATTTAATGGATTAATAATTATAATATCATCAAATACTTATTTCTTTGGTTATGGAAAGTCATGAAATGACGTGAAACACAATAAAGCAGGTCAGGAGTTTTCTACTTCAAATCTTAGTTTGAATTATTGAACGTCTTGTGGCTTAAAAATGTTACTAATCTATTTTGCTTTTACTCAGATTAATTAAACCATTCACATTGTAATATAATCAATGTCATTCAATGAGATTTTTGGGAGGGGAGAGGTGGTGGGGTGGGGGGAGGAGAAATCAATTATCCAATTCCCAAGTTCCATATCAAACAAAAACCACCACAGTACAAGGTTCCTTTATGTTATCCTTCCCCTTTAGAGATGCATGGGGTGATCGTGACAAGACATGTACCTTTTCATGTAATGACTTATCAGACTTCAGGTGGCGCCACTTTCCGGCAGGACTACGGACAGCGTATTGATAAGTAGTATAAGGAAATGTCAGGTGATGTCAGGTGATGTAAACCTCTGCTGTTGAGCAAAGACGTATTATGTCTGTGTTGTTCTTTTTAACAGATCATTATTCAGGATTCATTAGCAGATACCCTCTCACTTTATTACTGTTTTTCGTTGTGTCATGTGACAATATCATTGTAAATAAGTTTTTATATAATAAGATAAACCCCAAGGCACATGATGACTTTCCACTTGGAGGCGCTGCATTTCATCTTGTGCACATTTTTCTTCGAAACTGAGAAATTATGTGTACGTATTAGAATTATGATATCTGTAGTGATCTTTCGGATCCGATCCGCTCTACTACGCCGATAAAAGACTCAAACTAGGATAAACCTTCTGCACAGCTTTTATTAGCTTTCACAGGGCAATCTCCCCAACGACTTGACCAGTCGAGATGGTCCGGCCACCTCGTTAATCCTACACCAACACAGCTATGGTGTCTTATCCGCGGGTCGATGAACATAACCACAGGAATAATAACCTTTCTCACGGATGTTACATACAACAGCATGGTACAAGAGGTTTGTAATAGAAACATAACGAATGACATACATAAAAGGTGATATAAGAATAATAGGAAAACTTCTTCCTAGAAAGGTAAAACTGATAATATAAGCTGGTACTGCCCACTGGGTTAGTACAAGCGTACCAACCTCAGCGGACAGCACCACACAACAGTAAAACTGGACACTAAATGTCCCAGACCTTCTTATATGATACCCAAACCCACTACAATATCTATGATATAAGTATTTCTTAGAATTAGTCAGGAAATTGTGCGAAAAGTTCAGCGCCCCCTTACGGAAAAATATGCAGAGCATCATTAAGCATATAAATTCATGCGCAACAATTAGACGGCTATCTTTTATTTCGAATTGAAGTTATAACAGCTATAATGATTATAAACTTAGGCAACCAATTTGAATTTGGGCCGTAGAAGATAGTAAATCCTCAGTACTGCCTGAGTTACTCAACTCGGATTATGACTGCCAAACTATGAATAAAACTTCACATGGACGCCCAAAGCTTCTTCGCCTAAATTTGGAATTCTGCTGCCGTTGTACAACATTGATTTTCAGAGTTTATAGATTTAGATATTTTTTATCCAGGAAACATACATTTCGTTCAAAACGATGTTTCCAGTAACGCCTGATTTTACACAAAAGCATTTTTAAGTTACTACAAAAAGAGTAGAATTATCGTATTGTTATCAAATAAGATGATACAGGAGTAAATACCAGTCTCATAATCTCTTTAGTTAATGACAGTACATTGATCTAATTACTGGGATACAATTCATATTATACTACTATGGCGCATGAAATAGGTAAAGATTCGATATTTTCGACACCTCTCCATGGGGAGGTGACGTGAAATTGTCAACGAAACGCAACATTTGTATAATTGTACCAGCCAAGCATTGGAAATAATCTAATTGAAATAATTAATGGTAGGTTTAGATATTGAATATATTATGATATAGCACAACGCATGAAATGCTTTCTAGATGGTTTTATTATCTGGCTTGTCCGGAAAATGATATCTCCCAGGTGAAATAAAATCTTCAAAAAAAATATATATTTAAAGATTCTCTTATACTTAATGTGTTTCTCGTGATGTGACAGGATTAGTTTAGATTAGAAAACATTTGTTATTCAATTCCTGTCATTGCTTTAAGAGGGCATATCTTCAGCTTTAAGGAGGTTTTCAAGCCCTCTTGTGCTACAGTACAGCGTTTCAGTAGTGGACAATGTCGTTTCCGTCGATGACTGGCAGGGATTCACTACTATTCACCAGTTCTTAATCTTAATAATCGGATAACATACCATAACGGAATTAGTACAATGTCATTTTTTCATATGACCATAACTTTATATATTAATAATAACGTTCTTCTATAGACAGTTTGCTTTTTAATTTTAGTTTCAGTGTTTTATTATTTAAAATAAAAGTTTTAAATTTTAAGTTTTAATGAGATTTCAATGTCTACACCCATATATTTGTACATTGTTACTTCTTGTAAGGTTTTGCCATCAAAATCCAAGGTGTTACCTAGGGTATGGGGTAAGTTTTGGCGTTCCCACCCCGATCTAAGAGCTTGGCTACTGAAAAATGTCTGTATTTTGGAATGACAGATTATTTAAATGTCTGCCTATGAATAACATTGACATAATTCACAACCACCACAGACAATAATATCCACTTTATCAATGTTATTTTTATTAATATTATCAACAAAGTCAGGAAAAACATTGTTGTGATAAAAGTGATCTTGTTATTGTATTTGTTTGTAACCAAAAGGATAATAGAGTATTGTTACCCATCCATTTCTACGTTCCGAACATTAATAATAATTATTAATGATGAGTTGAGATAAATTGATTAATATTCTTCCTTATTTGTTGTTGACGTCTCCAGATTTGGTCTAATTGTCCTCAAATTGAGTTGAAATAGTCATATATGCACTTTCAGACATGATATACCATTGTTAAAAGATTAAAAGATGCGAAATAGTCTTTAGAAACGTTGGTAATTATGAGAGTAACCGTGTTATACAACAAAAACAGTGGTTACATTTCCGTTGATTAAATGTCAACCTTTCAACAAACGCATTCAAAGGATTCCTGGTTGCAATTTAAAGATTGAAGGTCTTCCCTGATCCAAATCCTTGGATGACAAATAGAAATGTAGCATTGCTCATTTGTCAACGACTGATGAATAAGATGGGCAACAAGCAATTTACTCCTGAGCCCAACTTTTTCTTTGCAAAAGAATGGATAGCTATAGGCTTTAAGGACCACCGCAATTCCAACTAAGGCTTCTAGTTCTAGCCTAGTCCAGAGCTAATCTCGAAAAGTTCCTCCATGATAATACCGTCACTTTATTCAATGATTCACGCATTTTATCTGCTAAGTAGGAGTGCCGACGTCAAGCAATCTATCAATTCCTTTCCCTGCCTCTGACAGCCCCTTTAATCCTTGCTGTGCCGACCACCAAACATGTTTGGGATGACTCCCATTAACGTCTCCTTCATGGGCCCAGCCTGAATGAGAAACTAACACTTGTACAATTGCCTTCCTGTTGCCGTGGCAACCTAAGAAATGTAAATAAAGGCTACAGAAAGAAGACCCGACACCTCCCTCTGAGGGCGACGCTTGGGGCTGCAAGAAACTAATGTCACATAGAATTGTAAAGGAAGCTTTCATTGAGTCACTGAAGTGTTTGTCTGAAGATCCTCAATCTAATCTACAAACGTGTAGTATCAAAGAAATCCATTTGACGATCTTGATTTAACTTTTTGGGCAACAAGAATATGGCTAATTTGAATGTGATTTAAGCCAAACGATAAGTCAAAGCCTACAAAGCGGGCACCACAGTTGCACAAACGAAGCAAGTCTGTGATCTGTTGCCTTCAATAAAGGAGGCAATTCGGACACCGTCCAGGGTCGCTACCGTATGTGAGGCTATAGCGGGTACGTAATTCCTGAAATAAGACGGATTCTTTTTGTCAAGCAGGTGTTGATATATGGGTTTAAATTGCTATTTCAGCTATATTGGAATGTATGTATAATGGTCAAAAGTAAAAAAAATGGATCAATGTTTGTCGTTTTCAGTGTTTCCAAATTCAAGTGTTCATAGAGCAAAAACTGTTTGTGCAATTCCTTTTATTTTTACCCAACTAATTACCCAATGTCTTTGGAAGATCAGGCTTTAATTGTGGCTGTTTTCTGAAAAAGTTTATGGAGGTTTTAATAAAGGAGGAATTGAACGTTTAATGCACATGTATAATTATCAAGTTCCTGTGAAAATTATTTCTTTAACGTTTTAGTCATTTTTCAAAAGGTCAGAAATGTTCCAAAAAGTGGTGACCAACGTATGTACATTCAGGTGTCCTCCCTCCCATAGTTTTCACTTCTAAGGCAAATATTTGTTATGGGGATGGTGCGCTATACTGCAAAAATTTGTTTATTGAATGATGATTTGCAAAATAGTTGCAAAATAGTTTTTAATATGTCTGAATGGATGTCATGTCTACTCTCTCTCTGTCATGTATTATCTCTCTCATCTTATATCTCATATTGTAAGTGGCTCTCCGATCTGCTTCCTATGAGTGCTACCATGCTACTGGCAGTCAGTATCCAATACCTTCTGTGCCCTTAGTGACGATCTCAGTGACGTCATAAAGGGGTGCCCAGGTGACTCGGAGATGATCTCCAAGTGATATTGAGTGTTATGAATTTGTTAGTAACATAACAATCAATGAGTAATTAATTATGTTTAACCTCTTCCATATTTCAAAAAGTGAAATGAAGTATAAATTATACATAATATACTGCTTCTAATACTGGAGCAGTATTATTTGGCACAACATGGTTTCGCTTAGTATAGCTCATCAGGCACACAACTTAGCCTCATTACAGGTTAGTTTTATTAGGGGATATAGGGTTATGTACCCTACAAATTGATGTTGATTTACTGAAATGATGTCAGAAGGAATAAAATGACAATATCCACCCAAATGGTGATTTATTATTATGTTTAGAGTTTATCCCAAACTAGAAATGGGTTGTAGGGTACCCATTTTTCCGATCACTGGCTAGCCTCGTGTAGGTAACAAAAACCCAACCAAGTGATAGTTAGTACCTATAGTGAGTATAAGTAATTAGTTACTAATCACAATGATTATTTACTGGTATTTATATTCTGTGTAGAGATCCTTTAGTGAAAGGGTATCTAATACTCAGAGATATATGCTCATGGAAGAGTCTGGAGCTCATAGAGATTCGGCGTGATGGCCCTGTTGCTATTGATGGGTAGACATTTTTTTTATCATCTTATACCTCATGTCTTCTCTGTCATGTATTCTCTGTGTCATCTCTCTTATGTCTTTTCTCTCTGTGTCTTCTCTATCATGTCTTGTCTCTCTGCCTTATCTCTCATGTCTTCTCTCTTTCATGTTTTCTGTCTCATGTCTTCTCTCTCTAGCTGTCTCTCTCTTCTCTCTGCCTGTCTTTCCTCTCATGTCTTCTGTCTCACGTCTTCTCTCTGTCATGTCTTCTCTCTTTATCTTCTTTCTCTTATGTCTTCTCTCCCATGTCTTCTCTCTCTCATCTCTCATATCTTCTCTCTCATGTCTTCTCTTTCTCATGTCTTCACTCTCTTTGTTTTCTCTCTCATGTAGACCTTCTCTCTCTGTATCTTCTCTTTGTATCTTCTCTGTATTTTCTCTATCTCTCAATCTTCTCTGTCTATCTTCTCTCTCTCCTGTCCTCTCTCTCCTGTCGTCTCTCTATCATGTCTTCTCTTTCTATGTCTTCTTTCTCTTATGTCTTCTCTTGCTCATGTCTTCTCACTCATGTCTTCTCTCTATCAACCTCTCCCTCCTGTCATCTCTCTCCATCTCTCTCATGTCTTTTCTCTCACATGTCTTCTCTCACTCAGTCTTCTCTCTCCCTGCCTTCTTTCTCTGTCTCTTCTCTCTCTGTCACTTCATCAATTTAGTGGTTTATGACTCATTCCCCTGTGATACATCACATATATATAAGAATTTCTGCAATGTTTTCCTAATATTAGATCTACCTTTTAACACGTTTATATGACTTCAAAAAGGTACCATAATTCGATGAATGGTAAAGGTAACAGATCATTTAAAAGGCTTTCTTAAATAACTAATTAGCTAAAATAGTAGATAAAAACTCAAAAATAAATGTAAAATATTCTATCACTTAGATATGCTGGGGAAAGAACTAACAATAATTATCAGAATTGTGATACCCATGTCTACATGCAATACCAACGTGATAAACCAATGGGACAGTCATAATTCTTTCAGAATAATGCAAATCATTCAGTTTTAATGCTTACATATAATATATTGCAAGTAATTCTGAGTGTCTACAATATTTTCCTGAGTTTAGATTTTAATTAAAGGCCGTTTAAATTAATTATTGAAAGATTAGATAATTCAATAATCACAAAAAAGAGAGTATATTAAATTTGATTTCCTGAAATATGCCAGACAGTTAGGGCATAAGAAAGAATTGCAAAATAAAAAAATAGTGTATGTCTAAAATGTTTTGGGGAGAGAAAAACCACTTATTACCATGTATAGTTATGGTAGTAATCAAGGCACCAGACCCATACTAAACTGAGAAGGGTATTTATCTTGATCCAGAGCGACAATAATATAATCAAGCTACTGGGCTTCAAAATACATTAAATGCATAGACTGCGATTACAGAGATACCAACGTGATACACATTCAAATATATATGTATGTCTCCTACAGTTATGGACATATAGCCTTGAGATTTTACACATTTAAAGGAACCATATGCCCCACTAAAGTGACGAAAATTAGATGTAAAGATAAGGATATAGGATATGAAACACTCAACATTCTGTATACTTGTTAAATACTTAGATATGCATAACCTTTTTTTCTGTCACGCGAAGATTTTATATTAAGGACTAAATACGAAGGTTATTGTGTCTTCTTTAAACCTCAGCTGTGAAACGTGGAAAACATAAAAGAAAAGATCACAAAAAATAATGAATATATACTCATTATATAGGGTTGTACACGTTGGTATCTCTAGTTCTAGTATCAAGTCATATCATTTGCTCCATATTTGTTTATCTTTGACCGTATAAGCGTTTAAGTCCTCTTGGTTATTGGACTCCCATCGTTGTTCCACCTGAGGGTAAATTGACAGAGACCTGAAAGTAAAGGAATTGAGAACCAGTAATTCCTGCATGCCTTCACATGCATGTCTGCTGCAAATCATGATTCTGGCTAGGGACACCTGCAATGTATCTTTGATTAGTTTTCCTCTCGTAAATATGCTTTCTATATATTCATCAGCTCAGGAGGTGATTTGGGGAATGTCCCAGAAATGAATAATTGAACGCTCCTTATCTAATTCCACTGCCAATTCTATAGTACCAATGGAGGTCAGGGAAATTCGAATGATATATTTGGTCAGTTGAAAAAGACTATAGTAAAGGCTACGTGCAAGTTTTTATGGGCCATATATACGTTGAAATCTTTCTCCCATTTTCCCATTGTTTTCTCGAAGTGTTGCTCCATTTTCCTCTCTCCCATCCCTCCCAGGCCGCGGCTGCTGAAAATCCGAATCGTACACTCTTCTATCTACCTCGTGTTAGTTTCCACACCGTCATTAGAGTATGGGGACCAAACTTATCCAAATATTGTCATCCAGACTTAATACACATGACCTGAATATAGTCATAATAGTATATAGCGAAACACACATATAGCGTTTTTGCTCCCATAAAAAACGTATAGCGTTTTTGGACCTAGAAAAAATTATATGGGACATGCGTTTCTATTATTAGGCATTACTATGATATATACCTATATATAGATAGTCATTAAAATGACGGAAATGATAATCACTGAGCATATAGATAAATTAATGGTAAGGAATCGCATAATTATAGATTTGGGCGTCGTCACTGTGATGATAGGGTAACAAGAAAATTCTGTATTCCTCAACAAATTTATGGCAGGAAATATGTCAAGGACGCTTACATGATATCGCAACATAAAATTCCAATTAACAGACATCAGAAAGGCGGTGAAAGAACGTGACGGGCGACAAATAGCAGCAAAAGGAACATTAATCTTGATGAGTGAATGATGGACAGGTGTTTCGAGCGGAACTGATCATCTTATCTGCAATTACCACAGCTGAAATAGTGCCAAATAATGGTCAGTTTATTTGAGGTCGGGATTATCCCTATCAAAGCTTATTTCATAGCTGGCATTTTATTATGCATCCCTCTATATAACTGCCGATTTCACAAGCTTTACGTCAAACTATAGTAACTATAGTAGTGCTGGAAGACCTGTCAGTTGACAAATGTAGTGTATTACCTTTTCCCTCGAAATAAAAGTTTAATAAAAAAAAACTTATAAAAACTTTAAAAATGGTTGTACTACTTAATTGTCAACAATGTTTTAAAAGAAAACAGGCCAAGAAAGAACCGTCTTAAAAAGTGGTTCTATTTAAACCTCCAATAAATAACAGTATCCTGCATGCTGTCAAAACCTGAGCCACGGAAATACAGACAAACCCTTTAAAAACAACGATTGAAAAGGCCAACAATTGAGCATGTCCTTTTGCAGCAGGCCCATTATCCCACGAATAAAATAACAATATTCTTCCTCTCTGACATTTCTTATTTTGCAGGGTTGAGGCTGTTCCAAATGAGAAACCTCATATCAAATCCGATCCGCGTTTACTATAATTTACTGAGAGACATTGCAATTAATCCCTTAAAATGGATTAGAATAATCTTTAAAAAATGGATTAGAATGGATTTTGTTGTTTTTTGCAACGTTTCTTAAAACAGAAGTTGGCTTAGCACTCCGTGTCCTTTACCACGTTCGTCTGATGTACTCGTGGTGTACTTGCGCTGTACGACAAACACCACAATATTAATGTTGAAGAATTTAGTAGAACCTCTGACCGAAATTCTTCATTGTAGAGGTAAAGCATAATACAGTGACAAACTTCATTTATGCCGGTACCACGCTCCTGACAGCATCACAATAATCAGTGCATTTACAGACTCAGATGGAATGATGATGCTTGTTAATTTCTTAATATATTCATTGTCCGCAATGTCCCGATTTCAGGAACACACACATTATATAATATAGCCGGCCTCAGGAACATCCCTAAAAACGATATTGGCTTTCCACCTAAAGTATTTCCACAAAAGTATTGACAATAGTAACGTCAAGAGACATGGCGAATATAGTCAAAGCTATGACTCATTGAATTATAGGTTCTATGATGACTGAACATTCTTAAGATCTTGTATTTTGTAAAAGTTGAGAAAATATAGTAATATCTCTATTTCCCATATTAGATACGCCAACAAAATTTAATACAACATATCTAATCTTCCCAAATAATTCTCCTCCTCATTGCAACTTCTGTAATCTCTCCACACATAAACCAATCATAAAGGAGAACTCATGTGTAGTGAATACAAATATGTCACACATCAATGCATCAGAAAGGAGAACACATAAGTATGCAAAAATGGGCAAAAAATGGGTCACACTGTCACATCAACCAATCAGAGAGGAGAACATGTGTGCAAAACGATCTGTACACCCCGCCACTAGGCCTATATATACTTCACTACTACAGATCTGTGATGACCTTCGGTATCGTTGGGGAGGAGAAGCAATAACAACCAGCTTATATTTACTCTGTTTAATGGAAATTGCAGCAGAAGATGTTAGAAAAAGGATCACACAACCCAAAGGGTGTAGAAGTGAGATAAAAGGTAGTATAGAGGAGGTAATATAATAATGTAGTATACTAGAACAAGACGCCACCTTGTGACAGTTAAACAGAAATAATATTTGCGCAGATAAATGCGCGAAATGATGCTCGCGCAACATACGCACCCATTTGACATTATAGAATAACAGTGAGTAGTATATGGAAAGTAGAAATAACGTATGGCAATACAAATCTCTGTCTCTTTCTCGTCATACCCCTGACGAAGACCGAGTAGGCCGAAACGTGTAGGGTTCTGGCGACACATCTGTTACAACCAAAGTCATGTAGTCCAGGTCCCAGGACGTAGACATACCACGTCCCCATGAATTCGGTACGACTAAAAAAAGTCGAGAATGTGTGTGCAGGGCTTAACCTTAATGCGTCTTCGTACTCACCCAAGACCTTCTACGTAGAAATTACTATTGATGAATGTACGTCAAATTTGCTTGAGTCAGCTGAACAAAGGACAGGTAATAATCGGAAATTTCGCCCCTCTCTGTCGTACGCGTGTTAGTCTCTTTGTCTTTACATAATATATTGATGCTTGATATGTGGGCAAATCGAAATGACTATCTTATGTACTTAGTGGAACGCAGATGACTAAGTGTCTGATAACTAGTTATGGATATAATAATGCGTCTCCGATATATGATATATGATATTATGACATAATTTACATCTTCAGAATACTTTTGATAAAATGATTATCTAGATACAGACCAAGAGCCAACTCTCTTAATTGATTTAGAGTGCAATTCTTAATTCCCATGAGATTCTCTTGTCTGTCAGTATATGTCTGTTTCCTGATAATTCAATTGTCACCACTTCCTTGGCCAAATTCATTCACCACGTGTGAAGTTGGCGTTTCCCCCGGGAATAGATATCACACCTTCTCCTATACTACCGTCTCAGAACAGTTTTTTTTAATCTCCAAAGTAGAGAAAAGCTATCTTTATCTTTTATAATGTATCAATCTAGCCTACGCATGCTTTAGTAGGAAGTGCCTTTACATGTGCGTGCTGTGCCTTCCCTTAGCTATTGCCCTTGGGAAGTCTCTGTGCGTCTCTCATAAACACAATTGCTCGAATTTCATATTAATTTAAAGTATAAAGTAATTGCCCCGATCCATTTCCTTACGTCCCAGATACACGAGAAGTGATTTTGTGTGCTCTGAGGCATATTGCGATTAGAGGAGTGCTCGCTTAATGGCTCCATGATTTATTGATATTTATCTAAAGCAGATTAAGCTATTAACTGAAGGAAAAGTACATCAATTCTTATATATCAGCAAGGAAATATATATTTCCTTTTGAGCTCCCTGCAGGCAGGGCCTAGGCTAGGTGGTGAGGTTAATATCTTGGCTTTAGGTAGAAAATTTAAACATAATTATAATTATGATTAAGTATTGTTCTACCTATATATAGTTAAGAATGGATAATATTGAAGAACCACAACCACAACCAGATTAGAGGGAAATAGTCTGTTAAGAAAATAAATAAAAACAAAAATAAAATAAAAAGATAACATTTGACACGACAAGTTTTTTTTAAACTCTAAAACTGACTTGATCAACGGATCATACCATCTATCTAAAGAGTGATATGAGACCTGAACCAGACCAAAATAGAACAGCACTTCCTCCGCACTATGATTAAATACTGACCTGCCTGATTAAAGATCACTTACTATTGTTATTTAGGATCATACTATAAAGCGGACTTTGTGATAGCAATGATAGGATACCATTTATACACGTAACAGTGCTTTGGTTACTATCGTATAACCTCAGGATCTAACCGCCTAGTGATATCTTCTAGAATTAAACATAACATAACATGCAAATGATTATAGTAGGAATACTTGTAAGTGATGCACTTTGCCACTGACATTGAGTGTTGGTGTCGCTGTTACAAGAGAGAGAATGAATGGAATTGACATGTGATTGAGATGGAGATGGAGATACTTTGCCACTCACTATATATATATATATATACATAGAAGTGTTAGTGCTTTGTTTGAATTTATATATAGATGGAACAGTTGGTGCGAAATTCAACTGAATTCCTGACCATTTTGCCACTTGAACTATACTAACAGAGTGTTAGTGATACAAGGTTACAATTTTTTGACACTGAAATAGGAGGACGCTGGTGATGCTGATGAGAGTACTGACCACCTGTAACCAGGTACAAGGCATTGCTGGTTTATGGTAGGTATGGTTTGGTTATTCCTGTAAAAATAGGGTATGAAGCCAAATTCTATGATTTGATTTAAAATTTTCAATTGCAGGCTTGTGCACATTGGATTTGGACGAATTTTTGCCGTATTTAGTGCGAGATCTGGGAGTTTTTAAGGTTGGGCCTTCCTTTCTACGAGTATGTCTGTTAGGTATATTTGTGAAGCTAGGGTCTCTGTCCCCGTGGAAAGCTAGTTGTCTTAGATGCGTGACTCTTCTGTGCTTTAAGAGAGGGATTTTTGTTGTTAAGTGAATGAAGTCTCTATTTTTAGAGACCTGTTTTGTAGTCTTTGAAGTTTGGCTAGTAGCGGTTGATTTGTGTCGTGTATCAATGTATCACAGTAATCAAAGTAAGGGAGAATTTTGGTTTTGTATATCTTAAGAGCTGCATATATACATTTATGAATTTTCTGATTTTGTGTAATATTGTTTTGATAGAGTGAGTGATGTGGGGTTTAAAACTGAGTTTATCATCAATGATGAAGCCTAGGTACCTATAAGTGGCGACTGGTTTGAGTTTTTCCTGATTATAAAGGATTTGTTTGTTTTTGCTTAGAAGCTTATTTCTCTGGGATTTGGAAAAGAACATTGTGTTGGATTTGGGGGCATTTACTAGGAATAGACTGTTTGAACACTAGAAGGGGAGATTATCAATTGATTGTTGCATTTGAGTATTGATATATATAAAGTGTCAATATTTTTGCCTTGGCAGTATAATACAGAGTTGTCTGCGTATAGGCAAATCATGGTATCATTTAAGTCTAAAGTTAAATCATTAATGAAAATCATGAACATTAATGGACCGATTATTGATCCTTGCGGAACACTTGTTGTTGCTACTGCTTGGAGGGAAGGGGAATTGTTTACAATAGCAATTTGTTTTCTGTTTTTGCCTACGGTTATATCTACTTTCCATATACTTCTCACTGTCATAATAATGTTTATGTACAAATGGGTGCGCATGTTGCGCGCACATCATGCTGCGCATTTATCTGTACAAAGGTTTTTTTCTATTTAACTGCCACACGGTGGCGTCTTGTTCTAGTATACTACATGATTTTGTTGCCTCCTCTATACTACCTTTTATCTCACATCTACACCCTTTGGGTTGTTTGGGTATAATCTAGACTTGTTCTGGTCCCTATTGCTTCTCCTCACCAACGGTTCCGAGGGTCATTATATATCATTTATGATGATATTGAAACTTATGTGAATATAAACGAAAATATAATGTAAACATCAATGAATGTATAGTAATATAGTTACGACAGAAGGTAATTGTAATCAGGCTACTGACGAATTAATGGCGAAAACCAGTAGCTGTACCTGTCCAGAAGAAATAAAAAAACCTTTTCAAATAATATCAAATATCGTACATACAACTGCTACATGGCTACAATTATTCGTCGACATCTTCATTCATTCATGTCGTAGATCATAATTGCAGATCGGGTATGGCTCTCATTTAAATGGTAACGATAGCTGATCAGAATTAACCAGATATACACACTTCATTCCCCAATAATTCTGAATTATGCTCTATGATCCATTTTATAGCAATTGACCGAGCATGATTACAGGTTTTACTGCTTGTTGAGGATCATAGTATGCAGAAGAAATCCACTCAGTATCACTTGAAATTCGTCGAGTTAGTAACCCCGAGCTAATCAGTTTTGCGATTGCATTCATCTCAGGTTTGGCACATTAGCCTACATGTCTGAGAATATAACGCCCAACATATTCACACTATGTGCTATAGTCACCCAATATGCCCCAGTGTCATTCATACTATCGCTAAGCTCTATGGGTCATAAGTACATTACTATATACTTGGGCGTCAAAAAGATAATTGTTGTTCAAATAATTTACATAATTTGTATTAAGGAGATTAGAGCGAATCTCTACTGAATCACCCTTCTCACTCAGGATGTCCCTTGACAATATCCTACAGAGCACTAAACTGTTGAGTGGGAGGAGATCCTTTAATGAGAAAATGTTGGGTAACTATTACATTTTCACAGGAATTGAAGCAAAATAATACGTCTAGGTCAGTGGTCATATATAATTATATATAATATAATGTATATGATATGTTGTATTGGTCGTCGTTCAGTTTCGGCTGAAGTACTCCAACTGATCAATTGTTTCACCATTGGTCTAATGGGGAAGCATTGAGGTAGATGGGGAGGACGCGCTAGCACAGGTGTAGGTGTCAGACAGGAAGAGGACCCCCCCCCCCACCCCTGCACCTTCGGTCAGACCAGGGGTACCTCACTCAGGCGCCTTCCTCCGCCATCTCTGTTATCTCGGTATGTACTACCATATACCCTCATGCAGGTACGCCATCATCAGCAACTGATAAGCTAAACTAAAATCTACATGGATATTATAAAATAAAAGGATGCTCATCTACACCCAGGAGCGTCTTGTGTTTCTTACTATTCGCAGCACCATCCCTATATCACCCTTTCCTTCAATATAAGCTCCACCGTCTGACGATAGCTTCTACCTAGATATCTCCAAATCCCCACCCTCCCCTACGCCAAAGGACAAGTTATAAAAAGGAAGTCTATATATATGTCTATAAGTAGGTCAATAATATTTCTCTGATTCATTATTATACTATTTCAACAAGTTAAATGTCATCTGATTTTTATTCTCCTCTAAAGAAAAGAATAATGGTTGAAAAACAGGAAGAGTATATCATATATACCTCGCATACGCTTTATTCAAAGCTGGCGAGGCCTTTTGCGTTGACACTGGAATGGAAGTTTGAAATGCAGTATGAAAATCGGCATTCTAAATATTTCAGTCAAAATTAAGAGTGAAGGTCTACACGCAAAGTTGCCATTACTCACGGACAGCAGATGCTGCTGACGTCTACATTTGACAAGATTAAAATAAATCTGATAACATGAAAACTAACTCCTTTCACGTGTCGATTGCTAGATTTGCAAATTACTTCGTTTCTTACCTTCGCTAATATATATGTTCTACTTATAATCAAGTATGATAATATCGCTTTCAGAGCAAAGAAACCTAAATGTTAAGGCTAAACATTTCAGGACGATCACAGACGTGTGCAACCTCCTTCCAGGTCAATATATTCAATTGAAATTGCTCACGTTCCACATATATCTGGAGAATGTTCTGAAGATTGGTTTCCGCATGGCGCATAGAAACAACCGTCAACCACAGAGGGGTTATTAATTAAAGTGTCAGACAGGGAGACGCGCCTGATTAATGTAAAACCAAGGCTTATAGCGTTCAGTGTCGTAATATGTCTCTGAAGAGTAATGGAAACATTAATTTAGTCAATGATAAAAATAATTGGTGCTTTATTTGTCTAGTGATTTCACTCGGCTGTTGACTACTTTGATGTCAATACCGATCCTTTGTATATTAGTTGTTCGTCTCATGATTCTATCACTAATTGGAATATGATCCTCCCTGGAAAAACACTGTTTGGTGCATTACATGCCAACATCATTGCAGCCGTGACAATGCTGTAGGAAGGTGGATTATACAGTCAGGTCCAGACGGCCACATTCCTCGATTCCACATCTAGCGATAAGCTTAACCACAAGGCTAAGACTAAGGCTAAACGTGTTAATGACCCCTAAAACTTAGGGGTCCAAAACGGCCTTCTGAACCTGACTGTATATACTTTCCATTGAGAATAGTGTGCCTTCGATAAATCAGAAGAGATTCATGTATACACATTCATGCGTCTTTTCCACAATCGTTCCTAACGTGATAAAGTTCAGAGCCATAAGCAAGGAGGAAAACACACTGCGGAAAAGTCTAGTGGCAGATATTTCAGATCTGCTGAACAATAACATCGCCTAGGACTAGGTGCCTCTCTTTTGTTTTATTTCACATCGGTTTGAAGAGATATATGCTCAGGTTTGAAGCTTGTAAAATGTATTTTTAGATCGCATCTTATCATTGCACTCCAGTCGTGAACCCTTAAAA
Organism: Sthenelais limicola; assembly: GCA_942159475.1. NCBI lineage: Eukaryota > Metazoa > Annelida > Polychaeta > Phyllodocida > Sigalionidae > Sthenelais > Sthenelais limicola. The sequence goes on along the minus strand of OW804095.1, from coordinate 63,273,819 downwards.
TAAAACCATGAAAGATCCCAGCCAAAAAGAAAATGCCCTGTGTATAAAGAGTAGAAGTGTACGGTAAGGGTCAGAAGGGGCGTGGCCACAAGCGATAATTCATTAGGCGAAATGTTTGGACCGGAGAGTCGAATATCGCGGCAACGTTAAATGTATGGAGTTATGTAGTTCATTGTTTCTCTGATGTGTACGGTATGGGTCAAAGTGGGAGGAGCTACAATATTCTCGACCCATATCACCATGTTTGGACTAAACTAGTGTCATATTTAACTGACTGTAGTTACTCGTAGTTAGAAAATCATAATAGAGAGTGTATTGTTGCAGGAAGAAAGGCATATGTAAATCTTGATGTCGATATGCTGGAGGAAGAGAAAGTTTTTGTTGACAGATTGAATAAAAGTTGATGTAAAAACAAAAAAAAAATATATACCATACAGGGTGCCCTAGAAAATTGTAATTACGTAAATCAGACAAGGACTCTATTGACGTCAGTCTATCTAGTTGAAACATTTAAATAAAACAGAATCCCAATCCTGTCAAGGACAAAATAAGACAATTTTAAGTGCATATGTCCATACAAAATAAACATAAGAATTTACTAAGCGTATACTACTATCAACCCATTCTGGCAAATATGATTTAGCAACACAAGCATGGCCTAGACGCTCATCGAGTCCCATATATACACTCTAAGAAGAAAGGGTTCTAACAAGAACCCTTAAGGGTTCTTCGGCTTGTCGACATGGCAGAACCCCTAAGGGTTCTACTTAGAACCCTTTTTTGAGGGTTCTAAGTAGAACCCCCGTTTCGGGAATAGGCAGGGTTCTACATAGAACCCTCGATTTGAAGAACCCTTTGAAGAACCCTCTGGCCAAAATAGGTAGGGTTCTACATAGAACCCTGATTTAAAGAACCCTCAAGCTAAAATATGTAGGGTTCTTCATAGAACCCTTGATTTGAAGAACCCTCCATCTGAAAATGTCCAGGGTTGATTTTATTATTGTTTTATTGCTGAAGTAACATCACTTTTCATCAAATTATTCAACATATTCCATTTCATGGTGTGGATAGTATTTTCCCCTATTCTTCCAGTCAATACATCCTTTCGTTCTTCTGCATTGATGTAGATCCTGTAAATAAAAATAAAATCCCTGATAGGACACCAACCCTAACACATTAGAACCAATAGGAATAAAAGAAAAGAATAAATCACCTGCACTAAATAGAATTGTAGTGCCCTTTCCAGAAACAATATGTTCTAATAGAGACTAATGTATGATATAACCAACACATACTTTTGAATATCGATTTAGAGAGTTAGAGAAATGAATAAGAACTAAATAACTTACCTTGACTCTCAAACCATTACAAGTCAATTTCAAATGAACGTCCTACCCTGGGGAGTGCAAGGACTGCTTGTCTGTCATCCCATGTGTGTAAGGGTAGCCAATTTGAAATTACCTGGAAATGTACGTCCGTCCTGGCTGACCGTTAGGGCAGGTGTGTTAGCAAGCCAAAGGTTTGTATGACTTTGTAGACAATAATTTTGATTGGTCAAGATGTGTAGCCTACCAGGAGGAAGGTTTTTACTCTGAGATTCCTGTTACTTATAGATATGTAAAAGCGCCCTCCATGACCCAACACACACCATCACAACCCTCCTGTAAGAAAGCTTTCAAAACATAATTTTCCAATTAAGATATCAACTCTTTGTACTTTGTATACATGGAAAAATGGTTCATCTTTCTTATACAAGTTAATTCCGGGTAAATATAACATTCAAAATGAAGATATAGGCTTACGTAAATGGGCAACCCTTCAAGTGCACGAAGAACCCTTAAATCGCTGAAGAACCCCTATGGTTCTAGATGGAACCCCCGGTGGTCCCGAAGAACCCTTTTAGGTGTCGAAGAACCCTAGGGTTCTTGGTAGAACCATGGGGTTCTATCTAGAACCCAAAAGAACCCTTTTTTCTTAGAGTGTACAGCCGTCTTCCAAAATAACCAATTAAGTGTGCAGGCAGGCCTGGGCTGAATGTCTAAAGCTAATGCAAAGGCCGTACGTTGCACTTATAGAACCAAACAGTTTTCTCTTTGTAAGCACACATTGAACAAGAATTACATTCATACACCGATAAAGCAGCATTAACTGATGTGTTTCTACCATTAATAGAGGCTTATCTACCAATCTGCAAAATTGTGGCTATGAATTTATTCATTTCAATGTATTAATCTGCCAATTCCCCAAGTCCAATATAAAGGACGTGTGTGTGTGTTATCTTGTTCTTTGGACCCTTCACCGCCTCACAAAAAATAAAATTTTTATTGCATTAATTAATCAATACAAATGATGATAGAGTTTCTTGGGGCAATATATCCAAAGAATAGCGGCCTACAATAAGTATTACTTTATGATCCTCTCCAGGCATCCTAGAACTGTATAATTTTATTTCGCCGGTACATGATTCTTCCTGGACACTTCACTATCACACCCTTATCAATAGAATCCAATAATTCTTTGAATCACATCATGCAGATCTAGCAACACAAGTCATGTTTTAGAAACATGGCGAATATTACCGAAGTAAGTAATTCCTGGTTGCCCCTTGATGCCAAAAGCCTATGAATGTAGTACACATGCCGTTAGTATTGTCCATGTATTCGTCTCTTTTCCTCCGGCAATGCTTTTCGACAATGTATCATTGCAGAGGCATCGTAATTAGGATCATTACCTTTATGGCCAATGGTGTTACGTGCTTGGATTCATCATTAAATGGATATCACATGTCCATATGACATCTGTTCACCTACACAACATTGAAAATAACCACAGCTGGGTGGAAATGCAACACATCTATGGACCTAAGTAAACGCAGGCAGGCAATAGAATAAGTTGTGGGTTACATCTTCTGAAATTAGTTTAATTTAACTCGTTTTCCTAAGACCCCGTATATAAATGCGCTCCTTGAAAGTACTATACCTTGCATGTTAATTTATTTTAATACTTACAATGCAATAAGGTTGGAAATAAATCTACACCTAACATTGAATGCATGATTTCTAATATAATCCTTAAATACGTATATCAAGGGACTTTTTCTTTAATGTCACGCATTCCACTAATGTCGTGATAGGTCACTGAATATGAACACTGCATATGCCGTTCGGTTGTACATTCTTGAGAAAATGTCTCCACAAGGGCAGAATTCTAGAGGGACCATGAAAACGTGTTCCTGGGTAATTCAACCCTCACTACATCACGCTAAAATCTCGACCACACTGATTGTTTCCTACCCAGCACAGCACACCTTGAGTGCATGAGAAGAGCACAAAAAGAAATCAGTAATCTGATAACAGATCACTTCAAGGTAGAATGTTTCTTGCTGATATGGGATGGCAATTGAATCAGAGACATGCACGCATCAGTTCTATATATTATGGACGTGTACCAATTTAAATATATTCAATGTGCAGAAAAAAGGAAATAAAGATTTAATCAATGAGCTGGACTATAGATGACATTCCCTCTGGAGGGGACCTTTGCTGCCGATATGGTAATAAAAAATATGATGAAGTAGAGTGGAAGCTGTCCAATCGGTACCAATCGGCAACAGAGCATATAGAGCCCGTTTCTTGGTCAGAGCAAAGGGTGTGGCAATGGAAAATCATATTTCGTAATAAAAGACATGGTCAATAAAATTTGAGCAAGCCAAGAGCGAAAATGTGTTTAATTAGGTCATTAATTATTATGTGGTTAATCACTATTACGTCATCATTACGTAATATGATATAACAACTTGAAAACAATTGTCGAGTGTGACTCTAGTAAAGGTTATTAACCACATAATATGGGTCGATTTCTTTTTGGAGTGTACAATAGAACGTCTGGTATACCGTGTTGTCTTACATTCCTACATTTCCTAATTCAAAAGTCGTAAACGCAATACAAGTATCCGTTTAAATGTAATTCACAATTCTTTAGTAAACTTGAGAACTAATCATTAGTTCATTATGTTAAAACAGGGGAATGTGGTGATCGATCCGTATTAAATTCCAAGGCAAGCAGGAAAGGTCCTAAAGCACAATGCATCTTCGAGTCAAGACCATGTTTCGTGCATAGTGATCTGCGAACCTCTAGGAGTGCCTAGTAAATGACCATGGTTACATCCCAGGCCTTCAACCTAGAGTCATTAACATGTAGCGGTCACCATTGACTTGGCTAGCCTTGCCCTGGGCGATTATCCCCATATTCTACAGCAGTGTGGCTTGTGTGACTTCACCAGCAGAATGCTCCTATGGGGCCGCTCAACAGGGGCTATGTGTTCTGCATCTATCACCCGATAAGCCTGTTGGTTTATATCCCACCCATATTCCCTCTGTAATCATCTTTATTGAATACAACATTAATGTTGCTATAAGACCGATGGGTGCTGAAGTATTTATGAACACAAATAAAGACAGAGCGGGGTGGTTTTATCGAAGACACATATTCCCTCTGAATCACTGCAGCGATACTGAAGTTGGATGAAACGAAGAGGGCCCTGTCTATGAAGGAAAATGTCCTTTATTGTCCTCAATGAAGCTTTGTCTAATATAGAATTAGTTATTATACACTACAAAAAGATTATAAATTCTACTCTGATTGCATCTAGCCGATGGAGAATACTACACTCTGTGTTTTGTGGTTCCCTATACGGTTAGAAAAGTATAATATTATGATAAAGGGAGGTTGCATGTAGGAGGCGAAGGTGGATCGATGGGTAGGGGAACTGAAACCCCATGCTGCGATGTAGATAGATCCTTGTCATCAAGACTGGCGACCTGGTAGCATGCATTGCTGTACCTGCTTCACTGCTGTCGCTGCTGCCGCCGCCTCTGCACCAACCGGACAATCCTACCTTCATAGTCAAGTCCAATTAACCACTCTTTCCAAAGCCATGTTCGTGGGTGCCCTGGGAGTACGACTAGAAGCGATGCTTGCTGGGCGAATGCAGCTTCAACGACGACGGTGTCCAGGAGGAGAAGTAGTTGGAAGATGTGGAGGTGGAGGAGCCACTACTGCCAGACCTGCCGCGATAGTATATCTAACGTAGGTGTCTGTAACCATAGAAGCCTCCTGGTGAGTGGACAATTAAGAATAAGCGCAGTTCAACCACTAGTGTGATACACCTTTTGCATCAACCTTTATATATCATTCCAGTGATTTGTGTATGCCTCCAGAGGGACGAACCACTGCAATTATAGTGAGTCTGTTGCGCTTATATAACTATTGCATTTAAAGGGCACAGGTTTGAATTCGCGCCAACTATTTTGTTTCCAAAGGGAAAAAAATGGAGCGAGCCCCAAGGCCAGGGTCTGTGCCGATCCTGTCAGAAGGGGAGCAAGCCCCTGCCAAAAACTGCCATCGCTTAGTTCTCCTTGGATCGGCACGTGTCGGCAAAACTTCAATAGTGACTCGATTTCTCAATAACAAATTTGATGAGAATTATACGCCAACAATTGAGGATTTTCATCGTAAAGTCTACCGCATACGTGGGGAGGCGTACAGACTTGATATTCTGGATACATCAGGAAATGATCCATTTCCAGCGATGCGTAGGTTGTCATTGCTTACAGGTAAGAGTAGTTGAGCAAAATATCTTGGAAGTCCATTTATTTTGTTTTATTGGTCTTTGAGTTGAAACAATTGTCGGTACTTATTTGGAATTCTAATTGCATAATGCAACTATCAGACATTAGTACATATCGAGAGATAGGAATCATCACAGGATACCAATTCTAGATTATTAGGTTGTTGTAGGAATTATCACAGGATACCAATTCTAGATTATTAGGTTATTAAAAGCAATGTTGATCTATTGTTAATCGATGTGTATGTCTATTCTACTGTAAAGCCAGATTGATGTACCAGCTTTCTACTCCTAAATGGCAGAATCATGTGTTAGATTGTCCGTGATATCTCTATAAGAGATTCAGGCAGTTTGCAAAATTGCTAAATTAACAACAAGGATTAATGAATGCTTTGACTTGATGGAAACGATATTAGATTAGAATCGCCCACCATGGGAATATTTGCTTGGTGTTACATCATGTTACGCAATAATGACGTAACATTTCATATCCAAGATAGACCAAATCTTCATGTAACATTGACTCGTGTGCAAGACGATTTAATCATATAAATAATTGTCTTGCATTGATCTAAATTGAAATATTTGCATTAGTGCAACAGACCATGGGATTTACAATACGTTCCAGCCCAAATGGGTCCCACAAGTAATTGGTACATATCATACCCAAATCAAATTATTAAATCGCATATAATTAAGAATTAAAAGAGACCTTTAATGGTTGTGCGGCTATATATCCAGTCATTTGTTAGGATCAACAAACACATTTCAAAGGGATTGATTTATCCCACCGAACAGAATTGTTAGGTAAAACAGCATTTTAGACTCTCATATTTCCTATCCTATGGTCCGATTTTGGATACACACTTTATTTTGAGTTCATGCAGAAATTATGCATGCTATATTTTTAAGTTCATTGCTTTCGATCCAGCGTTAAGATTTTTGTTAGTGCCAATCGATTGAAGGATGCACCAAGTTCCATGGGGCAATTGCCTGCGTACTTCATATGTTGCCGATTATCTGCCAAGGCACGCTAGTGCTACTGTAATGCAGTCTTTATTCCAAATGGGTGTGATGAGATTGACAATCAATGACCCGAGGGCCCCGTTGCACCAAGTTATCTTGAATCCCATCTTATCTTGTTTATTGTCTTATCATTGACTATATGTTACACGCCAAATATTGTATCTTTAATTTGTCTTAAATATGAACAATTTTAGGCCATCTTCTAATATTATCTTGATCTGGTTAAGAAAAGCCTTGTGTGGTTGTCATCCAAATGCCATATAATATAACCTGCTTAAAAATCTCCAAGTGTATTGTTAACATACACCGAAGTGAAAAGGGGGATGATTAACATTTCTATTAGCCAACAATTACATTGAGATATTAGAGAACTCTTTGAGATGTGAATTCCTAGAAAGAAAGCTATGCGGTAGAAACTGGAACAGGAAGGATTTTGGTTAAAATATCTACCTTATATATCGTAATGTTCTTGTCCTTAAACGTGTCACTGTTAAATGAATGATCTTGATTCTGCCACACATCATAATTACTACGTATAGTGATTCATTTCGTATGTGCTTACCAAGCATCAATACATTTCCGACCCATCAGAGAATCCATCTCAAGTAGAATCTCCATTAATTACGAACACAAGTTGCACCTTCTAAGTTATATCGTGGGAGGATCTGAATTATGACTCAGCTCCGAACCCTATAATGCATCAGGAAGACAGGACCATTAGCGACTGCAGAGATGCTTTCTTGGAAATCCACCCACTGGAAATACTCTACTTCGACATTACAATATACTACTACTGACATAAAATGGAATCATTGAAGCATAAACCATCGGTTAGAATCTCAATTAGAGATGATAAGACCCATCGTGAGATGGGAATAAAGCCAATAACAACAACGGATCAGGTTAGCTCTCACTCCTGTATAGTAATGAAGATAATTTCCATAATATTGGATGATAGTATAAAATAAGGGAACAAATGGCACAACTATTGGTTTTTTCTTCAATCCACCTTCGAGATACTGTTCACTTTATAGAATAGCTGTACCCAGCATCAATTTAAAGTGGATATCGTTTAAGTTTATAATACAAATAGACCGTTGTCCATTTAATCAATTTACATTAGTAAATACGGGGTTTTCAATGAAGAAAAACATGTATATAAATCAAGATAAAGAATATTTTAGATCCATTATGTCGTCATAATATTATAATACATATCTGAGTGGAATTATTGATTAAATGTCAGAAGAGGAGGAGGAATATTGGAATGTTCGTAGCGCAATCTTATGCTTTATGGTAGCTGCTCCTTATACATTTAGAGTGTGGTAGCAGAATGAATTCACCCATCTCCTGTGTCTTTGAAACCTATATTTGGTGAGAATTGGTCGCCTGGGACAACTACGAAACCCTTTCGTGCAGAGACCATAGGTTAGGCCATAGATTGTCACTCCAATATGAATGTGGATATGCTTTTTATCAATAGTGCCTTCACATTAATGGATACCTCCGTAATCAGAAGCGTGCACTTGTATATCGACTTCTCAAAAGTGTCTTTGTACACAGAGCACAGAAAATGGGATATCGAACATTAATTGAAGGCGCTATGTTGAGCTTGTCTAGAGGCCGGCTTGAAGAGCCAAAAGGAAATGGTGTCGAAAGAAGTCAGGTTATTATTGCGTTTGTATAAATGTATTGATTCAAGACGCCATTTCCCCATCGACCCAGGCGAATAATTGACACAATAGATTGATCATCGGTAAGTTGAGGACCGTACATGCCTCGGCCCCTGAGGCAAACATAGATCGAATGATATATAGCCTTGTGTCTATTATGCCTTGCCTCTATGACTCTATAAACTTTTAGGGCACAAGGGTAAAATATAGGGAGAAAGTGAAGTGCATTAAGTGTTCTGGTCGGATGTCCACCTTATTTTACTACATGGGCATTCGTTTCATGGAGCTTTCAGGCTGCCATTTATTGAGCGAAATACATTCAGTGAAAACAAAGAAGGAAGAAATAAATTTATGAAATAGTGGATCAAGATTGCGCCGAAGTTACAGAAAAGACTGGCATTATAATTAACAAAGTAGCACCGGAATAGTTAGAACCAGATTCCTGAACATATTATTGGCATTTCGGTTTTTATAATAATTATTCAATCCCAACTCTAAAAGAAGGACTCCTTTTTAAAATAAGAAATGATGTAAAAAGAAAAATAAGGGGGATGAGCAGGAAGGGAGGGGGATATAGATATTAGGAAGGAAAATATCTACATGAGCTAAAACTAATCCCTTATTGATCTGCATTACTACAAGATAGATAGATGCGGGGTTTGCTAGCTCGACTGTCTTAAATTTCGTACAAGTACACATTTATCATGTCATACATCCTTGTGCTTTGAACGCGTTCTATAATACTAATCATGGTCCATGTCAAGAAAATGTCTATACCATCACTATATATGGAATAAATAATATCAAGATATGTTATAGATCAAAGTTACCTCGTCATTAGGATAGTACAACCAATTAAGTGATTGAAAAGAATTGTGAATCCCTCGTACTACGATATAAGTGAGTGAATTATATTCTTCATGTGCATGCAAGATTCGCATATTTGTATGAAGGTCAAAATATGTTATTTCAAAATATGTTATTTCTCTCTCTTGGATATAGCTTCCCCAGGGAGATACCAATTCAGTGGACTACCATAGAGATACGCCTTGTATCATTCATACCGCAAATTTTAAAGTTTAACAAGGGAAAGTATCATAATTTTGCAAATTAAAACCTGGTTTATTTGCTTTTATAGACAATTAACCATCTCATTATTTTGATGCATTATTTCGAGGAAATGCTGTCTCACAAGGCTACAAGAGGCAAACTATTACATTCAGGTCAATATAAAAGTAATTACGAAGGCGTTTATCTCCTAGCTAATGTAGCTGTGAGGTGCCCATTTTGGCATACTTAAAGAATCTAATAAGGACATGGCGGTGCTGTCAACAATTACATTGGAAGTTTGGTATTTTATCATGGACCAAGGGAAAAGTATTAATTAAGAAGCAGAAAGATGTGATGCCATTCTCCCCTTAGACTCACCTCCAGCCAACAACAGCAAAACAATGCAGTTAAACCTGACTGATGTTCTTTTTATACTGTTCAAAGTGGTTCAAGAAGTGCATGTCTCACTGAAAATTTTCATGATCATGTTAGATATGAATGTTTTCTTTTTCAAATGTGTGGATAAGCAATTAAATTCATGGTGGTACATTTTAGCAGCCACTCCATAAATTTTGCAGAAGTACATGGGAAGGTGCAAAAAGCGAAAAGTTGGTTTTATACATACATTTTCGGCTGGGCTGGCATGTTTGGGTGAAAGTAATAATCATCTGACGCCCCTGTGTGCTAGCGTGTACCTGGCGACAAAACCATGATGGTAAGTACGTCCCAAACTTAGATTATTCTCCCACTTTAAGCCACTCAGCAAACGGGGAGCACTCCATGGAGGCACAGGGGAGAGTCAGGCCAGTGTAGATGCATGAGCTATTAGGATAGCTGACAGACGACGGTCAGCTCAGCCTCCCGCCAAGAGTGGATGAATCCAGTCATCTGGCCGTGTTTCCATCAGTCAGCCGACTGCCAAGTGCCATTAGCTATACGGATCATAGATGCGAATGAGAATCTCGCGAGGCTAATTTAGTGGGTTCGTTATGAAGTCCGTTAACAGAGTTATACACGTTTGTAACCCCTAACTAGGACAATAAAATAGATGCTAAATACTTGACGTACCTTCTTACTATCTTTAAAATAATGGATAGAATTTGATAAATCCACAGCAAACATTGCGCCCCCTCCACACTATCTCTTATGGCGCCATTTCTTTTCCACTAATGTTTCTGGTCAACTGGCAAATGAATTACACCGCTGTAACTGGCTTTTTAAGACACTATTTCCCACGTCTTGGTTCATTGACATACGTAGGATCACTGCATATCAGGGCATGAGCAATGTGATGCAAGATGCTTCATGAGTCAGCGATTAATTTCATTTCGATTGACCACAACTATATGTACTGATAACAATACAGGTTACTTTGTGTATTCTGCCCATTATCCTCTCCCGTAAGCACTAAGACAATTTCTTGTGTAGAGCACGCTACGGCAATTCTTAAGGCCCTTAAAACAATCGAATATATTCGAAAGTCTTAAGAGATTCTACGATTTGACCTGAATATTAGAATTCTGAGAGGCAAGTAACTTTGAAAGTCTGTAACTTCACTAATTTTTGGAATATCAACAAAAAAACCAACACTTTATAGTGCCCATTTCCCCTTCAGTACATCCCCATTTTTTTATTTTTTTTTTTTAATATTGATTTTTTTACATGTGTCACAGGACAATGAGTCACTCCTTCAACCCTCATCCCCACCACGAAATCGTAATTCCTTCAGAAAAGTGCTAAGACAATTCGTAAGGCAATTGGGGAATGTGTGGGCTATGTGTGGACCACGAAAAACTAACACAAATTCGTACGAATTGGCCAATTTTGTTAAGAATTCGTCCACGAATTGTCGTTAGTCCCCAATTCGTACGAATTGTGAGTTCTTGAATGTGTGGGCCCGACTTAAGGAAGTTTAGTTCATAGGCACTGATTGAGTATTTTTCTCTTCAAACACATAAATCACATACACCAACTACAAAACGTATATCGAGTCGAAATCAATAATGGTCAAAGTGGTCGAATAAAGATGGGAAGCACAACTTCTTGTTCATAATAAAATTATATTATCCAAAGACACATATAACATAATGATATAAAATCTTTCATCCACTGTTTCTCTATAATGTAATTGGGATATATGATACATCCATGCATATATACATCCAATAACGCCACGGTTAGTACTGCAGAACGTTGTTGTTGTTTTTAAATTCGTAGCTTATGAATATGATTGAGGGGGCAGATGGTCTTTCTGAAAGCCATAACTTCGAAAACTTTGGTTTACTTCGAAAAATAACTTAAGATATCTTAATTCGCATTTTCGACTTGCTGAAGATTAATCTTTAAACATTTGCCGCAGGCGATGACCTGCAGGATCTGTAAAAAGCACATTAATACATTATCATCTTATAGCAATTCCAATTACACATTAAATACAAAACGTTAACATCATGCAATCACAGATTGGACGGCTTGGGATACGTTGCGATAATATTCCATGCAATTTACTAAAATGATGGTTATCAGGTTCTGAAAGTTTAGCTCTGCGATTCTTGATAATCGATATGTTAGATAATTGAGGGAAGTGGCTTGACAGGCCCTCCTCAGACTATCCTCAGACTATCGTTGAAAATAAATGTTATTTTAAAGATTACATATCTTTAGAATAATCTAGAGAAAATGTGCCACTCATACCAGTCTGAGATTCTAGTTTCACACTAAATCTAAGATTACCTTTTTCCTCGACATACGTCAGCATGCCATGAGACCATGATATGGGCGACGTGCATTTTTGTTGAATGACATCCTTTTCTGATCTGTCATGAACGTTTGCGAACATGTCCGACGTTATATATATAAAGCTAGAGCGATTACTTCAAGCGACTGTGTGTCTCCTGTGACTTCAGATGCCGATGTAAACTAAAGCCATGTATTCAAGCCACAGTCCGGTTAAAGTTAAGGAGGGAAATTGGAGATAAGTGCACATATAATGTCCTCCATATCTGGCATATGAATTATAGATCTTCTACCATAATGACTCACACAAAATTCAAGAAGATTGATTAGATTCCGGCGTTCGATTTCTTGGTGCATGTTGCAGTATCATGCCCTATTTCGTTTAAATATCGAGCATAATGTTCCCGAGGCAGACAACACAAAAACACCACTTTTGGTAGTACCTTCATAAAAAAATAAATGCTTGCAACAGTCGAGTCAGGGTATATAATTTTCATCGTAAGGTTCATAACTGAAAATGTCAAATAGATGTCACAAGGCCGGCATTATATACATTACAGTCCATCAGCCTGGACAATTCAGGTGAGCTAATGGCCAAACATTTGACCATCGGATTCTATAGTCTGGATGCTAAGGTCATTGAACGCATGATCGCTGGTAAAAATAGACACGCGTCCGTATAAAGGTTTCATACCTTCTAAACATTGTTATCAATGGCAGCGTTTATGTAATGTTCGAGTTCGGGAAAACATGGACAATTCATAACATTACCAAAGGGTGGAGGCAATCTCATTTCGTTAAAACCCAATGCCCTCTCGTTAACAATACCGCTTTCTTACGTATTGACCATGTTCCTGTTTTCAATCTAAGTAAAGGAGCCATTCTTGTGTCAAATACAAAGGATTAGCAGGGAAACTGGCTGATAGGCCTTTTAATTAGCGGAATCGTAATTCAATCGTTAATTAAGTTTCCAGATAAAAAAAGAACTAAGTAACAGAGTAACAGAGACATTGACGAACATGGGAAATGTACATTGGTCGTCATTTGATATAGCCTATCTATATATATATAGCGATGTTTGCGACCATAGATTGACATATTGCGTAATCCTTATTCTTTCAAGGGCATACACATTTCCTTTAATGAAGATTATGAGAGAGATACGTCATCATGTTTTCTCTGTGACCTTATCGCCTTGGCAAATTAGTGTAAAGAAGGACATTATTGGAAGACCTGCTGAAAGCAGAAATATTAAAAGTAAGAAGTTATAGAACGCACCCAATCAAAAGCAATCAGAATCATTACCCGCACAAGAAATATGAGCCAGCCTCACACAAACTCACTATACTCAAAGCCAAAGCCAAAGCCAGAGCCAAAGACCGGACTTGCCCAGTCCCCAAAAGACATACCAATATTTGAAACCTTCAAAATTGCACTCAAAAACAACAAGAGACATACTGAGTAAATGTAGGCCATGCAGAAACTTCCTGCTGACCCATGAATGCTAAAATTGCACTCACAACCACCCACAGTCACACAGAGCAAATGCAGCCCATGCAGAAACTTCCCGCTGGACTGTGAACGCTTAAAACGCACTACTAAAATGCACTCTAAAACAACAAACAATCACAAAATGCACCGGCTATGCAGATATTTCTCCCTGACCGGTGAAACAGAAATAGACATTTCACCCAACCTGACCGTCATCAACCCTTCATCTCACCCCTTTCCCACATCCCTGCCTCACTAAATTTTGTATATCACCTTCATGTATACTCTTATACTCATTAGCATAAGCATAAGTATTAAAAATACTAGCGGTAGCATTAGTAAATAGCTAGACACAGCAGTGGGCAGAATAACCAGGGCAATTTGTATATGAAATAAACCTGTGAGCCTACGTCACAATTATGTTTCACTGTATTGTTTGACTTGCTGTATAAACATCCATATAATATACGGGAAGAGCGATTTCTACGAAAAGAGGTAGAAAAGAGGGGTTTCTTTGTCTCACATGTTCTCGGAATTTGTCGTTTCAGAAACCGTTTTACTCATCTGTAGAGTTCTGTCCACCCTCTCTGGAGGACGTCGTATGTGGTTTGTGAAGGTATCTGGGGGAAATGTGATTTTGAAGCTCTTTTTATTTTTTTAGTTGAATTCTATACAACTATTTTTAGCATGGGAAAGCCGCTGTTAGGATTGCGAGAGTCCCTAGCAACAGGAGAGAGGTAGAGGGAGGGAGAGGGAGGAAGGGAGAGGGAGGGAGGGAAAGGGCGGGAGAGGGAAGGAGAGAATGAAAGGAGCAGAGGGACAGGGTGGGAGAAATCGGATAGGGTGAGGGACAAGAGGGTTGAGCGAGATGAGGGAAAGAGATGAAACCCTTTTTAGTTTTTTTAGTTGTGGCGGGGGAGGGAAAGAGTGTAGGATAGAGTGAAGAAGATGGGAAGGGGCAGAGAGAGAAGAGGGGGAAGGGGAGAGAAAAAGAGGGGCGGAATGGAAACCAGAGGGGTAGAGTGAAGAAGGAAAAGGAGGGAGGGGCAGGGAGAGAGGGGGATCGTCCTTGTGCTTGTCCTAAATAATAAAAAAAGATGTCAACCAGCTATATACTGGCTACTGCAATCTCAGAGTAGCGTATATCATCACTTTACCTGTGTTGTCGGTTTCTGCCATACCACCAAAAGTAGCTTGATCATTTGTTACCAATATCACGAAATAATAGGGGGAAAGGTGAATATCTTTATCACATTGTGGGAGAAAACTAGTTTCTGACCTATTCATCTGCCCCTATAGTTAATAACGTGACTTGTTCTTTAACATGCACCGCAGGTATGTGACATGCCTGACGGTCGACACATCCTACACGTAACTCAGCTAGCAATGTCAACCATACTTAGGCGGGAACCTGCCAGAAACATAACTCCTGTCTCTTCTTGTCAATATCAGTCCATATTTTGCCTTATATCTCTATCCCATCTGATATCCTAGTACCAAGCCACCAGCATCCTCCAATCTTCATATCAATCGTTTTGACCTCAGTCGATGCGATACTGCATTATTCTAATCCCCATGAGTCCCCAAAATTAGATAATGACCTAGAAAATGACCAAATGCAGTTCCTCAAAAGTTTTCTCAATCATACGAGATTCAGGAGGTACAGTGGCAAGTCAGAAGTGTATGGGAGCACGTTATTCAAAGTGTTGTTTCCTTGAAAGGGATAATAATAAAAACAATCCTATTTGAAATAGTCAATAGAAAAAAGAGCTATATGTGATTGTTACAGTATTGTCCTCAGAAAATCCAATACAGAGTTGTGCAGCTGTAAAGTATGCCTTCGAGCAGAGTTGTACTGGTAAAATATGCCTTTCCCAGCAGCTCCGTGAATCATTTAGGTCGACATTACATACAGGTGATTTAGGAAATATAGTAAGTAGGAGATATCTTTTTGAACCTGCACTTGAGGGGATATTTGGCATGTTCTCTTCGTGCTAAGGACTCTTCTGACGGATCAAATATTAGCCTGCAGTATTGGTGATCTAATATGATCCCATCCAACGGTGTAGTTCTGGCAGATCTAAGCTTTCTCACCGTACCAAGTGGATCTTGATGGCGTTTTGATGGCCTCTGATAATTAGAGGCGGTGCGAGATCATCGTGTCAACAGACAGACTGGTGCCAAGGGCCAACACTGTAAAATAATTCTGAATATTTCTGGCGAGCTCCTATATAATCTAACGCAATTCTATTGTAGCCATGTTACGGTTTGTGAAACCCACCTTTTTGCCAGCCAGTGTTCTAATCCCTCGTAGGTGATAGAAGTACAAAAAGGTTTTTATGCACTGGACATCGCAAATTGCAATCTTATCTAAAGATAGATCATCAATCATGCAATTGTCATGCCTATTGGATCAATTGGTTCAGAATTTCAAAATAAGAGGATCGAATAAACATTGATCATCTTTTGAGGATGATAGGTCTCCCCAGCCACCACCTCTCACACACACGCGCTCGCGCACACTCACCCCAAAAATACATCAATTCCGAGTCTGTGCCCTCCCTACATTATATCAATATCAGTATCAGTAATTACATTCTTGTTGGACAAATGTAATACTTATTTTGCCTTGAATAGGTTAGTTTATTCATCTTGATTGATGAGTATATATAAAATACACCAAATTGACTCTGAATCCTGTAATAATACCAGTTAACATGAGTACACTTATATAGTTCTATGTATAATAAGCGTGAAAACGTGCATTATAGTAAGCAAGTATCTTAAGGAAAGTCAACATACCAATATTGATGTTATGTATTAGTTTGTACCAATGATATTAGCTAGAGTCTGTATGATCACTCTAAGCGTTGATATAATTTATACATGTAATATATTTCCGGTGTGTACTATAAAAATGTTATACAGAAAGTGAAATATTGGCTATGGACAAAAATTGTAATTGACGACAGAGATGTGTCCATTGTCTGTAGAACAAATAAACGAATAAGCCTACAATAACATTCCCATAGAGCATAGACCTCGACCAACTGAAAATGACTGAATAGACTAATCAACTTTATTTGTAAAAACAATAAAGTTCTACCTGTGACTATTTATGTAAATATGAAATAAGATATAAAATTTATTATGAATATGTAAAAATTGTATATTTTGTAAGGCAGGTGGCCATAAAATCGCCTCACCGCGAGGTCATGAAATGGATGTACTGTCTTAAAAAATAAATAAAAAAAAATAAAAAAATAGATTTACGAATTTACGAAGAGTTCCTCTGGCTGCGCGTCTTTCCAAGCCTTATTTTCTTTATCGTGCTTTCTCATTTCCATTCCGTATGTACTCACTTTTTTATGATTCCCCTCGTCTGTCTGAATAGTTTTTGTTTTATTATTTTATTTTATCTTCTAAACAAAAAAGTTATTCATGTACACAAATGTTTACGTGTTTTGTCTTATAGTTTTAACCCCTAACATTGTGAACTTTGTGTAGGAAACGGCATATCCGTGAATCCGCTCGAAGAAGTATAGATAAATAAATATATTATAATACC
The DNA here is from genome assembly GCA_942159475.1 of Sthenelais limicola. Taxonomy (NCBI): domain Eukaryota; kingdom Metazoa; phylum Annelida; class Polychaeta; order Phyllodocida; family Sigalionidae; genus Sthenelais; species Sthenelais limicola. The sequence continues at coordinate 63,256,646 of OW804095.1, read as the reverse complement.
AACCTCCTTGATAAAGGGCACATGTAGCCCGAAACGTCGGACTTCCAATAAAACAACCCCATACCTAATCCCCTCTTCTGTCCTCATTGTGTTGAATTTCCTACAGCATCTTTAATATATATAATACATATGCAGATAAATCAAAAACAGGTTTTGTTAAAAATGTACTTTCCCCCTTGAGGAACTCTTGCTGGGAACACACATATATGTGTACCTTTAAGGCTGTGCTGCTCTGTAAGTGATGTGATCTTTACACCGGTAAACCCTCTTGGCAAGTGTCAAAAGCCTTTACAGCAAGGGTAATGATGCAGTTCCTACCAGTGATAAACAATGAACTTGGGTATCAAAGTTGCTTTCTGGCATGAATGAAAATCAGCATGGCATCGTGTGAAATCGTACGTCATGTGAAGAAAAAGATGTTTGGCCTTTCGTCGCAATTTCTATCTTCCTCAGCATAGCTTCATGCAGTAACAGGTACGGCACCATCTCTTTATGAGTTTTATAAGCTCCTCGTCGCGTTTTAAGGCATTATAAGTCAACAAACAGAATGCTATCGATAGAACGATGAAACCCATGTTTATTTCTGCAAGTGGTGGCAGCATGGCATAGAGAGTTTTTTTTAATCCATGGGGACAGCAATTTTCCCCTCACGGTCCTTGCTGCATGGGCGTACTTTCGAACCTTGTTTTGTGGCAGCAACACCTACTACACAGTCTTTATTCCATCTTTAGTTCCCATAAACCCAGCAGACTTCTAAAGGAAGGTGTTGGGCATATTACCTAGAGGGACCATGACATAATGCCCATGGTTTAGAAGGACTATATTTACAGCCTGTGCCTTGAATGTCTCATTAATCTTGAGAGACTTCTTTTCAAGTTGAGAATCCGGTGCGCCCTAGTGGATAGGCCGCCTCATTTTTTAGTTAGCGCTCTTTCGGCGGACCTAAAGCCCAAACTTACTGACTTCAGATTAGGTAAAGACATGGCGCCATAACAAAGCATCTATCAGCAATATTAAAGGCAATCACCTCAGCCATAATGGCACTTCTGCCCAGCCAGCTGAGGGTCCTTTAGTAACGGAGACAGACTTATGCATATATTCATTATGATAAATACACGGAGCGGGTTTCTGTCTACAAGCAGGTATATGAAATTCATGACAGTGAGAGTACATAAATAAACCATACAGGTTCAAGATAATGGTTCATTACGAACTAGATAACAGCTCCGGATCACTTCAAGACTGAACTTACTCAACTGAAACTTGCCAAAATTCGCAATGACATGGAAAAAAAATTGACAAGATTAAAATCACATGTCATTTCCAATTGTGCTGGAAATAATATAGAGCACCAAGGATATCTTTATCTGATCATGGAATTATGTTAGTATCATAAGGATAAACAATTGGTAATACATGAATATACTGATGTTAATGATGACTTACCTTCTATTTATTGACGAAGGCGATCATTCCTAGGGCAGTATAACCGGATTGAGCTGAGGCCGAACAGCGACATATCTGATTGTTTATGCTTGCCAACCTAGCTTGGCGCTAATACATGGAGAGATTATTGGGAGCAGTTAACCACTTCTTATTTTCAACCCTTGTGGTTTCCCATTATATGATATTCATCATTTGATAGTAGAAAAGTCCCTCTAAATCTATAAGAAACGAGGTCCGTTCATGATTGCTTCTCTGTGCACTAGTCCCCCTGTGAATAGATCTATTTTCGGTGAGGATTGTCACGGAAATACTGCCTCTTCAATAACATGAAGATGACTCAATCAGACTTGCTTACTTGTTTGGGCTACCTATATTTCCATCTGCTTTTATGTTTACTTAGTCAAGGACTATCCATTAAATCGAATGATGGTTTCTCCACGGTGTGAACAAAGTTAAATCTTTAATTGCCAGCCTCAACTATATGAACAAAATGTTGTTTGCTGAATACAAAGACTTTAATGCAATACAATGATCAGTCAACTTTCAATTAATGATTAATATTATTTGCATTGCAGTGCTGCATACATTGGTCCTAGTATTTACAGACGAGCGTCTTAAGAATTAGACCACCTGACAAAATCAATGTATGAATATAGTATTACTTCCCTCGAACTGATGTGCTGGGAAAGAATAAGGTTAATCAAGGAGACTAAATTATCTATTTATCAATAGCAAAATGGGAATTACAAAGTGTATTACATAAGTAGTCTAATCAAAGACCTTTTGAATGTAAATGAAACAAGGACTTATAAATCAAATACAGATGGATAGATTTGAGTGCAAGAAGGAGAGTCTCGGCACACAAATATTGATCAATATAATACCTTCGTGTCAGGCGCCGCGGGTATTGTTGAGATATCCCTTGATGATGTGTCCGTTGCACCTGCATGACTGATTTCTGCGGGCGGAAAGTAAGCGAAATTCAAATACCCAGAAAGATAGATCAGCAATAGCTTCTCAGAAAACCGACAATATTCGCGATACCACCTGACAAGCATTGGCTGGTTGGATTGTCTCTTGCCTATGTAGCATTTATTTGTGGGTCAAGCGTTTTGTTTTCAACATGCCATTGATGTCTTGGGGGCAATCTAACTTAAAGTCTAACACTGGTGAAAGCCACTCAACAGCTGTTTAAAACATACTCTTAATCTTAATCTTAATCTTAATGTCTCGTTCCATCATTTTGAAATCTGAAGCATATAGTATTTTATAATATAGTATGTACGTGAAGTTTACTAAGCAGGTCAACACATAGACTTGTGCACAAAAGCACGTTGCCAGAATGTAAATGCTTCGTGTGGTAGACCTATGTCTGCCATCTTTTTGATAAGGCTCTCACATACGTGAGCTCCTACTTTCCTATGACCTTTAGCATGCATTAGGGCAACCCAATAAAACGTAATAATATGGCTATGCATCTGTCACAGATAACCATTCTCCATAGCTCAAAATTGCCGATGATCATGGGGGTAATTTCATTGCTCAATCTTGGCGCCTTTTACCCTTATGGATGGACAATGTCAGATTGGGAATATTTCAAAAGCTACACGTTTATATAAATATACTTCATCACTCAAACAGTCAATTTTCCTGAGAAATATTCCAGTTTAGCTTTATAATGGGACCTTTTTAAATGTTATTTCCCAGTTCATGTTTTTTTCCGCACAAATATCTTTATTCAGGTAAGACGTGTTCACAATCTCACTCTCTCGAGTGATTTTCATTATGTCCTGAACCCCTTACGTGTTATATTTTATGCGGTGGTGAAGATGTTGAAGATATTCTTGGAAAAGTAAGCATTTTCATGTCAAGCTAATGAACCACATTTTTCCAAGCATACGTATTAATGAAGACTCTCATATAAATCAAGAAAGAGTTTGATTGGTACTGGAAAACCCAAAGAACGCGCTAGACTCATCCTGCAAGTTTTAGGAAACGTGAGGCAAGGTACGAGGAACGCTCTAAGTGGCAGTAAATGAATGATTGCCAACCCGATGAATAGCAGCCCGTTGCTTTGGATCATCATTTCATGTTGATTGGCCATTGACAGGGCATGTCTCTTGGCGAATGTAAATTTGTTTTCTCGGGGCTGACTTTCACATCGCTACAGTAAACAACCTTGGGGAAAGGCCTGATTCAGACAAGCAGAATGAATGACTTGTTTTCTTTTCACATTGGCCACTGGTTCACATTTATTTGCCTTAACCCATAGATGGGCCTAACAAGAGAAGACTTTTGATGGATCACATTTCGATATTGCTCGATTTTCTTCTGAGGATCCAGATGCGAGAGAATCGGTCAATATTTGTACATACATTACACATAGTAATTAAGAAAGTAATTGAATATGAAGGCTGATCTAGAACAAAGACGGGTATGTATATGTGCAGTTTACGTGGCTATTCGAGGACGATGTATAGAAGTGTATATAAAACTTATATATTATGAGGACATATAAGATGAGGCTGCAGTGCTGTTTGGGCATGCACGGCCGGTTAATAAGTACCCAATAAAACAGTTACATAGAAGTAATCAATATGAAATAAAATTTAAAAAAATCGCAGTCGATGAACGGTGGTGTGTACTGAATGGGTGCAGAGTTCAAAGTGGCTAGATGGAAGGCATGGTGCAAGGTGGGCAGGGCACGACGCTTGTGATTGGTCGCGCCCGCCATGACGTCACAGATGCGATGTAAATATATCCACGTGTAGCAATATGGGCGTTGTCACGTCCAACTGTACGTTTTGCTATTAATCATAAAGGCATCATGTTAAAAGAACTTACGATGATACTGAACACCCCTGTCTTATTATATATAGTCATTCGTACAGTGCTGGCCATTTCCAGCAATTGGTCAACAATTGGACCATATTGCAAAATTTTGAAATCATTTTATTATGTTATATTTTGTAATTTTTGATATGTTATATCAACATGGTCCTTAACGGTCCTAAACGGCTTTTTCCAGCCATACAACTCTACGGTATTTAGTTCCCCCGTGTTTCTGAGTCCAATTTATTCATTTCAGAAGATGATGAAGTAAAATAATGAACGTTCTTTTGAGTTATTGGAACCTTCACCCTCAGGACCAATTGTCGAACAATTGCTGGAAATGGCCACCTATCTATGAGGTTTCTAATTAATGGCTTCTTCAGAGGGAGGATATATATGTCTGATGCAAAGGTATCGCATTAACTCTTACATGTTATCAATAAATGATCAGCATGGCGGTGGTGCTCGTAGCCAGTGCACCATGTTCATACTTGGCATAATGGAAACTAAGTGATATATGTCTTTTTCGATTTGCTTCTCCTATACTATATACTCACAAGCCGCCATCAGCGTGGACGGTTGTGATATGAAGCATTAAATACATGGCTTTCAGTTCGATCATAATACTCCGTTTATCTTTCAGGAGTTATCTCGCACTATCTTTAGAGAAGCATTTTGTTATCAAGTGTTAGGAAACCATGCCATACATTAAACTTAATTGAATTAATAACCGAATCCATGGTTGCATGACTGTTAACATGCGTGCTAGCAACGATGACCAGAGGAAATCACTTTTTTCCTGAAATGAAAAAGAAGTACAAGGACATTAATTATGTATTTAAATCGAAGGGATCCAAGTATCCTATTCATAGTATCAGAGTGACATCGCCATTCCACTGTTACTGCATGTTCATATTACAATTGGAGGGGTATTGTATTGGACTTAGACATATATGTATAGAGAGAGAATAGACTCCAGTTTATATTTATTATAATAGTCCTAAAACCTTAACGAATATCATTATTTGCACATTCCACATAAAATCGTCACCATTTTAAACCCTATATAATTTTCACTAACATTTCACCATGAGTGGCACCCGTCTACACATTCAGTGGGACCCATCTACTTCGGGCTTTCTCCGCGGCCATGAGTTGTTTCTCTAGAGAACTTTTTATACAATATTTATTCATCATTTATTCGATTTGATTAACAAAGGAGGTATCTTTAAAAACAAAACAAAACAAAAACAGATTTCAACTTTATTTTGAAATTTGCTTTTTAATATCCTCAATTGAGCCCCCTTCGATTAATTGTGGCGGTACTTTCGATAACTTAGAATTTGTATCGCACCTCACAAGTGGAATGCGCATGATGTGATAGAACCACATGAGGAGGTGGTACATCTAGGTGCCAGAAAGATCTGCCACACACGCAATAGCGAGTGTGTTGAGAAGGCAAGATTTTTCAAGCACCTATGAGGAAAACACGTTCATATACCACCTCCGAGGTGTGGTTTCTACATTTACTGCACAACTGCTACCGTAATAATGAAAAATAATTGAAAGATTAGAAGAAACAACAGTAACGTAGGCCTGCAGTCAGGCAGGTCGGAAACTGCGTAACTTTGCCGTAAGTTTTCGGACTTGTTTGACCAGCTAAATTAAAAGGATTAACAGAACTAAAAAATGTACTTAAAGATTCAACTCTCCATTTTCAGAATCTAAAAATATTTCATATTTGTATTCAGTAGAAGCTGAGTAATAAGTGAAATCGATCAGGACATTTTTCGACGAAATAAACCGAAAGTAATATAAAGAACTGACAGATTCCACGGGTTAAATCTATGGCCTGGTCACTATTAATCCATTCCTGTGCATACAAATAGTGGGTGATACACATTTCAGCGTGTAGTAATAATAATGTTTTAATTAATGCAGCCTGGATAGGACTGGTAAAAACCCCTGATAAGGATGAAACGTACCATTTTGTGTGGAATTGTTTTTTCGAAATAAAATATGTTTAAAAAGAAAGGGACCTGTTTACCCAGAATAAATCAAATCTATCATAAAAAAAATAGTGTTATTTTTTATTAATCTATATGTTTCCTAGCGTATTGCAGACACACCAACCTATTTTTCCAATATCATTGAGAGAATAATAACGGATATATCCGGGTTTTTTTTTTATACAGATGGTGTTTTAACTTCCATTTTCGTGAGGCACAAAATATGGTAAAATAACGTAATACGATAAATTGATGTGACCACGCATTTTGCCCATTTGTATCGTTCATTTATACATAATTATAGATGCGGTTTCCCATTCAGATCAACTGTTCTTTTAGGCATTAGCTTTACGGAACCCTAGATTTGGTTCATTGTATCTGCACCGAGGCTTATAGACAGTAAATGCAGGTTCAGTCTATTCACTTAATTTACTTGAGGTCACAGGCTCTAACATCCCATGGGCTCTTAACAAACACATGTAAATAATACATAATGACGGTTGTTCATGAACGCATAGGTTTAAGACAAGCAGATCAGTCGTGCGAATTAGTAGTTAATGCAATCGTATATGTACATACACTATAGAAACTCAGTATCAATTCAAAGTTAGACAATAAATAATCAGAAATACTCAAGCTTTGAATCACAATTGTACAGATCTACGTTTTGAAAACCAATTAATGCAAAAAGAGAAACTCGATTAAAAAAAACCCGCTACTCTTACGTTGCACAATTGTATGCCATGCACATGTCCATATGACAAGGGACTAAGATTTCCACTTGTTCTCTTCAACGATTTACCTGTTTTGTAAAACACTGAACATCCATGGTTCTGGAAACTCTCCAAATGTCAGACTCATCTTATACCTTTCGTGCCGAACGGAAGCTTTAAATGTTTCAGTATCCTTTAAAACAGGATATAATTATATCGATTTCGATGTCTAAACATGTGCTTGTATATCTATGTACAACCATTATCATTCATATTTCACATCACACTGTTCAATCTGATAGATTTAATTGGGGTTTTTCTTCAAAGGTCATCAGATATGAGAAAAATAAAGCTGACTAGTTATAATAATCTCCAAACACATAGTTCTTAATCCATGCAATTTAATCATGATAGCAATAAAATGCATGAAATATGAAAAAACTCGTTAAGAAAGCCGTTTTAATTGGTTGTATTTACATCTCTTTTTTATTGTACTCTTGCACCCACAATGAAAAGTCCAAAATAAAAAAGATGGAGGGGTGCTTTTCATTTAGGTCTCAATTTTGCCTTGGATATACTTTGAACTTCCTGGACCGTTGTTTTAACAGACGATTGAAATTGAGACTATAACGACTCATATCTTCCCCTTATTTACAGAAACAACACGAAGTTAGCCTGGCGTATATATTATCCCTACTGAATGATCAAATTTGGCCTCTGACCTTATCTGACAGGTAGAAGTACAGAGTGGCTCGGACGAGGGACTCAATGCTCCAATTTGAAGTATGGTAGCCGGAAAGGCATGACATTGGCACCAATAGCTTGGTAAACATGGGCTCTTCAGTGCCATGCTTGCCTGGCAATCTACTGACATCTACAGATGTTAAGGTTTCATGATCATTGGTATACAATGACAAGTTATATATAGTTTTCTAGCCACAATACGTTCTTGTGATTTTCTCATTTCAACTAGCCTGATATTGTATCCAAGTACAATATTCCACAAAGGACAAAAATGTGATACACATATAACATTTGTCCTTCTATGCTGTCCACGAACCCAGTAAAATAGTTCACAGTTTGCGTGTTGTTATTCCAATTTTTTAAATTTGAAGCAAAATAGAACAAACCGCAGGGAAAACATCACATATTTGATGTACCTAACGATGTAATAGGAAAATAAGGAGAAAGAGAAACATATCTAATTGGTCTGTTTCCAACGTCTCCTATACCGCAGAAACTCAGATATACCCCACACTATAATTTTAATTTACTGCAAGGCTACGCAGCCCCCTCAGAAAGTGAAAACACTGTACAAGATTGTATTTATGTGCTTTGTTTTATTGTTATTTTATCTTACATTGTTTAAAAACTAATCTGTTATATGATAAACATATGTTATCTTAATAAGTAGAGGGTCCTGTCGGAAGAACTGTCTCATGAGAACTGACTGAGACAGGAGACCCATTCTCCATGTAGGCCATAAGTATGTAATATGGAAAATAAAAGTTTATATATATATATATATATCATCTGAGTCGATAAACTCTCGGCGGCTTGGTGGTTCTCCCCAATATGAGAAATAGGCTTATACACGTCACATTGAGCTCATTGGAGCAATATTCTCACAAGATGGCAATATAAATTTAGACTATTGCATGCACCCAGGTCCAGACCCAGAGATTGTCACATGTTTATTTGTATTTCAAGTTATTTAAATCCCCCAATTAATTTGGAAGCGATCAAGGACCAATTTAATGAGGCACTTTACTCCACCATCGTTGCAAGGAGTATTTTGAACCTCTTCCTGTAGTTGTGATTCGTAGGATTTGATCAAGCCTAGCAAAAAATGTATACTGCACTGAATGAATCTCTGCAGCTTGGTGCAATCCCACCAGAAAATAAGACTCGCAACGACTCAATTAATAATGTTTAGTAGCATAGACGCACATGATCATGTTGTATCGCTTATAATACGACTGACCATGTATGACATACACTTCAACGAACGTGTAACATGCTTGCCTAATTGTAGCACTATACTATATGGAATCATTACAATCACCAACTCTCATCTTATATCACCATTTAACTTAATTGCAGAGTTGGGTTTTATAACAGCCTGGGCATTAATAAGTTTCCCCGATTACGATCCAACTCATCAAATCAAATCAAATTCACCTTGACAGATCGAAGTATTTATTCATATCCTACTGGACGCAAAGTTCTTTATATATATACAAAGCCGAGTTTATTGAATTAATGTCTGCTCATTCTTTCTTTGATTATTTTCCATTTCATTGGAAAATGAGTTTTTTTATTCTTTATCTATCCAGGTGATTACAATAGGATTTGGCCTTTGCCACCCCCTGTACTAATCGAGGATCAGGCATCATTCCTGGTTTTCACCTCGACCCTGGCTTGTTGACTTTACTTATTCAGATGTTGTCAGGATTGTATGATAATGAAATAAAATAAGGTTTGTTGGAATGAGATGAGATGAAATGAGATATTAAACGATGGTTATAGTTTGATGTGATCAGTGTATACTGGAAAGTAAGTACATTGTACACAATAGATCGTAGATAGTTATGTACCATCCTTCTTCAAGAGTTATGTCAAAGAATGTGACAAGCACAAGTTAATGCATACAATTTATATGCATTAATGATTGTAAATGGTTTTCAATCTTCTCTTAAAAATTCACAAGATCTTGTTCTTGCCTTAGGTTTGGGGAAAGTTTTGTAATCAATAAGTTGGACAAAAAAGACAAATTATGTTCAAGCTACAGTACTGTTAATGTTAGTAAAGCTTTTTGTACACAATGGGGAAAAGAAAAAAAGGGATCCGCAGATTATCTTGGAGCAATATTCTCACAAGATGGCAATATCAATTTAGACTATCGATACTTCGAAGATCTCAAACCCCCGTTTTTTTCAAACTTTTTCGATTCTGTTACTATATATTCTCATAATTATATTCCTTTTCGAATTTTTACATAAATTTTGATTAAAAAAGAATTCTATGCGAACTCTGTAATGTTCATGTATGATTATTATATATAAAAATGGGATTGGCGATGGGTGTTCTTCCCAAGAAGAAGAAGATCAGAATGTAATGAGAGGGCTTCAGAAGAAATCCTAATCTATCATTATCAGGATTATGACATACGATAATTTCTCATGTTTAAATACAATTGCTTTGTCTTTCAAAAACGCAAATGAGAAGATTATCATGGAAATTATTTAAGTACTTAGAAGTCTTCAATTATGCAGTGGTGTTTTGTCCTTATCCTGTGTAGAGCTCCCGATGCAGATAGCAGCAGTGCTTATTTTTCCACCTTAAATCACTCCACCTGTGTGCTCATTATACGAAATAATTCAAACACCAGCTCGAACCTTGTTTAGCGAAGCCTTTTTATTGCCGAGGTCATAAATCAATACTAGTTCATGGAATAGAGAACAGAGAACCCATTGGCTACACGTTTACGCTGCCTGGACAATCTGTATGGATCTTCGGAACGTTTGACACAGCCAATTAAACCTATTCTACGGCTCTATGGACACTCTTGTGGAGAACACACCTTGTCTCGTTCCACACTACACAGTTCAGCCTGGCAACAGGCTGGTCTAATGAGAGGCAGCGTGGGTCACAACCAACAGGATGCAGAGTATGAATCACAAGTACTATTACTATCCTAGACAAATGTTCTTATCCTATATTTATGAGATCTTATCTCTACGGGCTGTCAAGCGGCAAGGAATGAATCTGCATCTATTAGCCCCGCAATTTAACCGCTATGGTTTTCCATAACTAAGCTATCTTAGCATTACTTCCTGATCCCTGGTTGAAGATTCCTATCCCAATCATATGATTAATTCAGTAAATGAGTTTTCGTATTAATGAAAATAATTTACTTACTATAATAACATTGATGTCGCATGTCACGCTTTCGTCAATTAATTTATGGGCCAAATATAGGTTCAGTGATTGGTATAAATGTACCTCAGCAGTGCTAGGTAGTGATATCACGCTAGCAAACATTCAGGACTAAACTGAAGGCAAAACCGATATTGCTAGCAAAAAAACAGAAATACAAACGCCGGGTGTGTGTGACCTAGAGTCTAGCACACAGAAACCCCGAGAACGAACACATGTATTATACTCAAGGTACTCTTTGGTCAAGGAAGCCTTTCTCACACGAGGTTGGACTTAATTAAAACTCTAGAGTTCGTGAACAGATTGTAAACTTCCCATGGGCATGAAGGGCAAGAGAAACCGCTACAGATACCCAGAGGATACTATGAAATGTATGGCTAAAAGTTTGATATATTTAGGAACCCAAGCATTATTGCATAGATCTCATTAGATTAATCTTTGTTTTCGCCTGTTTGTTTATTTTTTAGATGATATTACAAACGATGCACTCATTTTGCCCATAAATCCCATGCGGCTGAGTAACTCTTGCTAGAAATAGAGTTCTATAGTCAAACTAATCACATAATCAATTTTCAAGAGAAGTTATAAGTAAAGTGGATGGTGGACAGTTAATATCTTTGTTCGATTTTATCTAGTAAAATTCAATGTCAATTAATAGCGTAAAATGTTGAAATTAAGCGTTTACGGTCGGGATTAATATCCACTGATGATGTACATATTGGACAAGTTGCACAATCAGCAATAAATGTTACATTCTAAAATCTTATGATTGAAAGTAATGAAGGTCATGGGAACATGCTGCAAAGCTAATGAAGTGGATCGACGTCACTTTACAGAGAAAGTGCGATAGTGATGGTCCAAACCCTCATCATTGCATGAGTAGTATACTGCTTTGTTATCTATCTCTGCGAGATTTCAAATTACCTTTTAGCAACTAGTATATATGAATACAAATACCCCTTCACGTCGTTTCCTTTCTTAGACGTCAGAAAATTGATAATCATCTTGTAAATAATCACGAGATATATCACCTTTGTTTAAAGATAATATTAGGAATAAAAAGCTCTTCAAATATCTCAGTGTCCTTCAATCCTACAAGTTACACTGTGCGGTTCATATATATATGCGGTGGTATTCAGAAAACAGCTATTGTATAGTAGCATTCATAGCACACGATATAGAAAATGCCCAGCATACCTAGCACGATCCCCAGTGGATAAGCTACAATGGTTGGTCCTGATTGACGCAGCAGACTAGATCTTTTCTGCTATATGATGGTGGACAAAATCCCTCCTGTGAACGTTGCTGCATGGCGGAAATAGAGGGAGAGTTGTAAAGCATAGTAGGTCACTATTGTAGTTAGCAATTAGACAATCCCTACTATCAGCCAATGCCAGTATCTTAGCTTTGTAAAAAGCGATCGAGATAGATATATCCCTTCCACACTATGCTCTGGAAGCGCTTCAAAGCACCTTCTAGAATTTGATCTAATCTACACTACACCTCAAAGTGCTTTTGAACCAAATCCGAAGCGAATTATAGAATTCACTTATATTAGGTGAATTCTACAATGTGCTTGACTTCCCATTCCCAATGCTGGTTCAACGCTGGTTGAGTTTAATTCAGTTTGTAGTGTACAACATAATTCTAATATGCATTGTTAACCCCCTTTAAAACTACAGACCAAAAAGTGATTCAAAGCGATTTGAAGCACTTTTGCGGAGTAGTGTGTAGTGAATTAGTAGAATCTACTAACCTCACTATGTTCAGTGAAGTAGATTCGTGATTATTAGAGGAGACAGCCGCTGGTGGTAGTACATGTGAAATGAGAGAAGCCATTTTGAATCAGACTTTTAACCGGGGAGCTAGCCAGCTCGGGAATTGACAAACTCTTTTCAAAAGAAGAATGAAGTCAGGAGAGATGTGATTTCTATTGGAATGAACAATTGAGACAGCCACCTAATACACCACTTAAACAAGGGCGGGCTTGGTGGGCACATGTACTACCACTAGCGGCTGTCTCCTCCAAAAATCGCGAGTCTACTTCACCGAACATAGGTAGGTTAGTAGATTCTACTAATAATTGTGCGTCACCGCCGCTAGGCAGTAGCACAGGTGAGAGCTTTAACTTGGCAATTCCCTGCAACCCAAATCCTTCTCTGGGCTCTACAGCTAAATGGCTCACTTGAAATGATGTGGTGATCTGGGTTCGAAGAGACAAAGTAACTTGAAACACAGATGAGACCTCTAAAGATCTCCAATGATCTAACTAGTGTACATAACACAAATCGGTGCACAACTACTCCTATGGGTGCAACAAACTGTAGGTTTGGGAAATCGTACATTATAATGGGTGTTCCCAACATATATTATGCGCACAAGTCAAAGTTGTCACTTTGTTGTCTTTGAGTTCTGCTTCTTCTCCCTGGCATGAGAAGCAAGAAGGGCTGGAGAAGTTGACATTGTGACGTTAATTGGCTTAAGGTAAAAGTGTCGGAAAGTATTTTCATCTTTCCAGTTGGCTCTTTCCATGATCTTGTGGATGGAGACATTCAAGGCTGCCAGTTTGGAAGTGGTGGCAGACCTGACACTATGTGCTCTAAATGTAGCAGTATCCGACCACAGTGGCTGATGAAGATAGGGCCCTGGATGTCTCCTAAGTTATCCTTTGGGCAGAGGGGTGTAGTCCTTGCCAGATAGTGGTGCAAGGTGGATAGAATGCAGATACCCTTATTATCAGGAAAAGCTTCTAGGCTGATGGTGCCAAGGCTCCTGCCTACTGCACTTTTCTTAATGACCTCTGAGAGTAGGAGAGTTGCCTTGTAAGGAGAACTGAACTTAATGTCCTTGCATTTGAGTGTTCTTAGTGTTTGCATGTGTTGACTAGTGACCAACATAAGTAAGGTGGCAGTCTTCTGGGTGAGTTGTGCCAGATTCAAATCTTTCAAAGGATATTGAGTCTTCAAGTAATTCAGAACGATGTCTGGGTCCCATGTTTCAGAATTGCATGTCTTTGGTGGGTGTAGCTTTAAGACACCTGTGATGATGGGGCGTACAGTTAAATGTGCACCAAATGAATCCCTGTCAATGGGGTTCATGATGTTGGAAAGAAATTTGGAATTAATGGCCACACAGGACATGCCATCATCGTAGAGATCGCAGATGAACTCTATACCATGGTGAAGGCTGGTGGTTAAATGGTAAATGTTTTTCTCATAGCAGTAATGCTTCCATTTGCGTAGGTAAACTTTATAGGATATCTTGGTGTTGTCTGACCAACTTTATAGGATGTCTTGGTGTTTTCCGACCAACCCTGAATGTATAATGCCTTAGTAAATTTAAAGAGTCAGCATTTTTGTTGAGAAGAGAGTGCAGACGAGGCTTGTCTTTGCTACCTTTGGATCCTGATTTCTCCCATTGTTTGGGAACAGATTTTCTGGTTGAGGTTTTAGGATTAGGGTTTGTCGGTAGTTGTGTTGCATTACGCAGGATATGAGTTTGGGAAATGTCCTGTAGTAGAGAGAAAATACCATATTTAACAGCTAAGATCTCCTTAGCATTTATATGGTAACCTTTCTCGTAGTCATCCCATTCACCGTTGGCTGTGAGGTCTCCAAGGACGTACCCCAACCATCATCACAGGTTACTGGGAACAATGTGATCTTAGGGGAAACGGTTCTTATTTTCTTTACGCTCCATGGTAGGTTTTCTTGCCACCATTGAAGATCTAGGAGTGTGTCAGATGACAAGGCCATAGGTCTGTCTCTATCACCGCAGTTCCATTTAGTGGCTATGATCTTGTCCTTCTTGATGTGTTTGTAATGGGCTAGGCCATAGTCAATGCCCTTACACAGATCCACCATCATACCAATGATGGAAGAAATGAATCTAATGGGGAAGGTGTCCATGTGATTAAATATCAACTCGTTGATACAGTTCCATGCCGTTTGCCTCTTTTCTTGGGTTGGATACACTTCCATAGTGCTTGAGTTCAGGATAAAGCCAAAAAATTTGGTTTCATGATTCTAGTGAATATGAATGGTGCCGTGGTAAGGCCAAAGGGAACACAATTGAATTGGTAGAACACACCTTCCCATGGAAAGGTGATGTATGAGCAATATGCATGGTGCAAAGATAATGAGAAGTAAGCTTCTTGTTGATCTAATGAACACATAAAAGAATTTGGATGTAGCATTTCAATGGCTGTTTGAAGGCTGTCCATTTTGAAGTGCACGTTCTGCATGTACGGTTATACCACCAGGTGGACAGACATATACTCATAAAATATAGTTATCATTGTACACCTCATGATATAATAGTACGTATTGAGGATGGTGAGGTCGATGATGAGCCTCCACTAATCATTTGGTTTTGGTACCACAAAGGCATTAAAAAGAAAAGAGATGTCGGACCAACTAATCTCAGAAACAATTCCTTTTGTGATTAGCTTGTTAACCTACTGGTCAACTGCAGCTTTCCGTGTTGGCCCAAAGGCATACAGGTGAGTCTGAAACTTTGCGTAGGATTCTTTTTGAAATCCAGGGTAATACCTTGAATGAACTTGATGATAAACGGATCAAAGGTGATGCGTTCCCAGTCGTAAAGGTGGTAAGACAGATTACCAGGTTTGGAAAACATAGGAATTGGTCCTTTTGAAGTTAGAGTGAAAGGTTTTGACTGGCGTAAAGTCTTAATGAAAACATGTTGTACCTCTAATAATGCCGGGAGTGACTTTTGTTGTTGCAAGAATCCCTCCAGTCATAGTCGTTGAATACTTTCTTTGGTTCCCTGTTGTAGTGGCACCCCTGTTTTTGTTGATTGCCCCGCTTCTTCTGAGGGGCTGTGTAGTTTTTTGAGCCCTTATAACCGTTGTAGCTCTTCTTCTATCCTTGGTTGGACTTTTTATTACTGTTGTTGTTGTTGTTTCCACCATTTTTTGTGTTGTTATTCTGATTTTCTTTAGGTAGAAGGTTGATCAACGATGACAGAAAGTTTCTTGCTTGCATCAAGGGATTTTATGTTGTCTTCTAGGTTATCTCCCAGAAGGTTCATAGTAGTGGTAGGGAAGCATTTCATGTTTGAAGCCATTTCCCTGTACTGTTCATTGAAGTTAGGAGCAACTAGTTCATGTCTGCATTTGGTGCAACACTGCTGATTGTAGATGGTTTGGAGAGCTATAGCATGCCTGATATGTCTAAGACCTTTGTCTACTAGATCCTTGATCTCTGTGAGCTCAGTTCTAGAACGTTATTCCAGCAAGGTGTAAGCCACCTTGGTACAAGCTGAAGCTGAGTGGAGTAGGATCTTTTCGAAACTCTGAATGGTGCCATCCTTGGTTCTATTCCCGGGTAACATGGCAGACCAGATGGTTTCGGGAATGAAGGGAATTTCCAGTGCCTCAATGTTGTTCGGGCATTTCTGTCTGTCTTTGATATCATTGAGGACTTTCACTTTGGGGGGAGCATTAAACACATAAGTGACAAATTTGGTAATTTCCTTGTGTTGAATGTCACTACCAACCTTTGTGTTCGCAGACAGAACATCCACTAGAGAAGAGGAGATGCCCGTTGATTCTTCCTCTGGTGCAGTCTCCTCCTTGCCTTTGCTCACCATTATGTTATCCGTGACATCATTTCTGACTGAACCAGAAGGGGTATCCCGGCAGTGGGGTTACCCCCAGGACTTCCCAGTGGGGGAAGGGGAATCCTCAAAGTGCTAATCGAAGACCTGGGGCTCATGCCGTAAAGAGGTGGAGGAGGAAGAAAGCTGGGGGAGGGATAATGGCTGCCCTGGTAAGAGGTACTTGCCTGCGCATTTTGTGTAGAAATCCTGAGTGGAGACCTTAATCTGTCCCTGCCACTTGATTTTTGCACCAAACCTCCCATTTTATCCGACTGGTCATAATGCAGGTAATAGTAGTGACTAGAATATCCTTGGTCCTGGTCATAAGGATATCCATAATAATCCCAGTGTTGGCGGGAGCCAAGAGCTAGAACTCTGACCCGAAGACGGCCTGGCCATTGAGCCAGAGTTGGTCTGGGTGAAACGTTGGTTCTCCATGTTTGACACATATTCAGACAGTAGTGACTGACTCCTGAAAATCTTGGAGATCTCTATAGGCTAGGAGAAGGAGAAACTTGCGGAGTAGCGGGAGAGGGCTGACCACTGTTGGTCCCAGTCTGCTGCCTGCTGTCCATGTTTACCTGCATCTCGTCACTCAGAGTTATAGGGCCTGCAATTGTGTCACAAGAGCGGCCGAGATTGGCCGAGAAAGGGGCGGGGTGGGTCCTGTCAAAATGTCGGGAGTATAGCCTATATATGATCACTATGGGAGATAAATAATTGAACGTGGCAATGTCGACTCCCTTCCCCCTCGAAAAAAAAAAAAACAAAAAAAACAAAAAAAAACACTATGGGAGATAAAGAACATAATCTAATACATCATTCAGGGTGGTCACACTCTTAACCGTATTTTGATTATTGATAACAAACACGTTGCTAATGAATCATAGGCATTTACATATATTATCTGATCTTTATATTAGGGAGAAAACTGCTGTCATTTCCAACGTATTGTTATGATATAGGGGTCACCAACGCGTTGGTCCCCAAGTGGGGTGCCGTCAGTGGGGGTTTCCCAACCTATAGTTAGAATGAGGTCACGAGACTAGCAGCCCCTATTGGTCGAACAGCCTGAAACAAACCCTAATTTACTCTTCGAGCCTTAAAAGGTAAGAAAGAAGGGCGAGTGGCACTACACAAGATAAGTGACGGAGGATGATAGATGAAGGAGAACGGTGATTCTAGAAGAAAATTTGTGAGCCTCCCCGCTTGCGACTTGCTCTGCTAGGCGTAATCCGGAAAAGTGATTAAAAAATGGCGTCTCTCATCTCACCTGTTCTACCGCCTATTAGAATCGATCTGATGAGATTCTGGGAGGTTTTTTTTCTCTATAGATTCCCTCAAACCACTTCCGTCCCCATAGATCAGTCCCTATAGATCAGTATCAGTCCCTATAGCAGTCCCTATAGATCAGTATCAGTCCCTATAGATCAGTATCAAGACTTCCGTCTCCATAGATCAAGACTTCCGTCTCCATAGATCAAGACTTCCGTCTCCATAGATCAAGACTTCAGTCTTCCGTCGCCATAGATCAAGACTTCCGTCTCCATAGATCAAGACTTCCGTCTCCATAGATCAAGAGAATGAAAAAAAAGCCAAAGGACCTGACGAGGCTCGAACACTCAACGTTCTCCGCCGAAGTCAAGCACTATGACCACTATACTACGGAACTGGTGGGCATGACGAGGCTGAAGTTTGCTATACACAGCCGCTTGCACGCACCCGGACCGGGGACTTTCGAATGAAATCCTCTGTGCGCTATATAGACTACCGTACACAATGCAACGCCAAGTGACGGTGCACATGAGTGGCTATGCCGAAGGGTCTCCACATCTCTTCCGGTCGCACGTATGGGTTCTGAACTCTTCATTCATTTATTACTTGATTCCCGTCGACTAAATCTTCGCTATCGGGCTCAAACACTATTTAAAACATTTCTACCGATTCAAATCTTTTATTTATTTCTATTTTAAGTCCCTATACACACGCAACACGGCATTTGAGAACCGGAAGTGTCCGATGCTTTGGATAGCAAGCAGCGGAACCTTTCGAAAACAGGCCGGCTGACTGAACATAAACATTAGCGAATACGCACCTCTGATTGGCTGTTTCTCCGCTAAGCCCCGCCCACTTCACTTGGCCAGCCGTCGCGGTATCATGTAGGTTTCGATTAAAGCGGTGTCCGATGCTTTGGATAGCAAGCAGCGGAACCTTGCGAAAACAGGCCGGCTGGCTGAACATAAACATTAGCGAATACGCTCCTCTGATTGGCTGTTGTGGCTGAAGCTTCATTCGGTCAGCCGTCGCGGTATTATGTAGGTTCCGATTAAAGCAGTGCAATCACTTCCGGTCTCATAGAAAGGCTGACGATTTGCATGATATTTTGGATGTTTTTGGATGTTTTTGGATGTTTTTGGACGGAATAAAGAAGGTTTGTGTATCTTTTTTGCTCTAACATTAAGGAAATCTCATCAATTCTCTTCTAAAAGCAATAATTTTCTCGGATTTTTCTGGTCGCGGTCTCTATAGCGTCAGGGAATTCTCGGGCTTCGCCCTCGAACTCCCTGACGCTATAGAGACCGCGACCAGAAAAAACCTCGAAAATTATTCCTTAAGCAGTGGTAACGCACAATATTTCTAGAATCCACCTACGGTGTAGGTGGTTTCTAGGAGTCGATTCAATGCAATTTGCTTCGCATTTGGTGATGAGTGAGATTGGTTGCTTTACGCCCTTATCAACACATTTAAGATGGTTATATCAAGGGCAGGAGAGCTGAGAGGGAGGCAGTTTATGATCATACTTAGGAAATAGGGATAGAGAAGGCTTCACATTCTCAATGTTATTTGAGCCTAGTTTTGAATAGTGTGAACAGAACCAAGCAAACCGAAATGTATCGGGCAGGAATTTCATTTGAAATCTACAGCGTATAGTGTGAACAGAAATTAATAGCCCAAAGCCCAATATGCCTTATGTGGTAATGTCAACAGCACTTTTAGAAATCATTTCACGATGATTCAATTTGGTTCATATGTTCTCCTGAAATAACTTAGAGGAGGCTCATCCATAATACAAAGATATCTTCCCTTAAAGTGACTTTGGAATGAAGTGCATTTTGGCCAGCTCTCCTAGCTTCAGGAAAGCTTCCGTAAGGCTTTCACCGCATCTATTTCCCCTGTGTAGTCGACAAATACAAGATCTAAATGGGTCTTCTTGTTCGTGTACACTATTCCATAGATACATTCAAGCTATCTCTCTTTTCTTAAACATGTGTCCATACATTACATGAATCTATATTCACTCATTCCTGCGGAGGAGAATAACCTCACGTCCTTCTACAACAAACAAGGGCGATGATGATAAATAATGCATCTTAATAGGCACCTCTAGATTTATAACACTATATTTTTTATACAATGTATGAAGGAGAACCTAGGTTCGATGACATAGATCTCTTTTGATAACAGAGGCACAGGTGGGTCCATAAACCCCATGATTTGCGGCTTCCTTGCTTCATGCCACATACAGGAACCAAGTAATCACCTGGGTCCATGCAGGCAATCCCCTAACCCTGACTGGTAAACACCTTCTCGAACCCAACATCCATCATTTGGGTTGACTCTAGGGCCTTGCACTAATGACTGAAGAGGTCGAGCAATGAGACCTATCAAAACTATCAATGTTTGATTTATGACTTTACCTTTGTTCTGACAATCTCCTTAGTTAATATTTACTATGATATCAATAATTTCCCTGACTGTTCGATAGCTGACAAGGCTACATTCTGACCTTAAAGCTAGAAGACAAAAAACAGGCCACAATGGTTTTGTAGTCCATTGAATCCTTAAATCGTTTTCTTTCGATGGGATGGATATGAAATTAATACCATTACAAATATATTTGATAAAATCTTTGCCTACATGCCTATGCCAGACGCATCACCCACCTTTATTGTTGACAAAAAAACTGGAACGAACTTGCTGAGATAATAGCTCCGTGGTAATCAGCGACTCTCCCGCGTTGCTTTCCTAAACCGATCCAGCAACAATTTAGCTACCTACATGGTGATGGACGAGAGACAAATGAGAACAGAAACATGATTAATGATTTTTATAGTTGGTGATAAATACGACCAAAGCTCGCACACTCAATCCCTATTGCAGTGAATACTAGGCTCTATCCACTGTCCATTGTAATATTTACCTAAATTGTTGGGCGTACATCTGACCTTTACCGGCTATAATGATTTAATTAGCATAAGAAAGTAATGAATTAAAAGGCAATGAAAAATAACTGTTGAACTCATAAGATAATGTTATATCATTAGGGTCGGACGTTAATTGGTATATTTGTCAGATTTAATAAGAGATTTGTGGTTTTATAAAAAATGTAATTATGGAGGAAGGCTGGAATCTCGTGTAATGAGTACAAATAAGCTTTTTAAATCGAAGACAAATACCATTCCTCCGACTAAAAAGTCTTTCAAGACTCAATACAAAACGATTTTCAAATATCGTTAATGTGTTTTTCTTGAAGCAATGGCAGGACATTTTACATTATGCTATTACATGCCCTCTTCAAAACAATAAAATCATAAAAATAACATTGATTAATCAATGTCAGCGGAAACGCAGAATGAATTATGTCTCTTTCGGGAAAATGACAATTTCATTTCCTTTTTGTTTGGCGGATTTCCTCATTCAAAGATGAATGCAATGGATCTCATAAGTTTTCCAGGAGATTGCTTTTTTAAGAATATGTTTAAGAAATAAACAGTAATAATCATTTCCAATGTTATTGATGTTACAGAATGGAACATCGATTTATATATTATGCAAATTATAATAATCAAGAATTGTACAGATTCCAGACTGTGTAAAATAATGAACGTGTTAGGATTTCTATTATATACGCAGACATACTTATAGCTTGATTAGATGGTTTTAGTTTTTGACCAAAAAATGTCCAAACAAATCAGCCATACTCTACGTATCATCTAGAGCATGGACATGTGTAATATATAGATGTTTCTTTGATGTAGAATTATAAACTCGCTTTTCTAAGGATATGCATTTGGCTAAATAAAACGTATCGCAACGTATCTTTTCACAAACATGCAAAATATCTATTCACGTGAAAACAAATTTTGGACGGTACTTCGGTTTTGCCCTCTGAGCTTATTTGTAGTGTTATCAATTTAAGCAACTATTCCTTAAAAAGCAGAGATGACAGAATGATTGCCATTGCCAGCAGAGGTACTACAGGTCATCGAACGTTAGTTGTCCAAAGAAGCTCTAAATGTCAATCTGACTGTTTTTCTAACGCCAGAACATTATTTTCCAATCGCTTTCTTAGATATATTGACTGCCTAGTTGAAATATTTCATTCATTGCCTTTAAAGTTCAGGTACTTGGGAGAGGCGAGGGATATAGCACTACGGTTTACGTGGCATTTAGATGATGGAGAAATGATTAAAAGTGACTAATTATAATGATATCATTTAATTCAAATACCCAGGCATTCATTAATGCTCTTAGAGATTGGTCTGCTGGGCTACCATCCATAAATATTTTCTTAACAAGACGTAGTCGGGTTTTAGGTGAACTATGTTTATTGACTGAGTTTAAGTATAAAAGAAAAACGTGCCTTCATTTATAACGTGCCTTTATGAAATATATAATCATGGATTATTCTCCGAAGTTGTATCCGTATATTTATTTATCTGAAGGGACGTCTGATCAAAAAGTTTGGGCAAAAGCAGTTTGTTCAGACGAAAATTCCCTTAAAAATCTACGATGTACATTATTTTGGAAATTTTCTATTGGGTTGCCTTCAGGACCTCGATCCACCACTTATTAAAAACACGCTGGAATACAACATTTAAAAACTGAGCTTATAAAACTTCCAGACTGACGCTTTATGACCGTAAGGAGATGAACATTGCCCTTGCTGTATCCATCAAACAATAGGAGAGCCGGCACCCGTCATCAACCATAGGCTAAGGGGGCAAAAACAAGCTCCGGCAATTTTCATTGTCGCTGACGAAAGGCCATATTTTCAAAGTAGTCCTTAAACACATAGTATGCCATGTTCTGTAAGCAGCTGAATGAGACAATGGATTGCCCTACTTGAAGGTCACTTCTTTTAATGTTGTTTTTGCAGCATGGTATTATTTTTCTTTAGTGTCGGTTCAGTGTGTGAAAGGGAAGTCTTTCTATAAAGTATGAATTTAAGGGTTTTTGCATTAGTAAAAGGTGCTTATTGTGTACTACATTATAAATGCACTGACCAATATACACTGTAGACCTATTGTCAAGGAAGTAGGCCTGAATCCGTGTGTATGTAGCAGAGGACTATAAGTGTTTTGCCTCGTTACACTCAATGTATCTGTGTAAACTTACTGTTAAATTAAATTAAATCCTTTAGTCATGTGAATGTATGAATGAACCTTGACAGCAGTTCATAAAACATACGTGCAATAGCAATTTACATATTGATACAATAATTAAGGATTACCACAGAGAATTTATCAACACACAGTTGCAATTCTTGCTTTTATCCAATTATCTCAGTCAGTAGCTATTGCTAGATGGTATAGGGCTTCGTGCAAAATGTTCAAGCTTCGTAGTAACACACGGCACTATGTTGAAAGCAGAGCTCTCCGATGTAAGCAAATATTATCATTAGTGGCCTTTGATCTTGTATTCTTTATGATCTGACATTAATACTGAGATAAATGGTCTCTTAGCTGGAGCAGGACAATATGTCATTTATCCACATTCCTGTAAATGCTGATCATATATCATCCAATACTCTGGTTCATGCCCTCTGGGTGCAATTTCTTACGTTTGAAGGAAGTATTTATAGAGATAGCACTTCCATATATATCGTAGGATAATTAGGTATTAAACTAGTGCAAGCGTTAATGCATTCATAAGATTTCTTGAACAGTTTCAGCGGTCTGATGAAATCCTACTGGGAATGTTCCAAATGCTACATAATGGCATTGTAATTGTAAGGCCTCCATCAAACCGCGGACCACCACATCCATTCCAGTTTGTTTTTCCTTTTCATCACATCAAATTCCAACCATTATTGATTTTATCACATGATCTCCAGTGAGGCTTGTCATCGTTTGTCAAGCCACAACATATTATCCATGTTCAGACGCTTTCTGATGGGGAGGATTTGATAAAAGGACTATGAAACATTGCTAGTGCTTGTCCTACATGATTGAAACAACAGCACAATGTTAAGCAGTCGATGTATTATTTCAACCACATAGCTGAATAGTTGGGTCATCTGGAGCACTTCTGTGACCGTTGAGAGCGAAGGTTGGTTTCTCAGTGGATTTGACATCTATGAAGGGCAAATAAAAAAATGAGCGGGGGCGACCCTCGCGAAAATGCGGGGAAACCCCGGGAGAGCCCCAAATCCAAAATGGCCGACATCGACCACTATGACAACTTATATTTCAATGGTTTGGCCTACCATGCAGTCCAGTATATGCTTATTAGGGTTTTGGGGGTTGAGGAATTCATATCTGATATCAGTTTGATGATTTGACCTTGCTTTGACCGTCAAATCCAAGATGGCTGACAGTTTTCAGCTCACAAGGGCCAAATTTTCAAAGTCATCATAGAACCTTCTTAGTAGGCTCTTATGAAAGCTCTTATGATGCTAAATTGACTTATGGAAAGTGAAACTACAATTGGGGCAACCATAGTTAGTACTGCACATGGGAAACTCACCCCAAAAGCCCCCTAGGGGTAATAGAACAAACCCCTTTTAAGACTGATGATCTTTCAGGTATAGTCTAGGAGAAATTAGACCTGGGACAAATTGTAAAAGACAGTTTCTGAACTGTTTTGGATACTATTGATATGCCTTATTAATATACTAAAAGGCCCAGAAAATCTAGGTCAGGGACCATGCCCAAAACCACATGAAAAACAAAATGGCTGCCACTAAAACTTTGGAACACCATAACTCAGG
This sequence comes from Sthenelais limicola, assembly GCA_942159475.1. Lineage (NCBI taxonomy): Eukaryota > Metazoa > Annelida > Polychaeta > Phyllodocida > Sigalionidae > Sthenelais > Sthenelais limicola. The sequence goes on along the minus strand of OW804095.1, from coordinate 63,232,092 downwards.
GTATAATCAAGATATATTCAAGTGCAAATACACTTTTTCTATGTTTTTAGACATCAGGAATCCAGTGCAATATGAATAAAGTGGATATAATCAGAATTTAGCAAGTTGGTATACTGATACTGAGAAAAATGAAGAAAAAACCTCCCTTAAATGCATCGGGTGAACTCAAGAAACACCATAACTTGCATATAATCAACATATATTCATGTGTAAATATACCTTTTCTATGTTTTTAGACATGGGGAATTCATTGCAATATAAAGGAAGTCAATCTAATTAATATTCAGCAAGTTAGTCTATGCTTTATGCTGATGGTGATACTTGGATGGTGTGATAAAAACAAAAAACTCTTGGAATTTATCCAGTAAACTCTAGAAATCTATTGGGATTGTATCGTATGAAAGCATTCATGACCACGCACAATTGGTAACATATTCTTCTCATCCTAACCTTCAAACTATTACAATGGCCAAAAGCTGTAGTACATTCCTAGTTAATATTTCTGAAAGAACAGACTCATTCCCTTCGACAGTTGTAGTGAATAATCTTGTAGTATTGCAGTAGTTCACCAGGAGTGTGTTAGGATATGGGTCAGAATTGACCATCTATGAACTTTCATACCCAGTACTTTACTCCTCATCTGAATTAGTAGAATCTAAGTTTTTTCCTGAGAGATAAATTGATATTTGCAACAATTTTGGAGAAATGCTTGAATTGAAAGATAAATCCCCAGGTGTGAAAATACCTGAAATAGAATTACTAACTTTAAGAAAACCATTCTAAAGTCACCCTCCCTTGAGGAGATATAAATAAATTGAATACAAATTAAGTAAAATCAATGATCCCTAATGTGTTTGGCACCTCAAATAGTCTCCTATTGCAACTGAAAGAACCCACCTTGTCACCTAGGCACACCAAGCACACACCCTGACATTTGATTTAGTCTGTTCTGACTAACATGGAATGCTCCACTCAAGTTGTCAAACAAATCATAAGGAATAAAAAGAAATAGGAGATCACAAGTACAAGGAGATCTACCCTCAATACTGTCTCTATATTGCTTGGGTGTAGTCCTCTATCCTCAGCTTGGCACAAGCAGGGTGCAGAATTGTATCTGCCTCTGGATGCCTGAATCAGCTCATCATATTTTGCTACCCTTCAATGTTGGTCACAATCCTCTATACTAAAGGAAAGGTCCATACCTATCCTTAACTAGGATTATACATGATGTGAGATGATGATAGTGCAGACCTTATCCAAGTATATTTCCAGGGGTTCTCACAGCTATTGGTGTATCTGTTCTAGCAATCCCTCTAAACCAATTTCTGTCAATGGATGCTAAAGTGCTGGAGACTCATCTGTGTCGAAACATTGGAGGTACAAATTTTGTTGCTAGGACTTCCCTCTGCTGATGATTTAATGATGGATATCACCTCCCACCAAAGAAAAGCTTAAGTGTGTTCAATGTTAAAACTTCCCAAGATGATATAGAGAAAGCTGGAGAATATGCTACATGTACCTGTTTACAATTTAAATTTCAATGCATTATCTCCAGTATAAGAAATATTGAGAAAAACTTGCTGTCTGCAAAACATTATATTAATCTACAGATTCTACCCGCTAGTTCTGCTCCTAAAAAGTATCACAGAGTGTACTACCAGATTTAAAGAACAAAGTGTGTTTGCCGTACTGCAGAGTACTCAGGATGGAAGTTCACAGATGAATAATTCCAAACTTTACGTTTGCACCCGCTTCCTGCTTTTGACCAACGAAATTTGTTGCTGCAACTGCAGGAGTGACAGCATCATTCTGTGGTGTTCTTAAAGGAATATCAACTAGGAATATACACCAGCTTGTAGCCATTCCAATGGTGACTGTATAAACAGCGCAGGAGCTAATGATGAAAGTCATGTACCTTAATAAGTAGGCATACTCATTTTTCCTGCTGTGTATTATTTCAAATCAAAACTAACCAATAATCGAAACAGGTTTGTTTGACAGGAATATGTTACCAATTGTGCTTGGTCATGAATGCTTTATACAGTACAATCCCAATAGATTTCTAGAGTTTACTGGATAAATTTTGAGTGTTTTGGAGGTTTTTTCTCACCATCCAGTTGGTTCAGCATAAAGCATAGACTAACTTGCTGAATATTAATTAGATTGACTTCCTTTATATTGCAATGAACTCCCCATGTCTAAAAACATAGAAAAGGTATATTTACACATGAATATATGTTGATTATATGCCAAGTTATGGCGTTTCTTGAGTTCACCCGATGCATTTAAGGGAGGTTTTTTCTTCATTTTTCTCAGTATCAGTATACCAACTTGCTAAATTCTGATTATATCCACTTTATTCATATTGCACTGGATTCCTGATGTCTAAAAACATAGAAAAAGTGTATTTGCACTTGAATATATCTTGATTATACCCTGAGTTATGGTGTTCCAAAGTTTTAGTGGCAGCCATTTTGTTTTTCATGTGGTTTTGGGCATGGTCCCTGACCTAGATTTTCTGGGCCTTTTAGTATATTAATAAGGCATATCAATAGTATCCAAAACAGTTCAGAAACTGTCTTTTACAATTTGTCCCAGGTCTAATTTCTCCTAGACTATACCTGAAAGATCATCAGTCTTAAAAGGGGTTTGTTCTATTACCCCTAGGGGGCTTTTGGGGTGAGTTTCCCATGTGCAGTACTAACTATGGTTGCCCCAATTGTAGTTTCACTTTCCATAAGTCAATTTAGCATCATAAGAGCTTTCATAAGAGCCTACTAAGAAGGTTCTATGATGACTTTGAAAATTTGGCCCTTGTGAGCTGAAAACTGTCAGCCATCTTGGATTTGAAGGTCAAAGCAAGGTCAAATCATCAAACTGATATCAGATATGAATTCCTCAACCCCCAAAACCCTAATAAGCATATACTGGACTGCATGGTAGGCCAAACCATTGAAATATAAGTTGTCATAGTGGTCGATGTCGGCCATTTTGGATTTGGGGCTCTCCCGGGGTTTCCCCGCATTTTCGCGAGGGTCGCCCCCACTCATTTTTTTATTTGCCCTTCATAGATGTCAAATCCACTGAGAAACCAACCTTCGCTCTCAACGGTCACAGAAGTGCTCCAGATGACCCAACTAGAATACCAGAATGCGAAACCTAGTCTGTTGGCGCTATGACTATTTATATATATGACTATTCAGACATCGCTATTAACTATTTGTTCAGACATAGCTATAGGTATTTGTTTAGCCATAGCTATAAGGGGCCGTCCATATATTACGTAACATTTTTTTGCCTAAAAATTTAGACCCCACCCCCACCCCTTGGACTTTGTAACGCAATGTTATACCTGTGGGACCGTCACACATGGTCTGACACCCCAACCCTCACCCCCTCGAGCGTTACGTAATTTATGGGCGGCTCCTAACTGTTTGCTCAGATACAAAGTAGATTGTGTCATGATGGAATGAAAGCTAATGAAACAAGATAAAACTTCTATACTGATCCCACTTTTCAGAAAATACCATAGTTATTAACCAATGGCATGATGGAGGTTTGTAATCGATCAAGACGTCGAGATAGATTACAAACCGAACAGAGTGCTATTGGGTATTTATTACATGTATACTAAATAAAGGAGAAATCGATTTTAATAGCATTTACCTTGGTTTCCATCGATCAAATAGCACCCCTGATCACACCCTCGAAATCACACATGTATGTAATAATATTTTCAAGAGGATTTAGTACTGTGCTGTACTACCTCGCTTAGGTCCTCGTTAATCGAACTTGAAAGTTTTGGCCGTGACATTTCATCTACTTAAAACGCTGAACGCTAATTTCCCCAATAATTTCGTTAGAAGGCACACGAATTGCCAGGATCAAAAGATAGGAGATGTCTCTGTTCACAGAAATCTTACAGGAATAAATAAGCAGAGGGGTGTCCTTTGCCACCGTAGATCATTTAACCAGCGATTTCTTTGATCTGAATCCAAGAGAATCGAAGGAAAGCTGTAATCGCAGTCAGCCATCAAAACAAAAATCATCAATTCTTTTGTCGAGGCTGTTGCCATTTTAGAGAACTGTCGAGTGGAGATTTCTTGTGTGAATTTGGAGGATGATGAATACAAGGGAGTCACTCTGGTTTGGCAATATGATGTTCTGTTTTAGCATTTCTAGAAAGAGAGATTATTTATCACGGCATTTTGAACATAACTTTTGTTGTTATTATAGGCACTAGGAGATATTGTTACACAACTGACATTTCTGAGTTTAGATGGGACAGATGCATCGAATCCGAATTTTGGCCTGTCATTTATTACCATTATTCCTTACAATATCTCTGAGGTGTAATTAATCATGTACGGTGAATAATTCAGATGCAGATGAGGATGGTCAAAAATCCAGAAAAAGGTGTCATTAGACATATCACTCAGCTAAGATAAGGTAATAACAGATATATCTATATGTATAGCTAAGGGAAAAACCTCTGTTGGGAATCAGGCTTTATTTCCCGAAAGATTAGACATGGCATGCAAAAATATCCTCCCCTCTCGTCCCCTCCAATCACTTCCATAACATACCCTATGCAAGTCTCTGGAAGCAGCTGGGATTGAGTAGAATGAATCTTCTCTTTCACTCTCTGGAAAGGGAAAACATAATCGGATTTATGTTTCTATAGATCTGCTTACCCGAGAAGAATATGCCGGGGTAGAGAAGCATGACTTAATACGGGTAGAAAAAGGACAAAGAGGCAATTCCTATCAGCTTAACTGTCTCCATGTGTCTTTTGTTTCGAATCGGTTAAATCACACTTTAAGAATATTCGTCTCCAGACGCAATAATAGTAAGCTCCATTAGCCCGGAATATATTAAATGATATCTGTAATTGCTTTCAACTTGGGAAATGTAATATATTCTATCTACGCTTCATAATCTTCACAATAACAATCATTTAATGGTAGTTGCTATCAACGATGAGATTAGTTTAATTATTATATATATTGATAATCTAGTGAATATATGGTATCATATATGGTATCATATATAATATAAGTTGACAGTGTATTAAAGCGATTAGAATAATATTTCTGTATATAACTATAATGTCCTCACTAGTTAACACAAGCAGCCCAGAAATTGAGCTTTCCTAAATGCGGTTAACAATTTCATTCCCTTGAGCATACAATGTATACATACATGTACACTATTGTATGGTCGCCAAGTTTGTTCTTAGGGGATTTGAAGCAGGAAATATCATGGGAAAATGTTCAGGTATTCTCACAAGAGGAAGGAAACAACACACATATGTCAGCAGATTGGGATGAGAGGAGCCCATGCATACAAAGACTTAAATTGGAAATGTCCCCATGTATTATTTTAATTCCAATTATCAGAAATCGAATGAAGATATACTGTTGAAGTGTGCATTGCACAAAATTAAATTGCCGCCGAGTAGTTTCCTATACATGCCCGAATAACACAATTGACACAACCGGAAAGTGCCATGGGGAAGGTAGCAAAAAAAACGAACCTAATATGAATACCAATTCATTCAGGTATAATATATTAGTTAATGAAAAAAATACAATATTCATACAATATCCTAGATTTTTCACAATATACCGAGAGATCCTCTTAGATGGACAAGCAGCGAAATGCTGCAACATTGAAACGAACACTTTTTAGATTAATTACCATCCCTGGTTGTGGATTACCTCAGGCTTCCTGGCTGTCAAAACAACATGTGGGGGCGGGTAACTTCCCTTGAGCAATGAATTCTTTCCTGCTTTAGGACCGTACACACTTCTTGGCCTATTGGTGAAGGATACTGAGCACGTTCCTTCACCTTTCTGTCCTTGGCTTCCCCGACGTCCGTCCCTTTCTTCTTTTTTGTCTATCTTTCTTCGTTTCATCTTCTTTTTCTTCATTTTTTTGTTTCTCCTCCATTCAGACTCTCGTCGCACTCATTACATTGTTAGGCAGAAAGGCATTGTTAGATTTCACCCATTGCTTCCTTAAATTCGCCGTCGCAGACTTTTTAATAGGCGATTAGGTTTTATTACAACTATAAACAAGAATGACTTTTTTCAAGCCCCTGGGTTAGCAAATAATAATGCACCCAACTTCAAACTACTTATTTGCTGTTGGTTTGCGGTTCATCTACTTTGATTCAACCATGCACCCAACTTCAAACTACTTATTTGCGGTTGGTTTGTGGTACATCTACTTTGATTCAATGACCAAGTCAAATCAGAAAATACTTTTGGAACCCGGTTAGAGACCTTAGAACCTTGAACAAAGGTGAAAAGATTTGCCTTCATTCAACTATATTACCACTCACAATGCAAGGAATTAGAGGACTGAGAGAACAGGTATAAAGGGCGAATAACTTAGTGTGTCTTGGGACCTGTGGTGAAGGGTGCATGGTCTGGTGGCAACCTTAGTTTTGTTCAGGAATTCTTTCTTCAGACATTCCCCCAGAATAGAAACAACCTGTATTAATGAAGCTTGTATTCAGTCTTGCGAAACAATTATCGATAAGTTGAAGGTAAATATTGGTCGGGGCTTATAAGTTGTATTAATTACTAAAACTTGGTGAAATATGTGGCCAAAGCTACATGTTCAGCGTCTGGAGGTACACAAATGTTTACGTATTACAAACACTAAAACAAGATTCATATAGACATTGACCTAACCGGTTCAGTTCAAACTGGAATTATATCCTATGAAAATGTTGTTCGTGCAGATGAAAATATTCAACAAATATATCTGGAAATGGAGCAGTAACTTGGTTTCCGTATCCAGGCATTACGGCATTAGCAACCTGTCAGCCACGGATCAATCAGAGACTTCCATTGAGTCTACTGGTGTTGGCCGTAGGTACAACATAAGCATTTAGCTAGCTGCTGCTTGGACAGTGTCAGACGTTACTTCTGGTCAAACATGTTAATTTACAGTGTTTATGGTGGAATAAAATCAGTATATATTCGTCAACCTTCTCTCTGAGCCTCATCTCCTTACCAGCTAATATTGTAGTAAGCTGCCAATCAATATCTCATTCCTTATAAATAATTTATATGCCCCGCCTAGCCAGTATACTTTAACAATTATGGCACCTATTAAAGATATTGATTTGACCTGATCTTTCTTTTTAATTCCTTTTTGAAATATAAATTGCTATTTCCAGGGAAAACCTGTTTTAATACCTAATTCTCGAGACATATGTAACAATCATGTTCTCAAATACTGTAAAAAGTATTGCATAGTATAGTGTGGAGGCCGAAATGGGAAAGGTATGCTCGAGGGGAAAATGGATATGGATGGAATCGATAGAAGGAAACCGTAGTCATTACCAATAATATGTTGTTTACCCCGGCTGATATGTGTTTTGGTTAGCATTTTGCATTATTGCTAAACCGATAATTTCATTCTTTAGGTGTAACCTAGCAACGGACAGAAGACCTAAACGAGCCCAATACAATACTCTCTTTATTACTTCCAGCCGTCCTCCTATGCCTTATTCAATTGATGTTAACTACATAAAAAATATCAATAACGTACCTGATAAACGTTTTTCTCAAGTTCCCTTCGTCCGTTTATATGAGATAAACGCTATTGGTTAGTACATAGATCTTTGCCAGTAAATATTTACGATTGTAGTGTGAACATATATAAGTGTTTTCCTAAGTATGGAGATATTCTATAATAAACATTTCTACAAAGTTCTATCATTGCAGACAACTGAATTGCTTATAACATTAGCTTTAGATCCCAGTGAGATCAAATATATTTGGGAACCCGTCACTATTTGTGTCTCCTATAATATTCTAAGCCGGCGATAGATGGCGATATGATGCTGCTATTGTCCCTAATAAAATGCAAAGAGCAAAATAACAGGACGACCTTATCTAGTTGCGCAGAGCAGGAAATATATTTCATCTCACATGAAAAGGAAAGGTAGAGAAGGTCGGGAACATTACAAAGGGATTTCTGCGTACCATGAATGAATGAAGATAAGGGGAGCATTTAGAGGGTAGAGTAGTCTTCCCATCATGCAGTACGTTGTTGTGACACAAATCTATGATCGAATAAGCTACTTCTAATATATCTACGTTCTTGCGTCCATAAAAACAATTCCATGCTCTCAATCTATATGTATAGATGTACGAATATAGATGTACGAATATAAAACATTAAATAGTTTCCCACCATCATAATGCTCGACACACCATTTCTTTCTACTAATCCAGCCATATAGGATCATTCTGTAATTCTAACATGAACATTGCCATATTGCAGGAAATAAATGCGAACTGAATATCACCTCCTTCATTCTTCGATGGGAAATTCCTACAGTAAAATGCATTGTGTACACAGGCGATTCCTTCCCTAAAACATTCCTAGGTGCTAAGCAGGGAGCTCTCGAAGGAATTCCATGTCCCATACAGTTTCAGTTACGTCTCTGTGGGAATTCTCCTACAACTTTTCCTTCCCAACAAGCAGTGGAACACTTGGTTACTTTTACTTTATCAAATTCAGGTTCTAACAAAATCAATAGGCCAGTGAACCATGTATGGAGGATCATCACCCCTCTCTACCTATAGAACCAGCACAACAACATCAAAAACAACAAGCAGATAGTGCCAGTCGAACAAGGTGGTAATTTAAAAATATTTCTGCACAATATAAAATACATTGTTTACCTCATATGAACCATATATATAATTATATAGAACTGATCAAGAGCTTAGAACTACAAGTGTGATTCAATGGCTTGAGTTTACACTTTATTTTGTATCCAACAAAGTGTAAACAAGAGCCATTGAATCACATGAGTAGTTCTTAACCTCGAGTACAGTTCTTTCTTTATACTATGGCTTGGAAATAATAGAGAATCGTCATTCTTAAAGGTGAAGTGTAATGAAAGTTCTAAAATTCGAGATGAGGGCGGATTTACATTTGTGGTGGTGCTATCAATGGCATCTGAGGTTGAAAAAATCAAAAAAAATCCATTAAAGCCCCTTTTTCACAGCTTTCTTATGAGTACACAAATGGGGCTCAGTTTGCCTTAGTAGAGGGTGTGTATTCGCGCCCCACTGCTGTGACGTCATCCATGTCCAAGCTAAGGCCTGCTTTAGCCTGGCTAAGCATTGTCTCATAGCATGTAGGTGTTAATTAGTGTTGTACGTTACCACTCAATTTATGGATGGCACAGCCACTCATGCGGATATTCTAAATTTTGATACTGGTGAAGTTTGGGAAGGCTAGGGCAAATATTTCGATTCATACATTGTAAACAACTATGTTTCAAATACCTATATTTTCCCTATTATTTTGCCTTATTTCAGCCTTATTAAACCTGATTAATCGAATGATTTAGTGTAAGAACATGATACATTACCCACTAATTCGGCTAGCAAAATTAAATGAAAGGTCAGAGATAGAGAATGTATGTTGGCCGGCAAAAGAGGGCCTGGTTCTAATGAGATATATTACTAATGAGATATATTACTATGAAATCACTGTTTGAATAGGAGGGTTTCTTTATTTGTAATTATTATGGCGTAACGGCGACGCTATGGTGGAATGGCGGCCTTACTACACAAGCTCTCCTCAATTTAACAATATCAATATCTAATTACATTTATATTTTCGATCAGGCAGGCAGGCATAAACAATTATTAGGAAAGTCGAAATTTCATGAAAATGTCTTTTTTTTAAAAAAAAATATTGGAGATATATCACATGTCATAACGCGACTTAAGATATATAGTCAAACATCTGGTTACAATCAGGGCCTCTTTTGCCTCTTGTATTCATACAGCCGTGGTTGCTTTGGTTAAAATATAATTTTAATGATTCTCATAATTTCATGCATGTATATGCCCAACGGCAATTAGAAACTATCAAGCATATATTACTGATATAAAATTGACTGGTCAAAAGTGATTGGCGTCACATTATGTCAACGTTATATCTGACCCAAAACATTCCCCAAAAGATAGTAGATAGCTGACTACAATTCTTTCCCAATGCATCAAATTCCTTCAAAATACAGGGGATATGGTTGCATGCTAAAGCCTACCAGTCGCGCGGGACATGGATGACGTCACAGGTCGTTTGGCCCGTGTCAAGATGGCTACTCACCTTGCCGCGCTGGCCTGCGTGGGGCTCAGAAAATGGGAGCGCTTAAACACCTCTCACTGGTTTGATTTGTTAGGTTGGGTGCTAAAACTTTGTACATGGTTTCAAAATATTCCTCCGAATGCATCAAACACAAAATAAAAACCATTACATTTGACCTTTAAGCTTGTATTAGGCTGGCAGAAGCTGTTAACGACAGCCATGTTTTTCTTAATGTGCCTCGCGGCTGTGTAAGTTCATCTCTGATTGGTCTGATGTCATCAATGACAGAGATATAGACCAATCACAGAACTGCTTACATCATGGTTACATTGGCAGCCACGCCTTTTCATTCAATCTCTTTATTAAACACATACAGAACCCACAACGCTATTAACTGGGCGTATTCTTCCTGCTCAAAGTGAATAACCCATTCAGTTGTAGTATAATAAATCCGGTAACTAAGTTGTTACTAACTAACTAACTATTAACTAACTTGTAGGTTTCAGTTGCTTATAGAATATTGCAATTGCAATATTCACACTCATTCAACCAACTCATTAGTTACCCTATATATTGTTGACATGTTGAAGATCGTGGTTCGTTATTTGTTGCTACAGGGGGAAGAATAGGGGATGATTGATTACTTTGGGCTAGTTCGTCCCAAAGTTGCTCTAAGTTAGGGTCAATACCATAGGCCATTCCTCTGGTCAGGCTAAGTAAGAGAGGGGTAGCATGGCAGCCAATGCAGAGGAGAGGTATAGCGATCTAAGTAACTAGGTAAGAGGTCTTCATGACCGTGGGTTGGGAAGGCTCAGTCCGCACTTGATCAAACAGACATCAAGAGAAGAAGGAATCCACTTTAGGCAAGGTTTATTTCTCCATGCAGGTTCACAGTCTTCGTCCAAGGAAGGGTCAAGCAAGAGTGACAATTTTACGCGGCCCACTCGGCCTTATATACTACGCTAGCAATGAAATAGACATAAAATGGTAGCCAGGTGTTGACAGGTCTGTCCATTCCCGTCTATCTCACCTGGCACAATGGAATGTGGGAGAGGTGAGGAGTGATGGACAGAGTGGACTGAGTGACCCCCAAGAACAAAAGAGGAATAGCTCTATCTGTGATGGATGCGATCCATCCCTATGGCACCAGTACTTCCTATCCGTAACAATATATATATAAGATAAGATAAGATGTTTTTTATTTGTCAAATAGAAACTACAGAGCTTCAGTAAATATAGAAGGTGACAAATAGGTCCACATGCCTATGATACAACATTGGTACCATCTCTTCCGGCCGTTACCGAAGTTGGAAGACGTGGTACAATTAATAAAATGATACAAGATAACATAATAAGTGAATAGAACTAATTATAACTTAGTAAGTACATATTACTGTAGGTCCTGAGTAAGACAGGAGAAATGTTAAGGTTCTTACGAGTAAGACAGGAGAAATGCTAAGGTTCTTACAAGGATACAGTAAGAATCAGATGGGTCGACAGGACGTGGCTTTCTTTTCACAAGAATCTGGCAGACTAGAACAGTCAGTTGTTTATACTTAGAAAAACATGAGAAATAAAGGACATTATTTCCCAGACATGATAGAGATAACATATATCTATAAATAATATTAGAAATAAAAGACATTATTTCTTTGACATATAGGATACCCGATCGACATGGATTTTGATGAAGGAAATAAAATACATTATTTCAGGGTAGATCAAGGAGTACACCTTGGTCCTCTATAGTGATAACAATATTTTAGATCAGTGTTTAACAAAAGAGTAACATGAAAATATATAGCACCTACGCTGAGTAGGGATACATTTGGAAAGACATCACCTTTTTATTCTTTCCTCTCCTTTCTCGGGACTTCCAAATTTACTTGCCAGCTTGCGTGTATATTTTTGCCTCCCAGGAAGAATAGTGAATGTCAAAAATTCGAGATTGTCGATCTTGTACTTCTGCTTCCAACGCCTTTGCTTTTGTAGTACTCAAAATGTTCTGATGTAAGACAAGGCTCCATTCCAATTGTGAAAGAACAGAAGCAGGTGATAAATGCTATACTGCCAAGGTGCTATTCGTGCAACTATCTGAATGTAGGCACTACATTTGAATGCAATGAAAATCATGCTGTCTTAAACACGTGCAATTCTCTCATGAATGCAAAAATGCCAAGGGTGCAAACACCAAACCCGACAGGTAGTTTAGAATGGCGCATTTATCAAAAGAATGATAGAATGACCTGAGAGGAATAGCCTATTATGGTAGGCGGGGAAAAGGCTGAGAAAGAGAATTAATTGTTCATTTGGCTCATCATAAGGACACGACTTGCGATTGCGTGCGGAGTTTGGAAGATGGAAATCAATAAACTCAGTTCCCCTCACGCACATTTTTAACATTTCTTTTAACCTATTCCTCAGAGAAAATAGTTACAGTGAAACCTATTGGAAGTCCATCAAAAGCAAAATGTTTAGGTCTTCATTAGCCCCTTGGGCACGCATTTGGTAAATTCTATGAAAGCGTTCATTTAAACTAAGTGGCCATGCCTAGTTAGAGCTACCTATGTCCCCCGCCTCCGTGCTCTAATGGTCACATTTTGCGGGCCTTATTAGCTTTCCTCTGCTTCTCTCACTCAAGTACTGCCTTTTAATGGCCGTCTCGTGATCATGATGGCAGTTGTAGACATTCCTCTATATATATAGGCTAAACGTCAGTCCCACATACATGTATGGATGCTCCAGTTCGCAGACTAGCCGGGAGACATAGAACAATTCCGCACTTGTTAACACTCGGTTCTGTTCAAAGTGGCAGTATAGTAATTGCCACGGAAAACACTATATATAGTGGAGCAATTTATCTGTATATCTAACGATTCCTTTAGTAAACAATAATGTGAGGGTAAAATGCAGTTCGTGACGATTCTGGGTAGGGCAAATATGAAATAATGAAACTATTCTGCACTGGGCTAATATTAGCCATGGTTTTTACATAGAAATAACTATAATTGCGTCTTTCCCAAGATAACATCACATATTTGGGGGACTTGTTGGCACATTTTGCAGTAGCATATGTGCCACGCTTGGAATGCACACACGTATTTGTTATCTATAGGCCCACTATAATATATGTCAATATGCATGGGAGATTTGCAACAGTGATTCTCGATCATATATATGGTTAACATGTTAGATTTTAATTTTACTGCTTCCCAAGACTAATGCTTGATTATTAGGTGAATCGATACTCTATTTATACAAAGTAAGGAATTAATCAAGATGTATAAAGTTTATATGAGCGGTCTCTCAGATGAATATGAAGAATGCGTCTGCTGCTTTGGAAAAGACACCATATTAATATAACTGCTGTATAACAATATGCAGCATCATATAACTCTTATTTACGTAGCCACTAATATCTACAACACATTGTATTACATTGCAATTCCTTCATCTCATTGGGCTGGTATTTTGATTTAGAAATACGTATTTCTAGGAAGTTCTAGATGTGTATGACTGCCAATTGATTGATGCAGGAAAGGTCAGTTGTTGTCTTTTCTACCAATACGTAAAGGGTTGGGGAGAATGTCGAATGCCAAAACCTCAAGTTTGTCTTTGAGGATTGCTTCCCTGGCTTCCCATGGGGATCGGTTTCCAGGCCTACGTACGTTAAGAGCTGACTTGACTGAATCTTGTAATTCTGACTTCTTCTGACGGGTAACAAGTACTCTATCCCTGAACATTTTACAGCTTTCTCACCGAATTTAATTTTAAATTGTCCTTTTCATTATGCAAGTATTGTATGCTACATGTGTATAGGGTCACTATAGTATATATCCCCACTTCCCTGCCTTCTGGCGCGTGAGTGGTAACACCTGCTAGAGTCCATGAATAGCAACCTGTAGAACAACCTTATTCTATAATGCATCATCTTCAGACATTTGTGATTGCAATGCATTGATAATCAATGACGATAGGTTTTAAAGGTATGGTCAGGGTTTCCTATCAGCCACTAACAATGGGACAAACGATGCCTATTTACGTCTGCTGATAGAAGGGATCTTCGTCAATGCCGTTCATTTCGGTGAAAATAATGCTGTCTGCCCTTTCGAATTTCATGATAACCAAATCTTGATGTTCTAGGATTAAACTTAGGGACACTAATGCTTCGTATGTCACTCATGATTGTCTGACCCGGCTGTCGATGTTGAATATAGAAGCACGTGCCACACGCCCCCTTTCACCAACCTGGTACATCAATAAATAATGCAGACACTCATGGGAATGTGATGTCTATTTTCTAGATACTGCGAAAAGAACGATATATACTTTTGCGTCCATTGGCTTTCATGGGTTCCCATCGATCAAACAATATTATTTCAGTTACCAGCTCTAGGGCTCTTTCCTGTATAACTACTGGTCTCCCATAGGTTAATAATATTAATTTTGATTGTATGGTCTTTCATATATTATATACATGTATAGGGCCTACATAAAGTATGTATTGTACAATAGAATTATGCGTTTGAATTTGGAAATCTTAATTTAATCTTAATCTTAATGGAATTGTCTTCAATACAAATATGTATTGGATGATACAATTATCCTTTTGAATTTGTTTTCTTCGTGTCCTGCTTTGGGGCATTTTGTTAACGAATTTCTATGCAGAATTCTACATTCATAAACCTGGCTCATAGTGCACATCTATGAATCTAGAGATAATCAGATTACGGCAGATCAGAATATTAGAAAATGCAAAGATTTTTAAAGTGTTTATATAGCCTGATCTATGTTTGACTCTATTCCCGGGAGCTAAGAGGCAGAAGTGCACACACACTATCGATAATATTGTGTTTTATTACACCCATGTGCTCTAGTTGCCTATAGCTTCAGCATTGTATGGCACTCTTGGTCAAAGTGGTGCATAACATGTAAATTATGCCACCCTTGGTGAATACAACAAGTAGGTCCGCCCAAAACTGAAATTACTTCTTTCATTTTTAGTTATTTATATTTTTTATTCATTAATGGGGTGTAATAAATATGGAACAAAGCTCGGGTGAAATTGGATGATCCACGGGTGATCCTCGGGAGCACGGAAGATCTCGGGCTAACGCCCTCTAACTTCCCGCACTCCCTCGGTCAATAACAAGTGTACAGACTTCCCCCTTGCTATGTTCCATCTATATATTATACCTCGTTATAAGGCTAACAAGAAACCCTAATAGCACTAGAGATTTAGATACCACTGAGCACAAACCTATCGATTGTTATCAGATTATTGATTTCTCTTATGTTTCAATCGCAATGGTTCCCTCACATAGTGACCATCATTTTGACGCTAAACGCAATTTTCTCAAAATTAAGCATTCTTTCATTTCTTTAATTACAATATAAGCCAAATGAAAAAAATCCATACTGGTGCAAACAGTTGCCATTTTCCCTTTAATTAGAATGCTATATAGATACAGTAATATAGATAAATGTAGTTCATTCAATCAAAAGCAAACTTATACCTTACTTTGTCTAGTGGATCAAATCAACAATTGTTTTGTATCATCACTCTCTTTTGTATCATCACTGTATAGGCCATTTGCGAACACCCTGGTCCCTTTGAGTTGGCCATACATGGTCTGATTCCTTTGTTCTTAACCTATTTCCAGTGTAAGAAAGTTACCAGAAGGCACAATGTCCTCAACGTCTGTCATTTGTGCCCATGCCCATTGGACCCCAGCTAGGCTTTTTCATGAGATTGATTCAGAGAAGTAACAAAAAGGACTTACTTCGTCATACTGTGGACATATATGCAAATGTGACTTCAAGATGATTCTAAAAGCAGCCTTATGTCATTGGGGTATTGCCCTTGCCAAAACAAGTGGGTGACATAAATCTTGTAATATACTAGATAGGCATAATTCGTATAGGTGATTACGTCTACCTCTTGACCTTTATTATTCTAGATGCTAGTTATTAGTTATTATTCTAGTAACGAGTAATATGCCCATAAATATATTGCCATTTATTAAGGCTCTATTTACGTGGCTTAAACCATGTAATTTTCAAAACTTAAAAGCACTACCAAGAATCTTATTATGAAAAGTAGAGTGTATTGGTCTGCCCGACATACGCTTGGAAAGTTACCTGTATTGTTTATTTGATGTTTATCAACTTTAATATCACTATGAATTAATTGGCCCAAAATACATTGTTGGTTGAATTCCAATTATAGAAGACATGGTCTCGCTATCAACACAATTGACCACATTTACAATAGAATAGCGTAAGTATGTTAGGTTAGGATGATTTCTTCATAATACTATTGTGTATGACTCATTTGGTTTTAATCTTAATTATCATTCAAATTAGCGAAAGTATTACTAGTACATTATAGGATTTTATTTGGGGTTTCAAGTTTCGGGTTATTAAGCACTATGAATACCACAATAAAATTGTTAGAAATTAACCATAGAAGGGATTCTCTAGGGTTGAATTGCAATGTAGATCGACTCACTGTAAAGAATATGCCTCTTCCATAAGGATCAGTTTAAACATTTCCATAAACAGAAAAGAACAGATTTAGTTTGGAAATCATCAATTAACTTAGTATCCTTTTCATCCTTCCACCCTCTTTGTGTTTCCAAAGAGATTTCCGAGATCATCTAAAACCATGAAAGTCACCATAATATGTTGTATTGCGTTTTAATTCAAGTAATACACTATGCCTATAAACCTGATGAAGTGACTTGGATCATGGCCTAGAGGACTGATGGAACGAGACTTTTGTGGATTCCCATTATGGAATTATTAATCTCAGAAGCAACAGCGGGCAAAAAATACTCATCAATAGGATGGACTGCAAAGAGCGAAAAACCAAGAACGCGATTCTTATTTTGCAGCAGCATCCTTAATGGGAACAGGTGGTGAACATAGCTTCCCTTGTGTTTTGAGACCCCTGTCGTTGACTTGAGGCAGATTTAAAAGAGTGGCAGGCTTCGAATGAATTGTAGATACCGTTACTGGATGATTTCGGAATCAACTATTCCCAACATCGGTGTGAAAGGATGTCTACTTAACTAATTTCATAAGTATCAACTACACACATGTTGCAGTGATCGCTAATATTGCTTCGAAAGAGTCAATGATTAGGAGTGCTTTCTAAATATTGAGAAAGATATCTCCTAGTCGAACACAATTCTAAAGTCGATATGATATAACTCAACTGCCTAGTGTACCAGCACATTAATACTTATATATACTGTATAGAAATGTTTATTATCTTTAAGTAACAGAACGTAGAATTTATACCTATTTCATTGATAGTATAATATATCTTATTTTCAATTATTGTTGTGTAGAAAAAGTAATATACGGAAAGTCATGTGTAGGACACAAAAGAAAATAGATGGAAACATAGATGTACCTATCTGAATGTAAGAATAAAAACGTTACAACAACAACAACGATCACAATCCTAATACTGCACTGATCCCTATTTTTATATAGAAAGTCCTCTCTGTTAATTGGAAAGAACCTGGCAAATGTACCTCGCAACTGGTAGCATTAATCCAGGCACCTTTACCTGGGGAGAAGCTAGTTCCGGGCTTTGTGTTCAGATACCTTGGCGACGGGGATAACAAGATTGGTCTACTGTCTGACCTTCTAATAGGAATGATGGAGGAGGGGAGATGTCCTTGCCATGTCAGGACTTCTGCGGGTTTCCCAGTTTAAAGCCCTGGATTCAATTTGGTCTATGATAGAACGCTGTTCCCTAGGAATGCCGAGGGATGTGTCGATCACTGCACAAAACTAGACCCCAACTGCATAGGACAATGCATGAAACTTGGAAAATTGCGTTTGCTGCATAGATCCCAAAACGTAAATGCTGAACGGGAAGGACTGAATATTACCTCTGGTTAATGCATTATAAAATAGGGAAGGAAACTGCTTTTAAGAGAAGCGTATAACTGAGTTTTATGTGTGAATAATTACAGTGAGAAAAAGCCCCTGCCTGCTTCTCCCTGTTTCTCCTTCTCATTGAATGCAGTCTCTTCAGTTGCATGACCACTGCATCAAATGCCTCTGATTATCAAATAGGTGTAAAATGTCATAATTATTATTATCTTATCAAATAAGTATAAATCACAATGTAGTTATCTCGACGCACATCTTGACGTGTAATGGTGTGAAAAAGGTTATTACTGGATGTAATGATATCAATATACAAATCATTTGTAGTTTACTCAGTGTTATCCCGGGAAAAACACCCCAATATACATGTGTATGTTTTTCTTCTATACAAAAGTGTTGGTAGAATTCTAAGTGCACTTGTGTATGGAACTGGCAAGGCAACGAAATCGTTACATATTGAGTTCACGTTGGGATCTAAAGGGCAGCGTAGGTGGAACTGTGATGGTGCTAGTGTTCCTGACAAATCCATTCATTCTGCCTCTACGCTGAGGTATAATACCTCACCTCCGCCTCACAGTATCTGTCAGCGAACTCAGCACTAAGTGTCAAAAAAGGAGGCATGTGCAAATGACAGTTTCTGGGTCGATTACTGAGGTTAGTACAGTTTTATAGAGATTGTGTCGTTTTAAATATAAAATCAATGTAGGGTATTATATTTTTTTCAACATGATGCATCGACTATAATTATTAGTACAACTATCTACATAACTTACATAGGCTCCGAACGTGTGCTTGGTAAACGAAAAGAAGGCAAGTTTCCTTAACCACTCGACAATAAAGCAAGGCCCCATGCTTTCCTTGTGTATTTGATTATTTATAAGCTCACGTACAAGTACTATATTCTCAGCTTACATACTATATTAATACATTTTTTTGAAGTATAGACAGTAAAAAGAATTTGCTACCATAATACATTTAAAAACAGAACTTACAATCAAGAAGCTTATGTGTTCAGAATGAACAGTCAAAGGTAAGTACCTTGATTACCATCACTACTACGATCAAGAGGCTTATAAATACACTCGGAAATGACCATTTAAGAGTAATACCTTGATTAGCATCATTACTACCAATATAGAATTTATAACCATATTATAATTATGGTTGTTTTTGGATTTTAGCATTGAAGTTTAGCATAGAAAATACACATTGGTTAATACAGTTTATCATACAGCCTATGTCGACCGCCGAATACCCCATAGTTTCATTGGATATGTTATGTGGCAAACGTTTTAAGACAGAGATACGCTGAAATACACCATGGACGTATTATATGTTCATCAGCATTGCGACCAAGTCTCCCTCCATCTAAACCGCTTTCCCCTTTTTATCTTCTCTCAATCTGCCAAGCTCTCCCTCTCACCAGCTAGGTCACTCTTATTTCCTTTGTAAGTATTTCCATTCCTTTTCCTACCACTGTCCACTCTCGCCTCACCTGAGTTCATGATGCCTTCTCGACTATCTGGGAAAAGTAATGATTAAAGGACTCGGGTCAACCTGTGTCATTGGGGAGGAGCTTTTAGCAATATGGTCTAGCTCCAATGACTGACGATGTGGAGGGAAAGTGATTAGCTGAGAAGCGCAGTCAGATTGCTGTGCCACTAATGGCTACCAGGGTCGTTTTAAAAGTAACGATTATAAGCTTGGGAAAGAATAACGGGAGAGTAAAGGATATTCCCGCGTGCCAAGATTCTTTCGCCAGACTATCGTATCTATTGTTCTTGAATCAAAATTGTTTACACAATATTACACTGACCTTTGTAAATGTAAACCTGAAGAGTCGCAGCATGATCTACGGGGGGGGGGTCCATTACCCTCAATACTCGACGCTTTAACAGGGAAATATGGTACATTTGAAACACAACAGACTTTATCAGCAGAAAGATCGTTACATTATAAAATAGCATTGAAAGTGTTTTGCGTTCTGCTGTCCTACTCATTCCCTCGAGAATTGTACTGTACTAAATCGAAAAAATGTTGATCAATGTAATGGATTTATTACCTCAACTTTTGATCATTTATATTTTCATAAGGACAACTGAGAATATCACGTATAAATCTGTAAGATTTTTTTTAAATAATCTTTTGTGTAACTATGCCAGAAGCTATACAGTCCGTTATTTCTAAAATCCTGTATACATGTATATATAATCTTCTCAGAAGACCCCGAGAAACAACTTTCCGTTCCAATCTCTATTATTTAAGCTTGTCACGAAACTAAAGTAATAACAAAGAGGTTGTGTCTTTCGCAACACGGCATAAAATATATATTTACAGGCGAGAAACAAGCAAGCTTGGTATTTCCCCATGATGTCTCTAGTCTTTTAAAGGAGAGATGGAACACGTTCTCCCGCGCACAGTCAGGCAACGGTACTCTATATGGTTGACCTTGTGTTGGAATGATTGGGATAGATTGACAGTTGAGACAGCCCGGGTAGCTCAGACCACATAGAGCCCCAGATATATATGTAATACGGAGGTCGCGGGTTCGATTCCAGCCTTGGGAGGCAGTCTTCCTTCCTCGGGTCACTGTAGTCGGTACCATGATGATGTGATCACATAGGATTATATGGTGGGCTTCTTTCCAGACTTTGAAAAGGAGGGGGGGGGGCGGAGTGCAGTTGCCCTGTGGGTGATTTTGGGATAGAGTGATTGGGGTATATGGACAAGGCAACGCTAATAACTCAGCATATATATGGCAGGGCAACAGAAATGCAATACGGAGGACATGGGTTGGATTCCCATCTGCGGCAGGACAGTCTTCTCTACCTGAGGTTAAATTTGTTTTAGAAGGGGCAGTTACTCCACTATTTGGAGCCTATAGTTGAAAGGAAGAACCAATGGTTTGTGTGTATACATGAACTGGAGAGGAAACAATTGGTTGTTTGCCAAATTATGGTACGTGTTAGAGAGTGTATATTCGATCCCCTCATGGTGTCCCTACTTTGTCATTAACAATCCATTTTCTCGGTCACGTTATAGCTTTAAAGGACATGGAAATACTTCAAAGACATTAAAGGGAACAAACAGCGTGACACGTGCTTATTATTCGTACAATTCACGCCCTTTCTAATCAATGAAAGTCTTATATTTTGGTTTCTCAGCAGCTCTGAAAACAGGGAGAAGATTCAAAGGCAAATTTAGCATTCATGTTGCTGCTCATTAATTCTCCTGTCGTATAAGGTAGAAGGCAACCTCAGATATTGACACGGCGAACTGGCATCAACTGAAAAGAAAAGTATGCGAAAATATGGTACCTTAACATTTAGATGATTAAAGATCATTAGGTCTACTATATGTGTGTGTCCTTACACGTGGGGACAATTTAAATACATCATTTTGGGTTACTCTGTCTGCATAATTATACGTATGTCTGTCTGTCTGTTTGTCTGTTTGTCTATCTGTATGTGTGTATACATGTATGGTTGCATGTGTAATAATAATCAATGAATAATATAATCATGAAGAACCGAAAGGTTTTTTATGTATATTGTGATCGTTTGTTACAGAAAGTACAACGTATATATATGTTTACTTTTAGGTGATCTGTTCATCCTCGTCTACGCAATAGATAACAGAGAAAGCTTTGAAGAAGTAAAACGACTCCAACACCAGGTCTGGGAGTCCAGAGGACACGGACCAACTTCGCAACGACGTCGGGTGGGAACCACTCCAATGGTTGTTGTAGGCAACAAATGTGATAAGGAATCAGAGCGGGAAATCGAGACAGATGAGGTAAAATTATTGGTTGAAAGTGCTGGCGGTTGTGGCGCGGTGGAAGCTTCAGCCAAGAAAAACATCAACATAGAAGAGATTTTCCTTAAGCTTTTCATGCTTGCGCAACTGCCAACAGAAATGAGTCCCTCTTTGCACAGGAAGGTGCAGCCGTCTTATGTCGGTGGGCCTAGTAGTGCTGGAGGAAGCTTTCGACGTGGAATGACGATCAGACGACGTTTGAGTGACGCATGCGGTGCGATAGCCCCAAATGCTCGTAGACCAAGTATTCGAACTGATCTCCTGGTCCTGCAGACTCAAAGGAGTACAAATACTCCTGATAACGACAACAGAGGACCATTAGACACTGTTTCGAGGTGCATTATACAGTGAGAGTGGGTGATAATGGGTTAGTCTCGTTCGGTTTTGATGTATTAGGTCGACGGACGGAAGTGAAGTGGCTTAGGTCGCTGAACGTCTGGCGGTCTCGGTGAGTTTGCTCGGCGGCACGACGATGCCCAACATACTTCGAACACCAACCAGATTGTAATTGTATTGGACTCGGTGAGAGAAATTCAATAATGTGATGTAGAACCTGAGGAACTCGAAGAGAATTACAATTGGTGTCCAATCCTGAACCTGTATAGGCCTTTCAAGTTGCTGGCGTATAGGCCTACATGTGCATGCCGGTTTGATCTTGAAGAGGCCATGTTGCCAGAGAAAGCCTTTCTCTCTCACAAAGTTTCCACAAGGAGATTTTGTAATTTCAAAGTTTGGCATGTGTTGCAAAATAGAAACTAACCCATTTTTGGTTCTATGGTCAGCTGGAATATAAGCTAGGTCCAACATCTTGTTTAAACGGCGGTCTCGGGAACAAAGTTATCATAGCCTTCATGGTGATAAACCGTGGGCGAATCCAGAGGGGCCCCATGCACTGTTATGTACAGGACCTCATCACTCCTTAAATCTGGTAGTTTTTTTTGTCTTCTTAAACTTGAAATTAATGAAAGGTTTTTGATTACGCCAGATGTGATACCGGTTTATGTCAATCATCGGACTCTCATGCTGATCGCAGATTATAATTAAATGATCTGCATTCCGCCCGCCTTGCCCCAGAATTCTGGATCCGCACTTGCATACCCTTATCAATATCACACTGTGACTTACGTAAACATTTTGATATTTTGATTTCATTTATACCAAAATGATTTTATTCATACATTGTCTCCATAGTTTAGTAGCTTATTTATTCAGTGAGTGAATCGGCTTTGTTTGTTAAGGCGGGGGTGTAGGGAAATAAGTGAGAATCCTTCAGAATGGTTGTCTTTAAAATAATGGACATTTCCGGGCGGGATTCGCGATGCTAACGAGAGTGATATATAGACTAGTTATATGTCGTGATATGGACAAGCATTGGTTTGTATAAGCTAAGTGTCCACGAACTAGTGTCAACATATTTAAGTGTACTATTATACCATACAGGAAATATAGCCTATTGTCAGTGTTAACGTCTTGAAATTACCTAACTTTTGTAATTCGCCTGTTGTCAGTATGGGCGGAAGCTCTCAATTCTTGGTCAAGATGTCTTGTTAAAAATCTACAGTGCATTTTATTTTGTCTATCTTTGAACCACACATGCATATTAGGAAATGGAGAGATTGACTACGAGGTTAATCATTATAATACACAGTTATTCAGTGTTTTGATGTAATTAGTTGTTATATATTAACCAAAGTATATTAACTTCATTATGAGAGGACTTGTCTTGTTGAAGCAGTCTGGTTGATGTTGTGAAACAGATGTATATTGTTCCCGATCCCAACCCTCTATTTTCTTTAGGTTGTGATTACATAATGGTGATATAACAATGTATGTCAAGGTATTATATTTTGATTGTGCATAATGTGAATGGTGGTCGATTATAAGTTTGTCAATCCGTTATAAATCAATGTGGTCTTTACATATATATATCGTATACAAACGCATTATACTTTACGCATTTTATGTTTGGTTCACCCAAGGAAATAGACATAAGGGGAAATGCAGGTTAAACGGATTTCTTTTCGACTTCATGCACTGAAGACCTATACTATCAACAATCTCAGCGAAATTGTACACCGATATTTTAACATGTATGCCCGTGGTAGCACATTATTTAGATAAACAACATACCACAGTCATATGCTATCTGTAATTCTGTGTATCATATAAATATCTAAGAATATGTGTAAAATGAATTTGGTCCTGGTTGGCAGATCAAGTAATTGTTATTCTGTGTGCGTCATTCATCTACTTGAAAGTTAAAGAGAAGTTTACAGAACGTCCAGTAACTCATACACTTCAACTGCAGCTATCAACTGATGCCTAGAGAGCAACATTTTGGATAGATCAAGTGGTCAATTGATATGTGTGTGGTTTAATTCCAGTCAGGAAATAACACCATCCTTACAAAATCGCTTCATTTAAATGATGTATAGCTTTATTTCAAAACGCCGATGCTTAATTTGCTAATCGGTCCTCAACCTCGTTGTGTGAATATTATACACTACTGCGGAGTGGATTGTTTAAGATATTATTTTTTATAATGTATATAGATGTGATGCTGCTCATGGTAAGAGGGCTATTTTATTTATTTCATTTTTGTAATCTGGTAATTTCTTTCCTATGAAATTATTTTAGTCTGAAGAACATGTCATGTATTTCTGCAAATAGGAAATGAAGGTAATATCAGTTCCGGTTATGCTTCCTCATCCTCATTATGCATGAATTGATATCTTAGTTTAGAACTGGATAAATCAATGTCTAACTTGTATACATTCAGTGAATCACATTTTAATTAAATGGAAGGTGAAAATATGGATATATAAATTCACTCGTCATAATATGAAAAGGACAAATAAAACACTATGAAGAATTCGTCCTTGTGTTGTGTTTCTATAATTATTTCTTGTCCTTCAGATTGCTGCGACTTTATATATATAATATATATATCAAGGCGAGCATTGTTAAAGAGAGGACAGTCTCATAGATCATACAAACGCTGAGATTCCATAATAATATGCGCACCCTGTCAGGTATAAAGTGTAGCAACGCAACCACTAGACGCCAGCACTTGTCATTATCATAGCATATGCATCATTATGCATGCATAGTCAATTCTATCTATCAGCAACACTTTTTATTTATGACAAAATATACTTTACAGTAACAAGTTTCTGGGTTTTCCATGTCTATCGCTAGCAATTAAGTATTTACATTCCATTTTAATCGCATTTCATTTGATAAATGTACCCAATTAAGAAGTAAATAAACCTGTTTGCTAGCTGCTTATACAAACAGGTATTTCATATCTAAATAACGATGGATTTAATAACTCTCGAAAATATATTTGACTTATGGCTAAAATCCAGTGACCAATGAACCTCTACCGTCTCTGGACGGGTCACCCAACTTCCGGTATAGCGACGACACAGTGGTTGCTGGTTGATTTGATTAAGTTATTTCCCGATTCCCAGGATCCCATGGCCAGGGCAATAGCTTTCTGCATGTCAATACGGACCAGGGACAGTCTTCAAACACTAATGAGGATCTCCAGGGAAAGCTAAAGCCCTTGGTCAATGCATACAACACAGGGCACTTTCTGTGCTAAGGGCATATGTAATGCCTGATGGTCGTTGTGCTATTCAATCGACCCTATTCATATATAGCCTCCACGATAACACTGGACAATATTATCCCTAAAATGTGTTTAACAGTGTTTTATTGTGAAGTGCGATAAGTGTGATACGATAAATATATTTTTATCGTATGTGTACGATAAAAGAATCGAATTGGTTTTTCTTTTAACATTGAGGTACTTTATGACGATTCAAAACCAAAAACAACGATTTATATTTCAATATTTATCTGTGCTAGAGGCATATATGATAAATAGTAAATTGAATTCGTTGCTAGAAATTGTCATAGACCTACTAATTACTAGCACCTAGTTCCATTCTCTCTATTTGTTATATAAATTGTTATTTCGGGAGGTCAATACGTAGGCCAATAGCCTTAAGCATTTGAGAGTCGATAACGAATCCATATTGTCCTTTAAAAAAAACCTTGTATCACCCTAGGTCTAACAAAGAAACTAGTCCTTTCGGCACTTTTTTGTTTTGTTATTATCAAGACATTTTAAAAAAATACACACAAATAGAGCACAGGGGAGCTAGTTCATTGTTCTGACATTGATCATTTACATCATCGCCGCCCGTCCTAGGCAGACATGATGAAGTCATCTTCGAGTAAATGACGTTAGCAACGTGGTCGTGCTCCCTGACAACGTTCATTTCTCGCCTCGTCCACTACTGCGGAGTGGACTGTGGATTCTATCAAGGCAACACATACTTTGGATTGAAAACATCTGAGAGCGTCATTGAACTACTTTTTCAGCAGTACATGAATATATCTTTCGAGATAAAATGCCTGTAAATATCTCAGAGAAGCTTATATTAATGAAATAAAGAGGATTCCAGCCGCATTTCATATTTATTATATAGTTTTCAGCAAATATTTTCGGGGTACCGTCTATACAAACTTATATAGGCCTATATCTAGTTCGATCTTTTCCAAATGGGGAAATTCACTGTTTTGATATGCAGACAGGGAATCCATTTGAAACTGTGAAATGGGGAAAATATTTCCCCTTGTACTGGTATTCGCAGATAACTATTTCTGACCCATTGCTAGGCATACTTGCAAGGAATATAGTAATTGAACATCCCTAATAAATAATACCTTAAAGATATAACTGGAGTATATTGACATTTGAAAACAATCGTCATGTTTACCCATCATGCGCGGCTTCGTTCTAACACATTTTAGTTAGATTAGTTTATTAATTATAACTAGTGTTTTTAAATCTATAGTAATCAAAATTAAATGAGATCAAATTAAGCAGGACGCTGATCCAACACAGGTGCAGATGTGCATGCAAAAACAACTATAATTATTATCCTTAAATCAATACTCAAAATAACGGTTTTTGCCAGCTATTAGAGCTCAAATATTTACTTCCGGTCCATTACTATTTTATGCATACTCATTAGTGGAATGTAATTATTTGAGACCAGCGTTTATTTTTAGGAACAGCAATCACACTCAAGGGAATCTTCTGTATCCCAGCTTGTATTCTGAGCGGTGTCGAATCCTATATTCCCTGCAACAACATAACCCCGATATATTATTCTATATTCCTTCCCTTTAAGAGATATCAATCCTAATGTGGGAGGTGTTTATACATATGAGAGCCTATCCTGCATCTATTGATATTGAACAATAGGTCCTGACCTATATTGCTGGCTGTGCCGATGTGAGTTATTATATTTTTACCGCTCTGTAATCGTGTTGCCATTGTCCTGTGTCAGTAAATTCAATGGGTTGAGGCAATTATTATTGCGCTTAATCATCTGTGACGAACAAGTTGCCCCCTGGCTGGCTTTAGATCACCCACCCAAGGATCCTTGTAAGTTAGATCCTCATGGAACTACTTCGTCTCAGTTATGATCTGAGTTGTGCATCAGACGAACAAAATAGTTACCTAGTCCTTAGTTTTTTCAACATCAATAATACCAATTTTGCAGATCAGGATTTCGGCGGCTAATTTATCTAGGTACCTCATTTATGGACGAGAAAATACAAAAAAAGCATTGTTGCCGAAGACGCATTGCTCAATCGCTCTTTAAAATGATCCACTTTAAGGCACATGTTACATTGTTCAATCTGCCATGTGCCTTCCTCTATTGATAGAACCTATTTGAATATATCCACGCAGTCAGATAGACTTGCAGAACTATCCTGAAACGACTATTGGATGAGATGCTAAAACGAATAGAGACGGTGTTTATCAAGAATTTTCGCTTGATATGTGCTGCAGAAGAACTCACAGGTAGGTGGAACTTTATCAGGGAAATTAAAGTCGCGTCAACATAATTAAATTCATTTAGGTTATCAGGTTCTTCCATATAGAGAGGCTATTTGTGGTGGAACTTGCTTCTTGGAATCTCTTATCTGTGCATGGAGCTTTGGAGAGTATGTAAAGAGTGTCCTCTATTTCTACATATTCCAGACTTACTTTGAGGTAAAACAAGACAGTTGAGATGCCTGAACAGTCACATCCAAAGCGAAGGCCTCTATGTGAGGAAACCCATGCTGAATACATCAGTGATGCCGGCGTTAGGAGGGACATGGACAAATACAGAAAGAAGTTGACTGAATTTCATAATGAACTTCTCCTGAGGCTGGGTATGAAACGATTGTTTTTCCTCTTAATATCTTGATCTGCCTTTTGAGAACAACGTATCTAGAGTGAGCTATGCACAGAGCGTATTTCACTAGTGAGTTACGTGTGGTAGTCATGGCAACCAATTTGTTTCTTACTAAGTTTATGGCCGAAATTCAAGTTTATGACCAAAAAATAGTATCTATTTATATAAGTAAAAGCATATTATAATAAAACAGTTTACTGACTTGTTGGTTTCAGTCACTTAGAATATTGCACGAGCTGCGTAGCAACGATCGAGTGCAATATTCACGCTCATTCAACCAACTCGTTTGGTACCCTGTATTTGTACAATATATTGAAACACTCGGTGTTTCTCCGAGCATGATTGTCCTCCGATCGAGTGGATAGAATAGTATTTTTCGCCGAAGAATCCATTCGGAAAACTTCTCTTGAAACATTGCATTCTCAGCAAATCTCGAACAATGAAAACTTCTCATTTGTTTTGTCCCAAAGATTTTCTATCCATCTGGACGTCATTTGAGTAAAATACTAAAAGAAGTCATGTTCATTTTGGTTAATGATGTCATAAAAGGTGCAGATATTTCATTTCTGTTAACGCCAATGTTCCAATTATTTGCAGAATATTGAAGTTATCCCATTGGGAAATTATGTCAGGAATCTTTGGCAATGATTCCAAGTCAAATTGCAAACATGAAGTAATGATGTTCAACAGAAATGAACATTTTGGACAGAGAAAAAGACCATTTGAAAATTAGCCATTATCTTGATTCAATATTATAAAAGAATTAGATAGAACGGTACACAAGGTTAGAACTACAAGTGTGATTCAATGGCTTGAGTTAAAACTTTCTTTTGTATCCAACAAGCGGCCGCAGGTCGCGCGTTGGATACAAAAGAAAGTTTAAACTTTCTTTATACTATGACTTGGAAATAATAGAAAATCGTCATTCTTACGCTTGTAATAGGCTGACAGAAGCAGTTCACGACGGCCATGTTTTTCTTAATGTGCCTCGCTGCTGAGTAAACTCATCTCTGATTGGTCTGACGTTATCTGAGAAATGCAAGAAATTCTGCATAAATAAACTAACCTTTATTAACCTCAACAATTTTATTAACCTAATTCCCACTAAATCATTTCCGTGAGGACACGGAACCGAAAATTTGGGCTGGTGATTTTGAATGAAACAAACCAAAATAATTTATTTGTGTGTACATGTAGTACATACATCGAACACATGTTCATGTCTATAAAAAAAAACCCATGTTGATTAGATTAGCGTATGAATATAAATGTGTTCAAGACATTCTTCTTCCAATAGATTAATGTTAATCCCATGGCACATGAACCCTCTCTCCTTTAGTGTCTTGACAGACAAAACATTGGTCGTGCAAGGTCGAGGAATGCAATACTAATAAGCTTTTGAGTTCTTAGATCGACCAAGAGAACTGGATTAAGGAGATTGTCAGGATTAGCCAAATCAATGTACCTATTATAGAATTAGTTTCACTTTTAATATCTGGATTATTATAGCCACATGCGCTCACATGGGATCGTTCTCATTGTGCCACGGTTCATGAAGTTGAACTTTAACAATGTTGAAAGTTCATTCCACATTATCATATGCCCATACTATATCCACCAACTGACTTGCGTCGATAATTGGATTCTGATAAAACATAAATATTAATTCTGGGCGGTCAAAACATCCTCATCCAAGGAGGAAACATAATATTGCTCAATATATGGATTTCTTACATTCCGATTACTTCGTTAATCCCATTTCGAAATTAACTTGTGTCTTTCGAATATCTTTTCTGAAAATTAAATGAAACATACCATTACGTACCCTAGACTTAGGCTTGTGATCCATCGCCCATACATATGCGAGGATTTATGCACGGTAATCAACAGTTTAAAACATAACCTAAGTACAATAAATGTGTCCTTTTTCATGGATGTTGTGAATGTTGTATTTGAATTATATTTTCAAATCGTGTATCATAGATTTGTAGATTCTGCTATATTATATGCTTTATTTCCTCTTCGTGAGGTCCCAGTAAGGAATGCATATTGGTTTTCTAATATTAATTCTGACAAAAGAACACTTGCGCGCCAACTGAAGAGTACCATTTATGCCCTTGTTAATATGATCGGGCGATTATGTTGCCCCCCTAGAGGTAACTTGGGCCACCATCCACTTGCCCATGTCATGTCAATGGCGTGTTAATAAGGTCCCATAATCCAATGCGACTCGACTCTAATCCACTCGAACTTACCAAGTCTTACGGCCAGGTATACATATATCAGTCCTACTAATATTTGATCAAGATTTTAAATTGGTGACGTTGATCTTTCGGAAAACATGTTTTCCACCTGAAGGTGTATGGGACAAGTTATTATATTCCATCCAGTAAACATTTTCCATGTATCCAACAACATGGACATGTTGGTAATTTTTGAATTAGGGAATCAAGGATCATTGCGAAAAGTTTATTTCGATGGATAAAAGTTGCAAACTGAACGCACCACTGGACATCATATGAATTGGATGCAGTTCATCAAGAGGGAGAAGAAACTTAGAAATGGAATCAGACATTCATGAGATATGATTACTAGTATTTAAAGGGTATGAGAACTATGGAACATGGTTATACCAGACTCATCCGTGGACCTCGCATGCATTTAGCCTAGTTTAATTATGTGGTTCGATATGAACATCTATCTCACCGTGAAACTGAATCTCTGAGCATAATTAACAATAGCCTTGGATAAACAATACTGCCATGTCAGTGACCATCTTTGTCAAGAAGGAAACTGGAGGACATCGGCGGTGGTGATTATATTCCTACTCAAGGAAGAGTGTATTTAGTCCGACTGTCCCTGGATGCATGATAAAAGATTCAATTTAACAACAAGTGCAGTCGATTGATCCATGGAAATATATTTGCTGACACTTTTAATTGGCTCCCATGTGAAACAATCGTTTGTAACATTCGGTCCGGAAGCATTGATTGATTGATCAAGGAACACATTATGAATAGATATAAGAAATCTTGATCTATGTTTGTCAACATTGAAGGTAGACGAATTCAGTTCTTGGAATATTCGGATTATGTACAAGCATCATGGATTTAAAACAATGGAGGTCATTTTTTGTCAAAATTGTGCACCCTTTTGTGCACCCTTTTGTGCACCCTTTTGTAATCCACAGACATCAATAGCAACATCTATAGAACCAATCGGATAATTTATGCAATCATGCAGTAATACAGATACCGGCATCTGGGAGGTTATGCCAATTTACCAAGTAGTAAACAGGTCGAACCTGTAGCTACTTTAAAATCAAATACGTGTCTGTGTCTGTCTGCATTGTATTCATCGAAATGAAAGAGGTACATGACAATATGATTGACCTTACATCCGGAGCGTTCATAAAAATAGATATTCCTGTGAACGTCAGGAAAAAGAGGGGAAAAGGTATGCTGCACATTTCTTACATACTCAGTTCATTCGTGCCGGCGGGGGTTCACGGCACAGATTGTGACGTAACTCACGTTGCACACCTTAATTTTCCTCAAGGGTGATTGCATTTGTGAAAGTCAGTGGTAAGAAAAACACGGTGATGCAACGCAGGTCTGAGCACTAATGCTGATATTAAATCAGGATCTTAAATTTCTAAAGTAACAGTATTATCATAGCAGCAAAATATTGATAACTCCCAAGTCGAACAATGACTATAATTGGAAATATTTCTTTTGTCATGGCCTAATATTATATAGTTGAAAATGCAGCTGTAATCTCTGAATTAGGCGGCGCTGCAGATCTTGCGGGAGATCTTGTAACTTTTCTTCGCGGATTCCGGCATGATTTCAGATATCAAAATCATCGTGAAATGACCGTTCAATGTCATGATAACGTTGATTGGATTTACATGTATACACCTCTAGTCTCTATTGATCAACCATTTGTGATAACCTCGAACCGTACTAAATAATACTTCATCTGGCATTGTACACTGCCACCGCATTCCCAAAATGTTCAGTAGTCTCTCGGGAATGATTACATTTGTTTAGAATAAAAAAATGAAGCAGAGAGCAGAGATAAGCAGAGATTGTGGGAAGTAAAACTAAATTAAATCGATATGGTAGAAACATATCCGAGATTCCGCTTTAACATATTAATTAACAGCATACGGATTTTGGTTAGCCGCCAAAGTGAGGAAGCTTCGCGCGAAAAAAGGCTACACCGTCGTTGCTAATTAGAGCACCCATGCATAATCGGGTTCCAGTTGCTATACACCTTGATATTGACGTTCCTGTTCTGCCACGAACAATCCGTCAAAATAGGTTTCAAACATTAGCAGCTATTGCGAAAGAAAGGGATTATATACTAATCCTTGAATAAAAATAAAGCGTTGAGCAGTGTTTGCAACCGCCGACGGCAGCTTTTCCTTAGCTAATTGTTTGTTCAAAAATGAAAGGAAAATGTTTGCTGTTCTTAACCAATACAAATGTAGTTAGGAAGAGAGCGAAGGGCAATTTGATTCTTTCTGATACACTTGTGTACCATTGTGGTTGAAGGAGTTCTGATATAGATACTTGTACCAAAGATAAGAGACTTAATTATTTACCATTAGGAAGTCGCATTGATATACATACATACACAACTATATTCGTACGAAGGGGCAAGAAGAAAATTTGAAGAAGTGGCTATATAAGACATGTAATGGAGGTCTTAACCCGAGTGCACGGTAATGAATTTTGCCTTGTCTTTTATTAAGTGTTGCCAGCGGTATTTTAATCATATATACATGCCTCCAACTGAGATTGTGGTATAGTGAATAGATCTATCAGAACAAATTTGGATTTTATTTTCGCTTGGGGAAAAGCAACTTGTCCACTCCGTTTTATTATAACCTTAGTTAACTTTTAAAAAGCGTACATAGTAACCACCATAATGAGTATGATATCATTAAGTAAATTAAGAAATAACAATTAATACCGGTAATCAATGTGACTCATATAAAATGGGTATCAGTGATCAGCTAATGATACAATCAACGTAATGAACTATGCTATATTCCCTTTATTTGTTTTTTTGTTAGTTCCGTATTTTAGGATTACAGACTGAAACGTCTAACAGACCCATACGTCGGAATATAACTTTTCCGGCAATTTATCTATTCCCTTGAATGCATTCGTGGTATTTTAACCAGGCCGTTCATGCATAGGTGGTATCCCACTAGCTACGGGGTCATACTTATACTAGCGAGGTTCAGCGAGTCTAACCTATACGTAAACGTATCCGTAGCTCTGATATACAAACATAATTATGTTAAAAGGAAGAAAGAGATTCAACAAAACATGGTGGGAAAAATGTAACGTAATATATCAAGCAAAATGTTTCATCACACAATTTATTTTTGACACATAAAATTGCGACGTAATTCACAAAAAAGATACGAATACGTTTACGTAATTGAGATAAGTTTGCTTGCGGAACCTCCCTACTACCATCTATTGTTGAGAGTAAACACGCTATCGTTCACTATGTATACTATTTTCGAATGGATCTTTAAAAGCAAACGCTATATTATCTAGTCAAAAATGGAAATCAATTTAATTTTTCTGAGATTTTAGTATGATTCAAACAGTGTGCCTGGTCATGAACATGAAAAAGGATCCCTGGTGATCGTGCTTGGGATTTGGTTTACATCTGACACCTTAAATTGGAGCACCCATACATAATCGGGTTCCAGTTGCTATACACCTTGATTGACGTTCCTGTTCCATCATAAAAATGCATGAATCTCAGGCTTTAATTAGGTTGAAATATTCATGTTCGTGATTATATAGGAATATTGTGACAATTTTGAAGAATGGAGCATTGGGATTTATTAAGCCTTTAAAAGTTTAAGATGACTTTTCTATTATTGACTCATCACATTTATGTAAGTGGCACAAACTGCATGAATTCAATGGGACTCACACAAAATCATGAAATACCAAAATAGAGAGTTTCCAATTTCATTCACCATAAAATATGAATGTTTTTTCCCTAAATCCATACATGTAGAGTAATTATATTAGGTACTGTGATATACTTAGATGTCTGCTTCTTATACATAATATTAGATATTTAAGTGGAAAAATCTGGAAAGCCCATCATGGCATGATTTCTTTTAACTGCCAGGTTTGATAACCCCGTGGACCACAATGCTAAAGCCGCCAATTGCCACACTATAGTGATATTTCAAAATCAAAAATCAAAAATAAATAATGTTGTAAACAAACGGAACATTAAATAAAAAAAATGGAACATTAAATTAAAACCTAATATTAAATTGTCCACCCTAGTCTATCAAGCCGCCACTGAGCATGGATCATAGTAGCATTTGCCTTTTAGCATGCATGGTGCCAACAGACAGCGATAATACCCATGACCCAGTCACCAAGCACTGTAGTAGCACTCCACTGTGGGGCTTGAAGCCACAATACTCTCATGCCTCTGCATGGGTGCAAAGCCAGCACCTTATAGATCACTGCGCCACCCCTCCCCTAATGAAGTACACCTTTATGAATGAAAAACATACTATTGACCGTGTTCTCAACCAATGATATGTCTTAGAGTTGGATGAGGAATTTATTATTATAAATAGAGTTTGTTAGATATAATTACGGAGCTCTATTAAATAACAGGTTGAGTTGAAGGCTCCGTGTACTCAAGGGTTTCATTAGCTCGAGCTACTGCTCTGAGCTTGTCGAGGTGGCCTAGATCTATAGCTGGGTAAAGCATAACATAACATAATTTATTATGTATACAGTTGAAATAACTTTGACCATCTCTAAAAATAGCATACCCAGATATTTCTTGGTAATTGTTTTACGTATACTAGGGACTCACAGGAGAGACCCCAGAGGGTCATGAGGCGTGTTACTGCTCTCTCCATATACTTTAAGTTTATGAAGTAAAATTTGATTTACATAATTCAAAAATCAACCTCTTCTATGGAGCGCACGAAAGTAAATGACGAATCCAAATATATCCGAACCCTGAACCTGTGCATGTATAGATTTTGATATAGAAGCTTGAATACATACCAGAAATGATACCATGCAATGCATTATAAATTGTACTAGCTCAAATTATAGCCTTCAGGTAAATGAAAACACCAATGTAATCAAGGCGTATGCCATTTCTTAACCGATTCGAATTACAATGTACATACATTTGGTGTAAATGTACATATATGTATACATGCACGCTAATTGGTCGAATTATATATTTATACTATCAAGCATTCCATTATACAACATATTGGAGGTGTGAAAAATGTTCTGAAACTTACATATCGTTGTTCCATTTTGAATGAAAAGTACTGATACTAATTGCATAATATATCACATCAGCCAATAGGCGGTAGGGGTGATCTTTAATTAGCGACATCTTGAGGACTTTTACCATATTACACGCTCACTCTCCGCATAGATACAACTAGTCTGCCTCGGCTGATGCACACGCACGCACACACATGGCAAATTAATCAATTACATTAATTAGTTATATTCTCCGTCATTATTGTATAAACTTAATTAATAAAATTAATACCAAGACATCATTCGACATCATTCGAGCAATCACAACTACCCCAATTGTTGCTGCAATCTACCAAATCAATCCTCCAAGACCAAGAAAAGCATTTGAAATCTATTCATATAATTTTTAAAATTTATCTCCATGCATGTGTAAAAGCCTTGCATGGTCGCCATAGTGTCATTCCACTGGATTAATTAGGAAAATGATGACAAAAAATACTGTCATACAGTTATATGTTATTTAAGAACCCATTTTCATATTCATCTCGTTTCACCTTATACAAGTTACTTTTTGGAGAACACAGGTCAGGGTTTTTAACGGATAGTTGGACTTCCGTGTTCTTAGGCAAATGCTTAGAAATTTCTTCCCTCCCCTAAGGTCATGAGTAGTTGAGACATTTCTACCATATTCAAAAAGCTAGGGACACGAGTCCTATAA
Source organism: Sthenelais limicola (assembly GCA_942159475.1). Taxonomy (NCBI): domain Eukaryota; kingdom Metazoa; phylum Annelida; class Polychaeta; order Phyllodocida; family Sigalionidae; genus Sthenelais; species Sthenelais limicola. Next base: position 63,195,958 of record OW804095.1, on the reverse strand, counting down.
TGTCTTCATTAGAGTTTTCCACTTAGAGTTTCTAACTGAAATGTCTTCATTCTCCAGGGGATACCCGGTAGAACTTGACTGTCAGGAAACCTTCTGCATGGATCACAGGGACACCCCATTAGGCCAGACGCTTATAAATCCTTCTGACAGATCTTATATATATATATAATATATATACCTGCACGGCTGATTCTGTCGAAGAGCATATTCAAGATTTTTTAGACTGCATTAACACAGTATGTGTTCCTGACAATGTTAATTAATCCCTATTACCTTTTTCTCTTCCAGAAACAGCGTATGAGCCGGGAGTGATACAGGTTGTTTTAGAAAGGGATCCAAATGATGACAGGGCCTTGCCTCTGGCGGATATTCGAAGAAATGTCCGACGAATGGCGGCACTCCTGCAGCGGCAAGTTCCGGACTTATTCATTGACAAGGTATAGTTTTAAATAAAGAGCATGTTCACATCATCTTTGATGATATCAAAGATAGTTATTGTAATAATGTTATTAAGACATAAGTCCATAAATTAAATCGTTTGGTCATAATATAACAGACATTGTATACTTATTAACTCCGGGTATGTAAAATCATACATAATTCCCGAGTGAAAAGGTGTGTATATTTGCAAAAACATAAAGTTGTCTTTCCTCAGGGTACAAAAACTATTAATGTACACATATACATGGAAAACTAATCATGAACCATTGATATGTGACTTTCCCATTTAGGACTGGACGTTAATAAAAGTAGTTAAGTGATATCTATAGGGGACTTTAGTATTTTCTTCGACTTTTTTCCTTACTGTTATTCCATAATATCCTTCATTTTTGTCTCAATCAAACACGATTGAACTTTATTGAGGCATTTACAAATCACTTTAAATTATCAAATCGAATTTTAATTTCACAGAAAAAGCGCCAGCCTATGCCAGTCGCTGCATTGGTACCAAGTCCAAGTCCAAGCCCCAGAACCCCAAGCCCCGCCAGCAGGGCAACCACAACGGCAAGAACTCCTCAGATGGAAGTTTTTGTCAGAACCAAAGCTGATTTAGTGGTAGAGGAAGAGGAGGAGATCGAATCTCTTCCTCCACTGCAGAAAACTCCAAGAAATCAAAAATCTTTTCGTAGACCCATCGTATCCGATGCCTTACCGGACTATAAAAATGTCAAAAGTTCTGTGGATGCCAAAGGTAAACGGACGAAGAAAAGTGATTTTAGAATCTTACAGCATGAGAAAATGTCTTCATTTGGAGTGCCCCAAGGCAGATATAAGCAGGATATGGACTATAACCCAGCAAGGTCCCAGAAAGTTCCTGCAATGCATTCGGATCCTGTGAAAGCATTCAAGCCGTGGGAACCAGTGCCTACCACTGACCCGCCACCCAAACAAGAACTTCCGAAACTCTCCACTGATAGATTAAAGAATTTGGTAAGTCGAGATTTCAGCAAGCCTCCTCCTCCACCTACTTCACGACCTGACCCACGGCAACAACAACTAGCTAAACCAGTTTCGAAAGTGCAAAAGCCAATTGATATATTTAAGAATCCCTCAGTGAAGGTGAATAAATCTATGAACAATATGATTGAAATGACTAATTATGGAGAAGCTGAGAAACCTGATCCAGTTAAATCAAAACCAAAAGCTCCACCCAAGGAAGAAGAGAAGAAAAAGGCCTATGAGGTCCCAAAGGCATTGAAACGCGCTATCGCTCCACCAAAATTGCCACCAATTGTAAAGCCTAAAGAACCACCTCCATCCCCAGAGCCTTCTCCCGAATCCTCAGTCATATCCTCGCCATCTCCAGATCTTATCAAGGAACTGCCTACAGAGCCAGAAATCAGTTTCTTTGTTGTCAAAGATGAATTCGATGATATGGAAGAAAGTGAAGCTGACTCTGCATATTGTACGTGTGATGATTACATTACCGAGTCAGAGGATTTGAAGTCTAGATTGACAGATGATGGCACAATGTCGAGTAGTTTGCTTACTGAAACATGTACCCACTGTGGTGGTAAGAGAACTCGCTGGAGTAGCCGTGTACCTTCCAGTATTAAAGAACAATCTTCCACCAGTTACTCGCCTTGTGTAGAGACCCCAACAGAGGACACACCTGAGGAGCCCGTTAAAGAAGTTTCAGTTGAAGAAGTTGAATTTGATGTGTTCACTCCTCGAGAAGAACCGGTTGAAATCGAACCGGTGCCAGCCCCAACCCCAACCCCAAAGTCAAAACCTAAACGTAAAACTGTGGATATACTGGCACAACTCGATGACATCGGCCAATTTACGGCTATTCCGGATCCTGAACCTGAACCAGAACTAGAACCTGAGCTGCCACGGACAATAATGGCCCCCAAAAAGAGGCAGCGAGGTGTGTATAAGGATGGTGCCAGGGAACAATATATAAAGGCTCTAGCTGCTGCAGAGGTACGGAGATTGCCAGAAGAGCCATGGATGATGCTTGGGCCAAGGATCTCCCGCGCTTGGGTGTTTTCTTACTTTACAAACATACCAAGACCTACTGATGAACCAAAACCGAAAAAAGTAGAGTCAGAAGAACCTCAGGGAAAGAAGAAAAAGAAAAAGAAGAAACGATTTAAAGCCATGAAGCACATTTTTGGGAAAGGTGTAAACTATGATAGCTATTTCCCTGGCATGAAAAACAATTTAGTCCTGGCGCCAATTACTCTGCCACCAAAGGTCCGGAAAGAACCCCCTTTGGTGCCTTATAGCAAACCAGGACAACTCGATCCCCTACGAGAACGGTCTCATGAGAAGCGAGTACACTCAATTGGTCCAGATAAAAATGAACATCCGTTGACTAATATAGAGACACCAGCTCAGAGCTATCGACATAGAAATCATTCAAGACTTAGTAGTAGCCACAGTCATAGTCACCAACACGGCACTTTTATTTAAATTATATGTAATATATCTGTCACAGGATTTGCATTTAGTTTGTCTGTCTAAATGCACATATTATATTGATTTGTGAATTAATCGTTTCATTTTTTCATTATCAAACTCAATGTAACAGGACCAGCTGAAAACACCGTCTGCAGATGTTATGCTTTTTTCGCAGGGTAAAAATATCTTAAATCTAAATCTAAATCAGCCTATTGCGCGAAACTTTAACCCGTAATGGTTACTGACCTGAAACGAGGACTCATTACTAGGTGTCATATACGTTCACCTGCATTTACATTTAATAAAAGCTGTTTTGGCGATGCGAAAAGTATGTTAAATGGAACCTTTCATTGTAAGTAATGCCAATTCTTTAAGGACACAATTTAATGGGCATATTTATTTGTCAATGTGGGTTCGCCAAATAAAACTTATATCCATTTTCCTCATTTTTCGTAAGACTTGATCAACTGTTCCTCACTCTACCGATGATAAAGACCCAAGGCTCGAAATCAGAATTGCTTCCAGAAGCTATGTAAGAGTATTGGATATTAAAGACTTTACTGATTTAGTTGTATATCAAACTTTAAATGATTTTCACAACTATCTATACCGTCCGCCTTTAATAGTTGATTGATTGATTTGTCATTTCAATAAGCTTACATTACATGAATGCTATTCTTAAGGTTGGCAACAGAAATAATTCATTAGCCCAAGTACTCATTACAGCATATAATTATTTACATTATTATATTCTTGGCATAAACAAGGAAACACCAAAAATATGAAAATTCCACTTTTAAGCGTGTGCTATAAACAACTTTTGGGAATTTTCTAATAATGTTGGTGGCAATTAATTAATCCAAACAGGAATTAGATGAATTAATGATATTTGATGGGTATACATATATATAGTTGACGCCGTGCAAAATTACAGAGATTCCACGTTTGGGTGAAAATTGCATGAAGTGTCATTGAAATGCTCTCCTCTTATTACAACGGACAATAGTAAGCAAGAGTGGTAATTATGATATGAATTGTCCTTGTTGTTATGATAACCTAGGTTTCTTATAAACATGACAGACAAGTGTCGCATGCCAATGATCTCAGGTATATATACAAGTGAGTAATTCCCCCTTCTCTCGCTAGATGACCTACCGAATACTCTGCGTCTGACATTTTGGCTCATTTTTGGAAAGGGACTCACAGCAATTTGGCTCTCTGGTCACACCAGACGTTGTGTTTATATCACACATGATCCATACAATAAATCTATCTCTAAAACGCTGGCGTTTCGTTGTAATCATATCGACACATTTATTTAAGCGCAACGCTAATTCAACTAATGCACTTACCTGATCGATATTATGTCCTCGGGTATCCATTACATATCAGGGAAGGATAAACACAACAATCTGAATTATAGTATAGTATTTAATTATATTATATCATATTGTATTATTATTATATTATATTTAATTATAACGATGTCGGATAATTTATTACATTTAAATGAAATTAACTTTTCTCAATGCCAGTGTGAGTAACAGCGTCTAACAACCAAAGAATAAAGAATGAATAAACTGAGGATTTCAGTCACTCATACGAGATATATGCATCCACAATACACATATGTTACCTTGGTTACCGGTTATACCTATCGATAGATTGGTTGCTATGCCAGCGACTACCATAGTTACCTATATGCGCGTGAGTGTCCACTATTTTTACACGCATCCACTGGTCCCTGGCTCAAGCCTCCTCCACTGCTCCCGCAAGAGTACAGTTATTGCAAACACTGAATAATACAACTCATTTATATCTCATCCAAGAACCGAGATCCTAAATAGAATTACCAAAACTGACAGAAATAATTGTTATTTCCTTAGTGATAATTATGTTATGCGACCATTGTATGTGGACAGATATTGAATTGGTTTGGTTGTCGTTTGTTTAGCGTAGATGTGAGGTGAAATCGCCTTTTCTTTTTACAATGAAGCATACCATATGTCACACATTTTATCATTTCGTACCATCTTTTCAGTGAAGATCAATAAAATAACTGGTGTATAACTATATACTCGATTAATAACTCCCTTTGTGCTTCATCGAGACACAGATTTTTATGTCCAATCATTTAGCGTATGTATTTTGATACTGAGTTACTTGCCCAGTCTAGCAATTTAGTAACATCTGGCTCGGGATGGACAGGTTTAGACAAATGATTAACCGGTGTAAGAATATATCTCCACCAGAAACGGAGCAGGGCGATGCATTCAGAACAGTGCGACCTCCCCATTTCTACCTACGAATCTCCCCATCGGTTAATATTTTGCTGGGTTTTTTTATAAAAAAATCAAAAGACAATCTTATGTCAGTCTTTACAAAGAGAAACCCATTTTATTCTGTTTAAAGTCTGGAGTACATCGGCGTTACTTGGAGCTCCAGAAGGCTGCCCTGCCATGATTCGGACTACCCCATGGGATTGAGATATGAGTGGAAGGACCAGAGGCTTCAAACCTAAACACTAAGAGCTTTATTACATCAGAGAATTTATCTGTGTTAACCCTCAGATAAACCCAAAATAAACCTTAGTGTAGGCTGGAGAAAAGCAGCATGGAGTGCTACTGCACTGAATCTAATGGAACTGCGAACTCGGTCCAGTCCAGCGCCAAACACTCATCCTATCTATTATTATTACCGTCGCATGTACTCACTTAGTCTTAGTTCACTTCCGTGTTTGTGAAAGAACCTCCTGTTAAAATTGCGCGTTATAAAGCCAGGTGACAGCTTTAATTGACCAACAAATAATTGTCCAAGCCGGCTCTATGTTCCAAGTTGTAGCAGGATCGTTGGTTGTAGATGATTCGGTTAGCGGTTACTGCACATATACGGTCCCATAGTGCCATGCATAATGTCCAAACTTTCTTTCTATTGCGTTACCAGTTTAAGTATAAAATAGTTTGAAAAGCTCATAGGATAGCATCATACAAAGTTATAATGAGGACTGAACTATCAGCACCGTCTCCTCCGAGTCCAATTTGCTCAATTCAGTATCTCTCTATATATATAGGACATCATGATCAGGAATCACCCTTGAATAAAGTGAAAAGGCAAACGATATTTGTATACAGCCGTTTTTAATCATTTTATATTCTACAGTCTGTTCATCTAAAATGTTATTTAAGTATGAAGTCATCGTATAGGGATGAGCATAACATGATACAGCCTATCCTAAATTTAGAATACAGAATACACTATCACATACATTATCTGAAGTCCCGTGTGTTTCCATAGTTACTCGCGTAGAAGGTTATTATTATCTTTAAACCCTATAGTGAGGTGAAACATGCAGGTCAAGTCCATATTCCAGGCTTAAAATTAGCATGGCCCTAAGTTGTTGGACCTAGAAGAGCGTTCAGAATGTTATAATTTCATCCAACATGAAGTCTGTAGATTGTCAGTTGCAAAGCTCCATATAACCTCGGCCTCCTGACCAGCATGTGACCTTTGCCTTCTGCCATAAATGTCTCTCTACCTCTGAAGTTGCTTATGATTACAATGTTTGCAATGAATTACGTGGAGGCAATAAAACAACTTGAAAGCCTCATGCCAAAATTCCTCACTAACGAGACCGCAATTTTACGTTTGAATTAAAAACAATGGAATAATAGAGACTGTTCTAGATAGTATTACCAACATTTCATGATACACAAACATAGGTATTTCCGATATAATTCACTCCTAAGTCATTTACTGGTATACAGGTCTTTCTTTTCTGGCCCAACAAAAAATATCTTCACATCGTATCTCCCTAAGATCTGATCAATGCGTAAGAACGAAATAAAAGATATTGACCCATAATAAGTCTCTAGTTATTACTGCATATGGTATAGATATCACGAAAGTGTTAACACATTTCTTTGTAGTTGTCCATCTGTAAAGTCAATGCTAAATGAATAATTATAGGTGAATGTGTCGCATTTTAATTTCGTCTGGAGATCGCGATAAGAGCACTTCCACCTCGCAAATTAGCTTCGCTTCTGTAGCTGTGGAGTAAGCAAAACACACATCTCAGAAAATATTTTTCATGATCAATATAACTTATCAACGGTAACACATGTTATTTAATTTCATTTTGCAATGTTCAAAATGGGTTGTGCATAAACTAGGCAATACCTCGACCAGTTTGCATCTTGCATCATTTTCTGCTCTTAGTGTTTTGAAGATTTCATTAATCTTATTTCCTCCCGATGATCCCTCCTGATCAGTATTGGACATGCACATTAGCCAGCATTAGTACTTCTGCTAGTCAGCCCGACAAGTTCATATTTTGCAATATTTGTCAACATTCCATGCTACACATATATCAGTCATATTGCTTTAAATGAACGTTACATCTAATTTGATAATTAACTACAAATTTATAAAAGACAAGATATATCGGGGGCCGTTGGCGTCTAGAAAATATCCTCTGGCGAACATTGATATATTTCGTTTTAGATATACCATGATGTATTGCTATCATGAATCTGTCTGTCATGTGTGCGTCCATGAGCCTGGTAGACATACATCCATTACGACCGGATTACAGCAGATATATACACCACAGTGTAAAGTCGACTAACACATTTACATTTCGCAAAACAACTAGGAAAACAATACACATAACTAAACAGTGCAGACAAGACACTATATATATATAAGACCATAATTATAAAGTCCATCGATCTGCTGTCCTAGTACTTCCTGAAAAATTCATAAAATGTCTAAAATCTGGGAATAGTTCTCAGCATCCGGGCATAGTCAGTATGTTCTAAGCACTTCAAGTCGTGAGAGATGAGACGGTCTCTGGTCCTGGATACGTACATCAAGGAGTAGCCACCTCTCATATCATCCTTGCAACTCACTCTACAAAATCACAAACACTTGAGACGAACCTACTTTTACAAACTCGACAAATATAAGTTCCGTCTTTGGTTATCGTTCTGTCTTCGCCTAGCTAAGTCCGTATATGATGCATATATAGTCATAGCGTGAAAAATAATATGAACATAAATGTACCAGTTACCACAGAAAGTTATGTTACCTGATTGTAGGCTAACTTTATCGAATTTATTCATTGATATTTCATTGTAATCTAGACTTGTGTTTACCCTAAAAAACTCGTGTTGATTTAAAAATATATATATAATAATATTATATGCAGGTTGTGATTTGAAGCGTGATGCGACAGTCCAAATTCATGCAAAAGCTTATCCTGTAAATGCAAATAAATAAATGCTTATAAAGCCATGCTTTTAAAAGGCTTTAGATACATAATTAGCATAATAATCAATAAAAAATATGAGTGAACAAAAGGCTTCATGATAATGTTATTAGATGTTTTACATGCTTTATTCAACGAATAACTGGTGTTATATTCAACCTAATCACACGTTTTGGTTTATGTTTGAATACAGTGTTCAGCAGTATTACTTATTATGTAGATGAAATCATTTGATCTTCGTTGAAAGTGTCTTCAGGTAGGTGCACCTGGCCCTTCCCTATACGGATTCTGCTGCGTTAGGAAAAATAAATTATACTGTCCAAATAAAAGAAACTTGTCGCTGTCCCTGACAATCATTTACCAAGGTTAGTATTCTAATCATTGTCGGTATAGCGGTACCTGTTGGGTGGTGTCCATTTTCTTGGATAGTCTGCGTTAAACAGGGTCTGTTGCATGACTCTCAACTCACGATCCTCCTTCGCCAGCTCTCTTTTCATGTGCCTCAGTTTCTCAAGCATCGATTCCTGGTCTGCAATCATGATACTCGCATAGGTTGTTGGTTTGCGTACGAAGTGTGCGTGCATTGGATCGTACTTTGGCTTGGCCATACTGGAATATTTTTCAGTTTTTACTTCAGTTGTTACTTCAGTTGTTACTTCAGTTTTTACTTCCTCTGTCACGGTCGCAGCGACTGCTTCCTCTGGCTTTACCTCAGCTGTGTCTGCCATGGTGTCTGCGGATTGGTCCTTTTCTATAAAGATTATAGGAGGTGAAATATAGGCATTGCATGGATTCATGGTCCTTAAAAGTCCAGGCCATCTTCAGGTTCAAGGGGCATTACAGTATTTGTCAGTTCTATGCACAGAGATGCCAGTCACAACTTATGTTAATTGTTTAAATCTGCTTATAAATGAAATGCTCTTGATTTATAAGGCAAATCATAGTCAATACATGTAAGTACATGTTGATAAATGTACAAGTATACACGTCTGGACAGAAATACTAGCAAAGATTACTGTGACATATATGGGGATATAGTGATGCAATTGCATGGCTTTCTCTCCAAAATCTGTTGGGGTGACGTGAAGATGAGACATGAGTACAGGCCAAGTTACCTCACCCAATTCAGACCGACTCACCCTCCATGCATACGCTTGCCAGCAACTAATGGTCGACCAATAGTTAAAACTGATAAATAATACTCGTCCAGGAGGCTTTATGATAAGGTTCAAACTAATGGGCTCTTATTAGATGCTGAAGAAATAAGTAAGAATGAACTTATACTAGAAATAGGCATATAATTGTTACAAATGTATATCATTGATATTTGTTACCGAGTTTGCCGATTTGTTTGATAACAATCATAGGAGTAGATATCCACGGAAACGACAGTGACAAAAGAAACCCCATATAAGCTAATAATTATTGTAATATTTCTTTCTGATTCTTTTCTATTATTATAGATTGTTATAGGTTTGAAATATGTAATTTAAAGATCGCTGCATGGGTGTTAGCTTCTCGGAGAACCAAGAGGTATGGATGCCATTAGTAGGTGTTATCGTGATGTAGCAACACGAGGCGCTAGAGGACCCCTGACTGTGAATCTAAAACAGCCTTTCTTGAGACAGGTTAGATATAGAAAGCTGCAGTGTTTCTTTTGTAAGTATCGCTCATTGGTGCACCAATAACACTTCCCCACTGTCTATTTGACATGAAGAATACCACCATCTTTCTATGTCAGGATGACGGTCATCATTAAGTACAGAGACCCTGGACACATTGTCTAAACCATTCTGAAGCTCTGTAGATACATTACTTCCAATAATGATTGCAGCACTTTATTCTGCCTACTTCCCAACCCTATAGATTAAATCAAAATTAAACACCTATTACTCAAAGTACCTGTAGTTGATTGGTCTAGATTATGTGAAAAACAAAGATATCTAGTGATCAATGCACTATCCTTCATATGTGAATTATTCTCATTTTTCTCATTTTAAAGTGTGTTGGAACCTCATAATCATCTCCCAATAACACACGTTTGTAAATTTAGGGTGATGTATGTTTCAAACATAAATAGCGCGACAATATTTTGACAACAAAACAAGTGGGCACTCCCGTTTTTCGGTTCCTGTAATTATCCCATCTCCATAGCTCATGACGCTCATACCCAAATAAATATATAAAGTTAAAACAGATTAAAACAGAAAATACCGAAGTTTGAGGTAATGGTGTTTTCCTTTATACAAAGTGTTCAACTGGGTAAAAATATAAAACATTACCTACCCGAAAAGAGATGCTTGCAGGAAGGAGGTTGTGAGAAGGTATCCAGAAAGACGCGCAACAGCGTTTGCTGTAAACTCACACTGGAGAGTAAGAACCAGGACTGCACTGGAGGAGGAAGTACGACTGCGCTTCTGATGAAGGGGGTCCTTCAGCATTTCATGGTGGCTATAATTCGCTACTTAAACATTGCAAACATACACATAATATTATAGTAAAGCTTTATAATTGGTCTTGATTACATTAATTGCACTTGCATTGATTATATAGCACGTAGAACAAGGCCTCCGAATTTTATGAAAATTGTGTTAGAAATGAAAATATTCTGCCTTAGTTTTAAAGAATATTTTAATGATTGGCACCTGCCTGAAATGTATATATTCATATTGTTTTGCTGTTACCATTGTTGATATAAAAATGGATACATTTTCGTTGTATCCTATAAACATCAATTGGCATTGTTTGACGACATTGGAGTGCCCCCTTCACCAATGTTATTCCGGAGTAATGGGAGTTCTCTATATCGAGCAGGAGGTATAAGCCAAATGAACCTCTGCGCACCAGAGGCTCAAGATACAAGAGTAGGTTCTCAGCTACAGGAGGTTGGAGGTCGAGAAGGTCAATTACCGGAAAATGTGTACACCAAGTAATCAACATACATGGTTCCAACTGGGTCAATCCATCATGTGATGATGTGATGGAAATAATAATTGGGATAGGCTATTTTGCTGCATTACAGCAAATTTCCGAGAATAAAAATGAAGTTTTATGGTCTATTCATTTACAACCCATCCAAAAGTCATCAAATTATTTATTTCTATGTACACCAGAATTCCACTATTGTCAATATGGCTTCCTCTCATATTCATATACTTAAGGAATCCTTGATAAATATGAAAATAGTAGGAATGCACTGCCTAGATAGCCATGAATACATGAACAAAAGATAAAGGAAATGCCAATTATTCGTCATGTTCAGTATTCGAATATTCCATTCTACATCGGTAGTGATTAAAGAAAGAATACACTGAGAAAAAATAATTAGTGGTCGATTTGGCTGGAAATACAGCTTTAAATATTTTGTATTTTTACCTCGAACCCAACTGATGATAAGTTAAAGCAGCAATGCAAAAAAGAGTGCAATTACCTTTATGGTTAAAACCATTTTCATGCAGTGAATAGCAATTCTCATCAACGGTTCTTTTTGAAATAATGATATAATTCTAAATAGATCTGGCTATGATTGGTATGATTGGTAACGATTAATGGGGATTAAAAGTCACCACCCCTAGTCAATTTCGGACTGGTTGCCCCATTAGGCAGGGCCCTGCCAGACCGCATGCTTATATTGCGGCTAATATGCGGTTTGGTAGTTATTCTCATTTAGTAATTATTTTAAAGAACCTATATTGCACCTACCAAGACTCTCCTCTGACCAGCTCTATTTGTTATTATAATTATTATTACTTGGATTAAGAATGCAGTGCGGATGCAACCACACCGACCACAGAGGGGGAAAACGTCAGTGGAGTCAAGCCATTAAAGAATCTTGAGATATATGAATCCGCATGCCTTCGTAGATCGATTATATTCAACCAGGGGGCGACAGCTTTGCTAGCAAATCTGCCGTGGGAACTTTCCTTATCGATCAGTTTCCCCACATGGGTATTAATTGTTATTTTATATTTTTATTTCTAAAAATCACACGCTATAAGGTACGGAAATTTCTAAAAACGTATACCTCTGAAATGTAAAAGTATAGTTCCCGACCAGCGGACTGAATTAAGTAGAAGTGCCCTATTAGGAATCATTCTTTTGAATGAATATCGAAATAAAAATCTAGTAGCATCAACACGATATTTGACATTAATTGGAAATCCAATTATAAGTAAAGAACTGAATATAATTCTTTGTCATCATCTTTATTATAACGAAGATAAATAACTCTTTACAACATTGCTTGAGAACAGGAGCCGTAGCGGTGGTATACACGAACGTTTTAACACAATAACAGCAGAGTGTGTTTTCAATAGATACACACCCCTTTGAGGTAACAATTTCAATATATTGTATATGGAACAATGATTATTATTCTTTGAAAATATTCTGGTTTGAGAATTGGAATATAGCATTCTTGCTACCAAGGGTTAAAATAGATCGGTGTATATTCATAATATTCAAGTGGAATGTTGGTCAACAATGACCATGGCTGCACCATGTGTTTTTCATACATTTCCCTCACATTTCTTGTTTTTACTTTACTTTCATTCTATTACAAATCCTGCTTTGAAGGCAGGCATTTGTAATGTCTAACAAATGCCTGCCTGTATGTCCTTAATATGTAAAAGCTGAGTAACCCACATTTTTAAACTGGCCTCTTCCTGTCGTAGGTCAAATAGGATGGGGGAGGCCATGCCCTGTGTAACCATTTGTTGCGGAGGTTGCTTCCTTAAATTATTCGTCACACATCGTAATGCTAAGGCGAGCAACATACTTTTTTCACGCCTACATATTCTCCGTATAATTTATTCCATGATATTATCCGCAGAGAACAGTTGACTCAATACATTTGGAATGTTTTGAACTTCCTTTAGAATACTTTATAGTGAAGGAGCACAAGCTTTTAGATAACTTTTCTTATGGCACGTATTACAATTAAGATATAAATCATAATAAATGCATTTAGAACATCTTAACCATTTGGTGTTTGGATCTCTCGCGGCGCTTAATATTGCAAATTGTTACCATTAGCAGTAATAGCATGACCAATTACTGCTCTAAATATATATCTTCTATACCTAAAAATGATAATAGGAAAATGAATATCTACTATATGCAACAAATGAGATATATTTAAGTTTTTATATCATACCACTGCATGGCATGACTCAGGCACTGACTAATCCATATATTATTGTAAACTCATACATACGTAATCTATATAATATTTGCCTTAAATAATTACTATATACAGAGTAATAAATAAATGAACTAAAATGTTGAGTGCCAGCTGACTTAGTCCTCAGCACCGATGTTTGTCAACAATGATTTTGATTATAATCATGATTACTGATTTACCGCATGATTTCAATACTCAATTAGTTTGTATCGGGACGTTTTCTCCTCTTCAGGGAGCTCAGCAGAAAACCAATAGATCTGTAGCTCTTATACCCAAGGGACTAGAATCACAGTTGAAATTTATATTTTCCTTATCCTTATTTGGGGTTTGAATGACGAATATACTCAGATACATCGTAATCAATTTCAATCACTTTGTCTTCTACATCTACCATTGCAACACATGACACACTCAACTCAGTGTAATAAATATAGGTCTCTTGGATATCACTCTCCTTCTATAACAGTTCAGTCTAGGCTATATTCTTTTCATATACTGTCCTTAAATTCTCATATTCGCCGACCTGGCATAACACAACACTACACCCAACATCAACATCCATGATTTGTACACGTAAAAGCTGCCGTCACTAACGATAATGAATAAGCTCGAGATCTTTGTGAGAAGGGGGAAGTAAGTCTCAGATGATAACAACGGTGACGTCTGATACTATGACATCAGACTGGCAGTAATAATGTAGCTCACTTCTACAGCGTTCACTCCTCCTTGTTGAGACGCTTCCTTATCAGTCTCGAAATGAGGACCGCCGGCCTCTCATCCCATTCCTTCAATGTTGCGTATGGGGTCGTTACCTGGTCTCCCTTCAGACGGTCCAAGAGTGTGACACATACTACTGCACCTACAGAATAGATAAGGGTTGAAGCATTTAATTTATAGTGAATAATTAAAATTTGATGGGTTATATACGGTTATATTTCTTTGATTGTCCTTATCATCAGTTGTATTATTAAGCCTCAATGAAATGGAGAGACATTTGAACTTACATTTTACACCAGCGTGGTGGCACATTGCAGCAAAGCAGAGGGATTCCATCTCAATGTTACGGACACCATTCTCGTGAACCTCGTTGAGGAAGGCCATTTTATCCTCTTCTGTATAGTCACAGAAAGCACCATCAAGTCTACCCTGACCTATTAATGAAATTAAAGAAAACCTAAATTAACGAAAGGTCATACGTAACATATAAGCTTTAATTCTTTTAAAATGATTCACGAGTCAAACCTTTTTTTATTTCTTTTTGGTTTGTTATTGTTTATATTATATATTGGGGGAGACAAAAGCTTAATATTACCTTCGTAGAAATCAAGTGTGCACATCGTTTTACCGGGCACCACATCGAACTTGTCTTCGGAACGTGCGAGAGCCAGGATCTCGTCCATGAGTGCTTTGTCCAGGATGGCTGGGCGTCGCACTATCTTTCCCAATATTGCCTAATTTATGACAAATGATATCATACGTTAGGTTGCTATCACACTCAACACAGAGAGATCTGCATATACGATATTGTATGATCATATCAACACGTTGATACGCACATGTATACATAACATTAAAAAGTCCACTTGTGATATAAATACTATGTATGATGAATTCATAGCTATTTTCACTCGTGGCCTATGGCCACTCGTGAAAATGGCTCAAAACCACCTCGTGCATGCATCAAGAAAGCTCTCCTTTATCAACTTTTTATTACATTTTGGTCTACTTATGATGTACAAAAAAGTAGCAACGAGTTTCATTCGAATGAGGTTAATGAATTGATATGAGTAAATTGGATAAACTATCTATACGTTCTGCCAATTTAAGTTGCCACAATCTCATCAGAAGGTCTTTTAATTAGTTGGTGATATTTATTTTAGGGATTTTCTCGGAAATGAAGAATACACACCAGCTCGTATTGTGGCTTCATAAGGGCATCAACTGCCGCTTCAGATACGACAACTGTGCCCGGCTCCATGCCTGCCCGAGGAAGAAAAGCATAACATTTAATATACATTAATGATTACTTCTGTGTGATTCTGCTTTAGAAACGAATAGATAAAGTTGGTGATATATAGAATATTGGTTTGTTTATAGAATACTCTAATATGGGTAGCAGCAGACATTCTGGAAAACTGACTATTTGATATGAAGATAACATTTCTATTTTGTAACATACATGTATTTTGTTTGTAAATTTCGGTCTACTCCTAAATGAAGAGATTGACTAAGGACTGACATTATATATGTATATGTGTATATGTTACTTACCAAGTCCGCCACTGGTACCAAGGCGAAAGAAATTAACATCCTGAGCCCCAGCATGATAAAGAATCTTGAGGATTTCATGCATCATTACAGATAGGGAAGGTATACCTATCCCATGCTATAGGAGAAAAATTAACAAAGGAAACTGAGCACAGTGAAGAACTAGGTACCGATAATGCACACAAAATATAAAGGGAAGACCTGGCGAACCTTGTCATGAACGTCTATTGCGATATGAATACTAAATATTCAGGCAAGATTGATCTAATGATCATGAATGAAACACCAGATGAGTATTATGTTTTACACGAATATTTTATTAATGATTGTACATCAATATTTCTTGATCCGGAACCAATTAAGTATATATATCAGGGATGGCCTTCACAACAATTTCGCCGTGACATTTCTTTTATCTACGAGCGTAATTAATTGAGGATATGTATGAATCAAACAAAAGATCTCATAATTAATATAATTAATCAATGGAGGGACTACTGAATTACTGGAAGCTTGTATGAGATAATAGTGAATAAAATCATATAAAATATCATAAACACAATGAGCAGATGATACAGATTAATGGTAGAGAAAAAGTATAAGTAACATAGAACATAATACATGATTATTCTACTAGAGTTAGATAAAAAAAAATGTGTATCAATGAGTATTTGCAGTACTGGTAAAGACATGTGGACCGAGATAGTATGATTGCAAGGTAGTATACATGATATATGGTGTAGGTTATCCAAAAAAACCGATGTTATAAACTGGTATACCCATCAAAGGCAAGAAAGCTGGTATGTAAATAGGAGAGTAGGGTATGGCAACACGAGAAGACCATTTACAATAAAGACCTAGTGAAGGCAATTCTCGGCTGTATCTGACTTTAATACACATTCAAAGTTTAAAATCTGATTTTTTTTATCAATCGCATTAAGTTAAACATAGCTCCTGATTAGTCCATGTCATATAATCCCAGAGGTTTGCTCCACTAGGTGATATTGTAATGATAAAAGAAACCAAAGAGTATGGGATGCAATGGAGAAATAAATCAAACTAGAAGAGACCCAAATCAAAACAAGAAGACAAAACTATATTCAGAATACAGGAATACAAGAGGATTGTACAACGAGTAAAGGAGACCTCAGACTATGTATTCTGTCTAAGAAGTGTGAGAGTTGAAGCATCACTGCTCACCTAGGCCTCCGCATGTGCCTATACGGAAGAAGGTGACATCTTTGCATTTGGCGTGATAAACCAGCTTGAGGATCTCGTGAAGCATGATGGAAATGGAAGGGATACCCATTCCATGCTGTAATCATGAGTCATATACCTCTCAATACACATATCTACTGCAAGACGGACAAGTATAGTGTTTTAAAAATAATTTGGAATGCTTGTAGAAATTCACACAACTTGTTTCTGTTATCCTATTGGTTAACATATCAACCTTGGTAGCTTGATCGATTGGTTGTCATTATGGACATCCGCCCATGTGTTCTACTATCAGAGACTTGCGTAGATTACCATCAAAACTGCGAATGTTATATGAATATATATACCAAAGTATGGTATCTCCCTTTGATCCCTTTGATCACCAGCCCTATATTTACGATATTAGAGAGGGAGGGGGTCGATATCCTGCTCTATAATGTCCTTTCTTATATTATTAACTTATAGTCTATAGCAATTGGATACCCTACCAAGGAATATTATTATTTCTGGGCACTAAGATTTGCTTCTTTACTTTGGAACCTTTGCAATAAATGCAAGCTTAAGTTGATAGGATACTGAGTATATGAAATGTTTGAAAACACCATCTTATATGGCAGGTGTATCTTTGTACTTACACTAGCAGCTAATACCGGCCCTATCTTGTAGAGGGCGTATCTGTCAGTTGCTTTGGCAATGTTTATGAGTGTCTGGCCGGCAGGAAGCTTCAGGTTCAGCTCATCCAGCATGAAGTTTGCGAACTTCTCCATTCGACGAGGGCTACCTCCCACACAAACAAACTAAAACATACAAAATGAAAAGCATGTGAATAATATAAGCTACACTTTCCCCCCTTTCTTCATGAATATATGATATACATACGGTGTAATCATGATGATTTAAATAGACACATCACCGATCTTTTTTTCCTAAGAGATATACACCATCTTGCTTTCACTAGAGTTTTGAAACTAAAACGCTTAGTTCAGGGACAGGGGGAAGACCGGGAGAAATCACGACCCAGAACCATGACGGTGTATGCCATACGTGGTCGTCCCTGAATAAATAAAAGCTTCAAAAACGATATCGCCTAGGGCTGCCAAATTTAAAAACAATTCCTCGTGATAATTTTTAAGTAAACATTCGTTGTACGTCACACTTCTTGCAGCTAGGTTGGATCTGCTGGTATGTATCTGACTTGTTATTAATCAAGGCAAAAGAATGTTTGAGAAGCATTGTCAGGTAATCGATAAGGTGATCATGCGTTGGATTAGGCGGTGGATACAACGCTCACACAAACACCTGATAGTGAATGCGACCTTTAGATCCAGGTGACTCGACCTATCTGTCATCACCATATGTGATCTCTATGACAGCTTATCATTCCTCCATTGATAGCAATTCTGCTATCAATGAGAAGATAACACAGATCTGCCAGAGTAATAAACAATGGAGATAAAGTACCAAAGCACTTTCCAGATAAAATAAACAAAATGTAGAAGCAGGTCTAACAACAATCGTATATATATATTGCCATGGTTGTTTTGATACATATGTATATTATATATATATTCCCTGGGCAAGAATAGAAAAGCAGGAACAGTTTTTATGACAATACTATGCGTGTTCCTGGTTCCCTGTTTGTATTTATATAACATATATATATATATGTAATTTCTACGTTTGTGTTTACAAATACATGCAGTATCATGCAGAAAAACGGGGTTATGTTGGTTCAATCCCCGCGTATATGTTTATCGAATGTATGAGATACGGTAAACAAAGCTAATATGATATTGGGTCTAATCACTATCATACACGCTAATTCATATGTGATTAGAGAGAAAACAGCCTTATGACACAAAGCATCAATTTCCAATACGGTATTGCAGGCTCTAAAAGGTATTGGGTGGATCTTCTACTCTACGGTTGGATAGTATTCAAACAACCAAAACATTGCGGTTATCCCAACAACAAAAATATTGCGGTTACTTTAGACAGGCGCACATTCTTTTTCGTGATTCAACTAGCGCTAATCAAGTTGATGAACGCAAAGTAGCGAATGCGACACCACTTAGTATTGAATGAACCATGTCAAAATTGGTCTGAAATCTTATCAGGAAAAAATACCCAGACAGGCCAAGTGTTTTTCTTATTACAACAAAATAATTGATCGAACATGAAGTACCCTCAATGTAATAAAAATGCCATAACTTCTTCCTTTACCAAAAGATTAAACGGTTATCATTAGACGAACACATATATTATCTTAACATTATCATCGTTATCTTTTAAGTGGTCTGTGGTTACCATAATTTGTTGTTAAATTTAATTTAATTGGGGAAGACGATAAATCATGGAAATATTCTTTGCATTTGGTGGGGACGATGGAAATATACCAAATATATTGGATGTTGAAATACATTCTAATGATGCGTAACACATATATTAGTTGTATAGGTTGAGGTTTAATCAGACAAATCTTTTCAAGGCTAATCAGTCACTCACCTTAACATCGCCAAACATGGCTTGAAGGTCATGGGTATTTGTTCCCAGGGCGAAGTGATATAAGACATCTTCTGCCAGCTTTTTTATGTTGGGGTTTCTAACGCGGATGCCACTGAAAAAAGCATACAATGTCATGCAGTATGTTTCAATTTCTAATGTTTATCATAATTATCATTATTATATTGCTTATTTAGTTATAACATTTAACATTTCGTAATATACGATTTCTTATATTACCATTTCCTGAACAGATGTATTTCAACATTTCAACATCAATGTATTCGCATGTAAAACATGTAGGTATTGAGTGTAGAACATCCCGCATCACCCCTGGATGTGGAATGATATATGCCTCTGGGCACACAGACCCAAGCCGGAACTAGATGTGACATTGACTGAAAGCACCGGCAGTGGGAATGGACAGTTTATATACTGGTTACTTTTTGTTTTAGTTACGCCCGAGATGAAATAACGGTCTGGAATATGTTGTGAAGAACCTTAAGTATAGTTCCCATATTTGAAACCTAAAGGGCGGGGGGGGCATACATTTTAAAGGCAGAAAAAAAAGACCGCACCCTCAGTATGTGTCAAGTAACAATGGTGCTGGTTCTTGAGGGCAAATAAAAACAACGCTTTTTATGGGCGCCATATGTTTAACAATAGGACATCCCGTGAAGCCAGGGTGCCGTCAATGGCGCCATGTATGGAAGCTTCCGTTTGAACGGCAAATATAACATCAACAAACAGGCGGAGAAATAGTTTTTTCGTTTTTAGTTAAAGCCACCATGCACTGCTTATTTTATCAAATTTTCCCCAAGGTTTTCCCAGTGAGTATTAGTATAGTCCTATATTCGCTGTGACATCTTATGAGGAGAAATAATAAAGAACCAAAGACCCGCGCGTGATGCTGAAAAAAAATCCAAATTGAAACGCTTTCCATTTACACCATTTGCCTAGCGGTCGCGCGCTGGTTTCGTGCATGTCCACGCGTGGCCATCATTCAGGATGAGCAAGAGAATAAGTAGACAGACGCGCAATACGACACAAATACCGCTCAAAGCGAACCTACCCATCAGCGGTATTTCTATGTTTACAAATGAGTTGTGTTTATTTTAAATGAAGTGTATCACAAAATGGGAAATTTTGTCAATAAAAGTTATTTTTAAAAAAAAGTACTTTAAGTCGTGTAAGTGCCTGTTTTAAGTGTTGTTTCTATGTGGATACTATTACTTTTTCATAAGGTTCCAAGATATATGGGCATGTTATCCGGCATCCGTATACCCCAAACTTCAAATTAATTAATGGATACTTAGAATAATCTAGATGGATATTTATAAAATAAAATGGTAATACCGTGGGAGATTATCAGAGTAATAGAGTGGTAGATTCCAGAAATAGCTGGTATATTATAAAAATAGTTAACCATCTTCACTTAAAATGAGGTCTGTCTTTCCAGAACTTAGGCACTTAATTGTCATTACTGATACCAAAATGGCAACAGTCCATCAGCCAAGGTCGTGCCTTTCACAGAATGAGTATGTATACACTCAATGCCATTAAACAACATTAGCTAACATGCATTCTAAATGTCGCCGCAGTGATAAATTTTAGATTAGCATCGATTCCGAGGAGTGTTTTTCACCAATACGACCAGTTTCGGTCACTATAGTATTTGTTTGTCATGCGCTAGAAGTTAGTAAACCATAATAGACTAGGCCTATATATATGCTGCCCAAGCTATAGCCCGAGGCAGCGCCGGCTTTTCCTGCTTTCAACCATTTATTGATTTCCCTGCTCAGGCCCGCCCATGTGAGGCTCTGCCCCGCTCTGCAGGATAACAATCCCCCCATCAGCTCCGCGGTAGAAACCCCCTATAAAAATGTGTTGACAATACGTAGGGATCGCTTTAGTAGCAATTATATAGCCTGTGGATGAAACTGTAAGAAATAATATCCTACATATGCCCTGTTATATGAAGTAGAAATACTTACAATTCATCATCATCACTGCTGCTGCAACTGCTATGGTTCCTTTTTCTGACGACCGAAGGCCCCTCACTGTCTTCAGAAAGGCTACGAATGCGATGCATGTTTATCTTTGAGTGAAAACCACCTGCAGGTTGGTGAAAATTGAAAGGTTCCTTGCTTTCTCTCGTTATTTATTATTTAGTGGTAAATGATATGAGGATGAATGCTGTGAGTAGAATGCTATAGTGTTGATTACTGACGGCACGGTTGAATGCTTCCTCAGCAGGTATTTTGATAGCTCGAAATAATATGAACAAATTACGCAGCAATTAAGTTGTTACCTAGAACTAACTGCTATAGAGTGGTTGCGAGAATAATCGGATTAGGATACTAGTAAATGTTGTCGTTTCAAGCTATATCTGTGCTCGGTGTTTGTTTGTGATTGTCTGGTGCTGCTGGGCCACATCAGTCACATTTTATAAGGTGCAGAAGCACTTCCGGTGCTTCCTGATTGGTTGATGGGAGGGGTGGGGTATTTGATGTGGATTGGGAGATCCTGTATTGGCCGCTCATAGAATAACTATGTCGCACGTGGAAGTTTGGGGTCTGCAATAGGGACGGATCTCAGATGGGATTGTTATGTAAATATTGGTTTATCTTTACCGCTTCCTCCCTATCTTTCCATTCATGTCTAGTAGATCTATCGTACGTTTAATATACCATATACATGCCATAGACTCGTTTGATCATGTCGTAATGTCACATGAGTCTCGATAAGCATGTACTATTCTGAAGGGTATTTCCACGCTTGCCCCTCCCATTCGACCTTGTTCCCACGTAAGCCCCACCATTCTGAATAACTTTTCGCAATACCACATCCCAACAGATACCTTAAAAGGTAAAGGAAACACTGTGAGTGACACCATCTTCTTCTATTTTTGGACAGTGATACAGTACAGTACTGTAGCAATATATAAAGATGTCTAGCTGCTGAGTCTTGTGCTGTGGACGGATGCCTTATGATCCGGGGTCAATAATTGCATTTACCGACATTTTTCTATTCTATCCTGCGTGCGGATCAAATATCAATACATAACATTAGTGATTTAATATATAACACCTAAAACAGCTGTATTTTTCCTTAAACCTTTATTAATTTCCTAATAGCTAAAAGTCACGAGGTTGCATGGCCAGTTAAAATTAAATTCCTTCAAAAATAGTATTTTCTATTCTTTGGTCTGTTCATTCTAGTCATTCCAGCACAGTCAAAAGATTACTTACGTTAGATATAATTAAAGGATCTGGGCCCACTGTTCGATGATGCAACAGCTTATTATCTCACAAATAATTCATTTATAAGCAACCCGCTATTTTAATGATATGGCTCTCTTTCATCTTCTTAACAATTAAAGTTAGTAAGATTGAAAATGTTATGAGATCACTGGCTAGATAGGTGTATCAAGAGGCTAATTGAGCAATTGAGCAATTGAGCAATTCAAATTTCCGTAAATGCTGCTTTAATAAAAATTATATTATTTATTGATACGAAGAAGAAATTTTATATTCCGAGGTGAAAATATCGAATAAATTGTCTGCAAGCGTGGCGGTTTTGCTGGTAACTTTTTTTGTAGGGAGATATGAGACATTCAGCTTATGTGTATACATGCGTTAATGAACATTGTCACATTCAGGATATGGCGGAAGACAGGGTTCCACCCTAGCCATACAAAACTAATAGGTTGGCACATGCCACTATTGTCCTCCTGAATAAAGAAATGTTTTAAAAAAAGATGTGTCCTGCTCATCTTCCCTTATGAATAAAAACATGAAAATATTTATTCAATATACATTACAACTTAATGGTCTCATAGTTACGGCCAATAAACTCCTCAGCATTATAATCATACTTTCTACTTTCTGCATACTTCTCTCCGAAGAGGAAATAATATAAAGAAAGAAATTACACCCCAGTGGTTTTCTTAGTAATCTTTGTGAGTTTGCTCTGGTTTTGCCATACAAAACTAATAGGTTGGCACATGCCACTATTGTCCTCCTGAATAAAGAAATGTTTTAAAAAAAGATGTGTCCTGCTCATCTTCCCTTATGAATAAAAACATGAAAATATTTATTCAATATACATTACACATTAATGGTCTCATAGTTACGGCCAATAAACTCCTCAGCATTATAATCATACTTTCTACTTTCTGCATACTTCTCTCCGAAGAGGAAATAATATAAAGAAAGAAATTACACCCCAGTGGTTTTCTTAGTAATCTTTGTGAGTTTGCTCTGGTTTTGTCATTCTGGAAAAACAGCATCCTCTTGGTTAAAAGAAAAAATAATCAGTGACATCTCGAGACATCTATGTATCATATCTATTTATAGATCGACCTTAAGATTCTGGGATGTACGGTACATTTACTAGACATCGAGATGGGGTTTCCCTCCACTAGCATCCCTTACTCCATGCAGTTGGCACATGCAATAATGATTTTACAAATATGAATGTAATTATGGGGTTTCCCAATCATCAGACCATCGGGAGATGCTAAAATATATGGCAAGCCCTTTCGGTACGAATTCGAGCAACATTGTTTATCGAGCAACAAACACTGTTTAGTGGTTACACATTATTTCTGATTGAATAATACTATTGTAATTGTGCTGCGTGCTGCGTGCCTGGTGCCCCCTGCCAATGACAAACACCGTCTTAGCGGCTGTGTCTATAAAGTTCAGCGCACTTGTCATGCCTGTCACGCCTGTCACGCAAACCGGTACCAGTTCCTGTCACGCACATTTTTAAAAAAAAAATTGCAGCTCACTTTCGTAAGAGTTTCAGTAAGGTTCAATAAAATGAAGTTGGTCATAATTGATTTATTATAAAGACAATACAATATACTATATCTGAGTGTCTTTGCCTAAGAATGGACAATTGTATGGCCACCAAATACACTATCCCTTCCCAGTCATATGATATAACTGTGTCTTTCTTAGGATGTACACAAAAACGATAAACATAGTAATATATAACGTGGAGGTGAGATAGAAAAAGTACAATAGCATATATGCTTTAATACACAATTTTGAAGCCATGAATAATAATTGCAATATATCGATATTCATTTTTAAAGGTCTTAATGAATCTTTTGACAACAACCTGCTGTTAAAGGAGCGTTATCAGGCTGGGTCTGTATGATGTATGATACCCAGAGAATATTTATATAGTTGATGGTTAAATATGAAGAGAGATGAGATATTGTATGAGATGAAATACAAGCTGTCAGCTCTATTTTGTTTTGTAACAAAATTAATGACCGGTTGACGATATTTGACCAGATGAAAACATGGCGTATTTTCAATATTGTAATGAAATACAATGAATGCTGAAAATATTACTGAATAGTACTAAAAATACTATGATAATATAAAGTTGATATGGATTGAATTTTGCGTGACCGCGTGACAACATATACTGTCACGCAGTCACGCAAAAGTTAACACGCTATCATGCAAAAGTTAACACACCAAAAATTGGTGTGTTAGCACTTTATAAACGCGAATCTATCACGCAGGCAGACACGCAAAATTCGACCTTTTATGAACGCTAGCCTAGCTAACAGTGCAAAAACGATCGATAACCAGAATTTATCCGGGAAAACTGTGTTTTCTAGGTGAAACCCTGTTTTTCCTCGACAGTTTATCAATCTCTGGTAGTGGATACTCAACCAGCCACTCCGCATATCAAAGGGGAAAACGTGTATATCCAACTGAAACTATATTGATATCGAAGGAAAAACTCTATTTATTAAACTTTAACTGATGATATCGACTGAAAGACTCTTTACATATCGACGAGATACACTCATTATCGAGTTGAAACTATTGATACCGAGGGGAAACTCTGCGTATCAAACTTCAACTGTTCATATCAAATGAAAGACTGTTTAACTGAAAATAACGATGTTGAGTGCTCTGTTTCTCGATGAAAAACGTTGTCTTCCGACATGAACGTTTTAATATCGAAGGAAACCCTCTGTATGTCGAGCAGAAATACTTTATTAACCCAAACTATTTATATCAATTGTCTTAATATTCGCTTATCAAACATGCATGGTAAGTAAAAGTTCTATTTATATCAGACGATATACAAAAGAGTTTTACCCTGATCTATAAAAAGTGTTTTAATATTTTATGGTTGACATCACACGTTACTGAAAGAGAAAGCGTATCGTGTTTATCGAATTGTTATAATACCGGTACCCAAACGGTTTGCCATGATTGCCAGGCGCTCTCGTCAATCTTTTATTCATTTGTTTAACGGGGCCAGTATCTTTGAAGTAGGTAATGTGTCGGATCTACTAAAATCGAATGGATCCTTGTAGACCACACGCATTAGTACTGACATAGGCCTATTTATTAGAAAATATATATATAGAGAGAATTTTTATTCAGCAAACAGTCATATCCAGCATTTTGCGGATGACACCGTACTGTAGGCTATAATTTAAGAGACAAAAAAATTGGAAATACTTCCTTAAATCCAACGCCTAAATAATTCATGAATTGTATTTATCACTTTTCGTGTCTCTGTATCTATACCCGATCTATACTGAGTCAGAATTCTTGGTTTAAGTTGTCATGGACTTAACTTCGTGATCTCTTATCTTTTTCGTCGGTCAGATGTTCACCAGCCGTCTCCATGACTGTTAGAACTTAAAATTTTACTGAGAGAATCCCACGGTGTTTCTAACTTCCTTTATTCAAATCGGATAAATCAGGCAGCATTCGAAAGTTGGTGTGTGCACAATGTACTGCAGCTGAACAGTAAGAAAACAAACAAAAAGAATAATTATATGGGAATAGAAGAAACAAAGTCCCTATTCCAAATGGTAATCGAGGAAACTATAACATTTAAATACTATTCATTCAGATCTAGGATTAGAGAAAGTGACAAGTGATGTCTCCAAGAGGGTCCATTTCGAAGTGGGCAAATCAGGAAGATTTTACTATTTATTTTATAGGATGGATCTTGCTGTTCAGTTGTATAAGACATTTTTTGCACTGCCTATTTTGGAAAACGGAATTATCTGTACTGATTTGGGTGCACGGAGTATATATATATATATACCAGATTACAAAAACTCCGAAATATATCATTAAGGGCTCTGCTCAAGACTCAAAGAAACACCAGTATTAAACTTCGATGCATGGCCACTGTAGTGCAGAAGTTCTGATCTCTGCCATATAGAAGAAACATCGGGGTTCTCCTGTTCCTTCTATTCTAAATTGATGAATTCAAATATCGAAATCGTAACACGAATATTAGGGGGAATATGGGTGGAATATTAAATGGGTGTTTACAGGTGGGAGAAGGATATCACTTCAAAATCAACTTTGGATAGATCTAACAACTTTTTGGAACGAACTAGTTTGTTGACGTCTGCAAAAATCTACTAAAAATGATGATGATAGCCCAGATCATAAAAGCTTAAAATTCAAGCGTAGAGAAATGTACTGGGATGAATTTAAAGAACATGAAGTACGGTAGTGTGAGACATGGAATCTAAGATACTGTGTGGACCCAAAGTCAAACGAGATCCGTACATGTATTACATATATGTAGGAAGTACAAAAATATGGTACTTTTTTGATAGAGGAAACCTCTACATTGCAGTATGTATTGTGGATTACATCTACTAATATGTTTAATCGTCATCTATTATTTTATTTAAATCAGCGTATAGGCCTATGATATGGTAAATGGCATTATAATATTATTACTATACCATCGATGTTTTGTCAAATTTGCTTGGAAAGCTGAAGAGATTATCTGTACGATAAAGTGCTACGAATAAAAAACATTAAAAGACGGATTACTTTGTCACCGTTCAAAGTAGTCTTTACTCCGAGGCCATTGCCACACATGTCACTCATATTATTAATAAAAAGCCAAGGTGCTGGGAATAATATAGTTTGTAGACGTCTGCAAAAAAAACTACTAAAAAATGATTGCATGCTATTTTTTCTAAATTATGACGGGAAAATGTGGGCTTCCATCTAGTGATTTATTCTCAATCTTTGCAAGGTGGGGATTATATAGAGTAATTTCTAGAACGATTAGCGATTCCTATGATCTAATCTAAAGGGTCTAAGGTATAGATGAGATGGAAATATAGAAAAAAGCTTGACGAATAATAACATCTAATTTGTAAGACTGTATAATTTGGAATTTTTCTTTATAGTGAATGTGAACGATATAGCACATGCAATGATGATAATTTTCTGTAGAATCTGATTTACTTGGCCATGGCAACGCACGAAATATAACTGCATCTTGTCAGTCATGCGTCTAGTCAGTCAGTCATTCTTTATACCAACAATAATTGGTAAACTGTTTCAGCCAATAAGATATTTTTTTTAAAAAAACAAAAAAACTTATGAATAAGCTCAAAATTCTTCGATATGGTGTTGTCTAATAATATTGGTGCACAACCCGATGTTCACGAAGCAAAGCATAGCTCAGCTGCTTTAGGAGAAACTGTACAGCAGACAACCTGATATAGCTGCCCGCAACTAAAATATGGCTCTTACATTTGGATTTATTTAACGTTCATCTCAACCGGCTCATCACTATTGATATTATCATGAGAAATGCCTGGCATTGCCCCACTCAATCATCGATGCTTTGGTTACGATAAGGAGACTATATTATAGCGTATTTTTTTAGGCTATATCGATTTTTTTAAATGTCCAACTTCTAATGCGAAACTGAAGCCAATGGAACTGTCAATTGATAATTTGATAACCAACACATCCGTTACACATGTATCGAATGACATGACACTGGAACGTGGAACAGAATCAAAGTTAGACACAGGAAGATTAACTGAAATACTATCATTCTTCACAGAGTTTAAGGGAAAAGGATGCTGTCCCCGGTGATATAACTCAAAGGACAGCAGTGGGTGGGGGAACCACCTCCGCCCCCCCCCCCCCACCTCCCCACCACACACACGTCCCCAGTCTCTGATCGAGACAGTTATAAGGAAAACCCAAAGGGAGATTCGCCAAATGGGTATTTCCCTTCTTTTGGCATACGACACCCCATTGTGTATAAAATAGTCCGATACCACGTTTCAGGCCAGGCCAACAACCACTTGTCAGGGTAGGAAAGACCCCCTCTTGAATCCCGATTCCCATTTTGTATAAGTTCCATTTCCCGAATCCCGCAGGTTTTTAATTTACAATCCCGTTTTTCTATTTGCAATCCCTACCTGGAAAAATTAAATCTAGCTCTGAATCCTTTTCCCGAATCCCGTAGGCCCTTTTAAATCCCGAATCCCGACCTAAAATAGGCCCCAATCCCGGTTCCCGAATAGGTATTCCCTGCCCTGACTTGTGGGGCAAACAATTTATGGATAGAACTACCGTGTATATGGCTCGTCATAAATATCATTTCGACAGTCGCACCCGGGAGTCGCACTCGGCCATTCATGAATATGCACTTTCCTATACTACAGCACCCACAATTCCACTTTTTTCTATTCTCCAATAGAAAAAAGAAAGATCGAAAGAGAGAATATATATTGTGTTTTCACTTCTAAATATGACGTTTTTATTTTTCCAGTGATAGGAGTGTCCTTTTTAGGTGTGGCAAATCTTTTCCTGTCTACCCTAGCGCCTGGAGTAATTCTCTAAATTGAAAGGATCCCACGGTATTTCTAACTTTCTTTAAATCACTATACTCACTCCCAGTCCCTGCACACATCCATATTGTTAGTTTACATCTGATTGTATTGAATTGTATTGCATCAGGACAAACAGGAATACCATGCGACACCTGAGGCTGTGAGGTATACCTCAGCATCTCCCTCCTTGTCCATGACCTCAGAATCCCTCACCCATTGACGTCACAATACCACGCCATGCTAAAATAGCTGTATAGACAGTCCGAGGAACTAAATGCCCTTCCAGCGCCATGTTTCCCACGCGTGATCATAAAATCCGCACTGCACCGCTCCTAGATTCTCTTCGAGGACAACTTTATGATTTCAGGCTACATTTAATCAGCCATTACATTTGCCATTCTGAGTCTGTCCACAAAATCCCATCCAAGATATATGGGCTTTAAAATATTTTTTGTTGGGGGGGGGGGGGGGGGGGCAGGGGGGCGGAGAGAGGCACAAAGCAGCATATTGTTCTGCCAACTGTCATTTCTCCCGTCCGTTCCAAAATAATTCGCCAGAATTCGCCAGAATAAACTGCACATATTCCTTAATGATAACGAGTTATCACCAACCCAATCGATCTATCTCTTATAGTACTGACCCTTACATTAGTGACTCGCTTTACTACCCTTCTTTTTATATATATAAAAAATCCTTGACAATTAACAGGTTTTCTTTGTTCATTAGACTTATTTTGCGGCTTTCAATTCATCACACTGTCATTTCCACCGTTACGAGGGTACAAAGTTAACATATCTGCCAAAAATTGGCAAATTTAACTTTGTATGTTTAACACAGCCCCCCCCCCCAACCCTAACTCTACAGAACCATTTAGCTAAGAGAAATTGCAATGGAAACAGTTGAAGTTCAGGATTTTCATGATATTTCAGATGGCTACTTATATATGTATGACGTATATAGGGGTATATCGGTGAAGAGATCACACGACCTCACTCACCTTTGGCGCGAATATTTAAATTGTGGTTTTCTACAACGTAGTTCTTCCAGTCTTCCCAGAAATAATAATGATAATTACACAATACATTTATATTAGTAGTTTACATTTTACAGTAAAATGCATGTCATCGTGATGACAGCATAATGCGTATACGTATTATACGTTTACATAATTATAATCCCATTAGGACCGCAAAATACCATTATAATCCCATTAGAACGCCTCATTCTGGTCCAGAAAAGTCATAAGCGCAGTAGGCGTCCATTCACTGACATCCCAATCTTATCTGATCGGAGATCTTATCTGATCGGAGATCTAGACGAATGTATGGATTGCGTCGGTAGAAGTTGATCGTGGTATATCGTTATGCCGGTGGGGATTCTGATAGTTTTGATAGGGTGGTGGAAATAAAACCCTCATTGTTTTGTGATTGTTATTTTATTGTCACAAGCTTTCGGGTGACTTACCCTTCATCAGGTTGTTGATGTATGTATGGATTTCAGGACCGTTCTGTTCCTTAATTCCTCCTAATTACATCAATATGATAAAAACATTTAATTTATATACGCATTGCTCTGACAACAACGTATCTAGAGTAATTCATGCACAGTGCAAATGTCACTAGTGGGTTACGTGTCATAGTCATGGCGAATAATGCGCTTTGTACCAAGTCATACCGCCAAAATTCACTTTTATGTCCCAAATATGTTTTCTATTTATATTATTAAAGGCGCAAATAAATCATAATAAACTCGGCTCGGCTAGCAACTTGCGCAATATTCACTTCCACCAACGAGTCAGTTTATAATCATAATAAATAAATAATACTCCAAAGCTGTATTTTGCACGTTATCAGCCTCTTGTCAGTGGATTTGGTTTACACTGAACGTGATTCTGTTTGTATTTTGTCTATTTCCATTTGTTTGTTATAGTTGATGTTATCTTGGATTACTGCAGTTTAAACCAGGTTATTTTCCATCAACCATTACTAACGTTAGAGTTCCTTGTCTTTTTGCAGACAGCAATGTCTTTCAGCATTTTTTACTTCAATGGTGTTGATGACGGATTTGTATGATGTTTGTCGTTCATCCAGATTTTTTCATTTATTTCTGGCCTCTTATACTACTCACATGTCGACTCAGTCTGCCACTGTGTTAATTGTTATCCATTCAATATGTCTTGGAAACAGCTGGTAACATGAAAAAGAATTCTTGTAATTGTGCATGTGACAGTTTCAAATACCGATAGTCCTGAATCATTGCTTTTATTTGACATATCATAATAATTATATTATTATCATAAAATCTTTTGACATTATCATGAATCTTAATAGCGTGAAAGATTGATATGAGTTGTTAATTCGTATAGTCTAGATTGAGGTAGTATATAGATTAGTATTTTTCTAATGATCGTATGGTTGTACAAATGAAGGAACTTTGTTGACACGCGATTTTTTGTATCACTTGTAAATGTTTAGCCTGAAATGTAAATAAAAATATATATGTAAAGAAGTTGAGGCAACTTTAAGTGTAACACTTTAGTCCCTAACCAGACCAGAGACAGCTAGAGATGTTTCTAGGCTTTATTCTCCCTCTCAGACCTTTTAAATTAGTGCTGTGTCAAACGCTACATATTGTACAAACGTGTTAAATTTCGCGGTATATGGTATAACTATTGCATAAACAAGGCGTGGGACTTCCTTGTTGCGCGAATTTAAATCCGCGCGAAAAGGTGTCGAAGTTAGTGCGCGAAAATGTATCTGCGTGAAAATAAATACGTTTACATTTATACATTTGGGAGTAATGTCACACTTGTCTTCAATGCATAAAAACGGTGTTGCACCAAAGGAGTAATAGAACAACGGAGATAAAACACATATAATACAACATAGATACAGCAGAGTGAATTGTTAAATATTTATACATACTCTGCTGTAGATAAATAATAGATCTAAGAATATACTGTAAAGAGGAACAACTAGATAAGAACTGAATGTTTAAAAGGACCAGATTTGAAACGTCAGTCCAGTAGAGCGAGTGCTGCTCAAAAACAGTACAGAACGCCAACCCTCTTTTACATAAGAGCTAAAGCAATAACAAACCCATCAACTAGTTTAAGTTAAAACTTCATATTCACTACACCGATTATCTATAACCAACAAGCATTATAGGGTGAATTACACGCGTTGGTATAACAAACATCATTCTATAACACATGGTTCACATCGTGCCTGTTGTGTGGATGTATGACTTATGATAATTTAGTATAAGTTTAAAATAGAAATATTGATCACAAGAATTCCACTCCACTCGCAGATCCACTCTACCCAAATGGATGCTCCAATCGGTCTGGGGCCTCGGAAGGGCCTCAATCGGGCCTCAATCGGGCAGAATAACATGTATCAGTGATAGACATTGGATTGATATCGAACTGTACTGTTTGCAGTTTTATTTGTGTATCAATTGTCTACAGTTTATACATTAAAATTATGCTGATTGGTCTGGTCAGAAAATATATCACCGTAATCAAAATAGGGTAAAACTGTTAGAGCAGCTTCAGTGTTTAAGTGTTTTCTCAGTTTCTCCAGTATGAAGATCTTGTGTGCTGCAATTCTTCAAATCTGCTAGCTCCAGGTGATGTTTAAATGACAGGACAGAATCGAGACTATATTGCAGACTGTAAAACTGTTTTGGTTGCCGTGGCAACCTCATTTATCCTAAAATATTGACTTTTACAGGCGAATTACTGTTACAAATCTTTTTTAAAAACCTGGCCAACCTTTCTTTAACGCAGAGTTAACCTGGTCAAATATAGCTGTGGATCAAATAGGCTGCCTATGTCCTTCCACCACAATGTCAAAAATGATGCTCAGTCTACACAATGCGATATACATGCACAAGAACATGCATGGCTATCATTATGCTGCATGTTAAATGTAATTTTAAACTAGACTCCAGAAAAATTCATATTAAAAGTTCATTGTAGTAGTGTAAACCTCCCATGTACTACTAGCTGTTATTATATATTACTAGACCTAATTAACACACTGAATTCAGTTGCACCATGCATCTCTAGCAGGATGTCGAGTCGTGCGAGATTTGTAAAAAAAAAAAAAAAAAAAAAAATGTCAGAATTTTAGTTTATTTACTTTCATAATAAGTTGTCCAACTCATGTGCCATCCCCACATATGTTTTTAGTCTAAAGAATCTAGTGCACGTATTTGTAGTTCTCTTTCACTGCGAGAGGGGTCATCTATAAAGAAATATAATATCATGCAGCCTATTTTGTAGTCTGTACCGTAGAACTTGTGCTGTGGGCCAATAAAAGGATAACTTTCCTGCAAGGTGACACAATTCGGTAGGCCTACTGATCGAGGTAGATATTATCACGCACTATCATTTTGGAAGGGACCACATCAGAAACATGAAGTCTAGCTGTTCCCATAACCGTTCTCACATTATCGTCCCATTTCTAGGCGAAAGGAGGGCAAAATAGGCAGATAATTTGATATACTGAACAGACATCAATATCTATAAGCAGTATACCATCTGAAAGGTCTATAAATGTGTAGGCGTGTGCCTCTAGGGCGCTAGAGGCGTTAGCACAGAACTTCGCAGCTGCGATCTGGAGGTACAATATAGTTCCGCAAGGTTACTCCAGGGGGTATCCCTTGACGGCACTTACGACTTAAAACTCAACAAAAAGAATGCTTTTGTAATAGCCATGTCTGAAATGACTATACTCATGTAAATGTAAGTACAGCATATATGCTTCACACTCTAGTGCACTATGATATAAAACCGATGTTGATACGAAACGAAGAATTTATTAATGACAGAACATAATATTTTGTAACTGGGAGTTAATGAAAACGCTGCCATGTAGGATAGGGGATTTGCATTTGCCACTGCGCATGTCTGTTACAGTGCATGTTGGGATGGATTTTGATCAAATCTGACATGCAAATATTTGGCAAAATTCTTATAGAAAATTCCCACAATGTTTCCACCAATATCATACCTTTTATAAATGATCTATGAAAACCAAAAGCATGATGGGAAAGATGGAGACTTGTGTGACCGAAATATATATTACACATGGATATTGACATTAGTGCATTGATAACTATTCAATGCTGAATATGGCATGTTTTCTATAGATTTTACACTGTACCCTTAGTCCCATAATTCCATGCGAATCAAGATTCAAAATGGCGGCTATGCAAATCCCCTATTGAATTGAAATATTCTTTTATTTGCTAAATATTCTTTTATTTAATCAAGTTATTTGTACAGATGGGGTGCGAACATTTAACCGAAGTCAAGTCTTCGATAAGTCAAGTCTTCGATAAGTAGTCGGTAGTTGAGAGGTAGAAGTCGCGTCCAACGACGCTCTATCAGAAAACACCCACAACTATGTTAGATCAAGAAACCCTCATCTCATATTTCACACACAACTTGATTCTACGGTAGAGATCCGAGTGGGATGGATGTTTCAACGTAAAATTTAGGATTTATACGATATTTGTGACATTCTATACTGTGAATATGGAAGCATTGGAAGATATGACGGACGGAGACCTAGAAAGTCGTGGATTCCTATCCACCGACAAACAAAGCGAATTGTTTAATCCTATTGAGGGAGACCGGGAGGTGCGAAAGACAAAGCTTTGCACTTTCAGCCAACCTATTGACAACACTTACGCGAACAAGGAGGCGTACACAATTACTGCGGACCCATACAATATGGGGGACTTGAAGGAATCGCTTGAATTCACACAAGCAAACCAAGAATTAATGAAGCAGAAAATGGATGAAATGATTAAAAGGGAGTATGAAAATAGTCTTGTAATGAACGAAATAAGACTAGAGAACATGCATTTGAAACGTCAATTTAGATGCTTAGAGGATACCGTTTTTGAATGTGAAATGGAGCGACGAAAGCTCAATGTAATACTTTCAGGTCTAGAATATAGGCGCAACGAGGACCTTTTGGCTACTTGTGTGAATGTCTGTCGTTGTATCGATCAAAGTTTCTCCAAAGATGACTTAGTGATGACAGAGCGCACAAAGAACTATCAGAATGGACATAGGTTGGTACGTGTACAATTCGTTTCCATTGAAGCCCGAAATAAGGTTTATTTTGATAGGGCACAGCTCAAAGGTTCAAGATGGTTTAGCAAGGTTTATGTGAATGCAGACTTGCCAGCAACCATAAAAGAGAGGAAAGAAATGTTGTCGACTGTGAGGGCGCATATAAGTGAGAAGGGAGACAGGAAAGTTGATGGTATATACAAAGACCGCATAAGTATTGAGGGAAAGAGTCACAGGTTTGATCAATTAGAAGAGCTGGAAGATGGCTATCGGCTCTCAGACGCGCGTACAAAAGAGATCAACGGATGTCTTTACTTTAGCTCAGAGTACAGCATCCTCAGCAACTTCCACCCTTGCCGCCTGCGTATCAATGACATGGAGTTTGTATCAGTGGAGCAAGCCTATCAATATGCAAGGGCAGTATCGTTAGGTAAGCCGGATGTGGCAAAAGACATCTTCCTGAGTAAGGATGCCCGTGCATCTAAGCAGATATCGCATCGAGCAAAAAGCAATGATAAGTGGGACGACACAAAAATACGTGTGATGAGAGTGCTAATTGAGCATAAGTTCAATCAAAACCCCACAATGAGGCAAGCATTGATAGATACGGGCGGCAAAGCACTTTTTGAGGCTACAAATTGTGAATTTTGGGCCTGTGGGTCGACCCTAAGATCAAAAAAGACCCTAGATGGAGAGCATAATGGATGCAACATGGTGGGGAAGATGCTCGAAGATTATCGTAGCTATGCTCAAGGGAATATTGCCTGGGAGGATAGGAAGCCCATAGAGGCTACAGATGAGAAAGGTGCAGTGATCCCACCATCGAGCAGTAAATCACCAAGAGCCAAAACAGTAGCACAAGATATTCAGGGTCATCCCATTGGAGGAAGAGGCAGAGGAAGACAGAGAGAAAGAGGAGGCTCTAGAGGCTCTAGGGGCATGTACAACAACTCCAGTAGAGGAGCGCGTGGTGGACACGCACAATCGCACACGCACATGTACTCTGATCTACTTGGCACGCCTCAGCACTCCTATGAAATGGAATACACACAAAGTCCCTGTCAATCAATCACTGACTCTATGGAAGGTGGTTTCAAGGCCCCGCCCAAACCTAGTCGACGTACATCGTTTGCTGCAGTCACACAACGAGGAAGTGGGAGGGGCATAGGTAATAATGGCATGAACGCAGAACCAGCATTTGTTACCCGCCAAGAATCACCTGCGCCCAGTCCCTCAACTAGACAAAAGCGTATGCTAAGTGGGGAGTATGTTAGCAGTCCCAGTAAGAAACATATTGCTAATTCCATGCCACCTAATCCCTATCATGTAGAAGCGTTGGTAAGAGACTTCCTAGCGAAAGAGTTCTATTCTAAACGTGACTCCTACACCAGTGAAACTGATCAAGCACAGACGAGAGAAATCTTCGATGAAAAATCTGGATCGTAACTTACTCACTATGAATACAGGAAATATGCCTCGTACAATAGTGGTAACGGACTCCAGGGGGAGGGGTATGGAACAATTGATAGGAAATGATCATATATGGGTGTTTGTCTTCCCAGGAGGAAAAATGTCTCTTCTTACCGAAAGAGCGTTGGAATTGGAAGCCATACATCGACCTAAGAATATGCTCATCTGTGGTGGGATATGCGATCTAAGTAGAAAAAATAGGAACACTAAGGAAATCACCTTAGTTCATAGCAATAGTGAATCAATGACCGATTATATGGAGAAGATTTACAAAGAATCTCTTGACAGTCTAGCGGGGATAACCCATCGTTGTACTGTCTCAATCGGTGGCCTTATTGGACTCGATTTAAATAGAAGTAACAGGCTGGATGGATATTCCCCATTTCAGAGAGAAATCAATGATGCCATGGTACAGATCAATCTCTACTTGACAGGCCTAAACCAAAATAGAAGTATTCGACATGTGCACTTAATAAATAAGGTCCACTTCAAAGCCAAGAATAGATGGCGACACTTTCTAAGGAGACTACATGATGGTGTACATTTTGATGACGTTGTCAAAAGCCATTGGGTCACACAGATACTCACCTATGATGCATGCCCATTGTTATAGTTCTCCCCTGAAATCTCCCCCAGAAGTCGTTGGACGACCTGGGTGGAATGGACGGTGGAAACTATTACCTGTGGAACATGTGTCAAGGAAGAGCCTGGACTCAATGCGAAATGACCGAGTTAACTTAGTAAAAAGGCGGACTGAATCAATACGAGTAATTGGTGAGACACCTTACTTATACCTTCATAGTACTGATATTGCATTAATTCCTCAGAGGATATATATACATTTGTGCGGACTCAAACCTACACTGTGCCGGGACCCAGAAGTCGTTGGACGACCTGGGTCTGTGTCGCTTTGTGGGGGCTATTGTTATAATAATCTTGTACACATGAACACTCACAGCCAGAAGAATGAAATATCTCTACAAGTATTGACTCTTAGTCGACGAATGAACTACCACCATAATTATCACACTGACTATGTGAAGGAAAGGAATTATCCTATTGAATGAATAAGCAGAAGGATATTACTGACTGGGACACTTTGTCCAAAATAAGGGGACTCAAAATAGTAAATTATAACATTAGATCATTACTTCCTAAGATAGATATTATAAGAAACGAGATTATGAACAAAAATATTGATGTCGTAATATTTACTGAAAGTTGGCTTAAAACTGAAATTGATAATAGCTTAATTGAATGTCCAGGTTATACCATTTATCGTCATGATAGGAACACTGGAATTAGAGGTGGCGGAATCTGTTGTTATGTGAAAGAAGGATTTTCTGTAGAAGATAATATAGAATGGAATACTTGTAATGGCAACAGTGAAATAATGGCTTTTAAATTGTGGAAACCTAATAACCCATCTTATAAAATTCTGGCGTCGTATCGTCCCCCTGCGGGAAACTTGAATTCTTTTTTCAAAGATCTTGATGAGATATTGAGTAAATGTGTAAGCAGATTAAATGAGAATGTTGTTATAGCCGGTGACTTGAATGTTGATACGTTAGCAAAGGATAACAAATGTAAAGCCCTACAACAATATATTTCATCTAGAAGCTTTGTCAGTCATATAAAGAATATCACTAGATATGGGCAATTATCTGACACGATTATAGATCACTTTTTGATTCGCAGTAAAATTGATGTTAGAGCTGGAGTGATAAACTATTCTTTGTCAGACCATCAACCCACTTATGCGATATTAAAAAAGATTACGACTGCAAAACCGAAAATTACGATTAAAGGAAGATGTTTTAAGAAATACTCTACTGAATTGTTAACAGAGAAAATTGCTAATATTGATTGGAATACTTATTATGTGGCAATTGACCCAAATGAGAGTTGGAATATTTTATATAATCACATACTGAAGATTGCAAATGAGATAGCGCCTTTTAAAGAGTTTAAAGAAAGAAGGGAGCAACCAGCATGGTATACTGCCGAGTTGAGAGAATTAAATAATAACAGAGAACGATTGTTTAAGATAGCAAATCGTACTAAGAATGTTAATGACATAAGAACTGCAAAAGCTGCTAAGAGTTTGTGTAACAATAGAACTAAAATGGCAAAATCAAATTACTATAAAAACTTGTTGGCGGTACATAAGAAAGATACTGCTAAATTCTGGAAGGTAATTAAGGAGATTGACACAGGTGTTACAAACAAGATCAATAATATTTTAGTCAATGATGAAATGGTGTATGGTCAGGAAATGGTAGATAGTCTAAACGAACATTATTGTGAAATTGGAGAAAAGATTAGTTTGAGCATAGGTGATCACGATACTGTCAGGTATAATGAACAGTATGGAGGTGAATTGCATGACATTGATATAGATAATACTAAGGTAGAGACCCTGTTCAAAGACATAAACATTAAGAAAAGCTCTGGTTGTGATGTAATCTCGAGCAGAATTTATAAAGATTGCTTTATGATGATGGGGGATCAGATGACTTTCTTGTACAAACAATCGGTATCGACAGGTGTTTTCCCGACTGCATGGAAATGTGTGAGTGTCGTGCCTATTCCAAAAGTTAATAATCCGAAACTACTGGGCGACACCAGACCTATTTCTTTAACCCACATTGGTGGTAAGATTATGGAAAAGATTATAGTGGAGCAGTTAATGGACTTCTTATTATATAAAAATATTATAAGTGAACAACAGAAGGGATATCAAAGAGAAAAATCCACTACCGATGCACTGGTTGAATTCATATCTGATCTTAATATATCTAATAGCCACAAGAAATTAACAATAGCTTGTTTTGTAGATTTTAGTAAAGCTTTTAATTCAGTGGTACCAAGCATTATGATAAACAAATTACAAGATATAGGTATAGCACCAAATTTAAGAAAATGGTTCGAATCTTATCTGGTTGACAGATCGCAGAAAGTTAAGTTGAATGGATTGATTTCTGACACGTTAAAGATTAATTATGGAGTACCGCAAGGTTCAATTTTGGGACCAATCATGTATTTGATATATGCGAATGATTTGAAGCACTTGAACCTGGAAGCTAAGTATTTACAATATGCAGATGACACGGTGTTCTATTACTCTGGCGATAACTTGAAACAATGTGAAGATGTATTAAACCGCGACATGAATTTATTTTATAATTGGAGCCTGGGGAACAAGCTACTTGTGAATAGTAAGAAAACGAAGATAATGGTATTTGGAAGGAATAAGAACAATATGGATGTGTCGACTCTGAATGTGAAACTAGGTGGGGAAAGGTTAGAAATAGTCAATTCTTATACCTATTTAGGGGTATGTGTTGATGAAAAGCTCTGTATGAAGCAGCAATTTAATAATGTTACGAAGCAAATTAATGATAAAATTTATACGTTTAGAAAAATTCGGCCTAATTTGACAAAACCTGCAGCCGTGATGATAGCAAAGTCTAAGCTGGTTTCCTTATTTGATTACAGCCTCTTTAGCCTATGTCCTCTCACCCAAAAAGATTTAGATAAACTCCAGAAAATCCAGAATCGCATATTAAGGATCGCTCTAAATTGTAACTACTATATGTCAGTAATGCAGAAATCCTTCGGCTAGCTGGTATAATGAGCATAAAAGACAGAATGAGATATAATCAATGTATATTGGGTCATAAAGAAGTGTATGAGAAAGGGAGAGCTATATTCCCAAACCGACATACGAGGCAGGCGAACGCTCCATTATTGGGAAATTTTTATCCTAAGACCAGTAAAGAGGAAAAGTCATTGGTTAATGGAATAATAAGAAATTGGAATGAACTTGCGCCAGAAGTGAGGCTTATAGGAGATGTGAAAGCCTTCAAAGTATGTTTAAAAAGACTGATCAACAGGTGATAGAGATAT
Organism: Sthenelais limicola; assembly: GCA_942159475.1. Taxonomy (NCBI): domain Eukaryota; kingdom Metazoa; phylum Annelida; class Polychaeta; order Phyllodocida; family Sigalionidae; genus Sthenelais; species Sthenelais limicola. Next base: position 63,155,484 of record OW804095.1, on the reverse strand, counting down.
ATTATATTATGTATGTTACTAGGAATGTTACTGACAGTAAGTAATTGAATTCATTTATAAATTATGAGTCGATCCCTCCAGAAGTCTGGACAACACCCAATACCTCACACCCTTTCCCCCCTCCCCCCCCCCCTTTGCTGCCTGATCATGTGTGAATAGTACAGCATGATACATTGGCTGTAAATGTCAATACCTCCGTATGTATATATTTGTTTGTACATGTAGCCCTTTGCTACACCCCTGTGTTATCCCTCAGAGGATATGTTCGTGTACTAATAGGACAATTACTAGTTTATAACATGTGATAAAAATCCTTTTCGCTGTATAGAAAAACTGACGAAAATGTTTGATTCATCCATCTCACTTCGACTATTAAGTAATGTGAATATAATAGACAGGTGCCTTTTCACCACATTATTTCTATTTTCATATATCATTCCTTTCATCATCTTTCATAATCATGTTTTCAAGTTTCTCTTAAATGGGCGTAATTTTGGCTACAAAGATTAATTTAGATACACATTATGTGGAATATGTAAAATGTGTACAGGATTATAAAATGTGATTAAACTTCTCGGTGTGCCAATGAAAGTTGCAGGGCACTAAAGAATATCACCCCTAGGGTGACAGTGTAATAATTGTAAATGTAAGCCTGAATAAAATTATGTTCAAAAAAAAAAAGTCTTCCAGTTCCAGTGCCTATATGCCTACTGTTCATCTTATAAATGACAAAATAAAATGGTTATCAATCGATGGCCAATGAACAGATTATTTTTGATAATCATTCAATATCCAATGACGGATCAACTTCTACTTTTTTTTGTTTAAATATTCTTATTCAGGTAATTGTTAAACACTTACATGCTCAATTGAATTAAAGGGATCCAGAATTGGGTCGCACGACGCCACACCCACAAGGAGACCAGTCCCAGATGTCAATAAAAGGATTCTAGGACTTTAGCCGCCATGGTTATAATACTAATAGCCACCCGGTGTTTAGCCGCTTAATTAGGGTTAAGCCGCCAAGGCGTTTAGCTACCTATAGGACAACTTGCGCCATTGAACCTTGTACCATTTTGTTATTTCATGCAGTATCACCAATGTCTTGCCCTACATGTATATTTTGTGCGTAATTTGGGAAACTAATCAATCAAATTGGCAACTCTGTGGGGCTTTGAGTCCACTTTGAGTACACGTATATATATATTGTAGTAGAGGGATCGGGGAGCGGTGGACGAACAATGTATATTGGGTACATTCGTCCGCCGCTTGGGGCGCTTGGGTCTCACATTGTGAGTGAGGACGGGTCCATGGGGGGAGGGAGTATAAATACGGGTGGGAATCAGGGTAAGGGCAGTTGGAGCCCAGGCAGGGTACACAGTAGACCTCCCCAGATTGACAGTTGTGAATAAACCAGCAAAGATCGCTAAACTGTACTTTTTGCATCGTGTCCAGTTCTTTGGAGATAGACACCAACCGGCATTTGTCCCAAAGCCAACTCAAGTAATTAAATATCCACAGAGAGCCCTGGGTGGTTGCGATTCCTATTCCAGGACGGATAAGCCTCTGTTAATGTCCCCAGAACCCCTAACATAATATTTATAATATCAATCGATGGTAAATACTCTTTGAGAAACACTTAGACAGACGTGGACAAACGTGGATGAACCAAGACGAATCCAGAAACGAACACAGAGACGAGCATGGCTTTTAGCTTGTTTAATAAAACTTCTGACGAGAGACGGTGACAACAATATAGTTATGTAGTGAAGTGTAGTTATGTAGTGAATTCATCCTTGCTTCACCCACTATGGTGATTATACAGCAGTTCTACAGTAAATGGTGACTTCTCTTATCCGCCGTGGACGAGACAACAAGCTATTACTATACAACCCAGGTTTGATCACAGCTTCTCGACAAAGGGAAAGTAAAACCAGAGATATTTGTTTTCAGTCCTTGCTCTAACGTCGATTTCACGGCCGATTTCGGCCGTTTCAGAAGCACATGACTGAGTGAACCGACGGGCCTAACTACAACTATGTGTGGCATCAGTGAGGCCTCCGACGATGTATAGTCCAGGCAATGTAAGCCATCACACACACACATCAAAATAACAAAGACCTGATGTACAGTTTAGCTTCCAGAGCCCTGTTCTCTGAAACCTTAGCAATTTGTGGTGAAGTGATAATTAATTTATATAATTGGGTCAGTCAGAGAGGCAGGGAGTATGGAGATTGGTATCACTGCTGTGGGGCTAAAGCCAGGACTGTTTTACCTTGCTTGGATAAAGCCAGTGGTATGAGCATTACAATGCTTATTTGGTATTAGAGTTCTGGACACACTACTTCATAGTTATAGTTTTCCAACAAATTCATTTGGACAACATGATTTGGTGAGGTGACTCAGGCTGCAAAGCTATTCAGCTAGCATTTATAAATTCTTTCAGGAACCCTCGAAAATCCCTTTTATCATATAGGGCCTAATTAATTTGAATTTATGGGGGATGCTGTTCCAAAGTAATGGGTCTTTGTATATGAGGGACCTTTTGATTTGTTTCATTGTTGTGCATCAATTGGCACTATCAAAGATACATCCGTTCTTTCCCTGCAGGTGCGCACATAATGGAGAGACAACTAAAACGAGACAACTTTTAGCAGTTTTAGACAATATCACGCTCATAATGCATGTTAAATTTGGCAATTTTGCAATTGGCAATTTTGAGGCTGAAAGACAAAAAAATAAAGACAGCTCAGATAGCTGTCCTTATGCGGTTTTGTCTAAAAAAAAGTTTTTTCTCTAAATCCACAATTTGGCATAAATTTAACTTTGATGCCCTTGGCATGTGAATGAGTTTGAGTAGTAGGCCTATATATAAGCTATAAATATGGCCTAGTGGCAAGTTGTATTCTCCTCTCCCTCTCTCTCCACACTTTCTTACTCAGCACTTTTTCTCTCCTCTCTTTCTCCTCACTCAGTCTTCCCTGCTCGACTGCTCGATCTCCTCTTCTCTTACCCATTTTCTTTTCTCACTTCTCTTTCTCTCCCCTCTCTCTTTCTCCTCTCTCTTTTTCCATTGTGGGTCTTCGTGATTGGTTGTATCAAACGTGATACCTCAAGGAAGTATTGTGGGGACATTACTCTATAATATTTTTTGTAACGATCTAAATAAAATGAATTTTGGCGGAAAACTTATAGCATATGCAGATGATGCTGTGATTACGATCGTAGGAAATTTAAGCAACGTAATACAACAGAAAGGGCAAACCGTTATAGCTATGTATAATGAATGGTGTAAGGAAAATGGCCTAGAGTTGAACGTCAGCAAAACAAAACATCAATTGTTTTACAAGGGAAAGAAGCCTGAATTAGATAGAATCGTCCTCAATTGTGATGGAAAACCAATTACTCGAGTCTACTTTTAATTACTTAGGAGTTATGATAGATGACAGAGTATCCATGAACCAATGTGCAAGTAAAATGTATAGCAAAGCCTGTGGCTCGCTCGCAGGTATTGGTAAAAGGAGAAGGTATATGAACGAAAAGATATGCTGGTTGCAAAACATATACTCTTCCAATCCTGGATTATGCTGGCCCCTGCATAATGTCCAGTTCAAAAAAAGCTCAGAATAAGCTACAAAAAGTAATGCTTAGAGCACTTGGCATGTCTTTTGGTAAAACCCTGAATAGAAGAGAATTGTTTGTCAAAGGTGGAATATTGCCTCTTGCAATGCGGAGGGAGGTTGCATTATTGAAACTTTTGTTTAACCTAAAAGACAAATATTGTAATAACAATGAGCTTCTAAATCTGCGTGAAAATATGGGTACAAAGTTTAATACTTTCATTCCCAAGAGTGAGAGGATGCGAAAAAGTGCATAGTATAAGGGACCCAAGTTGTGGAATTGTTTACCCAACGAGATCAGAAATTGCAATGATAAAGAAGAATTTGCTGCAAAACTGATTAAACACTATTGGTCGAAGGTTGAGGAAGGTATTGACGAGCATATAATGGAAATGTGATAGAAATATGAATTGTGTTTTATCGGTCCCACATGTTTTTAATGTAATGAAATGCCCTTATTAGGGCTCAGGCAATAATTGTGGAGAAAAGAATATAGCAAAGCCATGATGAGTTGATATATATAGAAGCAAATCGAATAGACAAATTGTATTGTTTAATAATATGTAAAGACATGGAGAAGAATAATGATGCTTGTGATTTCGAATGAATTTGTTTTGTTGAAGAAGAATCGGTAGAATATTAGTTAAATTGTATATGCTGTGTAAATGTGTAATATGAACTAAAAATAGAGTAGAATCTGGAAGGCAATGCAACAAGACATCGGCAGAGTCGACATGCATATTTGCAATGATTGTTTAAATGTAAATGGCCTTATTTTGAAATTTAAAAAAAAATGTTGTTATTGAGCTGGTTTTGTAGGTGTAGAGGGGTGGCGAGCTACTCCATACATGGTTCATTTGCCTATTGTTGGTTATCACCTGCATTAGAAAGGGTAAAAAAAAGCCAGAGTGGAGGTGGTTTAATTATATAAGTTGCACCTCCAATCACCTATTGGTTTGTGTACCTGCAATGCACCTGGTTGTTGGGAGATGCTGATTCCAGGCCATCTTTTGATTATAGTGAATGGTGCAGCCCCAGTGCATGAGCGCCGCCTGGCTTTGTGCTGCACTATTCACTTCAGCAGAAACGCCCTGGATGTTTGGGATTTTGCTAGTAGTGGATTGTTCAGGGGCTCCTGTTGTTGCTGTCACTGTAGAGCGGCTCCTGTTGATGCTGTTATTGTAAAAGGTAGCCTGAAGAAACTGTAAGGGATGGTCAAGGAATCTCTGGCAAGGTGTCAATGGAAGGCTGTGGTCCATGTCAGCAAGTGGTATTCCTGGTAAGGTGGAGCAAGAGAGACGATTCCTTATTTATTTGACTCAACACAAGAATTTATGTCAAGATTATTAGTGGGCACTCAATCATCCAAGGATTCGTTCATGGGGCTATGATTGCTGATTTAATGAGAGAGTAGGGTAGAAAGTACTACACATTGGCCTTATTGTATGGCAATCTTGAGCATTCCAATGAGTATTGGTATGAGTATTTCTCTTATTGAGAGGTTGATTGCTCGTTGGTTGGGATGGGTAGGGGTGGTTGTGGTTTGGTTGTTAGCATGCTACTAGCGTCCCCATGATCTTCTTCTGCCACTGTGATTAATGTGTGTGAGGCCTGTGTCTTTGGTGAGAATCGGAGGTATGTGATTCTTGTTCATTATCTGCTGCAGACACTGGACACTGGACGTGCGACGTAGACAGCGTCTCTTCACTTCGGACTTTTCAGCAGCCACCAAAAGCTGCCGCAGAAGGTTTTCTGTCTCTACACTTCATGTTTGGCCCTTTCTACTCGCCAAAACCTCCTCTCGCACATACCATGTCAGAGAACGACCAGGAACCTCTAGAAGAGTCCAGAGTAGAGACTAGATCAGCCAAGGGCCCCGGGAAGAGGAAGCCCAAGCTTCCCGTCAGATTTCGTGAGAACAAAGATGGCACCCAGTCAGACTCTGGCCAGCTGCCTGAATCAGGTGGAGAGGGAGTAACAAATCTCAGTAAAGACCTTCAGGAGTCAAATAGACATTCCTCAGAGATGGCTAATCATATGTTACCAATTTTTCCTGTCATACAACCTCATGTGGAGACAGTGTGTGCTCATCAGTTGGTTCCTTCCCCGTCAGAAGGAAGCGAACCGTCAAACTTGTGTGTGTCAACAAAAAACTCAGGACCAATAGCTCAAGAAAGGTGCAATGCTACCAACACTTTTTCTTTTAATGTCGATGATGACATAATTTTTCCTGAGCCCACAAAGGGCTCAGAGTGTGAATTCTTACCAAACAAAAACTTCGATGCATACTCACGGTGGCCATATCCGACTCTCCACATGGACCAATCTTCGGCTCAAATATATGAGAAAGTGCTCGCCTCAGGACTCCCCAATTCGCACTCTGCCAAGGTTGAGCTACCGTCTAGATTAATCCGTAAAACTGGGCCCAGGAATCCACAGGCCACTCAGCTGATCAAATGATGATAAATGGGCTATACTTCGGTTTCCCAATACAATATATGGGACCCCCAATTTTCACGGCTGATACACCATGGAACCACCACTCAGCTACTCGCCTACTATGTCCAGGATTATGTCAACTCTGAGGTGTCGTGTGGGGCCCAGGGGCCCGTTGCATGAGGTATCGTTAAGTAAAAATCGGACATGTCCTTAAAATATCCTTAACACTTTACTGTTGCACCAGCAAATATCGTGTCCTTAAGTCATGTTTCATGTCCTTAAATGGGTTTTTTTAACAACGTGCCTTTGAGCATGGAATATCCTTATCGTAGCGCTAAGTGACTCCGTTGTTTGCTCGTTTCTGAGCGAGAATTTGAGAATGAGAATGGGAGGGTCAGGGAGTATTTTCAAAAGTATTTTTTCTCAGAAATGGTGATGATATATATGATAAGTATATTTCGTGATTTAAAATAATTTTCTTTTGTACAAAAATGTAAAAATAAGACACAATGTACGGGTATGTTGCTACCAGTTGCAACGCCAACTTTCACCATTATGCCCACCTTATGTTAAGGATAGGACAGGTCTCATGCAACACTAAAACAATTGTATTGTTATTATATCCTTAACGTATCCTTAATATAATGTTAACGCTACGATATCACCAAAAAGTGGTGCAACGGGCCCCTGGCAGGCCCATAACAGGCCCCTCCATTCATGCCTTGGTTCAACACCAGCCCCCCGATGACCCGCCCTAAACAAGCGTCGAATCATTGTTGATCTATCACTCCCCGACGGGGGGGGGGGGGGGGGGGGGGGGCGGGGGGTAAACAAATGCATCAAAAAGAATTTCTTCAACTGTGCGGCTGTATACCATTGCCTTCCAACTCTCCAGGATGTTGTGGATATCATTCATGAGTTTGGTCCATCTGCTGCACTTGCTGTCCTAGACCTAAAACGCGCATATAGGCAGTTTGCAGTATGCCCCCTAGACTGGCCTCTATTAGGCATCTCATCAGGTAATGCTCTGTTCTTTGACAAGGCTCTTCCATTTGGAGCCCGAGCATCATCTTTCGTGATGCAGTCAATAGCTGATTTTATTGTCCCTGCTCTCCAGAGGAGAGGTATATCTGCAAAAATGTATCTGGACGACCTAATCTTGTGTGCTCCATCCACCCACAAGCTGCAGTCCCAACTGAAGGTCGTTCTTGCCCTATTCGAAGACCTCAGGCTCGCCATCGCTCCTGAAAAACTTCAGTCTCCTTCCCTGTGTGTTGTTTGTCTGGTTGGGTATAAAGATAGACATAGAGGCCAACATTATATCTATACCTCCCCCAAAACTTCAGGACATTCTGTCCTGTCTGGCCGCTCTCTACTAGCTATCTACAATCACCATCTCCCAGCTCCAGTCTGCTCTGGGAAAAATAAATCACCTGAGTAAAGTAACTCCTCCAGCGTGCTGACCTTGGCTGGTTCTTGAAGTTCCTGCCGGACTTCAATGGGAAGGCTATCATTCCGTCCAAGAAGATCTCAAAAACCATCTGGGCTGACTCCTGCCTGGAAGGTGCTGGTGCAACTGACAGCAAGCACTGGTTCGCCTTCCAATTCCCAGACACTCTCAAATGCCATTCTATAAATCGTCTAGAAGCTCTAAACTGCTTGGCTGCAGCAAGAGTTCTAGTTTCTGACAAGGACTAAGGCCACATTGTGAGGATCTGCTGTGATAATCAAGCGGCCGTCGCATCACTTAAAGGGAGGAGAGCGAGAGATGAGTTTCTGGCTGCATGTGCTAGGGATTTCTTTTTCCTTGCAGCCCGTTCTCAAGTCCAATTTACATTTGTTCATGTCCCGGGAGTTCTAATGGACATTCCTGATGCTCTCTTGAGGTCATTCACAACCCCCCAATTTTAAGTAAAAGCCGCTGACCTCATTAACAACCTCTCGCTCAAATCCATCAAGGCCACTATTGTTCACTATTCCCTTCTTGATTTAAACAGGCCCAGTCCAGGATCGGCTCGCCCACGCAGCACAGCAGCGCCTGCAGGCTGCATTCCGCCCAGGAACAGTTAAAAATCGCACATCAGTGATCACCACATTTGTTGCCTTCTGCCAACAGATAGGCGCTTCATACTTGTCTGCCTTCAATGCCTGACGTCAAATCACCTGTGGCGACGTCTCCATCCTCCCCGACGGGGCTTCAATTCGCCTTAAATGGTCCAAGACGTTACAGAAGGGCCTTGCATACAAGGACATATTCATTCCAGTGTTAGAGGGCTCCCACCTCTGTCCAGTGGCTGCCATCTCGGGAGTCACATCCCCCTTCCTGCACCCAGACACCCCCCTCATCAGATTCCCTGACGGAAACTGCATGGATGAGTTTGGGGTATGTGTCCGACCAATGGAAGGCCTCTCTGGGGGCCGCTGGCTTCCCAACGCATTCCATTTCACTTCACAGCCTGCGCCGCGGTGGTGCATCATTTGCCTTCAACTCTGGTGCTGCATCTATTGAAGATATAAAATCCCACGGCACCTGGTCTTCAGAAAGTGTGAATGCCTACATCCACCCGGTCCAAATCCAATCCCCCTCTGTCCATCAAGCCCTAAAATCAATCCATCAATTCATTTGACCTCCTTCCATATATCCAATCCTTCCTCCGGACTGGCCTGATCAATACCATTCTAACATGAAATCAATTACATGTATACTCTTTCACCTTTACAATTCTCTCTTCAAATTGTATTCAATTATTATGTATTTTCAATCTTAAATACATTTACAATATTTCATATAAAATATTTTCTTATTGTTGCATAGCAACCAATTTTTAATTCTGACATTCCCATGAACTTCTTCGATGCCTACATCATCGTCAAAAGTGCATAGACTCTTGTTGCCATAGCAACCGAATCACAAGAACTGTTCCAGAACTCGTGCACCTCCATGTTCAAGAATGACTATTACATTGATATGTAAAATTCCATGTCGGCCAAGTAAGCCAATAAACCTGTTAAATTGCAGTTGAGTTTTGTCCGATTAATGAGGCCTCAAAGTGGTTGTGGTTCCCAGTTGGACATTTGGAGCTAGTGATTGAGTTGGTTGGTCCTGTGCCTCACAGCCATCATTTTCTTGAAAAGCTCCGCTGTCATAGAGAGTGGAACACCCCACGAACCATTGCCTTTCTTTGAGTTTCTGAACTTCATGTTCATGAAATTAGGTCTATACAAATTTTTGGTCACTCCTTTAAAAATAGCTTTATTGCTATTATCGTCCTTGTGCATGGTTTTATGATATGAAGGGGAAGGGGGAAGGTGGACTGAGATCTATGGGAGATGTAAGATCCATGAATATCTATGAATCTGAACATCATATTGCCGCATAATGATACAAAACTTGATTATCAATACCTACAGTAAGTATGCACTCTGAGTAAGGATTGATGGGCGTGGATTGGTCCAATGGGGAAAATGTCTAGCTAAAGAGCTAAAGAGCTAACTCAAACTAAAGAGCTAAACTAAAGAGCTAACTCAAACATCTTCTCGAATTTAAGATTGTTATTGTAGGTGTAGCTAGGATTGTATATATATATATAAATATATATATATATATATATATATATATATATATATATATATATATATATTATATGTATATATGTTACCTGGTTTCTATACTTGAGCAAGTCTACGCTGAGTCTTCCATAAGGGGAAGTACAAGTAGCAATATATAAACCTGGGTAACAACCCCGCCCAGCACATCGTTTTCATCAGTCATAGCCTACACCACGATACGAAATCTATAAGAGCTTCATTCGGCTTCCTACACATCACTGATTTACTGATAGTCACACAAGTACGTTGACTTTTCTAGTTTCAGGCATAGCAGACGAAATGGCTGACAATTGTCCGAATTTCACCGGAAAATGGAAAGAAATCACAACCGAAAGTATTGAACCTATACTGGACCTCTTTGGTGAGTTTGATGAATCATTTCCTCTACTGCGTATACGTACATGAGTGATTACCTAAGTTTTGGTTAATAATATAAGAGACAGAAAAAGTACGTTCATAACGTATGTAAGTTTATAATCATAACATTTTGATTTGTAAAATGTGATTATGGAAATTAATTTCCATACAATGTTTGTAAAAGAAAACATCCATCCAATTTCATTCCAAAAGTGAATATAATATAAGCTATAGGCTAAGCAGGTATGTTGGAAAATAAAGAAGATACACGACGTCATATTCTATAGCTGTTTCAAAGAATATTAACTTCATGCCGTATCGAACTCTCATACGCGAACCCATTGACATCACAGCTTGTATCGCACATTCCTTTTACCTGTTACTTATTACTATTAGGGCAAGTGCAGGGTATTAACCCTCTGTATGTAGTAACATCAACAAAAGGGTAATTATTATATATTTCACCAGCTTATGTAAAGCTTATGTGAAGTAGAATCATAAACGAATCTCATAATACTGAGCTATAACAATTTAGAATAATTATAAGTATGAATTATAATAATTATTCTTTTCCATACCGCGTGAGAAGTATGCAGTGTGTTGATGTGCGTGAAAACTTTGTTTTTGTTTTTAAAAGGTTTTATTCATGATATCCTGCCCTCTAGGCTTTTACACATCTTAAGTTCAGTATCAGTCTCCCTTATATTTTGTGGGTTTTTTTGTATTTACTTTTTCTCTCATCCGCTTAGGGTCTTGTCCCTTTACATCTTAAGCGGTATCAATTTCATTCATTCATAACAAATACCTGTACCTATGACAATACCAGCCTACAATAAAAGACCAAGGTACAATATCAAGATGTTTTACGTCCTATGAGTTCTGCTTTACACCTTTTTGGCCTTACTGCTAGAGTTTTCAGGGGCGACGAGATAGAACTGCGTGGAAACTTCATAAAATAAAAAAAATGTATCTCGAAACTGTCCGACACATGGATAGGCAATATATAAATTCAAATTGTTATTTTCTCATATATTTTTCATTATAGATGTAAATTTTAAGGGGATAGAGGGTAGAGGATACTTGGAAGGAAGTGTGCGTCTCTGAGGCAATATGTACGTGTACAGGGTGGGAAGATGCATTGATGGTATTCATTGATATAATTATATGATCATAGAGTGAAGGATCCTTCGTTAAATCTCCTATAGAACTCTGATGGGCTAACAATTCTGATGAATATCCCATTACCTCAATACAAAGTGTTACTTTTGCACTTTCAATTATTGGTATACCTTGTCTTATTGGATCCTTTTGTAAGCAATCCATTTATTCACAACTAAATCGATGTACGGTGCCGAAAATAACGACTTCCGTACATTAACTGTCTACAAGAGATGACTCATTCTCCCATTGTCATTTGGAACCTGGTGTATTCGTGTGCCAATACAGAATACAGAACTTAGCTTTGTTTCTGCCAAGTCTTTATGGTGTATAACTAGTTTCCATTATGAAAAGGCCTAGCACATCAGGCCAAACAAAAGGGTTTTCAGACAGAACATCATGGTCTGTCTGGATCACCAATCCCTCCCGCCTGGAATCAACCAGAAAAGCTGCCAAAATATCCCCAATTCTTACCGGTCTGAATACCATGAGAAACATTCATTCCAAGAATCGTGATGATATGCTGCTTTGTGTCTTGTCCTTCAACTAAAATGTCTTAGGATATATACCGTATGGGACACACAAACGGTAAAGGTCTATGTATTATTGAATAGCTGGCTAATTAAAGTAAATAAACATTGCGACAACATGCTGCATTCCTGATCTCTTATTGTATGTTTCCCGACGAATCCACCCTCTTTTCTATATTTGTTGTTGTCCATAGAGGAATTCATCTTCTTTTTTTAAAAGAATGACGAGGGAATGTTTGTAGGCCTATTTGTAAGTATATTGGTTTGCCCCTAGGGACTAAGTATTGAAAGCTCGGGATGAAGTATTCGGACTTCCCCAATTCAGGCTGGGGGTTCTCCGCGCTTTTGCACTGAAAAAATTCAAGGCTTTTCCAGGCCCATTTTAGTGATTTTCAAGGTCGATATCAATGATTTTTTTCGAACATTAATAACGGGACCTGGGGTTGGTTGTAGTTATTGTTTTCATAGGCTAATGACGTATTTAACAAGTTTTATATTTAGATTCTATATGAATAACTGTTTTTCAACTTTGACTTTGTGAGTCATTTACTGTAAGGTATGAGAGGGACCAGTCAGGGGAAAGTGAGCTAGAAACAAGAGTATCTTCGAACATTTCAAGGCCATTTAATAGATTCCAAAAGAATTCAAGGACCATAAAATGATTTTCCAGTCCCTTCGACCAAAATGATCATTCTCCAGGCCTTGAATTCATTTTTCAATGTTCAAGGCTCCCCTATACATGACGAATTGAAATTGTCATAAACGGCCGTTTATGTATTATTGTACGGTATTGCTTCCCGTGTCATAATCGTTTATATCATATAGTACGTGTATTTACTGACTACATCATAGGAGTTCCCGAGCCCTTCAAGAAAACAATACAGGACCATAAGCACCTATGTGAAATAGACCACAAAGGTGATAAACTGACCGTCGAGGCAGACACGCCCATGGGGAAGAAGGTGGTAGAGTTTGTCTTGGATGGCAGCGAACAGGAGATCGATGCTCCCTTTGTCGAGGGAACGCTGAAGGTGAGTCTGATGTCGCAATATACCGGCATGCTAAGAGAACCCTTATCTATGGCAATGTTGGTATTAATCAGTGCGCTTACAATGCCCCCCCCCCCCCCCGCTTACAATGCCCCCTATCGATTGTAACTAAACGTTACCTAAAATGAATTAAATTTGACACTTTTAATGTTATATGCACCGCCCCCAATATTTACCGACTTAATTAAAAGAAAGGTGTACGTTGTAAGAAAGCATAACCACTTATACTTATCTTCAAATTGTAGGCTAATATTGTAAACAAGTCAAAGCTCATGCCTGCATACTTGGTCGACCAAAGAATAACTATTTTAAATGTTCCAGGCTTGTCCTACATGGAAGGACGATCATCTCATAACAACAGTTAAGACTAAAAATGATAAAATAGTTGTAATGGATCGTTACATGGAAGGGGATAAAATGATTGTGGTATGTGTAATATTTATACTCATCCTCTATCGTTTCAATGTTATATACTCATACCCATATATTATTGTATTTATTCACATCATAAGTGTACAATCTCCTTGTAAATATTAAAGCTATACGATGCATGGGAAATGGCAACACATTCTGCTTAGAGCAGTTCTTCCATGTGAGCACGGAAATAATAAAGAAAATATTAGTAATACATTTCAAAAGTAACAGCCTCATAATCATAGATATCATTCATTACGGTACATATAAATTGTTATAGACAGCTAGTTTTTTTTATTTGATAGTCGATATTCGACCTTACAAGGCTCGGTTACAATATAGTTGAACCAAACATGGATCGTTCAATTTCCTCCACTCTGTGACTCACTATATGGCACTGCATTGAAATGTTCGTTTTCATTTCAGGATATATTGGTTGAAGACATTAAGATTAAAACTGTTTGGGAAAAATGCTAGACCAAAAATATCGATCGTCTACATAACAGAATGACACCAGTCTTCGTATCCAACTAATATCCTTCCATTCTTGTAACTCATCGTAGGGGAGGTGCGCTAAACCATGTAACTGTCTTTCATACATTCTTTGCAAAACTACTAATGATTACTGATTACGATAAACATCCACGTTGTTTCAACGTTCACCAAACAAGATATAAATCTATTTTCAGGACAAATTATATAATAGATGCGAAATCGGTTGTTCTAATCGTCATTACATCAACGTTTATTGTATAGAATATGCCTCAAATCTGATAGCGTTAAGGAAATTAGAGATTAAACGAATAATGTACCTACCTTATGAAGTTTAATCAGGATTATAAGAGGATATCTAACGCTGGTAGTAGGTCATGTGAGATCATTGCGCAGACGCCAGCCACTATTTAACGAACTTGTGCAATTTAATTAATCAGATTTATTAAATTCGCACTACAGAAAAATTAAAGATATTTGAACGAAATATCTATAATAAATAAACAACGGATTAAATGGATATCTAACGCCGGGTGGGCCAGGGCGGGCACATGACCTACTACCAGCGTTAGATATCCTCTTATAATCCTGATTAAACTTCATAAGGTAGGTACATTATTCGTTTAATCTCTAATTATAACTCGGCTATCTACCGCTAGGTAGTAGCACTCCTGTGAGATTTTTAAAGAAACTCGACAGAGAACAAGAAAGGCAAGTAACAGAACTTCATTTATTGACCTTTCCAGTCGAACAACAACATACCACAAACAAAAAGTGGTTTAAGCAACGCCCTTACGGCTTACATAGTTGGTCTGCAGAGCATTATCATGCACCACTTGTTTCATAACCGGTTTTTGGTAGAATGCCCTAAAAGTACTCTCTGACTTCCAGTTGGCCTTCTTCATTATTTCCCCTACCGAAACCGATAAGCACGACAGTTTTGAAACACTGGCCCCTCTTACTGAGTGGGCACCATAAGTTTTGGTGTTAACACCAGCTAAAGTCAAGGTCTCGCGGATCCACCTACCGATGGTCTGCGAACCTACTCCCCTGTAGGGTGGACGAAAACTGATAAATAAATTGTCAGTCACGCCCCTTAATTCTCTAGAATACACAATATAGTCATCCAACACCTTTATAATGCAGATCCTTGGATCTAAACCAAACTTCTCAAAGGAAAGCATGCCTAAGGCTTCACCAACACGTGAATGTTTTTGTAAATCGGAAAACAAGATCCGACAAATCTCTCCAGAGAAACTCACGTCCGAGAGCTTCAAACCAGCAATGGTTTGGCACCTCTGGCTAGACACGAGACTTAGCAAAGTTACAGTTTTCAACGTAAGTTGCTTAAAACTAAGCTTATTATGTGGGAAATACTCTTGAAGAAAATCAAGAAGAATGTCTGGGTCCCAAAATTCAGAGTATCTGGTCTTTGGTGGCCTCAGGTTATAAAAACCAGTAACCACCTTCTTGGTAATCAAATTTTTTCCGAAAGAATCTTCACCAATTTTCCCCATAAGAGACGACAGCGAACTTCTAATAGAATTCAGCGCAGAATAAGAATAACCTTGGTTATACATCAGTACCAGAAATTTCAAACCTTGATTCAAATTAGGCTTTAGCGGATCCAAATCATGCAATACACAGAACATTCTCCATTTCTTGTGAAATGTATCGTAAGACTTCCTTGTACTAGGACGCCATGAAGCTTTGTAAAAAGGTACGACTTCAGGGGGTAAACCCAAACTCAAGATTTTTTGATCTAGTAAAGGTAGATTTTTAACGGAGTTCTTTGCAACTGCTGCTGCTGATCCACCCGATTTTGCAATAAGTTTAACTTCGAACTTGGGATAAAGAGAACCCCTCTGGCTCCCTCGTGAATTCTGGTTGCCCAATGCCGACCCATCCAGTCTGGTACTACAAGTATCGCTCTGCAGCCGCTCTTGCGGATAACTCTGTAAACTCTCCCGATCAAGCTAAAAGGAGGAAAACAGTAGCATAAGTCAAACTTTGTCCAGTCCAATGAAAAAGCGTCCACATATGAACACCAAGGATCTGGAAACCAGGCACAATAGGTATCAACTTTGTTATTTAGCCTGGAAGCAAATAAATCAACATCAGGGAAACCCCATTTCTCCACAATAAGTTGGAAAATATCTGGAGACAATTCCCATTCAGTATCATCAGTAAAATACCTGCTACCTAAATCAGCTTCAATATTTAGAACACCTGGAATATGGGCCGCGTGAATGCGAATGTGTCTCTTCTCGGCCCAAAACCAAATTTGCCTAACTTCATCATTACATTGTTTAGAATGAGTACCACCCATTTTATTTATGTAAGAAACAGCAGTAGTATTATCAGAACGCACTACTAAAAAACAGTCTCTTAGATCTGCAGCATGAGTCCACAAACCAAGTTTGATAGCTCTAATCTCTAACACATTAATGTGAAAGGTCCGTTCTAGTGTAGACCACGCCCCTCTTGCCTGGAGGTGACCCCACACGAACGACCAACCTTGCAGCGAAGCATCGCAAAAAATCTCATGCGACGGACAAGAAAAATCCCTTTCTTTATAAGCAACAGGAAGATTTCTCACCCACCACTCAAGATCTGCGATCGACGACCTGGAAAGCCACATAAGAGCCTCCCAATCACCATCATTACTTTGTAAGGCTAGAATTTTGTCCATCTCGATATTCTTCAAATACAGGAGTCCATATTGGACCCCTTTACACAGATCATTGAGAGCCCCCACAAGCGAAGCGATATTCCGAATGGAAATTCTACTCTGAGATTTACTAATAGTTGAATTTAACCAACCTATCATCTTGTAAACCTTATCAATCGGTGGGGTGACCCTCAGCAAAACCGTATCAATATCAAACCCCAAAAATTTTAGAATTTTCTTAGGCTCAAACGAAGATTTCTCATGGTTAATGCAAAACCCTAACTTCCAAAGAATAAGTTTAAGATTTTCTATCTGATCTTTGCATTCTGTTTCTGTTGAAGCTGTGACAAAACAATCGTCAATGTAGCTAAAACCGATACCACCCTGCTTCCTGAATTCACAAAAAACTACTTTCATAAGTTTCGTGAAAACGAAAGGAGCAGTACATAAGCCAAATGGCATACACTGATACTGGTAAATTTTACCATTCCACACAAAATTAAGATATGTCTTCGTGTTATCGTTAAGAGGGACATGAAAATAAGCGTCTTTCAAATCTACTGAAGCCATGAACCAATCTTTATCAATCAATTCCAAGGCAGCTTGTAAATGTTCCATCTTAAAATGTAAATGTTCAATATGATTGTTAACTTTCGTTAAATCAATAATCAACCTGATTTTCCCCCCAGGTTTGGGTCTAGAAAACACATTAGACACATACAAATCTTTGCAATAAGGTACCTGTTTCACCACATGTAAGTCAATCAATTTATCAATTTCAACTTGCATTTTCAAGGCATTATCACCAGTGATCTTATACTGTGACGGTAGAAACCCCTGATAAGGGATAGAGATAAACGGTAAATCTATACCATTAACATATTCAAGAATATTCCAATCAGAAGTAACTTCTCTCCAAACATCAGAATAAAATTTCAATTTGCCAGGTATAAAAACATCATCACCTTTGTTTACCTCAGCTACCTTTTGCCTTTTTCGTTGGTGGCCCGACGAAAATCCTGATCACCGTCATTGAACTTCTTATTGAAGCCCCTGCCACGACCGCGACCTCTGCCTCTACCAGGAGCAGGTTCAGCACCAAACGAACCTCTGCCCCTACCACGACCCCTGCCAGCCGTAGAGGTAGATTCTTTAGCCTTTTCGCCCGAGATTTTCAACTTCAGCTTGAAAGCAGCGTCGAGCTGTTTGAGATCGTCCTCGATCTTCTCACCCAACAGCAGCTTCGGCGTAGAAGGGAAAGAAATGGTATCAGTGCAGTAGGCTTGATACTTCACAGGGAAGTGCTTCTTCAGATCCAATCTGCGTCTTTTGGTAATCTCTTCCAGATTAAAGAATGCCGCGAGCTCAAGAGCGTCGAAAATGGAATTCAACGAATCTGAGATCCATTTCTGATCCCTCTCGAAGTTTTCTCCGTCAACCTTCATCTGAGCTTCCTTTAGCAAGTCGCAGACCCTCACCAGAGCAGTAATCAAACTAAGAAAAATGTCCTGATGCTTTTGGTGCGTCTTATCTTTACCTCTTAGGCCCAAAGGGAGACCATCCCACACAATCTTCGGAATCATTGGTACATGTAGCGTATCAAGGTTACTGGGTCTTTTATATTTATCTTGCAAAGCCTTCACCCTGACCCACGAGGGCACTTTCGCAGTGACCTGGTCAATGAACTCCTTTATCGAAATAGTTTCGACAGGGGGCCCTACTGTGTCATCAACAGCAACCAAGCGGGCTCTTTCCGCACAAACGTCGACTTTAGGAGGGGCAGAGGCAGAACCTCCCATATCATCATCCATTTGAAAGTTCTCGTCTCTGTTCTCCTCCCCCATGAACCAGTCCTCGTTGTACCGAGGCTCGTCATCGTCACTCAAGTCGTGCACCGGTGCTCTGTGACCACGAAATTCAGTTTTCTCTTGTCTTCTCTTCAGTGCACCAAAATCTTTCTTAATGCCTTTCATCTCGGTCATTAATTGCTGGAGCATTATCTCCGTTTTAGTAGGTTCGGTGCCTTGGCTATCACCACCAATACTACCATGCGGTTCCGACTCAATATCTTCACCGCTATGTTCAGCCATAATACCTTCAAAGATACAAACAAATTCACATAAGTAAGTAAACAAACAATGCCGAATTCAAACACGCACAATACAAAGGCGACGAAATGAACATACCGGCAACAATGGTAAGGCTGAGTTCTCGGTCGGTTCTAACTCACAATGTTTCCTTCATCCCAGAAACGAGAGAACCGACATAAAAGCAATTCAAGCACGAGAACCTTCTAACCCCGTCAAGGGTTAGGTAAAAAACAACAAAAAATTAAAGTTCTTACCTGTTTAGAAGCAACAGTAAAACTTTCGAAATCACCAATCCAAGACAGTTGGAGAAAGGCGACCGCTCCGGCTGGCTGTGTACGTAGTTTGTGGCTGGCGTCTGCGCAATGATCTCACAGGAGTGCTACTACCTAGCGGTAGATAGCCGAGTTATAATTCAAATTTCACTTTAGTCGATCTCTAATGAATGTATGTCTTGGAAGGATGAATAAAAATACGATTACAGACATGAGACGTGTAATGGAAAAAGGAGAGAAAAAAAAGAGTCAAATAATTTACTATTTTCCAAAGTTATGTTTAAACTAAAGTTCTTTTTAGAAGACAATTGTCAACCGACATAAAGCGGTCACACGCGGTAAAAATCGAGTATCAACAATCCATCAAAATCAAAATCAGTATCAAAATCGAGTATACAATCCATGTATGTGCAATTTTTTTATTGTGCCCAATGACGAATTGTTACATTTGATTAAACATAAATAGCGATAGAAAAAGCACTAGTTTTTAGAAACCCAAGGGAAAGAAAAATATATATCGAAATCGAAAATCAGCTCAGGGAAATTTTGAGAATCTGGTGATATAATCTTTATCTCTATGTTCCTAGAAAAATGAATTGTTATTTTTTTTAACGAGAGAAAATATAATTATGAGTTTACATAGAAAACACGATACAATTTATATCATTTTATATTATCATTAATAGTTTTAACATTTAATATGGTACAAAAATAAAATGATACCAACTATAATTACCGGAAAGCTGTCAAATAATCACGTAAATTCCTACTACAAAATGATTTACATGAAATAGCGAATGTATGTGTTTATGATTACAACAAAACCATATTTCATACCCAACAAATTAACAGATGAAATCTCCAAAGGACATTATCACACAATCCTTTCACTGATATCATGGATATACATGAGAAAATACATATCTTTGGTCTAGAGCCAATACATATAATATATAAGCGACTCGACTGAAATTATCATTTACAGAATTGGACCATTGAATTTTCAACAATGAACTTTTTTCACTAGCTTTCCTTTAAGCAATACTCTCCATGAACAACGACACGTTATCATCATGTCTTAGGAGCAAACATTAAGGTAATGAACATACGTTCAAACAAGATCCCCTGAACACTATGACAAATTAAGTCATGAATTATATTAGAAATTAGAGATACATTATGATTAAAATGATGTATCTGTACTTTACTGAACACCTAAAATGTGTGTCGTTGGAGACTGATCCCATACCTTTTTTAGGGATCGTTCCAAATATACCGGAGTCATAGCATACAAAATAGCACTGCGACACCCTTTTCTTTTCAATTATACAGAAGTAGGTCTAAAGGTGTACCTAATTGTAGGCTTATAAAACTATTTTGAGTTGATAAGTACCGACAACATATCAAGCTTAGGTTCATAATTCAATTGCGAACCTATAGAACTCAGGATTACATGATATGCTACATATATACATCCACATCGCAGATGGTGTTTACGGCTTGAAAAATACGGTCCGTCTTAAATAGGTAAAGGAATCCCAAGTTACAAAAATATCTACCAGAAAACGGTTTACATCACATTCACTTAAGACATGTTCTAGATATCTGATGAGGATAAAAGTTAAATAAAGATAAAGTTTGCAGGTATCCTTATTTTTATCCCAATTTCTGGACAACCTTGATCAAAGTATGATATGGCACAATAACAATAGATCGTGGAACAGTTTCTAATTAAGTACAGCTAATTCGTACATATGTACACATGTAAGACTTTTTTCAGTTGGTAGAGAGTAATAATTAACTTACAAACTTTAACCACCAACACATTAGTATTCCTTCTCTCTAACAACACATATAGTAAAAGGTCAGGATTTGAGAGCCAAGTGTCAAAAATGGCAACACAGCAAGCAAAAATATTGCCGGTTTTTTTTCGATAGAAACATTTTAAAGTATAGGATCGATCTAGATATTAAATGCGTAATTACAAGATGACGCCCCCCCCCCCCCTACCCCCAACAACAAAAAAAGAAAAAAAATGTATAAGAAAAAATGTGTAGTAAACAAGATTGTTCCCCGATATACCATTTAATATCAATAAAATTAATACCCGAGTCCATATTCGAAAAGAAAATCCAGCATTAAATCAACCATTGAAAGCCTGCTTCCCTGTTTGAGCATTCATTGAATCAGCGGTTGTTCTGAACATATCATTTGTTCAACAGATAGAGATCAGCACAAATAGTTTTTAAAACATATCACATTCACCTGACAATAAGAATACTACGAGTATTCAATTGTGTATTCAATCGCACTTACCGAAAAATACACGAAATGCATGGCGTTGTAGGTATATTTTGCATTCAGATGTGGAATTCTATCAGTATTACATATAACATGGTGAAGTAACGTCAACTCTAGCTATTGATAAACGCACAATTTCTTTTCTTGACACAGGGCAGCATTATTTCATTGAAAAAAACCTGTTTTCCTTGGTTAATAAACCATAATTCTAGTATAAATTCTGCATGTGTATAAATGACATTTATATTTAGGTGTACTATATGCATCTAATTGAAGAGAGACATAGTTTCAATAGGGAATAGTTGAATATTGGCCACAAGCTTGACTGATATTGTCATTTACTGGGTTACAATCGAGTATTTAATTGTGTATTCAATCGCACTTACCGAAAAATACACGAAATGCATGGCATTGAAGGTATATTTTGAATTCAGATGGGGAATTCTATCAGTATTACATATAACATGGTGAAGTAATGTCAACTCTAGCTATTGATAAACACACAATTCCTTTTCTTAACACAGCATTATTTCATTGAAAAAACCTGTTTTCCTTGGTTAATAAACCATAATTCTAGTATAGATTCTGCATGTGTTCCAAATACATTTAGGTGTACTATATGCATCTAATTAAAGAGAGACATAGTTTCAATAGGGAATAGTTGAATATTGGCCACAAGCTTGACTGATATTGTCATTTACTGGGTTACAATCACCTACAATGACATCTTTGGTATACAATTACATCATGCATCCACCTGCAAAGCTGGCAAGTTTTTTTTATAAGAAAACGCACACAATATTTCCTTACCAACCTAGGTTTCGTACAAAAGTAGTTACCCGCAGGAGAAAGGGGAGTAAATATTCCGGAAATATGTCACAGCATTTTAAATATAAACTGGCCTTCCTGATATTCATCAATATACCAATAGATGGTCCTTAGCGTATGGAGTATAGGGCAGATGGTCTTAACATGGACAAAATATTCATTTGCAACGCATGTTTCTAACACCGGTAGGTGTAGATATGTAATGCGTTCTTTAACGTGTACCAAAATATTTTCGCAAGGGAAATAATGTTATAAAAAAGCAGTAAAAATGCGCAGCTAAACCTAATGCGGTAAACGTAAGAAGAGCTTGATACATTTAGTATCTTTGATCAGTTGAAAGCCTAAGAAAACATGTGGGGAAATGACTGGACCAATAGGGCCCAACCACATGATCGCTCGGGTCAAAACATAGAGGTATAAGTTCTCAAAGGGTGTTACACTTGGCCTTTTGTCCGGCGATACTCATGTATTCAAGGGGTCAGATACAGTTATTGCAGTGGTACGTAAACTATGTAAATTGTAGATCTTTTAAATACAAACAAATATTACTACGATAGAGTATCGCATGAGTATTTTCGTCTCGCTATGTAAATATGTCATGGTATGTTTAGTATCTTTAACTTTATGTTGAGTATCTTTAATTGTTTAACTTGAGCATATATTTTAACATTAACTTTGGAATCTCAAGATATTAAATGAAGCGTGACTGACATCTCTACTATAACACATAGGGTATCTTATTACTCGGGGTAAAATCTAATTGAATGTTCCAGTCATGACCCTCAAACGAACAAAACCCATTTCTAGATAATGAACCAGCATCTTCAATGGCGACAGGAGGCACTGTCGTATGACTTATAGAAATGATTTATGTGGGTGACTGACAACTTGTGAATTTCTGAGAACTTATACGCAGTGCTTATAAAACTACTATGCGTTCCATGCTTACATAATAATAATTCCACCCATAATCCAGTTTTTGGTCGAATGAAGTTTCACTCATTCTCCAATAACACTAACACATCCCCAATCTCAAAATCGAATTAAACTCAGGCCATCATCTTTTTTAAAGATACTTTTTTCGGTATCTATCGTTTGATCTCTCAAAACTTATTTTGAGTGACTTTGGCCATGGCAATGGCCACTCAAATACATTGGGAACAATTCCAATGCATTTCGACTCGAAGTAAGAAAAGAGGGGGAACCAGATCCGGGTTCTTTTCCGATCTTGCTGGGAAAGGGCCTTGTTATTTGCCAAGGAATGGTAGTAAAGGAAAAGCCTTGATGTAATGTAAAAGGCGATGAACACATCAATGGAGTAATGCTCGTGTGCGGCAAGGATGAAGAATATCCCAAAGATGTTCAGGACCCATGTTGCAGTGTGCAATATGTGGAAACTCCTTGGCGTGTCTGAAAAAAAGACCGTTATGTCATGATATTTGAACGTATTGACGAATATCAAGAAATCTAGGAAGGATAGGCTTTTACGTTTGGAATAAAAAAAACAAACCCAAATGAGTTGCCCAGAACGGATCTCAGCATGGAATATGGAAGTCCATAAGATAAAAATCACCAACGTTCAAATGTTGCCGATTATTCAATCGAGGTATAGATTAAAAATAATTGCAACAAACTTGTTGAGCTTTATATGTTATGCTCTTGGTGCGTTCTGAGTGACTGGGTTTGAGGTAAAAAGGTAAAAAGAAGAGATGTTTATATATAGTTAAGTGGCAGATCAAATAACAGTATTTCCATAAACTGGTTTCGACCGTAACTTAAGTAATTGGTTATCAATATCTTAACAACAGTTATATTAAAAGTTATATTTTTAAAAAAAAAAAGCTATGCTAAAACTGATTATGGCGATTAGGAGGTGGGACAACAAGCTATGAATGATAACTACTTACATTCAGTGATAAGAAAGTTGAGCATAGTCACCACAACAGTGTGGCCACTAAACATGTAGTCGCCACAAGTCCTAACACCTTGGAGCGACATACCAAATCCTCTCCATATTTGTAGTGCTCGCGAAACTTGGGACCAGATATCCCCTGGAGTCTGGACAAGAAAAGATGAAAAATAAAGCTATGAATCAACAATTAAACATAATCTTTCATCTAGATTAATACAAGGAAAATATTAACATACATATGGAAACTTTGGTTCAGTCATACATGGAATGGTAATTAAATGTAAATATCCTAGGTGGTAAATTGGTTCTTATGATTATAGTCTAGACCGCAAACTTTGGGAAATTCTTTGATTTAGAAAAAGTACGAATATATAATCTATCACTTATTTATTGATTTAATCCAAAAGATGGTGGATAACTAGTTCGGAGAGAAGAATATGGTATAAACTGATAACGTTGTCCACATGCACACGTTCTATATTCCTCCTTGTAATAGTCCACCATACAACGGGTGGGATAGGGATTTCAGATATTGTCAGGGATTACCTTTGGCTGACATTTAAGATGGACCCCTGGTACGGACAATGATGTTATCAGCATAGTAATGCAACGCAGGAGGAAAACAGTGCCAGTCATCGAAAACATGCGACGGAGCAAAATGAACCTGAAAAAAATAAGTTATCGTATAATAAGTTATTTGGCAAATAAACATTAGTGTGTGGGTCCAAATGGGGTTTAGAGTTTATTGAACTGACGCAACAAAAATGTACACAAACCAAATAATTCATGTTTACCTGTGTTTATGGAAGGTCAAGACGATACACCATATAATGAAAAGTGACAGGCCAGTTAATTCGCACATCTCAAATGCCCATGGCACGTATGGCATGTTGTCCAACACAATATCCGGTAGAGGTGGGTATTTCTTCATGTCAGGCACCCTATCATGAACGATAACCATTACCATCGACGTCATGAGAAATACAGTGAACATGTAGATGTAAGAAACTATGAGCTTGGTATACTCAGGCTTGAGAAACTTAGCTTCAAGACTTTTATCTTCCATGTCTTCCGAAAATACTGAGCACTCACTATCCAGCCGTTTAGCTGGAGATGGCTTGCCAGCTTTTTCATGATCACTTCTGAAAAGCTGGTTCTGAGTAGAAGGATTTTCTATTCGCAACTTGTGAATACACATCAACAAGCGCTTACGATCCCCCAAAGTTTTTATTTCACAAGGTGGGCTGCGGAGGTCCTCTTCCTGTAGCATTAATAGAGCACACCCGTTAATAGAATGGGTTCCACAAAGTAAATCCACATACTGGGTAAACCCATTAACGTCCAACCAGTTTTCAACATCCTTCACGCTCCATTGTTGCACAGACGCCATCTTTGATGAAACTATAAATAACAAGTAAATTTATACAATAACATTTGATAATAGTTTGACATTTATTTTGTATACCAGTAGTACCTTTGTTGCTATTCATGATCATCGGACTGGCATATTCTAATATAGAAAGTACAAAAGTTTACATAGCATCCAGCAAATATTACCGTTCATACATCGTCTTCTCCTAGTGAAAACTGAAATCAGATAGAGCCTGGCTAGCCTTGTTATGCATGTTACTTTGGACATGGACAACCCTTCATCTATACTAATTACCTCAATATTCAAACAGATCTATACACTCTCTCGATTTCTACTCATTCATCACTAAATTAATATAGGAATACATCTTACAGATCTAAAATATTAATTTTAAAAGGAGATGGAAAACATTATGTTGTTAAACTTCATTTATACCGTACTATACCTCTAGAATACACAAAGAGACCTGAGCACCACCACCACCCTGATCATACCTCAAATTATATTTCTGGAAGGGGCTAAAATCATCTCACCAAAAAATATTATGCAAGAAAAAACTCAACATTCTAGATCCCAGAGAAGATATAGATTTCAACCAAAAAAATGCTTGAAAATGCACCCAAGTCTAAGCGGGAAACTGCTTCTGGGGCCCGCCTAGAGCCCCTGATCCGACGCCACATGGGCTGGGATCAGCTGGGATGACATACCGGTACCGTATGATAGCTCAAAATTTGAAAAGTGAATATAAATATTAATACTCTCCATTCTATTAATGTCAAATCAGGAGTAAATATATTTGGTCGCATTGTTGTTGATATTCTCACATAGTTTGCTGGAACGGACACAAACAGGTCTCCTCCAACTTGGGTATAATCATACATTAATGAGGTTTTGGCCCACGTACCGACTTTTTGAGACCTTAATTTCGACTCCCTTAATTGAATTTTTGTTTGAAAAAAGGGAAATAAAAATTAGTCAAACATCAATGGAAAATGACTTTCTTTTTTATCAAGCCTAAGTAAGTAATTCAAATTAGAATGAATTAATTTAGGCCCAGATTTAGGCTACTGAGCTAAAAGAAAAATAATAATATAATTAAATATTGCCTATTGGACCAAGACCAACTCACCAAGTGAGGTGTTAGCTTAATGATAGTAGATCGAGCTGGGCGACGTAACCCACGAGTTTGCGTTCAAGAATCACGATCACGAATTGATAATATAATAAGCACTTAAGTTTAAACTTACTAAGTTATAGTTCAACTGTTATCTGCATTGTAAGCTATTACTGAGCGTGATTCAGCGATGTGATGGTTTCCACTTTGCGCATGCAATGTCATGTGATTCATCGTTTGTGAATTAAGTGTGTCTTCAAGTTAACCCTTTATGAACAGAAACAAGTATGATATTACTAAATGCCTGTTTATTTAAGCAAACAGTGTCCCTGTAATGAATATTCTAAGGGCCTCTCCAAAGACCATTCAAGGAAAACTTCCATGCTTTGGCTTCATAGCCGATAAAGTTCATGATGCAACAATCTGACTTGAAATCCTCCTCGACCTCGATGGCGGATAGGTTCCGGGACACGTTGATAAAGAACATATCCAAACAGGAGTGTACCATTAATTAGAGGTTATCAAGAAATTGGAATTCATTGAATTTCATGAATTGTATCGACATAAATACTCACTATTATGAAGGGCGGGTGAAATTCTCCTTCGATGGACCACACTGCGGTGTTTACAATCGTCTGCTGGCGGCCATGATGGTTATTGAACTGAATTGTGGGACGAAACCACCGGTCTGATAATATTTATTTTGAATAGTGAATATGAAATTTACTTTTTGACGATTATCTATTTGGTAGAAAAATAAAGAGAAAAAGTTGCATTTAGATACGATATTCTATTCTTCATAAGACCCGAAACCCATGCCTCCGTATCGGCGACCCCCGTGACTCGTCCTATCGCAGCACTCGGTTCCTGTGCAGTGGTTCGCACGTCTCCCGTTCTGCAGAGTGTTTGGATTACCCCGTCAGTCTGTAAGTTCTTGCATCCTTATTTTCCTTATCTGAGCATCAACACAAGTGCGTATTTCTGCTAATTACTAATTTTTTCGAACACTTGTTCAGGTTTTATTAGTAAAAACAGTCAATATCGCCGGCTGGTCATGCCTTTACTCCATTCAACATGGCGTCCTACATGACCTTGCACTGGGAGCTCAGCAAGATGAATCCGATGTTTAAGCATCCTCTCGGCACAGTAGATGCGTATCTTTGTTAGACATTTGTGCATCGAGTTATCGGCCTTGCATTGTGGGATGTATTTGATATTATCGCCTAAATTTGAGTTTCTTGTCAGCTTTGTTTCCTGTACATGTCATTGTCAGGAGATGGCCAAGTCAATTGACAGTTGCCATGAAGGCATGATGACAGTCAGGATTATGGATCTATCCGTTGACAGCCAGCCTTTTAAATAACGAAAATATACTCGTAGAGTTATCTGACACCGATTCCCATGAGACCCAAATCATTCCACTTCCCCAGGGCTTTAAAAATGGCTTCGCAGTATTGTGTCACACCTGATTTGTAGCCGGCTTATGATTCGAAACTGGAAAGATCCAGTGACTTGACTTCAGTCTTTCAAGAAAATACACAAGGCATAGATAGGCCTAGGGTAGGCGCGCGAGCTATGCCCTATTCGACCCGTCCCATTGTCATTGACATTGCGATTCCTAGGGCTAGCATAACTCATTAACTGACATCGTTTAAACCACCGGCATTGAGTTAATGACAGTTATGATGAAGTATTTACAAATACCGGCATAATACAAGCATTTTATTGTTGGCAGAACAGCACCCCTACGCTTGCCAATGAAATCTTAACCGGTTTCGCCAAATAAGCGGATAATCCCGATTAGGCACTAGGATTTAGGTAACGTTACTGGGTGTGAGTGCTTGTTGCGTCAGGCTTGACTTGTCTTGACTCTTGTTGCATCAGACGAATGGTTTCGCCATGACCTTACGTTGTGCAAAACTTCAGAAAAGGCTCGTAGGTGTAGCTAAACTTGAAGGTGATTTGTCTACGTTCACACTGCCACGTTTTCCCATACCTTTTCCTAGTGGATAATTAGCAAATCTAGACTAGATCTAGGTCAGGTAATTAAAGTTCTTTAAAGATTAAATCATACCTTTTAATATAACACTAGTCGCGGCCACGTTTATTGGCGTATTTTGAACTGCGGGTGAATTATTTATGTACGCATGAAGCCTTGTACGTTGAAGGTCAACTTACTATTGTCTCCCACCCGTATGTGATATTGGTGTCGATTATGATATATACGGTATAACTTGATTTTCTAGAAAAATGGCCGTTCCCCCATCATACTCCGACCTTGGAAAATCTGCCCGTGACCTTTTTAACAAGGGCTTCAGTAAGTACTTTCATAAACATAATCAATAATCAATACGCTAATAATAAAAACAGAAGCGGCTATGGACACAAATATTACCATTTGATAAGTTGTAAATATCTGTTGATTACAGTATTAGCAATGCGACTCATTTTTATTTTTTACAGACTATGGATTCTACAAGTTGGAATGCAAAACAAAGACATCCAACGGTGTACAATTTACAACAAACGGTAGTTCTAACCACGACACAAGCAAGGTCGTAGGAAGTTTGGAGACCAAATACAAGCTCTCCGATTATGGTAGGTCTAATTGATTTTCTATTGATTCACATGCGTACAACTCAACCCGAAATCAAACGAAGTAATATTGTGCTCGTCAATATTTGAGGAGCTTTTCCTGTTGTGGCAAGCCCCCATTTAACTATTTATTATCAGCCTGTTAGTTAACGGCTGCCAGTTTAATTAACTGTGGAACCCTAACCAAGTATAAATAGTGAATGATCTGCTTTGCACTTTTAGGCCTCACCTTCCAGGAGAAGTGGAACACAGACAACACTCTGGGCACAGAGATCACCATTGAGGACCAACTTGCCAAGGGCCTAAAACTTTCCTTCGACACACAGTTCGCTCCACAGACCAGCAAGAAGAACGGCAAGATCAAGGCTGCCTACAAGCAGGATCACGTTAACGTTAACTGTGATGTAGACTTTGACTTCGCTGGTCCCACAATCCATGGTGCTGCTGTCTTGGGGTAAGGGTATTTACATATATATACTTTATACTCCTTTATAAAATCCAGTGTGGAAGACCTGCCTCATTCTTAGCCTAATCGCCCGTACATAGCTAAGCCATACCCTGGCAATAGTAATTTGATTCCGCTGCGATCTAACGGCAGTATAGTTTTTCATACTACATCTATGCTCTTGTAGATTATTCATTAAATCTTAACGTAATACATTGGTCTTTTTTTATACCTCTCCCCCGTCCACTAAAAGTTATCCGGAACCTGCATACAGCGAGGCATATATGCACTATATATATGTTTTTAATGAGAACCTCAATGCTTATCTTCACATGAAAACATTTTCCTTCAGATACAATGGCTGGCTGGCTGGCTACCAAATGTCCTTTGATACGTCCAAGTCAAAACTTTCCAAGAGCAACTTCGCCGTAGGATTCAAGGGTGGTGATTTCACACTCCACACAAATGTGTAAGTATAAGAACACTAAGTCTTATTCTTGGTTAATCATAATACCACTCAGTGTCAAGCTGATATATATGCATGTAAAAGAACTAATGGTAGTGATCAAAAAGTACTAGGGTAGCTGGTTTCTTCTCTCGCCCCTGATATGACCTAATATGTGACAGTGTTAACTACGGCGTAAAGCAACGACCCCCATTTACTCACAGTGTTCTGTTTATTTATATTGCATTGCATTTTGTTTTCTTAGCAATGATGGATCTGAATTCGGAGGATCCTACTACCAGAATGTTAATGACGAGCTTGAGTGCGGAGTCAACCTCTCCTGGACCGCCGGCACCAATGCTACCAGGTTCGGTCTTGCTGCCAAGTACCAACCAGACAAGGACTCCACCTTCCGTGCTAAGATTAACAACACAAGCCAGATTGGTCTTGCATACCAGCAGAAATTGAGGGATGGTAAGTCCAAGACTCCATTTTAAATTCTGAATGCTAACTGCAAATAATTGAGAACATCCATGATCTTGGAAATGGTTGACAGGTTCATATTGAATAGCTATGTTCAGTTTTCCTGCATGGAAAATCTTTCTTTTTTATCATTCTAGTTCTAAAGAATATCAGTCTCAGAGAATGGACATAAGATCCCCCCGGGTCAGAGATAAAAAATAAGATGTACAAACAGTGCTATCATGCACGTAATTCCCTCGCCACCGATTTATTATATGTAAATATTTTCTTTTCAGGCGTCTCCCTGTCTCTCTCCACACTTATTGAGGGCAAGAACTTCAACCAGGGTGGCCACAAGGTCGGTCTCGGTCTTGACCTCGAGGCTTAAAGAGGAAAACATTCACTTCTCTGCACACTCCATCTTCTGATGCTCGGTGTATATGCATTATATCGCCAGGAAAGGAAAACTACGGGACCGATGCTATACTAGGCGGACTTGTTGCGATTTGTACCAAAGCGATGGTGTATAGAACACTTGCATACCAGCTGGACTTAATTATAAAAAAATAAAATAATAAAAAAAAAAATGAGAAAAAAAAATAAGAAAGCATCTTGCCTGAGATACTAGCAAATTCAAATATGAACGAACCTGTGCTACAGAAACAAATGGAAACAAGTTGTAATAAAATGTGGACTAAAAGCTGTGTACGCTGAGAATGAGTCGTCTGTATGTTAGTCATAGTTGCGTGATGCATGAGTGCTTCAACCGTCACTAATCGCCAGCAAGAAGTCCGAAATAAACCCTGTACAGGAATGACATAATTATTACTGATAGACCCTAGGACTTTTTCTCAACTTCCCAGGTCTCGGATTTCAATAGTATTCTTGGGGTTTCGGCCTTATCACCAGTAGCAAAAGATGCATGGTTGATGTTGTATTAAACAGGCTAGTCCGATTGAGGACGAACATTTCCTCTTGTAGTGCAGCTTCTTTAGGATGCATTGTATCATTGAATTCCTTCTGAAACCCTATTTATGTTCCCAAGATGGCGGAAGAGGTCCGGTTTCTAGTACATATAATATACCGACCTTTAATCAACGCCTAAGGGAAAATGTAATTAAGTTAAAAGGTATGTGAATATGTTGAGTATTGTTATTCCGAGAGGAAAAGATATACGAATAAAACGGCCCTCAGTTGAAACTATTCGTTATTTAGAGTGATGCTTTACAGTTGTCAGTACGGGTTAATGTTGTGTTGAAACCAAGCATGCTCTGATATCTTTATAAGCCATTATCCCAGTTATTCCTTTTCTTGTGATCTTTTGTAACGAAACGTGGAAACCCCTTAGTTCAAACCCCCATACGAGTCGCAATTAACCTCCCAGATATTAGCTAGTTGATGATGGTCTAATAGTTTATAGAGAACACATGATCATGTCCCTCTAGTTGACACCTCCTATATTAGGACTTGCCATGGGATGGATATAGATAATTCAATTTAGTAGTTTCTACTAATTAAAAACGTATTTAACATGCTTACTAAATTAATATGCTGACGTATACAAGATTTTATTACCAGGTAACGAACGTGACTCTAAAATGACTAATGCTGTAATAAGAACATTTTTGTTAATGCGAAAGGACAAGATTTAATATCAACGTATACCATCGGTGAATGTGGGTTCGAACCCTGGCGCGACAGCATGTTTCAGCCGCAGCATTTTGATTTTTTGTTGGAAAGATTATTCGGAGTAAAGCTTTATATATTACATCGATTATGCAAATACCTGACCGGAAATAAATATTTTTTAATAATGACAGAAATAATAAATGTTACGCCGACAAGAGGAAACCCTGTGATAACTGGTATTAGATAATTAAGTGATGGGTAAATATTGGTTTATTAGTGTTCCCGTGCGAGTCACTTTAATTAAAACGACGCAATTGCGCTATTGAGGCCTCCACGCGTGCGTGTGTATAGTGCAGATGACGGCCTCCACGTGGTGCAGAAAGCGTGTTGTTTACATGGTCCTTTTCCCTCAGCTAATGTCACGAGATGTAACATTCATAGATAGGCCCTACCCACGTGGTCATACGTTGATGTTTTGAAAACGAGTTCGAGTACCAGTGATGGAGTTGTACCTGAATGGGTATCAAGATAACATGTTTGCAGGGTTTTCGTGGTCACTAATATTGATTTTGGGTTTCTAAGGACGTTAAAAGTCAGTATGTTTTAAGTGCATCAGTAAAAAGTCAGTTATTTTCGATCTGAGGCCCAGAGCCCTGTAAAATCAATAGATTGCACTCAAATAGCACTCATTTTACCAAAACAATATTCCAGGGGGAGTATGCCCCCGGATCCCCCTAAATGGTGGCTGTGACACGTGGGTCATTATTCAAAATCGAAATTCAAAGTCAGACCAAATAAGATTTTACCAGTTTTTCTGTACCAACTTGTGTATTTTAAAGAACGGTTTTTTTTTCTCTGCTAACAACTATTTTGTCAGCAAAAGTTGTTGGCTTGGCCGCATGAACCCTGGAAATTTGTTTCGGTAGGGAAGGGTGGGGGGAGTTCTGGGTGTTCGTTTGACATAATATTTTCAGTTATTTCCAGCAATTTTATTGGGGGACAATATTTTGATTCTGGAATTTACGTCATAGTACGCTCATTAATATTGAATGATTTTCGTTACTAAAAAAATAATTTTATTATGTAACTACTTCATTATGCAACTGGTGTATGGCAGCTCCGACCATTAGTAACATTTACGATCATACATTTCTGCCCGGCCTATCTAACGAGGACAAAACTGGTAAAAAATAATGGGCCCTTGTTGGGTCTTTCCTATAGTCATTATATCAGTTGGCATATCATTATATCAGTTGCCATATAAAAGTTCCTATGCCAAGGGAAACAGCAAAGAAAGTGTTCACGTCGTAATCATGTGATGGTAAAACATATCTAGCGTTGTGCAGTGGCCAACCATAGTTAGATACAGCAGATCCTGACCTATATATATATCTTGGTGAAACGGACCGACTGGGGTGTGTTGGGAGGGGGGGGGGGGTGAGTTGGCTTGTTCTGGCTATACCCCTCTATATGAGCGCCTCCCGCACCTACCTAGCCATTGCTGCTACTCCACAAACACCAGTTTCCTCCATCAGCTGTTCGAGACAAGATGCTCGCCTCCAGGCTCACCGCCGCCCTGCGCTATGGGGCTCATACCCTGGCCAAAACAAGTAAGTAACTCTGTATTTATTGAGAAAAACAAGTTATAAAAGTCCGGTAGGGACAGGGAAATTCCATTTCAATATATTGACTGTTTACACAAAAGTTATGCACTAGGAATTTGAACGAAAATGGGCTGCCCGGTTACGGTAACAAATAGTTATTGAACTATAGCAAAATTATTGAATCGCCACGCTCGGTCAATCATCGATGATAATTACTCACGACATTGGATTTATCCATACATATCTTCTTTTGAGCGAACCTTTAGCGCTATTATACCCATAGGAACATTAATATGCTGAAATATATGGTTACAAGGACAACAACCTTGTGTCATTTGACAATGACCTTGGGATGTTTGCCTCAGGTTTTATGTTTGAATGCAAAAGTGATTCACGCAAACAAGTACCGATCAATACGCCTGTATTCTCTTAAATTACTATGATGTGAATTGCTTTCTGAAGTTAAAATTACTGCTATAAATAAGAGAAAAACCATAATGCTCGTTGTACCCGATTAATAAAACCCACATGCAACCCCTGACGAGCAAACATAGCGTACCCTGGCAGGACAACAAATTATAATACTATACTGCCTGCCCCGCGACTGACGTGGAGAAACTGGGGTTCAATGCCAATTTTCACCACCATAGAGTCGTATATATAGTACCACGTACTTTCTTTATTACTAGACATTAGTCCTACATAATTGTAATTCTTTGTTCACTATAGACAGGGGATTACTGTGTTTGAGAATAGGGTTAAATATTGTTCACTAACAAACTTAATTACATCTCAATCAGCCTTGTGTCACAAATAACGTTTTCCTAAAATAACGTTAACTTCGCGAGCTTATTAAGTTACTATATCTTGATGAATCCATTCCAATTGAAATAATCATCTTCAAATGGAACGAGTATACTTATCTGAAGACTGACAGATAGGCCTATAGGTGCATATGGAGAAATGGAGCAAAGGCAGAATTGCATGATACCATGCATTCGAACTGACAAAGATTTTAAAATCACTATCCAGAAGGATTTGTTTTAGCTGAATAGCAAATCTCATATCAAATTCAAAATATCCCAATATCCCCCTGAGCACAATGGCAAAATCTAGTTTGTAGGCCTATTTGAAATCTTTCTATCCGCCGAGTGGAAATTGCCCGAAAGAAAGTTTGCCCAAGTTCTAATCACGTTCCCGACACATGAAAATAAGAAACACTGTTTACAAGTAGAGCAGCTCAGTGAGTCGTACCCGGAGCACCTGTGTACCTGCGGGAGCAGGGTAGTGCCAGTTCACTAACGTACCTGGGCTTTATTTAACATATACCACCGCTAACTGGGCCTACACTAACTCAGAAGTTACCCTCAGTGAATTCTTTTACATTACATAATATATTGCCTGCGTTGTAGTTATACATTGGCGCCAACTTTAGATGTATACAATGTTGATTATGCATTGACACACGAAACTATAATTGTAACATAGGCACTTTTATAACTTTTGATTGCCCGATCTCAAAATAGCATTCAGTTTTTTAATTATATGACCTATTTTCTCTTGAATGATGATATACACTGCAACATTGAAGCGAGGATGGAACCTATACATGTATGTATTTAACGTTCAGACAGAAAATAAATGATAGCTAGTGTAGTTATTAAGTCTCACCTCCCACCTTTCAGCCCAAATCAACTGTATAGCAGGTAAGGGATTTCTAAGGGTTATTTTGGAAGACTACTCAGCTTGGATTATGTTTGAAAGCGATCTCTGTTGTTCGCCCCACCAATGATTGGTCTAGAACGAAGCTATAGCACTTGGCCGAATCAGAGCTGGTGTCTTTTATATACATTGGTTGTTTTCTGCAACAGCAGGGTACTTTTTATATGCTCATAATCTGTTCTGTGGGTGAGCGAAAGGTGGACCTTGAATCATATCTATAAAATAGGTTTAAAATATTTTATTTTATTTTATCCCCTGTTTATATTAAAAAGTGATACGTCGTCAAAATTACTATAACCCATCGGCTCAAACATAAATGTTTGCATTTATTCACAGTTCTACGCCCTAACAATAAATTATTATATTTCAATCCTATCATTTTCAGGAACAAGACGTATATTTCCCTGCATCAGTCGCACATTGTATGTCTCCACACGGCTCGGGGCAGCAAAATTCTCCGAATTTCGACTTAGCAAAATAACCCAGATTTTCGACAATGTCTACGGTATGGTATTATTAGCATTGTTCTTTAAGGTTTTCCTTAATTCAATTAGAGATCTTTTTATCTGAAAGATGTGCCAAATGATACTCCAAAACATGATAAATCAAAGGCAATATGTGCCTTATTGATAAAATCCTTGATCTACCTCCCGTGGAAGCGTCATGGGTTGACTTGATTATTCAAAGAGCTTTGTACAGATTCTCCTATTTCTACCTGAAAGAACAACAATGGAAGGAATTACAGGTGCATTCCTTTTTCGAATGTCTCCTGAGACTGAACTCTCTCTAAATTCTAATCTGCTCAAAGGAAAATGATATATCATTTACACATGTATAAACAGTTATAAGTCGTTTCAGTCTACTATAAATTGTGCCCAATCCCTGTGTTTTTGCATTAAGACATTTCTCATTTCAGATACCGATAACGATGGGTATTTCGACAAAGAAGACATAGAAAATTTGAAATCGGTATAAATGTCATTCTAATACGATCGCAGTCAGTAGTTATACGTGAGCGAGCAAACATTTGAACATAATTATTACTTATTGTAAGCGGAATAGTACAAATGATATCAACATCGTGGAATATAAAGATTTGTCCTCAAAAGATGAAAGTCTAATTCAGTACTCATGGCTAATGCTCATTGTTTAGCCATGGGTTTTCTTAGCGTATATTCCTTGTGAATTACTTCAATTAATTAAAATTAATTAAGTTAAACTGTGATACTGATGTCATGAAATAATGGCGCCCCGTTCTATGTATTTTATATTCATGAAATACTATAAGATTATTAGGTTTGCATTTAAAGATATTGTGACTTGATTATGAGTTTGATTCGATTAAACAGGATGTGCATAGATACTCCAGTTGTAAACATAATTATGTACATTTATTTGTATGTATACTCCGGAGTTATAAACGCTGTCCTAAATTATGTTATTTCTCATTTTACTCAGAGAGCCAGGAGGTACATGGAGCGAGTAAAAGGCTCAGCAGTGAAAGACACATACAAGGCTGGATTTGAAGATTACTTACATTTCTTGCTGTCTCCCGCTGGTAAAACTAAAGACTCAATCTCGAGGTAATAATTAAGCAACAGTATAGTCATAGCTGTGGATAAACAGTCAGGTGTCTATATAGCTGGTAATTTATCATCTTTAATAAATATATCACATGAAAAAAAATCTGTATTTCCAACCAGGTATTGCTGAAAAGAGCATAATCGATGGAATGCTGATTAAACTTGTTCAAACTCAAACTCGTTTTGATTATTGCACCCAGCTATACATTTTTCAATGATAATTGATATTTCTTAATTTGAAGATAATTAAATTTGTTTACCGTTTTATCGATGCGTGTTTCAATAACTTCTTTCAAGTTCAACTTTTCTAATATATGATTTGATTGAAAATAAAAATAAGAATTTAAATAAACGTATTCAACCTAATATGCAAATATTTTTTCACACAGAGATGAATGGATAGAACTGTGGGAAGGGCTGATCGGGGAAACAACAGAAGTATCCCAAGAAAAATTACCACAATGGGTTCGTGTTATGCCTCATTCGATCTTCCCCCTATTGGACTGTAAAGGTAAGAAATGCATGTACACATATCATATTATAGCCACCACCGATTATTAGAAATTTACAAAAATTAAAAATCAAAATTATTTTACACAGATACACAGCGTCTGGAAATATTTGGAATAATCTGTATGTATAATAATACCTGAACTGGATAATAGGGGAACGTTAGATTGGGGTTAGTTATTTAATCAACCATCTGATATGTTAAACAATTAATACCTTTAAGGAGATGGAGTTGTTGACGCAGAGGAATACAGGGATTTCTGGCACCATGTTGGCGGATACAAGAATATTTCAGACGATACACTCAAGAAGTATTTCGATCACATGACAGAAGTAAGTATAGAAAGCTCTCAAAGAAACTTCTGCCTGTTTTATGATTGACAAGATACATTATATAAATTATATGCCACCAATTGCGAATAGGTGCTGAGGCATACATAGTCTAGTTTGTACTCATTGGGTTCGTCATTTTCAGAATATTAAATCTATGGATTTTGTTGTTTACATGGGAAATTGTTAAATTAATGAAGCAAGATTTTTTTTTAGCAATTTTCTATTTGTTATGTAATAAATAATTTCTTTCGGGGAATTAATATGGCTATTTAACTTCAAATCCATCAAAAATTGTACCTATTGTTTCCTACTGTAAAGATTGTTTCTAATCTACGCCCATGCACTCTATTCCTGTGTCTAACAAGAGTGTTTTACTGACTCCTTTAAGGGAGGCTCCAAACCACTTGACCTAAAACGTGTGGAAGAATTGTACGCCGATTACTACTTATCTGATGACCCAGATTCACCAGGAAGGTATATTGCTGGACCAATAGACCCTCACACTTGAATAAAGACAAATCAAGGACACCTCACCTCGTGTACATAATTTGCAAATTTTTCCGAGTTCTACCTTCGCTCTTTCAATCAAAGCAATTAACGCAAATTAATTTATAAGAGGGCGGTCAATGTTATGTCCATACATTTGGCGCAAGTAACGGCGTAATCTGAGAATCACCCACGCTTGCTTGATGGTGCATGGATATAATTCCTTACGGCAAACTAAGTGTGGTGATGTTTCTAAGCTACTGTAAAGTAATGATGAGATCAACTAATAACTTTTACAATTGGCGATTAAAATTAGCTCATTATTATATAATGACTATTTGGGGCAAGGTGCCTATACATTAAATTGGACATCGTTGAAAATCACTTGATGACATTTATCTGATGCCAATCACTTTTGATGCTACCACCGGTACAAATAATCGGAATAATTTGCGTTGTCTATTTATTTTTTTATGGTTGCGACGATTTCTATCAAAATTGGTCAACATTACTGTACCCGCGGTTTCAAATGTGTGCTCATACCTATTTGAAGCTTCATAAGGACTGGCTTCAGTATCAGCAGTATTATTACATGTTTCGTGATGGAAATGGCCTGCATGCGGGCTTTGTGTTGGAAGGAATGTGAATAAAGATTTATAAGAATAGCGTATGATTTATTAATTGAATTGTTCGATCGAAAGTCAAGGTCTCAGCCTCCATTTTACTTACATATAATATCATAAGCACTTATAACTAGAACATACACATGGATTAAGATGTTTTTGCATATATTATTCATTAGTTACCCCATAGACATTTTTGCCTAAGATTGAATATCAAATAAGCTATTAACCTTTATTACTAGCCTAATTCATTAAACAAAATACAGCTTTATGCACAAATAGCTGGAATAAGGGAACAATGCCGATCATAGTACCCATGTACATACGATGGAAGCATTAATTTACCACAAATTACTCAAATTCCTGACTTCATGTCTCTTTATGCACGTATAGTAATTGCTTCAGTGCAGGCTATTATTTGCATTAAATACATTTGGTCATATATATTTCACACACGGATCACAGGATTTTTTAACAATTCCATTCATAACCCCATGCCTCTAGCTCGGCTGGAATCTAGTTCATCCCACAAAAAACGCAGTTCTCGGTAGTCACTGCATGATGTTAGTCACGGAGGGGAGTGTATTGTGGAAGCACGCCACGGTAATATCGTGTTGAACATTCATACTGCCTTGACATGGTACACACACAACCTTTTACATTATGCATACAATTTATAATACAGACACAACTCATAAATATGATTACTAGCTATTCCTGACTCCATGAAGTTTAACGTTATGTGTCTTATGACCAATTCGTTTGTAACTTTTAAACGTGATGAATTTTGCACAAGGGCAATCAATATATTAGCCGTGAGCTACTTCTTCGAGGGCACGCGTATGAAATGCTCCGAGCTGGAAAACACACCTTGCCAACTATAGGTTTCTGCACAGCCTACATCTACTCGTGTATGCAGAATATTGATTAGGCATTGGCTTCCATCGTTGTGGGTGTAACTTACCCCTTCATATGGGTTCCCTGTAGGGCAGACGGCTCTAGTAGTAGCAGAACATCCAACAGCTAGGGTAATTTAGAGTAACCGTTGCCCCGTGATATCGTATCTTGCCCACCTATCTCCTAGCCGCCGAACGGAGCTCCGAAATTCATGTACAATACGAGTGCATCTGAGGATATGTTTGTTTTGTGAATACCCCGTCTGCAGCAGTCATCTAAACACGAGACCGGAGCTATAATTATGGTTGTGTGAAAGTATTGTATGCCATGCAGCTGCATTTTCCCCTGTTAAATCTGGGATATTGTTTGCACAACAATATCATCTGATGGCATATCTGGGTGGAGACATGTTAAGCCCATATGTAATGTAATGAGTAATTCAAACAATCCATTATTGCATTCATCTAGATATATAGAGAGAGGATATGATTATATACGATGGTATAGAACACAGTTACATCAAATTAAGTGTATTACAAGATAATGGTCACACCATTAGTTATATCAATGTATATACCGGTATGTTATAATTAAAATGCAATACCAATGGCAGCTATTTAGATAGATGCATGGTAATACTAATGTGGATAAAAGGATAGAAGGGCCTGTTCCTTTCATGCTATAGACTAAATGACCGGAGCTGTATTTCGAAAGAGTAATTTCACAACTTGGTCTGTAAACGCCATCTTGTCCAGACGTCAGACTCCCATCAGACGCCGGTAAAAAGACAAACAACTTAACCTGTATTATTAGGACACTGCCTCACAATAGCCAGCTTATGCCGGTGTTATCATCAGTATTTATGTCTGAGACGGGGCTGGCAGTCTAGCGCTAATATATAGGGGTTCATTCCATGCTAATTCAGGACAGGTAATTAATATCATATGTACGTTGTACATACATTGCAGTGAAATATTGGTCTAACGTGGATACAAGTAATAGCCATTAAATTACTGTTTGCTGGATCCAATCCTCGAAGATAAACATTAACCCAGTAGTATAGGCCTATACTGAATAATTTCGCTCGGAATAATCACGTGTGCCTAACTATAATCACGTGTGCCAACCCTATCTCACAGTCCCCACGCAGGGTAATCAAATATCAACACCTCTTATCTACAGTATGTATGTAAATAAAGCACTCCCGTTGAAATAGATGGAAATCAAACTTTACCTATACTTGTTTCTATACAGATTTTTTCTAAAGTGATACCTATGTCATGTACATCACTCTAATTGATAAATGATTGCAGTCCAATTAGAGGTACCACTATAATACATTATATAATAGCACGTAACAACCCCGTTCCTGAGTATGAATAAAGAGCATTGACGCCAGAAACCCTGTGGAGTATTCGCTGTCAATATTAAGCTTTGTCTTCAGTGGGGGTTTTTTTACATGCGAGCAGATCCATACCAGTTTTTATTACATGTACGCATGTGATTTCAGGGGTGCTATTCAGGGGTGGTATTTGAAAAGTCAAATAGCACCTATGTGCTATTTGAGCCGAATATCCACAAGATTGATGGAAAGTAAGGTAAAATACTATTAAAATCGAGTTCTCTTGTTGATTTAGTATGTAATAAATACCTAATATCACTCAATTCAGTTTGTAATTGATTGAGACGTTGGGTCAAATCGCACTCCACCCGTTTGGGGTGTCATGCGATTTGACTCAACGTCTCGATCGATTACAAACCTCCATCATGCCATTAGGTATAAGAATTATACACACAAGACTTTCTCTAATATGTCCATGGCAATGGTAGTAATTACGTTATAGAAATCACCCGACCTACTACTATGTTCCAATGCTCCTCGTGTATGTATTTATTTCCTGCGTTGCTGAATGATATGAACCAACGCAAAATATTCAAGTTAATCAGAATAGTTGAAATCCTTGTTTCAATTGAAACTTTAGTTTCGTTAATTTTTACATATATCTCAGATCAGAAGCCATTTATATAGTATTCGCATATAATATACATAAGCTTGAAGACACAATATGCGGACCTATCTGTAAGCCATAACGATTATACCCTCCTTTCGCCATCGAATCTACGTACTCAGCCCGGCCTAACTCCTCAAGTTCATAGTCGTAAATCGCCATAATGCAAAGGCCACGTATATATGAAATAATTATGATAAAAGAGCAGAGGTATGCACCATTGTCATCGCGGTTCATCAGACGATGACTAAATACATCGTGATATTTTGGGGTGCTATATGTTAAGTCGATCCTATTTTAAAAACCAAACAGCAAAAATATCAGAAGTAAAGGTTCATTTGATTGACACTTCTTATGTACATTGTTTAATGGCAGTTTATTAGTAAACCTTACACATCAGAATAATAATTCCACATAACTACATAATATTATTGTAGTTGCAATTGACAAGGGCATTGCTATTGACGCTAAAGGACTTGCGTCTGGTTTCATTTCTTGCCTCTTCTTGCGAGATAGAGATATACCGGATCTGGGTTAGTGAGAGTACATGAAGTGGAAATCACTACATTATATATATTCGATCAACCCAATAGAATAGGATTCTACCCTTAGGTAAGAAGTAATTGTGGGCATTGATGCTGGGGGATCCATCAATATTTTCATTCATTCTTCGCGGATGATAAACAGAACATGTAACTATATTCATAGATAGGCTTGAAGATACAAAAATACGATGATTAAATAAACAAGAAAACATCGAAATCCACCCGAAAGTCATACATAAACCCATAACGGTTTATGAAGGCACGTGGAGATGTGTCTATCATAATACCTGCTAAATGTTTTCAGTACCCTTTTCGCGTACATTGAACCTATTTCAAATACAATAATTATGTGAAGACACGACTGATTGAGATGACTTGCAGGTGTACGATGGGAGCACCAAGTGTATTCTATATTCATCTGATGAAGATATACGATTGTAGTACGTTTCAGATGAGTCAGAGTATAGGGGTTTTATTTCCATGGTATTGGTCCTTCCACTTCAAGACTTATACTCAAGATGATAATACGATGCCGCTTGGAGTAATAAATATAACACTAACGACGTAAACATAGATATACACAGAATGCTCATGTGTTTGTCCAAGATAGAATATCCGGACTTCACGTCTTTTCTGGGAGTTCGTCCCCTTCTTTCCAAGTCATTACTTCATCATTAAAGTTCACTCTTTTATTCGTTTTTGAGTAATCACTGGGTTTTTTCTTTTTCTTCAGAGTTGATTTTTGTGGCAGTGAGTATATGTCCGTCACAACTTCTATTTTAA
Source organism: Sthenelais limicola (assembly GCA_942159475.1). Lineage (NCBI taxonomy): Eukaryota > Metazoa > Annelida > Polychaeta > Phyllodocida > Sigalionidae > Sthenelais > Sthenelais limicola. Next base: position 63,112,585 of record OW804095.1, on the reverse strand, counting down.
TTTTATCATAGTCCTCACTGTCCTTGCCCCATGCCTTTTCGTCTATATCAAAGTCCGTGTTATTGATTTTGCCATTGTTACTATCTATAGTGTCGTCTTTCTTTTTGTTGCTATCTACTGTCTCGTATACATTTTCATTCACATCATGGTATAATGTGTATGAACTGTCATCATCAGAGTTTGTTGCTTGTGATGAAGAGATGGGGTTTGTTAACTCACCGACTTTATCTGTATCGTAAGTTTCGTCGTATTGCTCTGAAACCAGAACGACCTCATTTGTGTCCGTCCTTGAAGACCCTTTGCGTCTCCTGAATGGAAAAAAATGAACAATAAAGAAATACAAATAAAGAAATGACACTCCTCATTTACCACAATGTTCTAATAGTCTAAAGATCCTCATTTAGAAATACATTATCTGAAAGTCTTTGTTGGGTTCTTGATAATATCCGTGCCATGGTAATTCAACGTAAAATTATTAAGATTGCAAATGAAAATGGCGAAAAATTAGTTAACCTTTCAAATCAAATCAAATCAGAGATCACTTAATTAATTACGGTACTTATACTTACTTCAAGATTACTCGCGTCAACCACACGAGAAGGCAAGCCAAAACAATTATTAGTATGCCTATGCATGCCATTAACAAATAATGGGCCACTGGAAGAAAACGTACAACATTTTTTAAATAATCATTCAAGAGTATTATTATGTATAAGTAGACATGCCACGCACGTGCAAAAGAAACAGGTGCAATCGATTTTTTTTAAAGAAATTTTATTGGTCAATATTCACATGCGTGATAGTTCTCATTGCCAAGGAAAATGAATATTGTTAAAGTTATACATCAAAATAAATATAATAGCAGCTCGTTGATAAGAGTTTTAACATTTTAAATGAGTGAGACAGACATACATATTCCAATTTTGGTTATAGTGGTATAATTTCCCAGCTATAATTCAAGGCTAATATCACATTTGGCTGTAATACATTTGGATTTATGATAATAGTCATTCATCTTTCATGGTCGTGAGATGACATTCGACTTAGTCATTTGAATAGAAGAATAATCTTCATCTAAACCTATAAGGCAGATAACATTGCTGAAAGTATAAAGAAGAGAAAAAATTTGTGACCTGCCTTATCAGATTATATAATACATGTTCAGATATTATTGAACATTATAATTATAATTATTAGATCCAAGAAAAGAAATATAATTTTTTTGGTATTTTTGGGATAGAGGGCATACTAAAAAACATCAAAAACAGCTCGCACATAAAAACAAGTCGGTAACATAGGCACTGTGGAGGCAAACAAATTGCCATGTGACACGCCAGGGGCGGTCTAAATATGATACGTCAGCTTTCAAATAGTCGATAGACACTTACCAGGAAACGTAAGTTGTAGCCTACATTTATAATATCCAAGAACGTAAATTGAATATATACTCTAAGCTCTTTCAATACTATCTTAGATAATTATGATACCTGCATGCGACATGAAGAGTTATTATGTTTGAGAATGGAGTGTGGTGTAATGGACGTAAAAAACATATTGAATCGACAGAAGGCCTGAGTATAGAATGTCACATTATCCGCTTGGAAGAAAATACTTTAACTTACCTGAGAAAATCATGGTTCATTGTGTGCTGCCACCTATGGAGAGAGTAGAAGTAAAAGTAAATAGTGTGCAACTCATATACAACTTATTACAAGCCTAATCTTCGCTAATACCGCAAAAATACATCTCAATCCATGTAAATTAATGTCCGCAAAGCTAAGTGTTCATTAGTACACCATTGTACAGATAGGTAAGCATGAATCGGCGAAACTGATGTCTGCAAAGTTACCATTTTTCATCAATCACATAGTTAATAAATATATGTAATATCATACTCGCCATATATGGGCTATATACAGATGATACGATTCGTGTCAACACATATATAGGAGTAGTATCCACAATATCGTTATAGATATGTGCTACTCTCCAGAAATGAATAATAGCAACGCTTTCCTTTTTCTCAGTGAACTTGACTTGATAGAACTTTAAATGATAACTTTAAAATCCCCTTCAGTATTATCATCTTGACTAGCAATTAAGAGAGAAATTGGTCCTTTTTAATCATCATATCCCAATGTATAACATACTGAGCAAAATGGGTTCAGTGTGCATCAATGGTACTTCCGCAGAGTAGGCCCTACCCTTTAATGATTTATTTTTAGCTCGAGGACGGCCTATTTTGGTAGGCCTATTCTGGGAGATCAGCACCTTCGAGCACAATGTCCACGAAGGTTTTGTTTCGACGTAAAAGCTGGACAAAAACAAACGAAAATATTGTAAGTATTGATTAACTCACATGATGCCCCTACCTATTTTTGTGTCAAATGTACATTTTACATCCGATAACAAATGAGCTGTTCCCAGTCAATAAAAAGTACAGATATTCTTACAGTGAATAAATGAATTTTAGAGTGATTCCAATATGAAGGGGCAGAACTATCTAAATCTACTTTACTTAGCTTGTGTGATCAGATACAATCAGATATCTCAATTGACTAATCGAGGGCTTCCATGTCCGTTAGTAGCAAAGTAAATTGCGAAATCTAATTAATATTCTGGTTTTAGCTATATGTGTTGGGGCCTATATAATTACTTAAATATATAGTTGTAGAGATCGCAAACAAATAAACACCTATATATACTCACCTATTTCCCATTAGGGGTCCTGCTATTTAAGTCATACAAATCCCACATTGCATATCCATATCGAATGGCACTAAGTAATATGTAGGTTCTTAGAGCTGTAATTCGAATGAAGCTTCTGATATAATACGTCAGGAGAGTGATAGAGGATGTCTCACCAAATCAGTTTTTTCGGAGATTCTTATGTCCGACATATACCTTGTTGTACTTATTCCACATAGAATTAAGCCAACGAGGTTGCAGGTAAGGGCTAAGGTGAGTTCTTTAAGCTTTAAGGTGTGCATACTTAGGTACACACTTGCTGCTGACCCCATTCTAACCCTCTAAACTACCCCTGAGTGGTCAAGCTGACTCAGACGTCCTGCCATGGACAATAAAATGCCAGTTCAGCATTACCCCGGTATTTATAAGCACCGTATATTATATAGATCTATTGAGTTCCTTTCCCAGGTCTCATTTTCGGGAAGAAAGGTTTTTAGAAGTGTGTTGAGATAATTGGTAATTGTTGACCACTAATTCACATGACCAAGAACACAAGAACGTATCAAAAAGAAGTACTGGGAACTGCATGGTTGATGACCTCGATTACGCATCCAATTTCAATGCAGGAACATTTATATATAAGTACACACAAGTCTAACCTATATATGTAACGTAAACGTATCCGTATCTCTAATATACAAACATATTATGCTAAAAGGAAGAAAGAGATTCAGCAAAACATGGCGGGCAAAACTTAATGTAACATATTAGGCAAAATGTTTCATATAAAAATGTATCTTTTATACTTAAAAATGCGACGTAATTCCCTAAAAAGATACGGTTACGTAATTGAGATAAGTTTGCTTGCAGAACCTCCCTAATTCCTCATTCATTCATCGTATATGATATATTGAAGATTCGCACACTCCCGTACTTTCCCATGGGAAGTGTAAGATCAGCATTTATTCCCCTGATCATTGGAGGTGAACACAATAGGAAACCCCTACTAACAGAAAAAGTAAACTTATGGTAGTGGTTCTCAAGGTCGACACGTACGTACGTGGAGCAGAGGAGCCAACTTACACGACACTCCACACACCTCTGATGCTGATTTAAGTTCGGATCTTTTATCTGAATATGTTAATCTAATGAAATATATTACAGTAATGCTTTAAAGCGGGTGAATATGATGCGACAGTCCTGCAGGTGGTGTAGGGGGCAGTGACTGCATAGAGCAGCAATTGCTCTTTGTTATGCGATGATCACTTGCAATTATTTGTGGTAACACTCCCAGAAGTGGATGGCGCTTAGCCAACACTTTGAACAGCGCTCATGCAGTGGACCGTGTGACAACCATATTTCGATCCAATATATTTCTATGAAAAAAACTATTACATTTTGTATCTATAAACTTAACCAAAATGCAGGGTTTCATTCACCTTGGTCCTACAAAGACAAACAATCAACTCTAAACTGTTTATATTCATTTAAAAAAAATAAACATACATATACAAGCTATTAAATAAGAGGCGGCTTCCTAGAAAAAGTACTTATACAGACTTCTATACACTGTTCGCGCCAATTTAGTGATTTTTGCTACCTAATCATTAAAAGACTCGCGTTTATTCCTAAGCGAAGCATTTATCTTCATGTTCGGGAGCGTATGCTTACAAATTGTGAAGTAGACATGTTTATTGATGGTGCCAGTTGGCTTAGCATGGATTCGCATGGCAGGTTCCACTTGGCAGGTTCTGTCTTTTGATTCAGAATACCATATTTTCATAACTAGCCACGTACTGTAGAGTATAGGTATTGACTAATCTTGCAAAGGACCAACAGTCATTTCAAATAAATGAATTATTTGAACCACAATGTGAAATATTCGTCTATATTTATGAGTATTTATCAACTAGTCATTCTTAATTTCGGGCAAAATTAAGTCACGATTCCTCTAAGCGATTCCTTGTGTATCGTGTAATTATAAGAGCGATTTTTTAACAAGAGAGATTTTAACACTTTCCAATTTGATTTTGACTTGGAAGACTGAGCCATTAATTTTGATGAAATGAATAGCAGACCGAGTAATTCTAGCGTTAGAACTGTGTTTACCTGCGGCTATCATTTATATTAGACCTTGACAAGTTTAACTCAAGAAGAACTCAATCTTTCTTCTCCATACTGTGCTAGGGGTCTCTGTTTGTAAAGTCACTAGACCACAAATACACGTGGGGGATCTCCAACAAGTCAGAATAAGTGAAGCTTTTACTGCACAGGATTATCAGGAGGAGGGAGGGTAAACTCAAAGTCCCTTTCAGGATATCAATGATCCATCTCAGGAATTTAGTGGGAGGAATAAGCTGGATCATGTTAGGTAATAACCCATGAAAGGTAAGTTTGAATCGGGCAAATGTAATAATTGCCAAGCAAATAATTTTACCTATGCACCGTGACAAGCATAATTCAGGGGAATATTGACTGGTTTATCTCCAACGGTTTACGTATAAACATCTCTATAAAATCCCCAGGCGAGGACAGAAAATCTACAGCCACATTCTTTTGTGTGAATATTACTAGCTTCCTTATATATGTCAAGATCTATTTTGTATGATGTGAGTTTGCATGTAATAACTGTCATCGTATGCTCAATTAAATACTTTCCCACAACTGGCGCTATCTCTGCATGTAAACCAAACGGCATTTTTTGATAAATAAAGATCGCGCATTTGTATGTATGTTTATAAGTTCCATAGATGCACATTAAAACTCAATTTTCTGTTATTATAGGATAATTAATCCGGCAACATGGATATGCCAATCACAACTGGTAAGACAAGTTTTGTTTTAAGAATAGCGGTACACACGTTCAGTATTTAGGAGCAAAGCTATCAGAGTTAAAACGTTCCCATCTACAGGATAGCTTAGATAATTCCCATTATTTGAGCATGAGTAACGCCAGCTTATGTTAAACAATTATTTTTGGCAACTTTAAACACCAAGTACTCGACTCTTTATGGAATATTATGCTTTCTAAATTGTAGGAAGCTAAATGGGATGTAGGCCACGTGGGGAAGAAGAAGATATTGGACCCTGCTCAAAACTTGAGAAAATTTACTTAGACACATGAAAAAAATAAGCAAGGCACACAGAATTCTGGTGTCAGGTATATGACATGTCACCTTTATGTCACATATTATTCTGTAGGCGACTCGGTCCTTTATGTCATCTCTCCCTGACAAGCATAGAAATATAACTGGTGGCATGTTTAAGATTTTTAAGAGAACATTCTACTTTAGTTTGGCGTATACTAAGGGCAAGGGAACCAGGAAACCCCTGGGGTAGAGAAGGTTCTTTTCAGTGGGAAAACACTTCAAAGCAAATAGTTGTTCTTCCCAGTCAGAAGTCTCAAGGGTAGCAAATCTTCCCGCCCCCACTTTAAATTGACTTTGGTTGTACCGCTACGACGCCGAGCTTTATAAATGCTTCTTTTTATAAGATCACACTAAAGACAAGGTATTTCATACCAGCGACTTCTTGATGAAAACATTAATAGATTTAAGATTTAAACTTCCAATTTACTTAAAGGGGGTCAGATTGAGTAAGGGAAGGTTTAAATTCGCATGAATTGGATTGCATTCTTACTGCATAACATATGCATTCCATCATAAGTTCTCCATTATTAATTTTATAAGTAAATACTGTTTTCACTAATTGTTTTTCCCATCCATAGCTGCTGTTGTCCTCATTGTTCTTGGCGTCATATTTCTTCTGGTTCTACTGACAGTAACGGTGCTAATCTGCTGCTGGTTTTGGTAGGTTTCTAATTGTTTCTAGATATTAATTGAAAAATGAATGCGCAGAAATACAATTGTAGCACAAGAGACAACGTATTTTTCGCATGATGCTAACATTTTTGTCCAAGGAAACAACCTGCTCCGATGGTAAAAGTTGGATAAGTCAGCAGGAAAATACAATTACTATAAGGTCAAATGATCGAGAGGAGTAAAAAATCATCCCTTTCATGCAGTGTAAAGGATATTTACGTTGATATGTAATGTAATCTTTTCATTCTAACGCTTTGTAAGTGTCGAGCATAGGCAAGTCTAATACACTATGAATGATTGCAGCCATGATATATATTTTAGCAAAGAATAAAACGAACATATGAATAGAACAAAAAGCAATTTGCTTCCGGTGAGGAAATGGCCAGACAATGCATTTATATACCTGTAACAATTGTTCATCCCCAAAGGTAGTGAAATCTAACTTTGCTGGAGGCTGATACTGGATTGTTGACAATTTGTTTTCGACCAGGAACTATTCTATACATGCTTGCACAACCATCTAGGAAGAATGCCAAAGTAGCTAAAGCTAAGCTAATACGGTTATCCGGTTCATTATAGCACTTGTCATCTGTCATTTCTTGAAACAAAAACCGCTAACTGACGGCATAGAAAGACGCTCGACGACCATACTTTTAACATGTAAAAATGTTTACACCGTGTTAAGGTGTTTACATAAAAGTTGTATCAATACTTCCATAAGAAAAAAGGGGAGAATTAAGCTATTTATGAAGCTAATGAGCATTTAGGTTGCGCAATTGTCTTTGCCCTTATTTTCCCTGAAAATTATAATTTGCAATCATCAACTGTTTTAGATAAGTATGAACAATGGGGCGGTAATAAAAAAAGTGAGTTTTCAATTTACTAACCGTAGTCTTCATTGTATTAGGAGAAGAAGGTGGAAAAGAGAAGCGACTTTGGCCCGTAACACCCCAAGGCAAGCGTCAAAAGTATATTACAGAGGGAAATCCCCTATGGTGTCCAGGTCACAGAGTGACGCCCAAACTACAAGCAGAGGTATTATGAAGAATGGTTATGTCAACGAAGGGGCAACCCTAAAGCGATCAACATCCTTAAGGGCGAGTTTTGGTGCTTTAAGAAATGGACATAGGGTCCAAAGGACAGAAAGTACTCGCTCTCACTTGAGAAATGGGCATAAGATCCATAGGACAGAAAGTACAAGGTCGCATATTGGAAATGGGTATCCAGTTAAAAGAACAGATAGTAAACGCTCAAATGTTAGCGTGGCATCAATTCATTCTATTCACCACCCGAAGCAGCATAACTCATCATTTGCCATAAATGTCGAGGATAATACCTCATTTTCAAAATTCTATCACGTGCCATTTAGTACGCTCCGAGGGAGTGCCAGAAAGTGGAATCCTCCGCAGGCATATAATGTATACATGGTTGATGGAACAACAAGAAATAGAAGGCAAGAGATAGACTTTGTCAAACAGAAAAGACCTGTTTCTCTTGATCCAAGTTTCACATTGGGTCGAGGTAAATACAATAAGTCCCTTATAGACAGATATAATGAGGTTCCCTTAGATAATGTAGATAGTAATAGCAATAAGATTATTTTGGATAAATCTACATTAGGGCTCTCAGTAGATGATAACGATGGCACTACCTTATACCTTCGGTGGTCTCCCACGCTAGCAAGAAGGAGTATGAGTGTTGCAGATTTGCAAGATGCGGACGCCGCTCCAGTGGATCATGCACCTAATACGTTGCCGCTGGCGAGGAAAAAGATTACTCTCCCTCCTGAAAATCAGCGATTTTATGATGATTCAATGGTAGGTTACTATACAACATCCTTTTGATTTTCGTGATGAATAGTGACATCCAAAACATTAAGATAAAAAGAAAAAACTAAACACCTCACTTATTGATGGAGCGAAAATGGTAACATCAGATTGAAACCCTGAAAAAAACCCAAAGAAAAACCGTTAAAAAACAACATTTTGCATGGTTCATGCTCATCACATCTTAATTCTGGATTATTAAGTTTGTGAATGAAATTAATTCGAAATCCACCACTTTGAGTTTTATAGGTTTTTCCATTTTTGTTTCCATTTTTCAGACTGCATTTTAACGATCTGGATGGAAATATTAAACTGCACGTAATCACCGGCGGAAGCAGGGCGTAATCTAGGCTTCAGATTCCGACCCAACTGGTATCGGATATCATACAAAACGCTTGAATATTTGTGCTGAAAATGATTAAATCAACTTTTAAAATCCCATTATGAGGATTCCAATCATACGCCTGTATAGCTATTTGCACTTTGCAAAGAGTCGGTAAATCAGAGAAAAGCGAAATAATAAATTATCGAACTTATATAAATGGGGTATATTGTAATCGTCGTTCTTTTACTAAGAAGAGTTCCCCTTCACTAGACTTCCGAATTATAGACATGAAAAAGAAAGTTTATTAATGGAATGCCAAACATAATATAAAATACTACCAAAATATTTTAGTATTGTTATAACAAAGAACATATCTATCAATACAATTAATGAGGAGTAAGAGTAATTGGTTATGATTCAAGTTGGGTAATAACCTATAACTTATAATCAGATGAATATAATGATTGTATAAACACATACATTCTACATAAGGCATTCCAACAAAATTACTATTTCCAGCAGTGCGGATTTTACATTTTATCCATGAAATTAATTGCACTGTGAACCATTTACTGAAAGGTATAACACTACCTTGAGTATGGAAATTGTATAATGCTAATATACACGTGCTTAACAAAGAAATGCAGCATTATTTTACCTCTTGTTATAAGTAGAAAACATGACTTACTACAGTAGTACCACCTAATGTCTACTACAGAGGATGTGTATGTATTATATGTATTAGGTAAGGTATAGTATCCTTTTGAGTTTTCATCGACGTCTCATAATTAATTCAACAAATAATACTCTTGCCAGGTGCATAGGTATTGTACATTCAATTAACATGTGCTCTGACTAGGAGTACGCTTCTGGAATTTATGTGAATTTGAAAACTTTTACCCCCCTCCCCCCCTCTAAGACAAGAAAAATATGCCATATTGCCTGTGCACGTATTACCATGAATCTTGAGGCAATACATACGTGTTGTGCAGTTTGAAGATAATCAGAGGTCATTTAAACAAATTCAGCTAGTTACTTATTTAGTGAGAATTTCAGGATGGTTCTTGGAAAGGTAAAGCCCCAGATTTGGTCTGTAGATAGCTGTTGAAAATGAATGTCAAATTTTAGGTTCACGTTTTAATATTCTAAGGGTTAATATACATGCATGTGTGTTTTTTGCATTTCATTTTTGTTGTTGATAATATGGAATATTCATTGGTGCTATCGTACATAAAGCAACGAGAATACATAGTGTAAAAGAAAATTGTTTTATTCTAACATGAAGAGATAGAGGAGTGGGGGAAGGGTTAAAGGCCTCATAGTTTTATCGTACACAAAACCGATTCTTGTTCCAAATGCTGTTTACTCAAGATTACGATCTTCATTTCTACTTTGTATCAAGCTTTATCAAGTCAGCGATTTAAACCCCAATCAATGAATTGAAAAGTCTCCATTCCACAGTCCATGGTCCTGTTCCCGGTGGTAACGTGTCCATGCCAGAGGTCAGGTTTCAAATCTCAGCCATTTTATTTGATTAAACGATAATACTAAATGACACCTAAATTGTACATTACAACTGCAAGAAATTGACCTATTTGCCACTGGAGGATGTTGATAGAATTGTTTGATAAGGGGATATATTAGTCACGAGAGGATTACACGATTGATTACCGATTAAGTTTGAGCTAGTTTGAAATAACTATAATATTATCTTCATTTCATATGTATTGGACGATCTCAAAGGGGTGGGAACGATGTGATAATCCGCAATATGTTATTTTATAGTAATTAGTATTTTCACTCCTTATTAGCAAAAGTGTAGTCGCCGATATTTGGAAAGCAAACGTCAAGGAAAAGTTACTAAACAGAGGGTGCTAATTACAGAACTGAAGAATCATATCAGAGTCTTTATCTATTGTTTCATACGTTCCACTTTCACTGAAATATTGTTATCTTGTTATGTTTGATAGTGCTCACGTAGGCCACTTTCACTGCGATAACCTGGTTTCTTGCTCTCAAATGTGATTCATGGGAACGATCAGAATTATACAGTGGGAGCTTTTCAGTGGTTAATATTATCCAGCTATTAGCTCGGAGCACAAATGTCTTACTTTGTAACTAATAAAAATAACTCAAATTGCCAGCAATAGATAGCTCAAATTACAAGATATCCCATTTTACTTTTTATTTATTTTCTTGACAGCTGAATGGGATCGGTATTATACCTTCATGGAAGATTCTTCTCAGGTCTTGCTAGGGAGGTAAACGAGTGACCCTCTCGCTCTTTGAGGTATAACTCTCATATCTAACGATTCTTTAATTTTACTTGCTGTATCGATACGTCAATATATCTACTTTGTATCAAATGTCATCCCCCTCTATCCTGATTTTCTTTAATAATAGCTAACTCCCAAGGGTTATGTACGTTATCTCCTATAATCTATGCATGCACTGATGTCTCAGAGGTCTTGTGCCATAAAAGGGTAACTGCTTTCAATATCCTGGATCGTCCACATCCGTCACTGAAATTAACCAAAACGTTCTAGGAATTTAAACTACATTCCTACGGGATTTTCTCAAGACGAATACCATTTAATTGAGGTGAGCATGTTATTACAATTCAAGTTAATTATATGCAGCAGGTCTACCCATATAATTTGCCGAGTTTTCATATTCATGATTTTACTTGAATTATTACCCGTAACATGTTACATACCCTGCGTTCTGAACCAAACTTTATTTGCCAGGAGGAAGGGGCGATGGCTAGTACATATTCACCAAGATTGACTTCAATGAAAAAGGGGCATCCTCAATGTATGTGCACCTTGGCAGAAACAGCTTCTGTTGCTTTCACGAAGGCCGGTGTGAACAAATCCCCATCGCTTTTGGAGGTAATAATTTACCGGTACAAGTAAATAATTAAACAAATAATTCCATATTTTTTGTTGTGAGGTATTCCATGCAAACCTAATGAAATCTTGTAGTCCAAAGTTGTGTCTCTTCAGAAAGTTTGATATAAAACTGCGAAAATGTGACTGATTTGTTCATAGCCATATAGGCTTTAGGCAACCGGTAACAAATGATAACAAACCTTGAGGTCGCCATTTTAACGACCAAATTTATTATTTAAATACATTGCATTAGGTGTCTTATGTATGTATACATGTTGGGTATACCTATATTATAACGTCTTTGTCTATTTGTCACTAACAGAACGTGGTTGTATATTCCATCGATGTGGAAAATTGGCATGCTCTACACAAATACTGGATGATACCCCATAGCTTGAGAAATCCTCATTTGATGACCCTAAGCTACGAGGAATCGTTGTCACTGCTGAGCGATGATAAAATCAAAGAAAGATTCTTCGGAGACCAAAGTCATTATGAAGCTCTCTATGGGCGGGGTCCTGTGCCCATGGACAGGAAACAACTAAGAACAATTGTGGCTAACAATGTGGTCATGAGAATCAGCGACCCCTCGGCAGGAGAGTCTGATAGCCTGAGTTTCGCATCAATGAGCCAAATGCAAGATGGAACACAATTGCAGATTCATATCAAAGTATTGAAGCCTGATTTTTTTTCAGTCGCTTGCCACATTCTAGCTCAGGCAACACGCGCTTTCCCTCATAGCTCAGGTGGATCACCTTTGGCTGTTGTTTGTCAGATCCCCCTGGAGGTATCGAGGGACAACTTAGTTGAGTATCTTCGTCCTTATTTAGGTGAACCAAATCCAACAGGAATGCCATCTGCTGGCATATACTGGCAAAATTGTTATGAGAAGTCTAAACTATGACTCGATAAAGCATATGATTATTTTTGCATAAGAATGTATCACCGATTATAACCAAATACCACTGATCATAACTAGATATGGACTGTTTTTAATTTATACGATAATAATTCAATACATCAATTCTGATATTGCGTTGAGAATATGTATACAAAAACATTTATCCTACTTATACTTGAATTTGCTATTTCATTGTTCTGGAATCCACACTAAAATGGATATCTCAGAATACAAATAGCTCAGAATAAAGGTATGAGAGTAGTTTATAGACCCACACAATTAGACACAATGAGAAACTTAGATTTGCACAGAAGAGCGAACATTTGACCACTCCAAATCAGGAAGGAACTTCTTGTGCCTTATTATCTTTAAAGGAAGAAATTGTGTATTAAAGAACTGAACACTAGACACAATGCAGGGAAAATAGTCAGAACAAGGGGTGAAAAAAGGAACACGTATCATACTGTGCACTAGCCAAATCTAGTCCACCTTGGAACAATTTGATTAGAGAAACCATGGGCATTCTCGATGTAAACTCCTTCAGACAAACTCTGCTTAAATGCTATAGAAATAATGTGATACTAATGATATTAGAGATTGGTGCTTATACAAGCTTATTCAGAATGTATACATACTCATTATAGTTTTTTATTGTACTTTGTTATAGTATGGGCTGACATGGGTGGAGGTTTTACTTTTGAGCGTTATGATATATCATAATTAAGGAGGAGGAGGGAAATATACTCCTGAAATATACTGTTTCTTAGTAAGACAACGTATGAGAAACGTCGTGTGAACGACAAAATGCGTATTTTCTGAACTATCGTATCGTAATTCAATGACTTGGCCTGTAAATGAATAAAAAAACCCAAACCCATAATCCATCTATATTTTTTGTCAGGATCGCCGAGAACAGTGTCGTATTATGTATAATGTGACCTGGTTCAAATTTGTTAAAAGAAATGTATGTACCCTGTGTATGTAAGTGCGCAATTCGAGAAACATGTAGCAGAAAAGTATTTTCTTGAAATAGGTCGCTCGATGAATACAGACCGCGAGACAATCATAACGGGCGAATCTTTTTTAATGGAATTTACGTCTCTTTAAAGTGAACTTGAACTTCGGACTGCCTGGAAGATCTATCTTTAGAAGATCTTGTCCCATGTCAGCGATTTGTCATTGTATATCTGTGTTGAATAAAAGTTCTTGATGATGATGAAATGTACAACAGTGAAAGTCGTCTAAAATATCCATTTTAAGAGCGCTATATCGTTGAAAGAATAGAAGACTTTTGTGCAATTTATTAATTTATTCGTATTTATTTTACCATAATTATACCAACACTCGAATTCATCAATATATTTCTTGATAACAAGAAAACACCCATTAGAATAAAAACGCATAATCAAATCATGAACAAACCTTTTGATTAGGTGAAGTTTCTTTTATGAAATACTTTACATCTGCACATATTGTGAAATGATAAATTAAGATAATACTGCAAATGTGAACATGACAATATGGCCTCAAATCATATCTGATCAAGCCGCCATTGTTAATCTTATAGTATCACAGTCGATAGAAAGTTATCACAGAAAGCTTTGATATGTAAATAGACTACACTTTTCTACAGGAGATAGGACTAGGAGGCTAGTAAGACTTCGAGCCAATCACATACAAGTGTTTTCTTTGAAATTTATTTACATGATCCATTTACGAGGTATTATTTCCATGAAAACCACCTCAATACGAAAGCGAAAGAAGAATGATATATATTCCGGATAGCAATAAGGAACAATGAAGATTTTTTAAGTGGAAATTTAAAATGAGGCTATTTTAATCATTGAGTCCACATTATTTGGAATTCACGATGTTAACGATCTTCAACCTAATACGAGAAACTGTGGAAAGATAACAATGAGTATTAACATGAGTTGAAGAGTTTATGATACAGACTTCGCTAAACCAATGGACATCTATCTCATCTTCAGATTTGTTGTGATTCTTAACGGTAACGTTCTTTCCACTTCTCGTCTATTCTACTTCTTCATTGTATATTGCATTATTTCTTTGATATGACACTTAATACACCATTGGTGTTCCTCGTAGCACCTGGGCATTGAGACCTCCAATAAATACATGCTTTTTGCCTGAAATGATGTTTTCCCTCAGATCTGGGTTTCGTTCGGCGAACTGTTCATGGAACTTGCGTCTGGCATCAGACTTGCTGAAACTATCTTGAATCTGGAGGAGATCAGATTGGGGACGAGGCATACCGCATCCAGCTGACCAATTAAATCGTGCATCTGTTTTGAATGACATATCAACGTGGTTGTTACCTGGGTAGAGATCTGTGTAAGAGGAGCCACCGTTCCATGATTTTCGGAGAGGCGGACCGAGACAAGAAGAAGGACCTTCCATAAGGCTTTGACTAGTTAGACCTGCTCGTCTGTTTTTTTCAAGCGCAACTGGAAGAGATGCAAATCTGTCAGAGGGACCTACACCGGATGAGGATGTCATAAAAGGTATTCTGGAATGGCTATCGTTTGGAGATTTCCTCAAGATAGGCGCCCCTAAAGTTGTGGTAGGACGTGGTATTCCATGTCGTTCACCAGATGACCCGTTGAGCGGAGCTGACGTCATGCGAATAGGCTGCTCTCCAGCTCCCTCAGCAACTGTGATGTCATCTGCAAACTGCACCGTTCTGGCGGTTCTTGGTGTGGTAGCCATTTTGGATCTTTTCAGATCTTGATTATCTTTTGAGACGAGCACCAAGGGTTCCTTCCTAGCATGGAAATCAAGTTTATTTTCCTGTAGGAATTTTGAAGTGTTGTAATTACCCCCGTAAGTGGAATCAATGAGGACGGTGCCATTTTCCTGAGTTTTAACATCAGCGGTGTCAACATTGGGTTGCAGCCTGGCCTTCTGTAATGCCCTTAGACGAGTATAGGAATCGAAAACTTCATGAGGAGCGGATTGGTCATGCAATTGTGGAACACTGCCGGGTTGTCCGAGTGTCCTGCCTTCCCTCATCAATTCGGCCATTTGGTTATTGACGTCGAATGGAAGATTAAGCGCGTCTTTGTGAGAATCCATCGTGTAGAACACCTCTGATCCAGCTAGTTTGTCCTTGTTCATAGAATATTGGAGCTCATAAGGATCGTAGGATGTTTTGTAGAGTCCACAACGCTCTCTTTGGTACTTTCCCTCGTGATTGTAGAATACTGCAGGTTGAGATTTGTCTACTGCTAAGTTCATTTTGTGATTGCGTGCGGCCATGTTGTGGGAAGGAGTGATTGATTCTAGTACTTTCCATCTGAAATCACAAGCATCAATAACTTGACTGAGCACTACATCTTTATATTTGGCATTCAACAATAGTCTTAAGAACTCGATTTAAAAGGGAGGCAGAATGATAACTGCTGGTAACTATATGGTTAACCAAAATTGACGTTTCCAGACAGGAGTTAAAATAATGCATTAAGTTGGACGGAGGAATGTTATTCTTTTATTCAGCTCAACATTTCAACATATATATATATACATGCCGATTCTCTCAATTGATCTGAGAATGGATTTAGAGAATGGATTAGAATATATTGAGTGGAAACTTCAGGGAGATTTTAATCATAATTTCATTTACAAACCTGTTAGATGCTTCTATCTGTTGGAATTTTTCTTTTTGATCCTTCAACAAATCATCTAGGTAATCACTAGATTCTAATGGCTTGGGCGGTGCACCAGCAGCGACGAAAGGAACGGGATCTGCAGGATTAGCCTTTAGCAAGGCGCCATCTAGTGTTCTCAAGCCAACCTCGGGGTGGGCCCTATCGTCCATGGTTTTCCATTGATAATCATCGTCAAGTCTTTCGGGGAAGTTTTCATAGTTCTTGCCATTCCACAAACGATCCTCTTCTATTTCGGAATGGGTCATTTTCCTGCCATGAAATGATAATTATATCAATAATTGCTATTAGGAGAGGAGTTTGTGTAACCATAGTGTTTCGCAATTATTATGAGTATTATTGATTCATTGTTAATGAGAAAAAAATAACAATCAATAATCTTTTGTAAATAGGGAAGATCTGAATATATTGTAGCAAATGCTTCTAAGAAACCATCTCTTGGTTACAAACCTCTGGTATGTTGGATCACGTTGTGCATCTGGCCAACGGTCTGTCTGAGGTATTGGGGGTGGAACCAAGGCTCTGGCTACACGACCTTCCATTGGTCGTGCAGGGTCAAACGTATTAATGAAACGGGGATGCTAAAACGAATAGGAAAAGTTGAATTACCAAAGTGCCTCTAATCAATTCTCTCATTAAAATCTTCAACAAGTCTACAACAAGAGCTTATCACAAACTTAATATGGTATTCCTTCGGTCAGAGGAAAATCATGTCAATGTTCATATTCTACAATCAATCTCAATCGGTCTTTCATGCCATATTCCAAGGCAATAGCATACTGCTATATTCCAAGGCAATAGCATACATGTACGCTTCTAATTAGTCTGACAGTAGTTGTTCACATGGAATATGGCTCCTGGCTTATAGGTTATGCAAATACAACATTCTCTTCTTTTCTTGCAGAAAATTGTCACCATGCTACGTACCAAATCATCTTCATCTTTGCCAGTTCCTTCAATGGTTTTCCTCATATTCTTATCACCGAAGTTATCTAGAGATTTGGGATTAGCAGGTCCCAAGCCTGTATGAGTAAGATCGTATGTGGTCTGCCATTGTTCCCTTTCTACGTTGCGTGTGGCATTGGCTGTTCTTGGAGAAATAGTCATATTGCCATTCAGCACCTTGCCCTCAGATCTCTGGTCAGTGTTGGGGTCGAAAATCTTTGGAGGTGTAGGGTAGTATGCCTGTTGGCCTCCCCAAGGTGACTTCACTAACTGCGAATGTTCAGAAATGTGTTATCCACAGAACATAATTCATAACAATTATCTTATCTAAAATATATTTAATTGGTCTGACATTTTGCAAGGAAATGTATTCTTCTTAGAAAAGACAAAACATCCATATAATATAAAGCTAGAGCGATTTCTAGGAAAGGAGGTAGAAAAGAAATGGTAGAAAGAAGGTTTTCTTTGTCCAGAATTTTCTCGGAATTTGTTGTTTTACAAACCACTTTACTCATCTTTAGAGGTCTCTCCCCCCTCTCTGGATGTCGTTGTATGTGGTTTGTGAAGGTATTTGGGGTGAAAATGTGATTTTGAAGCCTTTTTTAAATCGGGATAACCACACTCTATTTATAGCCTGGGAAAGCCCCTGTCAGATACTACGTCATTACCCACAACCAGGGGGACCTAAATAGATGAGTCATATTTTCAATGTACAATTGCCAGCTGAAATCGTCTGAAATTTGGGTTATTTGAGAGGATTGGTGAATGTGAATTGTACATTTTCTGAAAATCTGACCCACATGCTAATTACTCTCATTGTGTATCATTATCATCGGAGAGGTACTGTGAGTAGATGGGAGAAATTTGGTGACATTTGCTTAAATAGGTTCTGAGAGATAGGGTGGGTCGGAGACGACCCCTCTAGGCAAATATGGGGTCAAATCTGGGACCCCAGTGGAGACTAGGGTCTACATAACAATGATATAATAGGGCATATTAGTGAAGTTATAGTGGAGGCCCCCAAATGGCTAATTTTGAGATGGAATTTGGTACAGAGGTAAATTTGTTCATCCTCTATGATTTTAGATATATTTTAGATATTTAAAATATGAAAATGGTTTCCATGGTAACCGATGATTGGTATTTTCCTCACATTTTAGGGGCAAATAGCTAGATACCTCTCCGATCATTCTGATAAAATTTTAAGATAATTAAATAATATTTGCAACTTTCAGTTTAAATGGGTTAATGTGAAATAAAAGTTCTATAATGATAATAATGAGAAAGAGGGGAGGGATATGGGGGAGGCAGAGACGGGGGGATCGGAGACCGGGTTGGGAGAGAAAAACAGGTATGAAAGACAGAGAAGAGAGGGAGGGAGAAGAGGGGGAGGGGGAAGTGTGGGGAGAGAGAGTGACCGTCCGGAGGACGGGTACTTTGCTAGTATATTATAAAAATATAGGTAAGTTAGTGATATTCATATAAATCAAACATCATTGAAGTTTAACATTTCAACATAATAAATGGTAAAAATTCAAAGGGCCAATCAGACTGCCACTCTCTACAAAGTTCGTTGTACATTTACTCTTGAACTTGGATTTAATTGTCTAGATTAATTCATCTCTGGTACATCTTCATATTCAAGGGAGTCCGAATGTTCCTAATTTCACACAAAACGAGTAACTAATAATTTGTAGATACAAAATACCAAAGAATCCTTATAAGTTTTGCTGTATACATGAGTGTGTATAACTGATTACCTGTGTGTATGACCACCGTTTGATAATCGGAGACATAGGAGGAATTAAGACTCAGGAATGCGTATTTGCAACAACATTCGTTTCATAATCAAATTGTTAAGAATATTCTCAAGGTTTAAAATATTTGCAACTTTAGAGAATATTTGTAACTTTTAAGACTATTTTTAGTAGGAAAAATGCTGTAGCATAACCAACAATAAAAACATTATGAAATGCATGACTAGGACATGCTTTGTGGCATCTCATACATTTCAATATCGTATCTAAGTGTTATAATTCCTATCCCGTATATATATGTCAACCTGGCGACCTAAACGATTTAGTTTGAAATGAATCTATGAGGACATTTAACACACCATGATAGCACAGGGGCCATGAACTGCATAATGGCTGAGACATGGGATTAATTCCTTGTCCTAATATATATATTATGTTTATGTATTTACCTGGTCAAACCTGTCCCCATCGTGCCAGTGCAAAGGCTTCTTCATAGACTCTGGTGGCAAGGCTTGGGTTTCGTGTCGGTATGCATTTCCTTTGGGTAGAAATGAATTGTATGACTATTCAATTAAAAAACTAGCCTAGTTATGGTTTAAATAATAATTTTCTACCAAGACCATTGAATCATTCGAGTGATGACCATGACATATGACACATTCAGGACTTGATGGTTGTCGATTCCAAGCTTTCATTGCTACGGGAAAATATGAATCCATATATAATTATTATCCATATGTTACGTAATAGCGAATTACATTTTTTTATTTTATCAGTTGTCAAATATTCATCCACACATTTCAACCTATAGTATAATAATAATATAATATATATATATATAATATATAATAATATAATATAATTCACTATAATATTTGCATACCTTTGACTTTCCGAACGATTGTTACATCGTAAGGCTGAGAAGGCATTTCAGCATTTTTAGGCATTTCTTTGCGGGCCTCATACCCTCTCTTGGCATCTTCGGGAGTGTCAAACTTTGGGAGAACGCTGAAGCGGGACATGTGGCTGGCATACGGGTGCTCCGCTGGCCATGGCTTGTTGATCATGATTTTCCTGGTGAAGAAAGATGAAATATTTGTTATCAGTTAAGATGCGATTCCACTGGAGTGCTTGTATATGTGCTCATGGGTCGCTCTTGCTGCGCTTGTTTATAGTGCGTTTGTCATTCGCTCTTCATCCGCTAATATTTTTAGCACAAGACAAGCACAGAGCGATTCTACTGGTGCGCTTGTTTCGTATATGAAATCAATGGTAAATCTCTTGGTCCGCTCTTATTGTGCTCTTAGACCGCTATTTAAACAGGCAGGAAAAGCGTCATGTAGTTGCGCTCATATCAAACACAACAAATATGAGCGCAACGTCCTGCACTCTCCCAAAGAAGCGCATATAGCAGTTTTTAATGAGCAGTTAGAGCCTTCATTTATTGTCCAAGCTGGCCTCTAAGCCTGCCGGGAACCAAAGCCGTGGCCGGAGGCCGAGGCTGGTACTGGCAGGCTTAGAGGGCCAGCGAGGACAATAAACGAAGGCTCTAATGGCTTTAGTCCCCGTTGGTTGGGCTGTTACTATCAACTTATTCTCTTAGTATCACTTTCCCCCAATCCTAAAAATTGTCATAAAGCATTTACTTTTTTTGTAAGTCCCTAGACACACTATCCTAAGTGGAGTGTAGGTAGCGCGAGTTGGAGACTCCGGTCACACCCAGAGGACCCGGTTTTCTGCCATTTTTTTCGTGTCTCCACCATGTAAAAAAATGCAACCGCGCTTTTGGGTCCCGCGGTCCTCGTAGTGTGGACCCCTATTTTCGTAGCGCGGACTAAGTGGAGAAAGCAATTCATAGGGACCCTTAGTGCACCAACAGCCGGGTGAAACAGGCTTTTGTCATTGGCACTTCACCCTGACAGGTCCAGTACAGCTGTTGTGTGATCAGGCGGCCTCAGAGAGTGGTCAGTTCTGACATGAATTACACATGGAAAAAACAACATTTGCTCCAAAATCTAGGGTTGACACCTTCTCGAAATACTTAAATTACAAGATAAACTCATTTTTAATCATCAACAATGGCTGGATTTTTCAACAGATGGATAGGTATATCCGTTACCTATTGAAGGCCCTCGTTAGGTGAAAAACCTACGCTATGAGGCCAGCTCCTATTGAAGTGCACCAAAACTGATGAGGTCACAGGATCATGTGACTGGGATAGGTATAGGTGATCTGAGATACGTTGGCATGCTAAGGGTCCCTATTTGACTCACATACACTAAAACTTCACTATGGGAGTAAAACAATATTGCCATTATTTCACATTTTTTATTTTCTTCTCGGCGGTCAAAACATAGCTACAACATTTTTACATGCCTAACCGGAAGTAAACACAGGCATAGAGGCCGCCCGCGGGGGGCCTGTTCCGGCATAGAATGGCCACCAGCATCAAGGTGGTCCATTCTATGCCTTTTTAGCGGGCCACCACAGACCAACCAATGGGGACTAAGAGCGTATAGAGAGCGTAGTTACCGAATTTATTAGACCGCTCTGGCTTCGCTCTGACTTCGCTTGTTAGGCGCTCTGGGAAATAAAAAGAGCGGGCCATGAGCATACCAAAAGAGCAAGCCAGTGGAATAAAAAGAGTGAGCGAGCCAGTGGAATCGCAGCCTAAGGCTGCGATTCCACTGGCTCGCTCTTTAGGTCCACTCATGGCCCGCTCTTTTTTATTATCTTGAGCGCATAACAAGCGAGTGGTCTAATGGAATTGGTTACTGCGCTGTTGGTACGCTCTAAAAAGTGCCTATTTGCGCTTCTTTAGAAGAGCGCAGGACGTTGCGCTCATATCTGTTGTGTTTGATATGAGCGCAACTACATGACGCTTTTTATGCCTGTTTAAATAGTGGTCCAAGAGCGCAATGAGAGCGGACAAAGTGATTTACCATTGATTTCATAAGGAAACAAGCGCACCAGTAGAATTGCCCTGTGCTTATCTTGCGCTTATAATAAAAGCGGACAAAGAGCGAATGAAAGACACAATATAAAGAAGCAAGGCAAGAGCGAGCTATGAGCGCAGATGCAAGCGATCCTGTGGAAACGCACCTTAAGCATCTCATTCTTTGGAAATAAAAGTTGTCTTTTGTTTTTTGGGAGGGTGGTGGGGTGGTGGTGGGGGGGATGATAAGTTATTGTGAATATTTTAATGATTTGTTATATATGTATTTCTGTACATCTAGAAACAATTATGAGTATTATTTGTATCGCATTTCGGGAACATCTATAAAAGTGACTCACCCAATATCGCTTTCCTGTGGTTTGGGCAGCCTAGAATAGATACAACCAGCATTATCATATCGGAAGAATGAAGTTTGAAACCAACAATAGATCAACGCTATTATACAGGAATAAAATAGGTTTCGTTATTAATCATGACCAGTTCCAATTAGAAATAATATATTCATGTCAATTTAGTAATGGTATGCATGCGCAAGGTCATGTTTACATCAATAATATCTCATCAATTCATATCACATCATCAAATTAGCTCAGTGATCATTCGGTTATAACAATGCAATCAATCATGCATAAATTATTGATGAAGAAATTTACTCACAACTGATCGTTAAGACGCACATTGCTCAGCTTCAACTTTGTAAGCGCGTAGAACTGTTTAGTTGGATCGCCACTGGAAAATATATTCATTTTAGAATTATGATCTACTTAATTGGTTAGCATGCCAACAAATCCACTCCGAATTGGTTATAAAGATGATTAAACTGTATAAGAATACGAAAAGCCAGCTATCAAGAGAAAACATAGAGGCAGTTTGGAGAAACTCAAGGCTGTATACGCCTGAAATAAAATAAGATTGAAACCATTAAACCATTTCTTGAATTACCGTAAAGCCCGTAATTTTGCGGCCATTAAATTTCGCGATTGCATAATCTTTTATCGGCATTTACTTAAATAATAAACAATCTGCGCATAACCTCATTAAATAATACAGAGTTCGTTACTTTTAGAGTTATGTGTGGGTACTTAAATTATATACTCATATATAGTGTAATATAGCGGTCTGCTTCGAAGACAATGCTATTTCAATGTTAACTCCATTAATACGTCTCGACAACGCAGAAGACCAGTGGGGAAATACATAATATCCCTTTTCGGCAAGCAGACAGCTAAAACATTATCACAATGTAGGACGTAATATGAACAATGTTCAATCGAACCGGATTATCGTTGTACATATACCGCACCCGACAACTCTATCCACAGCAGTTATGGCCTTTGGTGCAATTCTATATCAAATAAACAGCGCATTGCCGAGGGACACAGGGGGATTGCTGATATGAAGGCAAAGAAAAGGGACCCATAGTCTTCTGGGATCACTGGGCATTCTTGGGCCAATAAATCCGGATTAACTCTCTTCACTGCCCATTCTATTCTTCTTATATCCACAAGAAACCGATCAAGCAGACTAAACAGCAAAGGCCTCAAGAACGAACGATACATAGCAGAGGTATGGAATGAATACATCGGAAAACCAGTAACGACAGCCTTTATGTATCTTTCACTTTGGCCCGTGTATATTCCACTTGTATCTGAAAGCTGTGTATTCAGTGGAATGAAAAATAATAAAGCTCTCCAGTAACATGGAACTGTGATAAGTGTTAACGATGCTGTTCACACATTAATTTGTTCTATTCCTATATCAGACTTGCAAGTAGCACAACCAAATTCAGACAGATTTAGCGATAATCAATAAGCTCACATACACACCTAATTTGGTAGAGGAGCTTTGCAAGCTATGACTTTGAATGAGTTGTACGACACCGCTAAGACACATTTTATACCATTATAATTTATGCATTCAAGCGTGCACCCAAAACACATGAATTTGGTGTATGCTGAGCAATGCTATATGGTGGGTGTACATGCTATTATGACGTAGATGGAGTGAATGCCTTTTATCAGGAGCAGTGGAAACCGCTCATAAGATTATTTATTAGCTGAGCCGTGGCACTCTTGATGCTCACAGACATACTCACCACAGGTAATACATGTATAATTTATATGGTTGAAAATGCAATCCTCAACACTTGCATTACGCTTTAGCACATCAAACAAACTTTGCAGAGCCCCCATGGATTACAAAGCAGTCTAGTCGATCCAGTCAGCAAACTGATACATAGAAATTAGAAGGGAGTCTATGGAGAAGCAGGATCCACTTAGATAGGATTGATATAATATAACACTATCACAATATTATTGTGATCAAATCACAATTACAATATTATTATGATAGTGTTTTGTATTTAGGGGTATTCTCTCTCTCGAGTAATATGCCGCAAAAAATCAACATAAGTATGATTTTATCTGTATGGATTCTGTTTTTCTATTGATTCCCTGAAAGAACTTCAATTCTATTCAGATGTTTATGACTATCCTCTTATTCCTAAGCACGATTATAAATTCACATTATACTAGATATCTATCATAGTGATAATTTTTTTTTATTCCAATTACAGGCCAAGTCATTAAATTACAATTACAATAGTTAATAAAATACGCATTTTGTCGTTCAACGACGATTATAATTATCATAATTACGATATAATAATATCAAAATCATGAGCAGGTTTAGTGGAACTACAGAGTGTGTGATGGGAGTAAAACACAACTTATTTACAGTCATTCTAATACAGGTGAACAACGAGATTGTTTGTATATCACAACCATACATGCCTATATTATGTGAAAATGTACGAGTGGTTGCATGGGAGTGTGGTTGGCAGTTCATACATCTCAGCGGTTTGGTGCAGTCACCTACTGTTGTTATATGACTCGAGGATTTTGCCATAACAGGAGCTTTATGCCAATGAGTATTAGTAATAATTATGCGGAGTATGCCAATAAAAAAAGCCGTCTCCCACCGGGTATTAAACCAGCTTAGGGTTGAAGTCGGCTTTTGTAACCGTACTTGAAAATATTAGCGCCATGGAAAATCAACCACGAGTTGGGGATGTCCCCGTTCCACCTCCACATACAAATCCTTATACATGCCCACTCAAAAGTTCCATTAAATGTATGAGAGACACTTGAAATAGAAACTATTTTAGATCTATGTTTTTAATTAAAATGTTAAGACAATTTTGGATTTTATTGTGAAATATTATCTTGGTTTTAATTTAGTTTTCTCTCTTCAGTTCACTGTATGTATATTGTAAGCGCTTTTTAACCAATTGCCATATCATTTCAGCATTTTCATACAACAAGGAAGTAAGTTACAAGAATGATGATTTGTTAGATGCTCTACCTTGTGTTGGCCTGTTTTTATTTCCATCAATAATTAATCACCTCCGTGTTAACAAGCGGTGTACACTGATTAGCTCTGGCCAGAACATTGGCTTGTAGGCTATTGGGGCGAGCAAGTTTGAATAATTTACGTGGGTTGTGTGTTAAAATCTGCTTGAACACGTTCATAAGACATAAGACACAAAAAGACAATCAGATGGATCATAATTCCCCTGAGATCATGGTGCAACATCGATGGTGAAGACAAGCTCTTGAAATTCATGATATAAAACACAACTCTGTTGCACATAATAGTTCTCACCCAAAATTGCCAGACCTTAAAGTATGTAAAAACAGGAAATGTCAGGGATCCATAGTGGTACAATATGGATGGCAGTATTCGCATAAGTTACTGTTGCACAAAAGCCTATGATGAAATGAAAATCAAAAAACCTCTCGCAATCTCTCCATAATTTTATCGATCCATAAATACAGCTTTCAGCCTGTCAATTGATTTTGGCCTGTATTTGCTTCCCATATTAGACGCCACTTGCTTTGTAGTATGAGGTTTAAATGTGATTGGGTCACGCCATGTTTGATTTTTAACTTCTGTTTCATATAACGATTGGAATTATGGGCTTGTGGAAGCATAGGTGTATCGACCAATAAAGTATATCGCACCTTGAGCATAGTCTGTATTGGGTGCTGACCTTTGCATTGATTGACTCAAGCTCTTAACACTTGGGGGCAAAAGTTGGACACCATTCTAATAGGGCATGCGTATGCATGAAGAGTTGGCAAGGACCTGTGTCATATTCTGCCTGTATCGAATTAAAACCGGCAGGTTGCCACTGTTTCTGGCTAAATTGTTTCCTAGAGCAAAGTATACTTTGGATATATATATAAAAATGTGCATGTTTTATGTAATAATTATCAAGCACATACACGTGGAATTCTTTTGCGATTTGGTTTTCAATTAACACCTACGGCCATTGTTAGCTAGTTAGAATAAGGAAATTAACTAAATCAAGTAGTAATTAATGGCATACATTGTTTTCAAACTAAGACGTTTTCCCCCGATGCATAAAACTCGAATACATTCTATCCGGGAGGTAGATGTTATTATATATACATCCCTGATTCGATGAGTTTCTGACTGCATTAAGCTTTAACTCCCGACGGCCTTTCTGGTTGTTTTGTTTACCCAAGTGTCAATACTACTCCACGTTGTTTGTACAATTATATTGTCGAGGTGTTAATGCTTATTTAAGTACGATGCACTGTGCAATTAGCTGTACACTTACGTGGACAAAGCTGGGGAAAATAATACTTTCTCTAATATTTCCCCTAATATGTATACTGAAGTCTAATGATAGAATAAACCTGACCATTGCACGCTAAAACGTAAATGTATACTGAAGTATGTGTTCTGGTTATTTTCCGTGTTCATTGCTCAGTTACATCAACAACAGGAATGCTGTTTTGTTGAATAGTAAACCCCTGTATTATAACTATTCATGATTGAAAGGGACAGGTTTATTTAAATTTTATATGATTGAAATTATTTCTTCAACTCAACTATCATGGGCCCGAATAATAGCGTCATGTTAACAAACTAAAATAATGCTCTGGTATTTTAAAAGGTGTAAATCGAGTAGAACATTTTCGACTTTGGATCTGTATTTCTAATTTGAAAATAAAAACATATTCACAAAGTTATGCATTTAGTTAAATCAGACATTTCGATTGGAGATATAGGCAATCTGTCTCCAATAACCGAATTTCCCAATAAGCGGATTATATAATATGCATAATTATATTAGCTTCATTAGTTTTTTTTATACTGTTCGGATCTTTGCCAACGCATCAGGAGTCGTGACATGCCCTACGTACGTTTAACAGTGAGCCCGATTAATGGCTAATTTGCCCAACTTATATCTGACACTAGTGCTAGATTATCTGATACCTCACTTCCATAATGTAGTTTAATGTCTCACCGTCTGCTAATCCCTGGATTACCTGGAGGATGGTAGATATTCCACTCTTTGTTTTGTGTGACTTAACTCAGGCCAATGATGTGGGATCTCCTTATTGTACACACCGTATACCAATTTATATCCAGTAACTTTAAATTGTTTATGTAGTATATATTTCTGAACTAAACACTGAATATATAATGATGCCGACAATTTCCATATATACTCTCGTTACATGTTTCAATTCAGGCCCGCACAATGGTGATATGAAAGTAAGATTGGGAAACCTCATGAAAAATAAATCTACTAAAAAGTCATGTGAACTTGGTTACCTCCAACAGTGCACTCCTCTCCAGCTCTCTACAGACTTTATCAAGTACTATGGAATCCCAAGTTACTTATAATAAGTACTTGACATTTGACAATAAACACTTTATTACTGTCTGGATCACTTTATAGACCCATCCATTTGAAGTCTTTGATTACAGATAATGTACGGTTTATTGTCTGAATACCACCTGGAAGAATTACTTTAGCTATAGTGTCTCCCAGGATATATAGTTAATGCCATACAGACGAATGCGGATGAATAACTAATTATTGAATCAGACCATCCGCGTATGAAGATAATTCCACTGATAATCCTAAACAATCTTTGTCAAATCATTTATTGTAATCAATTATCAATATTTGGAATAAAGGAATTCTCGGACGTTAATATCATGAACAAATCTTACAGAGACATCGATATGACATTGTATGAAATAGGCATTGACATGACATTGTACAAAAAGTTATGCGATGCGAATCTGGTGAAGGATATACTATAAACGGTGTAATGGTTAATAAACTAGTTCAACCTCCGTAAAATAAATAGTAGAATATATGGTAGTGATAATGATGATAATAATGCGATCGGTTGAACTCGATAGATACTTCATATGTAACAGTTCTGCTATTATTACCTGTAGTGCCATGTTGGTGTCTTGGGTGCCCATAGGTTAACTTTAGGTTTCTCCAACAATTTCCCAGTACCCCATTCTGGTGGTTCTTGTGGATTGTAGTTTGGTTCCGAATGAGGAAACAGTTCTAGAGAAGTCATATTTACTTAGCAAAAGAAGTATGACAACAAATGGTAACTTTCCTTAATCGCCGTCCACTCTATGACACTGTGTGTTAAAGGACTTCCAATGCCTTATCAAGTATATTTCACCTTTAAGAACCGCAAACCCCTCTTTCCGGAAGGGTGGTCAAGGCCCCCTGTTGTGGCAGAAAGTGGGCCTCTTTCGTCGGAGCGTGCCGAACAGACAAAGGGGTAATGAGCTCCTAATACTGATTGTTTTCTCAGGGTGTCAGGCTACCTTGCTCTACCATGCTAGAGCCTTTGCAGGTACACGACCCAGGAGACCAATGCCATTGCCTAGGAGTGGTCGTCATGGAGCACCCGAGCATAAACAGCTAGCTAGGCTCGCTGCGTGTTCGGAAACTACTCGTAGACGTCTACAATACGAGTAGCCTACCTACCAAAATGATAACGGTACATGCACATGTACACTGTCACTGTGCCTAGAAATTGCTAGAGATATCCGTCATATGTTATTTTAAGCGCTGGATTGACCATGGATATTTAACTCCCGAAGAAAATATAAATGACCCGTGGACAGATTAACAGTTTGCATTATTTAATTTAGAAGAAACTATTTTTCTTTCACCGGAAAACATTATGGCATGTCGTAAGGCGTGAACTTTATTTGTCACTCCCAGGGAAGTAAAACTATAAAAGCTGTGAATGCCAAACAGGACGTCGCGCGTCTTAAACTAGACAAGGCGCCATCTTTCGATACTTTAACAAATGCCAGAAATCATACTTTCATATGCAGATGAATATAAACATTTTAATATAGACCATAGAATAAATGAATAAACCATAGAAAATCATAACACAGGGTTTTATTCCATCCCATTAAGGAAACATCAATTATATACAACCCGCCCCCCCCCTAGTATAACACGATCATTTCTCACCTTCAAGATTAATATAGACTCGTCTATCAATATTCTCGAAAGATAACGGATAGTATACATTATTTGTTAAGGGTATTGCAGGGTAACGGAACGATATTCAAGAGGACATCCTCTGATGCAACCCGTGGGTCCATATAATATTATTTGATACATACGCGCCACATTGCCATACATACGGTAAGACTTTAATTAGATGTATCTTATTGATTTTCACAGTTGGTATACCATTAATACATTTACAACATCGTTGAGCGACTGTATTAGTGTATATATTTAGACCATTATAAAATTATTATACAGACCAGGAGCTGGGGTAATACCATAGGGATTGCAGTAATGAAGGTAACGAGGGACCAGATCCAAAGTTGGGGATGAGTAGCACTGTTCGGCCTTATCCCAACTTGCTAATGATACCTTATCATGTATTGTGCCGATCCAAACTCTGCGTGCCAATAATTGCTCTAATATTATTGATACATTAGCGGTCGGTGCTACGCGAAACCCATGTCCAGGCCTGGGCTTCAGATAGGCTATATTCCCGAACTTACCTCATCTAAGGAGGTTAATGTAACATTGATATTTTCATCAAGGCAATATGAGAGGAACCCTGCATTATTGAAGAAGTGATTCTAAATATCGATGTATATGTTTCGAAAGTTCCTAGAGGATAGGAAATTATCGTATATTTTCCGGAGGCGGGAGGAGGGCGATTGTTATAATATAGGTATAAGGTTGGTAAAGATGCCTATACATCATAATAACTTAAAATATGTTTGTGATTTACAGGGTTCAAGTATTTGATTGTCAAAGCATGGCTAATAAAGTAAAATTAGATGGAAATGACAAATCTTAAATTGGATCCACAATACAACGATGATAACTCGTTGATCTGTCACTATAGCATGTTAGCTGTTTTGAAATGTATTTATAACAATATGATTGTTCTAAATGGATTAACAAAAAATGCATAGAGAAAACCATGTATGAGCAAACTGTATTATAGTTGCATTCACCAACATTTTATGTTGATATACACACACATGCAAAGATTAAGGAAGGAGCACAAAATTGCCACCTAGTGGAAAGTAAGAAAACGAAATTCTGGTTCCGAAAACAACAGAAGGAATCATTAATTTTTATGATTTGTGATTTCACTTTGCTCTATACAATCTCCACATCGGAAACTATATCTATCCCTGTCCCTGAAGAAATGATGCTGTTATATGAAGGTTTGTCTATCTTGGCTATTGAATAGTTGTAGAAATATTATATAGAAATAAGAAGACCAATGCTAACAATTACAAATGTCCCATAGTACGGACGAAAAATATCAAAACGCAATTAATTTAATAGTATGTTTATTTACATAATTCTAGCGAGCTAAAACGATGATGAAATTGAAAAAAATGCGGAAGAAGGTGATGTAAACACCACCGCCACGTCCAAACACTGCCCCCAACATCGTTGCAGAGAAGGTTGCCTACAATCTACATACAACTGGATGGATCTGTACAAAATATTGCTGGAATAAGGAAGGAGTGTAATTATAGTAAAACTCATCCCTTTAAGTCAAATCGTCAGCTCCAAAGTAACTGTAACTTCTTCACTGAGTAGGTACTTGACCGTTTTTTTAGTGTCCGACAGATGGTTCATCATTATCGTGTCTCTATCTAAAGATTAACTTTTGTACGGTCAGTACGGTTTCACGCATTTACCACAAATTAAACTGATAAATATACACGACGGGCCAGAACATTACAAGATTTGTATCAAGTGGTACCGGCTTTCATTATTCTTAGCTATACCATGAAATCGAGATCGCATTTGAATTGGAAGTATACTTGTAGTATGGAATTGAAAATCACAGTCTTGATATACATAACAATGGTAGGTAGGCGTCAGACTACCAGTAAATGGCGAAAATAATGCATCAGTCGGACAATTGATCTGACAAGGACTTATGTTCTGAAGATCGTTCTGAAGATCGGCCAACAATGGTCGATCACTGTCCAGCCCAAGCATTGTTCTATACATCCCATTTCGCCAATTATTTCAATTAGGGATGTAATAAAAAGTTCTGTTTCACCATGTCTACTGTCGTTATATCTTTGCGAGTATTTTTCGTGACATTGCTAATCCAACATGACATGTCATTATTGAATGAGTATAAAGAAAGGAGAAATGTAGAATTCTGTTCACCTATGGGGAAGAAATTCCTAACTAAGCACTCGGAAACATTCCAATAAAGAAGATCGTCCAGCGATACAGGAGACATAGTTTGCCTTTCCTAGGTCTTTCACATCCAGACATGTTGCAGATGGTTAATATTTTCACCATGAGTAATCCCTACCCTTTGAACACAATATGTTTTTGTCGAACACAGACTAAGTAGTGATGATCTATTTTATAGAAGAAAAATCAGGAACTCCTTTTAATCAGGTCAGCCGGCAGAACACCATCTTCTAATGTTGGTTTCGATCCTGGGATTATGATTAAAATAACAATGTAAGCCACAATCGTGCCTAGCAGGAAGATCCAAAAGAGTAGTCTGTCTACCACAGTGGCAATTGTTTGCCATTCTACCACCATCTCCTTGCGCGACATCAGCGCCATCTCTTTTTGGCAACTGTCTATTATATGGTTGGATATAGTCTGCTGTTTCCGCCATCGGTGTTCTGCCGCTGACATCGCACTAGCGGCAGCACTTGCACCTTCCGTAGCCGAGCTGTAATCTTCCTCATTTCCTGTTAAAAATCCAGTTTCATCGTCCGCAATATAAACTGGCCGCGATCTATTGTTCGTTTCTTTGAATTCATCGTGAATTTTACAGCGCTCTTGTTCAGTAGAGATGCCACTTGGAGCGCTTTTGTCTCGCGGTAACCACACCGGTTCTACCAAGGCATGATCCGGGTCGTCTGAAGAGGACATTCCTGCGTTTTGAACACCGGAAACGGAAGGTTGTCTGCCATTACGCGTCCTCTGCACCAGAGCCTCATGGGGACTGTTGTAAGAGTTACTTGTATGTGGCTGAAAAGTCGCCCCAGGATCCAATTTAGTGAATCTTTTGGACAAATCGTCAAGGTCGCTTTCACTGGCTGAAAATGCCATTGAGGGACTGCCTTTCATGTTTAATAAGGGATCGTCTTGGCACTGTCTTGTCTGTTCAGACATTTGTCCCTGTAGACGTTGGTAGCTATGAGGTTCACAGTTGTATCTAGCCTCTTCCTCCCCCGACTGTAAACAAGAGAACATTATATAGAGATATAGTGTTGGGTAATATACATGTATTATAGTTCAACATAACCTACATGGTGACAGTCATACATTTTTAAATGTCTTTTAATTTCTTATTTTCCCCAATTACCAAATACAGAAGAAACTTCAATTAAAACAGACCCACGCCATCACATGTTTTTATTGGTCATGAAGCAACTTTTATTAAAGAACGTTATATTTGAGAAGAAACTTCTATTAAAACTGACCCACGTCATCTTAAGTTTTTATTGCATGCTCATGAAGCAGCCTTTTATTAAAGAAAGTGATATTTAAGCAGATATCTAAAAAAACCCATCTTCTTTGTCACAATCAAATAGCTTCAAATCAGATTTGACAATGGAAAATATTACCAATCTGATGGTTTGGGCGAGACGATCAATATCATGGGACATTCTCAGCATTTTGCAGATCCAATCAAGCACTACAACTTTTAACCACTTTGGCGCACGGCGAGCCTTGGAGCCTCGGTTGTATACGTTAATCACCAAGACGGCCATGACTACTGACAATGATGTCATTGTCATAACGGTGGTTAAGTAAATTCCTGAAAGTACGAAGATGAAGGGCTTTTGAATAGTAATTTCGCAATATGAGGATTTTTATAATCATAATATTAAAATCAGTTCCACAAGTACCAAACTACATAAATGTGAACAAAGTTATGATATAGACAATTTCTTGGAAACCTTTCTAACGAGTATGCATTCATCTCTGTAAATTACCACACGGAAAGCAACACAACTTATGACATTTTTGTCATGTTTCGTGCACGTTTCTAATATGTTAATTTGGCCTTCAAATTTGAAACATTTGGAATCTAGGCAGAACACGAATAAAGTTGAGTGAAACATGTGCGCTTATAAATACCGAATACCAGAGGTACTTGATGTCACTCACCTATGAGTGGAACTGACTCTGACGTAGCAGGTACTTCTTCTGCGATGAGTAACATGAACATGGAAAAAGCGAGAAACACTGATAATCCTAGACTGATTTTCTCTCCGCACGTCGTTGGCAACCAGAACGTTAGAAGAGTCAGTACAGAGAGCATGATGCAAGGAACTATGATATTGAAGATGTAAAAAAACGTCCTACGTCTAATATGTAAAGTGTAAGTTAAGTCTGGATGAGGCTCCGAGCAGCAAGCATATTTCCTCACACCTTTTTTAAAGCTAATTGACAGCAATTCCCATTCGCTGTTGTCGATGTAGTAACGCAGGTCTACATCTTGTATTGAGCTTTCGAAGTCCATCCATTCACCGGAGTAAATCCACGAACCAAACCGTAGTATACACTTCTGGTCGTCGAATGGGAAATATGTAATATCAACTTTACATGAAGATTTGAGTTTAACTGGTACTGGCCACAGTACTGTTCCTGTCCAATTCAATGAAACATATACTCCTTGCATGAATCCAGTTGATCCATCATCAGCGCTGAAATATAAAAGAAAATAGACTTTAAAGTGGTACTGTACCGTTGAACGAGCTATTTGAACATTTCTTCAGTACTCTGCTTTTTATGGAGAAGCGACAGTTGTTGACTTCTGAAGATTGATCGATTTTCTATATCGCACACCCCCACAGTTTACTATGAGAATGCTGATAAGGAACTCTTCAATGCACTTTTGCCTGAGTGGAATAATAACAAGCAGATAAACGTGCACTTTATGTTGCACCCTTAGGAATTACTTACTTGTTAAAGATAAACGTATCTGGCAACCAGACATATGCAGCAGGAACTCGGAGAGATTTTATACCATTGTACTCATCCATATTCCACTTTAGGTTCTCGTCCTCCCACGTCTGGAATAAATGCAAATTCAATCATCGGATGCTAGTTTTTGAATGACAGACTTATATTGCATTGTTACGTTTCCACATAACAGAAAGAGTGTATCCTGCTAAAATCATTCTCAACCAAGGTCAATGATTCATGCTCTTCAGTCATAAGTCAATTTAAAGAATTTGACTGAACAAAAATTAAACGGGCTTGTTATACTCTTCCCGTCATTTTGTCTGTTTACATAGAATACACTCTTTGAACCGAGTCTAAATAATTATCCTAATGAAGGGTATCTAATCAAAGAAACTTGAAGCTAAAAGGTACCAAATTACACAAGAATAGTATCAGCGAGTCTCAAACACGCAACCGTGCGGTGATGTGCTTGCATTATCAGAATAACGAGTACTGCATGGAAATAGGTTCGTGACGGGGAGAATTGCGCCGGAAGAGTCAAATGTGCATAGCCATAGACTTTTCGGAACTAGAGCCGGATAAACATACCTGCATGGGAGTATAGGTTTAAGTAATAAACTACTCTTTATACCGTAATATGATATACATACTTTCCATGATTCACGGTAAAAAAGACACTGACGTACCTGATCGATGAATACATTAGTGGTAAGCACCTGCTTTCGTTCATCCTACAAACAACATAAAAGGACAAGGTTAAGAGCAGATGAGATTAGAGGATTAACGAGGGGATGAGAAGCGAAAACAGGTAGGTAAATTGATGCAGGTGGAGGCACCTATAGTATAAGATGTAAGGGCAATCCAGATGAGGGGATGCATGTGGCAAAAGAGATCCTGTCCCATGCAGCTCTGAAATCATTAATTAACTTGTGTTTCAAATATGGAACCTTGCCAGAAATTGCAATAATTCATACTTAAAATATGTTTGGGCAAACAAGAGGTCCGTTAACTGACCTGCAATGATTCAGGGGTATTTTCGCCCCCTGGAAGGATGTACTACATAACCCGCTTTCCAAAAATGGCTTGATGAATTAGGATATTGGTTATGGGATATTGTTTCAAGGATGTAATAAAAAGGTGTTCTAAAAATATTACTCAACTCGGTATTCCCCGGGTTTGGGACAGTATATGGATTGGCTCTGCTTGGGGCTGTACTCTCGGCACCCACCAAGTTCACATAACGCTCCAAACAAGGAAACTACGTCGTTGACTATTACTTAATTAGTCTCAAGCGTACATAAGGAAGAGTGATCAT
Source organism: Sthenelais limicola (assembly GCA_942159475.1). Classification (NCBI taxonomy): domain Eukaryota; kingdom Metazoa; phylum Annelida; class Polychaeta; order Phyllodocida; family Sigalionidae; genus Sthenelais; species Sthenelais limicola. The sequence goes on along the minus strand of OW804095.1, from coordinate 63,077,158 downwards.
CTAATTCATATGAATCATAGAAATGTAGTCATGTCAGGAGTGTATAGCCTACATCTATATTTCCATTTTGTTAGGCCGCCTTTCCCAACTTACTCCTAACACAGAAAATTGAAATATTGGATTGAAATTAAAGTGTTGACAGTATAACGTCTCTCATGATATTATAGATAATAATACATTAATGTCTATTCAATTCCTCTTTTTAAAGGGAAAAAATGCCAGGTGAACAACGAGATGAACTGTTCTTAAAATCAAGAACGTCTCTTAATTTAGCATCCATTCAATTTGGGTATAGATATAAATGAAGCCATTAAGTACATTGATTTGTTTTTTGACATGACAATGGCATTCGGATTAAAGATCTCTGTCTTTTTGAAATTCAGAATTATCAACCTTTCCCAGCAATGACCTTCTCAATTTTGTTTCTATGGCACGCAATGACAGATAGACTAACAGAAGGTCAACTAATAAGTAATCTGGAGTGTCTGCAATACCCATCAGCGTAGACCGCTCCATTCCTTGTTGCTATCACAAATCAGACATCTCTTCAAAGGTAGAAATAGCAGCAAAACTTCGGAAGGGCGGTGAAAAAGGCAATTTGTTTTTTGACACACCTCGTTGCTATAGGCTTAAATGAGGAATGGAGTATAACTGCGATTTTGCTTTGCCTAAGTAGTTATCGGAATAGAGAGGCTATGAACCGCATCTCAAGACAGATAATCTTTTTCTCACCTCAAGACTGAGTGGACTAGTCAGTGTGAGGATTTGTACAAAATGACGGTTGGAATAACTTACTAGATCTATAATTTGGTTTAGGGTGAGTTTGAAGCTGACAAGGATGGTTCTTGAAGCATTCATGACCGGACGCACTGAGCTCTCATAACCCATCATCAGGCGTTCGTAGAGACGTTGTTCATCAGGAACTCGCTGCTTCCGTTTCTCGCCATCTGCAAATGGAGGCACGTGTTTGAAATGACGCGTTTAGAAGCCAGCCGAGGCGGTGAAAATAAAATAGCTGACCGAGAACCCAGCCCTACATGCTAGGAAACTGTTGATAAAACCAATGATATAAAATATATTCCTGTGTCCAGATTGCTGTGGCAATGCCTTTTCTTATTCGTTCAAATAAAGGGGGCATTTTCCCTTCATGTCATAATATTGTGTGGGTTGGAATAATTAAGATGATTGTGGCAGAATGCAATTCACCAACGTTTTCGGTAATCCTTCAGGAGCAAGGGAATGAACATCATGTGTCAATTTCAGATGAGTCACATGTTTATTACCTGATGTTGTGTTTTTTTGTGAAAAACATGCGCTGTATAGTTTTTTTGATCTATTGTAAGCATAAAAGTAATCATGGCAAGCAAAATGCACACAGGTATACGGCGTCAGAGGGAGAAAGGAGTGAAGAAAAGAATTCTTCCACACAATTCCAAATACAAAGTGTAGAAATGTCATGGGTAAAGATTGGTAGCAGCATTAATTCAAGACCCTCCCTCTGTCGATATTAGTAGGACAGCATTGGAAATACAATTGAATGCAATCGTATATAATAGGATATTTCTATGTGGAAGATTTCTAAATGGAAAGTACTGAAGAAGTAAAACGATATTAAGGACAAAATATCAAAACACAATATACGTTACGAACCACTGGTGATCAACTTCATTGTTCAGATTATTATGCTACGAAAGGCCTAGTGTTCATGACATCGGTTGAGCAATTCATTAGTTTTTTTCCCGAGTAACTAGGGGAGAATGTGTTATTTTTTTGTTGCCATTCAAGCATACAACTAATTAAACTTTAGTTCTTCTAGATGTACATATTGTATACTGCTGACTTCGATTGCTCTAATTTAGTATCAGATAAATACCATGAGTTTCAGTCATCATGTCTGTTTGGCTCACGTTATCCGGCACAGGCTGGGCACCTGAATAATTTTCCATTAAGGGTTCCACGGTGGTGGAGTTCAGCAAGTCAGGTCTGGTGAAATCCATACTAGAAAGGTGGCATTCTGAAAGGACGTGAAGGGTCAAAGGAAAACAAGTTATTGCATAAGAAGCCAAGGGTATTCTAAGGATAACCAAGGGACACAAATGTTAAGTACATAAACATGCTGAGAAAAACAAAACTCAAGATGACTGACAAACATATTCTTGAAAAGGTGAAAGACCCATGTCATGTATGTTGCTTTGTGTTCACGACTCATTCCATCATTCGCATGCATGCTTTTCATAATATACAGACTAGAAATATATTTCATTCTTAAAATGTACAGAATGTGATGTGTGATAAGGACAGCAGCTAATTTATGGACAGAAATTCTTCCAAATGAGACCGTTTCCATATCTATTCATAAACTAACGGCGTGTATTTCCAATGGTAAAATATTTTTTATTTGGTTAGAGATCATGCTATAATCGGGTACGTATCATTTTATTTTCGTTTTACATTCTGGATGAATATGAACAGTATTATGGAAAGATAGCAATATGTAAGGAAAAGAGAGAATCATTGAAACATCATCCTCCGGAGACTTTCCCAAACCACTTTCCCACGTATTGGATCACGCTTTCTAGAGAAATGACACAGACCCTGTCAAGGAAATTGAGTCACTGTGGGCTTTTAACGCCTGGATTGAATATGACCGAGTCCTGATTAGGTTGACTAGTTGGAAAGCTGGGAAGTGATATTGATTTCTGGGGTGATTTCGTCTTATTACATGCCAGAGAGTCAGGGTTAAATGAGACGAAAGTTTTCTGCCAGTTCGGGGTGCCGAGAGAGAAAAACCCCGATGAGATGAAGCACACCCTTCCTTTCATGCCATGTGCATGTTTAAACGATGGCCAACTGTTTTCCTTGTGCACTGCATACATGTGGAAACCAGGAAAAAATATAATAGCATATTACAGTATAATACAGATAATTGATGTAAGAAACTATTAAAAAAGAGAAACTACTTAGCTTCATCCTATTCTTATCGAATGTGAATAATGAATGCTCTGACAGACTTTTAGAACCATGCACTGTCCTCGGGCTGTAGGTTGTTATTCATGAACTTTGGTATTTGGCGAGGTCTAAAATTCTGTAGTTTTGATTATCATTCCTACATTCACTTATTATCTCACAACATCGATCTCTTTCGTGCACATATCCCCAAACAGGTTATTGAAAAAATGATGACAATGAAAGTGAATACCTGAAATAAAAAGCATAGAATTCGCTCTGTAGGTTAACAGCAGAATGGGAGTAGTACTGACTACAGTTGCTCCAACTCAGTTTGTTTGAAAAGGCACACTCCAATCTATTGCCCGGAGCACCAGGGTAAACAATATGACACCATCCAATCAGGCCGCATACCAAGTCGAATTTCAGTTCATTGTCTGCACCCATCAGACATGATACCCAAAGGATTTGATCATAACTCAAATAGAAAACATCAAGCGGTTATTTTGCCGATGTGTCCTAAATGATAAGCTTTAGCATAAAAAAGAACAGCCCACTCATTTCTAAACCCCTAGGGAATATTGCGTGATGTTTCTAAACACAAATCTTCTCCAGGGAAAACAAGGTTTATGTTTTCATGCTGACAATAAATTTGAGTGCAGCTATAGAGGCAATGGAAACAGAAAATAGAAGGTTCCTTTCAGGGTTTCCAGATACAACTGGCCATTTCTTAGAATACATACGGAACCTCTTCTGATTACGGTGTACTCTTATGAGCTCAAGTTTGAATTGCATAAAAATACTTACAACGAATAAGTGAATAAAAGAACATTAAACTTTCGACCCAACGGCCGCGTTCTTCTATCGCATGGCGCAAACATCCACACTATTCAAATAAAGACAGCTACAGGGTGTAAATGGCAAAAACGCTTTCGGAACGCGCGATTAAAACTATTATTATACGTCCCAAGGTGATTGGAGATTAGGTCCCAAGGTGATTACATACGTAGGATTACTTTTGTTCTTACCTGCACGTCTATAAGTAGAATGGGGTTGAAAAAGATGATACATACCCAGTCCAATTTTTAATAAAGAAGGATTTTTTCGGTGTTTAGAAAAAAATAAATCTAATCGAATAATGTTTCCTGCATATGGGGATTTGTTAGTCCTACACTGGTTTATAAATAACAGAATTGACCAGACCGTATAATTTGAGTTGGGCATATAATCCTGTTAGGAATATTTTTATCCACGATTTGTTAAATAACAAAAACCGCCGCCGTATATTCTGAGAGCCATCATCCATGCAGTTATATGGCCCATGGAAATGATGGTGTTACCTCAACCAACTGTGTGGATATGCTGAGTCATTAATTGGAAACTAAAATAAGATATGGAGGTGAAATGCGTTTCCAAGGCCAGGACTAAACACAGGAACATATTATAGGCATACATACCTGTAACTATTACGATGAGCAGGATGACATATGTCATGCAGATGAATCTCCAGAGTTCCAACGGGCACGCCATTACTGCAAAGAAAAAAATCATAAAGAATTATCGTCCGGAAGAATACATTCTTATCGATAGCAATATGTGTAAATCATTGAAACTCTTCCCTGATATATCTTTTTTGCACCATTGAGTCGTGTATTTGCGATTGTTACAATGTATGATTAGCTTATTCTGATCCAAAAATCTAAAACAACTAGCATAAATCTGTCCCACAAAATACCAAATCTATACAAAGATGCTTGAACATGACATTCCTTGTGTGTCTGTCTTGTGGGAGCAAAATGCTTAAAATCAAAGAAGAGGAGAGTTTTGACCGGCGGCTCATATAAAAGCGGTGGTCTAGCCTTGGGAATTCCACTTCTGTAGTGTCAAGAAATCGAAAGAACAGTAGCCATTGTTATAAAAAATACTCTGCACCAAAATGTTCCAGGGACCAAATTTCCATTAAGACACATCTAGATGCACCCTCCAGAGGCAGTGACCTTGATGACGAATGAGGGTATATATATTAACCTCGCTTTTAGACGGTAGCAAACCGTGAGGTTTTCATTTTCTGCATTGAAAGGCGAGTGAGTGCCTATATAGACGTTTTCCATTCCTGGTGTTGGGTGAAAGAGAGGCGCTAGCGGGATTTTAGAGGAAAAGCAGTCAAGACTTCAGGCGGAAACAGGAAAATGGATCGGCAGAATCATCGGTCTTCGAGCCCCGGACGCCACAGGCACTCGAGAAAGCTGTTACGGGCAAAATAGCTTTAAACCCAACATCTGCGTAGGACTGCCGCCGTGTATATTATATAGAAACTTAGATCAATCGAATACGAATTCTCGTATAGAAGCAATATAGATCAAGCCCTAGGGAACCTTTGAGGCCAATGCAATACGTTGTTTAGAAAATGAAATGCTTGACTAAAAACACAAAACGTGTTTCGTTGCAGCATATCCAAATGCATCAAATATTCAAAGCTGTACGCTACAGTAAGCCCTACACAGCCTTTATTAGTATGCCATATTGCCAATCGCGTCGTGGAAAAACACTCATGTACTGTTAAATGGTACGTATACTATATTATAATATAAGTTAATGAATTAATAATGAAAGACTGATTTAATTATTTTGTTAGTACGGCATGGGATAGATAAATGACAGAGACCGATGTGTGCATTGCTTGTACCAGTGGAAAAATGAAAACTTGGAAGACATAGTGAATGTATTGACGATTCAATAAAAATCATTATTACATGCAAACCAAAACCAAAATACCCTGTCATGGTTTTAGTATTAGAGAGAATTATATTTCCTCAGCTGAATACAGAGACATGGCAAGTGCATGTGGATTCAATGAACGTCGTCTGGCTGCGACCACCAAAGGCATCTGGATTGTTTCATCGCGATTCATGGGACGAATACGTCATTGTTTGCTGCACAAGAATACAATCCGAAAAGAAAACTGGAACAGCTTCTTGTTTTCATTTCATATAATAATGTTATATATTTACTGGTTTGAGTTTATTCAGAGCTGTCATTAGACTATTTCCATGTGCTCTAGGCCAAAAATGTAGCAAGGACCGGTGTCCTTTAGAAGTATTTGTGGTAATTATTGATGATATGAGATTAAGCAAGTTGGATGAAAAAATATATTCCCATAGCCTGGCCCTCCATTGATAAGCATTCATGAGGCAACGATGCATGCAAGCAAACAAAAATGAGCAGCGCTTGGTTCTATTCAGCAGGCAGGCAAGGCCATAGCAGCTTCCAGCTACATACCATTTATTATTGCTGTAGTTATTATATAGTGTACAGAGTGAGTCTACCCCGTGGCTCCTACAGTAAGTTTAAAACAATTTGAATTCACATATGATATCATTGATTGGTTCTAATATCTTGAATACACCCATGGAAATGGTCTGCTGGTTTGTCCCAGGTTACAAATGTCCCAGATTACGAATGATGAACAGATGGATTGACACGGCAAGGAGAAACATAAGATGCATGAAAGTCTGTATAGGGTATACATATTATTATTGAACATTATTCAGCACAAACAGTATGCATACACTAGAGCAATATTCTCACTCCAGCTGACAAAGGAGTTATGCTGCTGGTTTGTCCCAGGTTACACCTCATCGAAAGATTATATTTGTACGTATTTTCCTACGTAGGGTGGGTGATAGTTTCAGTCCTGACGATTTTCCGTTACTTCTTGTGACTTTTGACATATTTACGGAGAAATGATTTTATCAATGGCATTACACTTGGTAAAGTAACCTCGAACAGAGACATAGTTAGATCCTGACGATCCACCGAATGCTCTGCATGAATATTGCTATATCGAAAATGGAAGAAGACTTCAAGGTACAGTGGACGGTTACTTTACCCATCCAAGTTTTTAAAAACATGAATGAAATGACCAGAAGAGAAATAGCCTTGCACAATCAGTAGTCTATATTTTGGATGGTAGACTGCCTGAATCCATGCATGTATGTACAGCCTTGTAATGCGTTGTCTAAAATGACGTAGAGGGGAATTCCAGACCGCAAACCGTGGCTAATGGCACATAAAATATATACTTGTTCTGCATAGGTCCTACTTCGGTGCACATAGGCATCGCTGCATCCCCAATAAATCAAAAGGGTGAGTGAGTGAGATTGGTTGCTATACGCCCTTATCAACACATTTAATATGGTTATATCAAGGGCGGGAGAGCTGAGAGGGATGCAGTTTATGATCATACCCAGGAAATAGAGATAGAGAAGAAGGGAGAGAGAGAGACAGAGAAAAGAGACAGAAAGGCACTTTATGGGATGATACCATTGATTGATTAACATTTATAGTGATACATAATTTGAATACTGTGACAAAAGACTCCTATGAAGATAGATACAGTCTGGAGAGTTACAGTTGCAATCATTATTTTAATAAAATAACTGGATGCGATGGAAAGAAATTGGGTTAAATAGCGTTACCAGCAACACTAAACAAAGTCGTTTCATGATATAATGTTATATATACTGGCTAGGCCAGGCATTTATATCATTTATAAGAAATGAGACGTTGATTGGCATCTTACTACAAATTTAACTGGTGAGGAAATTAGGCAGGTTGGCGCAGATATATATACTGAATTTAAACCGCCTATTAAACTTCATGCGCAGTTGTTATGTCTTTATTTAACTTCTATTTGGTTAACTTTTTTTCTTAGATAAAGGGGCTTATGTGAACAACTAAATGGACCAGTAATTATATCTATTCCAGAAAAATAAGAAAAATAGAAATCATTTACTGGTTTGAGTTTATTCAGAGCTGACATTAGACTATTTCCATGTGCTCTAGGCCAAAAATGCAGCATAATGTATAATGTAAATTACAAATGCATAATGTAAAATTAATGTAAAATTTTGACCACAAGATAAAATAACAAGATAAAATACATAGTATATTGTAATAAATCTATCATAGTGTAGACAGGCAATGCATACAGACAAAGAGGAAAAAGAAAGGTTTCCCTATTCTTTAGCTGCAGCAATCTATTGCTGTAAAGTTTTCTTGAAGTTTGTATGGGTAGCAAAAAGTAATAGTATAGTGCGGGAACACTAATGAGTGCATCATATATAATGTCGATTAACTCAATAACCTGGGTGATTTAGGCGCGTTCCGTTTAAAACCACACATTTCTTTTCTCGATTGAATAAAATTGTCTTGGTTGAATAAAAGCTATTAGAGAATACAGCCAGGGACAAAAGAAGAAAACGACGACCCAGCTGCAAATAAGACGAATGACACCGCAGCAATTATGCCTCGCAAAGAGATTACTTCAGGATATTCATTATTAGGCCTGCAGAATGGACATACTGTATGTGTACTCTGAATTTGCACTAAGTTTGAATTTGGACATGATTGGGGTTTACCCTCAAAATGCATCTTTGTATACGCAAAGTCCCTACTATTTCACCTTCGAGTAGAAAAGAAGAGTCTGGCCCCGAGGGACTTAATCTTCTTTATCAGTATACTAGCGCACACTTCTTCCAAGAGTCGAAAGCCTTCCAAGGAAGCTTTCTTTCTTTGTGGGTCCGCCTTTGAAAGAGCTGAAAAGGAGGGTGAATATGACTCACCAACAGCAGGCCTATTCGCAGCACCATCCCAATAGAATGTCTGGTAGAAACCAGGCAAGAGAGGTTTATTTCATTGAAATTAGAATATACCAGGTTTTAGACCGAGTATATAATGGTTCTATACATATTGTCGGGCTTGCAGTGACACACTAGTCTATACTTTAAATATTCAACGGGCGTTCCTCCGTAAAACGCCTAAGGTCATGCTCATCAACTTCCCATCCGTTGGTGAATATATTCTGCCTATATGTAGACGTAAAGGAACATTAGAAAGGACCTTATTCCCTCGGCTCTGAGACGGTAATCGAGTTGTGACAAAAACACTCTCCAGTCTTGTATTCCGTGATCTATTATGGGCCGTTATTTTAACGCAATTCAAGAACAAAGGCTTAAACTACATCTGAGTTAATTGTCCAACAGCAGTGGAACACAATCCAATAACCAGGAAAGCCCTTGATCCTCGGACAATAATGAGAAAGTATTCTCATATATCTAGAATATGTCCCCAGCTCCCACGCAATATATGTGCCTTCTTAGCTTAGGCATACGTCCGAGCGTTTCTCAGGGGGATATGTTGTACCGAAACTTCTAAATAAAAAGGATGAACTATGTTTGCCCTCTGGAAATTATTTCATCTATACACTATTCAGCAAGACTCCTTTTGATAACAATATATAAATATCATGACTTATGTCACCATAGCAAACACTATATCCTTCTCTACAATCTTTCACATAATCCATAACTGGCAAAACCCCCATAGCACGTGAATAGTCATTTTATCTTAAGATACCGTAAACCTGTCAAACCTTGCCACCCTTTGCTCAACAATAAGATAAACAAACATGTATATGGGAATGGGAAAACATAGCATGTAAGTCACTATACTTTAAAATCCACCATAGCGATATGGTATTAAGTGAGAATATAACGAGCATTTGATCTAGGGATACCCACACACTGGTTCAGAGAGAGGTAATAAAGTTGAGATTTATAGACATATTCAGCCTGTTTGCAATATATCTTCCTGTGTACTAAAGCACCATGAATAAACGGTGTGACTCCTCAGAAGTGAAAGGTAATTCCCCTTGGAGCCAGTTCCTACCAAGTCGAATTATGGTTCTTTTGAGGACCTTTGAGGCAAGAATGCAATGAAAACTAATTATATCAAATAAGGTATGGTATATTATTGGAATATACTAAAGAAATGGAGGCCTCTACGAAATATAACGAAGATATTCACCACACCATGGCTTTTTTCTGTCAACATATAACTCAATTTAATTGTAAGTTGTATTCCTCTCATAACGATTTGAGATACATGAACATAAATACTTAAACCCCATTGCTCACGGCATGGAAGGTCTATGAAGGCCTGTTGATTATATTCGGCAATTTAAGCATCAGTAGATGTCTGTTATTGACATTTGGGCATTAAACTAAAGAAATGTAGGTACACCGGGCTCCTAGGATACACACGTACCGGTACATATCGATTGTCAGCAGTAACGCTCGGACGTGTGGAGAAATGTACTTCTCTGATTTTCTTCTCTCTTCCCACAAATACTGGGAAGTTAATTGTTTAAATCATTCATTGGCTCCTTTACACCGCATACATAATGAACATGGGGTAGAATTGATAGACAGTGATAGTGGCTCCCATCTCATCTTATTAACATCCATCCTTGGCGCCCACACAGGAACATTTTCTTTTGGTTAGAAAGCCGGGTGTACTTAGGAACCTGCCAACTCTCTAGGTCATTGTTTTATCCATCCCTTTCTTCTTCTGGATCAGTCATCTGTAAAGCTTTGGCAACAAGTTGTAGTCATTGCATTGACAGCCTTGTTCGCTTGCCAACGAGACAGTAGCAGGAGGTCGTATACCCAATGTAACATGGTAAGAAAATTACATTCCTCACCTTCCCAGATACAGCCCTACTGTTTGATCGTAAAGGTGAGAGATCAGCCTAATTTAAAAAAGATTAGTTCGGGGTTGTATGTTTCGAAATTACTCTCAAAATTACCTTTTTATTTCGCTTGAATTATGTTTAAACCCAGAGATTCATTGCAAATCCGAAGTAATAGTGGTAGAATTATATGATGTTAAATCAATCACTTCGGCCAAAGCACGTACGTCAACTCTATTGATCTTTCATTAATTTGATACTTTAACATAAACCAGAGCAAGCTACAATAAGGCATGCGCTACTACATGCCTTACTAAGCAAAACATGCTTCACTAACTCATACAAAATTACAGATTTATTTTTTTTAACTGCCCCACACGTTTAATTGATTTACTACTGCCCTCTGACGGGTAGTCAAAGTGCAGTCAGAACGAGGTGCAGTTTTTATTCTTTATATACTGGCATAGTACAGAACTATGTGTCCATCGTCTACGGTCTAGGCTACCAGGTTCGATAATTCTGTAAATGATGAATTCTCTACTCGAAACTTACTGCAATTTGTGAAGTAAAGGACCCAAAGCATAAACAACCTTTATCTTGAATGTTTAAATCACCCAAGTAGCACATTGGTTCATTCTCTTAGAGAGGTGCCATAAGCCAGCTAGAACAGACATCTAATCAATTGCATATTCCACCTTGTTGAGGTATGTATGTATCTTCACATCAACAGGTGGGTTCCCGTTGCTAGAATAGATTTGCTGGTGGCAAAATCATAAATGAACGACATCATTAGTTTTTTCTGCTAAAAAGTCAAACACTGGGTCTGTTTGATGAGTTGCCTAGTAACTCAAAATGCACCCAGTTGGTTTATAAGATATATGAAAATATACGAAAACTATTAATGAGAACAGAGCCTTAAATTACACAATCATATACTATCCCTAGAGCACACAGTGCGCTTTGTTTAAATACATTAGGATAGCAATTAAACGCAAAGAAATGTAATAAAAAGGAAGGTAGAAAGAACTTATTTCTGCGTTCCTACAACCTTATATAAATTTTGCCGAATTTTCTTTTAGTCCATTCATTAATTAAGTAGTAGTCTTTTATCATAACAGGCTTACATCCAGTTGCCTGTTTATATGTATCTACCTGGACGTTATGAATATCTCAACATATGAAATATTTGTGTAATCATCAGCCTGACAAATGAATGCCATATAAATGTCTTACATACACAAGCCTGCAGCTTTCCATCTCAAGATGCAAGGGGGTAGTTTAAGTCCATGCGAAAATGATACTGGAAGCAGTGCAACCATATCGCAAGGCTATGTTCCTAAGGTTCTTGCCTCTTTCATGTCATGTTGAGTTATGTGGTGTATGGGCTTCACCTTTTAGAAGGGGCTAACCCTACCATGTTGCACAGGTGAACACAAAATATTCTTTCCTCGAAGAATGTTGATAACACTGATAGCTGCTTCATTTACTATCTGCTTTGTGGCATACGGGTGAGAGATAATTTGATTCGGCCTTGAGTAAAATGGGGTATGTCATAATCATCATGCTTCTCTTCTGTTCTAGGTCTTTTGTATCTGTAATCTTTATGCCTGGAAATGCCTTTCTATTTGCCAATTAGAAAAGATGCAACTAGAAACAAGTCTGTAATCATCGTTATGTGTATTGGTTCTAAGAGCTTACTCTGAGATTGGTTAGATATCTTTGGCAATTGCTCAGAGTAAATCTCTTTGAAGGCTTTGCTTTTCCACGATTCATTGTCCATTTCTGCAAATCTTTCCCCAAAATTCGCTGCCTCATATGTCTACACTACTGTACATTTAACTAGAAGAACCCTCAGGCAAATGGTCTCGTGATCTGGCTCATCTCGTCGTTAACGAGCTTCGTGCAACAGCTCCCATGAGACCATTTATCGCAGAGCCTACTACTGCATCCCACGTGGTTTACAGATAACATCACAACAGTCTGAGGGAACTAACCCAACACAGTTAAAAGCTGCCACAAAGCACCCGATATATTCCACAGGTATCTTACATTCTTAAAGTTTGCAAAGTTGGTTTAACAGGGAGTTCAAGGGCCAACAGGCGCCCCCAGACAGTAACACGTCATAACGAGGCTGTATAATGATGTATTCGGGTTGTGTAGGCGGTTGTGTATACCTTGTTCGTGGGCTGAATGCACCTGGCGGTTACCATATATCCTTTAAACCGATCGATGGATGGTATTTAGGATTCTGCAAGGGTATCAGGAATAATTATAATATTTTACACAGATCTTAAACTAAGGTCTACCCTAATTGGAAATGAAATGCCCACAGCAGCCCGGGATGAAATCTTAACTTCATGAATGGCAAAGGTATGCATTCCCATGTCCATTTGGACATGTTTCTTTTAATTATTAGTTCACCACTGAAATAGATGTCTGTGGATTGGGAATTGCCAACAAACATACAACGCCTCCCTGTATGACCTTTTACAATGAAAGCCACAAACAAGATATCATTGTAAATCATTCAATTCTTTACTATATCAAAGGCAGATGTGATCGCTCAAATCCTCAATTCATTTTTTTACTTGACCCGATATTTTCTCAGACAGAATCTGTCATATGTATTGCAATAATGGCCTAACCCACCATGCTTAACCTGTTCAATGCCAGATGTTTTATTTTGAAGGTGGCAAGTTCAACCACCAGTCTGAATTCCAAATACCGAGCTTGGTTTCCGGTCTTGAGCGATCTTACTGGTTAGAGTTCAAGTAGTACAATTGAATCTCACTGATTTTGTTCTCCATCGTAGCCGGTAGGCATAGGGAATTGTGTACATTTTTAATATAAATCCCGCCTACACGGAGGCATGTCTACATTGATCATGAAAGACACTTTATTCATATTAAAGAAACACAAATATAACATTTGCATCCTTTACTATATAATGCATTACGTAACAATAATAATTATATATACCACGTTATGTGATGGTATGATAGTGTGGCAGATTCCATTTAAAAGCTGCGTGGTATCTGCAAAATGAATCAAAATATAAATTGTAATATTCAAGAATTAGGGTTGTGCCTGTAAGTAATTATTTCTATGTTTGTACTTTGAATATAATGGCGAAATATTGGACCAAATAAACATAACTAGAGTGATGTTCTATTTTGAAATTGAATTGAATGAATTACCCATACAATGCACTAAATCACTAACGGTGTACAAATTGCTCGATATTCATGGGCCCTATGCGTTTGCTACAAATCTGCTTTAATAATGTGTATGGGACCTCGGATATAAAAGACGATAAAAATCGATACATTTTTGGATTCCATTTAATCCTAGAATCATTCGTTCATAGGAACACATACCATTCACAGTCATACCAATATTTCTTTTTGAGCCTCTGATTATAATTCTCGGAACAGTGTCGTTAGTTGTGCAGGGATTTATTGAAATACCGAGGCACGCGCCCACCTGTATCCCTCCATCTGCTCAGCTTGTAAAGTAGCAAACCAGTTCGGCAGGAGACCAGACTTGTGATTGACAATTGAATCGCCTGTCTAGTTTATCATAGCCCTTGCCTTCACCGTGTTTCATTGGCTTGGTGGAGCCTGATAGGGAAGATTGATTAGGCTCCTGTTGAGTGCAGGCCTTGGTTCAGGGAACTACAAAAGTAGCTGCTCTGTCTAGGTATCGTGAGCAGCAGCGACTTCACGCAGCTTCGCAGTGAAGGAATGTGTAATGTATGATGTTTTATAACACCATTCGGGGGTAAAGGTCTCAAATGATTAATTAATTAAATTCCAATATTGAGTACGTACGAACAATTCAACCAAAGAGTCAATGTTATATGATCAGACATTTCTATTAAGCTTTTCTATAGTGATGCGATAAATAATACAAGGGAAATGAAATGAAGGATTATTTATGACGCTTTTGGTGACAATATTAAAACCGCAAATTTGAATATTCAGGAAAAGACTGCCTTTATCTGTAGTGATAAATCAAGATGAAAAGACCTAAGAGTGACCTTTGCTTCACCATGTAAGACGAATTCCGGGTATGTTAATACAGTAAATACAGCTCGGTCTTCAAAATCCATGTGTCAGACGGTTCTCAAGATGATACGTCCAATACCTGGAGGGTATACGGTACCCTCCTCCAAGCAATGTTGGCAATGTACCTACGACATCTTGACCAGACACGCGTTCATTAATAATTTCATATCTGCCATGCATATAGTTACCAATCAAGACAGGCTGGAAAAGGGATAAACCTTCTCGTAATGGTAACGCAGGTCTTCCATACTTGTCTGGCTCAGAAGAAGAATGAAGTTTGGTATCACAGTATTCCTTTCGATGATAGCGAAAGAAAAAAGATCAAATCGTTGGCTGTACCAAACACCATCGTTTATAGTAGGAGAGATATAGACCAGTGCACATTGGTTAGCCAGAATTTAGTGGGTATTTCTGTGAATAGTTCACATGGTTTATCATCGGGTTACGTTTCTGGAATATGAAATTATCCTTATTAAATCCGCCATTACACAAAAAATGGAATGGATTCTTACGTGTCAAAATGCTTTTATCTCTGCTGATGGCGAGATTGGATCTAACACCATCATTACATTCAGAAAGTAGCCTGAAAGGCATTTCGTCCTAGTTAGTATTTTTAGTTTAGATTCCCACTTGAAAATAACCAATAAAGAATAAGAGCCAAATAATCCAAAGCACCAAAGTCAGAGCCAATGATATAGATCCTCTGCTGCTTTCCATTCCCAATCCTCACAAGTTCCTCTTTATTTGTACCACACTTCCTTCTTTCCTTTTGCGGAGAGAAAATCTCTCGTGATCCGAGTATACATGGAGTTAAGCTAAGAAGAACATCGTATTGCAAGCAGATAGTTTCGTTCACTTTAAATGTAGATAATTATTAATAGATGAACAAGGAAACAATATTCATTAAACGTTATTATGCTTACCGAATTTCAACATGGAAGTCCAGAAGGGAGTCATAGCATAGCAAATCTGTAATTGTAACCTTTTGTCTTTTGATTTAAACATGTTCTAGAATATTATTGAGTCCAACTTTGTTTGCGTGTTTCTTTCGTCGACATGTACTGTGTAGTACCTATACCATCATTTGATTTAACCGTTATATCTCTCTCAATCGTGGAGGAGTCAAAGCCATTCATACTTCCATATCATTTGATATATTCCATAGGCATTACGAAGCAGCAATGGTCATAGTAAATTATAGTACATCACTAAGTTCTAGAACAAGATGCTTTATTATCGTTTGATACGGTAATAATTGACACGGAGAGGTTCAATCTCAGCAATTCAATCGAAAGCCAATTACGACTTTTCTATAGATTGACCGCAGTCTCGTATTTCGATATACTATTTCAGCATAAAATCTCCGTATTGGATTAAATTAAATCCTGTGTTTTGTAATATGAAGTAAAGTCGTAAGCAAGGTGTAGTATATACTATTTTTCGCCACTCACGCGGTTCATATTGGAGAGATACACCCATGCATCTTGGGGCAAGTCTCTATGGTGCTTTTTTCTTTCTGTGCTAAGACATCGCAGACGGAAATTTATTGGAATCCACTCATATTGGAAGATACCAACTCCCAAGAGGTTGTTTGGCAATGCCAAAGTCCTACGTATGTTAAGAAATGAATTAGGTGGTGGGTAGCAGGGTGATTTGGATGGCTGAAAGGAATGCCCAAATCACCATGAAGTAGTTATTGGAATATCATGTAATACATCTTCCAGATAACCAGAACTGGTGGTTTCATGGCCAGATTTAATTTGCTTTGGCATGGGTTGTTCCTTCTGCCTATAGAAGGTATAGAGTTATAATAACACATGCAAGTTGCCCATCATTTAATAGTGATAAATATCATGTTATCAAGAGGTGTGCATCCGATATAGCTACAAAATGTCATGCTTGTCGGAGTATAGTTCAAAACAGAATTATCTTAAATTGCGATGATTATCAATGCATAGGATCAGCAAATTGGCGTTCACGCAGTAAGATTCATTTGTTCTAAGCTGATTAAATATATACATGTATTGATCGAGAAATACAACCTCTGATGAAGATAGTGTTTTTAGTCCCAAAACCAGCCATCAATATGCCCATAAAAGCAAACGTTTCCCAGACTGCTCCCTCTTCACGTGTTGCATTGGTGACTTGAAGGCTCTTGGAGCATGAACTCAGGTCTACTACTAGTTGTAATACAATATTGTGGGCGCCCAATGTTGCAGACCATCAGTACTACGATGGTCCATATATGCATTTGACCTTTGTAACCTTATAAGGTCATGGTTGTATTTTCAGGTACGTATGTTCCAATGGCAGTGTTTTATCTACCGAATGTATACACATGTGTGACATACTCCACATTTCTGACTAGATATATTATAATAAATCTCGAGAAAGTGTGTAGATGTGTTTGTATTCATGAACGTAAATCCCGAGAAGCTACATGTTGTCAAAATGCTGATGAAAGAATATCAGTTTGCGTCCAAACAGTGAATGATCAGGGGCTGTTAACTGCTGAGTCAGTCAAGATAATTGGCCTATGTAATTACTCCTCTTGACATATTGCTGGTGCACTGTTTGTGCGTAATCCCTCAGCGATAAACTAACATAGCCTCAGTTCCCTTATAATAGACATACACTGAGATGAAACTGTATGATATCTTCATTCCTAGAAGTATCCAATTTACTTGCAAATAATTCCAAACACATTAAGTACTACATATACTACTACCACTCCTTGCGCTTGTAGCTCTAACATGCACATTAATAGGTAATCAAGTGAAGCATCCAATCAATAATAAACTTGTTAAAACAAGAAAAAGGCGTACGACTTTTTGGCATCCGCCACTACGCTCAAAATCTGAGAAAATAGGTGTCCAGAACTCAGTTCATGTCCAACTTTTACATGTGGGCAATAATACCACCCGGACTTACATCAAGTACTAATGAAGGTCAGTTCCATGAAACCAGATCTTCTGTCGCTGGCAGGAACATCTGGCCATACTTCTACCTAAACCTTGACAATTGGGGATACTTTGTGAACATAATCTTCTTTTCTCAATTGCTCCGCTAATTGGCTTAAACAGACTGTCAGTTGAAATGGTTTGGTGACGATAGCTATTATAGAGGGTAACAAACGTGAATATTGCACGAGTTGTGTAGCAATGAGTGCACAATTCTGAGTGAGTGAAACCAGCGAGTATAGTTAACTGTTTTATTATATGCTTTTATATAAACAGAAAACGGCTTTAGTCATAAAGTTTATGTTTGGCCGTAAACTTGATAAAAAACACATTGGTTGCCATGACTACCACCCGTAAATCACTAGTGACATACGCACCGTGCATAACTCACTCTAGATACGTTGTTCTCAGAGCAATGCGTATATATAATAAATTACATTAATGATATTGTCGGCACTACTTAGCAGTGAAATGTTATATATAATCTTCTATCAGCCTATAATTTTAAATATATCCTCCTCCCACTTTTCCATAATGAACATTATTCTTAATTTTATCTGGTAAGAAGTGCGCGCCATTCAGTAAGTAGTATACGAAGTAAGGAGATAAGAACAGTAGACACTTTGCATCTTCGCTTGATGGAATGAGTCATAAAACTTCTCATATGACAAAGCTTACCGAGAATAATTATTTCATCTTGCTTATTTAGGCTCCAGTTGTGGGAGAAGAGATCCTGACGGCCTCACCCTTCATAGTAATCGTCAGTCGTGGTGTTCATTGTGATAAGATTATATGCCGTGATCTCAAAATATTTACCAAATGTCACATGAATATATTTCCATAAGTTGTAATAAAATTAGCAGAGAGTTTATGTTTCATGATATTTGAAATATCTTCCACATGTACTGTAACCCTGCATAGTAATAATTCAATAGCAAAACATAATAATGTCCCAGTGTACTATCTCAGATTTTACGCCACCCTCTCATACATTATTAGTGCCAGCGAAATGTTCATTGCATCAGCGTCTTAGTTCTAATTGTTACGAGGCTATGCACATAGATTGGCAGAAAGCGAGTAAGTCCTGATTGCTGTGGCATCACTTCAGGGGACAGAAGGGCAGAGGGAAATCCGACCAGCATAACCGATTAATCTATAATGGATTAGCCGGGCGGCAATGATCCAATATCTTGTAACGTTACCCATCTATATCTCATAAACCCCCAACTCCTCCGGGGATACATTCTGATGAAGGTAATTTTCGTCGAGACGTGTCACATGTTGCCATGCTTCATAAAGCAGTCACCAGTTTATTCCAAGTGTTTCGAGTAAATCTGATTTACAGTGGCATTTAAGCACAGGGTTCACTGAGGAACGTCCACAGACACCCACTAGTAAATACTTTGTATTCCTGGTTATGACCCAAATAATATCACTATGACTGTCTTGAATAATATTACTATGACAGTATTATTGATGAACGATCTAACCTAAATTCTAGGGCTCGAGGGAAAGTGCATTTGCAAATTTATGTATAAACCAGGCAATGTAAAGATTTGGGAACTTTAGTAGCAATGATTTGTGTTCACGAAAATATAACTTACCCATATATAGTAAGGATCTGGCAAAGGACTGCCCTCATTGAGCTTTAGTAGATCATATAAAACATTCTGTGGGAATTAGGCACCCAATATTATACCGTTATAAGATAATATTTAATTGCAGGATAGGAAAATATAATACTTCAATATTGAAGGAGGTTTTATTAGAATATTGGAGTGCGTTTGACTCTCTTGCTGAGCCAACAATCCATAATGCCGACTCCCACCTACGCATCCTAATACGCCAGATCTCAGAGAAGGATTGGGATCACGCGTCTCCAGGGTTTTCTGCTCTAGGGGAGGCTTCGTGTGTGGTGTGGCAAAGACATCAATTTTTGTGCCATCAGTTCAGGCCAAGGCATCCAAGGATTGGTTCAGGAGGGAGTGTATGTGGGCTAGTAATTGACCTAGTTGCAGGAATTAATTACTGTCCTCATTATACAGTCACAGAGCATAGTTTCTGTGGAATTTGTATTATTTCATACAAGTGACAAATTTGGTATCTGAATTCCACATTTTATTTGACAAAAGGAATTACTCGGGGAATTCGATTCCTCCCCCCATTTGTATCAGCAATAGAGAGAGTCATGAGAGGCTCTTCTGCTACATTAACTCGCTCCTGCTGACCACTCAACTCTTGGTGAATCCCGACTGGTGTGTCAATGTTTGTGCAGACGCTTCAGAGACTGTCTAATTTAGACACGAGATGCATAGTTCCATCGCCAACACGCAACAAATTGTAGTTGAGGGTTTTTACGGGCAGGGTCGTGGCTTCACCAACTTGTATCACGCTGTTTCGAGCTGTGCTTCATAATTTACATAATAATATCTAAAAAGATGATACTAGGATAAAAATAGCATGCCATGGACGGGTTTATTTATAAATTTAATATTGATGCTGTCCATGTGCAGAGAACAAACAAATACCCACTAGGTCTATTTAACGCATATTACTACAAACCTACTGTGTTGTCGCATTAGTAGCCTCTCAATGTAGAAATATCATATGTACAGCTTTATAACCTAAAAATAAAATCTTAAAAAAAACCCGCATGAATGTTCAAGGTTATCTGGCTTGATTCAAAGCCATTCGTCTATAAATCTCCTCATCTGAGTTATAGATCTAAATAATTAATTAATAAGTTATTGTTACCTGGGGAACTCGGAAGTAGATAATTCAAGATTGATCGTTGATTGCGCAGAAATAAAATTATCAAAATCAAAAGCATCTCTAAATTATCCATGTCCATGTATATTATGATACTACGAACTCCAAACATTACTAGTTAATGGGATCCAAATTTATTTTCATCATACCTTCTTTAAAAGCCTCTACGATGCTGAGGTAGTCCTGCGTCCCACTCGGTAAACTGTCTAAGATTAAAGGACGAAATGTATTGGAAGCAACAATATACGTACACAACCATACGCCATAAATATATCTGTCCATAAGCCATTGCTAATCCAGGCCCCATGCAGAATAACTGATGCTGGTTCTCCCCCGGAAGTGACACGTATCTATCCTATCTGACCTTGCTGATGTCGGCGGCCCGACTTTTTGGTCAGCTAACGAGCACTCAATGAAAGCGCCTCACACAATGCGTTAGGAGAGGCAATAATGATTGATGCGTCTCCCTCCCCAGTCACGGCTACATACATCGGTGCCTGCCCGGTATTTCAGTTCACGGAGCCAACGTTACGGATCTATACCTTCTCTCATGCTCATACACATATAATGCATGATTCCTCGACAGGTACTTTCACGATGGTAGCATATATGTATTGCTTGATGGATGGTTCTAGTGCTTGACATTGATTGAAGAAGAATGAAAGTATTGGAGGCATTCTACAATGCTTGAATGCAGGCTCCGCATTTTACTCTCTATGCTAGCAATCTCAGCGATTGTACGAATAAATCAGTCGTCTTCAAATCTACTACCAAAGGGCTTCCGAAAAGGGGTTCTGTAAAATATTTAGATTCGGACTGTATACAAACGCAAATTATAAGTGCCAAAGAGGGGGTTTTGATATAGAGTGTTAAGAAGTGTTATATATGTCCAGAAAACCCGATTAATAAAAAATCACTTATAGTAACGAGATCGCATATAGCAGTAGCATTGGATGATATAGATTCATTTCTTTGTTTTGTGATGTAAATCAATACATAAAAGTATACAATACAGCTTTGGTAAGGTCACGAACCAATATTACTCGATTCCAGAAGGCTACATGAACATCACAGCACCCCTTCAGAGGATAGAGACACGAAAAAAACTTTGCCTGTGGCTTTGGCAAGGAACTGTAGGGAAAAGGTTTGATTTTGATCTCCGATTCCAAAGAGTAGCTGGAACGGAAAATGGTATGGTGGCTTCCTTGTGACTGAGGGCCACAACTGGAGCTGTAAGTCGCAAAGGATTCTCTGCACAAGCACACCATGTTAGTTTGAAAATCATTTCCTTGCTTTGAGACTGAGTCTTGGCCCCAGTGGGGGAATGACATCAATTTTTGCTCATCCACCAGATCACAACCCAAGTGCAATGAGGCTGAGTAAAAGATAAGACTAAAACTCTCTCTGATGCTATAAGTTCCTGAATCCCCGAGGGAATGGCATTGTATTTTGTGAGGATTCAGCATATCTAAGCTCGGTGAAGTACTCGTGTCCAAATCCATTATCTATTACCGATATGTCTATATTAAAGGTCTTTGGAGATTTGATTTACTGGATAAACTTTCATTTCATATCATATCCACAAAATTGTCTATTGGGCACCGCAAGAAAACTTCTCTAAGGGATATTGCGTCTTACTATAATAATGTTTAAATATGTTTATTGGCCTGAAATGAAATAATAATGAAAAGAATTATACAGGCGACAGAGCTCCGTATTCGAACTAACAATCTAGTCCTGTATGGGTGCTACAGATGGTATAGAGATATTATGATGCGTTTTAATTGTACCTATGGGAGAAGTATATCGCACACATATTATACCATGCTGTGTCACCCAATGCTTTTTACAAAAGATGCAGAGGCGGGGCAATATCTGTTTTAAATTAAGGTAGTCCTGATTAGATAACACTACAAAATGGATTCACTAATGGAAATATACGATCAATTATGGTAATAAATTCTCTTTATCTTTCCAAAACATTTCTGCTCATTAGGCCTTTAGTCAGTCACATGGGGGGCAGAACAGTTATAATTCATTAGGGCCTTAATCTAGACTGACATAAAATATGTAACTTGCTGAATGAATGCCTCGCTGGATATTCATGGTTGACATTCATTGCTGTAGCCCAGTTTGTAATGACCCAGAAGTTCCAGAGATGAATGGAAATAATCGGGAGATGGCTCTAGGCCACCTCTTTGCAAACGTCCTACAAAATCACCCGTCGGGATGGGACTTTAATTGAATCATTCAGAAAGTTCCGATGATTGCTTCGATGCACTCACTCCACCATTGTATATGAATGTACACTTCCAAGACTCATTACTATTGGGAGTCTACAGTGCACCGTTGCATTCTCGTGTGGTATCTATATCTAGTCATCGTTGTAAGTCTTGTCTACAGGTTAGCACTAGCATAATTCAAAGGCTCCCCTGCTGGAGCCCCCAACGGCCTGAGCTATTTCGGGATTAGTCTCGCTTTATCGCCACAACCATGAAAAGCCCGGAGATGGATGTAAGCATGAAAGTGTATGAAACCTACAGCGTCGGGATTCATGTTTTAAGTGAATAATACTTTTGGAAAACATGTATTCTGTCCAATGCCATACATATCGATCTGAACGCATGCCATATAATTTATTATTTGCAATCCGACTGATTGATCTGCAATCGACCAGGTTCTAAAGATGGAACATAATATACCTGTCATTGACCCCCATTTAGATGTCGGCAGGGTTCTGACTTGTCTCAGAATCCCTGCCGTTAGAGAGGGTCTTTATTGCTTCAAAGGTTTTGGCTTAAAGAGTGTCACCCCTTAAGGCCTGTGTCCACTAAGCCAATTCTCATGCGATCCTCATGGAATGTAGTGGAACATCGCATGAGAATCGGCTTAGTGGACTAGGGCCTTTAGGCGATCAGAGTGCAATCACGCGGTATTTTCTTGAATGGGAACATCGTAGCTGTAGTGTTAAAATGGTTCAACATGAATACACCTCATTCAAAGCTGCATCACTCGAATACTCATAGTTTAGACATATAATGCTGTACTAACATAGCGACGAAGCCTGCTGCGAACATTAAGATGTCAACTGGAGATGAGGTCTGACACTATATCATTTTTTAAATTCGCCCTGGTATTTCATGTTATAGATGTGCTTGTGTGGTCCCGAAACCGACGGCGGCGACAAACCTATGATATAATAAACATAGTGTGGTGCGCGGCTCTGGATTGGCATTTGCTAAACCAGAGCCGGGGCTACACGGCTGTCATACGAGTCCCGCAATTAAGTGTGTAGTAGCCGTGCTGGTCGCGGCTGTGGTGGGTTGGACCGGTAGAGGTCGTAGTGTTTCGGTGGTCTACATTTTAAACTTTTTTATTGCTGTGTGATACTACTTATTCTATGTGTTTACTGTTATTACTTTCTTATACACCCATTGTGTATGCACACTTGAATGATGTCCATTTGATATGATGAACTATTACTGTTGTTGTTCTCTTGAGAGCAGCCCGGGTGTGGAAAGTTGATATTAAATACGGAAGCTGGCGAGGTCCATTAGATCCTGTTGTTGTCTTTGTCTTTACTCGATAGATTAAGTCTCATAGTCGCTTAAGGCCGTCGATCGGACACTACAATTTGGTGCCGTGACCAATTGGATTTTTGCTAGCGGAGTGAGACCTGTCTGGAACCATTGGTTGCCTCTAACGGGGAAAGCCAATGGAGCCGGAAGGGCCTGGAGCTCGGTCCTCCACTGGAGGGCCGGGTAACCTGTTGGCGGTTGACCAGTTTTTGGAACAGACGAATCAAACGATTCAAGATTTGGAATATAGACTGGCTCAGTCGAAATTGAATTTAGATGAAGTAGATCGCTCAGACCAGACTCATGTTGAACCAAGGGTGAAGGTAAGAGCGAGCATAGAAGCTGATACCTCAAGCGGTGATGATGATTCATGGAAAATGGCAAAGAATCAGAATCATGCTGGTCTGAAGGTTACTTTGAGGAGAAAGACAGCCACGCTTCCCCGTAGTGCCATGAAAAACGGACCACGTGTAGAAGATATTGGTATAGATATAGATGAAGATATTGACGATGAGTTTGTACATGGGAAATTGCCGCCTATGACTCCCATTAACACGGCAGATATTGGTACTTTGCAGTCTGAATGGACGCAAGATCGTGTAAGAAATAGGCGCATGACCTATGACAAGATGGATAGGCTCATCGCGAACCAGGTGAGTTCCTTGGACTTGATGAGTGATTCGGTAATGGAGTCTGCTAGGAAAGGGAAAAATGCCCAGGAAAAAGCGGCTAAGGCAGAATCGGATTTGGCTTTATCAAGGCAAGAGGAAAATCGCTTAAGGTCGGTGATTCAGGATC
Source organism: Sthenelais limicola (assembly GCA_942159475.1). NCBI lineage: Eukaryota > Metazoa > Annelida > Polychaeta > Phyllodocida > Sigalionidae > Sthenelais > Sthenelais limicola. The sequence continues at coordinate 63,052,509 of OW804095.1, read as the reverse complement.
AGAGCGAGAAACTCATATCTTTAGAGGCAAGACGTGCGTGGGAGCACAAAAATAATGACAGGATGAAAAGAAATATGGAAGAACTCCATAGCCGCTTGGATTTTCAAGTCCCTCCTCGTAGGTCTAGAGGAATTGCTTTTGCTGATGAGCTGGATAAGGTTAGTACTCCGATTCAGACGAATCCGGGTGGGATCTCGAATGAATCGTATACTCGAATCATGAATGAGTTGCCAGATTTTGACCAAAGGAAGGAAAAATCTGGTAATGATGAAATGATTCAGCCTGATTACATGTCAGCCGCGCCAGATGCACCAACTGGCGGGCGGGCGTTTAAAGGTGATAGGAGGAGTGCTTTAGAAGCTGCGCGTGGTTTGCGCGCTTCTGGTCCTAATCCAGTTGGTTATGGGATTATGGGTGCTGTAAGGCGATCTTTGCCGGCTAACATAGATAGAATTAGGCGGTCAATAGATCCAGCCGCGGGTTACTTACCTGAGGCTAAGGGGCCTGCATTTGGTGTGCCTAAGTTCAAACTGACTAAGCCAATGCGTAATCCTAGAACTGTGAACTTCCCGGAATGGGATGGTAGAGAGGATTGGCGTGATTATCAAAGACGCACGGTAATGATAGCACGTTCAAACAATTGGGACGATGAAACCTATAAAATACAACTGCTAACCGGAGTAGGTAAGCAGCTGCCGCAGGCTATGATGCTGGAGCCGGATGATTTCTCGGTAGATGACCTTTTGCAGATGCTTCAATATGACTATCAAGCGGAGAAATCCGATAAGACGCGGAAGAGGGAATTCTTCAACTGTAGACAGGATCCTGGGCAGAGTCCGGCTGCTTTTAGCCAGAACATTAGCTTGAGGGCAGTACATGCCATCGGTGAATGGGATGGCACGTTGCATGAAATGGCGGTAAAGATATTTCTTGATGGGTTGTTGGATGAAGGCATGGCACACTATGTTGCGCTGCAGGAGCCAACCAATATAGTTTGTGCTGCAGCAGCCGCAACTCGATATAGAGATGTATTTGGTACCAGTGGTATTTCTCGCACGTCGTCACACTCACACTCGTTCTCAAGCGGGGCGGGTGTGGCAACAGTAACTACTGTGACTAAATCAGAACAGGAATGGGATGAGAAAGAGTTGGCTGAATTTCAAGCTTTCAGAGCTTGGCAGAAAAAGCCACGGCCGTAGGCAGAGGCGCTGCCATTGCCAGCTCCTGAAGTGAGTGACAGTGGTAAGAAAACTCCTTTTGATAGAAGGAGTAGGAGAACACCTGGAACTCCTCGGAAATGTTATTATTGTCAGGAGGAGGGACATATGTGGGCTGACTGTACAAAGCAGAAGACACATGTTAAGACCATGGATGATTTCCATACTTGTACTGCGGCTATAGAGGAAAAATTGGCTTTGCTGTTAAACAGGGTCAGATCTTCTTAAGCGGTGAACAGAAGGTCGTGACTAATAGCATCCACACCGCATCGTTGATAAATCAAGTTAGTAAACCAGACGGACCCGATGCTCTTGTGCCCCTTTGTCAGCCTGGGGACGCCTATGGAAATGGTGATGAGGGAAATGGATTGCACTGGAGCAGCGGTGGTGGCGCGGCTGGGCACGCCACATGCTCGGTGATGTTTGTGAATGAAGGAGATCCTGAGTATGTATGCTTGCCTGGACAAATTCTTAAAGTTGAATGGGGAGAAGATGCCCGGGTGGTGAGTAAAGTGATGGTGTGTGACTTGCGTGATTTTGAGATTTGTGTTTCAGACCGCAATCGTCCGCTTGTGGCTGAGCGCATGTATGCAGATGTGACTTTAGTGAATGTGACTGGTCAATTCCTTATTGACTGGGGGGCGCAATGTACGCTGGTGAAAAAGCATGTATATGATGAACTCTCAGTCAGGCCGTCATTGATGCCATATGGGGTGACGTGCTATGCGGGAACTGGTCATAATCTGAAGACACATGGGTGTGTGCGACTCGCGCTGGGGTTGGGAGGTGCTTGGTATGCTCTCAACTGCCTGGTGGTAAGTGGTTTGGTTGGAGCGGAGGCTGGTATCTTGGGGATGGATTTTATCTATCTCCACAAATGTAATTCTGACTGGTCTGGTTTATTCACCCTCGAGGCAGGTGAACAGTCGATAATGTGCAGGGCATTGCAAAGTGGGCCTATGTCAAGGAGCAACTGTGAGAGTATTTTCATAGATGCTTTCTCCACTATTTGTAGTGGCATTGGCCCAATGTCCCCGAATGAAGACATGTTCTTTGAACCAGATGAGGCGGAGTTGGGATGTTATGTTGCAGGGAGTTTATTGGTGGTTGCTGGCGACCGATATAATTGCACGCTGTCTGTATACAATCCCACTAGCTCTCCTGTACTGATCGAACTACAGACAGCAAGAGGAGAAGATTTTTTGAATGATAATTCTCCTATTGTTGATGTGGAGATGTTGGAACCGGAGGTTCCAATGCCGCCAGTGGATGAATGTCCACTAGCGAAGTTGGTGAGAGGGTCTGATTTGTCAAAGGCGGAAGATATAATTAGACTGCTTTGGCAGTATAAACATTGCTTCAGGTTGCCGGGTGAAACACTGGGGCACACTAATAAAGTGCGTCATGTTATTGACACAGGAGATGCTGTGCCTATTAAAATTGTGTATAGACGCCTGCCTCGCGCGCGTCGAGAAGCTGCTGAGAAACAGATTCAAGACATGCTCGATAAAGGTGTTATAGAACCTAGTAATAGTCCCTGGGGATCTGCGGTTGTGATTGTGAAGAAGAGTGACGGCACTGACAGGTTTTGTGTCGACTACCGTCCAGTAAATGCGTGAAGGATTCTTTCCCTCTACCTAGAATAGATGAAAGCATTGAGGCATTGGGTGGTAACTTATGGTTTATAACTTTGGATTTAGAGAGCGGTTATTGGCAAATTGCCATGGATGAAGCTAGTAAAGAGAAAACGGCTTTTGTTTCAACTATGGGCCTGTTCCAATTCAAGGTTATGCAATGCGCCTGCCACATTTGAACGTATGATGGAGCAAATGTTGGCTGGTTTGAGATGGAAATGCTGTCTTGTTTATTTGGACGATGTGATCATCTTTGGCTCCAGTTTTGATGAAGCGTTGTCAAATACGGAAAAAGTCCTGCAGAGATTAGCTGATTATGGGTTGAAGCTTAAACCTAAGAAATGCGAATTCTTTAAACTGAATGTGAAGTATTTGGGAAGAATTGTTTCACAGGATGGGGTTCGCGTGGATCCAGACAAGTTGGAGAAGGTCCATTCTTGGCCAGTTCCGACTACTATAAAGCAGGTCCGTCAGTTTCTGGGTTTTGCTTCATATTATAGAGAATTTATGCCTAATTCCTCAGAGGTTGCAGCCCCTATACAAGCGTTGGTAGTCGGGGCGGAGCTGAGAAATAATCGGCGTGTGACCTTTGATGATAATTGTCATAAGGCCTTTGCAGATCTGAAAGATTTATTGACATCTCCTCCTGTGTTAGGCTACCCACAGCCATCCGGAACTATCATTCTGGATACTGACGCGAGTGGATTCGGTATGTCTGGCGTCCTCTCTCAGATGCAAAACTCTAGAGAGGTGGTTTTAAGTTATGCCAGTAATACGTTGACTAAGGCGCAACAGAATTACTGTGCTACAAAAAGGGAGTTGCTAGCTGTTTTGACTTATTTATCTAAGTTTCAACATTATATAATTGGGCAACATGATTTTATGTTGAGAACTGATCATGCTTCGTTGCGCTGGTTAATGAACTTTAAAGACCCTTCTGGTATGTTAGCAAGGTGGTTAACCACTTTGCAGTATTATGGATTGCGGAAAGATCAAATTGTTCATAGGCCGGGCCGCAAACACATAAATGCAGACGCGCTTTCGCGACTGCCGGTGAGAAGGTGTCCCAGAGAAGATTGCTTGGATTGTGGTGCGCATGACACCATAGTAGCTACAATGACTGTTGACTACCATATATTTTCATCATTGGCGGGTGATCGGCTGAAGGTGGCGCAAGATGAAGATGATGTTCTCTCGAGAATTAAATCAATAGTACAGGGCCTTACTCAGAAGCCAGACAATAAAGCTTTGTTGGCTGAGGGGGGCGAGTTCTGTTACTATATGAATAGGATGGAATTTTTAAAAGTGGAAAAAGAATTGCTTTGCTTGGATTGGGAAAGCGACAACGGTGTTGTGTATACACATGTTCTGGTACCTTTGGCTCTGAGAAAGGAGTTATTCCGTACTTTGCACGGGAGTAAGCTTGCAGCTCACTTGGCGAGTTCAAAACTTATCAGGCGGCGAGGCAAAAGTTTGGCCCCGGATGAAGAGGGATATCGCCGATTGGGTACGCGGCTGTGAAGTTTGCGCTTCTTGTAAGAGCAGAGGTGGTAAAGGTGTAACCCCGTTGAAGAAGGAAGTCCATGGTCTGCGCTGGAGCCGCATTGCTTTGGATATCATTGGTCCATTCAGGAGAACCCCTAGGGGAAATAGCTGTGTGATGGTTGTCCCAGATTATTTTTCTAAGTGGGCTGAGGCTTACCCGCTTCCCGATCACACAGCCGCTACCTGTGCGATGGCCTTGTTCACTGAGTGGGTGCTAAGGTATGGCCCACCTGTCTCCCTCCAGACAGATGGAGCACCAGAATTTCGTTCAGCTCTTTTAAAGGAGTTATTACTCTTGCTTGACATAGAGCAGTTGATGTCCCTACCCTATAGACCTCAGGCAAATGGGCAGGTAGAACGCTGGAATCGTGTCCTTGTTGAGCAATTGTCATGTTTGACACAATTTGAGGACTTGACTTGGGATTTGTTGGTGCCCTGTATTGCACATGCTTACAGGGGAGCGGTGCATAAGAGTACCATGTGCACGCCAAACTTAGTGGTATTCGGTACGGAATTAACAGTTCCGGCTGACATTATATATGGTACTCTGACAGGGGACGTTGATTTCCCTTGTCGCAGTGTCTTTGTGGAGGAGATAAGAACGCTATTGCTGAAGGGACATAAATTTGTTAGGGAGTGTTTGGGTCATTCGGCCGTGTATCAGAAGCGATATTTTGATAGGCGGGCGAGGCCCAAGGTTTTCAAATCTGGAGATGTTGTATGGAGGTATGCAACGCCTATGGCTCAGAAGAAGTATGGCCCTAAATGGGATGGCCCTTTTGAAGTCGTGCGGCGGGTGCAGGGTTCTACCTATGAACTCAGGACTGAGGAAGGAACTCTCAGATGGAATGGAGATTTACTTAAACTGGCTTTTGATGCAGACGGGACTCCAGTGCAGGTTACTAACTTGCATAGGGCACCGGAGTATCAAAAGCAACAGGTAGCGGGTAAAGACTACTTGAAGATTAATCCTCAAGGTTGTGTCATACCCGGGCGGCATGCTCCTGCCGTGCAACCTGCAGATAGTAAGACATGTGAAAAGGCGCGGCCGCCCGCCTAATAAACCAGCTTCGTTGTCAGACCAACTGCCGGGCCTGGAGGCGGGACTGGGAGATGGTGCAGCGGCTGTGGTATCTGAGAGTTCCAGTGATTCAGAAGTGGAGGAAAAGGTAGAAGGTTCACCCCTAGCCAAGACTATGAATGATTTGTTTTGCGATCAGGGTACTTAGAGGAGCGGCCTAAGCGTCAAAGGCAAGCTCCTGATCGACTGGGCTACGGGTGAGAAATTGGTTGTAAGGTGCAAAAATAAAAAATGACACAACGAGAAGTACTGATTTAATGATATCTTACATAGGCATGGCGGGAGTGAAGTTGCTCCGGGTGTAGGAATCATATCATAGGAAAACATCATAATTACTGTACGTGGTTCAGTAATTGAATTGATTTGGAAAAAGGAACCGACTGGTAGGGCATGTAGCCTCTCATTGTCCTGACACCTACTGGGAAATGTGATTGGGCCGAAGCAATACAACCCACGGAAAGTAGGGAGAAACTGCTTGGTTCTCTTTTCTAATGATATTGGTTGCTGTGAATAGAAGAGTGATGGACTTTGATCGGGAGCCCAGGTCCCTGGTACTGTGTGTATGCTTGCTATGGGGAGCGGTGTAGGCAGCGGTATCCAGGTTGTGTGTACTCTGGCGTGAACGGCTCGGCAACAGGTTTATGATGCTATATTTAGAAGGAAGAAAGACCTCTGATTGGCGGAGGTGTCGCGAGACTAGGTCACGAGAGCTGGCATGAGCATGCGTCTGCAGAGTACACTCGGGCAGTGAACACGACACACGTGTTTCACTTTCCAGTTGTATGTGACTTGGTTTGCTTGGCTTATCCCCCCGATAAAGCATTGTATTCCTAGACTGTTGTTGAGTTGGTTGGCAGAGTTTGTATTTGTCTGTGTCCCTAACCTTGAAACTCCAGCTGGAGTTCTCAAGTAGCTAGGATGTCTGACAAGGAGGAGTCAGCCATGGACGTTGAGTCGCCGACGGGCGATAATGAGAAGAATGAAGTGGTTGGTGAGGAAGCAACTGCTAGCGGGAGTCAGTCCACAGCCGGAGACGCGGTGCCTGTGGCTACTGTATCTCCCCCGCTGGAGAAACCGCCTAGTGACAGTTGGGCTAGGGAAATGGAGGCTGAAATCCGTGCAGACTATGAGAGAGTTGAGAGGAAAAGGTTGGAGTTGGAGAAGGCTAAGGAGCGCAAAGCTGCAGCTGATTGGCAGATGGCTGGCAGACCTAAGCTTAGGTCGCGGAAGAAAGTTAAGCCTCTCAAGGCTACTGCTTCTGCTTCTGCTTCCAAAGCCGCGGAGTCAGGTGATAGTGATGGCGAGGAGACTGTCAAAGCCGCTTCCTTGCCTAAATCCAAGAAGAAGGACAAGAAGTCGGATAAGAAGGATAAGAAATCGGACGAGAAGACTGACAAGAATATAGACTCTGGTACCGTGTCAGATGGTGCAAAATCTGACAGTGGTAAATCAAAAACAAAGAAGAAGGAATTTAATTCACCGAAAGGTGCGCCTAGGGAGACCCGCAAGACCCGTGATAGACAGAGGAACTCGAGCAGTAGTTCGCGTGGCTCCTCCGCGGATGGTAATGACCAGTCGCGTGCCGGTCACACAGGTGGTCCCGGCCTAAATACGGTGGAGGATGTTGTTAAGGCCTTGGCGAAACCGGCTTGGAAGGGTGCGGCGAAGAAGCTGACTGACAGCTCTATTCCCGTGCGCAACCAAGCACGTTGGTGGTTGAAGGAGAAACTTGAGGGAATTGAGTTAACTCCAACGAATATGGCCAACATTATCCCTAAGAAGAATGATGGAGTTACCATTGCTCCTGAATCAGACGATGAAGATGAGGTTTTGGGAACTTATTGGACGGACGCTCCAATAATGCCCCGGTATGAAGACAAATTTCACCATCTAAAGTCTTGTACTGGGAAGGCTGATGGACATCAGCAGATTATTGACTTGATTATGGACAAGTTAAATGGCGCCCCCTTGCTATGGAAACCAGGGTATAGGTGTCCATTTACTTGGTATCGTTATTTGGGCGAGGAAATTAATCCTTCTGGGATTAAAGTCTATCGCACAAAAGAACGATTCTATCGACATTTGTGTGAGGAGCACTGCCCGGCTGTGCACCTCTGGTGAGGTTGGACAGACGTTCTGACTTGGTCAGACATTTGATGAAGGGTCCTAGTGGACATAGAAATGGACCTGAATGGGCGCGTGAGATGTCGGCTAGTTTCAGAGTGGTCGAGCAAGAGGCGGCTAACCTTGGCTGTGTTAGATTCTTGCGGATGGGAAGATACGATCTTGATCGTGTAATGACCATCGGCCGTCATCGAGCCCAAGTTGAAGCCTGTCACAGTGCTACTGAGGCTAGGAGAACTGTGAATAAGAATTTCGCGTATGCTCCTTTGCCTGCTAAGAATGTATGGGCTACTAAAGGCCCTTCCCAAGCAACTATTGCTGCCGTGTTGACTGGTGCTCGCCCAAAGGATTCATTGACTGTAGCTGCATTGAATATGCCTGCGGCTGCCGCTGGTGCTCCTGGGGATCAGGCAACTGATAAGCGAGTAGTTGACCAGGTGGATATAACTGTCGATGCAGTAGATACAAATGAGGGAAGTACTCAGCCAATCGCTTCTGTGCTTCCTTATTTGCCTACTGATGAGACTTTGTGTACCGCCGCTACTGATATTGATAGAACTTTGTCTGATGGCGCGTTGTGTATCAACCAAGCTGTCACTAGATCGTTAGATGCGGTGAAGATAGCTGTGCAAGTTGCTCTAGCCCCTATGGTGGATATAAGTGAGGTGAGAGCCGCCACAGCAGAGATTCCGGCTATGCGCGCTAGGATTGCTGATCTAACTAGACAGTTGGATTATTATAAGCCGGAGGATCACCTTTCTAGGGAGACCATACTAGATTTAAGGTGTCAGCTTTCTGCTTATGAGTCTGGTGAACCGGAGATGAAGAGAAAGAAAACTGAGAAGAAGGAGGAAGTAGCAGATTCTGATGTGGTGAGGAAGTCTGATCTGGAGAAGATCATGTCAGACTTGCTACAGCAACATGCTGCTTCTCTATTCAAGTTGCCTGTTTCCCCACAGAGGAAGCGGGAGGTGCAGACACAGCCGCCTGCTGAGGGGGTAGTGAAAGTTTCGCCTCTGCCGCAGCGAGTTGTCACGCAACCCCACCCGCCTCTACAGAAATTGACATTACAGAGGTTGCCAGCTGTATCCACAGCTCCGGCTGTGACTCCTGTCAAGCCTATTATCATTAAAGAGATATTGGAAGGAGCTCCTGGTCTTGATAATTGGAAGTCTGTGATGAATCCGTCTGTTGATTTGGTTTCTCCACAGCGTTGTGATGCCAGGTGGAGTCAGACTTCTGCACAGTTGCCTGCTCAATCGCCATTGCAACAACAGATGTTGCAACAGTCTCTGCAACAGCAACAGCGGTTGCAGCAACAGCAGTTGCAGCAGCAGCAGTTGCAGCAACAACAGCAGTTGCAGCAAACTTTGCAACAACAGCAAAGCCAGCAGTTGCAGCAGACACAATTGTCTTTGCCTCAGTACAGCCCTTTTCTGATGCAGGGATTTGCCCCTCTGTCGATGACCCAGTTCAGTGGAGTGCAGCGGCAGTTGGGGGAAAACCCAGCTTTACAGGGCTCTCCTGCGCGTGTTCATGGCCAGTCAGCCGCTGGTATTTTGGATGCGAGTGGCGCTCCTATTGCTCCGCCTGGATTTGTTGGTGTTACTCCCATGGGTGCGGGTGAGAAGGGGTCAGTTCCACTGTCAACCATGACTCCTCTTTTCGCCTCCCCTGTGAGAAAGATTGGCGATATGATTGCTAGGGCGATGACTTTTGGTTCGGTGATGGAAGAACAACCCACACCGACCAAGGAAGGTGTATTTGAAACGCAGTCAGACCCGGGTACCATCTCTGTGGGTAATGAGAAACAAGATATTTCTAGTTCTCCCCATGGTAGTGATACTTGGGAAAGAAGTGTTGAAGAGGAGGATAAGAATATGGATATTGATCCTGCATATGAGGAAGAACTGTTGAAGGGAGACGCTGATGAAGCGTACCCAACGGCTTGAAAGTTCGCCTTAAAATTTGGTCTAAGTTGTTTTTGAGATTTGTTGCTTATTTGGATACGTGGGACGTAATGGACTCGTAATGGAGCCGGATGCGGTAGTGGACAGCCCAGCTGAGATGATCCGACTTGACCCGGGATGACCTGCCTTTACTACCAGTCGCCTTGGTCGGGATATAGCCAGCATGGACACTGTATTTTACCTCGAACACCAGCAATGGATTATTATGACCTACCTACTTGTGCCTCAAACGAACTGAACTAGGATGTTACCGGACATTTGTGTTGTGTTTACCAACCTATGGACAATACCTTGCGATTTGGAACACTGCGAATACTATATATACGGACTAAACTATCTAATGGATTGAAGTGGATACATCTTCACACTGCGGTAAAATTCCTTGTGTGTTTATACTTCAACATTGTTCGTGTATTCTGCAAGCCGGAATGGATTCCTATGTTTTTATATTTTTACTCTGTGATGATTTTTATATTGTTTGATTAGCAAATGTACCTACTATTATTGCTTACGTTAAAACTTGCTTGTAAACCTTATGGTATAGACTCTTGTGTAAGATCTAAAGCGGTTGTGCCCTCCTTTCAAAAAAGGGGGAGGGGCATTGTGGTGTGCGGCTCTGGATTGGCATTTGCTAAACCAGAGCCGGGGCTACGCGGCTGTCATACGAGTCCCGCAAGTAAGTGTGTAGTAGCCGCGCTGGTCGCGGCTGTGGTGGGTTGGACCGGTAGAGGTTGTAGTGTTTCGGTGGTCTACATTTTAAACTTTTTTATTGCTGTGTGATACTACTTATTCTATGTGTTTACTGTTATTACTTTCTTATACACCCATTGTGTATGCACACTTGAATGATGTCCATTTGATATGATGAACTATTACTGTTGTTGTTCTCTTGAGAGCAGCCCGGGTGTGGAAAGTTGATATTAAATACGGAAGCTGGCGAGGTCCATTAGATCCTGTTGTTGTTGTTGTCTTTACTCGATAGATTAAGTCTCATAGTCGCTTAAGGCCGTCGATCGGACACTACACATAGTATTAAATAGCTAAGCCATCACTGACCCTCCGTGAGGGAAAGCGTTTAAGTATTCTCTCGCTGAACCTTTAACATGTTCAGAAGTAGGATATTATTACATCTAAAACAATTGTTTGCATCAAAATACATAGAGGTATAATGTTTGTTTATATTCTCCTGAGAATTGTTGAAAGGATATGAGCTTGAACGTGTTGATATATTGATAGAAGAGTGGTGTGGGCCTAAGGTTAAGTATGAAATATGAGCTTGGGTTCCATGTATACACAACCTTCTCTAAACAACGGAACACAACTGTTTACATTGAAATGATGTCTGAAAATCATGTACATGCAAGGAGATTCCTTGCACACGTTGTTAATGGCTTTTGGGGATTCCGTTTCTTGTGTGATTAATGGAAACCCTTTTGTAGGGTTATTAGACCTTATGATGAAGAGTCAAGTTTCTCAAATGAAAGAAGGTAATACAATAATGTAAGTGGCCAACAGAAGACTGGGTAGTATTGGTTTGCCGATTTAAAGGTTACCAAGCATATTGAGAAGGAATTCTTCGCCCCAGAGAATCCTGAGGCCTGATAACGTGTTTGTAATAGATATAGGAGCCGTTTTCCTAAGGTGATGGGTTCCAGCCTAACCCGTAGTAGAGACGGTGTCCCCAGGATGCTGCTTTTTGCTGATAACACTGCTCTCAAGATGGAAAAGATCAACACCACTTCATGTGTGATAGGTTCGATGGATCGATTGGGAATTATGATCAATAGCATCACTAAAGACTACTAATGCGTTAAATTAGTTCCATTAATCATACACACACACTATTTATGACTCAATGACTGAAGTAATGCACGTACCATTCTCCTTTTGTCGATTTGCCCCTAAACCAGATTCAACATTGCAACTACGTCTGTTGTGATCTTTGAGATGGATTTCTCAGAGTATTTTAGACATGCGAAATATTCTAAAGATAACGTTCAGGATATGAAGGATATCCTTCCCAAAATGACACATTGAAAAGAGTGGCATGCTTCAAACCCTGCTCCTTGGTAATCCCCACCTTCTCATGCACCATCCCTCAGGCAACATACTTTGAAATTTGAGAACAGGGGAAAGAATCTTGAGAATATGACTTTTTCTCTGAGCTAGGAAAATCTGATGTTTATCGGGAAACTTTCAGTGCATGCATGGCAGTCTCCTTGGGGAAGGAAACAAATTCTCTGGCATGCAGGGGCTAGGTATGGGATAACCTGCATGAAGACGATGCTATCTGCAAGAACATAAACCTCAACGGGCCTGGACGCCTATTTACTTTAGAGAACCACGCATGAATCGCCCGAATCCATGCAGAAAGATACGACCTGCAACACTAAAAACCTGGTCGAATACGCACGTGGGTAAATAAAGAATTATTCTCATAATAATTTGATAGGCATAACAATTCAATATGAATAATAGGATCTGCACAAGTGGAAATATGTTCAAAGGGCCAGAAAAGAAAACAATGGTTTGATGCGATTATCTTCCTTGCCACCCCATGGTTCTGAGGAACGATGCAGTGAGAATAACATTAACTACTGAACTATAAGATATCAAAATAATTATCTCTTTGCTTATTCTACCTAATTATTAAAGAGAATGTCTAACAGAACCTGCTGTCTCCTAGGCGATGTTCCTTTAATTGCGCTTGTGAGTTATAATAGCAGGGAAACACTGCTGCAGAAGGGGAACAATGAATACACTGGGGATATGAATAGAAATGAAGAGAACAGAGGATGATATTATAAACGGTTTTGAAGGGAGATAATAGAAGGAGAGAGATCTGGTAATAAGTCAAGGGTATAATGCACTCTAGACATGGCAATTCGTTCAGATATGTTGTGATCTTGAGAGGCAAAATAGAAGAACTATGATTAATTAAAAGTGGCTTTTATTAGGACAGAAACACATTATGTGTATGCCCACAGGACGAATCATATTTTGAAAGCCCGATTTCAAGAACATACTTCTGGAAAGTCAAACACAAAGGTCTGTTGGGAATGCCTTTCTTGAATCTTGACTCTTGACTCTTCTTGAATCGTTCTTATACTGAAGGGGTATACTATTCACCCTGGAACGGATTTTAAGAAGACAATATGCCGTTAGTGGGTTTTATAAAACTTTCACGCAGCTGGTCCATCACCGCTTGAACCCCGAGGGGGATGATATAACCTGAACTTGGGTAATTACATGTCTTGACGGATACCAATGGCAGCGTCATGATCTTATCATAACAAAAACACGTCTCATGTAAACGTAAGCCAGCCCCAGCGTCCAAGAATAAGAATCCAACATAAGTTTAATACATTCGACATTATATAGCAAATCTATCAAACATATTGCTCTAATTGAGGCATCGGTAACAATAGATCCACTCAATACTTTCATAAATGATTAATAATTAGTCTTGGCACTCTTAAATGGTTTCTGTGTGACCGACAGTTAGTTCTAAAACACCTTTCAATTATATACCTACACGCTGATTTAGATATGCACCATGTCTAACCAAATGCTTCTTGGTTTTGCAGTGCAATTCCGTTGGTTAACGTTCAGGATCAATATCCTGGGAGGTCTGGTCTGGGTGGTTATAGACTACCTTGAGAAAGTTAAACGTTATAATAAAGATGCTTAGCCTGTAGCGTAGGGAATCATCTCTCGCACCCTTAGACCCAATATCAACCGCTAGACCATTTATAAGAAAGATGGGTGACATGATGATAGATGAATAGAAGTATGAAATATGTATACAGGTGAGTGCAAATGTCTATATCTTCTCTAGGCCCCGATCTACTTTACTATGGCATGTGTTACTAATATAGTTTGTGTTCGTCCTCATGTTATCAATTACGCAGATGCCCCTTCTTGAAAGTAAGTAATGTTAGAGACAATTTGCACTCCAACTATCTCCCTGATTCTGACTACATAATTCCATGATAAGGATTGTTCAGAGGCAGGATCTCACACATCTGGGGCCCATCTTCCTAATCGATAGTGACACGATATGTTCATCGTTGGGTGCCTCAATGAGCTGGTTTCCTTAGAAAAGGCGTCTCATAATAAATGGATAGATATATTTATAAAGAGACGCTGCTGTAATATAATTACCTTTGCAATTTGATAGATGTTCTGAGAATATGTAATTAGGTGTTGTGGTATATCGACCCATAGACCCTTCACCACTCAATATATACAACAACTGAAATAATCGTAAAAGTGAAAGCACCGCGCATCACGTCCATAAAGCACATCGGGAATGCATTCGAATGTGCAATGTAGGGTATTGGCCAAATGCTATCAGCAAATGGTCTGTTACGTGACCCTAAGATCTTGGGAAGGCGTATACAACCTAGTGAAAATAAAGACATGGAACAGAAGTGACTTAATGCATTTGTAATGATACAGCAACCATTTAAGTATAATGCCATTACACTAATATTCTCTACAATATTCTAAGGGTCGACAAACAATTTAAAATCATAATAATTATATTATTATAGAGCAGTGGGATCAGCAATGCATACATGTGTGTTTGGAATACAAAATACTTGTCTACACTGACACTGACATTTAATTAGAAAGAATAGTTAAAAAATAATATCATGTCCTTAAAACAATGTATCCGCACCGATTGAATTAGACTTAAGACATCGTGGCATCGTAACAAAGGCATTACAGGTGCTACCCTTCGGAACCATGGTCATCTGTTCGCTCCTTACAATGGAGTGCTTATAAAAACATAGGACGGATACTTCGGGACATTGTGACCTGTATACACAAGCGATGTCTGTCCCGAGCACACCCTGTTGTTCTTTGCCAGGCAGTATATTCATACTTCATTGTCATACTCTCATTATTTAGGCCTATACCTATGTTGTAGGGCTTGCCATTATACATCCAACGACCGTTCACCAGCCGCTCCCTTTTGCAACTTTTACTGCTAGTGCATCCTTGCATGGGAGCCTTCATTCGTACGTATGAACTCTTTATATTTCTTGAATGAAGACTAATATAATTATATATATCTATATACCATAGATAGCATCTTGAAATATTCTAGAAATTGGTATGATCTGGTACACAATATATGTTGTACAAGACCAGGAGAACCCCCGGTATGCAACCACGGTATTGAGTACGGAGGCTATAATTGAGTCGTCGCTCACTTCAGGTGTCCTATTGTAATTAGCTGTTGCGAGATATATAATACCTGAGGGGTTTACACTTACAAGTTGTATGCTTATGTGCAATAATGGTTTTTAAATGGTTTCTGGAACCATTTTAATGTCTTTACTGGAGAGAACATGGATCTCTTTCTTTACAAGCTTGATACAATGGAGATAAAAGCCTTTATTTCACCCTTTTATAGTCATATGACGGTCAATTGGTGGAATTACTCATGTATATGCTCATCGCATTCAATATAGAGTCATGTGGCCAATGCTATCAGCGATATTCACTCTGGGCAAGGCGTTTCTAACATTTCTAGCATCTTTGTTGGGTACCAGTCAGTAATAATGATCTCTGAAAATAGAATTGAACATTTAGCTGTTCTCACTGTACTAGTTCTATAGTACAGACACTACTTATGCCAATTTTTCAAACCCATCAACAACTGTCCTATTGATAAAGATAATCATGAAAACCCAAGAGGCTAAGCAACAGAAGGAATTCACGAAGCATCCAAGGAGCCGTCTGTAAGCTATAGTATCTAGATTAATAAGGACATCTGAAGTGGTGGCAACTTTGTATGATAATGAAGCGACTGATTTGATCTGCTGCTAGGGGACCTAATCACTAGAATAGGGGTACAGTTGATGAGGTACTGATGGGATGTTTCGACCAGTAATCAGGCTATTTATGTGTATCAGCAACTGGCAAATGTCGCCATATATACCGATATGACAATTTTGATAAGAACCTTGAGTAGTTGGTGCAGAATCGTTATTGTCCTTTGTTATTTATTCTTGGGTCAGATATTCCGGGATGATGAGGCTTCATTCTCCGTTTGCCATTGCAGTCTTAAGGTGGGTTTCCACTGGCTTGCTTGTATATGTGCTCATGGCTCGCTCTTGCTGCGCTCGTCTTTAGTGCGCTTGTCATTCGCTCTAGGTCCGCTTAAATTTTTAGCACAATACAAGCGCAGAGCGATTCTACTGGTCCGCTTCTTTCCTTATGAAATCAATGGTAAATCCCTTGGTGCGCTCTCACTGCGCTCTTGGTCCACTAATTAAACAGGCAGAAAGAGCGCCATGTAGTTGCGCTCATATCAAACTGGTCAGATATGAGGGCAACGTCCTGCGCTCTTCTAAAGAAGCACACATAGCCACTTTTAAGAGTGTACAGAGAGTGCAGTAACCGATTCCATTAGACCGCTCTGGTTTCGCTCAATCTTTGCTTGTTATGCGCTCAAGACAATAAAAAAGAGCAGGCCATGAGCGGGCCAGTGGAAACGCAGCCTTAGAATTCACGCTATTAGGTAAATGATATCAATGTGTTTGGCCGAAATATACATAATAATATTATAAAGTTTAATTCATTTACGATATTTTGAAATATTCCAATTACTGTCAACGAACGAAATATTTTTCATATTTCACAAGACGTCGCAAGAATTTGAGGTGGAAACATGGTAATTTTGGAATCGTTTGGAATCGTTTGATTCATATTTCTGTGATGAATATAAAAAGCACCTATCTGATGAAGGCCAACAAATATACATTCCATATACATACATGTTGGTATATTTGCGTATCATGATAATAATCTTATATGTAAGCAAATAAATTGCAGCTTGCTTTATGGTTCGAGTGGTCCCATCAACAAATCTACATGATTAATGGAAGTAAGCCCTCAGATTAGTTCTTGATAGACATGACAGGTACGAACCACTCGCAAAATGAAATCATCAAAATAAAATGTTGAAAATTAATAGAGTGAAGCGAGAGACAATGAGAAATAGTGTCTTTGAGAAAGGTAAGAGATTGTGGAATATGTTACCAGCTAAGGGACCAGTAGGAGTAGATTAATTATCCGTTATAAATAGTTAGTTTGTGTATATGTGAACTCATAGGTTTTTCTTTTTCCTACCTGTATCTACGTACATCTATATAATGACTTAAGGTCGTGATGATTCAATGGGAGGACTAATGATTTGTGTTTTATCAGTCCGAATATTGTGTGTCTTGTATTGGTCTGTTTAATTAGATGCATTTTAGAAAATACATAGGTAGTGTTCATAATTATGTGGTGTGCTGTTTATATACGAGAAATTGATATTATTAAGTTATATTTTGATTATTGATCGCAATCCACATTGTAGCATGTCGTATTGCATGCAGTATCAACTATAAGCACACAATCCATATTGTAGCATGGTTTATTTCATGCAGTATCAAATATAAGCACAATCCACATTGTAGCATGGTTTATTTCATGCAGTATCAAATATAAGCACAAGCCACATTGTAGCATGGTGTATTTCATGCAGTATCAACTTAATATAAGCACAATCCACATTGTAGCATGGTGTATTTCATGCAGTATCAACTTAATACAAGCACAATCCACATTGTAGCATGGTGTATTTCATGCAGTATCAACTTACTATAAGCACAATCCACATTGTAGCATGGTGTATTTCATGCAGTATCAACTTACTATAAGCGCAATCCACATTGTAGCATGGTGCATTTCATGCAGTATCAATTTACTATAAGCGCACTCCACATTGTAGCATGGTGTATTCATGCAGTATCAACTATAAGCGCAATTCACATTCTAGCATGGGAGTATTTCATGCAGTGAGAATGGCGAGGGTATGTATCACTTGGTTAAGCTTCTGCTGGCCTGCAATACGGTTGTACAGAATATTAAAATTGATGCATATTTATTTGTTTTCCCTCGGTTAGTGTTACAAACGCAATATCGTCCAGATGATAATCTAGGGAACTCTGCTATTAACAGATGAATACATTCAATTGCGTTTAAAAATATACAAGTACAATTTAAGTCATCATTCACTTTCAAAGTAAGAAATGTCTGTGCACAAACCATGAGGCTATGTCTCCTCTTTGTATATGCTACAATATGTGATATCCCATCGACATGAGTAAACAACCTGTTATAGTGTAATGCTTGATAAAGGTCAAGCTGGAGATTAGACATTTTTCTAACTTTGCAGTGTTTTTGCAATACACAAATTATTAATTATTGAGTACAATGGAATCCATGGGGACGATACGAGTACAATGTTATACAATTGTATCGAAGATGAGCTCCTTTTCTGAGAAAGGTGCCAAATGAATGGAATATTAACTATCTTGATTTTAATGTATTTACTTTTTGGCAACATGATCAGAATATTATTGACAGGACTCTGGGAGTCTCTCATAATCGTGAATGTCAAATCATAATAATGGGGACCCATAGTGAAGGTGATTTAAGGGAAAAATAGTAGGGTGCAGTCTGTCTGTATAGGGGTCGGTCTAACATTCGTTGGTTACTAAGGCAACGGAAAGGCACTGAAACCACACCTGCCTCGGGGATAAAGGCAAGGCATCATGTGATAAACCCTCACCAAGCCTTACTAGCTAGAGTATTTGGGATTAGATTCAGTCTACTTTGCTCTCAAGAGGGACATAGTTGCTAGGAACAAAGCGCGCGAAATACTTGGTTGCCATCATTAAAGTCACTGATAGTAAACAACTCAACATAAAGGCATGAGAGAGAGTATAGGAAAGGTTAGACATTGTGATAAGCGGCAGGGTGCTGGACGATGGAGTGGAGACGAGTGCCTGCTGCAGACAATTCTAAAGAGACTCCAGTAGGGGCTGGCTTCATCCAGCCATGAAATCACCGCCATTAAATTCCTCTTTGCGCGACCAAAGCAACTTAATTCATTAGGAGAGGTAGGGCATTCATCTCTGATAGTATGGACTAGAGTTAATCTTTTATCGCAACCGTATTCACGATGGCGATGGTTATCCGGAAACATAGTGAATAATATAGCATCATTTAATACATTTGCTACTCCGCATAAATTACTTTACTTTTGTGTGTGGTATTAATGGCACAATACTTAAGCACAGAGCAAGAGCACGACACAGCAAGAGCTGATGAGCAATGCGCGGAATATGGTGATCATATTGATCTGAAATATTCCAAATTATATATTTGATTTCTTTTTAATAAATAGCCGGCAATACAAAGATATAGACAAAGTGATTTCCGTCATGTGGACGAAAGTTCCAGACAGCCCAGGTCCTCTTGCGACTGTCACAAACAGGTTTTATACAACGACGGCAGCAGTAAGTAAATCCCAGTCTAAGAACTGGTCATGGGGTAAGAGGTAATTTTTTGTCTAAAACACAGTCATACATCTTGTATCATATAACACATGAATAACAACTAGGTACTTTACGACCCGAGGGAATACATACTTTGAATAAAGGCAACAATATTCCGAAGGCAGTGAGTGCACTCCACTGACAGTCTGGCCTACAAAGTGTAGTGCTTTCAAGCGCTGCCAAAAAGCAGCCTATCAGGTTATGACCGGACTCCCATAGCTTGCATCCCTCTTAAGGTATGGCGAAGGAAAATGTCTATTTGGCAGACTATCGTTAATAGCATGTGCTGGAGGAATAGGTAGAAGGACATCACCTGATGCCATGTTATGTCTCCAGGTGCTCCAGGTGCTCCAGTCGCTCATCAAATAGGGGTCATCACCATGGCCACAGAGAATGTTGTCATATATTGGCTCCCCAGTGCTTCTACTCCTGTAATAAACGGTGGAATATGCATACCACCCTCTTAGAAGATGCCACAGAATCATGGTAGGCAGATAGTAAAATATGAGGTAGAGAAGGTGCAACGCTAGATAGGCATGAGGTATCTTGTTTCATATTTATCTGTTTGTCAATGCACTGTGTATATATGTACATAAGACAGAGGCACTGTGGCAGTGGCTGCAGTCTCGGTGTATTCTTTCACATAATTATTATTATTATTCGGAAGGGACATTCCTCACCAGACCTATGCGCACTAGGACATTGGCCTGGCTTTAAAATGTACTTTTTTATTTAGGGCTATCCATATTTGATGGCTTTGCAAAAGAATACTTTGAATGGCAGCCTGTCCTAAAGCTTTGATTTTGTCATGGAACCAATATTTTAATTCAATGCCGTGTTGTTCATTTGATGCTCACCATGTCTGAAACACAAATATATTACTATCAACCCATACGTAAATGCAGACGGTTGAGTGACACATGTCCAAATGCAGTGCTCAAGAAGGAATGCATGTTTAAATGGCAGGACTTTGCTTAAGTATATGTTATGACCATTCGTCCATTTTTGAATTGTAATAACCGGAGGTCTTCTGCAGTTCGTGGATCATGTGTTTAATGATGCCCTTGGGCCATCCCATCGAGCATAAAATCAGTGCATTAGCAAATTAAATGCAGGCCTCTTTATGGGAAGCCAGCTAGACCCATTCGGACGTGGGATAGACGCGGTCTTCGTGCTGACCTAGATGCACCCTGAGAGGAAGGATCAGAATACAAGCCCGATCAACAGTTGGTAAGCCACAATTGGGCTAGGGTTACAGTCGAGGATGTTTTAGGTGTTTTCTTTGTAAACCCATTTGGGCCTATTCCTCGCCCTTGGTTTGTTTTTTATGTAAATACTTCGCAATATTTTCCATCGGTTTTGCACAACCTATGGATACAATTATTTCCTTTCAAACTAGAGAACTTGAGTAATCACGGCAATGTGAAATACAGACGGAGGATTATAAATGTATGATTTTAGGAAGATAAATAGAAACGAAATAGCAATGGAATTAATGAGATATATTAGCTTAAGAAAACGCTAGCTTTCGAAAATGAAATTGGGATATTATTTCAGTATTCTTAAACATGCCGTGATTTCACATCAGACATTAATTAACTCTATTCTTGTCATATGTTTTTCAACACTACAAGAAGTAGAATATGGAGTTAGTAATGTACAATTTTATTCAGTTCCTCCTTAAAATAGTAAAACCAAGTCGGGATTACTACAGAAGGTTGATTGGCAAAGAACGTCAAAACGTCACACTTGGCTGGCTATAACAAGTCATTATTATTCGACCCAGAAGTTAATGTCCCTACAGAACCCTTTTGAAAGTAATGCATTTCCTAAGAACAGTACACAAAGAAAAATACGCTGATGACACAGTCCAATTTTTCATTGATTCAGGCATGTCAGGGGAAGGAAGAGAGGAGACGTGATGGGTACAGGATTTCCTAGCTTTTTCCTTGAGTCAGCACATTACTCATTGTACAAGCTTCAATGCAGGGCCCCATTTGATTAAGTGCGTCCATCCCTTCACCCATTTCCCTTCATAATCGGTGATAATGGTCTATGTTTAAATGGAATGCTGTCAGGTTCCCTGTCTTTCTCTTCAATTATTGACATAAAGAATGGTTCACTATCGTACCGCAGCTTCCCTGAAAAGTATTGATCGTGTTCCTGTGTGGTTTGACTTCTATTACATTCATCTCTGAATGGAACACCTCAGACTGTTTTTAAAAATTGAAATGATCCTCCTGAATACATGATTTATGACGCAGATTTTAATTCATATTGAGCGGGCCATATCTGTCCTAATGCACATTCAATCATGAAATAAAGAAAGTCTCAACAACATTGCGGAAGTCTAACACTATTATTAAATAGAACAAATTTGCATCAGGATTATATAGCCATTTTTCATAGATGGAAAAATAGTATTTTTCCATTCTTTATATTATAAAGAACTCCAATGCAGTGTTTTGATATCTCAGTGCACGAATGAATCCAAGGCAGGAGTATGGCTATTACAATCATATGTATAAAATATATTATAGGGAGCTAGACTAGCATGTGCTGCCCCTTTGCTCGAGCAAAGAGCAGAGGTAGCTTAGAGTAGTGACCATGAAGAAAAAAATGCATATATCATAGATCTACCTCACAGGTGTAAACACGTGATATTGGCAGATGTCTATAGTGTCTATCCTTAACCGGGGAAATATACCAGATCCCGGTAAGCACATTTTGACCTTTTAGATATAAAAGTATAAATTTAGTGTATGTCAGTCATCGTAGCCTATAACAACTGATATCTTTGTTTTGCGTATATATGACAGATACTAAATTAGGGTGGGCCAGTCACTAGGCAAGTCCCGTGAAGCTACCTTGACTTACCTGGAGGTGTGAGTATAGCGAGAAATATTGGCAGGGTCTCTGGTATCTATAGCAAACGGCTATAGCGGCCACTAAGCACACAGGTGTCAGTCAGTGCCTGAAGTCCCTCCGTCCTCCCCTCCCTCCCTGATATGCAATGGGAATATGAAGGAGTAACTCGCCGGTGTTCAATTATATCCAAGCATAGAAGACAGAAGCGCTCCTAAATATGATGCTGTAAATGTCCAAAGCTTGCACACCACACTCGAACTACTTAATGATAGAAACATTGGGAGACCATGAAGCATCCTTGTGGAATTTTCGCTGGGAACAGTGCAGAACAATCATTTAGCGCGCCACATATCCTTGAGTATTTGTTAAACAATGTGTAATGCATGGCAGGAGTCGGTGCTAAAGGGACCAGGGGGAGAATACCAGTCATTAGATCCATATGCCCATGTTAAACTTGTGGTATGTTGGGAAAACCCTGTCAGTCTCCTGAGCTACTACCTGCATTATTACAGCACCTGGCACGTTCACCGGATTCAGACCGGGTTCCTTGCTTTTGAATGAAAAGAAACATGCCAATTAGGTTTAGCTACAAATAATAGGAAATCCTCACCCTCTCATATTCCACTCCTTTGCCAAATAAAACAGTTGGTACCATATTAGATCGTCCCTTAAAGAAGGTAATTATTGGCCACATGTGCGATGAAAACCAAAATGGTACCCTCCTCCTCGTAGATTCAGATGTCATTGCTTGCCCTTACATGCTCATGACCCATTTTTCACTTAGAATTTATCAATCTCCTTGCGGTACGACATACATCCATGATTTGTCTAGTTCACTTATCTTTCATGGCTATCATGAAGCATAGAGTCCGTCTTCATTATCAGTGCTATCCCTCTATCCTAACAAATTCTCCTTACATTAATAGGAAGTGTCGAAATATACGAGGAGACGTTTTCGCGTTCAGTTGACCATCGACTAAGCACTCCCTATCTTGGCTGATGAATGCACTCACAAGAAAGATAATCCAATAGAAACTTGAATGATGGCTTGGTCTATCTGACGTGAATGTGGATATGATGGCAAGCATTAGAGAAGGCAAGAGAAGAAGGAAGGGAATGTAGCTGCGGCATCAACCGGACCTGCTGCTTCAATGCACCTCCGGCTTAAGCTACTAGCAGCAGCAGGAGACAGGGGGAATGACTACTGCCACGGCAGCGGTGAGTTGCTTCACTCAATCACACACTCTTCATCTAGTCGCATCTTTCAGCTTTTAGCAACCACACGCATCTTCCCAATCCTTTCCTTTCCAATATTCTGTCATCCTTCACCTTAACGGAATACTTACATATGCTAGGGTATTCCTTTCGTCCTCCTCCTCTCTCTCCCTTTCTCTTCCTCTTTTCCAGTATTTCATTTGCAGTTTGTTATCGAGACGTCTCCCCGATGGCTTACCCAAATTCAATCATTGTTTTCGGCAAATGAAGCTCAGGCGGCTGAAGCCCGGGTTGCGTTTCAATTTGCTTTTAAAAAGCGAGGGATTTTCTGCCAAACTGCACTGCAATGGGAATGGCTTCCAACTGAAGGAGGGGGAACTGTCGGCAGGTGCGTGGCTGGTGGCTCTCCACTGCAGTGCACACCACTAGGGAGAGAAAGATAGAGGAAAGGATTGCAAAACCGCAGGACATATAGAAAGGTGCTGGTTTCAGACTCCAGTCGAGCTAAGGCTGTTTTCCTGCAGGTTTCTTGTAAGGCACCCTACTGGCCCTTAGTAAGATACACAGGAAGAGTTGGTAGGATACGCCAGTCGCCTGGCGGTGACACTCTGCCATGCAAGGCCTCCCCTCGTGCCCGCAATCACTTCATGTAAGCATCGGCCCCAGGTAGATTGTGAGCATCTGCTGTGGAGGGAAAGGGAGAGAGAGCTAGAACACTGCCACCACCACCATTACTGCCACCACCTACTCCTCCTATTCCTCCTGCTTCACCATCACCAAGACCAGCTGCTGTTTCTCCTGCAATCGTTCATACCCTTGATGTTGCTTTTACTAGAAGAAGGCAGAGTACAGATGCAAAGGTCTATAGAAACGCTAAACACTGTCAACATTTGCACCATAATTGATATATTATATCCCTTCCATCTAATCTTTCTACCAATCTTTCTACCAATCTTTCTACCAATATGTCTTCTATCACAGCATTTATATGTTGCATTGCATGTTTCCAGACACAGCTCTATTATTCGAACCTGATTTCTGAAAACATTCGGGATTGGAAGAGTTTCCGAAATGCGGAGCATCACTGACACAGGTGAAGTCAATGCATATTCCCTACATCGCTTGCCCAAAATGCTCAGACTATAACAAGAAAAGAGCAGTAGTCCTATGCTCACAAGGAAAACCTGTTAGAGCTGAAGTACTCCCTAAGTAGATCATTCAAATAGAAAATGCCCTCGGTATATTTTAAACCCTCTTGTGATGAAATATCTTTTTACTAACTAGAATCTGACCCTTCCAAGAACTATCGTTTTCCGATGACAAATAGTTAGTTCAGGGTAATTACCATAATGAAGTTGACAGCCATGATTATAATTGGATAAAATAACAGGTATCATGTCACAAGGATTAATTAGGGAAAACGCTCAGAGACATTGTAAAGAATAATTCATTTAACATCCAGGTTCTTCCCTTCTTCAAAATCACTTTTTCACTTTAATTCGTTTTATTTTCCCAAGTTTTGCCAACGTCAGTGGTGCAGAGATGGTTTTGCCGTGAACAGGTTTTGGATAAAGGTACCGACTGTTGGCAAGTGTAGACTATACATTTGCCTTTAGTATTTCATCAACTAGGACAAGTGAAAATTAAAATTCATATAAATATAGTGGCCGACGCCTGTTAAAACACTTGACGAACATTAAATAGAGCCATAGAATCATAATGATGCCATTTTGAAGGCTATAAACAAGAAAATGGTTTCCAAATGCGAATTACTTCTTACTCAAACATTTATTGCAACCGTTTGGGAATCGCATTGCCCCGTGTAAGACAACATAAAAACAGCAATCTAAAGGTTTGGAATAGGTTTTGCAAATGCAATGGTTTGTCGGGTACCATGTCGAGAAAGTTCTGACTTTGGAAATAGCCTTCGGATATTATGCTAGATTTGTCAGCATATTTCTTTTGAGGATGCTACGAAGGTAATGCATGTAGAGATGAAAAACTAACATTTCTCAGTGTGACAAGTATTTATTCAGTACAAGACTACATGCAATATCGGCCGGATAATCTTGAGGCCTACATGGACAGCTTGTATTATATCAGATCATATAATTCTTTACGTACGTGATTTAAATAAGCAAAGCCTTGGACTATTTTTTACTATTTGTTTTTGGGCTCTAAAAGTTTCGCTATTTTTTAGTGTTCTCAATCCATGCACTCGATCTCATCGGTGGAGTTTTCCTCTATCAACTGATTAGTAAATTCTGCTTTTAAAATTCGAACTGACGAATTCCTTTGTTTACGCAGTCCCTGGGCGAGGTGGGGAACATTTCTATATTCATCATGTGTTTTCGAAACTGATTTTCGATCTGGCTTATATAACACGGACAGCCTCATAACACGTGCAAAAGGCCCACCCATGTAAAAAGTGTTTCAGAGACGTGGTATTGATTTTCTCGCCGACTGATTGAAAGAAATCTCACATGAGGCAGCATGGAAATATCACAAATCTGTCGGTGCTGTTGCACTCAACCATTAACCACTTAAATATTGAAATTTAATCAGTGGAATAGCCTCGTTCTGGAATTATCCACCATTATCACCGTACGTGAATAATAGAAATTTGGAATTATGGATAAAGAGGCAAAATTGATAGTGATAGACTGTCATACGAAAAGTGACGTTCAATCTCTATATAGGCAGTAGCACGGGCACATAATGTTGGATAGATCATTATAACTGTAAATTGTCTATGTTTTGATGTCGAAACGAGATTCGTCCACACTCTATAAAAATGTAATGGGCCATGTCAGACCCATTTAAGTAAGCCTAAAATTAACTCGAAAAGAGAGAAGTGGAGGGAATAAATGTCGAAAGTCCCATTTTCTTAAATAATGGGAAAACACATCAGAAAGAATGGAGGAGACAAACGTGGAAGGAGTAGAATGGAACGAGAGGATAAGGAGAGCTTAGCCAGGGGATTGACCTTCCGATTCCTCCATTACACACTAGAGTGAATGCCGCATTTGGAAACCTTCTCTCACCGTCTGAGGCGACCCTATGGAGTTTTTCATATAACTAATTAGAATAGAAACAGTTGCCATTTTCAGCCTTGAATGTCGCGACACGAACGTGAAGCGAGCGCATGGGTGGCCGTGAGAGGTAATATTGATTCTGGAAGACGATAATTCAATCAGGATTCACGCGCCTCAACCGCCGAAGAAGAGGAGGAATGGCGAAAAGATAACATGGCCCCTTTGAAATTGGTTTCTTTTGGCCTGCTGCGCTAATGTTAGGCCACCGAGGTTATTTCGTCGTATGGAAATGAATAAAATCTGCTGCCTCAAAGCTTTCTATCGGCTGCATTGCCCGTGACGGGCATTAGCCCCTGTACTTCTGTAGGTCAGGGCTGTAAATCATGTCTTTTGAAAGGACTTCAGCTTACAATAGTATCATAATGCTATGCACGATAATGCGATATACCCAGGGCCCTGCATAAATCCAGGACGACAAGGACATTTGGTTTATGTTTGAATGATAACGTTACGCAATGCTATGATACAGTGAATGACACTAAATACAGAGATAATTCATCGGAGAGGAAATCGAATGGGGTAGAATAAGGAAGTTAGCATCGCTTCTAATGGGGAAAGTAAACTTTGTGCACTATGATCGATTCCAAGTCACCGAAATCAGACCTCAATCTGATATTAATCCACAAGCGTTATCTGATTATAGGGCCTGGGCTTTAGGAAGGGGAAATGTCGAATTATGCGCATGCTACTAATACCGAAACTCAATGTCACAAGGTTTCTAAACGCAAAGAACATCTATTTCCTGGTTCAAAGGGTATCAAAGTTTTCGTGTGGACATCTTGTTTTCCCTTTGTAACAAAGGGGTGATCTATCCGTTAGGATCTAACGTCAACAACCTGCATATTGTATTTCCTTTGTGTTCAACCCCAGGGTCAGCAAGCAGACAATTTAGGTATGCCCATATTGAACAAAACAAATCTTGGTTCAGTATGGTTGGACGTCATGTATAGGCAAAGTGGGACGATACCGAGAGAATCCCAATCGGCCTAATTGTAAACCTATTCCCTGGGGGTGCAGCTTTTAGTGCCGCATCAAATGCAATCTCATCAGCCTCTTCTTCCTAAACGGGCCGCCAAGCGCTGGGCCCCATGATCCAACATTAGATTTACGATGATGCTCGGCTCCCCAGCCTCACCCTTCCGTAGCCAACTTGGCTCCATAGTATCCAGATTTTATGGTCATAAAAGGCAATATTTTCATTTGAAACCTTGCAGATCCTGGCGAAAGTCGCAGCTGTGAATGATAAAAAAATATAGCCGCACGCCTTAGCTTTGTTATTGGTGCTGACTGCAGCAGGACAGCTTTTGAACAGCTGCCTCGTTTTCTTTTTTTCTAAATCTCTCTTGTTTTCTAATGTCTTGGAAGGGAAATATCATTGCTCTTCATAGTGGATTGACTTGAAGCTGCATCTGCTATTGTTTGATGAACAGACCATTTTATTTCCGTACGAGTATTTTACAGAAAAGCATCTTTAGGACGTGCCTGTCGGAGCGTTTAATACCCACACCAATGCTCTGATTAGAAGTCTCGGGCTTTAACGTATGAGAGTACGCGTGACCTGCATCGATCGCCCCCTGGTGACTGCGGGCTGAAATGTAGAGAGAGCATAGCGGCCCTAGTCCTATGGGTCATTGACGCCGCGATCGATCCCAATCTGGGAAAGCAATCATGTTCGCTAAGGAATGACAATGCTCACAAATTATTACGAGGAAATAGGATGGAGATTAGTCTGCTTGGGCTTTATATTTGCAGCCGTGTTTTTTTACACACTTCATATTCATAGTGAGTATGTCGCGCATCATACCATTTGTATCATTGACGGATGTTAATCTGCTATTCTCAGCAAACATACATCGAATGATTATATTGGTGAAATATGATGAGATATTATCATTCTTCCTTAGTTAACAATATTTAAGGTTGGATTCAGTCTAAAAGTAAAATGATTGTAAATGATTATTGGATTTCTATGTTTAATCGGATAATTTCGTCCATGGCCCTACATATATGGGCGAATAAATGAAAATGAAACAGACAGACATAACTATGTATGCAAAATACTACAGTGTCGGGGATAAGCTGACTAACCTAGATACCCTTGAAAATGCATTATTGAGATCAGTTTATAAAGTATCCTACAGAGTTTCAGTCAAATGATTCTATAATTAAGTGAAAACGCAATTGAATGCCTCGACAAATATCAAATGATACATTCTTGCATAGCAATGATATCAATAATAATTCAGATTGTTTCCCCAGGCCATCCCTGATATAGACCAGCCGTATCTGGGAAGATAGTAAATAAAGAGACCTAGGCAGCAAATAGTGCGAGGTTCAAGCTGTAGCCCAATGTGTGTTTGTGTATACATGTGAGATGTGTGTGTGTGTGTGTGTGGGGGGGGGGGGTTTCTTGGACACCGAGGACATCTTAATGTTATACTGAGAATCATATAGAGATGTATAGACATATATATCTTTATATCACAAGAATATCTTAAGAGTCACTGCATTCCAAGCTTTTTAAAGCCATAGAGTGGCTTAGTAATTGAATGCGTACAATAGAACTATTATACATATATGGTGAATTGTACTATATATATATGGTTGTTATAGCAAATGGCACAATGGAGGGTTCAAACTGATCCAGGAGAGTAAACCGCGCGAGGGTAGGAGTGTTTTGCATGGTTAGTTATAGGCTATATTTATTTTGGGGGAAGGAAATTGGTTATATTTCAGCAGATCTGAACGCCTAATATTGTTTTTACATTTAAAAATAAAGGATCGTCGCAAAAACGGCCCTTGCAAACCAGCCGGGAGTTTCCCGGCTGTTTCTATAGAGCACACAAGTTGTCAGGCGTTTTGCCGAGCTCTGCAGTTGACTTTATGGCTCCGCCATCAGCCACCTGCAGATATTTAGATTTTAGCAGAAGAATCTATATTTCGTTAGCTTTTTAATGGAATAATTGCGGAGTTTCTACCTTGAATATGACAGCAATACATTCATGTGATAATCCTAGATTCTCTACATGTATTTGTTTTGGAAGCCATTACGACCGGAAGTGTCTCACAGGAAGGCTCAAGTGGAGTCGGGTCGAGCAGTCTGGGAAAGTATGTAAAGCTGGATGGAGCATTACGTAGTCACCGCGCTGTGTGATCGGTCGATCGGCCGATATGGAATCCCCATTCACGCTAGCATTGACGAAGGTCGAATGAAAGTTGTAATTTACTTGTGTGCGTTTCGCTTAATTTGACTTGACTAAGGTATTGCTGTATTATTTTGCTGGCTATTCATGGTACTGGATGCAGACGTTTGTAGGAAAATAAGTGCGAGAATGACTGAGCAGACCATGGAGCCGTAGTCTATATTTCGTTGTTTACTCATGGCGCGGCGTTTGCAATGTTTAAGTGAATAGCATTTGCTTATTTCAAATAAGCGGTTTTGCCACCGTTCGTCAACACCCATCAGAAAACGGGACGAACCCCGAAAGAGTGAGTTCCCGTTTTCTGATGGTGTTGAGATCAGTTTGAACCCAGAGTACCATTTGCTATTTATTACACACTGTATTTGGATGTTAAAAAGTAGATTTAACTTGTTTAGCCTAACGTTTGGCTCATTTAGTCACGTGTAACCATAGAAGCCCAAACTGATCGTGTGAACAGTTCAGATCAACTAAACTGCACCCCCAAACTGTACCTTTCTAACTGCTCATGTGTGTAATATGGTGAACCACTTGTAGAGGCCTCCTAACTCCTTCTCATCATAACTTTCTCCGACTCTGAGAGACCTCTTACCCGATTCGGATTTTAGAATTAAGGCTTTTTTATTTGGGAGAAACAAGTACATTTCGTCAAGGACGATATTTTTCGAAAAATCCTTTCAGAAATAGGATGCCAAGTTCCAATCAAAACCTTTCTAAAATATGTGAGTATATGCATGCACCAACCCTTGTATATAAACCCCTCGTAAATTTATGATGGTGCTAAGAGGCCTTTAAGGCACGATCTTATTTCATGTTGTATATGGGCCCTATGTGCGATAACCCCCACCCGAGAGGGTGGACAGAACTCTACAGAAGATTAAAACGGTTTGTAAAACAACAAATTCCAAGAACCTCTCTTTTCTACCTCTTTTCTAGAAATCGCTCTACCCATAATGTTATATGGATGTGGGCCCTATGTGCGATAACCCCCACCTCAAATGCATATAATTATATATATAATAAAGGATGGTAACAATTTTGAATGTTTATATCACGTATTCATTTACAGTCCTCTTGTTTGCAGTAGAACACTCTCAATGTCGTGGCAATTCAACTGCTTCCCTGGCATTTGTTGGCCACGAGTATGCGTTTTTATAGACCCGACTGGGAAGGTTTAACAACAGTAGCTGTCATGACACAGTGGTTAAATTACCGTGACTTAAATAATGGGCAGCTGCCATGTTTTAGATAAGAATGAATGGCCAGAGATGTGACGTCCTAAATCAAAATGTAACCTGACACGGCATTAACCGCCAACATTGGGTAATCCATAGCTGTAAGGCGTAACACTGATAAGATGGCTAGGGCTACGATGTGCAAAACACTTACCCGCAAAATAAATCCTTACGCCAAGGAAGCGTATGAAATGGTCTCGATAAACAGGCCAAACCAAAAACATAACAACCTGCTAAAATTCGTTATTATATCAAATTTCTTTAAAACAAATATCATGTTACTAGGAGTGTATATTATACTCTTCAGATGAATCATAAACAAGAGCCTTTTTACGATGTATATTAATTAGAATATCAAATAATTAATATAAAAAAAGATTATGGTGATGGACACATGCATGCATACAACATCAGTTTGCGCTGCAACATTAATATTTCTATAATGGATACAATGATCATATTGTTCAATGTCTAGACCTTAAGTTGAGTTGCAAATATTGCTATGTAGCATATACCTATCCCGCTAAGTATTTTCGAATGCTCACATCTTAGGATGAAAAACTGCTACACATAGTCTAATCTATCTGAAACTGGTGTAACCAGGTGGTTATTAGTATATAGTGAATAGGGAACATCCCAGGCAACATATTATATATCATAATTTATAGTTGAATCTACCATGCTAACTGAGGTACATACATGTCAGAATCGTTAGGGAGGTAAGATTAGGATTCATTAACGGTTTTTGTTGTGGGTGTTTTTGTTGTTGTTTTTTTGTTTTTTGTTGTTGTTTTGTTGTTGTTGTTTTTTGTTTTTTTTTAAGTGGGGGAGAGGGGGGGGGGGGGTGTCTGACAAAATGTCTTTAAAACCGATTAACAAAGGGCATAGCATATACACAACGGTAGGCCTACTCAGCGCAGTAACCAGAAAATTATTGAGCGGGTTTGTGTTTCCGAGTACTCGGGTCTTGTATTGTGTTGTATATTGCTTATTTCCGAAATTAGTACAAATAACATTTTAATGAATGTACCATTAACTCGGCATTAAACTATCAATTTAATACCATAAATAATATATATAGTATATATATTATATTGATGGACTAGAGTTTTGAGTTCTAAGATTCTATTCGGGTACTTAATTGCGTTACATCCAAAATGAAGGATGTTTGCTGGTCTAAGCGAACATAATTTATTATTGACATAGAATCGATATGATGTTATATATTAGAGATCTAAATAAATTAAATGTCATTTTTAGAGTATGGTATTGGGAGAGTCCAACAAACATGCAACGGAATTCAGACATCAAGGAACCATTCAAACAACTTTTGACTATAATAAGTCCAGGCAGGAAGTGCACCGTGAAGGCATGTCCACCATCATCAGGCCCATGTCGCGGAAATGACGTCAGATTTGATACGTAAACCTTAAAGGTGACAACAGCATTTCTTTAAAAGTGACTGCAGTTTACTCCTTGCGCGCTTTCTCTAAAACGTTCACCATTCAGCTTCTGAATTATGTCATTGTCAACTGCTTTTGCAAGGAAGAATGGAGGAAAAAATATAATGTACTTATTATTCACTGGCTCATTTTCTAGATCATCCACGCATGTTGAACATTTGAGGCGAAACACTATTTAAGACTCGGGAATGAAATGTAATTTAAGAAAGTGCAGCGGTGGAGAGACATGCATGCAACCTGAGGCTTTCCTTTGAAGTAAATGCGTTTTCAATGGGAAATTAATTCTGTACACTCTTGACCTCGATGGGTTTTTTTATACTTACCCGATAAATTAAACTTGCAATTCCGAAGCTAGACGTGTCATGTAAGATGTAGGTTTTGAAGGGATATATTTACAAACAAATAGGTACTAAGCAAGGGGATGGTACTAAATAATAAATATCCAACCTTAGGTACAAGGCGAAAGGACCATGTAGAGGCTATATGAAGCAAATGTCCTGCGAATAGCAGATTAATGCTACTATATGGTGTGACCGACACACATTACCACTGTTCTGAAGGCATTAAACAATATGTCATGTGTTTCAGGAAAATGAGTCCCAAGTCGCAAAATAGATATTTTTTAAAGTGTTTTATTCATAAGGTCTCTGTGATTCATAAGATCTCTGTATTAAATATTTGCATGCATTATTAAGGTCATTATATGGAGTATATTTAGCTACTTTACTAGTAATTGTCCACCCAGAAATATTCCAAAATTAGTTTTCGAAATTAGAAATATCAAATTTAAAATATAGAAATACTAATTATATATCCTACTATTTACTATCATTGGAATCGGCTTGATCTCATTTTTTTTCAAATATATATATAATATTATCTCAAAATCCATTTTTTTGCGATTTGTGACTCATTGTCCTGAAATACATCACATATGAGATATTCTACTTCCCATTATCTAATCCTAGCTATAGGATGCCCGTCCGTCATATATAAAAATCATATTATATAACATGGAAAAAGTTGTCTGCGCTTGAAAATAGATAGCTTAGATGTGTGTATTTTAGAACATGAATGATTAATAGGCATGGGTTATTCAGTGGTAGTGATCCATGTATATGAATGAAAAAATGATATGTCGAGTAATTGTACGTTTGGTAAGCTAACGTATATGTCTCATCAACAGCGTCCTTCCATTTGCACCTGCCTCACATATGTCTAATGGATCTTGGCGGGGATAATATCCCAGATGCTATAGAGTATTACTAAGTAGTGAAAGGTCGCTATAAGCGATTCTCAGTATAGTAGTTGTGAGCGTACATATGGCCCACATGAAGGTATTTGTCAATATGGCTTAGATGCTGCTGTAGTATTGGGTGTCGATGCAGCAAATTGGGCATGAACATAGTTGACAGCTGCACTACTGTCAACATTCCCATGTCATCTTGTCACATCAACAAACATTATTTGAGAGGCGGCCGCTCGGCTACTTAGTTCCACATTAAATAAGTTGGAGCGATCCGTATTGCAAGATATACAGGAAGGTAATATAGTTAGCAGTAAGAGCTCCCGTAGCTGAATTAAAGGTATAAGAAAATAGATCAAATTGACTCGCCCACAGTATTCTAAATAAAAACAGATTAAAACAACAATTTAGGTTTTGACAAAAGAAAAAGAGTTTTCCCCCCGATTCCACAGTCATAAATGGATTCCATGCATGCCAAATTAAAACTTTGTATTTCCCCACAGGGAAGAAATTCAAAGTACCGTAGGTATAATGATATGCATGTGTGTAAAAAGGAAGTTTACCTCGAATGAACGTCTGAAAGGAGCTTCATTGTTCTACATATGGTTTCCTTATAATGTTTTCGAATAATATACAAGTAGATGTATAGACCTATATGGGTCTATTGCAGAAATACAGCCATTTCATGGGTGTTTTCCCAGAGATAACGCTTGCAATCACACTGAGGTGAGAAGAAACCGTCGTTAATGAGTCGGCCGCCGTGCCCACGTTACCGCCCACGACGGGCGGCGCTGATACAACGACTATTGTCGAGCAGTCAACTTTCCCTCGATTACATCGCCCTTATTCCCCGACCAAAATTGATGAAATTACAGATCTGGGGGAGGAACTTATGCTCCTCCTGAATCTCTAGTTTATTTTGATGTATTCTAAAGGGAAATAGCGCTTTCCACCACCTTATTTATTTTCGATCCGTGCACTTGAAGTTTCCTTCACGCTTCAATGTTCATAGATCTACTGATCCAAAAGTAAATCTGATAGCAAGTTTTCCCTGAGATCTCGCTTATTATTAACCAACTTTGAAATTAACTAAACACTGGGGATAAACATGATGTTCTTTCCGAATTTCTACTTTATTTTGATGTATCCTCAGGGAAAATAGCTTTTTTAAAAAAAATATTCCGCGGTAGTTAAGGAGTAACTGCAAGAAGTTGGACCCCCGCCGGTAAGTGACTTGTCATACGACGGAATTTCTTTCCACCAATAATAGTCCTCCTAACAATGTAATATATTTACAAAGATGTAACTTTTTTCCTGATCATCAACCACGCTAGGACCTTTGAAACCTTTGGGAATTGTATCACGGTTTCAGATTATGAAAGCGTTATTAATCGCTAGAGAGAAACAATGTCATCTCTTAATTGTGTGGTTGATGTATACACTACAAATAATCTCAATACTTTTCCATCCCGAAAACACATCGCTGATTAACATCAATTATTTTATATTATATTAAACATTTCAGAGATTGCAAAACATGCGAAATAAATGGCACACTGTGATATGCAAACAAAAGACAGAATTTGCAAGATAAGTAAAGTTCTATAACATCCAAATATCTTATCAAAACTGCTTCCACTGCCACTAAGACAACCGTCAGATTTATTCACAAAAATCAAGATGATGTTGATTATTAACTGATATATGAATATACATATGTGCGAGATCAGTGTAACAAGAAACACCAAAGGGGTATTAGAATTATGTAACAAGGACTCAGCCTCGAGTTGTTGTATGGCTAGAGACTACAATTTTTAGAATAACCAGAACTATATAATGGGAGAGGAAACTGAAACAGAAGATTTCAAAAAGAAAAAAATAAGAAATACTGGCTCAAGTTGAAGGAAAACAGATAAAGTTGTGAACAGAAACACCTAATGTAAGTAGTGTTGCCTTACCGTCATTGATGCACGTTTTTAGGTGGTGGGATGACATTGATATTATATGTACTAGGAATATAATGTGGAATGATATATTAGATGATTTGAGAGGTGATGAGGAATGCTTTTTTCTTTTGCTCCTGATATTAAAACAAACCAAACATTCAAGGGAGAATGTCACTGGTTTTTATTATAAGAAAATTGAAAATTGTAACTTCTGCTGTTTGTAACTAGTTTAGATAGAAGTGAAAGCGAGCGATATTGTACTTGCTACATCATATTACTATTTAAAATAGTATCCTTATGCATGTGTAGATTTCGTCAGGGTAATCCGGGAATAATACCTCGTGTGTATTGTATTTTCTGAATAAACACTTTTATTTCCGACAGGATTCTTGAACAGGAGAAGGTGCTGCCCTCTGAAGATTAGTAAAGAAAGTGCGGCAGACTTCAAATATTCCTATAGTTCCAAGGTTTCCATCACATCCATCAATAGCGCCACTGTTAAATTGCATTTTTGCGAATCTAGCAAGCCTTATGTTTATCCATCTGTCTGTATGTGTCTGTGCATCTGTGTGTTCATGCATGTATGTACATACATAAATGTATGTATGTATGCGTGTGTTTAATGCTAGATGTTGGAATGAGTTTCTAGAATCAGACTATCTACTTCATTTGTTACTAGGCAACCGCGTTCAGCCGTGCATGTTCAGTCACGTAGAAATGTGAAATATGCATGTAGGCCTATATAGATGCGTTGATCATTAATTATCATTACGATTAGTTATTAACTATTATTACGTATTACCAGTGCATTATGCAGCAGGTACTCCATGCCATATATTATAAAAAATATTATATTGCAATATTAAAATATTGCAATACAGTTAAAAACTATCGATTGTTCGCCCTCAGACATTGGGCATATTCCTCTTGTGGAATCCCTAGGACTCTCGAAGGACCTGCCCCAGATTTTCGTCTTCTAGCTAGTGTAAATCCATCCAAAACGGTAGCTCCTGCCACCTCGTGGCAGCCTCCAAGGTGGTGGTTGTTCTGCTGAATTTTGTAATGACTGTCACATGTGTTTTATGATATCCTGTGAGTGTTTTCCCCTAGTAATTAACGACGCGGTAAATGTGTTTTTATTGTATGTAGTCTATAT
Source organism: Sthenelais limicola (assembly GCA_942159475.1). Taxonomy (NCBI): domain Eukaryota; kingdom Metazoa; phylum Annelida; class Polychaeta; order Phyllodocida; family Sigalionidae; genus Sthenelais; species Sthenelais limicola. Next base: position 63,016,110 of record OW804095.1, on the reverse strand, counting down.
TTAGTTCTAATATATATATATAGCTTTTACGATGATGGTAGCTGACTGACGGCCGTCAGTTGAGTGCCTTCCGTCAAGATTGGATGAATCTAATCATCTTGCCATTTTCTCACCCAGATACAAAGTAACAAGAACCATGCTGCGAAGCCATACAGTTTTGGACATCTTCCTCATACACACATTAGTATCAACAATAGGAAGGTATCAGACATGATAGCCCAATGGCTGATTGACGTTTTACTTAAAAGTATGCACAATCTAGAACTAAATGATAATATGTATTATGTATATTATTTCTTCCTTTCTTTATAGTCTGAGAGTTGTGCATAGTGTTTGGGTGGATCCAACGAAACCTGCAGTTTTCGTCTTTCAAGCAAATTACCTTTTCTGCGCCAGTGGAAACTCCAACAAAATAATTGTCTTGTTGAAATTTGAATCAAAATGGAAATGAAGGCGCGTGACTTGGAAACAAATGTTAAAACCAGATTTTACCTTTTAAATGAGCCGGAAAATAATTTTGAAATTCAAAATGATTTTGGAAACAAAAATAATTTCGTTTTAGTCATAGAACGAGATACAAATGATCATAAATAGCGGTCCCAATAGGGGATTTGCATGTTCGCCATCTTGAATCTTGATTAGAATGGACTTATTTATGGGAGTAGTATGTCAGTGTATAGAAAACATCTTATGTTTCACTACATAATGGAATATTTAACAGTGATTTCATAAATATTCATGTGTTTTACATGATTCCATAAAACGTTACATAAACGTGGAGACGGGTTATTCTAATCGTAATACATATATAATGTATATAATATTATGTTGGATTTTTATTCTGTTATGAAACATACTGAAATGGACAGTCGCTTCTACGAGTAGGTCTTCAAGCTCGCCCAAATTGTATACTTAATTGGTACAATACCATATTCTACTCGTGTGAGTATTTTATACCCAGGTGTTCAAGGCAGTATTGGGTGGTATTCGGCAATACCATATATTCATACTGGTGTATGTTACTGACAGCAACAGTAAAACAATAAGCTTATATCAGTATAGTGGGAAACATTCTGAGGTGCGTTACATTAAAACGGAAACTGATAGTCTATACCCGATACTGCACCCCCACTGGGAATTCCGTACCAATTTCCATGAGTAAGACATTTTGCTATTTAGTAACAATCTAATTTTAAGTTTAGCGTAGAAACTAAACATTTCTCATTAACACAAGTAGGAAATGAAACTCATTACGCAATAATTGTTTCGAAAAACCGATGCCGAGTAAGACCGAGTAATTGACGTGTTAAGACATTCCTTTACTTGATATTCCTAGCAATGTATTTGTGCCTAAATAAATGTAATTGACACCAATTTTCGCGTGGAGCACAATTTAATGTGGTAAAGTTCGTTTTTGATATAGCCAGATCGCTTACCAGCGACTCAACTGAAGTTTTGTCGCGTTAACAGCAACTTGGTCCTTCTCTTGGAGGCTTGAGTTACAGACCAACCTCTTCGCAAAGTTGCGGAGACGCACAGGATACCTTGAGGTAGGGGGAGACAGGTAATATAATCTTGATGTAGGGGGCGAAATCCTCACTGTGAAGACCTTGAGAAAGTTTGTTGGTATCTAGTATAGGCCTAAATAAGCCTTGAAAATTAATGTTGTAATAGATCATACTACATAGTGTATGTACCCCTAGTAATTCACCTATCGATGGAATATGATCCACCTTAGATAAAGGATTATAAAAATTGTTATTTGATATTAAATAATTTAAGCAACGATCAGATTAGATAATTATTCTAGCTGATTCAGACTTAAACCTTAACGTTCAACTAAATACCTTGAAAGCTACATATTGACACAAGTGGTACAATAAAGAACTATCGTAGACGCTTGATATTGTTTAATCAAATAGAAGCCATCTCGATACATATACCGGTAACAAATTCGTACAAATATACGCATTAATTTAACCGTAAATAACGTTTAAACTTGGTCGCATAATTATCATGTGCGAATGCACTTACAGAGTGCAAATGATATATTTCACGCCTTCCTAAAACCTGTACTTTGCTAGGTCTTGCTGAGTCTCAGGCAGACCCAAAGTTGTTCACTGGCAGGGGCGGCCAACGCGGGTTTATATGCAATCAAGCATGACTTATGAATAATAGTGCGTATTCTTTGTTTGCGTTACGTAATAACAACACTGATAACGGGGAAATAATCGAACCGTTGAAGCGATATGTAAGTACTGAAGTCAGGTCGAAAGAATTATTGAAGTAAACACATGGATAGATGCAGCACAACCTCGTGGGAGCCTCTATATATTCATAGCCCTTATAATTTGGTTAAAATTAAAAAAAGAACAAATTGTCTCAGAGTCCAAGGTATTTTCCCGCCGATCCGATCTCTTTGTCTGTCGTAAACTCACTGCCTGACCGTGGGACGAAGGCCGCTATATAATACTGTCTGTGACGTCACCCGTTTCTACCTTTTCTACATTTCTATCTTCTTCTCTGCAGAGCTGCTAAGTTCATTCTCAAATTTACAATTATAAATATTATAAATAATACTCCACGATAACGTGGAGTAGGCGGCTCCTCCCACACGCATATAGTACCAACAAACAAAAACCCTTCATCTTTAAATAATGATATTAATCCCCGGCAGTTTTTATATAAATGAATTTAAGGGCTCTAGACATTAGGACCCAACGACGCAATATCACTTATTCTTTAAAAAATGATTCCCCTCAGGCATTTAAACGAATTTGCAATGCAAAAACACATTTCGTACGACATTCAGAGTTGGTACGTAATATCGAGTTGGTATACATAATATCGAATCAGTATGATGCGGGTGAACGTCCTAGAGATGCCCTCATGAAGCGGCTTCACTGTAGTGAAATTTGGTGTCATATTAAAACCGCATTCTCAGCTATTTCAACAAGTAAAATCTTACCAAATTTACTCATATCATATTATCACTTACACAACTGAATTCATCAATATTCTGCAGCTGTTATAATTATTTTTATATAAGTACTAGCAAAATACCCGTCCACCGGACGGTCACCCTCTCTCCCCACACTTCCCCCTCTCCCTATTTTCCCTCCCCTCTTCTCTGTCTTTCATACCTGTTTTTCTGTCCCAACCCCATCTCCAATTTCCTTCCCCTCTTCCTCATGCTCGTTCTTCTCTCCCAACTCCATCTCCGATTCCCCCCACTCTTCCTCATGCTCCCCATCGCCGCTTTCTTTCCCTCCCCTCTCTCCCTTCCCCTATACATCCTCTTCCTCCTCTCTCCTCCCCTCTTCTTTCCCTCCCCCCTTCCCCACTCCTATTCCTACACCCTCTTCTTCACTCTCCTACTCCTCTGCATGTAGGATGGTCACCCTCTCTCCCCACACTTCCCCCTCACCCTCTTTTCCCTCCCCCTCTTCTCTGTCTTTCATCTCTTCTCTGTTTTTCATACCTGTTTTTCTATCTCAACCCCATCTCTGATTCCTCCCCCCCCTCTCCCTCCCCTCTTCCTCATGCTTCCCCTGCCCGCTTTCTCTCCCTCCCCTCTCTCCCTTCCCCTACATCCTCTCCCTCCTCTCTCCCCCCTCTTCTTTCCCTCCCCCTCCCCCTCTCCTATTCCTATACCCTCTTCTTCACTCTCCCACTCCTCTGCATGTAGTTAGGTCACCCTGGACATAGGTTGTGGGAAATGACGTAGTATCTCACAGGGGCTTTCCCTTTCCCGCATAGAGTGTAGAGATCGCAATTTAAAAAAGGGTTCAATATCCCATTTTCACCCCAGATACCTTCACAAACCACATATAATGTCCTCCAGAGAGGGCGGACGGAACTCTACAGATGAGTAAAACGGTTTGTAAAACAATAAATTCCGAGAACATGTGAGACAAAGAAACCCCTCTTTTCTACCTAAGAAACCCCTCTTTTCTACCTCTTTTTGTAGAAATTGCTCTTCCCATATATCATATGGATTCAAAGTAGAATCAGTCAAGAGAAAACTGCTGCCGGTGAGCAATAATAAGTGCATTCATTGCAGGAAAGGATTCCAGCAGTTCTTCCGAATACAAATGAGGACGTTTTTGAAGCGCTCTAGCAAAGTCAACTGGACAACATCCTCCAAAATTTTGCCCTAATGATTTTTAGATGAGTTGCAAAAGAATGGACCAAAAATGGAAAACAACATAACTTTACTTTTTTACCAACAGTAACTGAGAGTCCAGCTTTAAAGAAGGTAGTTCAAAGCTGCTTATTTAGCACTATTCGGCAGCGTACAAATGTTACTGGAGACAGATCTCGAGTGGATGTGTAGACGGCCTTCCACGCATAATAATAGCGTTGCCCTCCCAAAATACGAACATCACTCCCGTCAAGAAGTACTGTTTAACTGTTGTAGCCTCAAAATGTTTCTGGGAGTCCAATAGCTGGATTGAGTCCAATCCAATAAGTTAATTTAGCTGCGAACATAATACAAACAAATTATGGGCCAATTATTATGGGCAATTATTAACCCCGACAAAATTAAGACACCAACTATATTACTGACACAAATCACTCCAGGGAAAATGGCTGATAGTAAGAATATCTCGGATAACTTCAAAATGTTCCACTTTTATCTGTAAAGCTAGCCGTCTGTTTCATCTCTCCCTTCAGTTAAGGGATGTCCCAATGATTTTAAACCCTAATTAAAGCATTAATAACTCCCTAGTAAAAAATGGATCAAGACTACATGCATCCAACTATCGACCAATCCCGGGAGTGAAATTACCAACTAAGGTTTTGAGAAATGTATTCATGAACAATTATACCAATATTTTGAATCTAAAGGATTATCATATGAGGACCAATATTGTTTCAGAAAGGAAACCTCGATACATGATGCCCACCTGAGAATCATTTATTATGACTTAGATAATAAAATGCAGATGTTGAACTAGACTTTCTAAATTTTTGAAAGGCCTTTGACATGGTCAGCCACAAAATTGTTTTACAAAAGGTTAAATCCTATGTATTCAATGAAGTGGATTGAAAATTACTTGACCAACAGCGCTAGCTAAGCATATCACATCTGATGAGACCGAGTCCTTTAATGATTAATGTTTATATATAAATGATATTCCAAAATGTGCAGAATATTCTAAAATCCAGATGTTTTCTGATGACTTACTTGCGATGATGACTTACTTACGATGATGATATAGTATAAATTAGTAAGAGAAACTATAAAGACATCCAACAGCAACTAATATTGGAGGATACAGATACATGTGTGGTGTATAGTAAATAAAATGTCAGTGAATTGAAAGAAATTTAATGCAAAACAATAATAATCAATACTACAAATAGATCTTTATAAGTAAATCCTTAACAAATCAATATCATTTTGGGAATACTTGTAACCAGGTTCAATGCACTAATTCCTATATTTATCTGGGGTTAATAATAGATGATACATTATCCATTAAATCTCACATTATCTAAAAGATACAAATTGCAAAGATCAAAATAAGACAGAAAGCTAAAGTGAGAAAATCTATCCCCCAACGCTTACTCCTTACAATATATAAAGTGTCAGTCCTATCAAATTTATTGTTTGTTGAGGTTTAGAAGAGATGATGAGACTTGACAGTCCCGATTGTAAAAGGGAGGGTCACAGGGAAGGGAAGGGAACGGAAGAGAGAGCGGAATGGGGAGGGAGTGGAACGGGAACGGAGGGGAACACGTTTCTTAATTATTCTAATTTCTTGTGTGCACATACATAATTATGGAAGGGGTACTGACCATGTGGGCACACCATTGAAAAGCTACTTTTTATAATATTTATCCCATCCCCGTTATACCCGTGTAAAGGGGGGCCCTCAAGTAAAACATTATAAAATTGTATGCTGAATTGCATTACGCTGAGTTGCGAAAGTGGTCAATTTGGAATGTTTTAGATCGAGAGGAGTTAATCATGGTTGATAAGAAAGTATGACTATTACATAATTACACACTCATATTTACAGTGAAAGCCGGTCGGGAGCACACAAGTTCTGGAGTTACATTTTTAAACAGCTATATAATAGTTTGAAGAAAGAGAAACACAATTATTTGTAGGAACTGGCGGAACTGACACTGAACCGGAAGTATCTGTCACTGAGGGGACAAGCTACCCACTCACATTCAAAGCTTCATTTTAGTCGGTTAGTTGGAGAGAAAAAATCCTATATTCTAAAATCTAATGTTCATTATTCTCCATGATCGAGTTTAAATGATATCTCCAACATGTGCATCCTTCAATCGTGTGCATATGCATGAAGCATGGATGACAATGCACTGACCATCGTAACTAACTCTCTGAGAAACGAAAACTGATTTTATTTTAATCTCTCATAAAATATGAGCTCCTCTCTTTACATTAAATTTCTATAAGTATAAGTCACACAAGTTATGCTCTGAAATCCTATTTGAGATTGGTAACAATATCTAAATTTATTTAGGAGCGGTCATTTGACAAATATATATATTATGTCATCGTGGCTTGGTTAGGCTTAATATAGTCGCCACAAAACAATATAGAGGTTGCTAAGCAACAATGACATCAGTTTGATATTTTGGTCACAACTGGACAGTATAGGTCCTAAGAAGGCGAAGTTATTTGTGTGGAATTTTATTTTTACAAAGTATACGGGTTACTTGAACGCATGACACGTTGGAAGCATTAGTTTTGCTTGATCTTCTTGTTTATGTTTTTGATATGTTTATTTTTGTTTGTAATCCATTGTTGTCATTATATTGTTTCTATAGTGCTGTCCATATCATGACTATTAGGCTGTTGTCTGGAAATAATTCTAAGTGCTTTATTTCGAAAAGATTGAAATCGATTTAATTCATTCATTTACTCAAACGATAATCATATGACGGTCACACGATTCAAAATAACAATGTATTATTACCACATACAGGACGGTTGTATTTAATTCAGTTCACAATTCTCCAATTATCCAGAGGAGATGGATCTGACGTCAATGCAAGATAGTAATTTGTAAGAGAGCAGCAAGCAGTTTATATACAAACCCCTATATGGAATGAAGGTTTTGCGAAGCAAATAATAAATGCAATTAGTTCAATGATGCATGTCATATAGGTGCTCACACCCAGGAGTGTAACAAATAACGTTTGATTACATATCCTTGTCCCCAATGACAGAACCATTACAAGGTTTTGTAGGAACCCCACAAGCTGGAGCAACAATATGGCTAAACGGTGAGTTTCTTTGGGTGACCTGCTCATTGGACAACGCATGGGGGCCCCGCCGGTCAGGTGCACTTGGCATTTTTAATATTGCCCTCAGTAGGTGGTTTCCAGTCTTTACCGGAAGCCAAGTGTTTGTGTGGAATAAGTTGATCATGTGCAGACTATGGCCACCAGTCGGAACCGCTACAACGACCAACAGGTGAAAGAACAAGTGGACAGGTCTGTAGATGACATGAACCACGGGAATGGCTAGTATATAAGTCCGTTGTCCTGGCTAGAGTCTGTCTCTTAAAGTGCTAACTTCTCAACGATTTGGAACTACTTCCAAACAGGAGATACTGAGGTAAGTTGGCCATTTAGAGCAAAACACATCATCCTTGGATATGGGAAGTACTGAGCTTGGGCAGCCTCAAAATGCCTTTTTTGTTACCTTATGAGGAGTTTTAGTATTGAAAGGTATGCCAAGGAAGGATAATGTTTTAGTAGCAGCATTTGAAACCATTGTCTGACATCTTGTCGCGGCCAGATATCATAATTCTTCACAAATACACCCGATTATCAACTGGTAAAAGCCCTTCAGCAGAGTTTATCGCTTTCGTCATGTTTTCTTACCCTTCCTTGGTGGTATTTATATCGAAGGGAAATGAATGATTGATTAATGTTCGTCACTCGTCTCACTGCATTTAGATGGAGCGTTTTACCATGGTAAGACTTCTAGCCCTCGTCTCATTGGCATTGCTACTCATGGCTACCTTAGCTGATGCAGAAGATATGAATGGACCACCAAGCAGACCTGGCATGTTCAGAAATCCCCAGGAACTTCGTGATTACCTCAAAGCACTTAATGAATACTTTGCAATCGTCGGACGTCCAAGGTAGGAATAATGATATTCTATTTAGCACTGCAGGTCTTAAGAAGTATTTATAAGTATTCTATAAGAATATTCTTAACTAAATTACCATGAATATATTACGCCGGTTATAACTTCCCTAAATTAGAGAATGAGAACTTAATTAACAATCACCCAAGTCGATATAGCAATAAACAAATTTGTCAGAACTTGTGCAATTCTAAGCAACAATTCTGTTTGGTTTACCCAAACCATATTCACGCCAATGCTTTATACAAACTACTTTATTAAGTAATGCTTATGAATCGGTAAAGAGAAATACAGAAGAGAAGTTTGTGATCTGTTCTAGAATGGAGAATCGACCGATTTATTTGGGAAGCATATGTGGTCACATATAACATCCTTGTATAAATGATCTGTGGTGTGAACGTGGTCTGTAGTGATAACATATTTGTGTAACCTAGAGTTAGGTCCTGAATGCTAGACGTGCATGGAACAATGCTAGGATATTAGCATAATTAGCGATTTTGGAAATATATGATAATAATAATAATAAATGGGTGTTAATTGATAGTTAATATAATTATGATTAGGTTGGGCAATATTAAATAATGTTACATAACATTTTAACTCGAGTAAACTGATTTATATGGATCAAATAATCATGTAAAATAACTAGGAAAGCATAGTCAATATGAACATTGCTACATCTTGTGTAAATGAAATAGTTGATGAAAGAGTTTTAAGCCATCGAGGAATCTCAGTGAGGATATGCTGTTGGAAACTGCAATGTTACAATATATGGTCATTCTGCGGATACTTCAGCGATATGTTTGATCATTTTTCGTACATTGAATTTAAGATTTGGCAGAAGTGTGGGTAAGAGATCTATCTCAGCATTTAGGAGGAACCTAGCGTATCCCGGATTCAACGACTTGGACATAGACGGTATGGGGAAAATTATCCCATTGAAATGTTTGTATTTATATTTTAGACATCTAAGTAATTTGAAAATGATTTGTTTTGATTGTTTCGTGAAAGAAAGACGCTGCTCCCCAGGAGGGCCAATTGCAAAGTAGTTTGAATTTTAACAAAAATTCCGGTATATATATATTTTTCAAATACTATATTTGCCATAGTTTCATGGAGAAATCCAATATAGATAAAGTGAAGAAGAGTATCTTAAGTGGCGTATGTCCAAGAACATTCGATTCACACATCTCATGCAATAACTCTCTGCAGTATAGGTGATGGAAACGTATCTTCACTTGAATTGGACTACGCCCTCAACTACGCCAAATAAACGTTGCACCGAACGTAAAATTATATTCATCAGGAAAAAAGCTGGAAACCCTATACCTTCGGCAGCCGTCCTGGTACAATGCAAACATCCAAAGTTCGCGATGCTTTAAGTACCCACTTACAATTTCATCTATTTTAAAGCCTGTGAATCATGGAGCAATCTCCAGAAAAAAATGACCCATGCCAAAATGTGCAATGTACATGTTTAAAAAGCGCATGTATTATATATTATATATATATTTTCAAGAACCAACCTTACAAATGGTTTTTATCTCAGATTACTGGGGGGAGACCCCACTGGAAAATGTCCAAGACAGATATTCAATGACTCGTGGAGACAAAATATATTGATCTTTGTGAAACTTTATGTCGAATGAGGCCTCAATAAAATAAAAGTACAATTTATTACTTGCTTCTTTTCATTGCCAACATCTGATCATACATTAATGGGTTGTTAACTGGTAAATTACATGGGTCCGCATAAAATCCGCAAGGGATAGACATATTAGGCTTTCCTCTTTGTTTCCCTCGTCATCCTTGTATAATGATTTGTTAAAGTCTGAATTCTGTATAATAAGTACTGGGAATAATTATATATACACGTGTAGAATCCCAATTTAACGCCGCTATGATTACCAGCATAAGTATAATAGTAAATGGGTCATTTTGGCGTGATCTTAAGTTACTTGTCATGTCATAGTATATATATATATATATATGGAGACGCGTTGCTACCACGAAAATAATGTCCAGCGCAGAAGTGTTTCCGTCATTTACAAGGTGGCAGCACAAACATCTCTTTTTGGCAAAGGTCGATCATGAAACACAGGTTGTCGCTCTGTATAATCAGATATACTACTCTGGTTTAGAATGACTTTTAAAACCTTGTTTTGTAATATTCGTGTTGTTATACCCTTTTTGAATCTACAGATCTTTAATTCTTTAAGTTCCCGTTACAATCAGTTATGTTGATTTTCTGTTGGCCTTCTACAAAATCATGGCTATGTACACGATGTATAGAATGAATATTTATGCTATAATGCTAAGCCTATGGGAGTTATTCATTATGGACAACAAATCGGTGCAAGTGCGCGCCTTGATTACTTAAACCACGCACCGCCACCATGACACTTACGCGCCCGATATGCTTGAAATGGGTAGCCCTCATTCATGATAATTATATAGGTCTTCCAGAGAGTACAATGGCCTTTGAATTGATAGAAGGCCAATGGTCTTTGAATTGATAGAAGGCCAATGGTCTTTGAATTGATAGAAGGCTAATTCCAAAGAATCCTATTCAAGCCACTTGAGTATCACAGCATTATAATTATCAAAGGATCAAATATTGCTGCTATATTTGCTGCTATTTGGGCAAATGGGCGAAACATTCGTGATGCACTACAGTTCGTCAAGGGAACGATTTAAATTATTCGTTCCATAATGTAAACTTTCTGTTGTATAGAGAGCTGTACGCTGTACACCGCATTTTACTCATGGACACATTAAGTAAAGAATGCTTTTATGACATATGTGATATAAAAGGAAATTAAGGCAGGATTGAGGACGCCAATAACGTCCTTGGCGCTCCACAATATTCAAGGAACAATAGATGTTGAAAGTCATTGTATATTAAAACTAAATAATTACATTCTGTTCATGGCCAACCTGTCATTAGCAACTGGGATGACACAAAACGCAGACACTCCACCTGTATAGAACAGAAAACCTAACCAATACTGGCCATTGTTTAAACAGAAATTGAGTTCTAGCAAGGATAGCTTAAAGCATAAAATAATGACTTAACATATTTTATTCAGGTTTTAACAAATACAGTTACACTCTCACTTGTAAAAGTGTTTTTCGTTGTGTCCAGCATTCAGTCAATTTAATCTAGGCCATTTCACATATAAAAGAACTTGGTAGAATTGTGAAAAGATATCGTTCACATTGACAGGAGAATGTGTAAAGAAAGCAATCGCCAATTGTTAATAAATAAAATGGTCATTTTCCCTTTTTTTAAATGCTACAAAAAGGATATTGACCGTCCCGAGAGTCATGATTGCCAGTTTTCCAACCGGTCACAACTTCTATTAGAATCTAATTTTCACGAAATGCACGAACTGCACGAAATTACCACAGGGCCATGATGTGAATTGTGTCACGTTCTAAGTTGATTACCCCAAGGCCTATTACGGCAACAGTTTAGTACCCTGATGAGAAAATAACATAAAAGTACCTTCGATAGACTGGCCAGCTAGTCATCATTCTCCATATATAATAAAATAGATTGTGGGTGGAGGAAATGATCGGTAGGAGAAGGTCAGAGAAATCGATCTTACCGAAGAGTCTATTATTACTCACAAGAGCTCCTTCACCTTTCATGGTAAAGATTAGGTGCTTATAACGAGAGTACTTTGTTGACAATTATGTCAGCTATTTATCATGATTCAACCCTATAAAACCGATCAGCAGTTGAAAAGGACCACAACGCAGACACCCTGACTTATGGTAAGTCTCGAACACTCTTAACGGTATTCATCCCTTTCTTTTTTCTGTTTCATTGTTCTTATTGATTTAAACAAATTATTGTATTTCATTTTGTTGGCATTTTAATTTTAACGGCAAAAAATATTCTTTATTTTAAAAGATAAGCTAACCGCGCACATTCCTGTTATTGCCCACTCACTGCATGAAAATGTGTCAATCAATGGTGTAAATTGAACATCAAGCACTAATACTTCTTCATGTTTTAAAGCTGTTATAGGGATTCAACTGTCCCATGGGAAATGTACACAAATGTACACAAAGAACACTAAATTACTTTATTCTTTATTTTCGTATTCATCTGCCGCATTTTTATGACTTATTTTCTGATTTATTACAAGCCGAGAATGACCGCTCATAGTCCCATCTGGTGTTCCATCATCATTCCACTTACGCTGCTGATATGTAAAGAAGCCGCTGCTGACCCCTTGTGTTCGAGATGTGAAACATCAGATATGAAACAATTACGTCAGTACTATGAAACGCTACAAGTAACTCGTAAGTAATATATGCTGAATCATTCTCTAAATCATTAATAGGATTTTCAGACATTTCAGGAACTTTACAAGAAGTCTTTAGAGCCAAGTCCGAAACTTGTTCATTTCCGACATATTTGCTTACAACTATACATTCTATCCCTATCCTGAAATGAGTGTGGACATCCTTTGGTTTACTGGAGTTTTTGTGTGACTTGGCTAAAGTAAAAGAACATATAAAATATACTGATTTATACTGAAGTACAAAGCTGTGTTACGTTGAATATATATTCCTCTAATATAATAAAATAATACTAAATACCATTTAACCCTTTTCAGGGATTGATTTCCGGCAGTTCGTTTATAACCTGTTAGAGACGATGGTAAATCGACCTCGCTTGGCACCTTTAAGGGAGGAGCTTCTGACCATGGTGCACAGGTAAACATTACATGTGATATCTTTTAAATGTGTGGAAGAAAGTTGTCAGAGGTGTATTGTCCATGTGGTATTAAAAGTACAGACCATCATCATTGTATTTTTAGTCAATACTCCTTAAACATTTGATTTTAATCTTGATTGACCAGTATACCACGCTGTCACTCTTGACCATCGATTTCGGATAGCACTCGGATATAGATGTATTAATCCACTGATCTTTGGCATCGAACTTTTCCCGATAGAAACCTTATATTCACAAAACAATTTTTCTTAGACATTTTAACTGTGTTTTAAAATGCCATACACATTCACACTCGCTGTCAAGCTGTTCTAAAAGAAACATATATCAGAACCTTAAATGTTTCAGTACAGGTATTGACAAACCATGATTAATCGAGTCACATTATCACTATCCTGGAAATATTAAAAATCTACAATCACGAGAAGCTTCATCCTAGTGGCTATTCAGTAACTTTTTCTGCAATCTTTCCTCTTTACAGACACTTTTCTTTAAAGGTCTTATTATATTCAATTCCGAATTTTTTGGTATCTAAAATTTAAGAAAAAGGCTTTATTTGGGGATAATGTCTACTAGGATTCGGAATGCAAAATTTTGGCGGTTCCACGATATTGTAATTTGAAAGGTCATATTCCACCCCGTATGTTTTACGAATCGGGCACATTTTCTCTCTCAACCAACATTTTCTCCCAATAATGTTTGACATTCTTAGGAATACTCCACTTTCTTTTACAAACAATTATATAAATTATATCTCCTTAGGGTAAAAAGTATATCATCAACTTCATGACCTTTACAATTCTTAACATGCAGACTACCTCAAAGGCATATTTGCCTTTCCCTGTAATTCTGTAAATGTCAGCTGTAAAAGAGACGTATTTCCATTTGTATCTTATAGGTTTGATGACTGTATGCGCACGTGTGAAATTCCTTTTACCAAACGCCGAGAGATGCCTGTGCCACTTTTTCTCAACTCTATCCTGACTGGCGCTACATTGGGGTAAAGATGTTACCTTTTGTGTTCACTTTTGTTTCTTTAGTCAGCGAGTCGTTTGTATAATGTGAAATGCGCACTGATATTTTTCTTTCCACAAATTTGCATAATATTACCGTTTGGTTTACAGTCAGATTAAAATTTAAGAATACCTTTGGTTACATTATGGGACTTAGTCGAAGTTCCAAGACAAAAACCCCAACCTTCTCGTAAGACTGCACTAGTATATGATTAGTGAATGTTGACCTTTAAAATACATTTAAGCCATAAGAGTCCCAATCATGTCAGCGATGTACAGGAGGAAGTATCTCGTCGGAAGCGCACTAGCTATGCTTCCGACTAGCTACTTGTAGAACATAACCTATGGAAATACAAATGGAAAGAACGAAAGGTAGATCTAAATCTCTGATCCTGACATAGCTTCATGAAAATTATGGCCAAGACATATATGTTAGTCTATGGTAATGACTTTCCTAGTGTTTATCCTATACATTAATATATGTTTTTCAGTGAATCAACTCCTGAGGAGGGAAAAAGGTCATATTTGAGGGGGAGGCATGGTGACGCAGACAAGAAAGAAGCTTATTGGTCCAGTGGTTTGCATGACGTAGGCGGCACTCGCGTGGCCGGTATCCACTGGTAATAAATCCATTTTCACTGCGTTTTCCCTACATCGTGGTCAACACAAGGAATCTTCGACCAGTGTATTAGATATTGAATAGTTCGAGTCAGTATTGTGGTCTGAAACTATTGGAACCCACGTCATCGCCTCTGTACCATTCCTGGCTGGCAATTGAAGGCAGTTTCATCATAGAATATACATTAATAAATAGGCTAATAACAATAGTAAACTCGAACATTGCTAAGATAAATTAAGGAAAATATTGCCTTCGATAGTCTGATTGAGAACACATTTCACATTGAATATGCAACTGAAAGATTTTTTCGCAGAATAAATATTAATCATTGAGCTGGCTGGCCCTCATCTTGTTTTATTAGCAGTTGGTATTGAGGAAAGATCACAAAGGTTATAATTACTATCTGGCCAATATGCCAACAGGTCACGAGATTATGACTGTATACGCGCCGTTCAATCGGGAGGAAATGCTGTTGGGAAGCGATGCATTTACGTACTCCAGACATAGAGGATGTGTTGCCATGCAGATATCTGTGTGTAGGGTTTTTAGGTATAAGATGTCTGGATTTAATGCTAGATGCAATATGATATTTATTTTCAACATAGCCATCAACGATATCAAAAGGGAATATTCCCTCCACATACACAACAGGATTGACCTTTTCTTATCATAGTTTCTGAAAAAATAATGTATTTACAATATTCCATGAACAATGTCAAAGCAGTTGCATTTACATATATATATAGGCCTATATATATATGATATATTTATCCCATAGGTCATGAAAGTCCAAGGCAAATGTGAAGCTTCAGAAGAATTTCTGGTTCAGAGACAATAATTTCCGAACTGTGGCAGCAGTATGAGCGTCGAATATATAAACATTTTACGGCATCTCTATAATATTTCAAAGGTGTACTATAGCAATGATAACAATAAATCGGAAACATTTTCGAGAATGTCTAAAAGTCTGCCAGATTGTTTCAAGTTATATTTGCAATAACACTGAAACAGAAGTGTTAATGTCACTTGGATAGTGGCTTCCTAAACATGTGTAATTTTAATGCGCACAGACAAGATAGTAAAACATTGAATTTAATTACAATTAATTGATACTCGATTGTACTTATTATGCAAGAGAATCTGAAGAACACCGATATCAAATAAATCCCACCCTGACATTTCCTTGACATTCCTCCGAGTAATTATTCTTAATGGATTAAATTTGGGCACTCAGATAATCCTTAGAGTTGAATTAAGCACCGTTCGTATTGATTGATTGCTTATTCAGAGGGTATATCTGAAACAAGACTCTCGTCCAGGCGTCTGATCGAATTGGCCTCTTCGGGAAACTCAGTATAAAAGGACTACAGTTCTACTTTTTTTCTAAGTATAGCATAAATATATCTTACTGTGATCGTGCCTCGCAGTCCAAGTAAAAATAATGTTAAAGAATTCTAAATGCAGCTGCATACATCAGATCAGAGTGATTGGGAAAATGGGCATGCTATTGAAATATTGGTAAAACTTGCACTAAAAGCACAAATAGGTAAACGCCCTACAGACAGATACATGTAGGGCAGTGTTGCAAGCAGGTGGATAAATAAACCCGAGTGCTATTCGTATGTAACGAAGCCACTTCTCCGAGCTTAAAACAACCTAATACTTCCCTTTCGCGTCGTCAGATCGTCTTAGGTAGAGAGCGAATGTCAGCGAGGAGAAAACCTCCCGGGTTAAAAGGAAAACAAACACGATTTAGCACTAAGCGCCTTAACAAACTCCAGAAAAGAACCCTACGTAGGGGATGATGCAGGAAGTGTCCATGCCTTAAGACTTGTGTTCACCTCAGACGAATCTGAAATATTCATTATACTTTTAAATCTGATATTTTAGCGTTTTGTTATGGGTCTGGTCGGCTGTAAATTAACTGTAACTTTCCCCAATTTTACCCCGATGCGGACATACTTTCAGTCTTTTGAAACAGTTCTTGCCTTCGTAAGGAAGTCAAGATAATAGTACTCCTAAATAGCTCGTCTTCGTTATCATATTAAAAATCGTTTACGGCGTAGATGTGAAACGTTGCTGGAAATACTAACGACTTTTTAAATGCATCTAAAACAAATAAGACAATTTGTTGTACTACAAACCACTTTACTCATCTGTAGAGGTCTGTCCCTCCTCTCTGGATATCGTCGTATTTGTTTTGAGAAGGTATCTAGGGTGAAAATATGATTTTGAAGCCTTTTTTAAATTGCGATCTCTACACTCTATTTATAGCCTGGGAAAGCCCCTGTGAGATACTACGTCATTAGCCACAAGCTACTGCGTCAATTCAAGGAGGACCCGACTATGTAAAATGCCAACAAATCAGTGACTTTTTTGGACTAAAATATGAGAGGAATTTAACAGGAATAGGAGAGTCCAGGGGCGGATCCAGGATTTTCAAAAGAGGGGGTGCACTTTTAAATTTTATTTTAAAGAACATATATATGTTATAATCATATATATATAACTAACAGCTTAGCTTTTGTTCTGCAATGCTTTAAATATTCAGAGATGCCAATCCCCTATTTCAAACATAAAATCAACCATGAATTCATTTTAAGAGCATCCAGGTATTTTCCCACTAAGAAACTGGGAATCTCCAAACATTTCAAGGCCATTGGGGAAGCATGGGGAAAGAGGGTGACCGTCCTACATGCAGAGGAGTGGGAGAGCGAAGAAGAGGGTGTAGGAATAGGAGAGGGGGAGGGGGAGGGAAAGAAGAGGGGGAGAGAGGAGGGAGAGGATGTAGGGGAAGGGAGAGAGGGGAGGGAGAGAAAGCGGGGAGGGGGAGCATGAAGAAGAGGGGAGGGAGAAGGAGGGAAATCAGAGATGGGGTTGGGAGAGGAAAACGAGTATGAGGAAGAGGGGAGGGGGAAGTGTGTGTGTGGGGGGGGGGGGGGAATCGGAGATGGGGTTGGGAGAGAAAAACAGGTATGAAAGACAGATGGACGGGGAGGGAAAAGAGGGAGAGGGTGACCGTCCGGAGGACGGGTACTTTGCTAGTATATTAATAATTCTTTGCTAACGGGTTGAATCTTTTTATCTTTTATTCTAAGATACACCGGAGAAAAACCTACATAATAAATGCCGTGACAAAAGGGAAACAGAAACAACCATGGACAGTGGCAACCTGCTGCTATCGAAATAGCAACCTGCTACCTCGGAAACCATAATCTTATTTTCTCCTATTATAGAACCCCTTTGTCCCTTATATCTGGCCGGACCATTTGCATCAATGTATTATGAATAAAAATTAATGAAGATCTACTTTTTTGTTTATTTCTGATTTCTTCATATGCAAACTTTGACCTTTTTTATATAAAGAAACCCGAGATGATGTTTTGAATAAAGAAAAAGGATCAGAATGTGGAGGGAAAAGCGTAGTCGTATCGTAGTTTCAAATGCGTTCTCTTCCAGTTCGTCCACAACTCACTAATTCTCATGTCTAATTTTAAAATCTAAGATTATTAAAGGTTGCAATATTTATACACACCAACCAACAATGCACTTCTTTGCGGAAATTACTTTATTTGAATACTTTGATAATTACGTCTTTATCATGTATTCAATTAGGGAAATGTTAGTACTAACCAGAGGTTTGACGGATATGAAATCCTAGATGCTGTCTCTATTGAGATTTGTGAAAGACAATAATGTAGCTGAGGACCCATCATTGCCTTTAGTATAGCAGTCCATCTGATGAGGAGATTAGGCCTTCTGGGACACCTTGCACCCCACAGGTAATCCATGCTCTCCGTTGTAATCAGGACATTGGCTTGTCTCAATACCGGCGACGGGGGAATCTTATTGTCCGGAGGAATAACCGCGATGAAAAGGAGCCGGCGATAATATGGCAGGATGTGAGCCTTTGCTATATTTATCCATATCATCAGTGGCATTGCCTGTCATCTGATACAAAAGTCCACCTGAACTCTGTATTCCTAGCAGCTATCCGCGGTCACGTACACGGAAATTTCTCCTCATCTTTTGAATGTGGGATTGTGGTGGAAATAGGTATAAGGCGGAAGATTAATATTTATTTTGAAAGACATAATTTTACATGGTTCTAGGGTATGCAATTTGGGGCTACCTTTTGTCTGTGTTCTCCTGGTCATAATGATTTAACGGTACTTTAGAATTACTTTATATTTTCCCCCATGCCCGACAGGTAATATCAAATACTGGCCAAGAACTGGTTATGATATACTGCTAGTGCTGGCCAAACATAAACTATAAAAATAAACTATAAAAATAAACAATATCTTTAGGTATTAAGTGAGGTGTGAGGAAATACCCTGTGCGAAGTTTCCGATGATACTAGTTTGAGTAAATGACTATAGGCCTACTTAAAATTCAAACGGTAAAGCATATTAGGGCTATACTTTTTATATCGCTATACACATTTCATCAGTTCCATCGGGTATTTAAAGAAATCTTTAAACACCGCAACGCATCGATTTGAGGATCTGACCCTTTGTAATATAATTTGAATGGCTGGTAACCATCTGTTGAATTGTTCCGAACAATATGGTTGGCCTATACCTTTAATCATATAGACAGCAAAGGCATTATGCACTGTTCTCTAAACTGTCTAGAAAAGAAAAATGTTTTTATTGTATTTCATTCGAGACCTTTATTGTCTCTCCGTACCCCATAACCTTTGTTCATATTCCATATGATCAAATCCGTTACATTATTTATTAGGGAAATAAAATCGGTACGAGGCAGAATCAAAGTAATGATGTATTATCATGGCTTACCCTAAAAGCAACATGTTTGCCGTAGATCATCGTTCCTATCAATTGCACCAATAAGCGCCATCCCGCGTGTTCGTGCGGCTGAACCACAGTTGCCCAGGAGTGACATCTCATATCTCGTCCTTCGCCCCTCATTTCTCGTCCCTCGTCCCTCATATCTCGTCCCTCGTCCCTCATCTCTCACCCCCTGTCCCTCATATCTCCCCTCTCGTCTTTCATATCTCACCTCTGTACCCCTCTCTTTCTATTTTGAGAGGAGTCTGTTCTCTTTTCAATGTGCACAATTGGAGGTTTTACACTCAACGATGGCTGAATACAGGGAAGCAACATGTAATAGGTATGCCTATACCAGCATTCTTTATACATCTTATTAATAATACTATACCTTCGATACCATAATTATAATCTACCGATCTACAGAAAACTATATTATCTAATAATTCTGATCATTTAATAATTCAAAGCTTCTCTCTATAAAGTTGACCATGCATAGACAAATAATATATTGATTAATCAATGTTCCTTCTCTTCCTCCCCCTTTCCTTCCACTCCCCCTCCCAGAGCAACTGTTACACCGTCTTCCTCTCCCTCCCCCTATACTCTTCCTCCACCTCCCCCCTACCTGTTACACACATCTCCTCCCCTCCTTCACCCCTCCTCCTTCTCCTCCTCCCCACTTCCTAATATTACACACCCCTCCTCCTACCTTCCTTCTCCTCCCCGTTCCTTCTCCTGCCCCTCCTCCCCTTCTTACATTTCCGTCCTCGTCCTCTTCCCCTTTCTCCTCCCTCCCCCAGGAGGAGGAGGTGGATGAGGGGCAGGGGAAGGAAGGCAGAATATGCAACGAACAGGCATTGTGCAATACCCCTCTGGGTCACCATATGGAACAAGGAATAAGGAACAAGTGTTAACCTTTATTTCATTTACCAGTTTCTTTAAAGAGGATGGATGGTAGTTTTCCTACCAGTTGTTTAATCACATAACTGTTTTGTTTACCATTTAACTGGGTTGACTGTCGATCAATTTGTTTGTAGAACTGCCTCAGAAGGTACCTGATTTGTATTATGTACTTTACAAACTCATTTTTGTTTAAAACAAGATCACATAATCATTCGAGTTATGGCATGCACTATTTGATGCCTCGCTACAGTATAAAAAAAAACAAGAATGCATGAGTGCCTGGTAAGAGGTAAGGGTATCAAGACGTGATTGTCCAAATGCCAAAGATTCAGAAGGACTTTTTCCATCGCGAATACTGCAGAGCAAGTAATATTTTTTACTCAATAAAATGCATCTGAATCCGAGAATTCTGTTGGAAGAAGGGAGTCCAGGTCGTGACCGATGCTGCAATAATAAAGGCATACACTCTGACCTTCGAGAGGCTGATGAAATGATTTAACTAACCGGAAATTAAGTTTTGTAAATGCCGGGAATGAATTCGAGACATAGTATTAATCAAATTGTCTAATATGCCATCAGAGGTGGTGCTTATTTCATCTACGTCTTACACAGAGATTAGGTTATTTAGATCTTAAGAGTTCGGAAGAAAAAGAGAAAACGAGATTCCATTCAAGCTTGTAATCATCTGCCGCTATTTGTCTAAAGCCTTTTATATCCAGGCCATTCACGGAAACTTATTCAAAGTCAACTTACTCTCAACCTTATCATCCAACGAAAGGTGCTGTTGTATACACGACTCGAGCCTCACTTTACAGTATTAAATCAAAATACT
The DNA here is from genome assembly GCA_942159475.1 of Sthenelais limicola. Classification (NCBI taxonomy): domain Eukaryota; kingdom Metazoa; phylum Annelida; class Polychaeta; order Phyllodocida; family Sigalionidae; genus Sthenelais; species Sthenelais limicola. The sequence goes on along the minus strand of OW804095.1, from coordinate 62,995,056 downwards.
AGTAAAGCAAAGTAGTTTTACTCTGTTTTTTTAAAGAAAATGTTTTCCTTAATGTATCAATCTATCTAAATACAAAGAATGTAATACTATTTCGAAGTTCCCCAAACATGTTACCTCTGAGTTCCCTAAAACGACTATTCCCAAAAGTGGAAAATTACATACACAAAAGTTCCATTGTTTATAATTATAATAGTACACATCCACGATATTTGATCAACATGATTGTTTAGAAACTGTTCAATTTGTATTAAATTATGACCAATTGCAATAAAACTCCAATGCGGACATCGACGAAATATCCTGTGAATTTACTCCAAAGTAACACAAAAGCCTAGCAATCAAACATTTAAAACCTCATCCTCATCCTTGTCCTCAATCTGATAATCTTTTTTCCTCAACAACAGAGTGACGAACGCATCAGAGATGGCAACTCCATTCTTGAGAAAAAGGTTTTTCTAATGTGGTGTTTCTGCGTAAGATTCTGTGTAGCCCAATCAATGTAATTTGTCAAGCATCCACTTTGACCCAAATCTATTATCTAGAGGCAAAGGACCTTTTACCCCATATCAAATAGATCATAGTTGTCATATATGGGCCTCTTACCCCACTACATTTGGTGCAAAGCAAAATTGCTTGCAATCCTTTCAGAGTGGTGGAAAACCCCTAGTTTAACACCCTACAAACTACTTGTCGCAGAATTTAACCTTTTTCATAGAAAAATGTCAAGGTACTCCAACTTTCAGCAGCTGTCACAGGTTTTTCCTGCAGGAGTTAAATTTAACACGTCTAACCCTGGTTAAACACAACATGCTTAACCTGGGCATATATTATGTGTTGCCACATGAACTAACCATAGGATCCCACGCTTGTTGATATTTATATCAAAATGATATGATTATATGTAAAAATAAAAACAATGATAAATGTAAATCTCATACTGCTACACTCCTGTCTCACCATACCTTATTCTTAGCTCTATTTCTTCAGCGCATATGAGAAAAAAATGATATTAAGGTATTTTTCATTTCATAATGCTTTATTCTAGCCTGATTGATTCTAAAAGAAAAGTAAATGTAGCCATTTTCAGTCCCATCTACAATCTTTGTTCTCGTACTGCATGGGCGACATTATTTTGATCAAAATATTGATGCTAGATGTATAAAAAGGTGTACGCAGAGTACAAAATCCATCTAGGAATCCATTATAAATAGTGATGGCGGAAAAAAAACATACAATTCCTTTTTACTTTCTCAGGAACTGAGAAGGCTAGTGGATTGAGTACCATTCTGCCAATCATCTTTTTATCGTTTAAATCCCACATAAATGTGTTAGCTGATTGTGGGATGTGTGAGGTAACAATCAGTGTGAAATCATCTGTCTGATCAGTTCGCATATTTGCAGAAGGCTTATCTACCCCACCCATTTCTCACATCCACCATTCACCACTCCACCCTGCCCCCCTCTGGTTATTACATAATAAGACAAACCAGGCCTGCCCCTAACCAAGTCATGGTTGGTTGCCCACGCCCTCCCTTGCCTTCCAGCTCCCTCCCTCCCTAGCCTTCCACCCATTACCCCCATCTCTCTTTCTCTCTCTCACTCTGAGTGCTGTTTTAGTGCATTCTACTAATTTTAGAGAGATGCACCTGAAAAACCCAAAATCATAATTACTTTTAACAGACCATTTACTGACCTCAGGAACCCTGTATATGACAGTATATACCCTGCATATGACAGTAAATATTCTGCATTTTCAGTTTAAGAAAGACTAAATTTCAGTAACTATGACTTGACATTGCGCACAAATAATTGATCCTCCCTATGTGCACAAGCCAGTGATTAGCTTTCCATAGGAGGCTTACTGGAGCCTACCACGGCCAACTTTCACCCTGGCCAAACGTAACCAGTCGCGCAGCTACAGGTGTGTAACTGTAGCCACCCATGGACGGCTACATAGCTGTCCATGGACGGCTACAGTAACTCACCTGTAGGTGTGTTACTGTAGCCGTCCATGGGACGCTACATGTAGCTGTCCATAGACTCTACATGTAGCCGTCCATGGGTGCTGTGCATAGGTCGTCCATGGAAGGGGTATTTATAACTAGCTTTAGGGGGATTGGAATTAGATATTTTCCCTTCTTTTCCCTTTATGGCGATTTAGAATATCGAACAAATTGTAATGACATGGAAATAAAATGATAAAGCAGATAACACAGAAATAAAGTTTTGTATTCCTCTTTATTGCAGTTGATATCAATATACAATATATATATTAACAATAAACCCTTCGTAAACAATGAAAGAATTACAAAAGTACATGACTGTAATAAATATAATGAAATATTAGCACATGTGATATTTCACAGATAAATAAGTCCAACTTTATTTTCATAATGTTATACCTGCCTTGGGCGGGGGGTGGGTGTTTACTTCATACATATCACATATACCAAAAGTACATAGTTGTGTAATTTGCCAAAACCTGGGTCACTTATTTTTCCATTTACACGCCTCCAAATCATTGGAGACTAGTCAAAGATTCCATACGAATACATGTATATATCTATGAAGCGTTTTTTTCCCTTTATAACCCACATTATTAATAATCCAGATTTAAAGATGTGAACTTTCAACACCTTTTCTTGCAAATAATTATATGTTCAAAACATAAGCACCTTCTATAAAACCCCATAAGTGTTTCCAACGAATACACCAGTCCATACAAATACACATTCCATATATGAATACATCAGTTCAATGCTGTATTTGTATGAAATGGTGAATCGTTGATACATCCTTTCTTAATAAACTACCTAAATATATATGAAATAAATAGTAAATCCTTTTGTTAGGAGACCATGGTTGATATTAAGTTGTATCTAGTATTACGCAGCATATTCTGAGGAATCGAAACATACCATTATATGTAAGTTTACACGACCAAAATTGTCAACGTTATTGAATACAATGGGAAAAACATTAAAAATCACACTAAAATTTCTGGAATTGACTATTATAATTTAAAACCTTCTCACTCTATAGGGAATGAAATGAATAAAAATAATTGTGAGGTTAAGATCCATCAATGACTATCTTCAGTGCTATTGATTTGTCATCTACATTGCTTGATCACCTGGCATTGACTCTGTCTCTCCACGCAGTATTATCACCAGTGATCTGCAATATAATATCACAATAGGATGTCAGTAACTTGATTGACTTGCTACACACTCAGCTCAATCACATGTTGGATCAAAATTACAATAGGTTTATTGAACACATGTAACCACTATATTAAGGACTAATCTTGACATGCAGTAACGTTCTTGTGTGTAAAAAATATCTGTGCGAATCCACAATTAACAGCTATGTTGTGCATTTCACACCTGACATTTTCGCTCAGCCATTGAGCTAGGCATGCCAATGGACGGGGGTGAGGAGGGGGTGGGGTGGCATCTTTTTGACACCTTAAAAAGCTATAGTTAGTTTTGTCATTCATTCTGTCCATTTAGGCGCACCAATGAAGGTGGGTGCACAGTCCTACCTCAATAAGAAATGGTCTATCCGAAAAGGGAATAGTGCATGGACAGTCCATTCTATATTTGAAACTATGTGATTTTTACCCATGGGATGATAGGCCAATATGAATTTGAATACTATATTACATTGGAGAAATAAGGATCGCACTAGATTCAACCTAATAGATTACTCTGAGGAAAGTGAGATATTAGCCTACCACTGGATACAAAGATGAACTGATAGGTACCGTACTGCAGGACCAGGATTATCAGGATCATTACCCTTCCAAGGTTAGATATTTGACAATTTCTAGGTACCATACAACTTGGGACAACGTTAACGCATATATAGAGCTTTAACTACATTGTAATTTACACACAGTATGATAGCCAAATGCAGTAGCCTATGTACAAGGGTTGAGGTAACATGGGGTAGAGGTATACCTGGAAAGGCCTGCGTGGCTTATATATGTGGGGAGGTAGTTGAGAGTTATGTAATGTGATTGGGGGACAATTTAGAAGAAGGGAGGCCCAGCGGTCTCTCATGCCTCACTGATTTTCAATAGTGAAAACATTTATTCATATCAAATTGACCAGACCAGGTAGGTGAGAGTAAAGGTGTGTGCGAAATATACCACCTCCTCTAACACAATAATTCTGCGCGAAAACTTCACGTATACACTCAGTTCCTCCCCCTCACATGCCCATGCATCCTCTCCTGGCTGTCATGGCCGCCTTCCCTTGAGGGGTGGCGGCAGCCCTTGTAAGGGTGGGCGGTTTCATTTCTTTCATTAATATTCATTATATGTGATTTGGTCATGGCTAAATCCTATGTTAGCCTATGGTCATGTTTCTATTCCTTAGAACATGTACATTTTTAGCTTGTTCATTCACCATATCTCTTAAAGAATTATTACTTAAATATAAGGACATTACTTACCATATATATAGAAGATTTGCTGATTATGTGTGGCCTTGTGTATCTTCAACGGGCTCCATTTTCAGGATGATGTTTGAAAAAATACGTTAGGTCACATGACTAATTATTTCCGGTGCCAAACATGTGTACCATTAGCCTGAAATAGCTGACTTTGTGAAGCCTGTAATGGGACGCTTCATGTAGCCATTGTCCTCCTAAAACTGTTTGCTCATCCTTTATGCACAAATATGTAATAAAATCATGGTCATATCAGCCTTGTAAATAACAATTATATATGTTCTTCTAATTAGTGACAATTCAGTGTACATTCTCAGAAGTTATACTGTTCTTTTTCTCATATGAAAATAAGGTGGCTACATGAAGCCTCTAATGGACAACCTTGCTTGTCCAGTCTCAAGGGGTTACAGGGGTGTCCACAAGTGTGGACGCGCGGCTACCTGTAGCTGGAGCCTGGTTATCCACACTCATGGACCATCCCTGGAACATCATAGCCGCCATCTGTGCACATAGGGCTGAGAAGTCTTTTCCTTTGGAAACGTAGGGTATAAACATTAAGTTAAACTGATTATAAAGTTAATAGAAAAATAGTTGATTAAATCATTGATTAACTTAATAATTAGTAAACTTATAACTTGTTTATAACACAAGACAAGATTATTCTTGACTTCGCAAATTCTCCCCAACAAATTGACTATTCATGTTCATCTCAAGCAAAAGTCAAGGTCACTGTATGAGAGACACAACAACATAAAGGTATATTATTTACTGCTTGTCCCTTGTATTGTAGCTAGTCGACCTTTCCTTAAATATGAATCCTGGAACACAACTTAGCCTTCCCCGACGACCCTCTCTCTGTTAATTGTCTTACACCACAGAGCCGTAGCATGGCTAGAACACAACTGTGCATCTGAAATCTAAAAATACAAAGGATCATCATATTATAAACACAGGACATGAAGTCAGACACGTCAACCGTTACAAAAAGATATAATAAGAATTCTGCATTTATATATGATATGAACCTTTTATTTCAACATCAATAAAACATACAGTTCGTTGCTACGAGTGGAAAAGGGTACAGATTTAGGTCACAGACATGTCTTCTAAAAGAACCAGATTTATCCATGATGTGTAATATTCCATGAATGCAGCCTATTGGCTTTGCTTTTTGTGCTGTAGGATTCAAGGTATGAACTGCCGCATGACGGAGACTATATGAATAGATATATCACAGGGAAAGAGGTATCTTGAGAGTACCTAAATCAGTTCCTTTGTTCGATGGGCTGACAGATTCTGCTATTAATCATTCTTTCCAGCGACTATCAGATTCGAAGTCACTGTCAGTATTCATATATGTAGTGCCATACCATCTTCTCAACCCCGGGATATTCGCACACCGTTTACACCCTTTCACTGAAATCTGAAGGTGGTCAATCAACAAACTAAGGATGCATACCAGTGTGTGTTTGCCCACTGAGCTATACTGCACGACAAAACCAGGAATGGCAATAAACTTCGACCCACACATTCCATTCTCCTCCCTAGTTCTCTCAAGCCAAATACTTCCAAGAAGCTGTACACAATCTGGTCAAATTATGAAGAAAAATACAACGCCAACTAAAAGTCTCGAGAGATTCATTAAATATGCAACACGAATGATCATTTTATTCAATAATTTTGATTTATTTAATTTGGCTTGTTACCTTTCAAAGAATACTATTTATTAAGTTTAAATGTGCTCGGATATCTTCAGGCTTCACTTCTTGCCATATCAGTATGATTCTTTCTCATGAATGTGTACTACATCAAATAAAGAGAGGGAATTAAAGAGATTATTGCACTAGCATGAGATCCATTACATCCGATTACAAAATCAAAACCGCATTTTATGTTGAGAAAGAAAGCAAAATGAATTGTAAAGGGGTTTCATTCCCTTTCTGAACATATACTCGTTTCTAGATTGCAACCGGTTGATAGACACATTTCTTAAATTCTATGGGTCAATCACATCGTAATTCCCTCCTAACAGTTAACCGTTGTAATTAATACACATCAAAGAAGGTTAGAAGTAAACCATCTGAAATTGGAGTACAATAGCACTGTTTGACAAGTCTCGCTAGGGACTTTGAAAGGGCAAGACGTAGGGACCTGTTAAATCTATAGACGTCCCCCTCTCCATTTGCTTTAAATGACGCTTTTGTCTTCGTATGAGCCAGCAGCTGCATGGGTGCAGATTATTTCTCCACGAATCTAATTTTGCATTTTAAAATGTAAAGGAGTCAAAGGATCTAGGACGGGAGGAATGTGCCCTGTGCCATTAGCACTCAGGCCTAGGAACCGGAATATGTGAACACGCCAAGAGACTGGGATTTGTGTTTAAAAATCAAGCTTGTACTGGAAATAAATTAGTGACAACTTGTACGTCCTTTTTGCCTGGGTTCCACTGCCACACTATTTCTCCCGCTACTACTCCCGTTTCTTTGGTCACGCTACTTATAGAAGTGAGAGCAAGTAGCAGGAAGTAGCCGCTTCAAATAAAAAATGTCTAATTTGAAACGGCTATTTCCTGTTACTTCTAAAGTAGCAGGACTTGATAAAGCTGGGTTCCACTGCCCGGCTACTTCTCCCTCTTCTGCTCCCGCTTCTAGATTAAAGAAGTGGGAGCAGTTGCAGGAGAGTAACGGGGATGGGTGCTGTTGGGCCCTGCTACAAAGCCATGTTACTTTCCGCTTTCAAAGTGTAGAGGGCTCCTGCTTCTATCAAACATGTTTGTCTTTGTAGCGGGAGGTAGCAGGAAGTAGTGGGGGCTGAAGCGGGTCACTAGCACCACTCTATGTTACCCCTCACATTACTTGAAGTGTTCATTTCCATGTGAAAATAAAATGTCATCAGCTCACATAAATGTGAGTAGCGGCAGAAGTAGCAGTAGAAGTAACTTCCCAGTAGCACCCATTCCGGTTACTTTCAGTTGCTTGCTCCCGCTTCTTTAGGAGTGGGAGCAATAGTCTGTCAGATTAGCAGGAGGAGTAGCGGGAGTAGTAGCCAGCCAGTGGAACCCAGCCTTCTTTCATCATGAAGCGGGAGCAGAAGTGGGAGAGTAATGGGGATGGGTGCTATTGAGCCCTGCTACAAAGCCATGTTACTTCCCCCTTTTTTTGGAGCGTTTTCAAAGCATAGAGTGCTCCCACATGTTTGATTTAAAGTGGCCGCTACTTTGTAGCAGGAGGTAGCAGGAAATAGTGAGGGCTGAAGAGGGGCAATGGCATCACTCTATGCTACTTATCACGCTACTTGATGCATCCATTTCTATGTGAAAATAAAATGTTGTCTGCTTACATTTCTGAGTAGCGTTAGAAGTAGTGGTGGAAGTAGCGGGGCACTAGCACCCATTCCGGTATACCTTCAGTTGCTTGCTCCCGCTTCTAAAGATGCGGGAGCAACGAAACGGGAAGAGTAGCGGGAGTAGTAGCTGGCCAGTGGAACCCAGCCTTTAAAGAAACTATTAGCGGCAGAAGTAGCGTGGCAGTGGAACCCAGGCTTTAATGAGGTTATAGTTCGTCAGTACTGTTGTATAATGCACGCATTTATGCAACTGTCAACAACGTTACAATATATATGTTACTTATGTTCATCTTGATGTAATGTATTTCATGAATAAAAAATTCTAAACTCCAACTCATTCGTGTAAGGAATTCAAGCAGTTAAAACACACACTTCATACGGAGATGCACCAACATTGTTGTACTTTCACAACGATCAGGGGATGTCCGCTCAGTGCGACCGTTGAGAACAAAGTGTGTCTGAAACGACATGGTCGCCAAGAAGGTGGGCGTGGCAGTTGCGTGCAAGCATGACGTCACAATAGCCTCTGAGGCTTTAAACAACTTCTACTAAATATCTTGTTCTATACTAGTGAGCTTGTACCCATATTTTCATTTTTGATTTTTAACTTTAAGGTCTACATAAACCTCCCAATACTAGAATGATACAAGTTCCAAAAACATAAAATTCAATATTTCGGTTGCTTCTGAGTCACCTAGAAAGCCAAGTTGGTATTTCAATGGCTCATTTTTAGGAATGAGTATCTATATTTTGCAGAAGCCAACTATCGAAGTGAGACCAAAATGCTTCTGTTCTCTTACATGTGAAGTGGAAATAATCTATGTTTTCCACTATATCACTTATATGGTATCCTCCAGAGTGTCAGAATACCTCTAACATAATATTGTAGTGAATCGTCTCTATAGTAAATGGCTTTATTACTAGAAGTTCACCCAACCCAGGTTCTTACTCCGACGGATCCGGATCTCGAGAAAGGCAAGGAAGAACACCAACGCGGAATGTCTCTTTCATTAGGTTTATTGCCACCCACGACCAGACTGCAAGTCTAACCAGACCCGGTTCAATCCCAGCATAGGACTGAACTGATCCACTCTAAGCCTCAGAGTGAATACTTACACCTTACAGGCAGGAGCAAGGTCATACTTGTCCTCACATTGTAAAAGAGGTGTCGCACCAGGCGAACAATATCAGTAAACACAGTACATAAGAACAGGTCGTACAGGAATACAGTAAATGGTTATACACGATACACATTCTGCTGTAGTTGAATACAATATAAGATTCCTGCAAATGGGTGATAATGGTAAAACATATCTGTCTTGTAGTTAGTACAAATCCGAAAGCCCATTCCGTGCTCAGTAGAGCGTTACGGAGACACGGGGAATGTCAAGGACATTTGATCAATACACACTCTTGATGCGGAGGGCTATTTATAACCTCCGCTCCACTACAATATGATATTTGGAGGTATTCTACTATTGGGTATTTTTCTTAATTCTTAATAACTTAATTATTGTGTAAAAACCTTTGCTCCTGGGCCTCAGATAGGTACAATGGTTTTTTTTACTGAATAATCAGTTATTCTACTTGAATACAAAATGCAATACGCAAATAATTGATATGATCACTGATATTCTACTGTGCCTCTTCCATTATTTCTCTCACCCTATGAAAAAATAAAAGAAATATGGACGGGATCCTGCCTTTTTGACACAGTGCGAAGAATCCATGCAAATACCAATAGAGAACAAGAGATTTTTGCCATTTTGACAACTACTTACCTCACAAATCATATATGATTTGCTAAAGAATATATACAAAATCCCAACCACTATTAGTAGTGTATCCATTCGTGCCTCATAAGTCTGATAACTGCATATTCCTTCTGGAAAGGAGTGCATGTATTTTAATAATGCCAATACTCACTGTTGGTTGGTGGTTGGTTAGAATGAAGAGCAGATGGCCACACATCTGAGAATAATGAAGACAGCAACTGCACTTTTATTTCATGGTCAAATTGCTCAGAATAAGCTATGAACAGAATGGGTGAGTATTGGTGTGCTAGTTTTCCCTGTTGAAATGCCTATATCAGTGCAGAATATGTATGGATGTGCATTCCATCTTTGTCCATTGTATACTTCACCAGACTTTATAATAATTGACTTTGTGTCATTTCTGATCTCGAAAATAAAGAAGGAAATCACATAATAATTTTCTTTTGTGACAGCGGCTTGTGTAAGCTTAGTCAGCACCCCAGTGGAAAATTGCAACTTCGGGAAGAAAGGAGGAAGTGTGCAGGCATGGTGAATGTCAGAAATGATGGGGCGGGACAATACTTCTGGAAATTACGCAAGAGGAGATTGCAGATCACTGTGGCGAAGATATTTCCTTGATGGTCTCATCTGTATGATATATTCACAGAGCTTATACGGTCCTCTTAAGCTGCAGCTAAAAGTATGTTTTTCTTCCAAAATTTAAGGAAGCTACAGTGTTTCTGATTCCCTAAAAAAACTTTGAATATTGAAGTCTAAAATTGCATAGAGTATAATCTCATAAAGCGACCATCTCGGTAATGCGAACAACCCGTATTTACGATCAGTTTGGTTCAGTCCCATGGAATAAGAAGGGAATAAGAGAAGATACCCGATAATGGCTAGACGTGACTCTACTCTATGTAAATGTTCCCAGATTTATTCAAAATCTCTCTTCCTGAATTCAGAAGATCGATTTAGCAGAGAATCAGACGGTGAATAGCTCAGAATAATGATATGAATTCAACGTGTTTACTTCAGATCACATAAATGATAAGAGAAAGGGTGTATCTGCGTATGGCCGATAAAGACCCTTTTACTGGACCTTGTTAAATATCTCCACATTTCGATGGCATACAGAAAAAGATATTCTAACCTGGGTTAGGGAATTAGCCGCCATTGTTTTCCTTGAATAAGCAGCTTAGCATTTTTTTGCAAATAAAACCATGAAGTTTGCGCGCGAACATCGGGTAACATACCTTGAAATAAATAACGAATTTATGAACGGTTGAGTAATGTATATTGTAATTATTGTTAAAAGGATAACTACACTAGATGGAGAATACGCTTTATATTTTTGCACTTGGGTTGCACTAATGAGGCGAGAGTAAAAGCAACTAGGGGGAGTAGTGTTACAAGCATTACTCATAGTAAAGCAAGTTCCTGTCGGGAACCTATTGATGTTTCGGGGAAATGCAGTGAAGCAAAGGTAAAAATTGATATTTGGAAGACGGTTTCTTCTTGTCTTGGAATATTGAGACATATACATTGTGTGTATCCCATAATATGGTCGGTATATGTCTATATAACTATGTTATTGTATCATATTAATGGTACTTTCTGTATTATATCTTTGCCTAGGGGCAAAATTCTTTCCTATGACCCTCCCTCGCCAATCGTCTGTATTTGCTGTTGAACCGTACATATGTTTGGGTTCACATGAGGATTGACAATTTGGCCCATTCAATATTCGCCTTGCCCGCACGGTACGTTTGTTCGAGTGGGACAGATATTTATGTATATAAATATGATTGACATTTGAGAATATCCCCAACTGAATTAGGGAGTGGAAAAGGGGACGGGGGAAAATAGAGAGCGAGCGAGTAGGCCTATAGGGGATGGAAATACTAGTGAGTTAGGCCTACGTTAAGAAATACCTCTTATAAATTACGAATAAGTTCACAGTTTAATCGGATATTTATGGAACTGTATTCCCGCGGAATCTCTTTCAATAAATGTGTGATTACCGGCGCCGAGCACCATTATATATATTACAATATAATGTATATCATAGAAGGATTAAGGACAAACATTGACATTTTCGGGGCGGCTGGTGCACTGTTTGTAAACCAGCAGAAAAAATCCTTTAATATTTTTTTCCAGAATGGGGGTAGTACTGGCCATTTTTTTAAAAAATTGTCATTATCTGGAAATTGTTCTCTGAATAATTCCCGGTCATTGTGGCGGGAGACTGGGTTCTCCGACGTCACACACCCACGTCATCTACGTCAGACTATCACGTCATCTCAGACGTCAGCTCATCGTCCACATTTTCCCAATAACATCGGGGAATTTTTGTTTCCGTCTTATAATGACCATAAAACGCAGCTTTAATCAGAGACAATCCGCACCCAGGAAATCGAAGTAGGCCCTAAGTCAAATATAGATCTCCTTAATTGTCATGTCGGGCATGCCGACTGAAGGTTGTGCGGTTACTTCCTTTTGTGGACTGTAACTGCTACAGGTTGCTGTGTTTTAGTCGTTTTAGTGGCACGAGCAGGGAGTTTTCCTTATTGCTGAGCTTGAAGCCTTCTTATTCATGATTATATTTTCTAGCTGCGTGGCACGTGATGTTACAATGCAGACCTAACTCAAATTTCTTTGTTAACCCTCTGGCTGTTGGTGACCGACTGTTTGTATGACCAAGAGCCAAGAGCATCCTCCAACCGTTATGGTAATGAGGCTGGCCCCTCCTGGTCAATGAACGCCCATTGGTAAAGCTTGACCAATGGGAATCCCACAGATCTACAAAAGTGTCGTTCACCCATTAATCAACGCTACCTGAATAAATCACTTCTAAGCATTTGCGTGTCTCAATACGTTTCAACCGCTCATATTACTTCCCATCAGTAATAAATCTATTTCTTGACTTGACAACCTTTCTAAAAAAAAATATGGTACAGTAGGCCTACCTCTATAAATGGACTGGTGTTAGTTAAGACCTTGTCGCCTAGTTCTTCATTAAATAAATAATGTAATGGAAGCGGAATAGCCTATAAACCAACCTATTTCGTGTGACATAGGCCTAATGCATTTATTTTTCATGTTGTGTAATATTTTGATACAAGGAAGGCATAACATTTCCTTCGTTAAAATTTGGAAACATGGAGAAAGAAAGCATTCGCACTGGCAAACTTGCGTCGGCAAACTTGCGCCACCAAACTTGCGTCGCCATGACAACGCGCCGGTAATGTACTAGTCCAATACGGTGTTACAAGTAATGAGCGGCTGTCAGGGCCTCGGTATTGAATGCGTGTATAATAATAACTATTTTAATATTTTATATCTAGATCATTAATATTAATTAATATATTGAACAATATTTCAGTACATGGTGGTTTCGCCCTGTTCAGAATGAGCAAATTTAGCCGATTTAGCCATTATAGTCACAGCTCGCGGCGACAACATTTTATCAATATCAAATAACAGGAGGTACAAATGCGGATTTTGAATGAGAAGAACTTTGCTGATCCAGGGGAGCTCGGCTTTCCGGTATGATCATTTCCTATTGCATTTTATGAACGCAAGTCAGGGTAGAAGTTACTGACCCAGGGACCAAATAAAAAAAGGCCAGGGCCGTTTTCGTTTATTTTACGGGAAGATCATCCAGACTGAAGAAATTAACAGCAAAATCGATGAATTAACATTCTTGTCTCATCGTTATCAATCCCCCTTAGTTCCGTTTGACACTATTGTTGTGAACATTCAGCATGTCATGCAAATACTTTTCAATTAACCTTTTGTGTGATCTACCACGCTCAAAAACCAAACCTTCCCATTAGGGATGAAAAGTTCATTGTATTGATTACACCTAGAAAATATCGTAGGAAAATACTAACCCTTAGTATAAAGGAACAGGAAGGATACATTATATATTTTCTATCTCACAAAACCAATTTGTTCACTGACACTAATTGCTGTATAAAGTTTAGACGGTGAATACTGTTTGTTTTCTCAAAACGCTCGCATTCAAGGTATTAGGCTTGCCTTTGTTTTGTTCGGTTGATTTTCCATGCAAATGTAAAGACAAAAAAAGTATACTGCTGTTCATGGAGGCAATATTTGTCATGGGCAGAATTGGAAACATTTAGTTACTTAATCATTCATCTACATTAATTCCGGACAATTTTGTGAAAGATGGCAATCCTTCCTGGTGAAGCTAAGAGTATTTGAGTGTAAACAGCCTTTAAAAGTTAAAAAATGAATGTACGTAAAAAGGCGAGAGACAAGTAATAGCCTTCTACGGGAACAGATCAATTTCCAAAGTAATTAAGTAGATCAACAATTATGGGGGTACTTGAATTGTTTATTTTCTTATTACCCAAGTTCTTGCGCAGCTGAGGTACTTTCAAGCCAAAGTGGATAGCCTTCCCTTTTCCATATCGTCTAACACTAAGTTCAACACATGTGAGGTTTTCTTGATAATCATTTCAAGGCTAATATCAAAGGCAACGGTAGCGATAACGTTTTGATGTCAGGGTCGGGGCATCATCCCTAGATCGTGGTAGATCGTGTGTGAATTAAAGTGGCAAGCTGAGAAATAAGATGCCCATATGCAAAGGTGTTAAAGGGACCAACAGAATCACATGGAATGACCAGTCATATATGGGATAGGGATTTCATGTTTTCTGTCTCCACTTCCTCTCCCTGCTACTATCCCTCCCTCTCGAACTTTACATTTAACTGACATCAATCTCCGTTTCCATTGGAAACGCAATCTTCTACATGAACCGGAAATAAATAAATGAATGTAAACTGATCACTGTTAACTATTTCTTGTTTATATCAACATTTAGCATTGATGTATAGAAAATTACTTCCCTAAAAGCTCCAAATTTTGTAAGTATTGAGAATTATTCACAGCATAATATTAGCAGCCAATCGACAATATTTCAGTAAAATTATCCGTGTTTGAATAACTAAACATAAAAAGGCTTCTGCGTTTACGATCATAATAATGAATAATGAATTGCCGGTGCTTCATTTACAGAAGGTCAGGTTTTTATCATTACTGCGGTTTAAAAGCAATTACTTAAATTATCAGTCGATTCCGACGTTCTTAACACATCATCGGCAATTATCGAATGAAATGACCCCCACGTGAAATGGGTCAGATATTAAAATGGTTGTTTTAAAAAAAATAATCTTAGGATGTCTGATTTAAAAACTTGCGTATAACCAGGATATGAAAGGGAATATTTTTAACCCCGGAGCCTGTGTGTTAATTTTTGCCTAGTGCTTCTTTCCACGACATAAATATAATATCGATCGTGCAATTGTAGTGAATACATTTTTCCAGCAGCGATCATCCCGTGAAAGAGATCAGATAACGGTAAAAGAAGGAACTCAAATGGGTCGCACACATTCTTATTATAACCTATGTGCTGATTTTAATGATGTCATAGGTGAAAAGAAAACTCAACATAAAATGGAATGGGATGAAACAAAAACAACCTCCATGACATTAAGGAAATGCAAAAAAAAATACGCGAGACTTTTTGACAAAAATATTTATGAGCAGATTGTGTCGGAAGTGCGTGAACAATGATGACAAATCCATTGACAAACATCTCAATGCTATCCCTTCTTAGCACGAATGTGTTTTATCAAAAAAGTTGCCAGCCTGAAATTTCGTGGTCTTGTAAAAATGTCAATGGTGAGGGTTTTTGCGAGCCAGCGAATGTCACGTCCGGTATGGTCTCTATGGGGGGCAAGCCTTAAGCAGAACAGGTTGTCAGGAGGCTGCAGCATGACAAGGAATGTCCACAGAACAAGCAGAATTACCCAGAGGTAGAGCCCACCCCACCTATAAACAACCTTGCTTGTCTGCCCAGGGCCCCAACCACGCTCTAACTCATGCTCAGCCAACGTTGTATGACGAACATGCAAATAACAGTCTGGAGAAATTGAATTGGCACTCGGTTTCCACGTGAAATTATCGCTAGATCCTCTAGGAAGATAGCCCTCTTTGTGGTTGTTTCCCGCCAGGATAATTAACAACATTATAATTATTACACGGTTATTTCTGTTTTAGTCCGATAATCATAATTTTAAAAGTACCATTTGAATCTTGAAAGAAAATGTCTTTGAATCGTGCCTTTTTATATTCGAGAAAAAGAGACAGCTCTTGACCGTTGCTTTTGTCACCGACGAGTTTTTTTTGTAAGCTGCGAACCTGGAGAAATATTAGCCTTATGCATGATTAAATTTAAGGTACTGGCCTTTGTCAAATGAAGGACTCTCTGCTTTACCCCCAGAAAAAACATGTCGCTTCTGGGAATTATCTTTACGGATGGCCGCAACACGAGATTTAACATTCAATCCTTCTTCCCCATGCAGCCACACTGTTTCCATAAGACAGTTTTTATCCACTTCAAAAAGCTCTCCCGATCACGAATCCCTGATTATATCTGAATATGTTTTTCGCTTATGAATCAATTTGACAGATAAACAACTCTCTTTCCTCCCAATTCCTGTTTCCGTTATTGCATTGGATACGGCCTTTCTATGTAACCATCTTTCTGTTGAGGAAAGTAGGAGGACAATTCAGAAATGTCAGGTGGAAACTATTGAAAATTGCCTTGGACATCTCGGCGTCTCCTGTGAGAAGTAAGCAAGAGCAACCAGCCCAAAGGTGCGCTATGTGTCCCCTTGAGATCTCAGCAAATAGAAGACCTCCAATCAACAGGCCACCAGCTCGTAAACAAGAATGATGGAGAGGATGACTATGCTCTTGGCGATATACATTTTCATCTGCATTGTGAGCACGTCATGAGCTCATAGCTAGCCTCTAAGAAGGAGCTCAAACGACCGAGGTGATTGGTGGCTAGGTCCCTTGGACATTAGCTGTGACCATGGCAAATACTTAGCAGGTAGGCAATCAGAAAGGCAGACAGGCGATGTTTCAGTGTCGGGCCCGAGGGTAGAAGGAATGGCATGGGATTTTGCAAGGCGAGATATACGGAAAAATCGCTGTCCTGGGAACGTGTGTGGGGGTGAATTGCTAAGCCCGGGTGTTGAGAAGCCTTTGACCATGTTGGGCGTCAGACCGCTTAGTTTGGTATTTAAGAGCCTTTACAAAGGCAACCTTGGGTAGGGAATGGCAATGGAAGCTATAGTCCCCCCCCCCCCCACACACACACACCACCCCAAGGTTTACCATGACCGCTCTCTCCCAACTAAGAGCCGAGAAAAACTCTCGGGGGATGTGTGGGATCGTGTCTCGACCTCACGATCCGACAAGACGATACTTGAGCCCCTGTAATGATCCTGGGGAAAATCGAGCAATGGCTGTTCCTTGCAGAAAGGAAGGCATGTCAAAGAAGGATGTCTGAGATGTCAATAAAAACAGAAGCGTATGGCCTTTACCACGTGCAGATTACTGTCGAGTAGTATCAAGCTAAACTAAAAGGACTGAAGGATCCAGACTGCTGGAGTTAGGGCGATAAGAAGTATGTGGCAATGGGTGTCGATTCACGATGTCCTTATCTATGCTCTTATAGGGGGAAAACATTTCTCCTCGATTCTTTAGTGGGTTATAACGGTCGTATAAAAACTACAGGCAACCCTAACAAGGGCCTCTACATTCGGGCTCGACTTATAAATAGTGTGCGCTGAATATAGGGATTGAAAGTATCCTATTCATATAATTATAAGCGATCAAACATATGGCAATATAAATATCGCGTGGTGTTAACATTCCTCTATAATGTGACCCTATGCGTATTGAAACATTTTTTAGGTTTACGATTTTATAAATATTTTTTAACTTCAACTCAATAAATGGTCGGCATATAGGCTCTTGTCCACTAAGCCGATTCTCATGCGATTCTCACAGAATGTATTGCAAAATTAAGGGTCCTCCGCGGCGCAAAATTGCATGAGAATCAGCTTAGTGGACTAGGCCCTTTAGTGTGTGCTTATATTGCTATCTTCTGGCATCGCGAATGTAGGGTACGTAATTCCCTTGTTTGCCAAATAATTGTAATGGCAAAATATAAACGTATTCCTTTACAAACCTTTCATCGTGCTAATCTATCAGTTAAAGTTTATGTAGAACTGCGTTAATGTTGCTGGAAACTCATTGGAAAGGTGTAGAAAGTAATTTAATGGTTACAACCTTAATATTGGGGGTGGTGTATAATCGGTGTGAGCTTATATTGTCATTTTCTGACATCGCTAATATATGGATGGCACTTTCATGGGGGGTACAAAATTCGGAAAATTGTAAGGGATAAGTATGTAATCTTTCATGCATGTCAATCTCTCTCCACACGGATAATTGTTTTGTCAAAATATAAGTCTAATCCATTATTTCATCGCGCTATTCTATGTGTTAAAGATTTGGTGAAACTGCGTTAATATTGCTGGAAAGTCGTTGGAAAGGTTGGGAAAGCACTTAATGTTGACCACCTTCACCATCCTAACTAAGAGGCCTTTACAAGCTCTCACAATCTTAAGACACACTAAGACAGGGTAGTTGTAACTGCAACAACCACATTGTAAAGATCTTGTAACTTTGCAATTATTATGTCCCTCCCCAATTTAGGGATGGTGTTTAATAACATGGGAAATTAATCAGTAGTCCCGGGGGTTCATCATTAGGGCTTCCTACACCCTTCAAACGATATTTCAACCAAATAATGACCCTCCTATTCTTTGTAATTACAAGTTAATAAAATCTACATAGTTACAACTTTGTAAGCTTGCAAACTTGCAAGCTTACAAATATCTTAATATTATACACCACCACCCACCATTATTAAGACACACTGAGACAAGGCAGTTGTAACTGGAACAACCTTGTAACTTCTTGTAACTTTGCAATAATGTTGGAAAGTTACAACATTAGTATGCCCCTCCCTCATTTAAGAGTGGTGCTTAATAATGTGGGAAATTGAATCATCAGGGATTCCTACATCACTCCACCGACATTTCAACCAAAGGCCCCCTATCCTTTGTAATTACAAGTTAGTTAAAAATGTATATGTTGGGACGCGGACGCGAAGCTGTGTGAATAGAAGAAGTTTGCCAAGGAGTTTGGTCGAAACCAAGCAAAGCTAGGTTTAAAATGCCATAAACAGATACAATATAAAAGCAAAAAATGTATATCCCAGCACCTCCAAGCGTGGTGATGCTGCAATTGAAAGTGAGTTGACAGGACGTTTATGTTTACCGCGACACAGCGACGGTTGTGATTGGTTGATAAGAACAGTGGACACGTCATAATGTCATAATAGCTGAATGACAGACATTTGATTGGAGGAATAATATGGGCGTGGCCTGGGAAGAGAGTAACGGCCCTTGGTCCCAAATATGGGCACCGACCCGTCGACATATACTTGCATGTTTGCAAGCTTACGCTGAACTTACAACCTGAAATATTGTACACCACCCCCATAGAATTTGGTATATCCATTAAATCAATAGAGTAATGTCATTCTTAATTTTAACAAGTTATTCCCATCCCTCTAAATCCTACAGACAGATAAGAATTGGAATGAACCAAAGTAACTTAATTGCTTAGTTGTATAAATTACTGGCCTTAATCCCTGTTTCCTCTGTACACCCTCTTTTCATGTCAATGGGATATGTGTCTGTTAATTGATATTGTTTAAACTTTTGTTATGTAACATTACGTAACATTGTGTAACCTCATTATATTTATATTAATTATTAATTATCACCTATTATCACATTACTTAAAATCGCTAATTATACTTAACTAGCTAGGACTGTGCAAGTCTACTTATACATGCTATGCCATGGATATTACGTAAGGGCTCCGCCCACTCATTACATATGCATGTTCTAATTAATCCTAATCGAAGATGACCCCAAAGGGTTATTAACTAAAAAGGAAAACATGCAAGAATCAATTGATGCACATAACATGAAACTGAGAAACAGCTCGAAATCCATCAATATAGTTTATGCGATACATTTTACTATAGTAAAATGTATCGCATAAACTAAATGTAGTTGTAGTATACTACAACTACATTTTACGTATACAATTTTACCTGCACAAAGTGTTTGTTATAGCTGTGAGTTGAATGAAACAACACGTACTTCATTTTAAATATTCAAAACTTTACCCTTACAAAGTTGGTTGTTTTCCGTTTATCAGTTGCAAACACCAGAGACACTTTCTTGACCACCGCTTAAAACTTTTATTCAACCAAATCCAAGATAGCCGACGCGGCAAAAACGCATACCCTTTAACCCTAACTCTAACCTAAATTCTGCGTAGTATGGTGGCCCCCGACTGACATCTCGTCCCTCTTATCTCACCTCTTGCCTTTCCCTTTTGAGAGGACTCATAGTGCACAATAATTGGAGATTTGACTGATGACACTCAACAATGGCTGAATTCAGAGAAGCAAGTTAGTAGGCCTGCCTGTTGCTACACGGTGTTCTTTAGCAGACAAATTATATAATTATTGATTAATCAAATGTTCTACTCTTCCTCCCTCTTTCGTCCCCTTCCCTCTCCCCCTCCCTGACTAACTGTTACACTCCTTCCTCTTCCGGCTCCTATTCTTCCTCCACCTCCCCACTATACCTATTACGCACATCGGCTCCTCCTCACTTCCTTCTCCTCCTTCTCCTCCCCCTTCCTTCTCCTGCCCATCCTCCCCTTCCTTCCTCCTAAGAACATTCTCAATATATCATGATATATATTATGTGTTATATATTCATATCTTTAGCAACAATCATTTTTTATTATGCACGATATAACAGATTACAATTTATTTTAAATTTAGTATGTTTATACAGAAATCTACCATGAATTATTATATTCAATTGATTGATTAGTCTTAATCAATGATACATTTTGGGAATTTGCGGTGTTGACTTTTACCAGTCCGCCGTTGTAATTGACGATTGACATTAACACAGCTCAAAACACTTCAAACACGTGCCTACACATGTAGTTTTTGGAGTCAATTTTAAAAGATAGCTGGGTATGCGATGTAAGAAGTGCTTTGATGCATTTTGGTATACTTCCTGGTTGAAACTACTTTAAAATATAAGAGTGCTGAGAATGCATCCATGCTATGGTATGAGCCAGAGCAGGGCCTGACAGCCCAGTCAGACACAGAGTTTGGCCTAAATTATTCCTGTTTGTTTTAACGGATGACTATTCCTTTTCCCATCAGACGAGAGAGAAAAGCTGAGAGCTATTGCTACTCTACACAGTTGATAAATATTTAAAACCTATGGTTATACATAACATGTATCCATTTCGTATATATCCCTTTGACAGGCAGGCATCATTGACGGAAGTTATTAATCCTTGTGCTATATTTTATTCTATTCCCCCAAATTGGATATGTATGACATTATATATGATCAGTTGCACCAACAGAATTTAGGAGATTATCTCTGTTCCCAGATTAAAGCCCGACGCAAAGTTCTATTCAAAATCGCCAGACATGGATTTTTTTACAAAGCAGAGTCCTGCTGATTTTCCGTTAAATCCATTTCTGCAACTAAATCGTCTTAAATCCTCCCGATTGCAGAAATTCGGGAGAAGAAAGTGGATATGCAGTAATAGTCACAAGCTTCCCGTCCGCTTTTAATAATATATCTCTATATACTCTCCCTTTCATTCACACCCCCTCCTACCCTTATCACGCACCAACAGGTCGAATATGCAGATTCACTTCCCAGATGATCTAAGGAAAAAGTGATCATAATTTCTGTACAGCTAGTCAGCTGAATTTCGTCACTAGCCGGGTCCACACATTCAAGAACTTACAATTCGTACGAATTGGGTGCCCACGACAAGTCGTAGACGAATTCTTGACAAAATGGGCCAATTCTTAGGAATTTGTGCATTCTACGAAATCAGAAATGTTAGTTTGGGGTTTTAGGTGGGAAGGGGAAATCCATCTTTTGCGACGTGTGACTCATTTTCCCATGACACATCACATCTAAATTGTTGATACTCCAAGAATTAGTGAGGTTATAGTTTTTCAAAAATACAAGCCTATCAGAATTACTAACTTTCTAGGGCACATCGTTGAATCTCTTAAGACGTTCGGATATATTCGATTGTTTTAAGGGCCTTAAGAATTGTCATAGAAGAATTTAGAGTGCTCTACGACAATTCGGTAAGAGGCCCATACTGAAATGATGTATCTTAGGAATTCACTGTAATTCGTACGAATTGGAAATTATTGTCTTAACGCCCAATTCGGCTTGGAGTCTTGAATGTGTGGGACCGGCTTAAGTTACAGATACTTAGAAGTAACAGAACTCCAAAGCATCATTTGCGCTCCTGTATTCGCTACGGCCAAACAAATCAGAATTTTATATTCTTGTCCCAAGGTCCTTTACGAAACCAAATCGCGCGGTTGGGAATGAAAAGGGATAGACAGACTGAGTGTGTCAGAAAACGAGCACGCGAAAACATCTTGGGGAGGGGACATCTGCAAAGGTTATTTTCAACACTGACGAACCACCTTAAGACAATTTGTTTATGTTTAGCTCCCTTTATATCCCTTATCATCGTAGCAACACCTCGGTAGGTACCCTTATACCTATATTAGGAATCCTTATACATTGTACTACAGCTTGCAATACAAACGATGCTAATTTAATTTCTAAAGGAGCTATTTCCTACCTAAAGACAAGGAAAACTAGCTTAGCAAAGAACATTTTAAACAAGGATGTCTTATGCAACATGCCCGATACATTCGTAAACATACACTGTCGGGTATGCCGAAGATATTCCCTTACCCAGGGATAGAGGAAGGACATGCAGTCTGTAAGACCTGGCTAGGGTATCCCCAGTATTGATTGAGGGCTAGTTACAGCCTTGCAATGTAGATAGGGCGGGAGAGGAATCCGCCAAGGTGGTGCCAATAATCTGACCTATAGCTTCACTCTCTGAAACATTTAATGCCAAAGAGACGTGTACAAACCTCTAATATAACAGAACCATAGATTCTGTTCGTAAACCTAAGGAATGCATGAGAAGTTTAGCCTCTGACTACATAACGCATACCTGTCTTTTCTTCGTCAAAGCAAGACAATTATTTTAACCGTATCTTCTTATTCCCATTTCGGCTGAATTCAACTGCTTAAGAGCACATGGTAGGGTGATTGGGATTCTCTTATTGGACGAATCAACCAAAGTCTGCTTGGAATACATCAAGAAGGAGAAATCCACGAAGGTGTAGTCCACACAACACCTGACTCAGCTAAACTCTTATCCGTGCGCAACTGCCGGGTTTATCTGCGGACCGCTTCACTGCATGAATGAGTAGCTGCAAAAAAAAAGAGAAAAACATTAAAACACCCAGGGTTGACGTAGGTTTCCAGCAGAAGACAAGGAGCTGAAGGTTTTGTAGATACCGCCTCGTTATAATGGGATTCCTGGTTCTGTTGACGTCATAGGGATGACCTCACAATGAGTCGCATTCTATATAAAGTAGGATAAATGGATTATTGAATTTCGAGTGAAAATGAGGCCTACCCAGTTTGTGTTGTTCGTGTGAAAACAATAAAAATTATTCAGAAAAATGGAGTATGTCCAACTGCATTTCGAGGGCTTCTTATTTTGATTTTTATCAGTCATTAAACTTATACTAGAATATAAATTTGGACTAGAACTGCGTGTCAAATATGATCTTATGTGACTTAACGCGAATTCTCAATACGTTCCATTTCAGCTTAAACTTATTACATAGCAGTTGCGATACCTTTTTACGTAGCATTAAGCTTTTTTGTCCTGATATTGAATAAAGTTGTTTTTAATTCAGGACCCGCATATGACTGCTACTGCTGTTACAAAGCATTTCCTATGCATTAATGAGACCCCCTGCCACACGTATATGTTCTGGCTTCATGTCCTCTGTGACAGGGGCTTCATCCAAAGCACCAAATAGACTTTGTATATGTAAAATATATGAAACATACATTATACATTAATCAGCTGTTGCATTCACAGTCTATATATGACCTAGTCATGGTTTAATCTAGCATTCTGATATTTTTTCAATGCTCGTTGGATTCCCTCGCGGGAATTTATGATTGTAGTACAAACAGATCAGTATGAAAGACTCATGGGAAGGGAGATAAGAGTAATTTCACAGCGAGAACATACTATCAGTGTTGGGGAAACACAGAGCAAGTATTAATATCACACTATAGTTCCGCCTATACCCCAGTGTTGGATGATGTATATATATATATATATATATATATATATATATATATATATATATATATATATATATATATATATATATATATATATATATATATATATTTATATATATGAGGTATTTGAATGCCTCGCCAAAGATTACAAGTATTTTCCACAACAGAAAATGGTATACCGAAACACAATCAGCATACATGTAGCTTTTAATTACATCTTAGTCTACCTTTTTTATATAAAATATTTTTTTCTTTTCATACTTGCATTATACTAATTAATACATTGATAAAAAAAACATGATGTACCGGGCAAGTTTGTACAATAGGCTGTATTGTACCAACCATACGAAGGAAACTGACGAAGTAGCTTTTTTCCCATAGTCGACCAGTAATTAGTAGCCTATAGCAGCATCCAGTCTTAGTCACAGTCAGCATCCAGCATCCAGTCGAGATACACAAGACTTATTAATTGTTAATACCAGTTTAATTGTTCACAAGGGAAACGTGAAACTGTCTTGAGTATTTCTTGAGTATTATATTCAGCTAAATAACATTTGATTAGGTTATGAACCCTTTTTTTGTTTTTTTAATGATTTTATTTATCCAGACATTAACAATGTTAATGAAAAATACTATAGTTTGTGATACATTGAGACATTGCATTACAGATTAATTGAGTGATATACTCAAAAACAAGAAGGGAAGAGACAAATACATCTACAAGGGAGCAAGTTGTTACAACCAGGCTCCATTTTTAAGGGGATACATACGGTGATGACAATAATAATTTTTAGACAGTATGGCAGTTGAGGCATCTGACTTAATACATACAGTGCAATTTGGTAATAAAATATATTAGTGTATGCGGTTTGACAATGTGGATACAAATTACAATATAGGATTCAGACATTTCAATCAAGTTGTCAATGTACATTAGTCAGTGCCTGTAGACAGGTCATGTTACATCTGTGATTTGAGAATTAGTAGGGCTTTGGTCTTGAAGGCCTGTGAATCGGGTTCGTTTTTTAGGACTTTTGGGAGTTCATTTCATTTCGTGCTTCCTGAGTTGGCAGGCGCGCATAGACACGCCTCCCATTTTGAGTGTGGAATGGGAAGGTTAACAAATCCCAAATATACCCAGCAACCAAATAGACAGACTCGAAATTTTGACTCTCCCATTTTAAAACACCACGTTTTAGAACTAAAACTGGTCAAAACGCCACAATAGTACAAGCTGCCCAGTCATGGAATGAGTTGAGTTCTAGACTAAAAAATATGGGAAATATCAAAGCATTCAAAACAAATAAAACAATTTGGCTTAGCACTTTCTTTGTTAATATTCCATAATGGTTATATGATTTTAGTCCATTCTGGGTCAGATTTTGGGTATAATTTGAATGCACTATGAGGCCATAAACCGTGTTTTTACCGTGGTATATGGGCACTTTTTGGCTGGTGACTTCAGAGCTCTCTGACGTGAGCCATGTCGGCTCCTAGCTAATTTAGCTTAAAAGTTTGGAAAACTTTCGTGCATAGCCACACAAATGGCCATACTCATCCATCATAGCTCCTAGACTTAGACTATGAGGTTTATTGGACAGTTTTCGTAAAAAGGAACTAATTATCGCCGTACGAAGATCTGGACACAGCCACGGCCGACCGACGAATGGAACGTCGTCCTTGGTGAGACCGGTCCTTATAATATCGCCCACATACGAGCAAACTATATTGTATTATTACACAAGGCACTGACAATTATTATTCATGACTCCCAATGGAAGACCAAATTACCTCCCCTCAGGAATCAGGTGCACACTCCGATAAAAACATTTTCTCACAATTTGAGACCATTTCTGACATAGATAGGCTGACCTCTACGCCGATCTCGAGGGCCACCATCGATAGCATTCCATCTCCAGCTCGCTCGCCTGTAAGGCCAGCGAGCCAGTCCCAACAAAACTCTATGGAAACTGAAATTAAATTTGATGCAGACTTAGCATATGAAGACGCAAAGAATATTACCATACCTGTAAATAGATCGGCATCGACAGCATTGAACGATCACTTTGTCACTATGAATAGTCCCTCAGCTGAGAAATCTGACAGCATTATCCAAAACGCCAACTCGCTGTCACAGTCACATGTACATTCCTCGCCGGCCAACACCTCGGTCAGGATACAGAATCTGCTGATTCAAAGAACGCAGAACTTAAATAAAATGGATGATATTCTGTCGCATATTGAAAGTGCTAGCCTGCACGACTCAATTTTAGAAACACCAAATACTATGCTGCGATCTGATTCTGATCCCGCTGACAGTTTTGCTCACTCATTGGGAAAATATCTATCCCCATTGATCGTGCAAGCTGTCACACTTAGTCTTGAAGAAAGGGAGACACAGTTCGATTCTACAATTAATGAAGTCACTTCGGCTTTACATAGTTTAAAATCAGAAGTAAAGAATCTCAGAGATAGTTTTAGCACCTCAATCGATAAACTTACAGCCGATATTGCTGAAATCCGACTAAATGAGAAATCTACACCGTCATTGACACCTGCAGCGCTGACAGCTGACACGCTGACAGCGGAGATGACAGTGCTACGCTCTGTAGGGAAGGTCGAAGCTCAAAAAATCGCTACATCTATCGATAATCTTGCTCAACAAACTGAATCTAACTTCAACAAGATTAGAAGTGAAAATACTCACGATGATGGGCAAATACAACCTCGTCCGCTCATGGGATCCTCGTTTGGGCCACCGCCATTTGCATCGAGAAGGCCGCCTTGGAACAGCTGGGGCCCCCCGCCTCGACAGCAGCAACGGCCGTCAACGAAGGGGCAAAAGTTAGCGGCTCAGGGACATACCCGTCGTACTAATCCTGGAAACCGTAAGTTCCTAGTGTTGGAGAATATCACAGAACTTGATCAAGATGACATAAATAAAACTATCCTGGACATGTGTAAGGATCTAGATCCTGCCTTTCAAGCCGACGACATAACTGAAGTATATAGAATAGGTCTTGTCGACGATCTCATAATAAGACCAGTTTTCGTTAAGTCCAAATCAGGTGACATTCTAACTAAATTGTCAGAAAATCTGCCTACTGTCAAACATAAGGATAATCGCTTCGCACAGCTTGAAATTAACACTGATGGTCTCATTGTCCCCTCTCACGAATACGGCCTCTTGAGGGACTGCCATCAGCTGTTGGGCCTGAAAAATGTTTCCTCGGAACATCGTGGCAGTCATCTGCTTGTCGACGGCAAAGCTTTTACGAAGCGAGACCTCCACACACTCCCCCCTGGTTGCAGACCGGAGGATGCTCGTACAGTTGACGTAGATAATGGTCGTGGATTGGGCTTCAAAAGTGAACATTCTTTCCTATCTAATTTTCACCCCTCGAAAGTCGACTATAAGGGCTCACAGTACACATCAGCTGAGCACGCTTTCCAGGTCACGAAGGCGAAGGAATTGGGTCACCCGGAGTTAGCCGAAGACTTACGGAAAACTCCGAACCCGTACATCGTCAAGCGTAAAGCCAGGGAAGAACTAAAACCGACCCCAGAATGGAAGAAAAAGGAAAGAAGTGTTCTAGAGCAAATCATAAAGCTTAAATTCGATCAAAACAAGTACATCAGGAAAAAACTGATAGACCTTCCTCAAACCGATTTCTATGAGATGACCTCGGATCGGAAGTGGGCCACCGGAAGTAATCTTCCGAGGATCCTTGATCAAAACGGCCAGAGAAACACACTCGCTTCCACGGACTTTATTGGTTCTAACATCTGCGGAAAGTTCATAGGAAAGTTGAAAAAAGAGCTCAGCAAATGAATCGGTAAACACTCCAACTAAACCTGTATCGTGGTGTCTCATAGTAGCCTCAAACCCCGTTTTATCAAACTCTTATTGAAATAACCCTGATTATCGTCCATCACAACAACAGCATGGCACATTCTCTACTAGTCATAGGTGACTCCCGTGCGAGGTCCTTAGGCCCTTCGCTACAAAATCGAATGCCACAGGGCACTCAGTATAATATTTCTTCTACACCAGGTGCCAGCATCTATCAATCGGTATGCCAAGCCACCAGTAAGATTATCCAACTCTCGCCGACGCACATCTTCGTGGTAGCAGGTTTATGTAACCTGACCGTGAAAGATAGGTCTACAAAATTAGTCACTCTTCGCAACTCCACCATGGATCTAGCAGAAGAATCCCTTACACAAGAACTTACTAATTCCTACAATCGTATATTGCATCTTCCCCTCCAGCACCCGGTTTTTGTCAGTTTTGCTCCAATCACTGGCATGTCAATAAACCAATTCAATCGTCGATATGAACTCCGGCGCGGCACCCTAACGATAGAAGACATCGCTCTGCACCCTCTTCAAGGTAGTTTAGAAGACCAAATAGAAATGTCCAACAAATTAATCAAAAACTTCAATATATCAAACGATATTGGTACTCCATGGACCCAAAACGTCGTACATAGATATCACCCCAACAACTCATCCTACACCCACAGCTACGCTAGATTAGCCCTGGATGGATGTCATCTGTCAGAGTACTTGCAAGATCAGTGGGCCAGGGCTATATCTAAAACATTTACATCTCACCTAAAGAAAATCACAACTCCGCAATGACATGACAGTAAACTAAACAGTGTGTTACTCTAACCTGGTCAGTGCTAAAATATTCTTTTCTCATGACAATTTCTCATGACAATTTCATCCTCGTGTCGGGATTAGGGCAACTTTTTCTAGTACCCTCTCTCTCTCGACCATGGGTGGAAACTTACCATTAAAATAAATAGATGGAACTAACAAGCTGATCATTCTACTTTCTACTTAATATTCTACTGAATTCTCGAAATCGTTATATCGAACTCTTGTAAGCTCTGAGATCATTATATCAAACTCATGTTAGTATAGCGGTATGTGTTTTCTTATCCTAAATCTCAAACTACAGACCAACCACAAAATCAGAAATCAATGTGTTTATAACACATGAGGAAGTTGAATATATTGTATAGTATAAATACATACTCGAGTGTAGCTTTACTTTACTTTATGTATTTCCGTGTCAGGACAGCACAAAAAATCTATTTGAACTACCTGTTGCATATTCCTCGTACTCATATGACACCTACTGATGATTATTGTTATTAAAAAACCATGTTTAACTTGTAAACCCACAAACGTAACAGTCACCCCCACCACATGTATTGGACCGTTGAGATTCCGGGGTAACTTTTTCTAGTGCCTCAATCCTCTCTCACACTCGTCTAATCACTGCTGCTGGTCTTGGCTGAGACGCGTGTATAGTCCCAAGTACCCATAAATAACCTGTTATAATGCTTTATAATAAATCCGACCCACGTTGGGCCGGGATCGATAAAATTATCATGTCTATTAAAGTGTAACTAGTGCAACCTTCTACTGCAATCCATTGCTATACCAACCTACCAGGGTTAACTACAAACTGTAATCTTATTGTGTCACCAATGCTCTATATTCGGTTCCGTCAATGTAGACATTAACAATATCTTTACCATATTACTGGGGTATAAACAGACGCTTGTCGCCTACTACTGTGAACCAAAGATACTGATCGCTTATAAATAAGGCTCCTTTTCGCTCATAATATACTATACTATACTGTAAAAGCTCATGAATGAATCTTGTCTACGCAAACTGAAAATACATTAACCTGTTCCTGTTTATGATCCTAAGACTTAGCGTTACTAAGATGCTTTGCAATGTATCAAGTCGCTGTCTCAATACTCCGAAAATGTACATAGTCATTTCAAGTTCAGATGGATTATAACCAAATTGATTAGTTAAAATTCCAAACGATTTAGCTCTGTTACTAGTTAACGTTGTTGTGCGATGGATGTCGGCAGCACATTGCTGAACTCCTTCGCTGATCTTAAGACACTAAGGGGGCTTCGGATGGTATCATGGAACATCCGTAGCCTTTTTAAACATTTTGCACAAATAGAATATCTTGCCTCAGGTGGTGATGCAGATGTATTGAGTTTCTGTGAGACTTGGCTCAATGCTGACACCCACGACAACACAATACAGCTGCAGAATTATTCACTATATCGATTAGACAGGGCCACAAGAAAGAGAGGTGGTGGCCTCTGTATGTATTTTAAAAATGATCTAGTGGTCGACACTGAGACACACAAAGATTTAAATATGTCTGGGAAAGATCTTGAAGTTCAAGTTGCTCTAGTTAAAAAGGGCATGAACAAGTGCTGTACTTTATTGAATGTTTACCGACCACCAAGTGGTTGTACAAAAACTCTAATACTCAAACTCCGCGATATTCTCTCAAAGGTGGATCAGTCACATGAAATATTTATGATGGGTGACTTTAATCTTGATTACAAGGTAATCGACAACTCCTCCACTAGTCTCTCCTCCGAAATTAAGAATTTAATAAATGATTTTTCCTTAACTCAGCACATCAAAACGCCAACCAGGCTAACCCTCAAGTCTCAGACCACGATCGACCATTTTTATACAAATTCCTCTCTGGTTTATTCTGCTGGTACAATTGACATTAACCTGTCTGATCATTTTCCCATCTTCCTGACTAGGAAAAAGGCTCGAAACTCGTATACTACTGATTCCTTTTGGGCTAGGTGTACTAAACACCTAGATCAAAAAATCTTGAACGAAATCCTCACGAACCTCGACTGGGCCCCTTTTTACAATAGCTCAGACCCAGAGAAGTGCTGGGATATCATGCTTGATAATATCCAACAATATCTCGACAAAATGTGTCCCCTCAAAAAGTTTAGAAACGTCCGGATCAAACCAAAGTGGATGACCGACGATCTATTGCAGATAATGAATGATAGGGATAAGTTGTTCAGAACCGCCAAATTAAATAACGACTCGGAAATATTGCACCAAGCAAAAACTCTGAGACGGATGGCTAATTCTCAATGCAAAAAAGCAAAGGCTCAATACATCAAGGCCAATTTAGAATTTTATGACAAAAATCCTAGGAAGTTTTGGGAGTTTTTAAGACCCCTTATAAATCCAGGTAAACTAAAGAAAAACACCTCCATTTATTTAGAGAAAGATAATCAGGCGATAGACCCATCCGACATACCAGCCGAGTTCAACGATTACTTCCTTAACGTAGGCCCTAACCTTGCAAAAAAGATCCCCCCCTTTACACCCCCCAATAACGTCGACCCACATACTACAAATGAAAACAATTCTCCAAGCTTTAAATTTAATGAGCTATCCTCTAAGGAGGTTGGGAAAATGATCTCAAAAATCGATGTATCTAAAAACTCTGGTATTAGTTTTCTACCAGCAAAAATTATGAAATCATGTCTGCTAGCATTAACCAATCAGATGACCCATATTGTCAATATTTCTTTGCTCTTGGGTAAAATACCAAGCTCATTCAAGCTGGCGCGAGTGACCCCGTTATACAAGGCAGGCAGCAAACTGAACACCTCGAATTATCGACCTATTTCCTGTATCTCCATGCCTGCTAAAATTCTTGAAATGGCTGTCCAACAACAGCTTACCGATCATTTTGAGTCTAATAATTTATTTAATAATAATCAATACGGTTTTCGTAAAAACCACTCCATCCAACAGGCTCAGGTAGATCTCCTTGATAATTTATACACAAATTTGAACGATAAGCTTTACAATAGGACAGTATTCCTTGACTTTAGCAAGGCGTTCGATACGGTACATCACGAAATTCTTTTAACCAAACTTGAGACCTATGGAATAACAGGCATGGAGTTACTTTGGTTTAGAAATTATCTAAGAAATCGGAGACAGTTTGTTACTGTAAATGGTCAGAAATCCGAAGAGGGGACAGTTACTTATGGCGTACCACAAGGTACAATTCTAGGCCCAATTTTATTTACAATTTACATAAACGATTTACACTCAGTAATTAATCACGCCAAAATTCAACACTACGCTGACGATACTGTCATTTATTATCATAGCTCAAAAATTGATGTCCTTCATCACAATCTACAAAACGATCTAAATAATGTCTACTTGTGGTGCGCCAAAAACAAATTGTCTCTTAACGCTTCAAAATGTAAGACCATGTCTTTCTGCCTTAGCCATGTGGCAAGGTCAAAACTGTCAAACTCCGTGTTACCACTCACGCTTGGTACCTCAGAATTAGATTCGGTCCATGAATACAAATATTTAGGCTTCATTCTCGATGATTTACTCACTTTCAAGCCCCATGTCCACAATACCCTAAAATTGATTATCTCCAAAGTCAGATTACTTTATAAAGCCAAAGACTCTCTTACCCGTAAAGCCAAACATGATATATATAAATTAGCCATACTCCCAAACATTGATTTTTGTGATTTTATTTACGATTCTGCCCCAAAAGCCCTTCTACAAAAATTGCAGTCCCAGCAAAATTTAGCTCTTAGAATTATATTCAATAAATCCAGATTCGATAATGTAGATCGGGAACATGAAGCCCTAAATTTATGGCCCCTCCAAACAAGAAGAGACAAGCATATCTTAGATATAGCTTTTTATTTATCTCAAAATGAAAGTAATATCGATACGAGAGACTTGCCAACTCGAAGTCATGCAACTGGGAAACGAAACATGACTGTTCTAAACTCAAAGCTGTCTAAAATAACTGACTCTATAACTTATAAATCCAGAATAAGATGGAATAATTTAAAAACAGCTGCACATAAATTAGAAGATAGCTATTCATTCAGAAAATACACCCAGCAGCTCTTAGCTCCGTTCTAATCAACACTCCCAATTGAATGTTAACTGATTAACATTGATTACTTACTATTATCTCCTCTCGTATACCTTATACCTTACGACTTCTTGTCAATATCACCTGTATTATGGTGCTTATTATATTACACTGTTGCTGCTCCTGCCTTGAAACTCGTGTTACAGCCTACTATCACTTTGTCCTGAAATGTACTTAATACCGGGTATGACTGTACGTTTTCCTGAACTTTATTCCGTCCAATGAGCTTTACACTCTACTTGTATATGAAACTGAACTCATATTGTTATCCGACAACGACAAAAGTCTAAAATTAGAATTGCCTGCTAGCACTTTTCATCCGTCTTTCATCTGTAATATTTCTCACCTCATACAATGTTGAAATACTTGTTAATATTAAGTTATTTTAATCCCCAGACAGGGGCTACTCTTCTGTTTCCTTATTGTAACCAAACCAAGACAAATGTTCTAAGTAAATAACGTCGGCACTCGATAGGAAGAACTGACATGTCCGCGTGTCAGAAACGAACGACCTTTGTAAATCAAGATCGATACAATAAAGAATTTTTGAATTGAATTGAATTGAATAACCCTGAGGCCCCCCTTTTGCCAGGGGTTTTTTCTTCCCCATTGGTCCCCACTCACACACCCCCACCCCCACCACGGCTCTTGTTCTGTGTATTACCGACTGTTGATGGCGGCCATTGTTATTTTCAACCATTCATCTAGCCACTACTTAAATTGTTGAATAACTCTGACCATAGCCCCTACCTGAACCGCCATAGTTTTCTGTGCTTGACAAATGTCTGTGTAGCAATCTTTTCCTTGATTCAAGTTTTTGTCTGGATGTGTCGTTTTCCATATTTCAAGTGCACCAAGTGGCTATGTGTGTCTTGTCACTCTGCCTACAACTGCCGGCTGTATAGCGAGAGTGACACTGCAAAACTGGACGCATTCCTGCAATCTAATTGCCAAAAGGCAGAAATGAAGCATACACAGAAATGGTGCTGTTCGAAAGGCCGTGAATAGAGCTTCAAGAGGCTTTTTTTCAGTTTGTTTCTACCATCATATGCCGTCGATCTATGGCGATTTGAATTTATAATGAATTAGTTTGCTTGTTGCTGTTTAAAATGCTGTCCGTCCTTCATATTGTCTATTTTCTATGCTATAAGCGATCGGCGCTAGCCTGATGAAGACCGCTTGTAACAACAACGTTAGAAATAAACCGTTGGGCACTTTCGAAGGGAAGCATGCATGCACTGAATAGGCTGTTTACTGCAACTGAAAGTGCACCAAGTGGCTATGTGGGTCATGCCAAAAGTGACTGGGGATGGGATGGAAAACCGGTAAAAATGGAATATGGAAGTTTGCAGCTTAAACAATCGCGTAGAAGGAATAATCTTTGTAATGTTACCAGGAAAACCATGTGAAAGGTGTTTAATTAAGATAGATAAAGAAATAAAGTGAAATAACATTCCTAACTATACTAAGGAATGTAATGGTGAGGTTTTTGATGTTTACAAATATGAAAACCAGTAAAATACAGAACAAAATATCCGCTACATGTGGTGCATAATGTTAGTAACAAATGCAGGTGGAAACTGATGAAAGGTTAGTAAAATAATGGCTTGTTTGTATAATGTTGTCTATTTGTATGGGATCTGACCCATTACGGACTAAAATAATTATACCACAAGGGCTATGGCATTCAAAGGATCGACGATCCCATAGTCTCACTCGGCCTGACGGCCTCGTGAGACTATGGGATTGTAGATCCTTCTCATGCCATAGCCCTCATGGTATAATTCCTAAATAGATCTAGTACCTTATGGGTGAGTCATTTATTTATTGTACATCTTTACTCTTCATAAAGATCAATTTGCGGGCTAGTTGTATATCAAAGCAAATTAACCATAAAACATATTTCTTCAATATAATTCGAGCAAATTTAGAGCAGCGGACAGCAATTATGCTTAATGAATCCAAAATTATACGATATTTGACTATAGTTTAGTTTCACTGTCCTGTTTACCTCAGGGTCAGATAAGTGGCATCCAGACAATGCAAAATAAAGTCCTGACATTAGCCACAGGCTTGCATCAAAGAACCCCTGTAGAAGAGCTTCATAGAAATACCAAAGTTATGTTGATCTCTGACAGAATGTATTTTAACATTTTGAAAATGGCCCATGGTAAAGTGTACAACAATATTATATGTAACCATGACAACAGAAATACTAGACAAAATGCTGCCCCCATCTCAAATACTTTTATACCTAGTCACTCAGTTATCTTTCTGCAAAAATACTTGAATGAATTAGCGCCATCCCTGAGGCGTATAGAAAACCCTTATATTAAATATATTTAGCAAAGAGTTGAGGCGAGTTATCATATCAAATATGTTACACAACTGATTAACAATGTACCTCTGTATTTACATGTCATGATTTATGGAATCTTTGGTATATATTAACCTGAAATTATGGATTTATCTTTTATTTGCCACTCACTCACCCACTAGATTCTCCCTTTTCTCTCCCTGCCTCTCCCCCTCTTTTTTTTCTCTCCCTGTCCCTACCGTCCCCCTCTCCACTCCCCTCCACCTCTTCTCTCTCTCTCCTCTTCTCCCTCTCCCTATTCAATTCCCATTTGTACATACAAAGGACTATAAAAATTGAGTCAGCACACTCCGAATAAAATTTTTCAGTTTGTTTCTACCATCATATGCCGTCGATCTATGGCGATTTGAATTTATAATGAATTAGTTTGCTTGTTGCTGTTTAAAATGCTGTCCGTCCTTCATATTGTCTATTTTCTATGCTATAAGCGATCGGCGCTAGCCTGATGAAGACCGCTTGTAACAACAACGTTAGAAATAAACCGTTGGGCACTTTCGAAGGGAAGCATGCATGCACTGAATAGGCTGTTTACTGCAACTGAAAGTGCACCAAGTGGCTATGTGGGTCATGCCAAAAGTGACTGGGGATGGGATGGAAAACCGGTAAAATGGAATATGGAAGTTTGCAGCTTAAACAATCGCGTAGAAGGAATAATCTTTGTAATGTTACCAGGAAAACCATGTGAAAGGTGTTTAATTAAGATAGATAAAGAAATAAAGTGAAATAACATTCCTAACTATACTAAGGAATGTAATGGTGAGGTTTTTGATGTTTACAAATATGAAAACCAGTAAAATACAGAACAAAATATCCGCTACATGTGGTGCATAATGTTAGTAACAAATGCAGGTGGAAACTGATGAAAGGTTAGTAAAATAATGGCTTGTTTGTATAATGTTGTCTATTTGTATGGGATCTGACCCATTACGGACTAAAATAATTATACCACAAGGGCTATGGCATTCAAAGGATCGACGATCCCATAGTCTCACTCGGCCTGACGGCCTCGTGAGACTATGGGATTGTAGATCCTTCTCATGCCATAGCCCTCATGGTATAATTCCTAAATAGATCTAGTACCTTATGGGTGAGTCATTTATTTATTGTACATCTTTACTCTTCATAAAGATCAATTTGCGGGCTAGTTGTATATCAAAGCAAATTAACCATAAAACATATTTCTTCAATATAATTCGAGTAAATTTAGAGCAGCGGACAGCAATTATGCTTAATGAATCCAAAATTATACGATATTTGACTATAGTTTAGTTTCACTGTCCTGTTTACCTCAGGGTCAGATAAGTGGCATCCAGACAATGCAAAATAAAGTCCTGACATTAGCCACAGGCTTGCATCAAAGAACCCCTGTAGAAGAGCTTCATAGAAATACCAAAGTTATGTTGATCTCTGACAGAATGTATTTTAACATTTTGAAAATGGCCCATGGTAAAGTGTACAACAATATTATATGTAACCATGACAACAGAAATACTAGACAAAATGCTGCCCCCATCTCAAATACTTTTATACCTAGTCACTCAGTTATCTTTCTGCAAAAATACTTGAATGAATTAGCGCCATCCCTGAGGCGTATAGAAAACCCTTATATTAAATATATTTAGCAAAGAGTTGAGGCGAGTTATCATATCAAATATGTTACACAACTGATTAACAATGTACCTCTGTATTTACATGTCATGATTTATGGAATCTTTGGTATATATTAACCTGAAATTATGGATTTATCTTTTATTTGCCACTCACTCACCCACTAGATTCTCCCTTTTCTCTCCCTGCCTCTCCCCCTCTTTTTTTTCTCTCCCTG
Source organism: Sthenelais limicola (assembly GCA_942159475.1). Lineage (NCBI taxonomy): Eukaryota > Metazoa > Annelida > Polychaeta > Phyllodocida > Sigalionidae > Sthenelais > Sthenelais limicola. Next base: position 62,958,274 of record OW804095.1, on the reverse strand, counting down.
TCCCTACCGTCCCCCTCTCCACTCCCCTCCACCTCTTCTCTCTCTCTCCTCTTCTCCCTCTCCCTATTCAATTCCCATTTGTACATACAAAGGACTATAAAAATTGAGTCAGCACACTCCGAATAAAAAGGGCTTCAAAAGCACATTTTCACCCCAGACAGGTAAAGCGCTGACACAACTGTAAAAAGCAGAAAAACGGTTGAAAACATCTCAGATTACAAAAATATCCATGACAAAAAATCGTTGACCGCCTCTTATCTATATAATAAACGTGAAGTAGTGATTTTTTGTCATGCATGTTCTGGGAATCTGTGATATCCCCAGATGTTTTTCTGCTCTGTACTCTTCTGTCAGCTCTGTCCGGAGAACATTATGAGGTTTGTGAAGGTATCTGGGGTGAAAATGTGATTTTGAAGCCTTTTTTAACCAGGAACTCCACTCTCTATTAATAGCCTGGGAAAGCCCCTGTTGGGAACTAGAATTAAGAGATTGACAACATGCCTCTACGTCCCACCATCTGTGGCAACAGATGTGTCCTGCGAGGGTCCCTAGCAATGCAGAGAGAGAGGGGAAGAGATCACAGGGGGATGGAGAGAGTGAGGAAAAAGAGAGAGGTTGAGGGGGGAGGGGGAGAGCAAAGAAGCAGAGGGAGAGGGTGGGAGGAATCACATAGGGAGAGGGAGAAGAGGATAGAGAGAAGAGGGGAAGGGAGAGAGAGAAAGACGGGAGGGAGAGGATTGGGGAGAGAAAAGGGGGAGGAGAGGGGGAGGGAGGGAGAGAAAGAAAGAAGTGGAGGGAGAGGGTGGGGGAAATTGAAGAGGAAGAAGAGGATACAGAGAGAAGAGGGGAGAGAGAATAGGGCAGAGTAGGGGAGAGGAGAAAGGGGGTAGGGACAGGTAGAGTGAGAGGGGGAGAGGCAGGGAGAGAAAAGGAGGAGAGGCAGGGTGAAAGGAGCAGGGGAGAGAGAGAGTCAGAGGAAGGGGATAACCGTCCAGAGGACGGGTACTTTGCTTGTATATTATATATTGTATCAATTTAAAAATTTAAAACTGTACATATTGTAGAGAAACGACTTCAGTCATTGATTGAAGCGTCATTGTACTCTACAAAAGATGACTGAATATACTGCTAGAAGAGACTGGAAACCTCCCACCTGCAGGAGACACCATTCAAAAGCATTCAATGAGTGCAATAAAAAAAAGTGTTCAATTCAATTCAATTCAACCAGATTGTGTCACACGTAGCCATGACATGACAAGTAATACCCGACTACACATCGGATTATGAAAATAGTTTAATGCAGACAGCACTCCCTAATCGCTCACTTATAAAGGAACAAGTATGTAATTACAGGAATACTTTTATATTAACTTGTGACTTTCGTCGTTGCATTGGATAATACATTGTGTAACTATATATTTAAAAAAGATTATAATCGAGCCAACAGTTAAATATCAAATGAAATCTCTCCCTTTGGTCATCGGCCAATCGAAGCTCGGCAGCTGGAAATCACTCACAAGGGAAGCGATCCCCAGTGGCGTATTAATTTCTTGCAATTTCAGAAGAAAGGTTACGAAGACAAAAAGATGGGGGAGGTTTTATTACCATTGAATCTCCAAACGGGAATTCGGGACAAGACGTTCCATTATAGGCCCATGGATAATACAACGCGATACATTAGGCCTAATTGGAATGAATAAGGGCAGTGAAATTAAGTATCTGTCACAGAATTGTTCTCGTCTGAATCTCCTTCCTCACCCTGTTTGCACTTGTCACTGTTTCACAAACTCCACTTTCACTAGAACAGGTTAGGCTACTCCCATGTTGATGAGCAGGTACCTATAACTTTATGGATATCATAATATGCTGGATATGCAGTCGTGCATAGAATGACAGCATATATAACAAAAAAGGGGCATTTGTGTGCATTTTACAGAAAAAGCTTTTGTTTATCCTTTGGAAATTATATTTTTTCAAACGGTTTCGGCTGTTTGGTCTCGTTGATCAGGTACTTTTATTAGGTGTGCTCTTTCCCTTCTTGTTTCCAGTATTAGTGGAAGAGAGGGCGGTCAGTAGTCTTGTTACATTATAAGTTATTTTCCCAATTAATGGTACAGGTGTCAGTGTTGGTCAGACCCCTAGATAGATAAGATTTTTCCTTAACATGGTAATATCTTTCCGGATTGAATACAACAGTATTTATAATTTGACGATAACAATAACATTTTGAGGGGAAAAGGTGGCTGTTTTCAGTAGAACATCTTTAATAATTATTGTTAATCGATGTTATGGCAGCATTAACTTAGAATGTAGCTGGCATATGTATATCTTATACTCCCTGAAACATGCCTCTGAACATATTTAGATAACTGATCGGTTACTCCGTATCACGCCATGTCCTTCTACTTCAATGGCAAATGGTAGAAATCTGCAAATGAAACGGATCTCCCAGATGGGAGGTGTACCTAACGTTTGAGATGTTCATTGGATTTGATAAATCATCAACTCACGTGTAATTTCATTTGGGATAAATTATAATATATATTATTATTTATTCACAATGAAATTATAGTGTTAGCTTTTATAGTGAGTGAGAATTATGGAATATTCCTATCGTCAGCATGCCAAGATAGCAACAATTACTAGACTGCATGTGCATTTTTTAATAATTGCATCACACAGAACCTTGTTTAAAAAGTAGATGTATAATTGATCCTCGTATACGACCCTGGAATTCTAAACAAGGAATTGTTAGAGGCCACTTATCTAGAGACACACACTCCCCTCACATTCGTAATATTTGCTGCATAAGTGGAAAAAATAAATGTCACTAATGATGTCATCAGGTCAGAGTTTAGTTTTCTCGACCAACACGTCGGTTTTAAAAGCCAGTGAGGAGGAGGGGATTCCCCATAATCACCGTTCCTATCTTTTTGCATTGTTTGCATAGATCCTACAAAGCATGATAAAAGGTCCCTGAACATTCAGCTGAATCAACAGAAAGAGGAGGCTTATCTCAAGGGGGAGGAGGTGCGCCTTATAGGTTGGTGGTCTACATATGAATCAGAAGGAAGTAGGACTCCTGGGCCCGTCGCATAACAAACCCTTAATTACCTAATATTCTTCCTTAGCTACTTTGTATTCCAATAGTGGGAAATTCCTAATCTAACTAAGCAAGGAAAAATAACTTAGCAAGAAAGGATTTCTTTTGAAAGGAATGCTTCTTTTGAAAGGATCGCTTGTATCTGCACTCATGGCTCGCTCTTGCTTCGCTTCATTATAGTATGGTTTTCATTCGCGCATTGTCTGCTTTTATTTTTAGCACAATTACAAGCGCAGAGCAATTCTACTGGTACACTTGTTTCCTCATGAAATCAATACAATTCCATTGGTCCGCTTTTACTGAGCTTTTGGATCGCTACGTAGAAAGAGTGCTGTGTAGTTGCGCTCAAATCAAACAGGTCAGATATTAGCGCAACGTCCTGCGCCCTTCTAAAGAAGCACAAATAGCAGTTTTTAAGAGTGTATAGAGAGCGCAATAACCAATTCTATTAGACCGCTCTCGTTTTGCTCTAACTTCGCTTGTTAAGTGCTCGGGGAAATAAAAAGAGCGGGCCATGAGTGGACCTTAAAGAGCGAGCCAGTGGAGTCGCAGCTTAGGCAACAGGCCCCATGCGCAGTTAAAGACCCTGCCCACAAACAGCCGGTCTCCTGATGAATCCTATGATCACTTTTCAAATCCTGGTTTATGCTTTTGAAATAACATAAACCAGGATTGGAAATAGAATGCTAGGATTCATCGGAAGACCGAAATTGGGGGGGGGGGGGGGGGGGGCAATCGGAGGCAAATCGGCTGTGTGTGGGCAGGGTTTAAGTCTGTGTTTGGAAGCTTGTATGAATGCTAAACTGTGCGGATATCAATGACTTCTGAGGATGTAAAAGAAGCATACTGGCATTAGGAAATGGAAAACAATCAGAGTAGATATCGCATACAGATCAAACAATTCAACTTGATATAGTACATAGATCAATGTTGACAGATTGTATCTGGCTATTACTGCTTAAACCTGATATCAAATTATAATAAAGGAAAGGTAGGATCCAAATGACCGGGATATGCTATTACATGGTGACATTCGGGGTAAATATCCTAAATAAATTCCACTATATGATATATTATATAGGTAGCCCTGTAAAGAAAGTAGCTGATTGATTGACCAATCTTCAAGCGATCTTCAAAATAACTAGAGTATCCTGAAGTTACGTCACCCCAGATGCTACCTGTCAAAATTGACAATGAATTTCAGATATAGGAAGTCCTTTATTTTTAGACTATTTTGCACTCAAATGTATATATATGTATGACACCCTTGGTCTAACAGGATTGAACTGTTCCGGATAGAAATATGTGGTAGTATGCTACCCTCTATGGAAATGGGAAAGAGAAATTCCAAAAGAGAACACGATCGAGCGAGAAGAGCCACTTTAATAATGACAAGCTCCTTTACACTCTTGCGTACAACAGCATGCGCTACTCACACGTAGGTGTGACAGTAAGGCATCCTCTATGCCCATGAGCCTTAAATTTAAACGAGAAAAAATGTTAGATACAAATCCTAGGAACGAACAACAACTCTGATGTACCATCCGAATTGTCGATTATTGATAGCAACATTATGCTAAAAACTATGTTAAACTGACTTAAATCCTCTATTATCATGAATAATCGTATCTGTAAAGCTTTTCCTGGACTCCCATGAGATTATCATTGTTTCAAAATGGATTCAATAAAATTTATTAAAAAAAACAAATAAAATATTGTTTACAGAAAAGTACTGCTGTCAATAGATAATACTAAGAATAGGCAATATACTTCTATATATTAAAGTGCACACTTTGAATATGTCTATGGTCTGAAGCAGTCCTCTAATACTGTAGACCTTTGCAAGTATAACCTAAGAGGCCAAGGGAAGCAACGAAAACTAAAGTACAATGTTGAAACAATAGCCTTTGAGATTTCTTCCGTCTATTCTATCGAACCGTCTAACACTAATTTGAAATTTAAAACGGTTAAGATAAATTTCAAATGAGATTATAAACTTACGTGCACAGTGAATGAAAATACGTATGGGATTTGTTCCCTTTAAACTCGTGTTCTATTTTGTTTTATCACTACTAAGCCATTTACGCTAACATTAATGTACGTCTACTATATTAATTAAGTTGGTAGAGCAAAAAGAGTAGAGGAGCTTAGCACCGTTAAAATAATAATACTTCTACTATATTATATTCACCTAAATACAATAGTTCATTTTGCTACGTCAGCATATATATAACTACATCATTATAATCTGTCCCATGAAGCCTTTTCACCACCGGAGCCTAACACACATGATCTGTAACGAACATTATATTCATATCATTATTTTTGTTTACCAAATATTTATTTTACGTCATACTTACGCAGATCTAGCGCGCGCAACGTGCAAGTACACTGTGGTCTATTTTAAGATATGGGTTCATAATAAACTATACCAATGTAAGTAGCATAGGGAAATTGTTATATATCTCTGGCACTACGCATACATATATGTTGACCTATATATTATATATGGGAATATATCTAAACCGGAAGTCGACGCGGTCAGCCCACCTGACCTTGGCCGCTTCACCTGTTCGCGCCAGTTCTCCTCTAGCTGCCATGATCAGAGCACCTTGAATTTTTTCTGCTACCTATGTTATGCCTCCCAAAGGCAGGTGCTCTAAGTGTCAATTCGTTCATACACCTCCATTTGGTGTCCGGTGCAAGTATATTCATCCTTCTAATGTACCTTCAGAAGAATTGCTAGAATCTGACGACGAAAGTGGTGAGGAGAATTTCGACTTACCTGACGGTAACAACAACTGCGTCATGGCGTTGGCCGGTTTTACTGACAGGGCTGATCCTGCCTACCTGGAGTACCTTGAAGGACATTTCAAAGATGCACAGAAAGTTCCTAAGGTTGATAAGTCCGATGCTCTGGAGTCAATCTTGTCCAGGTTAGAGCGTATTGAGCGGAGATCATCGTCCCATGGTCGCTCGTCCAGTGAGCCAACTCCAATGGTGGACTTGGTTAGCTCCATTAAACAGCTTTCATTGAATGTCAATGATGGATTACCTCCGAAAACAGGTTTGGATTGGAGGCCTGAGTACTACGTGCAATTCAAATCTTATCAGTGGCCAATGAAGCAGGTAGACCATACGAAACTTTCCGCATCTGAGCTAATGTATGGTATGTTGGGAGTGTTCGAATATATTCTGTCGTCAAATGGTGACTGCAAAGGTTATCTCGCACACATGCAGTATGTCAGCAGGCACCTCATAGAATCGTCAAGCTTCTCTACGCTGGGCTGCATATTGTATGATCATCACGTTGTGGACCAGGTGTTAGCTGGTAACCTTCATTTTGGTCCTCCTGATACCTTTGGTGCCGGCATTTACCTCAGTGGGATGTATGCGAGAAAGAAACCAGACGATAAAACAAGCAACAACACTCCTAGCTCGTCACAAGTGTCATGGCGGCCAGGCGGCCGGAAGTCAGCCAAGAACTTCGGTAGAACTGGGGATGATTCGGTTTCTCACATCAGCTCGGTTCCCGATGATTGGCAACAGGATATTTGCTATAACTATAATTCCAAAGGTTGTTCTCTTGCGAGATGTGCTAAACTTCATATCTGTGGCCTGTGCAAGTTTCGCCACCCAATGTTTTCGTGCCGAGTGAAAGATCGGAAAGATGAGAAACCTTCGGCATGAAGTCTCACACAGTCCGAGACTTCCGCCCCAAACATCCAAGATGGCGGTCTCGGACTGGAATTGGGCATTTTGTCGACAACCGATTCTTCTATTTCTTCAAAATGCATCGATGATCATCTTCCCTGACCCATCCAAGTTGTTCTGGGTGAGAAAGTTTGTGATATTAACCCTGTCTCCAGGCCTGGAGCAGTGTGTGTGCCCGATTATTCTGTGTTTTCCTACTTAGACGCCCCCGCTTTGCCTTACTCGCATATTGAAGGCTGGTCTATACATAATAGAATAGCTGACGTTCATTATGTCGGCGGGCTTAGAAGTCAGTTGAAATGCCATGCCTGGCTTAACGAGCTCTCTCTTGAACCTGATATTCATTATCGCAACTTCATAGCTAATGGTGTGATAAATGGTTTCGACATTATCGACCCTGGTGTTACGATTCCAGGCTATCACTGTGCAAACTATAAGTCAGTCTTAACCGATCCAGCATTTTCTTTCATTGATCGGCTTATTTCTGAGGAACTGAATGATGGGAAATTCTCTCTTACAGACTCTCCCCCGCTGTGCATTCATTCATTGGGTGCTATCCCAAAGAAGGACAGGTCTTTCAGGCCAATCACGGACTGTCGCCAGCCCTTAGGCAAATCAATTAACAACTTCATGGATGTGACTGCCCAGCCCTTCAATTTCAACACGATCGACACGGTATGTAATATGCTTCAAGCCGGCGCATACATGGCTTCTGTTGATCTGAAAGCCGCGTATCGATCTGTCTGTATCAGTAATAATCATTGGAAACTACAAGGTGTAGAATGGAAGGGCCGCTATTACTATGACACGAGACTGTGCTTCGGTCTCAAGTGTGCACCGTTTATATTTTCTGCCTTGAGCGACTTTGTAGTGAGAGTCATGAACAGACGTGGGTTTTTTAATATAGTGAATTACCTAGACGACTACATTGTACTTGGTTCTACCTTCGCCGACTGCCAGGCCGTTCAAATGGAACTGATTACCTTACTGGCTGATTTAGGCTTCCTCATTAGCTGGAAAAAATGCTCATCCCTGTCTCAAATTACAACCTTCTTGGGTATTAAGATTAACTCTTCTGCTATGACACTCTCTCTTCCTCAGGAGAAGCTCACCAAGCTGTATGCGGAGTTGGCATTTTTTGAAGGTCGTACCAGAGCTACCAAGCACCAGCTCCAGCGTCTCTGCGGTATTCTGTGCCACTGTGCGAAGGTAGTCCGCGGTGGCAGGACGTTCAGCCATCGTATTATAGCTCTGTTGAAGGATCTTCCAGATCGCAACGTCAGGGTGCACTTGACAGACTCCTTTCAGTTGGACATGACCTGGTGGAACGAGTTCGCTGAATGGTTTAATGGTACTTCCTGCGTGATAAATCACGACTCGTCCCCTGAGTTGTCTTGGACCACAGATGCTTCCTTGGGAGGTTATGGTTTGGTCAGCTCAGATGACTAGGTCGCCGGCTACTATAACAGTGACTCTGTGCCTTTAGATTTGGGGGCATGCGATCCTACCCATGATCATTGGATCAACATAGACATTGAGACTGACCATGCAAGGAATATTATTGTATTAGAGGCTATACCGTTTGTTGTAGCTGCTGATCGCTGCAAGGAACGCTGGAGAAATCGTCATGTAGTACTCTTCACTGACAACACTCAGGCCATGGGCCTAATCAACAAAGGCATCAGCTCAAATGCATATTGTATAGTCCTCCTGCATCACTTGTTTTGGCTTAGTGCTATCTACAATTTCTATATTACAGCTAGATATGTGCCAGGTGTGCAGAACATCTTAGCTGATCGTCTATCTAGAATATCTGAGTCTGGATATATATTCTCTGATGACGCATGTCAGTCTCTCTGTTGCAGACCAATTGGCTTCGTTGGATCTCAAGGTGCGTGAAGTGACCTCCTCGGCCTGGGCCTCAAATACCAAGTCAGTCAGATCCTCTCAGTGGGGCCTGTACTTCAGGTTTTGCGCTGACTACGGCCTGGTGCCTCTACCTGCATCAGACAATACTATTGCAAGATTTCTCGTGTTCAAGGTTCATCGGTGTATTCTACAGTCAACAATTATTTGTCCGCCATAGTGCTCCTTCATAAATGCTACGGGTATGAGCCTGCATTCCGTGACTCTTTCCTTGTCAGGATAGTCTTGGAAGGCCTTAGGAAGACCCTGGGGACGGCCGTCTCCCAGAAGTCCCCTATTTTACCCGCTGATTTGCTCAAGATGGCAAAGTTTGTGTGTTATTCTGATAATGTGTGCTCCTCTGCTTGGTGTGCCATTGTGGTTTCATTTGCCACACTACTTCGAAAATCTAACCTGTTGCCCGAATCTCCCTCTTCTTTGCTGTCGAAGGACTGCTACGTCCTTCTCAGGTCTGATCCCGATGGGCAAATGAACGCGATTCTACGCGATTTTTAATGCGCAATCATCTCGCCAGAGTTCCGTGATGAGAGTGGACGCTTTTCATGCAATAATTATTGCGCAATGATTGCGAGATGGTCAGCTAAAAGTATAACGCAATATTAGTGCAAAAATTAGCAAATTCTTATGGCATTTTGAGCGGGATATTTTATGCACAATTTATGTCATTGCATTGCTTTTATTTGCAGAATAATATCATTCTAAATTAGTCATAACTAATTCTCCATGAATTCTCCATGGTAATAGATCAATTATTTAATCATGGTTTTTATCTTGTTAGACACTTATAATACTTATAATAGTTTGACATCATTTTTGTCATCTCTTTCCAATCCACCATGACAGCAGGTTTGCCTACCTGTAGGTGAAGGTTTGCCTACCTATAGGTGACGTCAGTGTGTGTGCATTTGTACAGCAGCTACAGAGCACTCATGGCACCCATACCATTTCTGTATACAGTTATAGGGGGTGTTTTGATTATTACCCGTTTTTCAAAATCAAAAAAATAAATTACACTAATGAACTGTTTGAAGATATTACTTGTAATGTTTCTAATCAAATGGTTAGGAACATATATAATGTATAGATGCCACATAGGTGTATTAGCAGCACTTTCATTGTAAAAGAAATTGAAAATGCACCTCAGTTACCAGTTGTGCCACCTGGTGAAAACAGTACTCTATAACAGTACCTGGTGAGAACAAGTGGCATAATGGTAAGGGCTAAGGGTAATGGGCCATTCCCATTATTTCGAACATATAATAGAATTATTTTCTCTGAGACCAAACAAAAAGAATTATCCCGCCCTACATGAAGTAACTGACCAATAATGATTCATATTTAACATTTCCCAAGGACTTGTGACTCATTGCTAGACCATTGCTAGACCACTCACAAGAATTGTACCAGTGTATGAATAGCTGGATATTTGACACATATATGTACAGATCGTATTGAATCGGTAATAGGTAGTAAGAAGGTTGGTAAATGACCCATACAAATTGTAAAGGTAATTATCCAATTGTATACAGTGTTCCCGAAAATTGTTAGTGACGCCGGCCAATGTGGCCGACGTGGACAAGCCCCACGCCCGCCATTTGTCACGGACACAGGCCATTTTTTACCTACAAAAAAATTGTGATGGTACCTGCAAATTCTCATGACAAAACACCTTATTTCACCACACCTATGGCCAAAACCTTATTTCACCTATGTCAGGGTAAAATAAGATTGATCAGTGTTCCTGAAAACTTTTCCGTGTCCGTTATTACAGCTAGGCCTCATATCGTCCATATAATTTCCCTGTACATTTCTATATTTTAAAACAATCCTATGTAATTGGTATAATGTATACGCATCCTTATCACATGTGATGGGTTTCAGGAAAATGAGTGACAAGTCGCAAAATGGAATTTTTTCAAAGTATTTTATCTACAAGATCTCTCTGCAGGAATGTTCTCATTTTTGGAGTATATAATACTCCCAAGTCATATGAATAGATATCCTAAATTTCATGACAGTGTATTACATATATCCTTGCAATATAATACACAGGTGCATTTGGAAAATATATTCCTTCTAACTTCTTGTCAGAACCAGGCCCTCGTTTACCATAGCTATAACGGTATTAGTATAGTCATTGAATTTTATATGAAAAAACAGGGTGGAATTATAAAAGGAGGAATTAAATCAGTGAGTATTTTTTTTAGTAATATGGACCTAGGCTTACATCAATTATCTTTGTGTATAGGGGTTTCTTTTACTTGGTGTCAGAGAGTGAGTATGAGTGTCAGAGAATGAAGAGTCAGATGTGCGACAGTAAGTGTGAATGCTAGGTGAGTAAGCAGTGCCAGGTATTTGGTCCTGTTGTGGCTGCATTGTAATGAGTATTTAGGCGCGATTTTGAATGCGCATTATATGCGTGATTTAGATCACACCCATAGGCCAATTATTGACTTTTGAAGAAAACATTATTTGCAGATAAAATTGGTTGCATAACACATGTTTAATATGAACATAAATGAATATGAATAAGAACTTGATCTAACACAAGTGTGAGGCAACATACACCATAGGAGGAAATAGATGCAATGTATTTCACATAATGATTGCTAATGGCATGTCCATTTCACTGGGATTCAAAGCTATAAGTATCACACTATACTTGTTTGCGGCCAATCACAAAATGATTGCAATGCTATCACATTCAATTGCACTCAGTGCCCATCGGGATGTGATTGTGAACCCAGACCATATCGTGCTTCGGGTTAGATCGTCAAAGACGCTGAAATATAAGAACAAGTTCTTGGACATCCCCATATTTCCCCTATCTGCTAATTTCCGGATTTGTGCCCACACGTTATTGGTAACGCACATCCGTCAGAATCCGGCAGCACCTTCTTCACCCCTCTTCACTTGTGCTGGCTCACCCTTGTGTTACCCGACCGTTCTGCAGCATCTGAAGTCCCTGGCTTCCAAGATAGGCTGGAGTGTAGACTCTGTCGGTTTACACTCTCTTCGCAGGGGTGGAGCCCAGCATCTACATTCGATGGGTATTCCCTTATCGGACATTCAATGCATGGGGGACTGGTCAAGCCTGGCCGTCCTCATGTATTTGGCTACTCCACATGAGCGGAAGTTATCCATTTCAAGAGCTTCTTCGACGTCTCTCTCTGGTTTCAGTTGTGTTTAGTTGCCAGTTGGCTTATTGTTAAAAAAAAAAAAAAAAGGCTTTCTTCGAACTGAACTGAACTTGGGTGTTGGTGGCATAAGTCACCATTGTCTCCGCACCCCTGCCTTATTTATTACATTCATATAGATGATAGGAAGTAGATATGTTGACCTATATATTATATATGGGAATATATCTAAACCGGAAGTCCACGCGGTCAGCACACCTGACCTTGGCCGCTTCACCTGTTTGCGCCAGTTCTCCTCTATAAATAAAGCCCAAGTCGCTAAATAAGGCCCATAAACATTATGTTTCCAGACATCCCTCCAATTGAACCCTGATAGTTTTTTATTCTTTTATACAAGTTCTGAAAAAGTATACATATTATCAGAGCTTACAATGTGGGGAATAGTTTGGCACAACTGTCACTTCTTAGAAATTATGTTCGATTGTCAAGTTGCCATGGCAACCGTTTCTTAAAAATTTTGAAATTGTAAAAAAATAAGGACCTTGTGGCAATCAAATCTCTCCCCTTTCATGAAAAATTGATGAAAACTAATTTTATCACAGCAGGTTGTGGTAAACAAATTTCTGCATCTTTTGATATATCACATGTGTGATTCCAATATTGTCACAAGGAATAAAAAGAGTATGAGTCGAGAGTCAAAATGGTAAAAAAAGGACCAATTTCGGCATGGTTTTGGGAGACATTGGGGATGAGCAAACATCTTGTGTGTAATCAGAATGATAGACCACCCAAACTGTTTTCTAAGGCTGATGTCCAAATTCGATTGATGACAAGACGTATTGTAGATATTGAATTCTCAAATAATTGGCTCTAGGGAGAAATGAAAGCAAATTGAACTATGTAAATGCAATTTGAATACTAGTTACATGGGTAATATGGCCCAAAATATGGTCAGTGATGACATAAACAAATAATGATGAATAGTTATGCTTAGTTGGTTGCCATGGTCACAACAGTGATTTCATTTTTCTGAAAAACAAATTGAATTTTAAGTTTGGCTCTAAGATTATAAGTATACCAAATTATAACTAACACATTCTGGATAAACTGGTAGGATTTTATATTTCTATAAGTGTACACCTCATGGGCCTTATTTAGTGCAATTACCTATGATCGGAGCACCTTGAATTTTTTCTTTCATTCAATAAAGGGTGGCATAAGTCACCGTTGTCTCCGCACCCCTGCCTTATTTATTACATTCATATAGATGATAGGAAGTAGATATACCAATGTAAGTAGCATAGGGAAATTGTTATATGTCTCTGGCACTACGAATGCATATATACCAATGTAAGTAGTATAGGAAAATAGCTATATGGCTCTGGCACGACAATACATTGACACAATACTCATGACCAATTAAACCTGACATGGATCTGACACTGGCATGTGGATGACCTGACCATATAGATATATAATCTACACCCCTACATGTACACGAGTATGTAAGCATCGGGAGTGAAGAAGTAGGAAAATACTATGAAATGCCCAGAAGAAGAAAAGAAGAAGAAGAAGAAGAAGAAGAAGAAGAAGAAAAAGAAATACACACAAATATAACTTCTACCCAAATAAAATAATTTAAACCACCTGAAACCCCTAAAGGAATATAATAAGATCTATACTATACATGCATGTACATACACCCATACATTATAAATACATAAACGCCAACGTGTAATGGATGATGATACTAAAAGTTACACCTCTCGTCCAACAGCACATATGTCATTTGAAGCCATAAATGGTCGTGTTAGTGAACTTGGTGATAATTTTTGGAATGAAAATGATCTGAATGTATTAGGCGACAAGCTGGCAACTGAGTTCTTGAACATACAGGATAGGCTATACCCTACCCAGACCTTCAATATCAGAAAAGGTAGAGTTATTTTTAATAGAGAACTCAGGCAACTGATCTCTAGGAAAAATAAGATCTTTCGCAAAGCCAGGAAAGATACTAATGTGGATGATTTCAAGTTGGCGAGATCACTTCGTATTGATGTACAGAGAATGGTACTTAGGCTAAAACGAGATGCTTTGAATGACATCTGTCACAGATTAAAAAAAAATTCTGGTCACATATATCAAATATCTTTGGAGTCTCTGGCCCTTGCCTATCAAGTATTGATTATATAATTGATACAAGTGGAAATAAGCTCTGTGGTGTCGATGCAGCAAACTACAGTAACAAATATTTCTGTGAGATATTGCCAAAATCGTCAATAAGGGCCTTTGATAATGATATTGATGAGGACCCCATGTATCCGATCTTTGAGTGGGATAAAGAAATAATGAGAGATACTGTTTTAAAGGAAATCCAATCCATTGATGTCATGAAATCTAGTGGAATGTTGAATCTTTCTACTACATTTGTTAAATATGCTCTCTTATCTTGTATTGATAATTTTGTTATGTTACTTAACAAAATAAGAATTACAGGAGTTTATCCACAAGCATGGAAGGTTTCTTTGTGTACCCTTATTCCCCAAAAAATGAACTCAAGGAATATCAATGATATAAGACCTATTTCAATAGCCCCAGTCACTAGCAAAATCTTTGAAAAAATTCTGGCTGAAAAAATGACCACCCATTTGTCTAACTTAAATATTCTCTCTGATTCTCAGCATGGTTTCAGGGAGGGTAAAAGTGTCGACACAGCAGTATATGAATTTGTGAAGTTTGTTTTAGTAAATAAGGATAGGGGGATTGACACATCGGCTACTTATTTTGACCTATCTAAAGCATTTAATTCTATTAATATTGAAATTTTAATGTATAAATTGAAAAAAGCTGGATTTGGGTTGATATTATGTTCCTTATTATAATCTTATTCTGTAAATAGGGAGCAAATAATTTGTATGAATAAATGTATATCGGATAGGCTCAAACTATTTGCCGGTGTGGCTCAGGGCTCAATTTTCCTGTTTATATAAACAATGTATCTTCTGTGGATTTTGTTGGCAAAGTAATTGTGTATGCTGATGATTGTGTTTTACTGCATATGATCGAAAGTGATGAAGATCTGGTGCATGTTCATAGTGATGTAAATAAGTTTAGATCTTGGACTGAAAAAAATGGACTCACGATCAACCATACTAAAACCAAATTACAAATCTTCTTTGGGACTAAACGCAAAAATATGAGAAATTATCTAATATACAATGATGGACTACAAATTGAAATTGTCAGGTCCTTTAGATATTTAGGCTTCCTTTTAGATAGTGGTCTAAGTATGACTCCTCATATAGGTAATGCTTGCTCGAGGGTCCAGATTTTGTTCAGAAGATTAGCCAGGATCAGACATTTTATTACTGCTGACATCTCCATTCTGATATAAGACTTATATATTGCCAGTCATTGAGTTTGGGTCACTTTTGGTAGATCTGGCATGTGAAAAGGATATATCTAGGCTGCAAATTCAGCAAAATCACTGTCTCAGATTATGCTATGGTGTAAAAAATAGAAGAAATAATCTTAGGATCTTGAACACTGACCTACATGAAATGTACACTATAATCCCCCTCTGTTATAGATGATTGCAGAGATTTCTTGCCATCTTCTTTGTCGGTGATAATATTGTTGGTAACCTACCTCAGCATGGCTGTCACATGAGAGATGCGAGATTACCTATAATCCCTTGGAAGAAGAAGAAAATCCGGAAGAGCCTTTTTGGTCATGTAAACGCCTACTGGAACTCTCTACCGATTTTAGTAAAGTCCCTTGATGATAATACAATTTTTAAAAGGGAGGTGAAGAGAATATGTGTACAATCCTATAATACTACATTAAATGTCTGGAAAATTCCAGACCCTGATCACTTAATATAGCCATTCCTGATGTCGATATAGCGTTTCTGGTTTGATCTGAATTGATTCGGATTTATTTTTCTTTTGTATGTATGCCTTCATCTATTTTCTGTATCTCTTTGGTCAGTAGTATATTGATGTTTATACCCAGGTGATAGTTCTTATACTTGTATTGTTTCAATTTATCATTTTTTTGCTTTTTCTAAAAAATTAATGTGTCTGTACGATCTGACTCATTTTTGTCGTAAAATCGCTACTTTGATTTTGATGTATCGACTCGATATTTATTATTAATCTTTTTCCATCAGCTAAAACTAAGAATAGTGTATAAAAACATAATGTCTCTGGCTGAATAAAAACATTTAAAACGAACAAACATTAATCCGGATGAAATGGGAATTGTACAAGAATTTCAAATAAATCATTTTAAATATATTTTAATTAACCAACATGTCTGCAATGTTTCTCAATTAGCTTAATGATTAGCTCCTAAAATGACAAACAAATTTGGAGTGTTATCTTTTTTATTAAAGATTGTATTTATACTTGGTGTATCTTGTCAAAATTGAATGATAACATTAAACAATATAGACATTATTATAGGTATGTCTGCACGTCCACCTCGTCTATCATAATAATGTTTGTATACACCTAACTGTAAGTAAGGCCCGATAACATTTTTGTTGTAACGCTTCTTCCATGCTTACACACGACAGAATCATATACAAACTTCAATTGTATATGATAGGCAATTACTCATAATTGGGTTAGCATGGCTATGTATACAGGCCTCAATGTAACACAACGTGGTTAACTGCTATAGGCCAGGCCATTTATCACATCACACCTCATTGTCTCACCTCGCACCTTACACTTCCCCTTCTACTGCATTGTAACGGGAAGATGACTGACAGTTTCCATTGATTAATCTAATGTCCAAAGGCTGTTCATTCCACTTTATATATTTATCCCCCTCACCCTCCCCTCCCTAAGCAGACTCCCAAGGCCTCAATGCTTTCAACTATTAATAGTTTGGCTTTGGACAACTTCAGTTATGGACTGGTTTGTTTCAGATTTATATTAGCTGACAACTAGGAAGAAAATTTGTTATAAGGAAAAAATTAAATATATATGATCGATTCCAATGAAATGAAGTTCATTATGGGATTTTGATCATGGTATCCAATTATTATTTTTGTCATGTCATTGAACAAAGATGGTTAAAGGAAGAAAACCCCAAAACTTTAGCTCTGAACTCTTGAAATTGTGGGGACTAGTGGTGATAGAAGTTTCTGCATTGAAAATTAGAGATTACGAATGACACCCCTTGGGATTGAATACAACATATTGGAATATATTTAGTTGAAAATGTCGTTTGTTTTTTTAATATTGGATAATATTTAGAACCACTTGAATTTGTTTGGAATATTGAACAAAAATGTCTTTTTTTTGTGTCTGTATTTACAAATCTTTGCAATTCCCCGCAACCTCACAAAGCCTGACTCTTGATCTGCCATTAAACAAAGGCATTCTTTTATAATGAGTTGTTTATTTAAACTTAGTTTGGGGTGATTATATATGTTCTGATATTATATCGTTTGATGATCTTAAAGGTTGGTATGACGGCATCGCTTAGATGATGCGTACTTCACTTATGCTGTGGTCTCTCACTTGGAGGCTTCGACGAAGGCATCGCGTAAAAGCCCACACACACAGACACGAATTAAAATCTGCCACGAAATTGGGACTCACGATTACTCGTGGATCTAATCATAGCCAATTTGTGGTGTGATTTGTGTAAATCATGGTCCCAATTTTGGCGCACACATACACGATTTCAGACATTTTTCTGAATTTGTGTCGACTTGGCGCACACTGGCACGAATTGGCATCTAGTAGTCGCCACGAATTTGGTAGTAATGCTTCCCACGATTTTTGAAAACCTCTATATACAATGTGAAAATAAAATTCGTTAAACAAAAATAAATTACTGAATCGTTATTTGGCTGTAACTTTTCTTCTAGTGGGAATATTTTCACAAACTAAAAAGCGTTTTGACCCTTATGTCGATACCTGTGACATACACAGTGATTCAAAACATTATGGGCATATTTGTTTTATTTATTTCTAATTTAAATCCTCATTTATGTAGAAATATGTACCATTCATCGGTGCCAAATGTTGTCAAATTGGTGGAATTGTTACCTCATAATAACTATATTTATGTCCAAATATAGATCTGATATGTAAGTTTAACCATGCGAAAATTCATTGTTATCACTTGTGTACTTTTCCACATATTTTCATTTAACTCCTATGGTGCCAAATTCGTGGCTCACCAAATGGCTCAAATTCGTGGCTCACCCACGACAATCGAATATATTCGATTGTCGTGGCAGCATCCACGATCTATCGTAGACACTAATGTTGAAGCCACGACAATTCGTGGCCAGACCCACACATACACGAATCAGATAAATAATTTGGACTTGCCACGAAATTCAATGCCACGAAATTTTGAATTCGCAGCACACTGAATTCGTGGCAAAATTCGTGAACAATCCACTGAATTCGTGGCAAAATTGACCAAATTTGGGTCCACGAATTTTCGTACGGAAATTCGTGAACATCCACGATTAATCGTGGGCACAATAATTTTGTACGAACGTTCGTGAGCCCAATTCGTGGGCCCAATTCGTGTATGTGTGTGTGGGCTTTTAGGGAGAAACAACTTTAGTAGAATCATTTCCATGCTGGATTAGTGGAGTCTTCTGGGGTTGTTGATTCAAGGGGCCACGTACCTCAATAGCCTCCTCCTGATGGTCGTCCTCAACGGGCCTTTTTTGCAGTGGGGGTTCGTCACGAGTTGGGGAGGCTGCTGGAGAATATATATATATATATATATATATATATATATATATATATATATATATATATATATCGTATTTTTATTCCGAAATTACAGTTTACATCGTATCAGAATAGGATGCCAGCCTCTCGACTGAGGTCTTCCTGGCGGATCCTTTATAACCAATATACCTGTTAATTATTTTAACATGATATTTCGATGTAAATTAGTTATACAGTCACAATACAATACAATCAAATTTAAAAGTATCAATAACCACGACTCCTTCTACAATTATATATTTCAATATCAGATGTTCAGTATAGTAATACTGAGTTATTATTATTATTAATACCGACATGTTGTATAAGGTGTTCAATGTTCAATGTTCAATGTCCATGTCTGGTCGGTTTCACTTAATATTTACTAGTTACTTCACCTTTATAATAAGTCTTTGAGCCGGTTACCCCCCCCCCCCTTTAATCCCAAAATTTCCCATGGTAATCCCAACAAATCCAATTCAATCATTATACATTCAGTACAAATACATGTCAATCAGATTAAGCATTAAGCATTAAGGTACACATATAAAATATCAGTACACCTATAAAATATATATACAATGAGATAAATCAATCAATTAATGTTAAACAGTGTTGTCGATGTCTCGACCTTACAATAAGGGCTTACATGCCTTTTATACTAATATTGGCTCATTACCAATAGAAATCTCTATTCCTCGATATCCACTTTATAGCACCTGCCTTATACTTGATCAGTGGATAAGTAAACATCGTTCTCATTTATATAGGTTGTCTTAAGGTACTGTCTAATTTTTATTCTGGTGTCCAATATTTGAGCTTCATCAGGTAGCCCATTCCACAAGTTAGTAAGGACATACACATAAGAATCTCGGGGCCCTTTTCCTTCTTTGTGGTTCTAGTCTTGCTAGCTGTTCTATACAACGAGGAACTAGCAATAACTAGCTATACTAGTTAACTAGCAATATTGAGCTTAAAATGAATTGAAACAACTGGTACAGATCATTATTGATATTCTTTTGTAATGTCTGTATCGTTTCGTCTAGGAAAAATATTAAGGATTTATTTTGATTAATTTTCAAATGCATGCTGTTGTTATTTGACATTCAAATCACATAGGGTGGTGCAATACTTGCTTTGCATACTGCTGGTGGAAATAAACTCATGTCCAGTTTTAGTTTTTTTAATATGCAAAAAGTGAACAATAAATATCATATCTCGATGAATATCAGATATAGAATAATAAAAGTAGGCTATACCTCTGTCGAAAGCTTATCGTGAGCCGCATATCATTAGCAGTGATTTATAGATGATTAATTCAATTTTGAGAGAGTAACAAGACATTATATGTTCAATGACTAATGGGTAACGGTTCGTGAGAATTAGAATTAGCCAGGCACATGTGTGTCGGTTGGAAATACCAAATGTATTATGTGACAATATATATTCAGAACGGAAAATCGAGCTCTATGCAAGATACTTTCTATGATAAGAACATATAAATATATATATATATATAGGTTTATTACATATTAACGCAGCTTATAACTTAGTCAATTACGATCAGATTACAGTTTCAGAAACCTGAGAGCACGGGCCTTGCATCGGATAATGTCTGTGTCGGGCCTTGTGTCGGCTAATGTCTGTGTCGCCTTATATCCGTGTCGGTTTATGTTTTCTTTTGTGTTTTCGTGTTTTCTAAGCAAAAGAAAATCTCTTTTCGAAGATGTCTGCTTTAAAAAATATCCCGTTTCCAGAGTCTATCGTAATATATTATGTGATTCGTAATCTATCTTGTAAAAGAAAAAGCTGCTATAATATGAAAACATTCTTGTTATTTCCCTGACCTTGTCTCCCATATAATTCGAAGCAAAGGAAATTAGTCTGAATATTCCTGCTTCCAGAAATATCGCTTTTCCAGTGTCTTTTGTAATCTACCATGTCATGAATATCTATTAAAATTGACCCTTGCATTGTTTGTGTTATGAACTACCTGTTGTAAACACCATTGTATTGTATTGTATGATGTAGTATAATTGACTGCTGTTAAACACCCTCTTCATTAATAATTAGGTTGTAGACATGTTTGTTTGTTTAGTTATATGAACATAAAAAGTTTTTGTGTATGGTAGTAAAGGTAAGATACATGTATGTTACTTAATGATATCTGGAGTCCTTTGCATGCGGCAACTAATGCCCCGTCTAAACAGGGGCGAATTCAAAAACTGGTGTGAATCTGGCACTTGCGATCATTCGCATGTGAAATCGTAAAAATCCTGTGCGAATCGGCGGGGAACTTGTGCGATTTCAGAAATAATGCTCTGCGATTTGAGTTTTAATCCCTACACATGTGCGATTTCAGCTGCAAACTGGTGTGAAATCGCAGGTCTTGATTCGCAGTAGATGTGCGATTTTGATAACTTCAAGTTATAAGAAAATGGAGGGAGAGAAGACCGAAAATATTTTTTATGGTGTACTTGCAACGATTTGAGAAAAATGTAGAATAAATCAATTTATAATTACAAAATCTTAACATACTTGAGAGAACATGTCTGGGCATGTTCTGTGAAAAAATCGTTTTGATTCATCAATAATTCGTAAGACTACACTTGTTCAAACATACCTGCAATCACATGCGAATTTCGGATATTTCCGAAATTCGCATGACCTCCTGCGATTAGTCGTGGAAAGTAACAGAGGTCTACGAATTGTCGTGGCTAGCCCTACACATATGCAATTGTTTGTAGAAGTATGTGCGATTCCATTTAAAATCGCATCAACTGAGATTTTTCACATGCGATTTGGATTATTTAACCTGCGATCTGGCCCATCTGAAATCGCACATGAATTCGCATGTGTGTGGGGCAATTTTTGCCTCTGCAATTTGTCGTAGGATTCTGCGATTGGTTGCAGCTGTCCCTACATAGGGGCGATTTAGTTAAAAATTTCTATGCGATTTCGTGTGAGGTTGCACGAATTGCCACAAGGCCCAATTCGCCCTCCAATTCGCCCCTGTGTAGACGGGGCATAATATATAAATGAGAACAGTGAAGAAGGGATGGCCTTGACCACCAATAAAGGTAGTTTATTTCACCATAACAAAGTACATAATCAATACAAAAAGAAAGAATTTCAATGGTATGTGCAGTCAGTTCGGGAGCTGGAGAGAGAGTGGGGGGAAAGGAACATGTTTGTTGTGGCATGGAAGGACGGACATTATGACTTAACACCGTCACCTGGGCGTGCGGCGAGTGGGCGTGTCCGAGGGGGCGTTGCCTGGCACCGTATCCAATATACCCGGTGAGGGTTCACCTGCACATATTTGGCAACGCATGAAAGATATATCACATACATGTGGTTATGCGTATTTTGTGTAAATATATTAAATGTTATTTATTTCCGGTGATCTATGAGAAATATTGTTATTTAATGAACAATTTGACAGTCACCTCTCTAACTTTGTCCCTTCCCAGATATTCATGCGAAAGAAATAGTCCCGCATTTGTAATGTATCATCTCATTTGTATTTGTAATCTATCGCGATAGATTACAAACGACATTTTTAATCGTATAATACAAGGAATGGCAATATAACTGTGATAATAATTATTTGTGTCAATATGCAATCTTTATGGTATGACTTTGTATTATATCACTGGTAACTTCTGGTCACTGCATAAATAAACTACATGCACAAACAACCTATAGTCGGGGGCAAACGGGTTCATAATATGTTTATTTACTGAAAATATGAAGTCCCTAATATCCCTATTTCTCCAGTTATAGCCAAAAATGTATCAAAAGGATGAGTACGTTTTGGCCCTAATTTCATTGGAATCTACCACTATATACACTATATCTTAACAAAAGTTGCTATAAAAATGCGAAACGTATGAAATGTCTTCTGATTAGGAAGAAGTGTGTTCCTATTTCAAAATAGTTTTAGGCAAGGTATATGTTTTAGGTGGGGTGGGGGTGTATCAGAAACACGCCGATTTCTTTTTTGCCTCATGAGGCGGCTGGTGGCGACTGGTCCAAATTCAAGTCTATGCTTATCTAAGTTTCTAGGATATACTTCCTAAACCTATTTTAAAATAGGAACAAAGGATGGGTGCGGGTTAAAAAATGTAAAATCATAATAACGTTGCCACTTATTATTATTATTATTATTATTATTCAATGAAACCCAACGGTTCCTTGATTTCACAAACAAAATACATACATGTTCATAAATGACGGTTACATTTTTACAAAATTCAATTATGACTTAAACTCTATCCATCGGCGTGTACGAGTGGTAACCTACATATTATAACCGAGTACATGAAGTCAAGGTATTTCACATATTATTGTTCAACTCTGTATTTGTTTCTACACTTCTTATCTATGCTATACTATATCATTTTCCACCTTATTTCACTTATGACTTAGGAAAATGAACTTCTATTGATTAGTGTTTTTGATTTTTGTCAAAATGAAACGTACTTTCAGATGAAGTCTTCCGACATATAATTCGGGTTCTACAACTTCAACAAGTATGCTTTTCCATCATAAAGCTGTTATTAGTCTGGATAAATGAGATTGATCTTTCCTGGGCTTCCTACACATATAACATGCTGCCAGGTACCTTTTCATCCCATACAGGAAGTCAACACAATCTGGATCTTGGCAGCAAATGTTTTCCAGTTATTATGCATCATCTCCATGTATGTCGAGTCGCTAATTTTACATGAAAACATCAAAGCGTTTATCTTTTTATTCAGAATATCTGTTTTGATAATGGAGATAATATCGTCCTTATATGAGAACCGGTGCATATGGAAAAAATCGTATTATCCTTTCAAGTTCAAATCGGTAACCAGACAAACTTAATGTGTCAGCTTCGGCTATAAAGACTTGTTGATTTAGCAGAATTATAATAGATTGCCCAAGTCCGAAATTGAATTTAATTCGTTCGAACAGGAATCGGAAGAAAGTGTCATAACAGATTTCTATAATAATCTTATCCAATAATCCAATTACAAGGGTCCATGTGCCACTAGGAACTAAGTGGAACTGGATTTCTCCCAGTTAAAGAGTTAAAAAATGTTTATCAATTATACATTCCTTGTTCTTCCCTCTTCCTGGCAAGTCTGGATAGATGGGGAACCTCACATATAATATAAGATTCATGTGATCCATCGGAGTATTGGCTTACTTTAATATTATTTCACATTTTTATGTACAATCTGGAGTCCTTGCCTGGGTGTGAGCTCCGACCCTAAAGTATTAACTTATACCTTTCCCAAGAAACAAACGCTAGCGTCAAAGGAAATGGTTAACAATAATGCCGGCTGATATTGGGTTTCGGCAAAATGTTACAACAAAATGCCAAACAAACAGCGATAAATGTTACAGCAAAACAAGTGTCAATGCATGTCCAGGAAAATCCTAAAATTCATGCGAGAAAAATTAAAAGTATTTTGTACATTTTCCCAGCTGTTTAAGAAGATTCCCAATGGTGAGCTGTGTCATGCAGGACAAATTGTAATAGGCTCCTTGAAATGTGATTTCCTGAATTCAGGTAATTGAACAGGTATCTCGGAGAAGCGCACGGGTGAAAATAAAGAAATCTTAATCTCACCGAGAGGATCGAGAATGGTCTTCCGGGAGAGACATGACTTGTGCTCTCAGTATAATGTAAATTTGACAATTTTTCTCATCCGAATGAGATCTCTCTACGCTCGGATACTTCAGAGGCAGGCGGGATCTTACAAGGCGAATAGACACGTGCAACGACCTTTTTAAATTTCACTGGCTGATACTATTATCAACTAATTATCTTATTGGGGAAAAGACATTGAATAGGATTCACATATATAGGCTGATCTACGTGAAGACTTCTGGAAATGATAAACAATCAGACGTTGCCAAGTACTACTGAGTATTATTCAGCATGCATCTTTAAACATCAGTTACTTACTTACTAAGTCTTATATTACGCAATCATCACGGAAAATGATTAACCACATGATGATTAATATTCCAATTCATCATTAACACTGATTATTAGGCCTACTTATGTTATTAATTAATTGCAAGATCATAAAATTCTAATAAGAGGATCAGGTAACACCAGAGTTCCTATACAAATGTGCTAGACAATCACAAGCAACCACTACAGCACGACAACCAATGTGTATGCTAACACCAATACACCTTTTCAGTCTGGATCCCGGGATCTCTTGAGTTGGACTCATATTTTCTTCTTTAAAAATAGTTAATAATTGTTAAATTAGAGTTTGTTTAACATCACGTAAAAATTGTTTGTATTGTATGTTATTCTTTAACATGAGAATATCAGGTTAATCCTGAAACAGTAATGGAGAAATATCAATGATGGAGAAATCAGCCTTTACAACAAGTTCTTCAGTCCACTAGTGCCACCTTCAAACCTTTTGTCTGGTTACTTTTCCTGTGACGCTAGGCCCTACGCCCCTTCTCTCTCGCTCTCCGACCTCTCTCTCCTTATCTCATTTCCATCTCCCGCTATCCCCCCCCCCCCCCAAATACACACACACACATACTCTCTCTTCATCTCTCTCTCTGTCATTTCTCCCCGCCCCCACCCCCACCCTCTATCTGTGTGTGTCTCTCTCTTCACCTCTCTCTCTCTCCCTCTCTGTCATTTCTCTCTCCCCCCCCCCTCCCCTCTCTCTCTCTCACCCCAAAACACCAGAGTAACACAATCTATTAATTTCTTCTTTCGTCAATTCTATTCTTTCTTCCCCAGGAATTCTTATTTCGGGGTTCTGTGTATATTTGCATTTCCATAGAAATCGCCATAGTAACAATGTCACCATTTTCACGTTCCGTCTTCGCTGCGCAACCATATACAAAAGAAAGCATAGCCTATCGGTAACGTTCCAAACTTAATCCAGATTTGCCGAACATTACAGTCTCATTCTACAAAAATATAATCTTTAGAAATAGTTTGTATTGACAATGTAGGCCTATACAGCTGGTTTCATCAAAATGAGAATATAGATCTAGTAGGCCTATTGAAAATATCACAAAGGTTCCAAGGAGGGCGGATGCCGGGACAAATTGTTAATGATCATTTGGAAATCACAGAAATGATATACTGTCAATGTAATTCAACCCTAAAGCTATGAATAGAGACAACAGCACTCCTTTATCCATCCTCTGATGTTTAACAGTTGAATCCTTCACTAAGAGATGAATGAGATTTTAATTCCCGAAACTTTGCTGTCAACTATGACATTTCATGCAAACGTTGAACTTTGACTGTCGGAAGGCAGATCTTTATTGATGAGTAAATGATGATGATCCAAATTTGAAACCTATCCAGGGCCCTTTGACCAGGGGTAAAGGCAAATGGGGAGGGGGTGCATAACCACAGGAAAATTACGGTAAAGCTATATCAGCATCCTTTCCATTACATTCCATTCCTTTCCATTTCAATCTTTTCACAGTGTTCGGAAACTGGATCCAAGACATGTATCAACGCATGGAGTTGAGAGCCGGCAAAACAATATATACGACAATGATACATTTCGGACGAATATTTAGTTGTTTGTAGTTTGCACTTTATTCCGGGAACTTTGACGTTTTTAATTTATTTTCGATAGCTCTATCGCCATAAACGTACGTAGCAACTTAACAATGGCATTTATTCTGCCCCGCCATTCTATATGTTAAATTTATTAAATGTTAAACATATTATATATGAAGTTAAAAAATTTCCTTTCCATATCATTCTCCACTCGATTTCAACATCTTGATGTATAAAACTTTCACTTAATAAAACTATAGAAATCGACACAAGTTTTATTTATATCCATCAATTAATATAAATAATCGATTTCAACCTCCTAATACCCATCAACGTATATATAGAAAATATAAAACGAAACAATTTCCATGAACCCCCGACTGAAAAAGGGCCTAAAAACCACTGCAAGGACCCCCCCCCCCCCCCACACACACACACACACGAGAAAATGAACAAGCAAGGAATGTAGTATCCAAGGAGATACGATGTCAACTTCCGTTATTACACATTTATCAATATAAACTCACTGCATAACGAATACTCTGTACTTTTCCCTGATGAAGGGCTACTAAAGCCACGAAACGTTGGAAATAAAAAGTCACCATCTACAAACATACTTTCGTCAATGTTGCACCTCAAATCTTATAGTGATTATTTTCCCACCTTATACTATGTTAAATTTATCCAATGTCATGCATTCACAAACGGCCTTGAAGCAGGAGGGAGGGGATACTGCATGCATGAGGTTTCATTTATTTATTTCCTTTGAGTATATTGGCGTTTAAGGAAACTGTGCAGAATCCCCCACTTTCTTACTTGATTTTCTTAACAAAATTTATACAAATCTTAATAAAAAATTACTTAACAAAACAGTTTTCTTAGACTTTAGCAAAGCATTTGACATGGTTCATCATTCGATTTTATTAGATAAATTAGAGCTATATGGAATACGTGGTATGGAGCTGCTGTGGTTTTCTAACTATTTAAAAAACAGAAATCAATTTGTTACTGTAAATGGCCTCCGATCTAAAGAAGGGACTGTCACTTGTGGTGTACCTCAAGGCACTATCCTGGGTCCCATATTATTTACTATCTACATTAATGATTTGCAATCTGTTGTCAAACACGCAAGTATTCAACACTATGCGGACGATACAGTTCTCTTTTATCATCATCAAAATAGTGACTCCTTACATTCTTACCTCCAGGAGGACCTGAAAAGTGTAAACTCTTGGTGTGCCATTAACAAATTGTCTCTGAATGCTTCAAAGTGTAAATCAATGTCGTTCTCGATCAGTCGTGCCTCCAAATGTAAACCACAAAATTGAAATCATTCTCTCACTTTGGGCAAATCAATTTTAGAGGAAGTTCACGAGTATAAGTACTTAGGCTTTATTCTGGACGATCTTCTAACTTTTAAATCGCATGTCCAAAACACATTAAAACTAGTTACTTCTAAAATCAGATTACTTTATAGAGGGAGGAGCGCACTGACCCCCAAAGCTAAGCATGATCTCTACAAGATGGCCATCTTGCCTAACCTTGATTTTTGTGATTTTATTTATGATTCCGCCCCTAAGACATTACTGCAGAAATTGCAAACCCAACAAAACCTAGCTTTGAGGATAATTTTCAATAAATCTAAATATGACAACGTAGATGAGGAACACAAACTTTTAAACATTTGGCCTTTACAGGTAAGAAGAAATAAACATATCCTTGACATAGCCCATTACCTAGCCCAAAGCCCATTGAACCTGGACACTAGACTCCTTCCAACGAGAAGTCATGCCAGTGGCAAACGAAATTTGATAGTCCTCAACTCTAAATTAACAAAAATTACTGATTCAGTAATTTATAAAGCACAAACTCGATGGAACAACCTCAGTCCGGAAGCGCATAGAATAGAAGACAAATATGCGTTCAAGAAATACACTGAACGCCTTCTATCCCCCTTTTAGATATAAGACTACCGGCTGGGTACCTTGCCTTCCCCTCTTGCATTTATTTATTTATATATATATCTGTATTCATATTTGTATTACTACATTTCGTATATTTGTAAATGGTGGGTGTAAATATTCGCTCTATCTCAACCTGTGCCTTATGTAGCTTGCATTTGCAACAACCTGTATTATATGTAGATCACATATAGATCATTCCTCAATTTAACTAAAATGGTCATGTATATTGGTATGTATGTCATGTTCGGTTTAATGTCACGAATACTGAATGACAAATAATCAAAGTAACATGTTAAGGTTGCAAATGAGGGCAACTTGTTTTTAGTGACCCTCATACTGTCAGCCTATTACCTTGTATAGTTAATGTCAATATTATATATCTTTGTAATGATCATTAAGTATAGTTAATGCACTTGTCAATTGAATCCCCCCCCCACCCCCGGTTACGTAGGGGAATGGTAGGGGAATGTCTGAGAAAACATTCCCCCACCCAGGCGGAGATTTCCCTTAGTTGACAGCAATATTAACTGGAGGGTGGGGGAATGTCCACCATTGCCCACTCTGTACATTGGTTCCCAAGAGAGATTTGATGGTTTTCAGTGTGCATGGGCTTGCCTAGGCTAAGTTGCATACCTCCCCCAATATTATATACACAAAGAGTGTCTCCTTTGAACCTGACAGGGATTTGACACCCCCTATATAGTGTTTCAACAGTGTCAGGCTTGAACTAGACATGCTGAACATGATGTGGGACTCTTTTTCCATGGTACCCTATACTAGAAATGTCAAGATCCTTTAGTGTTGGGGTTAGTGTTAGGGTAGGGGGTTAGGGTAGGTGTGGGGGTGGGGTGGGGGGTTGGCTCATGGGAGGGAATTGTGATGTGTCACAGGAAAATGAGTCACAAGTCACAAAAAAATGATTTTGAGATATCATCATATTAGAAAAGATGAGATCAAGTGGATTCTAATGATAGTAAACAGTTGGACATCTAATTAAGTATTTTAAGTTTTATTTTTGAAAGAAAAATGGTTTGCAATATTTCTGGGTGGACATTTATGAATTAAGTAGCTAAATATCCATATAATATATTGGAAGAGCGATTTCTACGAAAAGAGGGGTTTCTTCAGGTAGAAAAGAGGGGTTTCTTTGTCTCACATGTTCTCAGAAATTTCAAAAAAACAGTTTTTCTCATCTGTAGAGTTCTGTCCACCCTCTCTGGAGGACATTGTATATGGTTTGTGAAGGTATCTAGGGTGAAAAGGTCATTTTGAAGCCTTTTTATTTTGAGGGAAGAAATCCTCAAAATACTTGAGTCGACCCCCATCATGCCAATCACTGATTAAATCATAATTAAGGGTTTGGGAGAGAAAAACAGGTATGAGAGACAGTGAATCGGAAATGGGGTTGGGACAGAAAAACAGGTATGAGAGACACAATTGCTAGTACTCTATGATATGACCCTAGAAATGAATATATATATATTTAATACGCTGTCTTAACATTTGGTAATGTATTCATGTTATGAGCAGGGCTAATATATAAAATATTCCAACAAAAATATCCTATATAAGTCACTTTGAAAAATATCAGTTTTGCTACTTGTGACTCATTTTCCTGAAACACATCACAAATAATATTATACACAAAATATTAATTGGTATTGATAACTATGTGCATGCTCATTAAGTTCTTGTAGTTCATGATAATTTGTCATGATTTAAGAAATACCGGATGTTATGTCACATACCATTCGCCACTTCCCTCAGACATAGAAAAGGTAGGCTATGTCATAAAACACTCATGATGTTGAGAATTCATATCTGATTAGTGAAAATTCAAAACAATATTTTCTCCAGCTCTACAAAGCTATGTCAAAGAAAAACACCATTTGTAAGACTTTTCTGAAAATGGCCCTTATATTTTTGCAATAACAGTTTCTGTCTTAAAGAAATGTCACCCGAAAAATGTGCCCCTAGGGGTCGGGGATTTACAGGAATTTCTTGCCCTGGGGGGTCGGGGATTTCATCAAATTTCCCAACAGGCCCAGAACATTCCCCCACATCCCCGGGGGTGGGGGTTGCAATTGACAAGTGCATAAAGTCAACGCAACTTTATCGCGGCCACTGTATCTCCTTGTTGTGATCATTGGACTGTCATACTTACATACTTAATTTCTAGACTAAATGTCACCTCTATGACATGTACTGATAATATGAGTTTGAATGGACAAATGTTGATCTGCTTGCTTGATATTTTAATGGTGAGAGTTCTGCAATCTCACAAGTTGGTCAGTCAACCTGATGTTACTATTAGCAAATATTGACATGAAATTACATCCTTTCACAATGTAAATAACCATCTCACATCTCATCACATCTTTTGCAATACTTGTATTATGTAAACACTTTGTACCAATTTGTAACTTTTCTGTTAATAAGTCAAAAATCTTATCGGCACTCTTCGGGAGACCTAGAATTCTAGACCTGAGCTACCGCATTGTACATTCCATCAGCAATAAAGGATTTTTGAATTTGAATTTGAATTTACTTATTCCTGTGTTAACTGAAATAGGTAGGATAAGGCAGAACAAGAGCTCTGGCTTGGTTTATATAGATAACAGGCTTCTATGTTCGGCCTTGAGGCATAATGGGATATATTTCAAATCCCTATTAAATAAATGTGTTGAGACTAGTACAATACCTGATGAGTGGAAAACGTCCGCAATAAAACTTATACCTAAGAATGGTGATATTAACTAACTTGACAATATAAGAGCTATTACGATCGTCCCTACTGTGACTAAAATAATAGAGAGATTGATTCATAAACGCTTCTATGATTTCCGGAAGAAAGTGCTTTTTTACGACCTATCAGTTTGGTTTCCGGAGAAATAAATTGACATTAGGGGCAGTCCATGAATATTTCGAGAATATCTATCTGAATTTGGATGATGGGAAGAAATGCCTTTCTACTTATTTTGATGTCAAATATGTGTATAGCTTAGGTTGAGGAATATGGGAATATGGCCCAAATTGGTCGATCTTCTAAAGGGGGCTCCAGACGTTATGGTCCAACGATGCTAGGGCCCAGACGTTACGGCCCAGAAACCTCAGATGCTAGGGTCCAGAGTCCAGACGCTAGGGCCCAGAGTCCAGACGCGAGTTCAGACATCGGACGCTAGGGCCCATGCGCACGGCTGATTCTGACGTCTGAAGTCTGGAAATTGCCGATTTTTAGTCGGCAAGCTGTGTACAGGAGAGTTGTATATCGTTTCATGAAGCCGTCATGCCGTTTATTACACAAATGTATAAATTCAAAAAGAGGACTGTTCTTCCTGATCATGACAGCTAAATTAAATGCTTAATGATTTGTAATTACCGCTCGGTATAATTATAATATGCATAAAATAATGGGAATTATTAACATTTCCCGCACATAATAGTAGACAAAACTCTTTGCCGTTACTTACATGAAATAATCAATATTCAGAATACGAATGGTACTACATGTACATTGATCTCTAACGTCTGGAAATGTGAGGTTGATATTCTAAAACGTTTGACTCTACATAACTGTCAAAGTTGGAAAACACTTCCCACAATATTAGAATTCGTTTTTGTTGGATACTAGACCTAAACAGTTACCAGCAAATATTTCAGACGATAGGGCCCACCCTTTCTCGGATGTTAGGGCCCAGCTGGGATGCCCCCTAGCGTCTGATAGAGTTTTTTGCTGGTTTCATTTAACTTATTGTGTGTGGGCCCTAGCGTCCGATGGCTGGGCCCTAGCGTCTGAAGGTAGGTGGGCCCTAGCGTCCGAGGAAATATGCTAAGGTGGGCCCTAGCGTCGTTGGGCCTAACGTCTGTAGACCATGGGGTACCACAGGGAAGTATTTTAGGGTCTGTATAAGATTAACAATATTTTGTAATGATGTAGGAAACATAAATGTTGGGGGTAAATTCGTTTTATTTGTGGACGATGCGGTTATAACGCTTGTCGGAAATGATGTTTACCAAAGCCAGCTGGGCAGTCTCTGATATAACCAAAAGCAGGCGATTCTTTAATGGAGAGTTTTTTTGTTTTTTTAAGATTTTATTTCAACTGGGTACCTCACCTCCAATGGGGGTAGGATGTTACGGTGTAACCCAGCCTTGTATAACATAATTCTTACATATGTACATTCAAGAGATAGATCAAATAGGATAATCACTGAGAAGTGTGACCTCATTTGTCTAAGTCTATTTTATCTACAGAGTAAACATTACAATAATTATTACAGAAGGGACAAATGCATTTATCTGGAATATCCTCTATCTCATGAGAGTGATCCAGAATTTTAATTATTAAAATCAAGTGTGCTTTTTAGCCATTTTTTTTGTAGGGATTTGAAGGCCTCCATGTCTCCAATGTTTCTATCTTTAGGGGAAAGTTTGTTCCAAGCATTAGCAGTCTTGATATAAACAGAGTTTTTACCCGTTTGAGATTTGTATGGGAAAGTTTTTAGAAGAGGAGCAGTATTTGCTCTGGTATTCTTATTGTCATTATTGCTTGAGGTATAGAATTTGTTCTTAGACCTAGAGAAACCTTTGATTCTAAGATGGAATTCTCTTCTATTGTGGAGATATGGTACATTCAAATTCTTATGTAACTCAAGGGTGGGGTGTAGAGGATCTGCCTTTGCTATGGCTCTAAGTGCTTTATTCTGCAGTCTTTGTAATTTCTGGAGGTTACAGTAATTGGAATCGTGATAAAGGATATCTCCATAATCAAAAAATGGTAGAAGTTTACTTTTGAATACAACTAGAGCAGATTTGTCAGTTAGGAGATGTCTGATACGGAGAAAGAGGAATAATTTATGTGAGATGATCTTAATAATGTTTTTGAGGTGAGGTTGAAAGTTAATTTTGTCATCTAGCAAAACTCCAAGATATTTGTAGGAGTGTACCGTTTCAAGGGGTTTGTTATCAAGGGTTATAATTTTTTCTGGGAGAGATTTTTTGACAGAGGGTTTAGCAATCAGCATTAGTTTGGTCTTAGAGGCATTTACCAAGAATTTATTAATTTTACACCACTTGGCCAGTGCGTTGAGGTCATTTTGCATATCAGAATATAATTTGGTAGTTGACTTATTAGACAGATATAAAACAGTGTCATCTGCATAGAGTAAGTAGTTAGTATGTTTCAGGAAGTGCCCAATGTCATTAATAAAGACTAAGAAGAGTAGAGGTCCAAGGATGGAGCCTTGGGGGACTCCTGATTTGGTTTGAGTTTCTTTAGATAAAAGGTTATTTGCAATGGTTTTTTGAGAACGTTCAGATAGATATGACTTTAGCCAATTATGTAGGTTGCCTCTAATTCCAATATTTGATAGTTTTTGAAGTAAAATGCCATGATCAACCATGTCAAAGGCTTTTCTAAATAAAGTTATATGTGTTACTCTGTAAAACATATACCTCTATTAAAATATGCTGGACAAATAATTATAAACAGCAACAAAAGGTCTCAGAAAAAAATGTAAAAGGTATGTTTTAGAGCTTTGCGCCTATCATATCTAATTAAATAGCTGCTCATCAAAGGGAATACATTGAGTATAGGCGTGAAATAACATTGATCAGGACTCTATACTGAAACAGAGATGTATATGGATGGCAGGGACAGGGGAATCACTTTTTAAAACATTCTTACCAGAGACAGAACGAATGAGAAAAAGCGCGAATTACAGAGGAATTTCCCTTTGGAATAATCTACCTGAGAATCTAAGAAATAGTAATGGGATATCAACTGAGACAAGAATTCTCAAAGAACTTTATTGGACCCTCTTAATTGATGGGGATGCTGATATGCTATTATAATAATTATATGTTAGCTTTTAATGGTCCCCTTTTTAATGGAACAACCCTCGTAAGGGCTAGGCGATGGTTTGGTTGACAAGCTATCATTGACGCAGAGAGGCAGAGTTGATAATAAAATGAAATTGAGTGAGGCAGCTTTGGGAAATTAAAATTGTATTTCATTGATTTGTTTTATAAAGTATAAATTATAAAAAGATATACAAATTGGTGAGTAAATTGTATAAAATTAAATGATTTGATATAAATTGATGAAAAATGATTAAAAGGATTATTTTAAGAGTTAATTAGTTAGTAGGAATGAAATGATGAGAAAAAGGTGCTGGTGGGTGGGAAAATAAGAACTGTTGAAGTCGGTTGGCAAGAGTGAAGTGAGTTGGAAAGCTGGTGTATGGCAATGTGTGTGGAGGGTCACGTGGGTGTTAGTGGAGTGTGTTATAGGTAAGTGGGTGGGAGGTGTCTCACTTCGATGCACAGTCATTGCCTAATGCAATTGACTTGAAAACTATACGATTGTCTTGAACATAATATGTATATTGAACGCATATGTATAAGTTTTGGGATTTTGTTTTGAGGGCACATAAAGATCTTTATGTATCACTAGCAAAGTACCTGTTCTCTGGACGGTCCCCCTCTTTCCCTACACTTCCCTCTCTCCCTCTTTTCCCTCCCCTTCTTCTGTGTATCTCATACCTGTTTTTCTCTCCCAACCCCATCTTTGATTCCCCCCTTCTTCCTCATGCTCTCTCCTTCCCCTACATCATCTCCCTCCCCTCTCACCTTCTCCTACATCCTCTCCCTCCCCTCTTTCCCCTCCCCCTCTTCTTTCCCTCCCCCTCCCCCTCTCCTATTCGCCCACCCTCTCCCTTTTCTTCACTCTCCCCCTCCTACACCCTCTCCCTCCTCTCCCCTTCTCCAATACCCCCCTCTCCCTCCCCTCTTCGTCACTCTCCCACTCCTCTGCATGTAACCAGGTCCCCCTGGAAGTGACATAGTAGCTTGTGGGAAATGACGTAGTATCTCACAGGGGCTTTCCCTGGCTATAAATAGAGTGTGGAGATCCCAATTTAAAAAAGGATTCAAAATCACATTTTCATCCTAGATACCTTCACAAATCACGTATAATATCCTCTGGACAGGGTCAACAGACCTGTACAGACCAGAAAAACAGATGGGGAGATAATATATATTAGGGAAGAGTGAATAGCCAATTGTATAATAAGAAAAATCTGATTTTTTTAATGAATTACAGACAACGTGTATGTAGACTATACATATATTATATATGAAGGAGGTGTGGCATAATTAGTTGTATAAATCAGGCGGAACAAGTTCTTTGTTTCTGGTTTGTTATTTGACTTCTTCGGACATAGAATAATATTCAGGTTCATACATTCGTCGACAATATATTTCTGTTGAGCTATGAATGAGCAAGGTTAACAGGATGCTCTTCCAAATTTTTAGAATAAAAGTAAATCCTCTCCATTCTTTCCTAGAGAAAAAACTAATTGGACATCATGTTTGGCGACGTATGTGACATAATCGATATGCCTATTGATATTTAAATTCATAACGTCATTTACAATCCACGTTTTTCCATCACATTAAATATAGACTCTTATCCATGAAACGATAAAATCAGTTCCTCCAGTCAGGAAAATTCCCTAATGGGTGATAGGAAATAGATTTAGACATGCTCTGACTGAATATAAATCCCTGTCATATTAAGGTAGTCCTGCTCCTAAATATAGGCAATGAAACACGCTACGCAAATGCCCTTGAGGGAATACAGCAGGGATTCCCGTTACATTATTTTATGTATTTTGTGCTAGTATTTGGATTGTTTCACACAGAGATTACTGTTACATAGGCCTACATTATATATTTCTACCAACTCCTAAACCGATAGTTCAAGATTGCTGGACCATTAATTCAACATTCAAAGTAATTTAGTTTCTTGCCTAATAGAACTTCCTGACGACAACTCCATTAACTTTTCAGCAACAAACTGAGTGTACAATTATCGAGTCTGAAACAGCTTTTGTGCGAGCTAATGACCAAGTCAACTCGAGTTGATTCCCGAGGTGGCGACTCGCAGCTTCCTAACTGCAGTCAACGAGTCATATCCATTACCATAGTCTATAACCGTTTCCGATTCATGTCGATTGACAATATTTGCATCAAGCCATCAATGTGCATTTTCCGCGGATGTCCATGGAGAAAAATGTCCATTGATGAAAGCTACCCTGGCTAAGGTGCTGCCCAAACATGCATGCCCAATGAGTATGAGTCCATCGACAATAGTCACATTTGCCATTACCGCAATATTCACGTCTGGAAAAGAGAGGTTCACTTGAACATACATTTATGCATAACTTGGACCATCGTAAAAACAAATGCCCAGTATGACATTACCGAAACCCATAGCAACCAGGACAACCAGGGGGCGAAGAGGTTAAGAATCAGTGGCCTTTTCCAGCCTTACGTCAAGAATAGATTGATGTTCCATCGAACTCTCACATACTAGGAAGTTAAAACCACGTGACTGCCATAACAGCTGAAAGCCCTAGCTACTGGCCTGACCCCTCGTGGTTGCGTCTCGAAGCTGGAGGCGCGATCCCTGCCTCCCACACAGCCGCCATCGCTTTATATTGGGAGATCGGACCAAGGGAACCACCACTTGTAGTACGAGATTAGAGTGACAACACACAGGCGCTTCGAGGGACACACAGGAACAAGTGCAAAGTAAGTAGTTAACTCATCCGCAAATTTCTATACTCACCAGACTCGGTCTAGTTCCAGGGAAAACTGGAGTTTTTCCCTAGGAAAATAACCTGGAAAATTAGGGTACTTCACAACAGCAGGTGCGGCGCATTGGATGATGTCCTTGGATGCCTGAGGCTGTTATGGGCAATATGACGGGTTTTTTGTGAGTTGACATATAAGTGTTGGTTTCAATATCAATGAATAGGATTGTCTTTATCTTTTGGTCTCGTTAAAAGAGTTACCTACTGGATTACAATTACCCAAATGGAAAAGTGAAGTTTTTGTATCTATTTCCAAGAAGGAGATCGTCTGAAACTGTAGTCAGCGCGCCTGACCCTTTCTAAAAGCCAGAAACTTTCAGCTAATTCAGTAATCCTATCTGCATTATATTTCCGAGTAGTTTCGGATTTATTTATCAAAACCGGTTGACCGTCCTTGCGGCTGCGTATCCGATTCATACTCGAAAAAAACGCAGCTCGGAGTTTGAGATTTCATGGGACTAGGGATGATGACTTGTTAAAGGGAAAATTTATCTGAGATAAATTGGCAAAAACTGTAACTGTCCCTTGTCTATACTTGCAGCAATATAGCCATGTTTGTATTTTCCCACGGCCTTAGATTTGCTTTGCCTCGCACCCTTGCTAGGTCCTGCCATGCAGGCTTCGAATGAAGTGAACAGCGTCTCATTGTGTGAAAAGTAATAATCACTTTTGAGGCATGGACTCGTCAAGGCTCTTGATACTTCCCTCAAATTTCAGTGAGAGGCAGACTACTTTATTAATTAGACCCTTCCACAACTGAAAGAGCCACGAAGGATTAGAATAATTATGTCTGTGGCGTCTTTAACCTTTTTCCAGATGGTCCTATTCATCATTAGGTATTATTTGTGGACCATATTGCGCTTGAGACACCATAAAGTCGGAGCAAAAGTTCGAAGTTTGGATTTCTAAGGATACGAAAAAGACAATGGTGAAGGGTGTGAGATTTTCCTTTACCTTTTTTCCATCCGATAACTTTCTATAACAAAACCATATTCATTCCATTTCACCTTACACACAATGTTAAGTTGTTTCTTTAGCAGTTTTGCTAAACAAAAAGCCGCGCGACACATCATTATTCGACACAGTATTGCACAGTAAGGCTATTGAAATTAGAAAAGGAATAATAAGAACAGACACTGTAGTTTAAATACATCAGCGAAGAATACAGTTAGATCCAGACTGATTTTTTTATGAGAAAGGCAGACAACATAGATACATAATGTAAGAAAGCATCTTTGGTAACTCTACCCTTTGTTCACCATAAGAACAGGAACATGCTTTTGAATTATCAAGTAGCTGTTGTTCTATTAATGATTAGAATGTTTATGTAGTAGTCTTGAAATCCCTTTCCACTATATATCATTTTTCACCTCATCAATTTATCATTTCCGCCCGTTTCATTCTTATCTCAAATTGGATATTGAAGATCATTTTTCCCAAGCGTTTTGACGCAAGGATCCTTACTAAGATAAAAAGCCAGCAATGGTGGTAACGAGGGATGATAACGTATCCTTCTGAAATCGAGACAACGCAATTATTGGTGGATTCCATTAAGTGATAACTCAATTTGATTTACAGTGAAATGGGGATAACCCCCCCTTCCCCTTCTATCATCTTTCAGCACTCGCCACTCTCTTAACTGTCTCGTAAATTCGGTCGGGCGCCCTATGTGTGGCTCTTGGGAAGCTCTGACAACGGCAGGTTGAACTGATAGCGTCAGCTCCTTTGATCAAACTAGCGATAGGAGCGATCCTTGCGACGATCACGGGCAACATCTGCCCGCCAAGAGACCCCTCTCTAGGCTGATAGGTGATCTGAGATTAAAAAAACATCTCTGACGTCATCATTCGAGATACGTGGACACATAGGATTTTGGCTTTAGCATCGTTTAATAACTCACTGCACATATCTACCCCATCACTTCATGTTGATTGTGCGGGAGTCTGGGCACAGGAGGGATATGCCTATAGGAAATGCATAGAGGACAGAAGGAAGTAGACAGGATAACTAGACAAGTGTTAAGCCGTTGAAACATAGTATTTGAAATAGTTCCCTATCAACGATACCTTGTCTTGAATATACCCAACTCATACTTTTCGTTAGTTTTATCTATAACCCTTATTTGCATATTCAGCCAGCTCTCCACGTTTGACTTTTGCTGCTATCTTTTTCTCACAATGTGAAGATGAAGACTTATTTCACACTTGAAACGAAGGAATGCCCGACTATACTTTAAAGATGGAGGATTGGTCAATGATTCTCAGTTCACGTCTTGAAAGCCTAATTTCGATGTCTCTACTGGATGGCCCCCAGGCTCCCAGTTGGCAAATTAATGCAGATTACTCTAGATTTCCATCGGCTAATTTAAAACGCTTACGACCAATTCCGAATATTGATTGGCACACAACTATACATTTTGCTCATCATTCCGAAATTCCATTGCCTCATTCATACATCGGTATCCTTAGACTTATGGTAGGATTTCTAAATAAGATATTAGGGGACATACAGGTGTAAAATGACACCTATTCCGCCGTCATCGGCTTGCTGTCATTTCCTAATGATGAGGTTTGGCCATATTAATCAAACTGCGTGTTCCTATTGCATGTCCATGCAGGGCTCCTTCGACCCTACACACGGGGACAGCCGTAAAATGTTTACAGTCGACTCCTAAAGGCCAGTCATCGCCTCGTCTAACTAATCAGCAACCTGTGCTTCAAAGCCTAATTACTGTTAGTACAAACTACAGTTGCGCCTAACAACGTGACGGCTAGCAGCAAGTTGCTGATGCGAGAATGTCGTCAGGATGAAGGGACAAATCAGATGTCTTTAGTGGATAAGCAATTGCAATGGTCAGTAGCGGTTGGTCGGTGGGCGGTGGCGGCTACTATCTGACCGTAGGTCTCAATAAAAAGACCACGCGCATCCGCCCTCGTGACGGAAGTTCACGATGATGGACACTAAGGTGGAGAACGTGCTGCTACAAATCGAATTAATGCAGTTTCAACAGCAAAAAACGCCAGGGCGCATTGGCAAGCGCTGGATAGGCAAGTGCACGCGAACACGCTCCGTATGTTAGGAGGAAGTCCAATGCCAAAGGCAATGTTCTCACACATGGGAGTACCTCCACTTCAGAAAATTGCACGAGTTCCTTGCCTCAATGAGCTGCTATTGAAAAGTGTTCGCTCACGATATTCTAGGCAATAATTTCATAGGGTTACATTTTACGTGCACCTTTTGCTATTAGGCGAACTTCTACAAAGTCGCAGGTGCGGAGAAAAAGTCCGCGACAATATAATTATTGAATGAGACTGATCCCTTTCTTGAGAACCTCAATGGCAAATGGCAAGCTATTACCTTCATGACACATTCATTGTGTGCATTTTAAATCTACTTATTTTGTCTCAAATTCAAAAACACGACCAGGTTTGCCCGATATATAATTGTGGAGTAAATCTTATTCAATTTGTAATTACCTTACACATGTATTTATTTCGTTTCTTCACAAGCACGTGTTTGTACTAAAAGCCACTACACAAAAGGATACATATAAAATCCCATCAAAGTTTATGTTGACGACATCATTAAGATTTTACCTTTACTTTTCCCATTACACATTGGACGTCGGGTTTCTGATTACCAAACTGACGGAGAAGTCTATTCTAAGAAAATTTCTCTAAAGGGATGCCAATGACCTGCGCTGTTTCATCTATCCTCTAAATCTAGTTTTTCTCGGACGTATACCGCCAAAATTCTAGTTTTATACTTTTATATTTGCTCGATTTGGATTGCTCAAGACCTAGCCCAAGTCGAATGATGAACAGATCAAAAAGCGAAAATAGACTATCAGTGTTAATGCCGTCGGTTACCGTTTTTCCCTCTGCAATGCCGAATACAATGCCTGTTGCTTAATTGCCCTCCAAAATGTGAATCCGCGCGTCAAATAGAATGGTAGGAACTACTAATTATGCGCGGCGAGTCGCTGACTACTTTGTATCAGGCGACTCGTTACCTTCATGATCGCAACTTTGTGGCGGTTCAACAACCTTTATGAGTCAGTAGTCTTTTTTTGAATGCTATGTAAGAAAAAGCCTTCCAACTTTTTTACAATCATTTTTAAAAGGATCGGCATATTATGATGACTGTTTATCCCCCGTGTCATTTCTCTTACTCATCAGGACCTTTGGTTTTGGAGCTGGGAGGGCATAGAAACTAGTTTCTGAATCGTGAAAAACTAGGGACAGCGGGGTATTACGGCGAAAATGTATATATATGCCATACATGCATTGTTACAAGAAAATCTGAAATCCTAGACGCCAATGCGATGTCACTTTGGGCCGACTATGTAATGCTGATATTCATTCCCACTGCATTGGATTCTTATCAGCCGGAATGGAGCAGTCAATTTTTGTTGTCATTGAAGCTGATTATCCTGGACTATGTGCCTTTTTGATATGGCCACATCATTATCTGCACTGATAGCTAATTATAAAAAAAAGTATATATACATGTGGACATAGAATGGAGAAGAGTTGGGTTTTGTTCTGTCAATCTTGGGAAAGGGGCTATTCAGATCAGCGAGTATTGTACTGGATTGTAGTATCCAATCTCAATATATGTAGCTCATGTTTATATACTCGTTGCTCATCTTTTCACTTCTACTTCTACTTCATGTTTCTCCAGAAAGGTGTTCCAGTAGAATTTTTTACAACTACATAAGGATAAAATGTAATATAGGTCTATAGGGGTTTCCATGTAAACTTAATAATAGACAGTTATCAACATAAGAATAGACAGATAACATAAGTTACTAACTGTATTATATAATCGTCATAACAATATATATAATGCCGGTTTTTCATGATTAAGTGGATTAATGTGATATTAATTTTGTCCGAATTTGGTTAGATTTAATCGTTGTTAGGTATGGTCAATGCACAGGTACATC
This sequence comes from Sthenelais limicola, assembly GCA_942159475.1. Taxonomy (NCBI): domain Eukaryota; kingdom Metazoa; phylum Annelida; class Polychaeta; order Phyllodocida; family Sigalionidae; genus Sthenelais; species Sthenelais limicola. The sequence goes on along the minus strand of OW804095.1, from coordinate 62,916,518 downwards.
TACCAATAATAAAACGGATTTTAATAGTTTAATTACTCTTTGAAGTTTAAGTCAAACTTCGAGCTGCCCGCCGCTATGTCCGCCGCCATGTCAGACGCTATTCCAGTGGCTGGCTACCTCCCACGCAGCTGTCAGTGTAACGCAAGCGGAGGCGGAGGGAGTCCTACCTACAACTCCTTGGCCTGCTGCGTGGGGTTTTCACAAAATTAAAACATCACCTTCGGTGGTCTGGGAAAACATTTATGAGTTCTTGAATAGTTCAGACCTAGGAGTATAGGACTATTTTTAAGAGAACTTTTATCTCCAATCTACTTTTCCTGTTTTGAATTGTTTGGTCAATCTTAGTTAAACATTTCATCTCAAAATTAGCATTAGATGCACTGCAAATTCATTTTACATGTTCATGGTATTTCTCGTTGCCATAACCTGTTTATGTAGCTGAAAAAACTAATGCATTACCAATAGATCTGCATTACCAAGTCTATATGTGATGTGTTTTAGGAAAATGAGTCATAAGTCGCAAAATTGATATTTTTCAAAGTGTTTTTTTCACAAGATCACATTAATGGAATGATCTGATTTTGAGAGAGTTTATCACCTAGACGTATATCAATTGGTGTATTAAATGTCAGGACAATCTATATAATATATCTATTAGTTTTACAGGTCCTCATATGGACTACATTTAGTTACTTTACTGTTTACTGACCTCCAGAAATATTGGAAACTTTTTTTTTCAAAAACGAAAATATCAAACTTAAAATCTAGAAATACTTATTAGATTAATAGACTCTTTACTATCATTGGAATCAGCTTGATCTCATCTTTTCAAATATAATGGTATCTAAAAATCTATTTTTTGCGACTTATGACTCATTTTCCTGAAACACATCACATATACCCGCATTTAGTATGACGATATACTGGGTGTTTCCTTTCCAGTCTCTAACAAAAAAGACCCTTGGACCCTTTGTCTAATTTGATAGATATATTAGTATCTCCGTAGAGCCCTTAAGAGATTGTTATAGGACCCATAACACTTACATTGTTGATATTAGCGAATAACAATTCTTGGCTAATACATTAGATCGTATTGTGTACTCCTGGTGCTGTATTACACTATATTTATGTGACAAATATTGTACTCCTTGAACGCGTTCTCTACCTGGTTTTACCTTCAACATTCTGGTTCTTCATGCTAGGGTGATTTCTATTCTCTCTGTAATTAGAATTATATCATCGATACGAATTAGAAGAAGTATCAATAAATTAGGTTAAATTAAATTGCCTTTACATGGCGTAGCTCCTCTGACACAATCTCGGTAGTTACAAGGCCAGTGGAATTTCAGTGAATAAAAAATTGTTTCCCTTAACTTCACACTCCAATATTTTACTAAGAATGTCCTCCGGAAATGTGTACATATTTGTAAACACCTTATTTTCTTAAAATAATATAATTCTCAGGACGCCCATTCAAATCTATAATTTCCAAGCTATCAGAAAATTGTAATGGTACGTTAGTTCTTAGTTCTCCGACCTGAAACCTTGATGCTCTGATCGTACACTATGAAATGATATTTGACAGTCTAAGAAATTATGATCCATAATCACAAGAAAGCTGTATACCTGCAGAAAGAATGCATATACATTGAACGGGTTCCACTGGTCAATTCTTACGAGCGGGAAAAAAGATACATTGCTTACAGGAAACTATTGGTATGTTCTACATATAGGCAGATATCTTTGTCAAGGACATAGGTAATAGGAAATGTGTATACATATATATGGAAAGAAAAATGTTATGTTTCTAGAGACATATTTCATTCAAAAGACACGTGCATGTAGCACTTTACATGTCTTGAGAAAGTGATAAAACATAATCGCGCGGAAACGTGTTAAGTTTTTTTTACCATGTCAGGGCAAGGTTTTAGTTACACAATGTACTACTCTGGCAAAGAAGTAAATAGATGGTTCGGTCCCAACTAAGGAGGAATAATATGCATAGCTATGCCTATGAGAACCAAATGCCATCTCATGAAGAAACACGAGAGACCTATACAGTAGTTACATTATATAGCTGTCAGAGGAAAGCTTCCTTTCGGTGAAAACGGGAACCTCTTATACCTGCGCATGTATGGCTGACATTAAACGATCGTTTTCATCAATGTTTGTGTCTAAGAACTTTCCTGCTTTAAATAACCACTAATCAGCGGTGACTACTACTGCTTTCATTACTTCGTATCCATTTGTCCAAAGAACCTACATTTGTATACTGTCCTTGGAATACTGTATTTGCCTTACTATCTTGACATTCAATATCCAGGGAGTGAAATGTGCATGGTTGCATTTTTGGTTATTTGCTTTCCGATGGACCTAAAATTATATTTTTTTACTGACTATGTGTTCGATTTATGTTAACCCATGTATGACTAGTTGCCGTCTGACCATGCAGTCTACCAGTTCTTCCTTGTTGAATATCAATTTTGTTAAAGAAGTCATTTATTCTCCAAGCTTCTCTTCTCAATCCAAAACAACACTTTGTATACGAATTGTTACAAGAATGTGACATTCTCTATAAACATTGAGAATGTCACCATCTTGTAACAATTCGTATCATTGCATCATTGAAGTTATGATAATTATACACCAGACATCCTTTGAACAGACGTCCTTATACCTCACAGTTTCATAAACCTTTTGGAATTATGACTTTTCCAGGCTTACTTGCTCCCCATATCGTTTTCTCAGTGAATCAAAATACTCAATTATTACATATTCTTAGATACATGTAACGTGTATCAAAATCAAAAACAAGACATAATACCTCTATAAATAGGTTGTAAGCCGACTGCAGCTCTTGCCCATACAGACACGAATGTGACTGTAAAATTCAGTCCAGTTCCCATGTGGTATTGGGTGTGTGACTCCCCCTGAGTAAGATCGCTTGATTGCCTGTGGATGCCAAGGTCACAAACGTCTTTGAGCGACATGAAAGACCCTGATCAGTATACCATGGTTGAAAGCCTCCTGAATGAACCTTTTCCCCAAATATGAAGCTATTCCTATTGCCACCTTGCACTCCCGTTGGTTTTAGCGGTATAGCACAAGTGCAGGCCGCAATATCCATTTCTTTTATTTCAAAACAACTCTTTGAAGTATCTAATTGTTCGTGGAGAGACTTCTGAGTATGAACTCTGGGGAACCCTTTTAAGGAGAATTATGATATGAAGGATCAGAGGGAAGGTGGTTAGGCTCTTAGTAATGGTGAAGTAAACAAGTAGAAAGGGCTATTGTTTTTCAGTAATTCTGAGGATATCTATACTTCCAAACACCCCAGATAATATGTTGGCACATTGTCTGATGAAGTCATTTTAAAATGTACCATTTACATTGTCAATTAACTCAAATTCCTATAAATGCATTATCTTATCATGCAGAAGTACTCATAAAATATATTATAAATTTAAAGTAGCCATCAGCTATCAATATTTTTGCTTTCATTCTCAAGCAATGAGTCCACATTACATTATAAAGGCATTCAACCTAACAATTAAAATATATCATTATGTATCTATAACTATATGCATGCATCAAATGTACTTTTCGATCTGTATAATATATACATAGCCAACATAGCCAAGTAACACAACATCCCTAGGGCATCCCTGTCACTCAGACCCCCTACACACACACACACACACACCCCGTTAACCAACACATCTAGTATCTTTCCACAACTCACCTCGTCAGAACTCTGTGGAACCTTTTCTTTTCATTCAAATCTATTCATATTTATGTCCGAGTTAAATTTTGAAACTGATATGATAATAAATAGTATGTAAGTACTATGAGAATGGAAGCAGGAATCTAGAAACTACTACACATTCAATACTTGGTTGAAAGGCGATTTGTATGTGCAAATATTACCATCACTGCTGACTCAACTCATGGTCAAAAGTGCAGATATTTCAAGGCATTATGGTTTACATTTAGTTTTTAGGTACCGTAATAATGTTATGTATTAGAGTAAATTAGTTGCATGTAGACAACTCAACTGAAACAAACCTTGATGTTGAATTATTTTAGCTTTTTTTATTTGGTGACCCTAATGTTAGGAATTCCTGATGTGTTGGCTACATCCTCAATTCTCTTTTACTAGCAATCACCTAGTTAATACCATAGGTTGATAACAATTCTGTAAGTAAGTTGTAGCTTAAAAGAAAATGTCCTCCCCCATAATATTGTATACTTACAGTGTGGGTTACTTTGTAAAACTGGCGCAGAACATAGGAGAATTTTGCCTAAGAGGATACAATGTTCATCAACCTTTCCTACAGAATGGAAAAGAAACTATTATCACATATTTATTTTGAAAACAAAACAGGCATTGTGCATACTAAAGGAGCTCTTAGGTAGCAATGGCATTTCGAAGACCATTAATAATAGTAGTTACTTAGTAGTAAACGTATGAGTAGGTATTATACTATCAGATTCTTTAGTGAAATCTCTATAATGTCAAAGCCCATTAGTAAGATGACATTGGCAACTTTGGGGAATTGTTGTCAAAAGAACTATTATCGCTAATAATGATGAGCCTTAAGGAAGGTAAGATATGACGTTGGCTCTAGCATCAATCGACATAGAAAAGCATTTCTCGTTAGCACAATTTAGGTTGGTATATGACACGTATTCAGCAAGGAAAATGAAACCCTTTGATTCCTACAATTATTTCTTATATTAATACGGATACTAAATGAACTAAGTATGAAAAAGTATGTTATACAAACGAAACTATAGCCGGTTCAATACTCGAAGGACGCAGCTGAACCAGTTTCGGTTTTTTCATGCTTTGACAAAATATTGATAATTATGATTATCTTTTGGAACAATTTAGGTCCAAAACCCCCCAACATTGTCACATCATCCCTTCCTATTTTTCAGACCTGATTCGTACAGTTTGAAGTTTGCCTTTCGGGCCATCGGCGGCACCCCTACTAAGTTCAACCGTGCAGTGATATTTGAGGTAAATAAGGTTATTTCTTGTACTACAGGCTTTAACTGGCCCGGCAATAACTTTGTTCGTTGTTCAACCTTTATACTTATTTCACTTAATTACCTGAGCGTGCAAAATATGAAATATGAACACAACATCCATACTCCTTGAGGAAATGTTCCAAGATGAAGGAAAACTGATCCTTCAATTTTAGGATGCATTGAATTTGTATTAGCCTTCGCAGGTAAAACAGCTGCAATCCTTCATTAGGTCTTAATTTTTCCACGATCATCTGCCATTATTCATCGCAGCAAAAGGAGTATCGCGTGCTGAAAGTGACAGATTTATTTGTGTACGGTTCGAGGGAGATCATGAGAATTGGGGGAACACAAGATTTGGCCGCATCGCATCATGCCGGATATTTACAATGTTTTGCATTAGGAAAAATGCAATTGCTTGTCGGCCTTCGGCGCGCAATTACACTTACATCCCGGAGTGCTCTGCATTACCTTGAGAATGTAGTAAGCTTATGGATTGAATTGCAAGTGGAAAACACTTTATTTTCCAAAGGTAAAATGTTAATACTATTGAATCATCGAATATAAATTAAATCCATTCCGATAATTCTTCCAAATTGATATGAGTGAAATAAATCATTGTAAATTGCAATAACAAGGGGATATTGAGTGTGTCATCTGTCATTCATTTTGAAAGAAGATACGGTACATGGTACTGCCGAAGTTAAGTCTTACAGGGTCATTTAGATTGTAACGAGATGATCGTTTCCTTTGATAGTTTTAACCAACCAATCAGAAATCCCTCTATACATGTTCTAAAAACGAACAATTGTCGTTCCATTTGAGGGTAATGGCCAAACAGATAACAGACCCAGAGATAATGCTCTTAGTGTAAAATGTTAAGTAGGATTTTAGAGTTGATTCCAGGCTGCAGTACGGAGCATAAAATTGGTGTAACTGTTTATAGCAATTCTGAGTAAATCCTGGTCAATATTCACTAGACTCCCTAAACCCGGTTGTTTGTAAGCAGACGGCTTATCCCCAGATCCGCTTCAGCCGGTCGGAATCTTTTATGAGCGTCAAATGCGAATGGGGAGAAGGGTCCTTTTCCCTATCGGCGAGTACAGCCTCTAAGATCGGATCACTTGGATATTCATCCGAAACAGTAGCTTGATCAACGAATCCACTCAAAAGAATAAAATACTGCGGTTTTATTGCTTTCCCTGGCTTAACTCCATGGTCCATTGCATCGGGCAAACAAATGAGCACGAATGCGTCCGAGAGGGAGTTAAACTAGAGATTAACATCCTTGAGCAGTAGGTTCTGAAATTGGGCACTAGATATTTGTGAACATTGGATGTGCGTGCCTTCTGCCGCGATCTCCAGGGATAAATGTCTTTATAATTTTCAGCCTAGCCAGCCTTTGCCATTTAGCTTTTTGACTGCCCTGATAATCAAATAGTAATTTAGCAATGTCTCTCTCTGATAACCTTTTGTCGTACTTTTTAATATGACTATTTGCTGAACATACTACACTCATTGACCCATTTGAGGACATGCTTTATGGGGATTCCTTATCCGGCTTCTATTGATCAAAGTGACTGACATTGTGTTTCCAAGAATACTCATGTTATGTCTATCTAAAATTAATACATGTATTGAAAAGACAGAAGACCAGAAATAAAAGCACTCCTATAAAAAAAAAGTCAAGGATGCGCGATAAAACAAAATACGTGTATCAGGCTAATCTCAAGAGAATGCAGAAAAGAAAACGGATGTAACATGGATTTACTATTTACTTGTATATTTCGCATTCAATCAATGGTTGAACGTCTACAACTGAAGACCTGGCGTACCCTGGTGTCCTTAGATTGAAGTGAAATGTAACCACGACTGAGCATTTGATGGTAGGATTTAGACTGCCATCCTGAAGCAGGAGACGGAAACAATGAATACGAGATAGGGAGCTTAGGCAAAACATTAGGGGCAAAATTGATCTCATGCACTATGTGTTCACTTCATCGAAAGGTCAAGTGTAATGGATTATTTTAATCGAGACCCGTTTACATTTGTGGTGGTGGTATTAATGGCGTCTGGGGTTTAAAAATTGAAAAAGAATCCATAAATACCCTGTTTTTCACAATTTTCTGATGAGTGAGCAATTGGGGCTCACTTTGCTTTAATAGAGCGTGTGTATTCGCACCCACCGCTGTCACATCATATCTGGCCCTACGCTAGCTTTAGCCCGGCTCTAGCATACCTCGTTTCGTGTTAGATGGTATTGTACGACGATAATGATGAAATTCACTGAGAAGAATCGTGAGGAGATTCTAAACTTTGTTGATACCTATGCACCAGTCCGACCATATCAATTCGAGTCATTGTCACGCCCAAGGAACACTGACAGCCACACCTCGTAGTGATAACCGAAACATGGGGTTATTTCTGCCCTCTATAATTGTATCTGTTTATCCCAGATGTATGATTTCATTAGCTTAGTGTTGCGGAAAAAATGATGCTATAGAATCCACAGCTATTTATCAAAAGAAGAATTTTTGCAGCCATAAATCACACATTGATCCATGATTTCAGTAGCAAAAATCAACACGAAAAGCAGAGCGTTGCTACCGTAAACAAACAAGGCGTAACAGAGATGACGTCGCAGGTCACATGACCCGTCATATCCTTGCCACGCCCACATAAGTCGTGTAAACCCCCAAAGTGGTAGCATTAATGATTTAGACAATTTGTAAACCTTTTTTAAAATGTTTCTCCAAATGCATTAAGCACCCAATAAAAATCTTTCCATTTGACCTTTAACGTTTTTCAAACGGACCATATTCAATGTTGTAAAAGGTAAAAGCAAATCCGAGTTTGGGATAGGATATTTAACTCCAGGTAATTCAGAACAAAGGATAAAAGATAATTTGGCTTTTCTGAGAAATAAATTCAAATAGTTTAGGAATAAGGGAATACAATGTACATTCCACAACGCGATTGCATCATAAAAGGTGGATTCACAATTAGAATAGTTATAGCTAGGCTATATTGATAGACATTTTTCTGTCCTGATTAGCCTTAAGGAATATGCATCATTCTTCAATGCTATTTCGTGTTCCTAATTAACTTACACAAAAATAGGGTAATATTGAACTGAATGATACATTCCCTGTGAGCGGGGAGAATACGGGCATTTAATTGTATCTTGGTTTCTGTACACGTGTTATAAAAGAGGCGTGGTCGCCAATGTAAGCATGCATGTCTGTGAGAGGGCAAAATGCCGTTACTAATAATGACGTCAGACCAATCAGTGGCCACTTTACTTCAACCCGCTTCACAAAAATACATGGGCATCGCAAACAGCTGTTCACAGAATTCTCCTATATTCCCTATGACTTTAGTGATTACCACAAAGCACAAAATAAGCTTTTGCAAGTTTTAGTTATGTACCATTCGTAAAGGATAACTCATGGAATGAAATGGTGACAGAAATAGATAAATCTAAATTGGCATTGTATAATACACCGCGGAGATCTTTACCTCTCTTGTTTTCTTCTATTTTTTCATTATAAGGGGCGGGGGACGAGGGTGTTATGTTGGTTGAAGGTTTTGTCATTTGAGCGTTATAATTTGACACCTATCCAGAACATGTCTCTCCTCTGAAGAGCTGAAGAACGAGATATGAGCATGATAAGTATTTGCTTGAGATGGTTGTCGAGACTTCGCCTTAACTACATGCAGGACATGGCGGACTCAGACAAGATGGCTGATTCATTCAGAATCTGACAGTGCTTTTCAAACTATAAGAAACACTTCCTGTTGGGACGTCACACATCTCCACGCAAGAGCGGATCTCAAGTTTTACCAATTGGATAACTTGACTTGTCAGTGAGCGGTGTCCCAATAAAGGGAGCACTGTCCGAAGAGATAATGAAATTTGCTGACTGTCTGCGCCACATTTGCAATGATAGGGAGACTAACATATAGTATATCTTGTTCACAGGTGGTGCTTCAGAACGAAGGATAAGTAAGCACTATTCATCCTAGCAAGGTTGCGACCTGACCCGGACCTTCGCTATTGGATTGTACTGTCGCACACGGATCCTGTTCCTTTGGTCCAAGGTCAACATTGACAAATCTGAATCAATGCAGTCACATTCCATCCATTCCACTCCAAGAAATACTTCCTCTTCCCCTGGTGGGTTTTAAAAGTAAATAGGAAGCCAAGAAATTCCAGCGTCTCTTTAATGTCCTCACGTTTGGACGTTTATCTATGAAATCGTCCCACTTCCGGCATTCGTAATCCAGATTAAGTTTCTGAGTGAAATAAATGATGATAAAAAAATGTCGTTTTGTCAACGTTACGTAATTAGTCAACGTTTCAATTTCTTTGTAGGTCCCATAATGATGGAATATACTGGGTTGGATACAGACAAATATAGAAATGAATGTTGTTTTAAAAAGACCCATCAATTTCGGTAATGGCGCGGCAAATTTGTTCAAGAACAACGTTCGCAACTTTTTCCAGACGAGTGTTTTGCGCGGAATACAAGTGTTTAGAATAATTAGGATTGCAAGCAGACGATTGGATTGAGTCGATCATTTTTCGCCCCAATATTTTAAGTGCACTGTATAGCTCTTCTTATTATCAGTTTTTGAAATAAATATAATATTATTTCATCTACATAATATCTATGTATATCTGACATATATAAATATCTGTCTATCATAGTGGTTTGCTCGATTCGGAGGTGGTTGTACAAATTATTTATTCATTGACAATGGTTCCTAGTGAACATATTAAACAACAAGTACTAAGTTAAGAAATTATCAAGTTAAGTTTGGTTTATCTATTTAACTTTACAATTCGTGTCAACTTAATTTATATACCTGGCGTTTAAAATGGAAACGATTCTCAGGCCGAATTACTTGTGTCCGATGTCAATTTATTAACTTGTTGTCCAGGCGGAGAGCGTGAGGTCATGTGTTTTTCTCCTTTCCAAGTGGTGATATATTGAGGAACTGTCCTTGGCTTTTTCATAACATTGCCCCCCTCCTCCACCCCATCCCACTCCCCATACCATTATTGAGTGCAAACTTCCTCTAGCTTGATACTTGATTGACTTAATAGTTATAGTAGAGGAACTCCCAATATATCAGATGATACAATACATAATGTGCCATTGCATGGCCCTCACTATTATGTTTCCTATACTTGGGACACAGATGGCAGTAGGATTCAGTACTTTTTATTTTGCGCAATTACTCTAATTCATATTTTCATCAATCTGATATGTTTCTGTGTCTGCTTTGTTTACAACCATGTTAGGCACCGCCCCCATTATCCCGTTGCCATGGGGACCACATCCTCCTCTCTCATTGGCTTTCACAATATCTGACCTAAAAAGCTGAACCACTTGGTTCAGAAACCTGGTCTTTAATTCCCCCTTCTGTGTTGGGGGTGGGCTGTCCAGGCGGAGGACAGAGGGTGAGGCGGGAAGGTGGGGGGAGGGGGGTGAAGGGGCTGAGGTGTTGGCATAACATCTAAGTGCGAAATGTATTACTGATCAGTGAGTTAGATATGGCATGCTCCCCTGATGTCATATCTAAGCTCTAACACCTTACATACAGCTACACATATTATCAGATGAAGAATGATTGCCACATTTCGTAGTGACTCATATGATCTCAGGCCTCTTAAAGGCCTGAGATCAAAAACTGTCTTGTTATGGATTGCATAAAGCCGACGACGAGACAGATATGAGCCAACGTTTAGACAACAGACAACTCAATGGCAAAACTATGCATATTCATGCCATCCTACATTATGTCCATGGATTATGAAATAAGAATCAGCAATATTTTTGAAAATCACAATTGCTTTCTTTTATCGCATTTCAGGTGCATTTTGATTCTTAAAAGGGATTGTGACTCGCTCATTGGATATTATTTTTCAGAGCGTCTGGATTCGCCTATGCATTATGGCAACTATTTATGATTATTGTTTTCGAGAACATTTGTTAATCTGAATTTCCCTTTACCTTCTAGGTCATCATGGATGCCCGAGCTGTTTTAGCGTTTCTTGCTGTTTTTGTTGCCATAGTAACGACAGAATCTGCAGAGAAGGGTAAGTATGCCTTCTGTCATACAAGTGTGTGTGTGCGTGTGTGTGGTCATTGTATGGGGTAGTTAAGATATCGGGATCACTTCTCGGTAGTATTGGTCATGACTTTAACAACATATTGATGCAAGGACAAATAGTATGCATTGGATCCAATCATGTTGCTTAGATTTTGTCTAAATTTTCGAATCGATGGCTTGCTGCACGCAATTACAGAATGGTTGAGCATATTGTGACACAATAATCAGTAGCTGTAGGTCGGGGGTAATCAGTTTTGCAAAAGCATTTCTAACTAACTTAATGAATGTACCAATTATGCTATGCTATAGAACATGTAGCCAAATCAGTCTCCAGGAAGGCAAATATCACAAGGCAAAATGATGGATGATGAAGGAACGCCCTTTCAAAGTTTAGTCAATGGTCCTGGGCAAATGATGTTAATCAGAGTACTTTAGAAATTTCCCAAGTGGACACATTGTAAAGAGACCGTTGAATGAGAGAAACTGTAGAAAATCATGAGTGAGAGTGAGAGGAGACGTCGTACCTATAGGATATCCGTAAACAACTAAAAAATAATCAAAATAATGATTTTTATACAAATGTTGCTTATGCATGGAAGAGACCTTCTGAGCGTGAGGTCTCTTCCTGTATGCCGCAACGCACCGCAAAGAAAAAGCGTCCTTTGTATATCGAGGGACCCATGCAGTTATATGAATTAAAGCATTCACAGTGCTGGACAAGTAATTATCTTAATTAGTGAATCTGTAACAATAAGAAATACGAATTACATCCGTAAAACGGGTCACTCTAACATTACAACGCATTTTAGGTTAGAATAGGAATGCATACGTCAGATAAGAATTTACTCTTCTCATTCCAGAAATGAACTCCTTATATTATATTAAACTTGTACTGCAGAATTCGTATCATGTAGTTTTCTCTTTCTAATATACATGTATAAGTATATATGTCCGCCAGTAATAAGGCCTTTCTGAATGAGATGTTCCGCATTTTTTCAAATTAACCTGTCGCATGATTCAAACCTGGTCTAACATGACATTGACATTCCGTGACTTTTCTGAGATTATAGTTCATTGTTTTTCACATGCCAGTAAACGTGTCCCAACTGTGCACTTTCCCTAGGTGAATATATGCTAGGAAGCCACCGCTTTCGTGCGGGGTGGAATGCTATGGTGTTTCCATCTGCAGCGAAAGGTCATTGCCGAGGCACCCTGGGGAAGTCCTGCCAAGTCAGACAGACTTTGCTTAGATTATTGGATATATAATCATACTACATTTTGGATGACACTGTTTCAGGTATCATAGGTTAATTCATGTGCCTTGGCCTGCCAACAAAAGCCTTAATATTATGTGAGCTGACTGCAATTATACAAACGCACATCAATCAAGAAAGACCTAAGCTCTGTGTGAGATGGTATAAAGTTAAGCGAAGCCATGGACAAGACAGGGCCTTCAGGAACGTATGAGATAAAACTAACACATAAATCAGTCGGAACACGCAAAACCCACGCGTTACTACGACCTATTTCACTTTCGTTCCCATGCTCCATTCCAAACCACTTTTCATACCAAATCACGTTTGATTTATTCTAAGCCTCCCGCAAATATTTTGGGATAAGTAGGTTCTGTTTAATTGAAAAGGGAACTCAACATTTATAGTTGTCACTCGATGCATGTAATCAGTCGTCATCCTAGAAGATGAAAAAAGACATTTTTCATCAGGGCTCTGAATGAAGTATTTCTAAAACATGGTTTCATGAAATAATGGAGAATTGAGGAACACGTTTCCAGAGATTGGTGGAGAATGGAATGGAAAATAATCTATGATGAGTGTGGAAGGCATTGCTTATGAGCAGTCGTCTTCCCGATGTTTTAGAGTCCTCAGAACTGACGGGCCCAGTCATCTTTTCCCCAAGTCACGCTATCAATTGCATGTCATTCAATAGGACATAATCGCGCGATAATGGTCCCGGAATTTGCGTCCGGGCGGCTTTTATCCCGTCATTAGTCGAACATCTTTTTATCAGCTTCAAAAAGGAAAGGTGAAGGAGAGGTTGGGGAGGAGAAACAAACTGAAGTATTGGTGCCTGCAACTTGAAGAGGCATGGCTCATGAATTCTTGGCACGTATGTGGGACCCTTTTTTACCAAGCTGAAAAGAAGGGGGCTAGAGTTCCAACTCCTTCAGCATTGATGGAAAACGCCAGTGACATTGACCATAGCCCTGTAAGCAAAATAGAAAGAGAAGATCAATTATTATTTGCTTACCAGGATCTGATCGATAGGCAATGAATTGTTCCATGGTCATATGATATTTCTCATTAGTGATGCAATTCATAACACATTATTGGCACCCTCCTCGCAGCCATTCGGCACAAATCAGCCACTGAGCCTTGGTACCCCACTAACAGACTCTTCATTGGACCAGTTGTAATTTTAAAAGGTGGTAGATTAGATCTGCAATATTTCCATTCATAAATAGAGTTGAATACCAAGGATTTATCCCCGAACAGTTCTGCCATGTAACTCTAATCTTGGAGAACAAACGGGTCGCACCATGCATTGTAACGCAGGAGCATTAACAAATAGAACTTCGTTGAGGAGATCGATGCTCGACTATTTTGAAATCGTATACATATATTTATCCATTACAAGGAATACATAAGTATGGCAGAATATGTCGACCTGCGGGATATCAGGTTACTGCCACTCCATCTGAGGTTTGTCCTACCACTATAGCCTGATTTGGGTTCCCTTTGTACGGTAATGGGTACCGTGTATTTTCCTTCCGTACACCGTCACATTTAAGATCCCACACGTCATCTGATATTGTATATACTACGAATCTAATATTATTCTGGAATGACATATTTCAGCTAAAGCCATTGCAAGAAGAACATGTATATCATATATAAACTGGAACTTGGTTAGTTAGTTCATTGTGCAGTTGAATTGGCGATCTTCTCGCCTCTATCTTCTTATCAAATTCCAAAGAGACCTCTCAATACTTTACCCAACAATGCAAGGAAGAATTTTCAGGTCAGTGATTTTTCACTGAAGCTCTCCTGCCTTTGCAAAGAGTAGCACCAAAAGCACATTGATTAGTTAGTTGATGCCGAATTTTAGTGGACATTACGAGACCCACACACATGTGTTGCACATTGAGGTATATCTGCAGACTTAAGCAAGTTTGGCACTATTGGATCGCAACTATTGGACTATCTTGTTTAGCAAAAGTGCTTTACACACCATCGTTAATTACAAAGAAGCGCATGTACCTCCGGCTCAACTGGAATACTGTTTGGTCTCATCCCCCACAACCCGCCATCCTTATGCCAAAGCACTATACACAGAGTAGCTATCACTTAACCATCAGGCGTGATGCTGTAGCCCGCGGAAACAAAGACTGAGTTTACATTCCCTCACTAAATGAGAGATATATTTCCACTGGGCTATTCTGCTGACCGGTCCTTGTCCAGCCTAAATCCAAAGGCATCCACTTAACTGATCGCTGCAGCAGAACAGGTTCCTGTTCCGTTTATACCACTACTAAAGTGCCCGCAGGGAATTCCATTTCAGTTCGGAAATGAGTTTCTGGTATCACATCCACACAGCAGTAATACTAAAAAAACAAAGATATAAATTAATCTTTGAAAAATAGTTATCTTACATGTTCCCCCAAACATATAACTTCTATCACAAAACAAGAACTGGAGCAAATGTTTAAGTAAAGTTCTTAGCAAGTAATCTACTTTTCGTAAGTCACAAACGATCGTTTGCCTTTTATATTCTCAATATTGAAAGGGAAGGCTGCTAATATTAAAATGTGTGCCGATTTCCCATTTATCATGAAAGTAATTTGTTTTGCATAACCCTGTGAAGATAGCGGTTGGCGCACCGGTTGCTCAGCTGTATATATAAAGTAGCCAGACAAGTAATGCATGGGGATGATCGTCAGCTTTTGCTTGCTATTCCTTGCCCTTGCATAATTCACTACTCTAAAGGCGCAATTGTTTGAATATTTTGTATATATATCATGCCAATGTGGAAGAGGATAGTACTGAAATACTGAAATGTGTTTAGTGTTATATCCCGCCCTAGCATATGTTTTAATACTTTTATCTTTGGATTTTGGAAATACATTTATAAATAAGATAGAGTAGGAGTAAAACAACATCGATATATCATAAACGTTTGCAGGAAACCAAATCATCGTCTTTATGTTATCACGGCGATAAAATTTGTACTAAAATGGAAGTACATCAATTCTTTCCTCGTTCACGATGCCACTGTATTGATGAACAAACAGTTCCCACATTCCACATGTTCAAGAACTATTGTGATTGAGGAAAAAGCTGACATATCTGAAATTTTTTTGAGTTGCAGTGAAGCGATATATACTACGTTTTTGTGTTAGTGGCTCTACTAGTGTCACAAAAATATTTCACCAACATGTCTGTCGATGTAAAAAAAACTCTCAAAAAAACTTTGTCTCGTATGGAGATAGAAACATCTATGTTAGTTGTATCTTGGATATCATTCGGTTAATGAAGATATAAACGGAGTTCATGGACTCCACTGAAAACGAAAACGAAAATAACAGAACCAAGATTCGCCTACACAAAAATACATAAACCTTTACAAGTATGGTTGCATCCAAGGTAGTGTTCTGACGATTAGCTTTTTCTCATTTTTCGGGATTCATTTTAACAATGTTTGAATATGACTAAACAATTATTGTAAGAACAACCTGAACAAAGTTTTCCTAGATATTGTGCCTTAAACAGTGACAATAGAAATAGCCCTTTTTGCATGAAGCATATACAACGATTCAACCATTTACACTATTTGTTTTCGGTTGGTAGAAAACGGTAGTTCTGATGGTGAAATGAAAATGCCTTCTTGTGAGAGACCGTCATTGTCTTGAGCTCAACATTCAAATGTTATAAGACTCGCAATGATTATGGATGTTTGTGAAAACAAACTTTCACAAGTTAAAACATTTCATTGTATTCTTATAATTATATGAGACTGCCATTTGCAGACGCTAGATATTGGAACACCTCTTTTGCCGTAGGACTTTATCGTATGGCAAATCTATCGATTTGAAATGCGAGAAGCTACATCAACAACAACTGGCAAAAGTCCAAAGGATAAATCAAAAGCTTTGAGACGGTCCTTGGTTATTGATTATATATTTTATAGATGTCGGAACCAAAATGTAGGGATCTTTCATCGGAAACTTGATATCTCATTCCTAGTCACTAACTTAGAGTCTGAGAGTCCTCTCGTCATCTCGTGATTAGCGTCAGCGCAGCCAGAAACCATGCGCTGTAGAAAGCTTTGTGAAGAGCATTCACATGATTCCGATTTCCTTTCCTTCCGATTCCTTATTTAGGTTACAAGTTTGTCCTTTATACCCATATGAGCACCATTTAGCTAGATGCGAAATATGCTTAATACCCCCCCCCCCCCAATTAGACCTTCTTATCTTAATTAATGGTAAAGCTTCACTAATAATGAAGATTTCCACAAAATAGAAATATGCTAAGATGGTCATAAGATAGGGCCGGTAAAACTAATGAACAGAGCCTATCAAATGAGTCCCTCATTTGGAAACAGTTTCCCCTGTGGTTCTTCCCCTGTGATGACGTCTTATTCTTTTGTGTGTGTGGGCGGGTGGGGGTGGGGGCGAGAAACAAGAAAACTGAAATATATTTCTCGACACATCAGTATAGCAATAAAATGAATGTTGGTCAATGGATCTCTATATTGGGCGCAGTAGCCTTTGACCTGATAAGACTTACTAACCCATATTCAATGTCGATTATGACCTTCATTTTCTTTTCTTTCAGGGAGATCCATACAATGGCAATTTTCCTACTACAATAGATACCTATACAATGTTTTGGCCAAATAGTTGGTGATTATTGATTTGGGGAGCCCTCTCCCTGTCCCGTTAAAATTTATTTCACTGGTGACCTCATATAGCGACTGGAGATCACTCATTATACTGTATACAATTGGTTTTCTTTTGCATTAATTATGCCTAATATTCTTCGGTATAAACAAAGTGAAAGAATAAAGACAGTATATTATATTGAATATGTTGCGGCGAAACATCAAACCTAAGAGGCCCGTCAACTGCAATAATGTCCATCGAATGTTTTATGATGCAGGCAAGATTGTCAATAGGTTTACCTTCTTTGTTGTCCAAGGTAAGCCAAACAGTGAAAAGATAACCAGAGTGAACCGAGATCAAAAGCTTTAGAAATAAGGGTTCAAAGAGTGACTTTAAGTCTAACACGAAGAAGCAAATATTGAAAGCAATTATGTGAAATATTGCTATTCTCCTTACCTCATTTCACAACTTCATGTACCAATTCATCTATACTTTATACGCCGGCGCAATGGCAAAGGAAATATTTATCCGTGGAAAGCTAATTGATTTCGGAAGCGCTCAGATTCTAATTGTTCTTTAAACCTCTATCAGAACGGAGGAATGACCTAAGAAACAAAAAGTGAAAAGTTAATGGGCAATCATTAGACTTTCACTCGTGCAAACGTCTAACTAGTCTGTATGACCATCGTTCTCTCACGCACAACTCTATTTTATATTCAATAGGCTCAATCGACCCTAGGAAGAATGTGAAATTTCCGTTCTAAACAGACAGTTGTTTAGCTAAAATACGAAACTCTGCATTGGCAGCAGTAATAGTTCAAGGCCTTTTTACTAGGACCCATGATCGCTAATAGTCAACGCATGTAATTATAAGTTGAAATCTTTGATCATTCGCCGGCGACAATAAAGGCCTTTTGAAGCCGGTGAAATGAGATGGCTTTAATTAATATCAGATGTGATATCCTCACTTTGATTTGGAGCCAGTCCAACAATGAAAGGGCGCGGATAAGTGAATGGATAGTACGTGGCAATATACCTGTTTCCAACAGTAATCTATCAATAGATGGACATATACAAACAGTTGTCATGGTAGCGTCCTGAATAATCCAACGGTTGGAAGCAAACGAGAGTTTGGATTTCCCACCGCAACCATTGTCCCAAACAAGTCTGGGAAAACAGGGAAGGCAGAGGTGTTTGATGGACCGGATACAGTTACACCAAATGGGGCATTCCCCTTTGGTGATTATTGGGAGCTGGATCCCTTTAAGAACTCTTTCTCCCCCGCCTCTTTATTCTGACTTGCGTCAAAGATGGCTACCGAAATCCATTCTGCTATTTTTAATTGCAGCTCAATCCTTTTACGACGCCCACATGATCAACCGTGATCATATTCGCCAGGCACTTAGATTCTATCATAGACCAAAAAGTCTGAAGCCACCTCCTTTATTTTGTCGTAGATGTAGGTGGGAATTAGAGATAAAACTATCTAGGGATCTATCGGTCCTGAATTAACACCCCCATGCCTGCCATTCTATTCATATTTGTAGTTGCGCTTGCAGAATTCCCATTGCCACAGCCAGCCAGCTGACTATAATATTTTAACATTGTGCTGTTTTGTCTTGCGATGCACCAAACGTACTTTAGGCGGCTGTGGTAATGGATATCGGGCTTTACTTACATGTATATTGACGCATGAAACGTTGATCTTTTAATATACCAACTAAGGAGTCAAATCCTTTGCAGATTTTGTCCGGGAGATATTGGACGTTATGTCTATTTATAAGTTTCCAGATATCGTTAGTAGCAAGGATTGGTACAACTCGCCAAAATTCTCTTCATCCGCCTCCCCCTTCTTCTCCACTTCAATCCTGCCAGCATGTGAGGAGCCCTAGTAACATTATTAGCCAATTCTGGCACGATTATCAAGACAACAAGAAGTAATGATGAAGGTAGAGCGTTGACAATGCGACTCTGAATTACAAGTGCCTTTTATGCCTCACCCGTGTTTATTAGTGGGGAAAGAGGATTAGTTATCAATTCCATTTTTGATTTGCAATCCGCTTTGTAGGCGATGTGAGCAATTCCCTGATAAAATCATCGGGGTTGAACGGCTCATGGATTTCTGAAAAATAAGACATCACAAGGACATTGGTATTAGAAACCAAGAGGGTTGCAGGTGTCGGTGAAGAGAGCTGTTTAGAGAGAATTCCTTATAAGTGCCTTCTTGGCCACGGAATGCTTGCTGCTCGGGCCGTTAATTTTCAGGTGAATTTATTCAAATACCAGTTGAATTCCGCAGGATTCCTCCATGTCGGCCTCGTATTATTCCGGTTTGACTATAGGACAATAGCATTTTATTTGTCCATCAAAGGTAAGCATCGTCCTCAATGGCTGGACTATATAAATTGGTAATCATCTTAATTCCTCTCAAAATAGCAAGTCTGAAAACAGAATCACCTTTTAAATTATGTATAGTAACGTTTGGGTCCGTGTCCAGTTAGTAAATATTTATCAAATTGTGTATCACATACTTGCGATTATGCTGGGGTTATTTGGTAATTCTTCATGTGAACGCCCAACTAGTATTCATTGCGAATCAATGGAATGGAGGGTGGCCGCTACTCCTAATGACATGGGATGATTTCATTTTCCTCCTTCATTCTAGTTTTGGGGCAAAGTGCATCGTCAGCGTTCGGTCAAATAGACAAGTCTAGAAGCAATAATATATTTGTCAAAAAACACATACCGTATGGAGGCTGAAATAGCCAGACTACACTAAGTCTCGGTCTCAAACCGATAGATGATAACAATTGTATTTTAAGTGCGGTGGGATATGACGAGCAGTGGCAGTTCACATATTTTATAATATAAATTTCAGACCGTATTATATAGATTACAGATATGTCTATATTATAATATCATATATGTTGGAAAGTATGAGTCTTAATTAGGGCCTTGGGTGGGGGTCGGGGGTAGGGTGTCCCTGTGGTCTGATCAACATACTTCTGATGTAATACTTTCCAGAGCTTCCAGACAGTAAACATAATTGTAGTATCTGACATATGGAGGGTTCTAGTACCTGTGTGAAAAAGCTAATATATAACAGCGAAAACTTGTTTAATGTAAATTTCATTATCTTTCTAATAGTAATGGAAATGTCAGGGTTCGAAAGCATGGTCCACGGTTTAGGAAATATATATCAGAAATAGAAATATAACAGTTGCCTTAAGTATATTTTGCCGATTGTAATGAGAAAATCTTCCAACAAATGGAACAAACTTTGCATTAAAAGAAGGAATAAACAAGCGTAGTATCTATGTTATGAAACACCCGAATTGGAGACCATAACCTGATCATCCTCCTCTTGACTAATTATCATGTCCATGGACTCAAACACAACTATTTCATATCCACGATAGACACATTTTCATATAACACCTTTCTCTCAGAGGTGCAACACTGAGGCAGCAGGTATAATGAGAGAATCCCCAATGCGATAAAAAATATCTTATATCATCACTTAAACTGCGGTGAAAGGATGGATCAGCAGGCGGAGAGAGGCGTAAAAAGAGAACTGCCCGTAGAGGGAGTGGCTTGAACTGTTGAAGGCCGGAACTTGTTGAAAACCTCCAAATGGGTATGATATTGCAGACAATGAAAAGGAAATGAAGGGGCGGGAAGGATAAGAAGAAAGGACACAGCAGGCAATGGGAATGAAGAATCTTCATAATGCGCGCTCTGGTCTTTTGCAAATCTTTTTGTCTTGTCTTAAAGACCGAGTATTCCTAGTGTACATCCAAATGCTTTAAATTGATGATTAAAGCGATGTCAGGGATGGTTTGATAAGAGTTTACCACACTCATAGGTTTGAAGTAAATACTGAACGATTTGCTACCGTTAACTAGATATTTTGGACTGCATAAGCATGATCAACCAACATTTAGGGTTAGTAAACTTGTAGTAAATATTGATGAAAATATCACAACCATAATTCTTTCTTGAAAAGTTTGCATAAAAAGAAAAGCTCAGGCATGGTTTACTGATGGCTTTAGAAAGCATCAACCCATGTTGTTTTCATTGGGAAGCCCAAAAATGTTGACATTTAGGTCATTGTATCACCTAGCCTGCGAGGCGGACAGTCTTTCCCAATGACTGTTTGTAAATGAAAAGAACGTACATCGCAATTATACCAAACACAGCCTTGTGAATCTAGTTCGTGCTGGTCTTTGAACATATATTCACAATAAATGGATCTTTACTCACCAAATGTTGCTCTACAGTACTACCCACATCCTCTTTATCCCAACTGTCTCAAGGCAAATGAATACATGTTTAAATATTCATGCGACTGACAAAGGAGGAGAGGCGACCACTCCAATGCCTTTTGGAAATTCGACAATGCTTCCGAAGGCCCCATAAACGATTAGTTTTCTCCTATTTTACTGTTTAGGTGAAGCTTGCTCTTGCCAGCCCTTGAACACCACTTACAAACACTGTGGATATACAAAGCATACTCTGTGACCCAGTCCTCCCTCGAGATATTAGTTATAAAGACTTACCAGAAAAGGGGGACAAATGTGGCTATGTTATCTACCACTTGCAGACATGCACCAAGTCACCACGCGGCTTGCCCAGGCATGTAATGCAGATCAAACTTTAACAGAACAACAAAGATGCTGGCTTGGCTTTTAATGATTCGGACACGACACAGCAAAGGGCTGCTTCCTCGCCTGCAGGCAAACTTCAAGGCGAAGATTACCCTGTTCTTACTTGCACACCCCATGACATTATTGGACCTCACTGGCGAGACGGCTAGATGCCTTTTACATATTTGTTAGCGCCTGGACCGGTTGTGGACCCATTTCACAAGGTTCTCTTGGAAAGAAATTCAAATAGGCCCCCAACATTGTTATTTTTCAATTAAATACTGCAAAACATTTCGGATGAATGCTTAACTATTGAAAAGGGTTACTTTCCCGAATCAAACAATGCCAATGTCTCTAGATAATTGCATAGCTCCAAACAACTTATATAGGCCTAGTTACTTCTAGACTGTTAGTACGCAGCTCAAAACGCGCAATGTGACATAGAACAAAATGAGTAAAGCCCCGTTATTCTTCTTCCATACATGTCAGTCCTCAATCTTGCGTTTGTCATCTTGCAGAAATAACAATCTGTTAATGTAATGTTTATGCCATAACACCTCCACATTTCCTTTTCTCCAAAGTGACTGGTAATCAGTTCAAAAAAGCAATATTTCAATCTTTTGATGTTTTACCTATGTTGCCTGGCTTTTCACAGGCCAGGTTCCAGGCATTGAGAGCTACATGTGAAAATATTTGCCCCAACGTCATAAAAAGTGAATACATTTCTATATCATCGCCAACGTTCAGCTTCATCCGCGGCTTCCTAATTTTCCTCTTGATTTCTAATTTTTAACTTTCAGTCACTTTTCAATCCATAAAGGCTCAGCTTTATTTAATTCCCTGTTACAGAAAGCAACAACTCTGTTCCTTTCCTTACAATACTTCATCCTCCACATAATTAAAAAAAAAGGTATATTATCAGGGAAATTTACAATCCGTGCTGTCTGCATATTTTATTTTAGCGTCATCGATACTTACATAACAAATAACAGGCCTGGACAGAGTATACAATTTTGTACCCATCAATGATAATCATGGAAATAATTTCTATTAAAGAAACACTAATTGATGCAGTATTCCTCTGGATCAATCATACATTCTTTTATTGGAAAGGCGGATAACACTTGGCATCCGTATTCAAAAGCAGCCTTATTCTCTTTCTCCGGATAATGAAGGTATTCAGATGCGAGAAAGCACTGCTATTATTAACTTGATCAAGTGTTGTTCTGTCTTCAATCGTGAAAAGAGCAAAAGTCAGAAAGGAATGAGAGAAAACAACAAGACGATATTTTTATGTGTGTTTCTATTATATGAGTGAATGGCTTACTGATTAGCATGCTATTCGATTTGAAATTTCCCATGACAAATAGAAAAGCCTGAATCAGTAAGTTTGTACTCACAACTAGCTTTTGACTTAGTGTTAAAACTGCATTCTCAGCTATTGCGTCAATAAATCTTACCGAATTTATAAATATTATAACTTATAACACTGAATTTATCAATATTCTGCTTTATTTATACATGAATTTGAAGCCGAATTGACCGAGCAAAAGCGGCCGCTGGTGACCGATATTAAGTGTTGTCTTCGCTGGAAAGAATTTGGGTGGGTCCTTCAAATACAGCTGAGGACGTTTTAAAAGACTTGTCGCAAAAACAACTGGACAAATCCTTTTTGGTCAAATACATTTTGGTCAAATACATTGAACCATCTTCATATTATAGAATTGAAAAACGTTTGCCTCTGGTATATCTATATTATAATCTTTGCTTCATAAATTAAGTATATGAACATGTTTAACTTGATAACATATGGCCTACCATGATCTTGGATTGTCATATATAAGGTAGCCCATTCTTAAGCCAAGGTATATGTTTAACTAAAGGATGGCTTGCAGGAGCCTTGACCGGCTTGGGGATATAATCACCCAAGACTAAAAGGATTAATAACCTCCGTTTGGGGCTTGCTGGTGCACAGGATTAATGACTTTAATCGAGGAGCTGCTGGTCACTGTTAAATACATAATTACTTGGCTTCGCTTTGGGATTGTGCACCAAAAATCAATGTTGGTTTTAGTTGGCAGTTAAATACTGGTTGAACAACGGAAATAATGATAGGGTCCAGTAAAATCAAAATTATGTTGTACCAATGTGGCAATCATTTTGGATTGTTGCTCCCTCTCTGTCACTGCTTGTCTTTGTCTGTCTGCCAGGCTGTCGGTCTGTTTGTCTGTCTTTCTCCCCGCCCCGCCCTCTCTCCCTCTATCTCTTTTTCCTTCTCCACTTTAATGTGAGTTATACTGTACTGTCTCACTCACTCACACTGACTCTCTCTTTTTCTTTCTCTTGTTCTCTCTCCTTCTCTTCTCTCCTCCTATATTCCTCCACACAGTACACTCCTCTCTGCTCTCACTCTTGTCCAGTGTCCATGTGTTACATAGCACAGCCACCACTAGGCGGTTAGAGCCTTCGTTTATGGTCCCCACTGTTCTCTAAGCCTGCCGGGAACAAGACAAGGTGAAGCCGAAGCTTGTTTCCGGCAGGCTTAGAGAACAGTGAGGACCATAAACGAAGGCTCTAATGGCTTTACTTGGATACACCATTCCTCACTTCCTCACTTCCAGTCTGGTGGGCAGTATAGCACAATGCACTGCTGCCCGTCCCGCCCCACAACCCCGACCCTCCAACACACACACAGAGTTCAGATGAAAGAGTAGATGAAGCTCACACCGATAGTATCATTTTGACGAGACTTCGACATCATTCACTATGAACCAGAATATGCCAGGGTCTTGACCCTGTCCTAAAAAGTAGCATTTCATAGATCTATGTAGTTATAGTAATCTTGGTAAATATAGAACAAAACTAGATATTAAACTAGAAAATTATATATTACACCCCTCGGAAACGTGTATGAGAAAGACGTTAGAGAAGGATAGACTGGTTGTTGGTATAAAAACGTGTTTCATATTTAAAGCAAAGTTTGAGAGACATGAGAAACATAAGAATCAGATGTTACCACGTGGCAGCTTTGAGGAAGCTATGAAAAAATAGTTTTGATCAAGTCGTAAACCCTAATTATCATTCAGTCTGAGGAAATGTTATTGTCCACCTCCGACCCTTATCAATAACTCGATGAGTGATAATGTGTTTAACAATTTGATTCAAATAGGAGTTGAATTAAGCGGAAATGATTGAAAGGTTGGAGGCGATAATTGAAAACTGTAAATTGGTTAAAAGCTTTGACAAACTTTTATGAAAGATAACAATGTGCCCTTATTTTCAAATACACAATGTGCTTTCCTCACTGAGTTTGGTTTGCCACGAGGATGTACGTGTAGTAGTCCCTGTCCTATTAGTGCAAACATTTTAATGTTGTGAGGCAGGTAATTATTATCATTCTTTGGGTCATGCATTTTCATCTTGAACGTTCAGAACATCATCATGCCTCAAGACCCAGAAGCGGCAGCCTTCAAAGATTGCATATACCAGACTCAATTATCAAATTAGTAATAATAGTAACTTGGCATTTTATCGATTGTGTTGTTATTAATATTACTTGAAAGGTGGTAAACACACAGAGGTATGTAATCCAACTGGGTTTTTGTTAGGTTTATTATTAAATAGGATAACCCTACGCGTTTCGGCGTATGTGCCTTCTTCAGGGGTGACAATGGCTTAATCTTTCCTATTGACTCTAAGCTTCGGTCATTGTATACCTATAATTTCAGCAAAGTGGTTTGCTTCATCAATAAAACCTCATTTATGTTATATTTGAAAACCTTTCGGCTTTCCACTTGACTATAAAAGCCTTCAATGAGCCAAATAGTTTGTATCCCTGATACATCCAGGAGTGCAAAGAGTGTCTATAATATTCGAAGAAATCCAATTATAGTCAATATACATATAATATATATATGAGGAAAATATAAATTTTAGTCAGATAAATGCACGAAGAGCATGGTTTAGTGTTATATCAACATCCGAGACATTTTTCCTATCTGAAATTACTGGTTCTAAGTATCTGAGAAATGGAAATTCCTAAAAAAAAAAATATCACCAATACACCAATTTAGACCTCAATTATGATGCGCAGGTAGTTGCAGCTGTTCACATTCTGTTGACGGGTGCAATGGGTGTGTAGCAGAAATGGGCGGATAATGAGATTTGATTCTCACGCTTCCATATCGTGACTTATGATGTAATTTTAAATGAGGTTATGCAATTCATCCATCACGAGTAGGATGATCTGGTTGGCATTTAACCATAATATGGGTTCGGCTAGTTAGGGTTAGTTAGCTCGGGGGCGGGGAGAGTCCTAAATCCACACGTTGACCTTTCCTTGTTTGCTTTCTGACCACTACAAATCATCCAACGAGGGACAACGTGAAACTATTGGTATTACTTATTCAAGTCACGCTAGATATAATAAATATAATCCTAGATGACATAATATTATGTGGAACTGTGGATAGGTTTGGCACAGCAATAAATAGCAATATTCATTCCGATTTGCACATCACAGGTAAATCAGAGTAAGTATCATCACGGAACAGGCCATTTACACAGTCAATAAATGGCTAAATGGTGTATCGTGATAGAATTAGGACACACGCCGTGACATTTTATTATAATTTTCTTCTATTTTTTGCTGCAGTTGTATAGTCATCAATTGTGTATTATAAGTAGAGACGAATGGAAGATTAAAATGATAGTATATCCTTCTATATATAAGTTTCATTTTCTGTAAGATTTATTCTCTGTCACAGTTTGCACTGAGAATATTGTAATAATTGCAAAATGTCTTGCTGAATAAAAAATATTAAAACAAAACAATGATAAGTAAGGTGAGCGTATAGAGCATCATGCATCAGCAATAGAGCATCATGAGATACATTTTTTTTGCGAGAGGCTAGGGACGCAATTTGCGCTGAGATCTAGTATTGAAGTGGCGGGGCAGTTGGAGAACATTCGCCCAGTTTATGATGTGGCATTACCATGCAAGCTCTTAGAGATCGTGGTGACGTCGCTACGGTATTTCCGACCAACCAGATCTATACCATAACCATTGTTGGATTAATGTTGAGTTAGATGCAAATATAAAGAATGCTTAGAATAAATAAACCGATAGAATTTGAGGAATAAACATATGAACCCTGATTTGACCAACAATTGTTACTATATATCATATGCCGGATTGCAAGTTAAATAATTGTCCATAATCTAATGAATGGTATCTGTATGAACCCATTTAATTCAGACCTAACTAGATGCATATGAAACATGAATAACGCATCATGATGTGTCCTATATGCAATAATAGTATCTATGGAAAATACGATGGCGTTCTAATTGTTGTTCAAAATCAATTTAGAGCGGTTCCAAAGCAATCTAGCTCTTATATCATCGATAAAGATAAGCCACGATATATGACTTCATAATTTTTTGTGCAAAAAACAATGATCCCATTCCAACATCAATGGGTATATATACGTTTGAATCGCGCAGATCTTTGATCCGCATAGATAGGCACTTATTTCCTAAAGGTTCCGCTCATGACAATGAATTTTGTGAGGTAGGATCTCATTACGTCACTTCAATCAGCTAGTAATGAAGTGCATTTCAAAAACATTTTACCCGATGATGCCAGTAATATGGTCAAAAGGGATCTTTCCTTTTCAAATATAATGTAGAAATTCCAAAGGCTTATACGAGGTCTATATGTCTCCAAGGAATGATAAGTCGGCATCTATAGCCTCGTAATTGAGACCGGTTGGTTATTGAATAATGCTCAAGATACGTAAGTCTACCTCCTTACCACTTGGGTCATTATTTATTCACAGATAACATATCACATTGGCTTGGTACAAAAACAAATAATATAAAATGTGGTGATGCACGAGAGATTATATAATCCAATGCCAAAACGAAATTGGAGAAGAATCCCAGGGTTCGCTGTATGCACGGAACAAACACGATGGGATGTTTATTGTTACCTATTAACTGGCATTATCTGTTATTTGTAGTGCCACCGTTACACCTGAGAATGCCAGCCATCGAGGTATATATACCGGCCATTAGACTCTCAAACCATTATCTCACCCATTAATGTTTGCCTCCCTCACTTTCAACACAACGGACCTGCACACATTTAGAACATTGTCCATTGAACTGTTTGTTCTCTAAAACAAGGAACACCTCAGGATTGTGGACATAATTTCTTCATTAATAGTCATGTTAAGAAGGGACATCCTAATAGTTCCGGCCCAAATCGTGGAAAGCAAACGTAGCTACCCTCAGGTATCCCACGGCTAATATCTGTCAAAACATTATTGGGGCCATTTGCATGAAGGAACAAAGAATATCGATCCCATATGTTGGTCGACCGACACTGGCACTCAACATCTTTCTTCTGGCCGGACATCGTGGCGAGCCTAATTGACTCAACACCGTGTTACCGTGAGAGCACTTGTTACATGGTCAGATGTGACTGGCTTAAAGAGAGCGATGCTCCTGCAATGCAGTGTATTCCAGTCTTAATCTATTCATTTTCTTTAGGAATTCCTTCCTTATAGAGGAATGTTAACTAATAAGAAGCTAACGAATGTCCCAACCCTTTTGAAAAGCTTTGCATTTGGAACTCAATGCAGAATTCTCTTGCTCGACACTTTGAGAGAATTTCCATTGTGTGAAAGGTAGAGGACCTCCCAGAGAGCAAATCACAGAGGGAGCAGTAATTTGGTGTTGTAAGCACCTCCGCAATATGATTGTTGTGTGATGAAAACTCATAACCTCGACACATAGGCGCAATGATTTTATAGATCTTTCTTTCATCCCACGCAAAAGGGGACTTCTACGGTCAATAAAATCATTCGAAAAAGCCAGTCCCCTCTTCTTAGGGATAATTCAAAGGACAGAGCACAATCTAAGGGATCATAAAAAAGATGTTGTTTGGTACTCGAATTGCTAAATCATTCCGAAAATTTCGCCGAGAATATCAGCGAGATGGCAATAACACGCGTCTGTTATATTCTGCATAGAATGTGTCTAAAATGTAGTATAGGCCACCCTCATTTGAAAGAAGAATGTCATATTATACAGACAACAAAAACGTTCGAATTGTTGGCATTTGATTAGCTAGTGAAGTGTCTGTCCTATTGTTAGATACATGGGAAAGTATGACCATATACATCATATTAACAAGATGTTATGAATAGTTTGAAAGTAGGGCCTAATAGTGAGGGCTTTCATCGCATGGCGAATGCAAATTAAAATATCTCGCTGGAACACCCCTGAGAGACAAGGAATAAATGAAGCCAATCTATCCTGAGAAAGCCTTGGCGAGTTTACCGTTATATTTCCTTTATTTCCCAGAGCCAGCGGGAACCATTCATACCAGATCGATATATAAAAACAAATATCACATTGGCTCATTGTCCATTGCAATGCTTCATTGTTATGTTAGAAACATTCATATGCTAAGCGTTCAACCTATATATAGTTCTTCACAGATAAACATAAGCTGGAGTATGTTTATGGACCCCGTGTATCAATTTGAGACCGTTTATTAATGATAGAAGACATTGATCCTATTGCGTAAAATCCCTTTCTTCCACTCGCATCGCACTATATCGGCATTATACTTGACAAAATCAATGTATTACCGAATCTTACTACACTCGACGTTAAAAGCGTGACATGTGCCACGCACTGCTCAATATTCACATCAGGTATGTTGGATGATATTCATCCCACTATGGACAACTCCCAGAGATAGTCAAATCATTGAATAGTTCATGTCATTTAATGTGCAGCTTATAACATCTAAAATCCCGATTTCATAGCTAAATCCTTTGAGTCTCACAGTATTCCTCTTATTCCTTTGAAGGTTGGAATAATGCATACATTTAGACAATGTATGTGAACTCGGTTGCTTTTTTTCCGGATATCAAATTCTAAGGTCTGATTATGCTAAACATGTCACATGTCACATGAGGGATAACGCAGATTAATCATGTAACGTAACTCTACCGAAAATAATTGAACGATTAATGTAGCGCTTGCAAAATCAGGCGCTGCTAAAAACCAGTATAATATTGCAGAATAATAATGGAATACAAGCAGAAGCAACTTTGGTTGAGGTGTTCTGGCGGTTATCATCATGCAGTAAATTGCTCGCATGATTTTCCATATTACAGGTTTCATGGAGAGTTATTCAATAGAATCATGTCAATTTCCTTCATAATATATGGTATTTGGTTTCCTCCAAACGATTTAGATAGGAGAGAATTACATGAACTCGAAGCCTATGTATCGGGAGCCAAAAAAATCAATGATGTACTCTATCCATTAGACCGTGCTATATAGCTATTTCAGAAGACCAAAAATCGATCGTATACAAGAAAAGCAAAACGCACTATCGAACCTGTTTATTTAAAGTTAACATTCCCTTTAAGTCATATAATGAATTAGATTTACCATGCTACAGTAGTGTTAATAACAGGGGGCACTTGCTTAAAGTGGTTTGTTTCAGTGTTCCTTCCATCACACCTTAACAAGTGTCTCCAACGTGAATTATGCCAGTCTTCAAGACAATATTTTGCATTTACTAGGCCCCAATGGAAGAATGTGAAAGTGCATGTATCACCAATTCAATGAACTTGGAAATTTTGTATTTTTTTTTAAGAAGGAATGTTATAATTCATTGTGTCACATCAGTAGTTTTTAATTTACGTGTATAACTCCTACCTGTCTGACAGCTAGCGAGAGAACCTCTACAACTACGAGAAGTTATAATTTCTGTAATTTCTGCAAAATGCAACATCACGAATAAAAAATCAATGACTAAGTGAAACCCATTGCGAAAACTTTTATTTTGCAGGTGAGCAAGAGTCTGCTGATGTAGAAGAATCATCTCTAGACAAACGGCCTAGCTTGATGCGTTATGGTCGAGGTGGGCTCTTACGCTACGGTCGCGGTGGTCTCCTACGTTACGGCAAGCGAGGAGGACTCATGAGATACGGCAGAGGAAGTATATTCAGATATGGTAAGAGGGCAGACGACATTCAAAGCAATGAGGACGAGTTCGATTCCACTAAGAGGTTGTTCAGGTGGGGCAAAAGAGACGACGAAGGTGACTTCAAAAGATTGTTCCGCTGGGGCAAACGCAGTGGAGAGGAAGCCGAGGCGGAGGAAGGTCTAGCGGAAGAGAAGCGCCGTCTGTTGAGGTATGGAAAGCGCAGTGGTGACGACGATGACGACCTTGACAATTATACAGCCGACAAGCGGATTTTCCGGTACGGCAAGCGCGCCAGCGACGATGAAGCATTGGAGGAAATCAAGCGACGACTTATGCGCTATGGACGGGACACGCGCGCACCCCAAGTACCACATGTACCGTTCAGATTCGGAGAGGAGGAGGAATAATAAAAATGATGATAAATCACAGAACTGAGTGACATTAAATTGAGTGAGTCTCGTGGAAACGCGTGCTTCATGAAAGGGGGAACGGGATCCCGACGTCGTGATAAAAGGCCAGGGGTTCGTCGGCCTCTCTGTGACGTCAACTCACAGATTTTAT
Source organism: Sthenelais limicola (assembly GCA_942159475.1). Classification (NCBI taxonomy): domain Eukaryota; kingdom Metazoa; phylum Annelida; class Polychaeta; order Phyllodocida; family Sigalionidae; genus Sthenelais; species Sthenelais limicola. The sequence goes on along the minus strand of OW804095.1, from coordinate 62,885,242 downwards.
TGGGGGTAAACATAGAGAGGAAAAAGCAAGAAGAAATGGATGGGGATCAACATTGACAAAAATTGGGATGTAACATATTTTGGCCAAGATATCGTCCTTAGTTTTAACAGTCCATTGATGTGAGTGTTACATGTACAAATTTGGAATTAGTCCTTTTTAAAATCCTGACATTATTCTTTGCTTGCGTCGAATTATGAATATAAAGCTACGTGCTCTTATTCAAACCCTCTTTTTGAGTTATAAGGACTTTTCTTACAATGTTCCAATGGCTACATTATCTAGGAAATGAGTAGTGTGGATCTGTTCATTTGTTTTTCGTCATCATATTATGTGTACTAGTTTATGCACTGTTTGAGTGTACCTGCCCATGATATGATGAGAATTGTACATTATATCTATCACATAAAATCAATGCAGCATCTCTATAGAAGTGTCCTAGCACTAAGAAACTTTGGAAATACCTTGTACCTAATGTACAGAACCGTGATATATTTATTTGTACATGCTCTCTGTAAGTGTTCATTATCAATTGAGAAGTTAACATAAAGTTTATCGCTATTTTATGTACATTTTTCGTTCTACGTGACATTTTTTTCGAAACAAGACACACCCAAATCCAATACAATGGATCCCTATTGTTCAAATAGGACCGCCGCGAGAATACAAAGAGGAATGAGTTCCGAGGTGTAAATGAACTTAGTTCGGATATTAGAAATCATATACGACAATAGACATCTCATAGTCCAAATTAGGAATGATAGATGGAAAGTACGTATACATTGTTGTTATTCTTCCTGGCTCGATTGATAATTTCGCTGACTCGAATGCTGATATTTGGCAAACTCATTTAGGGAACACGATACTATTCATCCTATCCTGTACACTCGGCAGTCAATACACCCGCACCGCTGCACATGGCATTTCAATTGGGAGATTCTTCTAAGATCTATAATTGATATAAGGAAAACGTATGGTAAATATTATTATTCCGTTATTCTAAGTTTAATATCTCAATTATCATCTTCAACATATAATGAGACATGCATGATCGGCATGATAATGATAATGTTGATTAGAATAATTTGGTTATCAGAGAATTAGAATAGTATAGTCCTATCCAGTCAAGCTCTCCCGAATTATATGAACGATGTGCCGACTTGCCGCTACTCCTATATGCTACCGATCACAATCAACCAGGCAAAATGGGACTACTTTGTGCAGTTCAGCTATACATGTCGTTCGCGAAGTAGTGGATTCACTCAGCAAACACTTCCAACTAGTTAACTTCCAAAGAAACACTCCTTCCAAACTACTGATGTCAAACAACACACCTCAAGTCCCTAATCATCAAGGTCATAAAACGTTAATCTCGTAATGGTTCCGAGGGAAGGAAACATCTCCAAAAGGAAGTATAAATACATGATAGATTTTTTTCAATGATCAAAAACAGGCTATGTGCTACTTTATCTAGACTAACCGTTTTTGCAGTATACAGAAATTATTCGCGTTCAACGTTTAATTTGTAAACCCATCCTAACACATTACACCCTTGTGTTATTAAATGCTCTATGTCAACCCAGTCAAGGGAAGTACTACATATGGTTACAGATATGTCAAGAATAGCAAGACATTGATATGAATTTCATCGAAATGATGAGAACTTATTTATACTGAATATACAAAATATAACTTAACTAATATACTTGAAATAAAATGTACTCCTTAATTAACGTATAATTTAAATGCCTGGAAACGTATTAGGTCCATATAAAAATCGCCATCATTCCACTTTAAGCCAGTACCCTTAATAAATGTATTTTCTGAGACAATACCGTTTAGAAATTGAGACAAATGACACAAGTCATCAATAGCGTAATATCGAAAGTCATCAATAGCGTAATATCGTTCTCAAAAAGAACAAAAATATCATTTTCCCCATATCTATCTTCACGCCATCCAATCGTGAGCGCCTTTGAGAAAGGAAGAAACGGGAACTAATTGATCAGGGAATAGAGTTACTTTGCTTCTTCAATGGCAGTGAAATACGACGCTCATTAGGTCCCGACTTGCAATAAAGTTGGATCTTCAACACCTGCAAATGAGAATCAAACTCAATTTTGAATCAATTCACATGGGGAAAAAAGAGGGTTGGAAGAGTGAGGGACACAATGGCTAGTCCCGGTAGCGACACGAGAACTCGCGTTGTGTGCACAGCTGGGAGAGCGGACAAAATTATCATCAAGGAAAAAATCTTCAGGTGGAAGACAGCAAGACACAAAAGGGAATCGCTTTTGACAGTTTTCAATACAATACACAGAAGTAATTGATATTATTTTCTCTTCTTGCAGCAGCTCAGATTTCCTAAGAATCCAACCGATTCAAAAGCGTCCCACAGTGGTTTTCAAAGCATGATCTGAACATAAAAGTACTTCTATAATAGGCAATAAGGCTTTTGAAGTTTTATTTCTCTTTGCTGTAATTATAAGAAAAGAATAAATAAAATCATCCCAAACAACACACATAACTTATGCATGTCTACAAGAGAGTAACACAAGACATTCGTTGAAAGATCTTTCCTGTTTCTGATCGACAAACTTGGCCAAGAATCTGTGATGGCAAAGCCTCACAGAACATGCACGAAGGAAATAGATCGTAAGCAACTGATCGTTGACAAAGCGCATATAAATTTACAGCTATCGCTAGTAAATTTCTATAATCATATAGTCTACCGCTCACTCGGCCAATCTGTACTAATGCGTGTTATTTGACATAATCAAATATTTCCAACAGATTTAACATGGGCTAATGGAAACCTGTATGGCAGGCTTCTCGAGGAAGACAATACGGATTATTCCATCCAACAAAATTGTTTCCGTTGAATACTCTCTGAGGAAGGTATCTGCCATGGCGGTTCACCTACTGAGATTCCTTCTAAAGTCGGATTGAATCTCACCTGTTTGACTTGCGTCAATATGACATTGTCCCGGCCTTTCTTGATTGACCTACAATGCAAGACAAGGCGATGTTTGATAAGAACATTTGGGTTAGAATTAAAATTTATTTTGTTGGCAACTATAAATTGAAGAAAAGTTTCGCGACAGGCAAAATGTAAGGCAGATATAATTTGATTTACTTAATAATTGCAACTCAATAATCGTTATATGAAGCATTTTTATCTCCTCCGCGATTGATGGTCTTGTATCATTCAAGTATTCTGAATATTTGATACGGGATGATATCGCTTCATTAGGCCCATGTCTGCGGAACAGGAAGAAAATACTTCAAGATTACCGGAATTAACATAGCAGATAGTGTGTGCCACATTCAAGGCAGGCTTAAACTGGATTTTGTCCTATGACGCATATGATTCGTGCCGATTATAATAATGCCTAATGGTTTTATTTTGTTACTGAGCCTTGAACCGTATCAACAAAGGCAAGCAAGAAAAAAAGGAAAGTTCACAACGTTTGGGTGTCTAACTACCCCATCATTCCATTTCTCATTCTCATTTTTCATCGTGATGTACTATCGCCTTCAGAACTACAAAATATTAATGAGAATACTGATGCTAAATCTTGTTATTAATAAAGATAATGGCAGACAAGATTATGTCTGCTCTTAAAACTAGAGATTATAATAGAACATTATATATAAATATTCAATAAAAGTATAGGACTAATTCTCATTAATTATTCCTGATCACATATATATTAAAAGTATACTTTCGTTCAATAATTCTTTCCCGGAAGACTATAAAGCTCGGCTTTGCAAATCAAATTTGCTTAATAATACCTCATTCCTAACTTAGTCAACTATAAAATAACGGTAATTGCACTAAATAATAACCTTTAATCCAGATTTTTGTAAGCTAGCTTTGGTTTACTTAAAATATCAGAGCCAAAAACGAGATGTAATTTGTTTTCCTAATTGAACTAACTAATTGTCCATGACAAGCAACTAAGTATACAGGGCTATGGTCCAGTCTCTGGTCTAATCATATCATTTATCATATATATATATATATGTGATTTCAGGGGTGCTATTCAGGGGTGCTATTTGAAAAGTCAAATAGCACCCATGTGCTATTTGAGCCGAATATACACAAGATTGATGGAAACCAAGGTAAAATACTATTAAAATCGAGTTCTCTTGTTGATTTAGTATGTAATAAATACCTAAGGCACTCTGTTCGGTTTGTAATCGATCTCAACATGGGGTCAAATCGCACTTCACTTTGGGGTGTAGTGCGATTTGACCTGATGTCTTGAATGATTGCAAACCTCCATTATGCCATTAGGTATAATAATCTGACCATCTTTCTAGTATTCCAATTGAGTTGACATGGGGTAAATTTGGCTACACTTCTTTCTAAAGCCAGGTATTTGATAATTCAACATTTACAATACATCAGATCATCAATGGAATTTAGATATCTTATAAAACAATCTGTTTGGTCTATCATTATAGACCAGATGTTTCCTACTCCCCGATGTCTTCCAAGACATTGCCGAAATTGGTAGGTTTTTTTTACCATTTTGACCCTCGATTCGTACCATTTGTATTCCTTGTGAGAAAGTTGGAATCATATAATATATCAACAGAGACAGAAATTTGTTTCCAACTACTTGAAGAGACAAAATTACTTTTCATCAAGTTGTCATGAAGTGGAAGAGATTTGATTGCCACAAGGTCTTTATTTTTTTAACTATTAACGACTTTGACTATAGAAGGTTTTAATGTTCATAGGAGAGAGGTTCTCTCGCTCCGACCAAGGTAGGAGGCCTGCAATTGATCAGAGAAAAGAAAAGACAGACCAAATGGCCAGTGCACTGTAACATTCACCAAAATATCCCCACATGAAGAGCAGAAGCGTACTCTTAAAGGAAACCTGGTGAAGGGGAATCTATTCATTATGGAAGAAACATCAGTGCTGGTCACCCTGCCCCTTTCACGAATAAGTCAGATCAAACAAAAACAGGCAGGCACTCTAATCCCCCGTTGGATGCAGCCAAGGAATCACATAGATATCCACGATTTAGGGAGGTTTAATACTTTTCCCTCTTAAGTTCTAGAAGGCCAGGTACAGATTTGGAGCTAGCGTGTATCCGTATTCAATACGAGAGTACTTTTATCTATTTTTCTATTCAGATTACTGCCCAATGTTGTAATATATAGCCTACAGAAAGTCACAATATTTCTATGACCTATGGAATGTAAGAAGGAAGGTTTGCATTGAGGTTGTACATCCCAGATTGTAACATGCAATAATATTATAACCATGAATGAACCAATTTGGAAATAACTGAAATAGTGTTCTGTATCATCACCTATACGATTAAAAAATACATGTTTCAGATTCGAAACTCAGACAGGTATTAACATCATTGACGTGAATCCTTACACAACTAGTCTAGAGTCAACTCGAGTGGGAGAATAGCTGAAGTTAGTAGAATATTTGAAGCTATAGAATAGTGTTATTCAATAGCTTCAAATAATAACGCCATCGTTGTTTAGTAATGTATTATGATACTTTCGAACATCAAAGCTTGAAGATTCCATTATACAATTGTATATTAGATTCTCTGCATTGAAAATTCGAAATACATTTCAGCGATTGATACTTATAGAGGGGTGAGAAAACATGCCAGTTGCTTTCATCTAAACAATTTGATAATAATAATAAATTAACAATGTGCCACATCCACCACGACTGATTTCCGCGTTAGAGTGGCATTAGAGAAGCACTTGAACTTTTGATTCCCAGAATTAAACTTTGGACCATAGTTGCGGTAACCCGAATGATATGCTATTTCAATTGAAATATTTTTCAAGAAAGATCTGGCTATTTATTAGGCACTTAAAATGTTTGTGTCAAGTGTTTGTTCCAAGGCTGACAAGACATCTTAAACCGCGTCTTTGAAATGTCAATCGCCGACCGACCTATGGAATCGTTCGGCCCTGAGCACAGATGATGCGATTTCGTGATTGCAAAGAGTGAAGTAAAATATATTTTAATTCTGTCATAGGCCAGCGAAGTCCTAGAGTCCATCCTCACTTAAAAATGCTAAATGGCATCAAATGATTCAAATACTAAACGACTGTCAACTTCGTCTGCGAAACCACAAAAGCCTCGCTTTTTGTTGTAAGCAATTCATTCAATTGAATGAATCGGGATGAATTCTATAAATAGAAAGTAAATGATGAATCTTGGATTATAGTGAATTCAGTGTGTTGGTATCCCTTTTAGATTTTGGCATTTTACATTGATAATAACGAACAACATTTAGGGTGCAGTCGAGGAAAGATATAGCCATAAAGGAAGTATAATTAAAATGACTAGCACATTATTTCGTAAATTACTATTTAATTGGAAGAAAGCTTTTGTGTAGCCTATTTAGAGCGAAATTATACCCGAGGAATTATTTTATTTTTCGGTGCCTGAGTCCTGTGTTATTCTTTAGCTCTTTGGATAAATCTTAAATGTTTTGTCAGTCGCTAACCTAAGACCTGTTATAAGACAGGCACAATTTTAGAAATTGCACATACTAGTATTCAGAATAAGTTAGCGGCACTATTAGAGTGCCGCTAACTTATTCTAAGAATATTGATAAAAAAACTAAAGATTTTGGACATGCTTTTGGTTCCGTTATTTTTCTACTCATACGCAAGTCATCTGACTAAAATTGTGGAGGGTTTGACCATGTTGTTTTTGCTGCAGGGGTTCGTAAATGTCCACATTCATATTTCGGAGGCCCGCAAAAAATCCTTTGCTGCAGTGAGTTCTCTTATCATCGATCATAAATGCTCATTTTCTTTCGGCTAAGTCAACTTCAAATTCTTGTGTAAACATATTATATGGGCTAACAGCAGCAAGATATCAATTACTTCAGTTATTTTGTTCAAACAATGACTACATTTGTTAAGGTCTATTTTGTCATAATGGTTGATACCTTTAAGTACAATTTCCTAACCAGGTATTGTCCCGATATCTTTAGACTCGGCATGAAGTTTCAGTACCGGCCGTTCGTGGAAAGTACCAACCGTTCCAAATATTCTGGAAAACAATTAAAGACTGGCTAGATGTGGTTCACTAAAGCTACGCACAATATTTATTGAAGGATCTTAGGACTATGAAAAGGCGCAAATTGCATATTTTAACAGAATCTTAGCCAACACGACTGGGATAAGACATTTTCAACTATTGTACAACCCCTAATTTCACAAAATAACAAGAACGCTGCTAAGCGAGATGTCCTTGAATAGCAATTAGTAGTTGGTAACTTCAATTTTCCCACACATTATAGGCCTATATAATAAGGGCAAGTATAATCTTTCCTCGTTACATATAAGCGAAAAGATGTGTCGTGAAGAAAGCTCTTCAGGACTGGTCTTTAATGTGGAAAAAGTAATAACATAAGCAACATAAACCATAACGATTCAACATTCAATTTTTTCTGATAACATGTTATAAAACGCTTCTTTCCCTGACAACTATAGTTGAGACTTTGGTAGACATATACTTAGACGCTCAGTTCTTATGCAACGTATTATTTTCAATAATACATAAGGCATGCCATTGGTATGACGTATATATGTTCTTAAAATGATAGTCAATTATCATGCCGCACCTGCTGCATTTGTCTAATAATTTAATAACATCCAAGAATCCTATCCAGAACGATTTTCTTGCCGATTTCTTAAGAATCTGATGACAATCAATCGAAAAATACGTCAACTGAATTTTCCCCGAGGCCGGTGTGTTTGATCCCAAAGTACAAGACAGTATCAAAGGTACACTTTTTCTACTGACAATGGGAGTATCGCCCCATTCTGTAAATTTAAAGGCCTGCACTGGGAGGACGACTGTGAATTGCCAATATGTCGAAACTGCAGAGCTATATATATGACTCTAGATGTATAACACAATATAGTATGTATACTTCGGCGGAGCAATACTTACAGTAAATTTAAAGTCTACGTCCTAGCTAGGTAGATTTGTTAGCTAAAAACCGGACAACTGAGGTACTAGGTTTGACTATCCGCCTAATGCGTTATAGGCCCCCACCTGCCCACTAATTTATGTATACAAGCGATTTCCCCTTGCAAGATCTGAGGATAGTAGTGCACAGTTGCAATTTGGAACCGGGAGTAAATAAAAATGAAGTAAAAAAATGGTACTGCTTTCTTTTAGCCAGTCCAAAGATTCAGGCAAGATGTCATGGTGCAGTACAATTAAGACAAGGATTAAAACAATGGTGAAACACATGATATCTACAACAACAAGGTGTAACGAACCCGTTGTAATCATTTTTAAATCCATCAGTGGAAGATTAATCGGAAAGTGTTTTTCACCTTGCCGTATTTGTAATATACCGGATTTATTTTCTGTCAAGAATGACATGCAACAACAGTCTCTCGTATTGCATGCACTCTGACCAACTAGGAACCAACAACTAATAAAGGATTAATGACCAAGGCACGGTGGACGCTTGGGATTTACAGTCCTTCAAAACATCCTGAGGCGAAGCTTTCCATGCATCTTACAAAGAGGCCGAAAGGGAGACTAAGAGAAAATACAAATACAAATAATATGATATGATATATTTGTTTATTCATTATTATATTGTGGTCGGCGAGGTCAATATAATAATGAATACATTATAAATCCACGATCATACAATTTAATCACGAAAGATTTGTTTTATCTTAATCACCTGACACATCATATATCTCTTAAATACGTATTGAATGATACGGGCATACAGCTTGATGTATGTATATTCAATGGGTCGAAAATCAGTAGCGTAGGCGATGACGGGCATCATTGCGCCAATAAAATTTGATATTTTCCTAAATACACTTTAAATATTTAGGAAAAATTCATCTAATGTTAGGTAAATGATGCAATACAAGCCATATGCCCCATTATGGGACGGCATCCGGTAGGCCTTCACATCAGCTGCTGTTTTTGCATCAGACCTATTGAGACAAGTGACCATGCAGTGACAAGTCAGAGGAGAGCACATAATTATGGGGAGTCCCGATCTCAATTATTGTTCTCATTCACTCTTATTCTGAATCTGAAATTTCCTGCACCGGTGTAAGAAAATGTGCCATTTTCAACGGTGTCCTTCATTTGGATGATCTGGTGAGAAATAGACGGTATTTATTCAATTATCTGATCGTCACTACTCGCCAAGTGACTCTGATTTGGCTCAAAATTTGAAATATTTCTTTGATTTCGTCGACAAGTCAACATTGTTCCTGCATTTCCATTCTTACTAGTTACGTCTACATCTCTGGAAATATGTTATATAATATTGCTATGACAGCTAAAATGTAAAGAGCAGTGCGATATAGCTTTTCCAGTCCGCTTCAAGTTTGAAATTGCAACTACTCACCCTCTTCGCGACGGCCCAAACATTGATTTAGAATACAAAAACTGCATATAATATACATGTACATATATAATATGATATATTATATGTGTGTGGAACTTTACCTAGACAACAAATCCCAATTCCTGCCATACCTCAAATATTAGAAATCATTAATGCGATAAACGTGATCTCCATGAACTGTTAAGCTTTGGATATGGAAGAATCGAGATCTCTTTCCATGCCCAAATATAATGTATATTGGTCTTGGCCAACCTGCCATTGCTGATGGAAGCCTTCCATGACATGTTTTCATTCCCTTAAACATTATAAATGGGATGTTTCCATAAAGTTATGGACACACGTATAATACTCGAACTATTAAGATCAATTAGATTAAAATCAATAACTATTGTGACCAATTGATTTAGCGTCAAAATCTATAAGATTTTACTATATATATCCCATATTAGGTTGGTCCGAATGAATTCATATAGTGAGTTATCATAAATGAGAGATCATCTTTTCATTATAAGGAAAAAAGAATGCAATCAATCAATATAGTCCATCTGATTAATATGTACGTATATAATTGCCCAAGGATACATATAGAACTGTCTATCCGCCTAAAGATAAATATTACCCTTTATGTCATCCCCGGTTACATTTGATTCATGTAACTTAGGTTTAGCTACGTTTGGGAAATGAACTGCCCTTATTAAGATAGGAGAGCAATTAAGTCAGCACTTTGAAGAGACTCAACATGATATAGAAATTGGAGAACATTATCAGAATGAGCGACAGGGAACAGCACATGTATCAGCGCGCTTGACTATAACCTGCCCACCTCCATACATAAATCAAAATCATGGAGACAAGATCGAAATGTTGATCCGTCTCTGTGATCCTATATGTCCTCTTTATTGCAAGGACCAATGAATGGATGATTGAGATTCTCTCTGTGAGCTGGTCAGTCGCGTGCACAACATGGCCGGCCGTCTCGATAGCATATTATGGATGGAAATTTTATAACCACTGGTGCTGCAGGAACTCTATCTCTAACTTGTGGAAACCAAGTGAAATGAAGCATGATGTGTGCCTACACATTTGGATCGGAGAAGATGATGTTCTGATCAGTCAGTGGATGAATAACACTTTCAAGAGTCAACCCTGGACAAGTTATTTTTACTTTCAATTTTCTTTTCAATTTATCGAGATCGTCCTATGATTTATTTACACTATGGATCGGATTGTGTATTATATTATTATAGGTCATTAAAAGGCACTTTACCTAACTATTAATAATTTCAGCAGAAATGCACCTGGATGCAATTGTTGTTTTCGTGTAGGATAACAAAATATTATGGCGAACGTCTACTCGTCTATCAAAGTCGGAATTCATCCGGCTGCTAAGTTTACATATTAGGACTATATATAAAAGTTGTGTAATAGCAATATCACTTACATACATAAAGGTTTTATTTTTGCGTGCACCTGAGTCAGATTTGCGATATTTGTATGCTTTCGATATGTATGTATATATATCGAAAGCATATATGCATTGAACTCACATTAACTGTGAGGTATCGCACACGTACATGCAGACATGCTATAAGTATACATATAAATTGTATGTATACTTATCATTTAAGTCATCTGTAGTTTGCTTCAAAATTGGAATTCCCGATTAGAATAGTGTATGGTTATAGATATGGGGCACCAAAACCATTTTAAAGAGGTTTGTGTCTGCTTTATCTTCTTTTTTTAGATAAAGCATGCTTCATGAGGAGAGGCAGTCCATAGTGAGCATCGCACAACCCTTTCGTAAAAGTTAGAAGAGCTCTCGCCTTAATACCATCCTTCATCACGAAACCAACTGATCTCTTTTTGCAGATCATCCAAAAAGAAAGTTATGCTGTAAGGACCTTCATTAGTGGAATGAGGAAAGTCCCATGAAAAAAACACATACTCAATATTAGCGTTATTCAATTTAGTCCCTCCCGACAGAACCAATTTTACATGATGTAGGAACGCATCAAAGAATCAACAGGTGCATGTTGTGTGCTGGGGAGTGGGCGTGTCGAAGGTTACACCACTACAGTCCTTCCCTTTTCTCGTAAACGATATTTACTTTTTCCTCTTGGAACCAATTGAAGAAACGTGTTACTCTTTACTTAAAGCTAGCTTCCAAGGAGACCCCTACCACAGTGTGGAAGTGGCTGTCTTTTCTAACTCCCCCCTTTTATTTGATGGGTGGTTTGGAGAAGATAGTAGGTTAAATGTAAATACAAAAAAGGACCGGGGAAGTCAAGGTTGTGCTAATCTCTTGATAGTCAATGGGAGTTATTTCGGCCCTCCTAGTCAAGAACATTATGATTAAGCACTCGTAACCTTTACTCGTGTGCTTTCCAAAACATTGCCGATTAATTTTCCCTATAAAATATCTATATGGTCGAAATCTTCTCACATATTGTCCACACATATTGCACTTACAGATTACCTATATGATATTTGTTATTTTTTTAGTAGTTTCTGTAGCGGAAGTCACCGGTAATTATACGAATTTTCGTTAAAAATATGAAAACAATTAACCGGAGCTCCGTACAAGCGAGCTAGTAGTTCTTTACGTTATACCCAAAGTCCCTTACCCATAGATCTTCACGTGTGTTCTCCTCATGAGTGAGCTACTCTCGACTTGCTGACAACGGCAAAGTTGGGAGTTCTTCATAGGTCAATTGCTCGTGGATCATTTTTTCCAGTCATTATTTAGGGGAGATCAAAGATGAAGTAACTAAACTCTATCGACAAAAGGTTTGTGGCGCTTTGTCTTTAATAAACTCTTTGGTATTTTGATATTTCCTTAATTCTAGTAAAACGGTGGCCCTTAGATGCCTATCAAAAAGGTCACACTTATTTAGGTCTGGGAAACAGGCTGATTTGGCTAAGCCAGTTACTGGTCCAATAATCTGTAAGTCTTTATTATTCCATTGCTAAATATACCTCTGAACTTTCCTGAATCAAGTTTGGTCTATTGCTACGTTACAATGATCTCAATATGATTGGTAACCAATATTTGTATTACAACATAATTAGTAACTGAAAACCTCAGCAGTGGAATTATTAATTTGAGCCAGTCTTTAAGTAATAGGCTATTTCACACACAATGAAGAATACTATGAAGACACTTAATCCATAGTACAGGCGATATGTCATAATTACATCATACACTTCCCTACTCATATTTATAAATGAAAATGGGAATAGGCATATTATAACTAGAATGACTGCAATTCAGACCATGGTATCAACGAATCCCTGCGTCCTTTCTACACGTCGCCACGCCCGGATATTGTCTCGAATATTGATCACCTTAAATTGGGACATTTTCCTGCGGTCATATGGCCCGTGAACCAAGGTAAATCCCGGAAATAGTTTGTGTAGGGACCTGAGAGAAGTTGCTGCCCTGGGTTCCATAGCAACATCAGGAAACACGTTGACAGCAGGGGATCAAATGGACGTTCTTTGATAAACCGATGTAACTTTGCAATTCATAGAGATTTGATCCATTGTTGTGCGGGTCATTGACGTCCGAAGCACGCTTCTATTACAAAGCAAAGGCGATAGCGCATTCTTCTCATTTACATAGTGGCTGTCCTGCATCCCTCAGAAGCCAAACAATTTCCATATTATGGAAATCATAGGTACTACTGTCCACCTGGCAGTTATCCCCCTTAGAGATGCAATGATGGGGCTGGTAACTGAAAACAGCATTAGCTGTGATAAATTGGGCGGTGTTTTATGGTCTGACCGCGCCGATTTATTACTGAGATCTTAGGTATATACTTGGATTCATAATTACATTTCGTATCGAGTCAGCTTTCTTATTTTTGCTCTTGTGGTTAGCGAGTAGTGTAATGTGCATTATCGAGTATCCTGTTTCTGAGGTAAAAAGGAAAGCCAATTATCTAAACGAACGACCGTTGACTACAAAACATAGGTATGTTTTGTTACGATAAAAAATAATACACGTTGTGATGTTATTATGTTTCTCTGATAAATCAGTACCAACGCATTAAATCCGAATTAAAACATCAGAGATATATTTTACAGGTCTTTGCTTCCACACAGCGATTGAAAAAAGGACTTTGATCGAGAATGATGGAAAGCGTAATTTTCATACGGTCCTAAATATTCCCCAGGTGATTGCGACAGTTGGGCAGCAAACATATTGGTCATAAAAGGCTTACATTGATTCGGTATGCATCGTGTGTGAAACTTTGAAAAGGTGCTTTAAAGCTGATATACGAAGCTGAAATCTGACGAGAGTCCACATGTCTTTGTTGTAGGTTGCTGTATCAATCCTTGTCCCGTGAGAGTGGCTTGGGGCCTTCTTAAAGGTTGTCTAAGGCATGAGATACCGCTGTTCTACAACTATACGCCCGGACTGAGCAAACCATAGATGAGAAGACGTTGTATGTGACTTGTTTCCTAACTGTCTTCTTGCCTTACCAAGGGCGTGTCATTGTAGACCCGAATTCTTGAAATATATGCAGCATCCAGGGCAAATATTGGACTTATTTATAAAGCAACTGACAACACAAGGAACGGGATGGAAATAGATTGTGACCGCGATACTAATATGATGGATATGAATTCCTATCTTTCAAAAGAGGACCATTTTCTATCTATCTGCCTGACTGTTTAGGCTATGTATACCGGATAATATCTATGTGTTATCATTGATAGTCGGGCTGTATACTTTCACAAAGAATCCCGTCATTGTTAATTTAAAGTTTTCAATTCTTATATTTGTAATCACAATCAACTATACTTTTTTACCTAAGGTAAAGCGACAACCGTCCTAGTATTCATGCAATACAAAATCCTCACATACTACCAAAAACCACCGTATAATATTTAGATCAATATTCCTTGTGTGTTCCTTTTGTTTGATATGTACCCAAAAACATATACCGGTATAGATCTATATCTATATTATATCTTAGAGTAAAATGCAGGCTTGGTAATCCCCCACAGTATGGGTTCATCCAGAACTGTATGACCTTGGGTTAATTGTATAGGCTTATAATACTTTATTATATACAAAGTGAAAGAAATACCTTTTGCGGGGCATCATTCATGTCAGTCGGAGGTGAACCTGATCGAAGACAAATGCTGTATAGCAGGATGTAGTCATACGAATGCCAAGAGAAACAGTTAGACATGAAATTCCTAGGTGTCCGCGGCTTTAATTGCATCAGTATCTATTGTGGCATATGAAGTTCTAATTTCTAAGTTCTAAACATCTAATAAGTATATCACATCGAAATATACACCTAATATGTAGATTCTGGTAACGCTCTTACTACTAGTACTTTGTGAATTTCATGATATGTTGTGGTGGTCATGCAAGGTATGTAAGCAGTAAATAAGTGTGCATGTACCTTCATTTTATTAAGTCATTACGGCAGCTGAATGTCGGAGCTAAAGAGATGATGCAGTCCTCGCTCATATATGTCGTCACGAGTGTACGCATATATACATGAAATAGAAAAACGGTACATCTTAAGGCTCCAATATATTTGAACTAAGCATGTTAGTAGGCACTATTTGTGTTTGGTCTACCTTGTTCAAAGTAGTTAAGGCATTCCGCGATGCCCAGGTATGGATTCAAGGTTACTTGTCCTAGCATGTAATGTTCCTTTCTACCTCAATCATTAATTTTAATGAGTGATCGATTGAATTTCGATTTTGTATCCAATAGTTTCATTTCTTCAATCATGCAAGGAATGTGTTAACATAAATAGTGCGTAAAACTAAGTTTGAAATTACAGTGTGCATCGCATGTGAAAAGCAGTATAGGGAAATGGTACACTTATGAAGGCTTTTGCTATGGTGTTCCTATGTTTCTCTTTGTGACAGATCTGAACGGTTAAAGAACTGATCTGATCTGACAAATGGAGCTATTATAGAGATCACATGAAATGATTAGCGATCACAGAAACATGGCTTGCCACATTAAAATGAATAGTATGTAAAACTAAGTTTGAAATTGCAGTGTGCATCGCATGTGAAAAGCAGTATATCGAAATGGTACACTTATGGCGGCTTTTGCTATGGTTTTCCTATGATACTCTTTCAACATGTTAGGGTCTGTTACCCACATACTTTTTTCAGTTCCCTTTTATTCTCCTTATAACTCAAATGTATGTATCAGTGGAATATTAACTGCAGATCTATACCAATTAATTAAGGGTTCTTTTCATGTGCATTTTGGAGTACCTGTTGGGGCTTCTCCTATGAAACATGGTACGGCTGGGCACAATTGGATAGTTAAATATCTGTTGAGCCGGCAGCAAGTGCCTGCTTCCATGTAGAGAAGTCATGGAGGCATAGACCCGTGTATTTGATTTTTAATTATGTTTATTCAGGACAACAAAAAATACATTTCAGCGACAAGCGTTGATGTTCTCAAAGGTTGCCTGATTGCTTATATTGATTATACATTTATGATACCAAAAAAAAATTTAATCAAGAAAAATACAATATGTGTGGACATACCCATGGGTATATTTTCAGTGAGCAAAGGCAACGTTCCCCTTAGTTCGGTGTCTTATAATTTGCCAAGAATAGACAGCAACCATTTTAAACGCAGGTGGAAAAATTGTTTTTCACCATAATATCTAGCTATGGACATCAGTCCTTCACTCAGGTACCGTATAGCCAGTAATGGGGACCGTTTTTGTTGACTACATAATATCCTGTAGATGTATTGCATTGAAATGTCAAAATCTCCATCTCAGATTCATAAAGTGGTTGATGTCAGTCCAACTGATTCATTATTAGGATACCGGGTATTGCAAACCCTATAGCTCTAATGTAATAATAGTGTGTATTTTCAAAGAATGCATACATTAACATCCATTTGGAACTGTGGACATTCTCCCCAAAGATGGGGATGTGTGGGAAAACATTATGGAAAGCCTGTCAGAGGTTTGAAGCTATGCCAAATTTTAATCCATTAAGTTTCCCATCGCTAAGCTTTCCATCTGTAGGAATGTTTTCCTTTGGATGTGGCGAGACTGTTTGAAATCTGATGGATACTTCCGCCTGATTTTGACTAATTCCATTTTAACAAACTGCTCTTGTATAAAAGATATTCATTTATTTATTAAAGTGAACTTTATAAATAATCAAGAAATTCGTTAAGAATCAAAAGAGCAAAATTAATAATTTATATAAATCATGATCCATATATATATTTGAGTATCGTTTTGAATATGCATTGTGTTTTATGTTTCACAAAATAAGAGATCCATAATTATAACTTGGGGACAAAGCTTCGAATGGGTAGCTTTTAGTTTTAAGCGAATTCCGTTTGATAACCAAGAGTCGCGTTTGCCGACCAATCGCGATATATATGGGTACCGATACAATGTAACTAATTATAATTCATCCGAAAAATGGTTACAAAATAGTGACAAGTGTTTCAATTAATATTTAGACTTAATGCACAGAATTGATCGATGGGGCAAGAGGATATACACTAATACATTGGGAAGAGATTAATTACATGCATCCAGATAATTTATCATTCTTCAGGTATATTCGGGATGAATCAGCATCGTCCCGATACCTATCATTTGTGCGTGCAGAAAATGACAAATAACTTTTGATGAGGTCTGTCTTACTGGAGTAGGTTTGATCAACATCGGTGGCATTACACCTTGATTATTATGGTAAATAACCTTGTCGAGAGTGCCATTGGCATCTCTTCCAAGTCTGCCTGTCCGACTAAACCGGATATGATCCTGGAGCGAGGCAACCAGATGCATCTACAAGTGGTTGACAGGAAGTTCGAGGAGGGAGCTCTGCGCAGGCGCATGCAATACAGGTTTGTCTGATGACAGTGCATTTGTGACAGACCTGAACTGTAAAAGAAGAACTGATGTGACCTGACAAATAGAGCTATTAGACAGATCGCATGAAATGATTAGCGATCACAGAAACATGGCTGCCAAAAAGGTCAATGGTATAATGGCATATTGAAGAATCATATAGGCCTACACAGAAAGAAAAATATCGACTCGAAAATCAGATTGGGCAGAGGTTAATTAGCTATATTTCGTAGGCATATATAGGCCTATAAAGCTATAGGCTAGCCTATAAGCCTAACCATATATTATAAGCAAGAAACGAGCTAGACCTATTGATACAATGCGTCCACTAGACTGTAGATATGCATGTATATACTTTTAAGATCGATATTGGGTGAATGTATACTAGAAGTCCTTTGGTGTATATGTGAGTGGATATCTCTAAGTTGGTCTATGTATGATCCTCTAATATAAGTACAGTAAAGAAGGACACAACAGTTTCAATTCCATAAAGGTTCTGTCTTTTAATATCTCTAGCTCATATATATATCATATCAAATTATCAATATTCATGCGTACAGGTGAAGAGGTGGGGTCTGGCTTACAATCTATATTCCTAAATATGCATGGTCCCTCCCCCCTTATGTATCTATTACTCCCACTGACCTGATATGACTTATCTCTGGACTATAGGTCTGAATACTGTGTAATGGATAATTCCACTCCATCACACTACCCCCCCTCCCCCCTCTCTCCCCCCCAAGTTTATATCAAAAGTTTATATCAAAGTTTATATCAAGGTTTATATCAAAAGCCCGCGGTTCAACTATCACCACTAATTATAAGATCTAAGTTGCAATTAAATATTAAATAATTTTAATACATACAAAACTCAGAATGCAACATCAAAAGAAAAATTTTCGTCCCATTTAAGTACCAGAGTTTCTAAGTTATACCAAGTCCCCTACATACCAGAACAGTACATAAATATCAAAAACATCCGACCCCGCATACTTAGTTCCCTCTCCCCTGAGAAGCACAAGAATCATCAACGCATTATCCCTCGACGCGCCACCAGATATACAATACATACAGCGCCATTTGTTCGGCCGTCCTGACTCATCATGAATAGCGGTATAACCTTAGTAGATTCATTACCCAATACTACGATATATGTGTACTTCCCAGAGACCTTATACCTTTTCCCACTCTCTCACCAGTACAGTATATTCATCAATATTAATGTCATCATTTCAGCATTGGAGCCAAGCGCCTCTAATTTTACTTATATACATTTCAACTGTCCTTGGCTCATTTAGAATTAACATAAAAAAATAGTAGTCATGGCCGCGTCTTCTATCTTCTTCGCCTCCTTGATATAGTTCATACAACAACCAATGGCGCACTCTGACATCCCAAGTCGATACCATTTGATGTATTTCCTAGAAATCGCATCTGCTAGGACCATTTTCTTCTCCCAGAATCTTGTCCTATGAAAATGAGACACCAAACAAACCACAAACATAGAAAAAATATGTAATACAAGTGAGTGTTGACCCCACTCCTTTTCCTTTAAACAATTACAAGGCTGGCGTGTGTGTGTAAATATACCCGAGGCACCCTATCTCTATTTAATTATACATACAGTTGCATATACATACTCATCCTCATCCTCAGCCTCCCACTGGCTAGCTGATCCCCGACCCTGTTCCATAAAATGGGTCACCCAGTTAAGACGAACTCTTGACCCTCTTACCATATATGGGACTTGGTCAAATTTAAACCCCCTCCCTTATCACCCTACAAGCCTCCAGTGTGTACCCGATCACTCATCGGTGTGTCGATATAGCATTCACACAAGTATGGATTGCCAAGCAAGCAGCATCGAGATTGTCTCCATCCATCTTACGGATGAAGGAGCAAAGATATCTTTGAAGTCCACCTGTCGGCATGGCCGAGTTACGTATAGTACTGTGCCTCTCGGTGAGTTATAGATTTATACACATCGTAATCGTTACCATTCTTACAGTAGTTATACATTGCACAATCTTATGAGCTCGTGCCCCTATCTGATATCGGTACACGTGTGTCCACACTGGCTTGTGATTCAATACCTTCCTAATATTATCTTACAGTGCCACTCTCCCGGATCACTGGACTACCCGACCAGCTGGGAGAACTGAGGTGAGTACTTACAATGAAATCTCCCAGAATGATTTAAAAACACCTGTGATCGCTTATGATTACACGTGGTACCTGCACCCGGGCCACGCCGCCTGTCCATTGAATTCATTGATCAGCACTCTGGAATACTGTTAAGCAAAACAATGAGAATTAACAATGTTTTTCCCCCACCCCCCTCCCCGTGTTTGAACTGTCGTGTCCCAACATCGCTTATTAGATTACATATGAACCCGTCACAGATGAGACGCAACACCTATTACATAACCGGCCGCCTAACAGCGTTCGCCCTTGCTTACATCGCGTCCTGTGACCCATGTCTCACTTACAACTAGGTGATATACTCAACTTGTTTGTAAACAAACTCTTGTGTTCAGTAAGATAAAGTGGTCATGTCCCAGACTGACCGCACACCCGCCCGAGGCTGATAGTGTCAGTGGTGATATATTTGGTGGCAAGAGTGTTGTGATTTATGTAACCACGTTGGTTAACCTAGGTATGCTACTAGCCTAGTGCACGCGTCCTCAAGCTATAGCTTCAGAGCCACTTAAACTATAAATGACCAATCATATCAATATCGCTATGTCCTATCATTGATCTATATATTGTATAACTTGTACCTAAATATAGCGGGTACTTAAACAAATAACTAACAAGACAGCAGAGTGCTGTCTGGTTCAAGTTAGTTATTAGCTTTCTAGCTACATTCCCTTATTTGACTAGCTTATTCTAAAGTAACTGAAGGTTCGCAGATTTCTCTCATATATACAAGCGGCTTCAAAAAATTTTCTAGACGGTTTGGAAAGCTTTACTAATCTCCCCCACTCCCAAATAACCCACGGCTGTTTCCCTGCCTGCCGCATCGATGGCTACCAGGAGGCGTCCAGCGGCAGTACAATTCAAAATCTCAACTTTCCTGCTCGATCTGAATGACCAGAAAGATACATCTTCAGGCAACTTTACCTTGTCGACCTTATCACCATTACGTACATTCAAAGGGTCTGACCACACGATGCTGACATTTATCTGTGGTCCCCAACAAGTCCTAGTTGCTACCACCCCTACAGCCCTTGGTGTGTTGGTTGTTTCTAGCATGGTGATCGGGTATAAAAGTTTAAATAGGTGTATTTCGGCAGAAGCCTCTTGTGTTTGGACCCTTAGGACTAGATTGGTGAAATTGCGGGCCTGCAGTGCTGTAAGACCCCCCGAGCTTCGTCTTAGATAGACCCACCTGACTAATTTAAAAAGTACTATAACCGCGAAGATGCTGGCTGCCATTTCAACGTAGCCCCACTTGAACCCACCCGGTTTTGGCATTTCTGGCATGGGGATTGTTGGGATGGGTTCGTTTGCCCAGCCCTTGAATCCCTTGATGGGGAACAATTCCACTTTTTCAATGCTCTGAAAAGTGGGGAAGTCATCCAGTGTTTCCTCAACTGACTGAGCAGCCGCCACGTGTACCATTGCCAGCACCGCCGACAAGCGCCAAACCCTATAACATAGAATTAGAGTTATAAGTAAATGAAAAACCTCAAAGGCCCACACCCCCACTGTAACGTGCGGTACGGTGGTGGCCTCACTCACCCACTTCCATGCTGAGGAGACCATGGAATCTGCTATTTTCTTTTGTTCATGCAGCATGCTGACTACTTTACTGAGCTCTAATCCCCTCTCTAACATCCCTTCAGGCAGGTGATCGAGTCCCTTTACTAACTCCTCCCCTGTTGGTATTCTCAGGTGAATCAGGAAATTGGTGAGACTGCCCCCAGATAGGTTATACATGGGTACGTTGAAAGCAGTAGCAAAAGCCAAATTAATTCCATTAGCAAGCCTAACTGTAATAGCCTCATCCCTTGAAGTATCGGGACAATCATTAATTGAATGAAACAAGTTATGTCCCCCGACCGTCAAAACACATCCGCAGTTAATATTAAAAACAGCTATCCCCCCAACCTGAACTGTAACATTGGTCCCATTACAAGAGATGAACCCTCTATCCCCTACATTAATCATTAAATACAGAGACCCCACTATGTTTCTAATCATAGGCTCTGCTGTGACGTTAGGCTTTATTAAAAAATCGCATGACTCTTTCACTAAGACAGGAATGTCATAAAAGAGAGCATTAAAACATCTTTCTGTGCGACTTTTCGATGATAGCAGCAGAAATTCACACAAATATAGCCCATCATGAATGCATTGACCCAGGCGACCTTCACCCAACTCCAAGAGCTCCCCTCCCTCCCCGCTGTGAGCCAACAGCCTTTTCCCTGCCCCTCTTAATATAGTGTAACCTGTCATGTTGCTTGCATGGACGTGTAAGGGCAGAGGCATCGCCTCCATTTGATATAGATTATAACGTTGGGGGTGTCTGGTCACATAAACTGCCACATCTATCTCTAGTTGATCCATAGTCCTGACTATTCTGTCTGTAACCCCCCAATTTATTTCTGTATCTAAAATCTCCAGCGTGACGTTTGTCCCATATAAAGCACGTACCCTTCCCTTCCAAGGAGAATTTCTAAATTCCCTACCAAGCGCAGGTGAGACCCTCCCCTCCACTAAACCCTCTAACGTGTATTCTATGGCCCTGGCCTTTTCAATATACTCAGAGACCGCCACGTGCCCCAACATGCTTTCATGGAAAAAATGATAGATCTTGTTTGCCTGGTGTACATCATGATGAAAACTATCTGATTGCGCAGCTGTTCTGTTAGCAAACAGCTTCCACCTATTATTCATATTTCGTAAAAGGTATCTACTCTGATTGGTGTGAAGCTCTAAATAAGACAGTAGGGCGTTGGTGTTACCAGCTAGTAAATTAATAGCCTCATCCCTACTGTGATCGATTATTTCCCCTAGCCTATTTAGCCTTATAATTTGGCCTATGCGCCTGGAAACCACCTCTAATTCTCTGTCAGTGACAGTCCCAAAAATATCATGAAAAATATCGCCAAAAAAAGATAATGGGGCATCCCTCTTCGCCCGTCTACTTCTGGTTTTTGCAGGTATTTTACCCAAAATATCCCCGATTCTCTCATAAAGTTTCCTGGCCTCAAAATCAGCCAGAGCCAACCTCCTGTTTAACGTGTCTGCTAGCTGTTTATATGGGCCCGATCTAGGCCCTTCACTCGTGCGGCTAGCAACAGGAGGATCGATTCTGACGTCCTTCAAAAATGCCACTGTCACTTTTTCCACCCCTGTTACCAATCTCCCCTGCGGCGAGAACACTGTCCCGTAATTGTGGCGGATTCTCGGCGTACTCGACGTCACAAAGGCGGGAGCACAGAGTAATATACCACCAGTCACAAGCCTAAAACATATACAAAAAGAAGTCATGCATTATTACCTACCCAAATTTAGTGTCAACCTATGTTATCCATATTGGTAGTAGGTCTTAGAAACAGGCATTTTTAGAGGCTTTTTTGGAGAAATCAAAACTTACCATAGAGCCAAACAAGCCATAGCTCTTGTCTTTTTGGATCCTTAGCAACAACAAAAAAAAACAATGATAAATACAACCGCTCTGCCAAACTTCCAATGTAGCGTTTGGTTTGCAGGTCTTTTCCAAGTGACTTCGAGCTTTCAAGAGGGCTGTTTCTCTACCTGACCCTTCTATATATCAGACTTTTGGGCGCTATTAATAATAATTATAGCCAATTATACATGCCCCGCTGGTTGGTCAGTGCAGCTCCACAGTGGACGCCCCCAAAGGTAGCGCCCATATTTTGACTCTCGTCCCCAAGCGGTGGGCGTTGCCAGTTCATGGTTCATCGTTTATTTCTAGGGGACCGCCCTCTTTGCTTTTGCATCCTATTCCTCACATTTCTGAGACAAGGTTAACACCTGACAAAGCCCAAGTAGTTGGGGCTATAGCTCCCTCCCAGGCCTAGGAGTTGTGTAGAGCTATAGTCATACCACCTGATGCTATTCATGAATATTAAACAGGGGGAATGCACTTGTGATTCCATGCAGGGGCCTCTGCGTAGGTCCATCTGCACCTCCTCTCATTAATATGCATAAATGCACATTCTCAATAAATCACCCATCCCCCTTGCCATAAACCAACAGTGCCCTACCTCAGAACTGCCACCCCATTGGCTCAATGAAATGACGATCATCCCCGTGGCAATTTCCACCAGCTCCTGTCACCAAGCCTAGCATGACGACCAAACTCTGAAAAACATAAGTCAGACAGTGCCAAAAATTGACCTCCCCCCTCCCCCTGTAATGTCACCCAAGGGTCAGCTCCAGTGTATTAACGGGAGTTCTAGTTTATTACCTAACACTAGCTGATGTATCTAGATCCTGACCCCTATCTTTCGTTTAGAAGGAAAAAACAACGAATAAACAACGAATACAACATCAAAATTAACTCAAGAAATCAAAAGTCTAATTTCTAGCCTACTAAAGGTCAGTAAGACTTCCCCTCCCTCCCTCATTTGCCCACTTTTCCTCGCTAACTAATCCAATCGTCTCAGGCGCTGCCACATATTTCATTCGACTTAAAGTTTTTCTATGCAGCGAGAAAAAAAAAAGAGTAAAAATAAAACAAAAAACTAATTACTAAAGAATTAACTACTAAAACGGCTAAATATAAAATCTTATTACTAAATCTTATTATTAACGCTGTGTGTAACCATCACCACAGACCTAACAACTTATGGTGATAATATGAGATATCGATATAATAATAATGTTCGATATAGCAATAATATAGCCTTATCATAAACGTTTTTATTCTAAACTTGCATATGAAATAGGAGATAAAAAATTCTTTCCGTCTTTTCCAGGCCGTGCGATGCCGAGGCTCCTGCAGGGGACGCCCGCCAGTGACTGCCCCGCCGGGCCCGTAGCGACCTGAGAGGCTGGACCTCCTGCACATTGTACTAAAATAAAAGCTCATGACGGGAAACTGAAACATTTCTTCATTGTATTTATCGATCTTGAGTTCTTATTCTCATTGCTCAGTTCTCTAGAATTCCCATGGAGTTAGTTAACCTAGCTCGACCTTATCTTAACTAGTGTCACAGAGCTAGCTTGTCCCCTGCTAACTGTAAGACAGGGTCGTGTACACCCAATCTCATCTAATGGCACTTATTTTAATTGTAATGTCCCCCGTCCTGCAATGACCGTTTGGCCGGTCACCAAATCTGTAGCAATCTTAACGAAGTTAGACACTTATTGCCCCGATCAAGACTCTGCACTCCCCATACTTTGTTTACTCTGTGATTCGGTTAATTTAAGCGTCAGGGAAAGTACAGGAATAGTCCGGTTTCGCAGGATGTGCATCAAACTTCATACAGCCCCCCACCCCACTTAAAATAGCGAGTCCAATTGTAGCTAATTCTTGCAACAGCCAGATATATCTAGCGGATTACTGAGAGCTAGGTTCATCCATCGGTCATCAGTACCTCTCTAAAGCGATAAGTCTCACCAACAATATGTTTTCACCAGTTTCCCCCCTCCCCCATTGATTTCCTAATCCCTTTCATGCCTACTCATACAGACGTGTATGAGCGCGACTTCCATATCAACAATAAAAAAAAAAAAACCTAGAAACCAAAAAGAAACACTCTACAAGATTAAAGGGCATTAGCACGCACAAGTTCAGAGATAAGAGATATCACTCTAGTCAATATAATTTTTTCTCTAATTGTCATATACAGAGTACCTTCGCTACCCTCTTTAGTACGACTCATTTATATTTTATGAGAAATAAATCCATCTGCTGATCCTGTTACATTACTGCAATTTAAATCCTTTCCAATTTTTTAAAGAGAATCTCGCAAAGTGGACAGCAAGATGGTATCACGAGTAAGATATCCAAACCCTATATCAAATATTCGAACTTTCAAACAAAAATTACCACGTACACCTATACATATTCAGTGCCCAATTAGAGAAACAGTTTAAAAAACCAGATCATTTTAAATATTAGACCTATTTTAAAACAAAATGGCCCTTATAAAATCATTAAAACAAATGGCACCTTCTCGCTCAGACTGTCACAGTTCTTACATGGTCTCTGCTGGTTGTAATCGAGTGACTAAATGATTTTTATTTTGCGGGACTTTGCCAGCAACTCACAGTCCTCGACTACGTCTTTCAGGGCAAAAGTACTGTCTCCTCTATTCTTTACCTCTTCGTTCCAGTCCTCAACGACCCACTCTGACAACCACGTGGGTTCTGGAGTTGTCTCGTAAGTCCAGCAGTCGCGGCAAACCTCTTTATCCTCTCCACATTCACAAAACAAGACCTTTCCAGGTGTGGGAGTACTGCCATTCCCCACCTGCACATTGTTCGCTCTCCGCCGTCCGCGCTGGGCGACTGACTTCCTTAAAACGGGCTTTCTCTCAGCTTCTATTCTTGCTTGATGAGCGGCCGACATAGCTATTGCGATCATTCTCCACACTGGATTATAGTGTATATAGCTGTTCCCATTAGTCGCCATTTTCTTTGAGTGGATTGTAATAGTAATTGATGCCTATTCAGTTCAATTATTGTATAATTATATCCTCAACTTGCTTGTGTGACTTCTCTATACCTTCTATCAATAAAATTAGTACTAATAATGCTTATCGGCCGTATCACTTCTACAGGTTTTATTTATTATCTCCCTTGTACCTTTACCAGTTCATAGACAGTTCAGACCCTCTAATCCGCCGACCCTTGATCACAGATCAGACCAGCAGACAATCCCAAGGCACCACCCAGCATTATATCAGTCTGAATGGACCTTATAAAAATCAGGTATCACTGCACAGAGTTCATGCACCGGTCAAACGCTTCGATCGAGCACCAACGATTACACCTGCTGTTACGCTCCCACTTATAAAATTACTCCTCCCCGCCCCTCCCCACTTCGACCCTGCCCCAATCTATTTCAATCAGCCATCTATATCGATTGTATGTTTGATTGCTAGCACTCTGAACTTGCAACTAGGTTGACCCATGGTTGACCCCTGTCCCTCCCCCTGTAATTACATCCTATGTGAACAAAACACCTCCTGTGTGAACTCTCCAGCCGAATATACACTCCAGCCGAATATATACATAACTGCTTATAATTTTAGCACTACTTCCGAACCCTGACCAAGCTTCTGCAATGTCAATTAAAAGGATTTGCAGCCGTAGCACATTCCTGTCTTGCTCCTATCTTTAACATCCATAAATCATATTACAAACTAAATTAATTATAAGATCTGGATTGCAATATGCACCTCAGCCCAACAATAGAAACACCTGGGCGAAAGGAATAAAAAAATATATGATAGTGCCTTCAAAAGAGACAAGAGGCGAGAGTACATAAAAGGAAAATATTCGTTCACTAACTCCTAATTCCGTTCAGAGCAAGTTCACCTGTGTCTGCCTGCTAGATTCCCCTCAAACCCATACATACAGCACAATGTGTTACTCTCATATTCCCCATTTCTTTTTACTGAAAATATACGCTAGTCTCTCCTTCCTCCCATCCCTCCAACGCTGGTAATTCCCCTACTTCCCAAGGGTCTCCCTTCAGCTCCTCCTCGCCGTCTATACCCATGGTTATACATGAGTCATCGCGTGTTTCCCCGTCACCGCCCGCTCGCGCCTCTATAGTGTGTTCCACACCGCTAGATATAGGTCTATCGTTTCTAGAACCTACAGTGCGAGTCAAGTGTTTTGGTGCGTTTGTTTCTTGGGATATGGCACTGTCCTCTGGCTCCTTCACTTCTAGCTGCCAATCTCCCTTGTCCTCGGTATCTTGACTGGGAGTCTCTAAATTGGCGTAATTGGTAATTGGCACTAGATTAGGTGGCAGCAACCTCTCTATGAATTCCCCCTCATATCCCACTGTCACTGGTTTTAAGTGCATTACATGGATGGGTCTCGGAAGACTTTTGCCAGTTTCTATGTTTCTCACTTTTACCGTGTATGGGCTGGGATTTGCTGTCACCATGAATGGCCCCGTGAATTTTGGCTGCAGCTTGATAGCTGTCCCTGCTTGAAGCAATCGCTGAATGCGAACGTATACGAGAGAACCAGGCTCGAACGAATGACTTTTCGTTCCCTTATCATATCTCGCCTTCATACGTTGTTTCGACTCCTCCAGCTTTTTCTGTGCCATTTCACCGTAAAATTCCTGGTTTTGCAAAATGTCCGCTAAATGCTCGAGCACCGGCTTAATGTCCCCTTCGTATTCACGTAGGACCCGATCGCTCGGCAATTTGGGTAGGCGGCCATAGACCAGTAGAAAGGGACAGAAACCAAGCGACTGTGCGTCTGATGCGTTAACTGCGAACACAATTGGTGCTACATATCGATCCCAATCCTTCTGTGTCGATGCATCTGTGAACGCCCTCAGCGCCTGTACAAGTGTCGAATTCCATCTTTCGACCTGCCCGTTTGTCGTGGGCTTGTAAACAGACGAGAAGATCTGTCGCATCCCCATGGTTTTGCAAAACCCGGAGAACAATTTTGAATTAAAAGAGCTGCCGTTATCGGAATAAATCTCGGCTGGTACTCCCATAACCGCTATCACATTTCGGAAAAATTCTTCAATAAGTGTTGAGGACTTTATGTTGTCCGTGGGCCAAGCCACGCAGAACCTACTATACACATCCACACACACATGAATGTATTTATTGTGGTTAGTGGTCTCTGGCAAAGGTCCCAATGTATCGATCATAACTGCTGACCACGGCCCTGGGGCCGGCTGCCTGGCAGTCATTGGTAGCCTGATCGGATGCTTATTTGGTTTATTCGACAGACACTTGTCGCAAGTGCCGATGTATTGCGTAACGTCTCGAGACATAGTCGTCCAGTAGTACCGCGGCGCCAATACGCTCATTACCTTACCGGCCCCCAAGTGTGCACCCAATGGAGAGTCGTGTATCTGTTCGAGTAACTTGCGTACCATTGCCTCAGGCACCACCAGTTGCGCTCTAACCCCGATTTCATCCCTGCGTGTACGTGGCGGGATGCGATAGAGAACGTCGCTCGATATAAGGAAGCAATCGTGGTGCAATAGCACCTTCCGTGCCTCCATGTTTCCGCGTGGAAGCTCCTCCTTAGTGATGTATTTGGTCATAGCCACACAGAAGCCATCAACTTTCTGTGCACGCAGGAACTGCACTTGTGTACCCAGCGTTCCATAGTACCCTTCTATTTTGCGATAGAAGTCTATCTGTGGTGGGTCAATAGAGGCCGCTCTAACCCCTTTACGCGCCCGTTCCTTTCTATATTTTCCTTTAATCGACGCTACCCCCGTACGCCGGCGCACTCTGCGCTGCTCTAAGGGCGGTTCTAATTCCGGCTCCTTTCGGCCTTCATCCGCCGTTTCGGCCAGACGGGCGGACCTTCTTGGTCCTTGCTCTTCTGCGCCGTCCCTATCGTCGTCGCTTGACGCATTATCACTATCTGAGTGGTCGACAGGTTCAGTCACTTCCTCCACTACGGTTTTCAATAGTGTCTTCTTCTCGCGCTTAGCCGCGATTTCCTTCGTCCACTCGCGCATTTTCTCGGTGGGCTTTCGCACTCGGCGAGACTCCATGACAGCCACATATTCGTCTGTAGCGCCCGTATCGCGCTCTATAGGCTGTCCTTCGTCCACTCGTATGTTGTACGGGTTTATAGGTGTACCTTCCACGCGCTCCGTCTCGACAACGGCTTCTTGATCAGCGCTTTTCGCGTCCCTGCGCTTGTTTCGCAGCTTCCCGTTCTTCAATATTGACGGCCGTCGGTACTTACGGATGGGTGCCATTTGAACCAAGTCTCCAGCTCCGAAGTACCTAATAAAGTTCACCTCGCGAAAGCGAACCTTACGGTCGACGTTGCTGGTTGGATCCAACTTCTCTCCCCTACCCTCCGGATACGGCCTTCGACTCAAAACATCGGGCACGAGGTTAAGGCTCCCCTTGATGTGTTTTATCTGGAAATCGAAGTTCCCGAACCAATCAAGCCATCTGGCCATCCGTCCTGTCAAGTCTTGCTTCGAGTTTATCGCAAGCAACGCGGCATGATCCGTGTACACCTCGAAGGTCGTGCCTAGCACGTAATGTTTAAATTTTTCTACTGCAAATCGAATTGCTAGGAGTTCCCGATCCGTAGCTGAATAGTCTCGTTCGGTGGCGTTCATGCTCCTTCCTGCGAAGGCCACTGGTCGATGGAACCCGCTCCCGTCGTCTTGCGTCAGGCAACCACCTAATCCTACGCGGGAGGCATCTGTCCATATTGTGAACGGTTTGTCGTAGTCTGGGTATTGCAATAATGCATCCTCGCAGAGCGCCCTCTTGACGCTTCTGAAGGCAGTTTCCTGCTCCTCTCCCCACGCAATCTCCCCTCGTCCCTTCTTCGGGCCCTTGGTTAAGATGTATAGCGGGTGCATCTTGTCCGAGAAGTTCGGGATGAACGCTCTGTAGTAATTCGCCAGACCGTTGAACGCTCTTAGTTCCTTTACCGTTTTCGGAGTTGGGTATGACCGGATAGATTCGACCTTGTCGGGATCTGGCATGAGCCCATCCTTGGTGATCACAAACCCTAGAAATTGTATTACTCTGTAGCCGAATGCGCATTTCTCCGCCTTGAATCGCATATTCGCTTTTTGAAACGCTGCTAGCACTGCTCGCACGTCTGCCATATGGTCGTCCCATGTACTGGACGCAATTATAATATCGTCGCAATAGGGTAGAGCGTTTGGTATGTGCTTCAGCACTCCCTCGACCACAGCGTGAAATGCTTTTGGCGCAGTTTTCAGCCCCATCGGGATTACCCTATATTGAAAAACGCCCCTAGGGGTTGAGAAGGCGCTAATGTGCCTATCGGACTCCCGTAACGACACCTGGTAAAATCCAGAGGCGGCGTCTAATTTGCTGAAATAGCGGCCTTTGAGTCGACCAACATTTTCCAACGTTTCGTCGGCTCTCGGAAAGACGCGGGCCTGGTCCTTTATCTGGGAATTCACCCAGCGATAGTCGATCACGAGCCTGTGCTCCTGCTTCCCGTCGAGCCCCAAACGCGACTTCTCCACAAGAAAACACGGCGACGCGAATTCCGATTCGCCGCTCGCGGGTTCGATGACTCTCAGGTCTATCTGTT
This sequence comes from Sthenelais limicola, assembly GCA_942159475.1. Lineage (NCBI taxonomy): Eukaryota > Metazoa > Annelida > Polychaeta > Phyllodocida > Sigalionidae > Sthenelais > Sthenelais limicola. The sequence continues at coordinate 62,854,728 of OW804095.1, read as the reverse complement.
CGTCCAGGAGTTTATCCATTACCGCCATCATTTGCGGATTGAGTCGGTACGGATTCTTGTTAATAGGCACGTAGCCTTCCTTCAGCTCGATCTTGTGCGTATACACGTCGGTCTGGACGATCGGCTTATCCTTTGATGCGAACGTTCCCTCGTATTCCGCTATCAACGTGCTCATCGAGGATTTCTGGTCCTCTGTTAAGTCGGACCCTAATGTATAGGACCCCTTTTTCCCTTTTCCCCCTTCTTCTCCCATAACGTCCCCCCCCATGTTCCCCGTGCAAGTTGAAACCTGTGCTCCCTGATGGGTCCCCCCTTCTCCCGAGAAATCTATTGGCACAAGATCATCCTCATCACACACTGTATATACCGCTATGACATAGTCCTTATGTAGGGTCAAAGGCATCCTACCCGCGTTAAAGACTGTAACTGGTATGATGTTGGTGCCCGGCAAAGGCCTGACCGCCGCGCCCTTAACCGCAAATGAGACTGGCTGTGGTCGTTTTAGATTGTTTAACGTCCCTATCGTGGCCGACATATCCTCCGGATAGGTGACCACGGCGGAGCACGTAAACTCGCTATTCGCCGGTACTACCTTAGTGTCTGCTAACCTTACCGCATGTACTCTTGGTTCTGAGCCAAAGGTCAGTGATGCCCGTTCCTTACGTAAGAAGTCCACCCCGAGGATAGCTGGAATAGACAACCCAGGTACGATTAAAAACCAACAAATACAAGACAAATGTTCAAGAGAAAAACTGACCCTGGCTTTATAGTTCGCCATATGTTTGGCCCCGTCAGCGGTGAAAACCCGAGTCCTGACATTGACAACACAGTGCACCGTCGCTTCCATTGTTCGTAGCTTTTGGTATAGCTGCTCGCTAAGACAGCTCACAGAGGCTCCGGTGTCAATCAAAAATGGTACCCTCAGACCCCCCATACCCCCCATCACATTGCAATTTGTGTGCAAAAAGATGTTTCCCGGATTATCCCCGGATGACAGTGTTAATTTGACGGAAGACATGTCTATTTCAGTCCCAGTTGGCTCAATGGCCAGCACAGTCTCCTGGGCTGTTCGTTTGTCGTCCGCCAATTTACGCCTCGCCGCTTTCTGGTATTTCCTCTTCTGAAAGCGACGCTCCATGTCCGCTTCCTGAGCTGGCGTAATATCCGCGGATTCGAGTCCCAGCCAGAACGAGGGGCGTTCTGCTGGTTCGTCTAGAAAAAATTACCCTGACCCCCCTTCTGTCCCCCCTTCTGATTTCCCTGATTTCCCTGGTTTCCCTGGTTTCCCTGATTATTCTGACCCCCCTGGCCGTTTCCCCACTGCTGGTAATGGCCCCCCTGGTTCTGTCCCCTATGGTAGGACTGGTTCTGTTGCTGCTGCGGAGGCTGAGGGAAGAATTGTCCTGGCGGTGGTTGCAGAAATTGTGGTGCCGCAGGCATGCCGTAACCTGGCGGGAATTGCATCGGCACTGGCAATGGTTGCAGAGTTCCGTTGCTTGCCATGTATCCTGGCGTTGCCTGAGCAAATTGCTGAGGTAGCTCTTGGTTGGGGGAGCTTTGGTCTTGGTTCTGGTTATTCTGGTAGCCCTGGTAGCCCTGGTTATTCTGATAACTCTGGTTATTTTGGGTATTCTGGTAACCACCACGGCCTCCACCGCGTTGCGAACCCCCTCGACCCTTGCCCCTCCCGTCCCAGGATTTCTTTCCCCCTGTTGATGGAGCAAATTGCTGCACCGCATTAACGCCCTCCTCCTTCGATTCCACCTGATAACCTGCCATAGTCAGGGCAGCTATCATGGCAGTTGCATCTGGCATTAAGCGTTCGAGAGCCTTATCGCGCTGAATATCGGACATCTCGTACTTGAGCGCGATTCTGAAGGCCAACTCGCTAGTACGTGGGTTTTCCGTGAGCACTCGCTCCATCAATCCGTCCTTCAGGCCTGCCAAGAAGGCCTTAGTGCGTTCATCTTCCGTCAGAGATGTCCTCGCTAGCAGCGTGAGCATGGAGTCGGCATACTCCTTCACCGATTCCTTATCTCCCTGGCGGCGCCGGCTGTAATCTTCTTTTACTTCTCCGAATGGAAGTTCTTTGAAGTTATCCAGAAAACGCTCCTTGACGTCATCGTACACCGGACGTCCTCGATTAGGTGCAGTGAGCTGCTTATAGAAGCTCCTCGCCGAGCCTTCGAGGCGGGCGCTCAGCCCCTGGAGCCAAAAGACTCGCTTTATGTTTAGGGCTGTTGCCCACGCCTCATATTCGGAGAAAAACTCCTCCACCGATCTCAGCGCCGTTGATTCGGAGAATTTGTCCGGCGGTTCCACGAAAAAACGCATGGCCGCGTTTCCTGACTCCCGCTCCATATTAACGGTTCCCCTGGGAGCGCCTTCCGGTGCGTCAAGACCCCTTGTGCTTGTTGTAAACTGGAAGGGCAAGCGAATTTCTGGCGTCGCCTTTCCACTCGACTCGGAGCCCAGCCTGCTCTCTATGCAAGTCACCTCCGGACACCGGCCACGCCCGCAGCTCTCGTGTGTGCAGTGTCTTTGCCTCAGGAGGACGAGCCTTCGCTCTATATCCTCCTGATCTTGGCGGTACCTGTCCTTAGCCAAGCAGAACTCCTTGTCTTTTTTGGCTAGTGCCTCCGCTTGAATCCTCAACTCCTGCTCCAGGGCTGCCGCCCTGCGCTCATGCCCGCTCCTCTCTTCCAAGAGCTCCTGGTCCCTCTTGACGGACTCCTCTACGAGTTCCCGCTTCAGATGACTGATGTGCGCCCCTCTGTCTGCGTCGCTCTCCTTCAGCGTGCGCTTTGTGTCGCGCAGCTCTTGCGCAATTACGTCAATGCGGTCTTCGTAATCGCGCTGACGCTGGCGCTCTGCATCTAATGTGCGATCCAACTCTTGCTTTAACCGTCGGTTTTCTTGAACTAAAATAGCGGCTTGGTGATAGGTGGGCTGTGCATGTCCTACAAACTCATGTGCGCAATTGTCCCATTCATCCCAAGGTCCCGTAGTATCTGGTGCAAAACCCCCTGCTTGTCCCATTCCCATAGCCCCCAAATATGTACTACTTACCCCCCCTCCTATTTCTATTAATGGTGCATTAGGTTTTGCTGCACTGGGCTTAACCCTATGGTCCACAGATTCCCCATATGCAGGTGGAGCACTTCCTTTAATTCGAGAGTCAATATTAGATACAGATGCAGTGCTTTTTGCTGAACTGTTAGTATTAGAGTTAGTGTTATCAGCAAACACACCCACCTTTTTTGCCTTTGTCATGCTGGAAACAACTCCTCCTATCCTTGCCGCTATTTTGTCCATTTGCTGTGAAAAACTCCCAGTCCTGGGGATGTTTCTCTTCCCTTTGAAGAGCCTCTGAGTACTGACAATAAACTCAGCAGTAGTGTTGAGTATACTTCTGTTGGTGTCTGTGAGATTTAACACAGAATCCAGAGAATCCCCCTCACTCTCAGACATCCAGAAATACAATCCAAACCCAATCCGGATTCTTCCACCAATGATACAATGCGTCCACTAGACTGTAGATATGCATGTATATACTTTTAAGATCGATATTGGGTGAATGTATACTAGAAGTCCTTTGGTGTATATGTGAGTGGATATCTCTAAGTTGGTCTATGTATGATCCTCTAATATAAGTACAGTAAAGAAGGACACAACAGTTTCAATTCCATAAAGGTTCTGTCTTTTAATATCTCTAGCTCATATATATATCATATCAAATTATCAATATTCATGCGTACAGGTGAAGAGGTGGGGTCTGGCTTACAATCTATATTCCTAAATATGCATGGTCCCTCCCCCCTTATGTATCTATTACTCCCACTGACCTGATATGACTTATCTCTGGACTATAGGTCTGAATACTGTGTAATGGATAATTCCACTCCATCACACTATGTGAAATATAATAAATTAATATATTATATAATCGATGATTACGTATAAATAAATGCTGGCGTAGCCGATGATATAATTTTTTATCGGCCTTCGTTTACGCAGTCATGAGCAAACTCAATTTTCTAGGAAAAAATTGACTTTGCATAGACAGATCTGAAAAACACATCATGTCCTATGTTCCTGTGTCCTAATTGTAGGTTATAATGAACAGGAATTTCTTAAAAGAATATAAGCCGCATGCCTCAAACGTTGTGTGTAGGCCCTATTCAGAGCATATATATAGGCAAAGGAACTGCACAAAGACAGAGGAAGCTTTGCGCTCACTAAGCACTAGGCTACAATTAAGCGTGAAACTGTCTACATCTTGTGTGATCCTAATTATTCGATATTTTCTCATCAATAGCGATACGCTACACCAACATCCAAGAGAGCTCCTATATTTGATCTAAACTACATTTTAGGATTAGTATATAGACCTACGTCATGAAGGAAACCGTCTGGTTTACCTTGTAGAAAGGGAAATGTTTGCTAAGCCACACGGTGTCTCTAGATAATGGTTTTACTAAAGTTGGATGTGCGAGGATGTAACTTAGAGTTAGACAGTCTATAGGGCCAAACTCTTAGATCAGATAAGAATGGTATGTGAGTGACTTCGCTAATCTGTTTCCCGGCCTAGGTGTCGGCGTTTTAATGGGATTATAATGACATTTTGCGGTTTTAATGGGATAATAATGGCACTTTGCGGTTTGAGGCGAGTGGCTTCCCCTTCGTTTGAAGGGACTCTCTTAACTTTGGGTCTAGAGTGTAGATCACTTAGTCAGTGTAGTCTTGTAGTGAGGCAGGGCAACTTAATGGAATTTAAAACTATTCCAACAACCATTGTTCTGGTGCTACTCAAAGACTGGCAATAGGGCCTAACTGTCACAATGTGACCTAAAATGAATAACTACCGGTATTTTGTTTGTAGGCCTAGTATTGTAGGCCTACCTGATAATAGACATAATTATATCTGGCCGGGGGAGGGGGACATGGGCACCTGCATGCCCTTATTCTAGACAGATTATGGGGAATACTACCGGCACATCATCTTTTTTTGTAACTTTCAACCTATTACAAATATTATCAAAATAAATATGCAAGATAGCCCAAATTCACTCAAGAGGAGTGCAAAGAAATGTGGAAACAGATTTTTTTTAACAATAGGCCTACAGATAGACCTTATTACCGCGGCTTAGGCCTACTTAAAAATTAGCTCACATGCATCTGAAAGAAAGGGTCCAGTGACGAGTACAGTGCCCATCTATGTATAGGCTATTACCCCAAAGGCTATAGATTACGGAATATAGTCAAAAAAAAAGAAATGTCTATGGCATAATACTGAAAAGGTCAAATGTAAATGAATAAAAAAAAGTCAGGATTTATCCGAATTAATCCAACCTGTTTTGTAATTTTGGGTCTTTAATGATAGTCAAATGTTTATCATTATCTCAATCTTTTCTGCAATTTACAATACTAAGATAAATATACATTTTAAACATAAATGGTGACCCTGTATAATGTCTTAGGTCATAGATTCTAAGCTTTTGTAGGCCTAAGCTTAGGATTGAGCCCTAATTATGGGAAATTTCCTAGATCACTTTTATGTGGTTTTGTATAATTATATTCAATTTGTATTCAGTATGCATGTACCATACAATACTGAGAAGGTCAAGACCATCTACAATTAAGTATTCCTGGTCGACCATAAACCACCTAGTGCAATAAAACCGAAGTTTGGCCTTAAGGGGTAAATTAATTAGTAAACTGTTTTCAAAAACAAAAACGTCAAAAAACATTACAATTATATTAAAGCATTATTCATATGAATAGAGGGGGAGGGGGGCATTGAAGGAATTATATGCCTATATGATGTTAATTTTTCCATAAATTATTTTTCAAAGATATTACATATTTCTGATTTGGTCATACTTTTTAGCGTTGCGGAGATGCCAAAGACAATGGGAATGAATAAATATTAACTAATTTAGACAATTGTCACAGAAATATATCATGAGTTAAGAGATGTTGGATGTACAATGTAAACACTAAAAACAGCTGGCAACATTATCATTTTCATTGAGACAGACCTTCAGTACTATAGCAAGAACAGCATAGTATCGTGTATGAGGGGGACTATATTCTCTGAGTATGGCCGAAAACAACGAGGCCGTAGGCCGAGTTGTTTTTCGGCCATACGAGGAGAATATAGGCCTACGAAGACGCGATACTGTGCTATTCTTGCTTTTATTCCATGATTCTTAACTTAAAACAACTTTATTTGCTTTAATTTCATCAAACTGTGTTGTCTGCATAGTTTCGAACGGTCGTGACGTCACAGTACAATACAGGGAATTTATATTGCCCACCTTGTGAGCGGCAAATATATCGATTATATTGTACGCTCACGGCCAAATCATGGAATAATGTACTGATCTTAGGACCATGTAAATTTGGGGCTTTTGATGACCCTCAATGATATCAACACTATTTTGTTGTTTGGGAGAAACATGATTATAATTTATCACACCTTGAACCCTGTCAGATTAAATAATATGAGTGCACAAAAGTAACATTATGGTCGATTCTCATGAAATGGTTCCAAAATTGAAAATGTCATTTTTTACTAGTTTTTTCAAAGAATCTTTCCTCTTTGCTCATGCCTCCTAATTAATGTTTCTATGCTATCTGACTATATTCTGAACAAATGCGTATCCACTTTACCATAACTACGATGAATATTCAGGAAATTATAGCGCCATTAAATATGCTGAAAATAACCATTCAGGCCAATATATTGAATATACATCCTGAAAATTAATTAAGATTATATGGAAATGTCTGTTTATTCATTCATATGTGCCAACATGCTCATGTAGCATAACACATTATGCACTGAAATTTCATATTAAATTCATAAAGGAGGACAGAAATTTAAAGCTATATTGCCATCACTGTCCGTGACGCCAACAATATGAAGTGGTTTAACACAAAACCATGCAAAAAATGATTTCTGTATGCTTAAAGAAAGATACACATGGGTGTATTGAAACAGGAAGAAACAAATCGATCAATCTTTTTAATTATTCTAAAGATCTGTTTCCAAAATGGGAAAGTTTTTTGTCCATCACGATCCATGACGGCCCCCGTCACCGTCCATGACTGTACTCTCTTCATTGATTTTCATAATTGATTTTCTTTAAATACAAATCTATCTGTTTAAATCTATAGGATATAGTGTTATTAATTTTAGCGGGTGCATTAGTCACTTAGTGGTTAATTGATTGATGTATCTGGTATAACTGTCTGTCAATAAGGTAGGCCTATATAATAGTGATCGAGATGGTGGCAGAAATATGAACAAAATATAGTGAATGCTTGTAATTTTAAAACCTTTACAAAGTTCTGATTTTAAACTTTTATGCTTAAAGTTGTTTTTAAATCGTACCGTAATGAAAATATATCCACATGTTGTTTTCATCAAATTTTGACTTATATTGTAGTTTGACTTTAACATTCTTTTTGCTTAATATGATATAATGTGCATCCTATAGGAATGCATTTTTGGACCATGTTAATATTTGTATTATTATTGTAGTTGTGTTAACAATTGAAGTTTGTATTCAAAACTTGCTAAGCTCTCTATCCCCTTAGTATTTGGTTATGTGGATAAATGTAAACATGTGTAAAGGGACAATTAATGGTATAACTGTGTAGTATTGTAGGGTACCGTACCAAAGGTCAAACTTATAACTTGTCGCCCCCGCCCCCCAACATTCAAATTAGCTTCCGACGCCCCTGTATTTAGTCCTATTTAGTAGGCCTTAAATGAAAATGGAAATTTTGACCTACTATCAATTAAGCTGTGAAAGAAAACTAATTAAAATAGGGGTAGCCTACCTACCGTAGTCACGTTGATTGGGAATAGCTCAATAAATTAATTGATCGAATTTGGGACTTTAGTTTGACTCTATACCCCTACTTAAACGACCACGTACGATAAACCATAACATAGCCTACATAAACATGCTAGGCTAGATTTGTGGGCACTAACAAGCTGCCACTTGCCTCACTTGGCTCCTCCAGCCTCTAGTGGCGCCACCTATCAGTTATCTTAGTAAACAGGACCAGCAACAATGGCGGACACCGACACAATTATCGCAGCCATAAAGGCTACACAAGAGCTGAGAGCCAGTGTTGCTCATGTATTTGAACGCCTTAGTGAAGGAATGAGAGAGTCGTCTAATCCCGCAGGCAAAGAAAAAGCTTTCTTAGCTGAATTACAACAGAATCTACTCGTAGTGAATCGTGATCTAGGGTAAGCTTCCTATTATCGCTCACCGGCTAGCAGGTTAGCCTGTGAGTGAAAATTGCTGCCTTGAATTTTATTTGCTGGTTTTATTTCAACCCAAAACGTGCTAACATCCTATCTGTATAATAGATATCAGCCATAGATAGACTACTCCTCCAAGTGACGCTCATTTTACCGACCGCCTGCCATCCTAGCGTACATAATCGTGCTGTGGTAAAAAGTATTGTTTCTGTTTCAGGGAAATAGAGAAATGTGGGACAATTCTGTCTGGAACGAATGTCCCCTTATCTCTTGGAAACAGCAGCATTCTTACCTTGGACCCAATTCTCGATAAGACACCCCTATTTGGGCAGGTTCTACAAGCTTACAAATGGTCTTCGAAGGTACCGTAGCACAATTGTTTTCAAACTCTTCTCGTAAATTATGGACACTCCTCAGACCTCACGTCTAGTGTTGCATGTTGTATACTTTGATTGGACACCAGACCTATAGGCCCCGGGACCAATAGGCCCTGGGACCTATGGGCCCAGCTCTGGACTTATAGGCCCCAAGGCCCGCTCGCGTTGGACTTATAGGCCCCGGGATTTATAGGCCCAGAAGAATACTAAACCATACCAAAAATAACCCTAAACCTAACCCTAAATTGGTTGTCCAAAGTCAGTAAAGGTAGCAGTGGACTGTCCCTAGTAAAAACTGACTAATAAAATAATTATTTGACTAAAAAAAATATATCACTAAGTTTTGAAGCGGGGCCTATAAGTCCAAAACCCCTGTAACGGTCTGGGCCTATAAGTCCCGAGCTGGGCCCGCTGGGCCCATACGTCCAAATGGCTGGGGCCCATACGTCCAATGCGCGGGGCCCATACGTCTGGGCCCATAAGTCCCGGGGCCTATACGTCCGCACCCCATTTGATTAATTTAACGAATAACGTAGGCTACGTTAATACTAGGAATTTTGTATTTCTACATAACATAACTAACTCCCTAGTATTTCCAAATAGGCTATTTCGTAATATCCATATAAAATGTATAAGTATTCTATTTATCATGATGATGTTTTTTTATTCCTTTCAGCTTCATGACCATTCAAGTATTGCACATGCACTTCTCCATCAAAATAATCCTAATAACATCAAGCGTCCACAGTCATCGTCAGCCTTAGCTAATAAGCGCATGAGGAAAGGGCACATTAGTAGTCATGCTGTCCTCTCACAGTAAGTTGTAACATAATTAATTTTCCGTTTGTAATATATATCTAACGTGTTCTACTGGCAGCTAGATTTCCAACTTATGTTATACCGTACCCACTTGGCAAATATCGTCTCGAATCTATTGTTAAAATATATTCCATATCGGTGATAATAGAAAAGATAGGAGTTAATCAAGAGCGCGGTAATATGATTCATTGAAGTGCGGTGACTTATTGTTTCGTCAATGAATGTAACTTAGTTTTTGTATCAGATATTTTCATGCTTAAACACTGAATTCATGCTTCCGATTATAAACCGTTGCGTTTATTTAAAGAAGTCATTAAAGCGTTTGTCAGTTGTTGAGGCTTTAGCCAAACGTTTAAACCTCTCCATTTATTACGTCTTGAGATGAATGGAAACTAATCTTCACCTCGATTGTGCAATGGGCCTGACCTAAACGATACCAATTTTGAATTACAGGACTGTCGATAATCTCATTGTCAAATTAGACAACCTTTTCCCGGATATGACAATCTCTCCCACTAGACCTCTTGGAAGCCCTGCTGTTCTGCAAGTAAGTAGCACTACGGTACCTTTTTACTCACAATGTGCGTTAAGTACTTGTGAGTATCTATAGCGTAATTTTTATAGTTTAGTCTGCAGGGATTTTGTTCAGTAGCTGTGTACATTGCACTGTACCATGATTTTAGTGGGTTGCAGAACTGTGTGATTGGATGATGTATGAATGTATTGTATGAATGCATTGTATGAATTTGATTGGCAACCGTGGGTAATGTTGCAGGCCTGAACATTTGAACTGAGTATGTAGTGTGGTTTGTATGGATGAGATTGAAACTGTAAAAGTTTTGAGTTTTGTGTACATGCATATTCATTGTTGTTAGAGTTAAGTAAATGTTTCTATTCAAGTTTAATGTAGCACTGCTTAGCACATTGTGAGTGTCAATAGGAAGTAGTCCATTCCAGGTGCAACTTGTTTAGGCTAATTTTCTAGTACTCTACACAGTTTTCTGACCAAAATCAGTTTTAAGTGTGCATCAATGACTCTTGTTCAATTGCTTCCAGATCACACTGGGTCGTATTCTGAAGGCAGTGGTTGTTCTTCGAGGTTTAATTATTGAATGGGTGACTGTGAGGAGTTATGGTGAACCATTCCACACAGAGAACGGCAAGGTGAGTCTAATGAAATAGGACGGATATATTTATACTTGCGATCGTTTTATTGTGTATGACTAAAAGATTCCCTCCCACACATTTTAACATCCATTTCTTCATACTTGAGATTGGAACTGTTTCGATGAAAAAATCTATAGTTATGTGATTTTCTCAAATACTCTAAAATCATCACATGGATTTGATTACTTCTTGATTGACACACGATCCATTGAATACAAATTCAAAAAGTGTCCTTTCTGGCTTGTATTTAAAGAAACTGATGTATGGCAGGTTTTGTTTTTTAAAAAATAGAGTTCTATTTCCGTTGCAAGTCTTTCAATTTATTTCCATTTTTTCCCCTCGTTAATAAGCTACCTTTATTGCGAACCACAACTTAATTAATCTATTCAGTGACCTATTTTTATCTTCCTATCCAATGACTAGTCTCAGGAATCACTTCGGACGTAGCGACTGCTTTATAAAACCTTTTCATTACTTGTTAAAAAGAAAAGAACTGTAATATTCTAAGTAAGTCTATATAGTAGAAATACCACATTTGTTTGAAGATAAGATAAGATACCTTGGAACAAGATAAGATATATCTTACAAGTCGGGCAGTATACTTCCAGGCCTATCCATAACCATCCTATTATGTGATAAGATTATGAAAAGAATCAAATGACCATCGGAATGTACCACTTGATAGATGTTGACTAAATCGGACCATAACAAGACAAAATAGGGAATACTTCTATAAAATTCTGTTCTTTTTTGGAGAAGGACCTGAGGGTATTAACTCGAGGTATGAACTGATTGTTTTGGGTTTTTATCTTTTAGCTTGACATTTGGTCGAAATCTCGATACGCTGTGTTTCAAAAGGTTAGTATGATGCTCTTCTTGTCTGATGTACGAAGGAAACTGTCTATTTTAAACTCCCTTCTATATATGTAAATTTATTTTCTTTGAGACACTATTTTTGTTTTAATTTACTCAAATTTCCCATCGTCCTTACTGAATAAATGAAATAGTGAACAATGCATAAACTTGTCTTATGAAACAATAATGGCATCATTTTCATTTCTGCAGGTGACTGATCACACAAGTGCTGCTATGCTTCATTTCTATGCACCTCAAATTCCAGATATCGCAGTACGCTCATTCCTAGTAAGTATATTTGTATTTATTTTAGCTTAATAGTTGATTAGGTTTCTTTACTTTTAAAAAATAAATTTGTGGAACGTTAGTGGAACGGATTTATCGTATTACTAATGTTTTTGGTACTGCAATTCGTGGTGTAGCATGATGCCGTTCCTCCTCTAATAAGAGCGCAGTTTGTAATGCAGCTGCATTTCAAAATAAAGTAAAATTCAATAAAGATTACACAGACAATTGTATAATATGCTCTCACATACATTTCATTTAATTTGAACCTTGATGATTCTAGGTTTATGACACCACTCAAATAATTATTTATCATAAAGAACCATAAATACAAGCCACTGATTTTAATCCGGGTGTATTGCATCTGTCTGGAAGTGTTATACCAGTAACGTAGAATCAAACTGCGATCAATTGATGTTATAAACAATTGAACGAATCCTACCCGATATGGGGTTGTCCAAAATGCAAAGATGACGTATAGGGCTTTATTTTGGATTTTCTGAATTCAATCATAAGGATTTTTAGCAGCACAGTAGCAGTACAAAAGAATGATAACATATTATGGTAATGATGTACATTAAACTTCATTAACATTAATTCATGAGTAGCTATATTAATAATTAATACAACAAATTTATTTCCTATCTGACGAAGTTGATATCAGGTGTAACTTGTTTTACATTTTCTTGTATCCTGTGATGAGATAATCATAAAAGATTTTGTGGGCCCATTTTACATCCCACAAATTTTCCGACCAAATATTGCAATAAGATGTATAGATTTATTACAGATTTAGATGATTTTGAAATTCGTATTGCTTTATGTTATTAATATCACCCAGTTTGAATCGGCTCTATATTGCATATTATTCTTCCAGACATGGTTTCACAGTTATAATGGTCTCTTCACGACACCTTGCAACAAATGCGGGAAGTATTTACAAGACAACTTACCTCCAACGTGGCGGGATTTGCGGACCCTTGGTCCTTATCATGAACACTGTCGACCTTGATTGGGAGCGCCCAATGTATATAATGTACAGTTCATATTATTTAAGTGATCCTTTAGGGTGGTCTCCACTGGCTGCGGTAAGCCTCGCGATGGTGCTATGATGGTGAGAAGTGGTGAGGCCTGCATGGCCAGTGATCCATGTAGGCAGGACCTCGTCATTCCTCTCCACCTACAGAACCAGCACAAACCATCGCAAGGCTTACCGCAGAGCTTACCGCAGAGCTTACCGCAGCCAGTGGAGACCACCCTTTACCCTGCTATTTGGTACTAAAGACAGACAAAGGACTGCCATTCTATAGAGATCTTTTTATATATTCTTACTTGGTTATTTTTTCAAGGAAATAAAGTTATCAAATACCAGAAAAGCTGGACACATTGTTCAAAATCAGAATGCTGAAATGTGTAGATGTAGCGAGTTTGTATTCCATGAAGATAATAAAGGAAGGCATGTATCTATGTTTCATCTTATCAGTTCTTTATACACGATGTACATTTCTACAAGCATATTATAATAATTCATATTATGAAAATAATCTGGAGTGAACTCTCCCTTTAAAAAGACAACGGCTAATACAAATATAAACTATAAACGACACTGAATGTAAAATATCCTAGAAATATATTCTATATATCATTATACATAATCATAGTATTGATAGAATACCACATTTACAATACTACAATCACTTTAGTTTACACATCTTAACTATAGATAACAGTATTACATATATCACAGCTTTCAACATGAATTCTCAGTTTTACACAAGTCTCTACTCCTTTGGAGTAGAGATATAGCGGATGACCATACATTGCGATTCTGACTATTTGGCACAGAAATCGTTGTGGACTAGATATGAAGTATACTAATTAAAGAAGGAGTTGACAGATTCGTGTGTACACACTCATGATAAGAGCTAGTTATATTTTGATATATATGCATGTGTTATATATGCACAACGAGATCACTAGATCATGTGCGAAGGCTTAAGGCCAAGATTGCCTTCCCCTTTTTCTATATATCAATATTTTCTTCGTTAAATTAGATTATGATGGACCATTTTTATAAAATATAATATTCGCATATTACAAAGGATTCTCCATGGAATCAAACGTTTTAGAAAATCTGGCCTTCCGCAACCCATTGCGGACTATACTATGTTTGATTAAGTTTTTAATTTGAGTCTTAGGAATGAACAATTATCATATTTTCGAAAGTCAATTATCACAGGTATTTCCTTGCTCGATGGAGTGTGCCTTCGATTTAAGTAATCCAGATGAACATCCTTAGCGAACCTTTAAGCTCTAATTGTCCCGCTCTCTCCCTGGAAATGTGTCAGCTTATCGACTTTGTCAGATACTATTGTTGATTCAATATACTTATTTGTTTCGGTGTCCTTCCTTTCCCTGCGCCCTCTACGCAACTCTCTCCTTGCCTGTCTTCTCTTTTCCTTTTCTTCCGTGCGTTCCATTTTCTCTTGTTCCCTTATCTCCCTTTCTCTCCTCTCCTTCTCCAACCTCTCTTTGTCTAGTCTCTGCCTTTGCTCTTTCTCCTTTTTCTGCTTTTTGTGCAGTTTCCTTGCATGTCTCTCTTCGTCAGCAGTTGGAGGCTTCACAGCAGTTGTAACCACACTTTTATAAAGCTGGTCATATGAGTAGAAGGAATCCTGTCTCACGGTAGCCACTGCATCCACTGTAGGGCAATCATAATAAATACATTTTAATAATCATTAATTGTTCTTCAATAATTGGATCATAATTCATTCATAAGTTACGTTCAGTTATAAATAGTTAATCTAGACCATCTTAAAGGTAAATACAAGCGTTCAATGAAAAAGAAGGAATCCTGGAATTGTGCTTAAACCTTGACTCGAGAAAGAACATGGCTGGGTGAAACCAAAAAGCCAATAAAACCATATGTTGCCGGATAAGTTTTTATTTCAGGAACCACTGAACTGTACTGCCATTCGCTATAGGAGTCTATGGGAAAATGGGTATTTTCTCACCATATCAGACAATTCAATCATGCATTTTCCTTTAAAATCTCTGTATGAATAGCTGACATATTACGTTATTCGCAGATATAATAAAAACAGGGTGTTGCCGGATTCAGAAAAAAGTTATTCAGTGGAATGTGTATCCTAATGAGTTAAAAAACAGTTACATGTGTTATTTTCACAGCTGAATAATATTTTTTCAAGTATGTTTACATCCTGTTTTTTTTAATTTGTGGCGACAAAACAGTGTGTCAGCTATGTATGGAGAGATTTACAAGAAAAGAAATCGCATTCATCTGTATAAAATCTTGTAAAAACTGAGAAAATATGCCTTTCCTTCAGTGGTTCATAAAATAAAAAGGATATGATAACATCTTGTTTTTTCCTTTTTGTATTCACCCAACCATGTTCTTTCTCAAGACAAAGTTTGATAAACATATTGTTAATCCTTTTTTCATGCATTATTTTCATGAATTCCCACCCTGCTGACGACGCTCGTATTCACCTTTAAAGCTTTCATGGTTTTAACAATTTAGATTTAACCTATAGTCACATGAAAAGGCAAGGAACCAATGCTTTAACGTTAATCGAAGTGAAATGTTGAGGATGCATTTGTTAGGTGTTAACTATGCTGAATGAGTATTTGTACAAAAGACGTACCTCTGTTGGTTATTGGAACTTCATATTCTATTATCTCTCTCTTATACTTCTCCGGTTGTTGGGAATCAATTGCAGCTAAGAGTTAAGATATAAGTAATCAAATGTAATTCATATTTACGTGCCCGGTATATCTCAAATTTACGTGCCCGTGGTATATCTCAATGTGTGATAATCCTTATAATTCTATTGCCACCATGTATGCAGTGTCAATGTTGTACTTTGAGGGATTAGCCATAGATTTTTGTTAGATCTCATAATTACTTGAAGTTTGAAAATAACGTTATACCAGGTTAAATATATTTTTTATATTTTCGTTAGATATTCCCTTCTAAATGCTTAATTCTAGGTTTACGATGGCACTGTACAAATGGGTTACTTTTGGTCTAAACGAGATGGCGATAGCAAGAGCTTGATAACTAACGCCTTATTGTGCTGTATTAATGCTAAAATAGTATTTGGCCCCTTCTCACGAGTTGGGCCCACCCCCTCTTTTGCACTTCAAAGTATGGGAAGAGCTTCGTATCTAGATGTTCTTTATAAAACTGTCTATTGTAAAAATTGTCCATTGTAAGGACCACATCACGCTCTATCTTGCCATATGGTTTTGCATACGTTATGTCGATATTTTGTGAGTTGCTGTCAAGAAAACGCTTCATTTTTAATCATTTTCACTCAAATTTCATACTGGTAATGTAGTTTACAGGAGTAAAATTAAAGAGACTGATAAACTGGTGCAAATGTGTGTGTTGACTTTAAGTGACCACAGTTTATACATAAATCTAATGCAAATTCTACACTGAAAATAGCCAATTTATTTTTTTTCCACCATTTTTAGTATGGCAAAAATGAAATTGTCTTTACGTCGGCAAATTTGTGGTGTCACTGAAAAAAATAATCTATTTGTATGGTAAATAGCCATATGTAAACAATGTCTGAACTACTCTTTCAGAACTATGAGGAAAAGCTCTTTCCTAAATACTGCCGCTGTAACATACAGGGTCCATAAGTCTGCACCAGAACTATAAATATAACATGCCCATAAACCTGAACCCTGACTGATTTCTACTTTTACAGTAAGATAGTATTTTAAAACTGAAATATGGCAAAAATCAATTGTCTTTACGTAGCCAACTAAGATTACTTGTCATTTTTCCATGAATATTTTGGAACTAATGGTAAGTATTCCAAAGTAATTCTGAACCATCTATAGCCAACAACTACTAAAATATCATATAGATGTCATGAGTGGTCTGTGAGATAATGGTGATAATGATATGGCTATGTAAAGACAAACCTATTTTGTCTTTATGTTGCCATGCCATTATCACTAGCTACATCCATTGCCACTGATTGTTGGTGGTGCCTGGGTGTTTATTTACAATATGACTGCATGCATACCCAAGGCAAAATAATAGGGGAGCTGTTAGGCCTAACGGTTAGCTCACAATCTCATATTTAAATGAGGTGAGCTGTTAACATTAGGGCGTGGCTTAGGACTGGCAGAGAAGGCATGGGGACCCTACAAGATATGGAGCTGTGAGCTAACGGTTATCTCACCACTTGAGCTGTGAGCTAACGGTTAGCTAACGGTTAGCTCACCATTTGAGTGGTTAAGGAGCTGTTAGGCCAAGCAGTGAGCTATAACGGTTGGCTCACCAAGTGGTGAGCTAACGGTTAGCTCTCAGCTCCTCAAGCCTGCTGCTATCTTCTTGGTAGAGCTGTGAGCTAATGGTGAGCTAACAGCTCCTCCTCAATGCTGCTGCCTTCTTAGTAGAGCTGCGAGCTAAGTTTATCGAGTTGCTAACTGAATGACAGTTGAACTTGGCTCCAAGGATGTGCACAGATTTCTGTGATGTCATCAGGTTCTGTGTAATTCCCAACAACTCCAAGTGGTTAGCAAGCTGTGAGTTGGGGAGAGTGGGAAGTCCTCTATCTCCAAGGAGTTAGCAAGCTGTTAGGACAAGGTTAGCAAGCTGTTAAGATTTGTGATAATTAGACTTAACCATTCCCTAACATCTCAATCTCAAGCAAGCTGCTAAGGAGGTTTCTGTTGAGCTGTTAGCGTTTTGCTAACTATTAGCTAATAGTTAGCTAACCATTAGCTAACAGTTAGCCAACATTTAGCCAACAGTTAGAATTCTTTTTGACTTGAGTGGCACACTGGATGTTAGGGTCAGCTAAAAAAATAAGTTGACTGAATATTCTGATCAATGTTTTTCAAATATTACTAAATAACATTAACAAAAATCAAACAATACTTGTGTCATGACAAACTGTTATCTCAGGGTCATAATATCATTCTGTATACAATGCATGATGTCAATAGTTATAAGTTCCTGGAATTGGGGGTACATCAGGTTGTTTATGTATTCTTGTGTGTGTAAACTCAAACTAGCATTAAAACGTCAAGACAAAGTTCCTTTCAACCATGGCCATGACTCAGACACTACAAAAACAAATAGTACAAGGGCCCCAATCACACAGGTATAGATAGGCCGGGGGTAGACCAATATGAAAAGTAACATTCCAACATTTCACACAGAGGTGGCCAACATGGCCTGGACCCTTTCCATACTTATACATAAAGTATAGAATAAGAAACTTGATAATTAAAAAACTCCTTCCCCTACCCCTGCACTCATCCTGTAACACTGTGCCCATCCTGTAACACTGTACCCATCCTGTACCCAACCTGTGACACTGTACCAATCTTGTATCAGTGCACCCAAACTGTATCACTGTACATGTTCTGTAAAATACCTGTAACACTGTACCCAACATGTAATTGTACTAGTCCGGTAGTGGCAAGTTTCATCAAAAGACAAGTTCAAAATTAATTAGATTTTGTCTTTAAATAGCCGTTTGTCTTTACATAGCCACACTATAGCTATTGCTCTATGATAATATTGAAAGAAAATAGGTCCAAATAATGCTTTTAATCAATAATTCAAAACTAGACAAAAACTTAAGAAAGAATATTAGATGTGCATGATATACTTCTCTAAAAGTTAATGATGGGATAGGTTGTTTCCACTCATATGAATCACAGGATGTTACTGCTAGGAAGGAAGAGAAAGACACTAACAAATTATTTTCATAGTGCATATGTACAGCCAGGGACAGTGGGACTAAAATTCTATTTCAAACTAAGCTTTGCTGACTTAGAATTGAAAAATGCCCTTATGGCGACGTAAAGACAAAAATAAGCAGTATTTTATTTGATAAAGACTCCCATAGGAAGAAAATTTCATCCAGGATGTAGCAACATTCAGGAATGATCTCTCGTGACGCATAGTTTATAATGAAAAACTAAGAAATATCCCTAGTGCATTCGGAAAAAATGGCCCACTCTTAAGGCGGGCTCTAATCGGGTGGGCCCAACTCGTGAGAAATGGTCATTTCGATGGTTTTCACCTTATGAGATATATATAATACATATAAATGATAAATGTATTTACTTGTACTGGTGGCAGGTGTGTAGGATTCACCGTGGAAAGGACGATATAAAATCTCATCTGATTTGACGTCATTTGGATAAACGCTTTGCCTGTTATAGAGTAACAAAGTAATATATCTATACTTACATAGAAGACAACGTGTAACACAGTCAATTTTATACATGCTATATGCACGTCTTAAACAATTTATTATCAGAATTTGGATAAAATATTGTGCTTTTTTGTGAGAGAAATTGTGTCCTTTATATAGACATAGATCCCATATTCAATTCAAAGCGATGTGTTGTCTAGCACACTAAACAAACGCAGACAACACCCATAAGTAATTAAAGTTTAAAACAGGTTATAAGAATCGATGGTCTTGTTAGTTGGCATACTTACGCATTCGACTTCTGATACCAACAGCAAATGACTATTAGAATGATGACCAAAAGTAGGAACAAACATCCTGCCACGATAGCGACTGAAATAGGTGTACATTCATTTTCATTCATTTCATCAAACAATGTCCAAGAATAGTTCGGTCCTTAAGGAGATCGAAATGCCTATGCTTCAGTAAAGGCGAAAAGATTATAACCCCATTTTTTTTATTCATTAGAGGTCATTATTATTAAATTTATTCAAGTCGGCTAAGCTATAACCGCCATAGAATTGGCATATATATATGCGCCCTGTGGCGAGGTTCGTTTGATAACAGATCTCTGCCTGAAGGCGAACAACGAAAGAATATATTATATACTAGTATATATATATATATGGGCGATAATTGTCTTTCTACCTATCACAAATATATTGGAATCTGTCCCAGCTGTTGAAGCTCCGGTATCCGGATCAGAGGCATTGAACTTAATTGTTGTAACTTGCGTGGTCACCGTGGAAGCGATTGTGGTCGACTCTACTTCAGTTGTCTTGGCTGCAAAAGGGTAATTCTTAGTGTTGTCATGCTGGTATAACCTTATTCATTGTCAACAGATTATTATTTTATCTATGCTCACTATTCCCACTATCGCCATTTATAATTTTACATATCTGTGCGGGAGTTTAGTAGGATAGGGGCGTGTGCCCTGCCCACTATGAGGACTAAACCATACAGGTAACTGATCATATTATCTCTTTTTCGACACGGAATCTAACTTTGATTTTAATCTTTGTATAACTATATAAAATTTTATAGGTTTTACATTAGGTATTTCCAGAAAGTGCGAACTGAAGTATTTGTTTATGACTGTGGGCAATTGGCACCTGGCTCACAAAAAGTCTTTGATACCCGTAAAATTTCATTAAATTCAACTAACACTGAAGACAAAAGAGTAAATGCATAGACTAGCACCGAGTTCTCCCTCCCCCCCCCCCCCGTCCTTTCTCAATGGGCACATCAGGCTGGATCCTAGCTGTCTCTCCTCCAGTGGGGTAATATAGTATTTTTTATGAAAGATTTGTTTTTTATAGATTGCGTTTTAAAAACTATAACAATCCGAGACTTCCACAAGTCCAGTAAATGCACTGTACAGCACGAAACCGTACTGCACCAAACAGTTGCTTCTGTTAAATTAACGTGTTCCTACAAATGGTGTTTATATTAGAAAGCGAAAGGCGCGGGATAGTCGAGATGGGTTGTTGGTGCAGGGTGATCATCAAATGCCTTTTATTGCTCTTGACCTTATAGCTAATTCTAGGGAATAGTTACTTGAAAAGTGTTTACTGAATTTGAAGTTCATGTACATTAAAACAATGTTAATTCCATGATATTATCCGTTCAATATAAAACATTGCTTAAAAACTTTACAATTCTTATGTAAACCTAGTTAATAGTGGAAATAATTGAAGGTGTTATTATACTTTTACCAGAATAACTTTGCCAAATATATCTATAATATAATATATGTAATGAGATTACAACCAATAGCTGTTTTACTAAACTATAACAAGATGTATGCGAATCCCCAGAAAAGAATATTTTAAACTTAACTATTGTGGTAAGGTCACAAAAACGTAGCATGCATCATTAGTTCTGCGGGAAAACATTGATACAATTATAATGAAAAAGTTAGTGTTAAGGCAATTGAACGAACAAAACACAATTTAGCTGACCCAGACAATGTCTACCTCCTAGGGACATGAATTTCTTAAAGATAACTTGGAATACATATTAGAGTTATAGATAATGAAAAAGTGTTAGATCGACACGAATAAAGAACAGCATATGTCATGTTTCGGACAGGCACTATTTCAATTGAAGTAATTTTACCTAAGAGTTGCGATGAGGATGTCTGATTTCCTGAAAATCACCAATCTTGTATCTTAAACTTCAAAATAGAGTTAATCACCCTTAGCATATAAGCGTGCGAGATGTTAGGATCATATTGACCTTTGCCTCAGATTTTAGTGAGTAAAGCAGAGCCCAGCACCTCAATACTATAGGATACACGGCATATATGTTCGTGTGAAGAAGCAGAGAACATATGAAGAGACTATCTATTTCAAACAATCAGGCGGAGTGAAACTGCTAGAGGTGCAAACTAAAAATAAAAGATTTTTCCTAAACCATTACTTTCAGTTGTAGCGGTTTCTGTTGTAGATTCAATTGGTTTGTTACTCTGGTCTGTAAGAAATATTTCAGTGAGTCCACATGTATATACAATCATTTGCAGACTTTTAACCAGAAATCACAACGCAAGCAAATTGATTGTCCAAAGTTTGCCCGATGATTGCTAGGTAATGAAATTAAAAATGACACAAACTAAGGAATGGAAATTATCCCTATGTGGGATAGGAAAAGAATTATAACTATAGCAATAAGGTAAATCATAGAGTAGTAATGAAGGAGAAAATGTTTAGAATTCATTGTTGTAGTCAACATTATACAGCTCTAGGCAAAACTGGAATACTTCGTACTAATGACCGTAGCCAAATTTGAAGTTTTAGTTTGATCCGTTGTAGTAGGGAGTGTGCTAGTAGAAACAGTAGTTGTGATAGGTCCATACTTTTGAACTTCATTACCGAAATCCAGAGCAAGCATAACAGGATAAAACCACAATAGATATATAAATGAACAATGTAAATCCCAATATTACAAAACATAATACTAGATACATTTGAATTAATTGATTATGCTTCTTTCATTTATGGTCGGCATAGTATTAATTGATTATTGGAGCTTATTATTGGAATAGTATATCAATTATTTTCAAACATTTAGTCATATCAACTTACCTATGAAGCAGACATAAGGCAGTTGCTGACTGCAATCATATTCATTCCATCCATATACCTTTTGTGGATTTGACTCGACTATCATGCAAGATTGAGTGTTGGAATTTGGCTCAGACGACAGCCAAGATGTGTAGATGAATTCATGCCCTAGAAGTATGAGAAGAAAACAAGATTTTGTATTTGTTCCACATTCCACCAATCAGATCAACATAGCATTACTGAAATAATGTATAAATGACAAATAAATTAGGGCAGTTTGGAATAGAACATATTATAATAAAATGTCAATAGTTATTTTAAAAACGTACGACGTCTTTAGAAGAATGTACATACTTTTACTTAGGACAACAATTATAGGGAATATTCCCCTGACTCACCATCTTGCCATTTCCACAGACGCCCAACTAGACCCATCCAATATGGCGCTCTAGCATTGATGGTATTGACAAGAACATTCTTGAGTTCTGTAAAAGTAGCTGCAGAATCTATTGTCAGTAGATCTCCTAATCTTGTCTTACAGCTTTCCCTTGCCTTGTACCAGGAAACTGATAAGGCGTTCTCAACAAAAATACACCGTGAATTCACTTTGTAGAAATTCAATAGCGGTGATACACAAAAGCTTGAAGCTGAAAGGAAAATACGTTTTATTTAGAAGACATATATATATAATCATCTGATTGCATGGGCCAAAGAATTACTCTCAGTACGTCTGGGAGGCAAACACCAGTTTGAGTGTTTTACTTGTGCAGTCATTTTAACATTTTCTTCCGGAGGTCATCTGATATAGGTCATAAATATCCGGATATTTTCTTGATGACAGGAGATGGTAAACAAGGCAAACATACTTCAGGTTATACGGTATGTCCAGTATCACAATAGAGCACCAAATAAATGTTTAAGTTGATATTTGATATTTACTAAGACGGCAATACGTCATCATAATAGAGCATAAACATTCACGTGACTAACTATTAATTATAGACATAAAATTACTTACGCACGTCACAGATGAAATTCAGTTGCTCATAACATACTTTGTCTCCCATCTTCCACATCTGATTGTTGCCTATTACTTCAAGCTCCAGGTGTCCACAGGGCTGATAATCTCTGAAATTTGAGGGCTGGTCGAATCCCCAGTCAACAAAGGCGCCTGTATAAAATGAAGATGGTAAATAATTTTGAAACAGTTTCCATTTTTCTTCAAAGATACCCAAATTATCGATCATCGAAATAATTCTCTCGATATAACTAACTATCCGTGTAGTGGTATACATTCCAATAATTGCGCAATGACGATTGTTTGCCAGTGTCACCTTTCCCCATGTTTATTTTAATGGAAATAGAGGATAAAACATATTATATGAACGAGCAATTTCATGGTCATCTCACCTCCGATTTTGTACACTATATTCTTGTTTGTTCCTCCACAATAGGTTGACGGATCACCGCCACAAAATAGGCTGCATCCAGAGGTGGCACCATAAACACCGTATGAATTGGCACAACTGCATTTGTTTCCTCCCTGAATTAATTATATCATACTGATGTAGCCATGTTGCCATTTTCTCAAGATTTTTTACTGAACTAATTTTAGAGGTATGAACAATCATAGTATCTAGTTCGAGGATGAAGATATACTATTATACAATACTGTACGAATGAATATTCACAGTGAAAACAATTCAAAAACTCACTTGCAATGCATAGTATTTGGTGGATAGTCCGGAACATTGTGCGGAACAATTAGCGATCGTTAGCTTAGGATTGATAACCGTTCCAAAAAATTCGGGATAAGCGGGATTCTCAGAGAAGCATCCTTGATTGTCCACTTCAGCTAAACCTGCATCCAGAATTTTAAGTTATTTATTAACAAATATCATGTATAAATCTATATATTATCGAGGCCTAGAAAATACGATATGATGATGAGCTTTTCCAATACAGTGGTGTTCCATCTAATATTCATTAAAAAAGAATAATATAGATGAATTGACAAAAGAATTACCGTCGAGCCATCTCCAGACTGGATAGCTTTTCCCTCCAAAATTGGGACTTTCCTCATATCCACCGGCCCAGATTTTATCAAGTTTTGCCTGATCAGCGAGGGAAGTTTTCGCCTTGACCGCATCTTTTATCATTTGAAGAACTATTTCATAGGACTCCTCGTCGGGCATTGATGCCAGGTGACCATATCCAGGATAGCCCAAGGAATTAGCCAATAGGACACAGTCTGCTTCTGCCGATTCCCAATTCCTGTATGTCTCCTTTAGAATGTAACAACCCGTTGGTGTTCTTTTTCCATTGGGACATGGTAGTGCTGTAAAAAAAAGATGATATGTTTATAGATGATTTTGTCTGCATCCCTTTTTGGGGTTCAGTGGTGAATTATGAAATGTTAGGAGTTAGGAGGCCTCACCAATATATTAAAAAACCGTAATTTGTTTATGTTCTCATACTGAAGGCAATTAGGTCATCATTGACCACTGACAATTGAATGTAGAAGTATTGATGGAAATGGTGATTACAGCATAGAGTAAGGGCTGAAGTCGATCGTACCCTAAGGTTACAGGTTTTATTCTGCCAAATAATATTAAGCAAAATAAATTGCCGGCCCACATCATCACTCCATTCCAAATACCATTCCGACAATCAAAATATATATAGCATATTAAATAAGTAGTATGTAAAATATTGCCCACATCATCATTCCATTCTGACAATCAAAATATCCTTATCCCACCCCTGATAGAATAAGAGGAATCTCACCAGTTGAAGCTGTGGAAGAAAACGTTTGAGAGCCCAAGCAGAAGGTACTGGCCACTTGTTGGATTATTCGAAAGCTGTCAAATGCGCTGAAATCTGGCAGTGTCCAATATGTCAGATTTTGCCACCTCGGCGCAGAGGAAATGTCTCTCACCTCATTCACATCAATAGAGTTGGTGATACCAACCACATACGTTTTTATCCCTGCAGCTTCCGCTATCCTTGCTGCCGGAATGGTTTCGTCGGGATCTCTAGTTGATTTACCGTCAGTGATGACGATCGCAACATTAGCGACGTCAGTTCTGTCTTCTGCTGTAGAAAATACTTCTTTGCTCATCACTTTGATGCCCCCGGACGTATTTGTATTCTCTGCTTTGATCTGAAGATTTAGAACTGCCTGTCTTAACGCCGCTTTACTGGTGTATTTCGTAAGACCGAACTCTTTTTTGCCTTCATTTCCGAATTGAACAAAGGCAACCCGGTCCTTATTGACTCCTATTGTCAAATAGTCTATAGTATCAGCGATGAAGTTAAGAACTGCTTTCCAATTTGCACAGTTCCATTCTGGTTCATTCTGGCAAATACTGCCACTACCATCAACAACGAAAGTTAAGTCTATGCTATTCTTAGCGCAGGCTGAAAATAAGACATGGATATAATAATATGAATAAGTTGAAATATTTGATAATATGAAAGAGAAAAGTTCTGAGAAAGAGAAAAGTAAACCCTTTCTTTTATTATAGGGTTGAATTAAGATGCTTACTTTGTCATGTCGAACTATTATTGCACCTCATCTATTTCCAATCAATTATACTTATTATTCCAATATAAATAATGTGTTTATAATTTCTAATCGTTCTATCCATTATGAAACAATCACGCCAACAGTAATCCTACACCAATACAATCAATAGATAGCAATATTTGTTTTCGATATATATGAAAAGTACTAGATAATATTAAATTGTATGACTCCTTGAAATTATATCTAAATTTAAGTGTGTGGGTTTAGTTTTTGTATTAGATATGCTTACCGCCTGTACAGCTCAAGCATTCTGTAAGTAGATACGATCATTTAATGTACATTGCCCACACATAATACAAACCAATGAATAATGTCGGGATTTCATTTGTAACAAACTCTGCTTATAGATGAGCTATAGAAAAGTTGAACAACTGCCTGTTAAACAATTAGGCCACAGTATTCTATGCCTCATGACATGCTAGAACGGATTCTATAATTGTATGATATCCTCTGACTTGTAACATTAGTGAATATTAACATCGAATAGTGTGAAACAAAAATATCATCTAAATTAGTTACTTCTGGTATTACTCGCTGAATACCGACTGTTTTACTATAGATTCTAAGTTTCATAAAAGTGTGTATCCCTGAATCGACCTACATGGGTAGGATTATCAATGCAAACCTAGCAATCATATA
The DNA here is from genome assembly GCA_942159475.1 of Sthenelais limicola. Lineage (NCBI taxonomy): Eukaryota > Metazoa > Annelida > Polychaeta > Phyllodocida > Sigalionidae > Sthenelais > Sthenelais limicola. Next base: position 62,828,398 of record OW804095.1, on the reverse strand, counting down.
TAAAACTAATGGATTTTCAACACTCATGGCTATATTCATCAATTTCAGGCAATAATTTGACATGCATATAATTATCGATTCATACTACAAGAACTCAATGGTTTCTAGGGGATTACGTAATTCCGTTAGCCCTGGGGTAGAAATCAATGGGCGACAACCAATCTAGTGAACAGAATATACATGTACACATAACATATCTTACCTGCTTGTGCCAGATAGAATATAGTTGGAAATAGCACCAAATACGAGAAAATCCTAATAGAGTCCATGTTTTTGTTATGTTATGCTAGGTCGCATGTCCTTCCTGAAAGTAATTTAGCCGCATGGCATCGAATCTCTTCCCGAATTATTTCTGCTATTGTTTTGTAAACGTTCTGGTGGACGTCATGCTGCCCACTGGAAGGCTGAGTTCACACATGTTCTGGCTGGATTTTCGCCTGACTGGTGAAACTCAAAAGCCGGTTCCTTGGTCTCTTGGATTTATGCTGTGTTTCCTGTTCTTGACTCAACTTGTAACTCGAGTCGCGCCAGAAAGCGTTATTTGCACTTTTATTTAGCTTGTTCAGTGATAACACCCTGACTCATTTTTGTTGTGAATGAATCTGTTCAAGCGTGGTTATGTCAAATAAAGAACTACATTACATTTCAGGATAACGTTCTCACCATTACCTAACAGAAGAAAGTTGGAAAGTGTTTCAAGTTTTACTCCATTGATATCACAACGGGGAACTAGATCTAGCTTCTTGAATGATCATCTTGGTTTATTCCGATTTGTGTTTTAATTGATTTTTTTTATATGTTGTTGGGAACGGTGTATCTGATAAATCCCAATGATTTTCGAAACGTGTTTCAATCATTGGGGGAAAAAATACTGTAAAAGTGTACCTTTCAGACGTTTATGCGAAAATTATTTCTAAATATTTTCTTTTATATCTGGTCAATTAATCTATTAACATGAACATAATACTCATCATGTGGGAAAAGATCAATCCAAGTACTACAGTGATAGTACAGCGAGATATTTGCATTGAAGGGCGCAGTTTTATTTGAGTGGACGCTGCTATTAATTTGTTTGTCTGCTGGTTTTGGACACCTTTTTCCAGTAGCCCCACTGCTAGTAGGTGCCACACCGATGGAAAACACACCCATCAATCCCCGTAAACATTGACATTAATCTTGTAATTATAGGTTAAGGTTCGAAGTTAGCATTTATGATCTGGACTGGACTGAACCTCCCTCCTCCTGAACAAGGGGTATGTCTTGGCAACACGGTCTACTGCGCTGCCCCCGTATTATGCCCACTTGCCTATATGCATGCAGTGTATACCCAAGCTATGTATCTCGCACTTTGAATTTCATTGTGAAACAAAGATCCGCTTATGAGAGGTCTTATTTTCATATCCTACCATTTATACACACTGGTAATACTTACTGAGCATGGAGTAGGCTAATTAAGCTACTGTCAATCGATTGTTATTGTTAAGATGGTTTTTATAATACTGTTTAAGAACTCCTTTTGTTCATATGAAAGGCATTGTTTAGTTGAACTGCAATGCTATGAAAAGCATAGCTATTTGGACTGCAATACTATGGCTGAATGTATCCAAGTATGCCCGGGACGTGACACCTTGTTTATGCTCTTTATATATTTAGATTGAAAATATTTGTTGAGAGTTGGACCTAGAACCTGTGACGCGCTCTGAGGCAGGTGTAATATAGCTACACATAGTTATAGGATCGTTGTCGTATCGTAGTGGCCATCGACATCAGGTTTTTTGTTTTCTGGAGCCTCTACTCCCAGTTTATTCAATAAACATCATACATAATCCAATGTCACTCATAGTTATACCTATGATACAATACAGGAATAGCAAATAATGTTAACAAGACTTGAAGGTTACAACCATTAACATAATAGTCATTCTTAGCAACTCTCCTAATTATGTATATATTGAGCAAAAAAATAAAAATGTGAGACCCTTGTTTTCTTTGTTTAACAAGTGAAAATAATCTCAATCACAAGTGAAAATGAAAAATAAAAATATTCAAGCCTTAACCTAATATAGACCTAGTGGTAACATAATTATACCTAACTAGCAAATACCCGTGCTACACACGGGATTTGCTAGTGGGACAGTGGGGCCCACATCCTCATCTCTCCTTGTTCCCTCTCCCACTATCTTTCTCTTTCAAGTTGTCTCTATAACTTAGTATCTTCATACCACAAATGGAACCCTGTTTAGATGGTTTTTTGGTCACTCTTCAGTGTTGTGCTGTTGTTGTGTTGCCTGTCCCTGTCCCTGTCCCTGTCCCTGTCCCTGTCTCAATCCGTCTCCCACTCCCTCTCCCATTCCCTCTTTCATTGTGAGGTAATTAGTGGGCGGGTAAATTTCTGTGTGGGTGGGCCTTGTCCTTGTCTCTGTCCTGTTCCCTCTCCCACTCATTCTTCCTCTCTCCTTCCCTCTCTCTCTCCCATTCCCTCTCCCGCTCCCTCTTTCATTTTCAGGTAATTTAAATTAGTGGGCAGATAAATTTCTGTGTGGGTGAGTAAATCTCTGATTTCACCCGCCAACATAGCAGGCAACGAAAAAAAAGTTAATTTCACACAGAAGACTGATGACTTAGCCAAAGAAAGAGAAAGAGGGAGAGACAGACAGACAGACACAGACAGAGAGACACAGACAGAAAAAAAGAGGAGGTCTGAACTGTGAAACCCTTGACACACTTTAGCTGCCACTCTCCTGTATCTAGGGGCAACAAACTTCGGCACAACAGTGGTCCTTGTATACCACCTCCCCTGCCTCTGCCCCTTCCCTGTATCTAGGGTGCACTGACCTATATGGGGCACCAATAGGGATTTGTTTTCAGGCAGCGCTGGGGCCCCAGGATAGGGGTGCTTGATGTAAACCCATAGTGAAGCAACAATGTGCGCGTCCATGACGCCATGCTTTGGGTGACCCAGAAACCTGGTGTAGGGGCACTGATAGGTTTGTTTTCAGGCAGCACTGGGGGCCCTGGATGGGGGTGGTCAATGTAAACCCATTTTTAACCCCTTTCCAACCCTAATTTGTTCATGAAACATAGTGGAATGGCTCGGCACCATTTTTGGCAATGTGTATGTGAAATATAATGGAGATCTGGCCAGTGGTTTCAGAGAAGATAGCGGTTTAAGGCTCGAAACGCTTATTTTATTAATATAGAGATGGCACAATGGAGGTTTGTAATCGATCTCAACGTTGGGTCAAATCGCGCAACACCCCAAAGGGGTGGAGTGTGATATGACCCAACGTTGAGATCGATTACAAACCAAACAGAGTGCTATTAGGTATTCATTACATACTAAATCAACAAGAGAACTCGATTTTAATATCATTTTACCTTACTTTCCATCAATCTTGTGGATATTCGGTTCAAATAGTACGTACTATTTGACTTTTCAAATAGCACCCCTGAAATCACATACATATGTAATAAAGTAAGAAACAGTATAAACGAAATACCTTACGAAGCGCAAATACACGTCTTAGAATAATCAACAATGAAATCCAGAATCGTAGGTAACAGAAGCTAATGCCTACTTGATGAAAAGTTAAATAAATGAAAATGTGTTTGAAAATCTGAGAAATTACGTATCTATAGTTAATAGTATTTTACTAGTTATACTCTGTCTGTAGAATTTTGGATAATATGGGTGCTGCTGGTGTATTGCTGTATTGAGCTTCTGCTAAAGATTTTAATTCTTGCTTAGGTCTATATAGTTTCGCGTTAACTTTTGTTATCCATCTCTAAATCTACTTCAATGTCAGGTATAATTCGGAAAAGTTGATCCGGGCCTGTACAAAAAAATTATCCTGAATAAAATATTAAACAAACGTATACATGCAATAATAAAGAATAACGATAATCTAAGAAGCCTTATCACGTTTTGTTGTTTGCAAGGCTCCCTCTGAGTGAAGTCAACGGTGCTTTGTCTTTTTTAAAAAAAAAATCTTTTATTCGCAATAAACGTTTTGTTATTGGAAATGTAGGATACTCATTCATGTTTAGAGGGAGGCAACTATCGCCGAAAGCGGTACGAGCACCCAAGCTGCTGGGCAATTAGAGCCTGAGTTTATTGTCCGAGCTGGCCCTCTATGCCTGACGGGAATCCTGTCGAGGCCGGAGGCCGAGACAGGTTCCCGAAGGCATAGAGGGCCAGCGAGGACAATAAACGAAGGCTCTAATGGCTTTAGTCCCCGTTGGTTGGGCTGTTTACCGGAAGTTCTCTAGGCATAGAGGGCCAGCGGGACCGTGTAGTGACCACTGGCCCTCTATGCGTCTATAACGGGCCAGCTCAGACCAACCAACGGGGACTAATTGTACTGAGAAAGCTTATATAGTTTTATTTTTTCATGGGCGCCGCCGTCTTGGAGGCTGCTTTCTCAGAGGTCCGCGCTGACAGCTCCCCAAGAACGTTGGTGCTGCCTGTATAAGAAAACCTGTATAAGAAAACCCAACTCTGCATCATACCACCAGCATTTCAGTCGCAAATACATGTACACATCGCGGGAAATTAATGCTGCCGCTAATAATTAAGTAATAAAAAAACGCAATTTCCGTTAAGATTAAGAATACATCACAATAAATAAAACAAATTGGAGTAAATCCAAATTCCTTTCCACAAATGTGTAGTTTTGTCAATATTGGTTGTGGAACAAGGGAGATGTGAGGCAAAGTAATGTCAGTAAATTGTGACAATTGAGGTGAGCTGGAAACATAAGAGGAGTGTGTGGGTCGACAAAAAATAAGGCAGAAGGCCATTTTCTTTCAGAAGAACTGCATAGAATTGTAGTAAAAATGAACAATATTTCGGATCTCGTTTTAGCAGCCCTCTTTAAGTCGATTGAAATACAAAGATATGTATGAAAAAACGTCTTCGGCCGAAAAAAATTGTGATATTTAATTGTTTTGTTGCATCATCCGTGCCACCTTGTGTCTGCCGAGGGTGGCCGAATAATAGGATACTGTATGAGGTAAATTCCCTTAAATACTATGGGGATCAATTTAGATAACCTACTCATTCAGACTTTATCGCCTTATACTGCCCTGGCAATGACTGTATTACAAGACTTTAGCCATATGCCCATGCTTCAATGTCTTGGATGGCGTAGTGTTATGTCAGCATGTTAGGCTACCCATGAGAGGTGTATATAGCCCCCATCCCTTTCAGCCAACAGCCAATAGGATCATTAGCATGATTAGCTTTGCTCATGTATGACTCAATAGTATGTCAGCTAGTAGCATATATAGCCAGGCAATCGATAACACCACACAGATAACTGTTATGTTGGCATGTTGGTCTACAGATGCTATTTTTCGCATATTTCGATGTAGGTGATTGGTAATACCTACATCTCTTTTCGCATATTTTCAGGGCCATAGGGCCATAGGGCCCACCCACCCTCAGACGTTAGGCCCCACCCAGAATCGGACGCTAGGGCCCACCCAGAATCAGCTGTGGGCCCTAGCTTCTGATGAGGGAAGGGCCTTAATGTCTGAAGGTGGGTGGGCCCTATCGTCTGAACTCGCGTCTGGACTCTGGGCCCTATCGTCTGGATTCTGGGCCCTAGCGTCCGAGGTTTTGGGCCCTAGCGTCTGGACCCTAGCCTCGTTGGGCCCTATAGCGTCTGGAGTCCGAAACGGTCATACAGCCCAAGGGAGGTTAAACGAAGCCATACATAGCCTACTTCTAATGTTAAAAATGATAACTCAATAACAAAACACATGAGAAGTACAAATAATCTATCAGTGCCTATAATTATGGAATCCTTTATGTTATATTACTTGTATTGATGCTAAAATAATTACTGTAGATCTACATTATTCAGGCAGGATGAGCCAAATTCACAGAGAACCGGTAGTTGTTTTTTTATCAGTTCATCTAGTTCCTGTCATCTGTGACTTAAATCGCGGAAAAGGAAGTCAGGTTTTGTTGGACTGAAGAAAATGATTGTCTACTGTGGATTTATCGACTTCCATATATTGTATACATTTTATTGTCTTAGTAAAGGGTTAAAACGTTCATAACTCTCTCCACATACACAGACCCACTAAGTTGACCCTGGAGCTATTCTTTCACAGAGCCCAGATTAACAAATTGTATCTGGGCTGTGATCCTTAGCCAACGATATAAGACCACGAATCATGCACCAAAAGATTTATAAATCATACACTCCCAAATCAATTAATTATAAAAATCTTAATTGATGTTTTCGAAGAATAATTTTAAAACATGAATTTACTAGGGAATAACAGTGAAGCATTGCTCGTTCCCTTGGGGAAACGCAATTATATAGTCTAGATTGAACTGTTAATGCTAGTGTGTGTATGTCACCTGTCAAAATTTCAAGTTATTGGCCCTCTCGTTTAAACTGTATGTAATCGGTATAAGAAAGACAACACCATGCCTCTGTTATATTACATTTTATTTACTGTCCGTAGATAAGGACACGATGATAAAAGTGACGCATTTGATACATTACCAAACACGATATACATTTTACAACATGATGTAAATATCCTCAATCTACATTGTTATGGTTTGGGATCCCAGTAATAAGAGCAAATAATCCCATCGAAATGGTTGCATTTCCAACATATCAACCATCCAATACATATTATTTTATACTTATATCAATCAATTTAAACAGATAATCTGATACAAGTCACTAACAAATGGTTCGAAGGTTGTCAGTTCAAACATACAATTGAATTTAGAATTAACCATGCAAAACATTATATAAATAGTATAACAACTAAAATACAAAATTATATATATTACATAATGCTACAGATGCCTATAAATCCTACATTTAACGTAAAGTATTGTCACAAATTAGAGTGATGGAGGACAACAAATAAAGTGGTTCCTAGATTATTGCTCACGCAAAGAATAGGAAACATCACGAGGACAATGTGAAAGCCATTGGAAAAGAATGGGATTAATGGCGAGCCTTTGGCCGAGGAAATGTTCACATTAAGTGACAGTGTTTATGGTGATACATCATATAGAATTTATTCTATGCTTATCACATAGATTGATGATTCAGAAAGATAAATATTTGTACATTCGAATGATAACAACTGACAAAACATCGATTTCCAAATAATATATGCATGTTAATATCACAGATTTGCCTATAAGTTCCCCTTGAAATATGCACACAGTAGGCCTATTTCTAAGCATGCTTACCAAAGAACATGATAAGCTGATTTTCTCAATAAGATCACTACGTCATGCACTTATGATAATTATTACAACTCGCGACATTCTAGTAAAATGGAAACATTTTACTGTTATGATATGCCCTTTAATGGGCAATGTTTAAAACGAGATTATGTATGTACATTGTAATATGTTGTAGCGAAATGAAACAACTCTTGTCTCATGAGTCTCTTAGATAATGTTTTATGTTACATGTACGCGTTGAATGCGTCTGATGTAAACAACGGGTGTAGGAAAATGTATGTATACTCATATTTCACAAGAGAAATTAACGACTACCGTCAAGTGGAGTAAGTTCTTTGTATGCATGTTTTCCAGAGAATTGTCCTGATTCGTATTTCTTGGCTTTCTTTTTCTTTTTCTTCTTCTTCTCCAGAGTGCCTTCGTCACCTAGAGAGCCCATCCTTGAAAGTCCAGTAGCTGCTTGAATGACACACAATGATATGAAGAAAACAATACACAGTTAATCTTCAGCCCTTTGGAGGTGTTAATTATAGATACAATTCAGCGAATAACATAAATTCCGTTTACATATAGTCCAAAGTAGTCATCGGGTCCCTAACCATCTGCTGTAATTTTATAGGTAACTAGCTCAACATAACAGATAGATTGGATGCTGTTTGAGAGGATTATCTTTTGCCTCGATGTTAATGATGGAAAATGTTAAGAAAAGAGCTCACGTTTGTAAATTCCATCTTGATCATCTTGACCGTATCCCATTGCATACCCTGAAGGTCTATGGGGTTTATCTGAGAATATAGACAATAGGTTATTATTAAAGAAACCTGAAAGTGATGAAACATGGGGAATAATTGTTAAAAACCAATCTGGTAACATGGGGAATGTTAGAAGACGAAAACCAAGAGGGGGAATGGAGGACCAAAGTTCATTAACGTAGTGAGAGCAAAATAGGGACGAACTGGAAAGGCAAGAGAGGGTCGTGGGCTACTGGCTACAGTAGGCATGCAGTCACTGCCTTAAACAGGCCTGGGGCTATTCATAATTTTTATTTCTACCTTAAGTAGTGACTAAAAGAATGAATAACCTCCATCTGAAGCCTGCTGGTGCACTTTTAGTGTATATTCAATTATACATCGCCTCGGGATAATAAATCAAACAGTGCGCTATGCAACCCTCAATGTTGGACATTAATCCTCACTAAGTACATGTAGTCCCCAACCAGAGACACAATATAGTGAGCTTTGGTTCACCCTTAAATTCCCCATGAGAGGTTGGAATAGCGGAGGCATATAAAGGAGTGCACATGTGTGTGTGTTGGGGGGGGGGGGGGGGGGATGAGGGTCATTAGCATGAAAGGAAAGGAAGCTTCAATTCTACAGGTCAAATAATGAAAAGATTTGTTTTGGTCGTAGGCTAATCGCGGAGAATGTGACTTCAATTTAACTTTTGGGGGTCAGAAGTTGTTAGTGTGGGAAGACGCGAGGCCTTCGGTGGCTGGAGATGAGAAGGGATTCGGGGGTTTCCACTGAGCTGCTCATATATAGTTACCATAGTTACCGCTATATAAGTGATGTGTCACAGAAAAATGAGTCACACATCGCAAAGACTATTGAGATATCGTCATATATGAAAAGATGAGATTCATAGGACATCCAATAAGTACTTCTATATTTTGTTAAGCATGAAAAGTTAGCGATATTATTTATGGCCAATCACTAGTAAAGTAATTGAATATACTCCTTAGAATAACCTCGATCAGATATTATGTATTTAAATACATTCAGAATACAGCCTTGAAATTTGGTTCAATTATGCATGCTACTGGCTGTGCTGAGGCCCCAGTATACTAAGGGTATTCTAGGCAAGGATACTGTAGTACATGTATTCTAAAAGAGCAAATACCCTGGCGAGTCTGCTAATTGCTCCTATTGTAACTGTGGGTGCGTATAGCACAGCACATAATACCACAGTCCATTGCATAATCATAAATATGCCGCCTTTGGCCTTACCTCGTCTGGACTCATATGGGTCATCAGGAGCGATGCCCCGTTTGGCCGGCTTGAAGTTGTCTTCTAAAGGAGGAAAGAATCAGTCAAAATTCATACTCCAAAATAGTAAGAGTAACATATCGCAAGTTGCCAGTATTTATTCCATTCATCCTCGAAACAACGAACATTGCATTGAGTGGACCGATACTATTTATTTCGGATTAATTATGTAACTCGCGATGGGAAAATGGGCTATTTGTATTGAAAAAATATGCATGCACTGGAGTCAGAAGGAATTTCTTATGGTGGTATCATTGACAATTATTGTAGATCATGAAAACATATTAAACAGAATTCTACCTCTGTCAGATTCATATGAGTCTTGCCGATAACCTCTTGAAGCAAGCCGGGAGGGGTTCAGGATTTGTTCTGAAAACAATGTAAACGACATTAGAGCCGAGGCATATCAGGATAACGTATGTTTTAAACTTTCACTCGATCGCACATTTGCAGAAGATTTTGTATATATAATATGAATTTCATTCTAATGATGATGGTATGGGAAATCCTTACCTCCAGAGCTTGGTCTGCTGTAGCTTTCATACTCGCTACGTCCATAATTCCCGTAGTAATCACCAAATGGTATAAAGACTTGATTTCGCAGATCGGTCACCTTCTCTGGGGCTATCTGGTTCTTCTTATTACTGAAATGAAAATAGATGGAATTTAAACAAGTGTAAACGATGAGGATTAAATCGCAACCTAGCATAAGCAAATTCCGAGGTACCAAAAGCTTCACAGACAGACCAAATGAAAAATATCAAAATTATGTTAACTATGTATACGTACTGCCGATTGCATACATTTGGGAACAGCGGGGGGGGGGGGGGGGCAAAAAATGAGTATATGGGAGAGGGGATGGAACGGGACAGAAAACAGTACGACATGTGACATATGCTACTCACTCTACACCTTTGCATCCATTTGTTTTGCAGCAAAGGACAGTGATAATGATGATTACGATCACAAGGACAACTGCAAGGATTGCGATAACAACTGAAAGAGATAAATGATAAAATCAGACAAATTATCATGTGCCAATGTAGATATTTAACCCCTTCGGGCCCGTGGGTAACAATTGTTGCTGGAGTCATGTGGCCAATTGTTGCTCATTTGGGCAACTATGGCACATTTTGGATATCTATGGAAATTTTGTGTTATAACACAACATAGTGTATGTGGTATCATCTAAAAGTATACAACATGACAATTAATATTCTAGTATTTATTTCCATGGTAACAGATAAGGAATAGAATGGTAACCATGGAAACAAGGTAACAATTTAGGGCTTATTTTTGTCACTTTTCTTCTTTGTATTTAGGAAATCTGACTAATTTTTAACCACTAGATTTCAAGTACTTGGATACCTTAATATTTTCCAATAAAAAATTCTGTTTTACTCCAATAATTGTTTCCATGGTAACCGATTTTTAATCAATTACATCATTTTTGGACTGGAATGAATCATAAGATTTTCTGCTGAACCATTCACCCTCATATGATTATACTTTCAATTCTCGCCCAACAGACCGAAATTAGTAGTATGAGTCTTTTTTTCCCCCTGTATTCTAGAGGGGTAACCATGGCAACAAGTTAGGGTATATAATATTTATTGAGGATCCTAGCAAAAAAATGATTTTTTAAAAATGATCTGATATAGTCATGTGTGGTATGAAAATGAGGAGAACTCAGAAATATAAATTGTTTTGAAATTGGGCCAGAATTGTTACCATGGCAACCAAAAATCTAAAATAACTTCAATTTCACTAATTTCAGTAGTCATGCTTTTCCATTTGGTTACTATGGTAACAACCTCATGAAATCGTGTAAGACTCATCTAATTTAACCGTTGAATCATTTAGACTGACTTCTGCATAAGAAAAAAGTAAGGATCAAATTTAAATATTCAAATTCTAGTATTCAATACAGGGGTATCTGTTCCCCCATTTCTGCATATTGGTATCTAAATAAATCCAATAGAGGTGCTCAAAGCTAGCTAGGAGCATATGGCGTTTCCAAGGTAACATGTATGGAACACCAGTAGTGTTTGGTATCAAAATGTTCCAAATGACAAGACCTATTTAGATGATTTATCAAATATTAATCTTCATATTTGTTTGAAAACAAAAAAATAAACTAAATTTTAAAAAACACAGTGTGTTGCCATGGTAACCAACAATTCATACATCACCGTTTCAAAATTGGAACCTCCAGCCAAAATGCTTTTAGATGATATATAGCTTTCATGTCTAAAATCAGTTTCAAATTGTTGTTTTGATTAAGATAAAGGCATAGGAATAATTTAAAATTAACCCAAAATTTCCTGGGGAAGCTGGGCTTGAAAGAGTTAAGGTGGGCTCGTATGCCATGGTTTGTTGAAAACACTAATCTTGATCCAATACGTAAAGCGTAAATTACTGATGTAGGAACTACTGTTATCATCAGTAACACAGTGGTATATCACTACACCCTTTTCAATATAGGACATTTCTTCACTAATATGTGGAAAAGTCTTACTGATTTCAAGCTGACTGAGTGAGCCGTCTCCTGCTGTGGAAGCTCCTGTGTCCGGGGTGCCACCACCTGTGCCACCACCTGTACCACCGGAGCCTGCTTGTGTTGTGACACTTCCAGGACCACCCACAGGAGTTGTAGGTGCGTCCGTTACTGATGAATTACTGGTGGTCGTCAGCCTTATGGTTGTATCTTCAAGGTGGGAAAAAACAATGAGAAACTTATGTTCATCTGATTTCATACCTCTTCTAGGGCTTATAAAGGAAATTGTATTCTTCAAGGACATGTTTGACACGTACGTTTCATAATAAAATATAAATTGAATAAAAAATGTCGTGGTCTCTAAAACCTAATTCAAAATCTAAGCAGTATTGCGTAAAAGTATTCGTTTTTGCAAATGGAAAAAAGTGCCTCAGAAAGCAAGGGATATCAAAGCGTTCCAGAAGTGGACAGTAAAAAGCAGAACTAAGTCTTAATTGCTACCCCTTTCACCGTGTTTAAAATCACCGGAATTATAGAAATGTGGTGGAAAGCAGTACTTCTGAACGGAAAAGTTTCATGACCAAATGAACGTGAACAAGTCAGCCATGTTGAATACTTTTAATTATAATGGTGAATATGTTAGTTACAATACCATATCCCTGCTCGTGGCACCGGGACAAGAATTTATTAGTGAGGCGTTAGTAGAGAACCTGTAGTACTGAACGAACTTGCTGTCACTGTGGTAGTCGAGGGATCCGTGTAGAGCTCTAAACAGTTGTTTGTAAAAACGAAAGTTCTTATTTCGTATGAAATATTTCATATAATTAGTTGCTGTTAAATATTTAACTATACATTAACGACATACTCATTAGGAAATTTCAGAATTATACATGAAATATAATCCAATCCAATGTATCTATAGAATAATCAATATACCGTATATATAGCGATTTGACAAGTCTTCGATTGAAATTCGTCATTATAAGAAAGAAAAGGCTAATGGAACAAATACACATAGCGAAAACTTACTCATGTAGCAAACGGATGGTAGTTTGGTGCCACAGTCTTGATCTACCCACCAATAGTTGCTCTTATCGTTACTGTATTTGTAAACGATGCAGTTTCCATTGTTTTGATCTGGCTCAATCGGATCCCAATGTGTGTAGATAAAGGATGTTCCTGTCAAATTAAGATGGCATTAAAGTCTATCAATATACTTTTGCCATCTTGGGAATGTTCCAGTATGCGAAAAGAAAGGAGAGGCTTTGCTATGTGATAATGCGATAATAACCTATCCAAATGTAGACATTTGGAAATATCCTTTCTGACCAGCAATAGCTCTATATGAGAATAATAGCTATATGGGTCTCTATAGAACAGGAACACGCATAATAAAACAACATTAATATTGTAGAATTCTCCGCTTACGTGATTGTGTCGTACATTGTATAGATTTGCTTTGTGTCAAGTTTAAAGAAAGTCTCAATGCGTGCTTATTTGAAATCATAGTTATATGATTGTTGAGACAATTGGATTAGATTGAAGACGAATTTAGAACTGTTTTAAATAGTTATTTAAAATGGGATTTTGTCCCAACTATGTTTTTTAAACATGTCTAAAAGCAATCTAAACTGTAAAAGTATCGAATCTCCTATGGAAGTAATAACCTTGTCTACATTTCCATATATTTAGTATATATTTGTTTAAGTTAATCATCTTTACAATGCAATGCCTTCTCCACCGGCTGTGATGGTAACCAATATTCCGAATCTATAAGCTATGTCTATAATTAATTATATCTATAATTAATTGTCAATTCGAGCATCCCGGAAATCTTATACTGGGCCAAGTGTTAAAGCAGTCATATGAAATTGAGGAATAAGCGTAAGGACAAACCAGGGGTCACAATAGCAACCGTTCATAAAAGAAATAGCCTGGTTTCTGAGTTATGTAAATGTTCAGTTAATCTACCAATCTTCGTTTAAACCATTAATATTTAACTTGGAAAGGATCCTGCAAATGCTGGAATAAATTAGTGAATGCTAAAGTAGTTCGATGATTAATATGGAATTTATCTATTTCACAAATCTTTGCTAACATTAAAATCACGTCTTGTTTGGTAGGACTTTGCAGGATGGCCACATTAGATACCAATATTCTTTTCTATTTGACTTACCATCCTCCCAGGACCAGAGTCTTCCAATAAGACCGATCCAAACTTTTGTGCTCACCAACTGGAATGTGTTCAATTTAGTCCGTATCTTTATAAACATTTGTTCATCATTGATGGTCACCAAGTCCCCACCACTTTCTATACACTTGCTCCTGGCATTAAACCAATTAAAGCGGGTTTCCGTCCCGTAATAGAGACATTTTCCATCTGTCATTTCATACCGGAAGTTTGAAGATTGACATCCTGGATCACTAGAGCCTGTGTAAAACAAAAGGAAGGGATAATGCATCTTGGAAGTACAGTAAAGTCCCTCTATTACAGACCTATTGCCGACTTGGATCAAGTGTCCTTATAAAACTACCTTGCCAGATTTGTGCGTTCATAAATGACCTCTGAACCATGCAGGCTGAATTCTTGACAGCCCCCTTGTTACATCAACATGTCAGTGTGTTATTGCTTACACCACATATTCTACTCGTAGATACACACACCTTAATGTCGATCTACTAACATATTACCCTATATATATATATATATATATATATATATATATATATATATATATATATATATATACATGTATATATATATATATATATATATATATATACATATATAATGCATATTACCCTGTGTTACATAATCGGTAACATTCTGTTAGAATTCACCATCTTGCCCTCATCACTACAAACGCGACATTAGGCGTTCCTAAAAGTCTTTTAGGGATTTTACCATTAATTGATTTCAAACTTATTTATTTAACAGCATGTACAGACAATGCCCTAGCCCGGGTCCAACGACTGCAAAACAGAGCTCTTCGTATCTGTCTTGTGTCTGAACCCAAAACTCCTGCCATTGATTTACCCAGGAAAGTGAATATTATGACCATATGTAGAAGGTCACATTTCAATATAATAGCAAAATATGTTTGTTTACATCATAACTGATAAACCTGCTTTTCTCAACGTGTTTTGCTATTGTTGCTAATACGCTCTGTTTCTTGGCTTTTTTCTATTCAGTTTCTCGTCCGCACTAGCTTGCGGCATTTTGCGACGTTGTTCTGTGGCTAGTGTCTGCTCTTCTCACTGTCGCAAATTTGGGTACTGGAAACTTCCAGAGGGTACTCCACCAATATGTTATAATGAAGGTAACAAAAGGAGAAAGAAGATGTAGTCCTGTAATGATGTTTATTGCAGAGCAATATCGATGGTACATACCTTGGTGTTCTAAGGTAGGCAACTGACTAATTAGTGGGTCAAACCCAGGTTAAATAGGAGAGAGGATTACCATAAGGGCAATCCTCATCTTATTGGCAGGTGCGGGCCGACCAATGGTAGGCCTGCATCTGTCAGTCTGAAGCTAAACTCCACACAGGTAGGAGCTAGGTAGAAAAGTTTAATTTTAGGGGTATGCACAATGAGGTATAATAAAACCTCCTCAACCAAGATCAAATAGGTTTAAGAAATGCTTGTTGTATAATATCTGTTATGTCTGTAATGACTTGCCAAGAAACATGCGTTTAACTGAAGACTTTGATACATTCAAAGAAATGAAAAGACTACTTTGGTCTAATTTATTGTTAAATATCCCTGACGAAGGCTCATTATAGCCAAAAAGTGTTGGATCAGACACACACATTTTACCATCTTTGCTGTCTTAAAATATTCTACAAGCTGACTTAGGAAGAGGACTTATAGTGTGTTTTCCCTATATTCACATCTTAATGTTTAATAGTTAGTGTCTATCCTCATGCCATACAAATTTGCAAATGATGCCTAGATAATTTGTGCTGTATCTGGAAAATGTCCCATTGTTCTATAGCATATTCTCCTTATTTTTGGATTAAGATAGCCGTTAATTTCTTTTGTATTATTACTATTTTCCCATCTGGAAGACCACTGTAAGGTGAGCCGTGATCGGGAATTTCAACTGTAGATATGAAAATGATGTATATATACAACTATTACCTGCATAAATATCTTGAACAAAAAAAGCAGGGGATAGGATCAAAGGCCAAGCCAGGCTAGATGGCTGGGCCGCCAGGAATGCCAAGAAATTATGCCAAGGAATGGCAATTCTTGGCCAATTATGCCAAGAAAACAAAGTTCATCATTGATGGTCACCAAACGTGCCCTAAAGCCGTAAAGTAGCCCTACGGTTGGAGCGGACGGCGAGTCTGAGACAGGGGCATGCAACTGGCCCGCAACTGGCTGCCCTTAACCATGCCCCCCTCAGGGCCAACGCTGACCCACCAGACTTAGGTCCGCCTATGGTCAACAATGGGGGGCTTTTGAATTCCCTGGCTAACAATATAAGATATATAATTTATATATGTGTGTGTGTACTTACTGACTTGGCAAATGTAGTAATAAGTTGAAAAACACTTTTCATCGCCCATCTTCCATTTACTCCGGCTTTCAAGAGCGCCACACGTCTGGTAGTCATCGAAATTATTAGGTTGAGCAAATCCCCAATTACTGTAAGCGGCATCTGTGAGATAAGTACAGTATGTTTTCTTTGCTTGTGTAAAATTCAAGAGAAGGGCAAACAAAAAGTTGACTAAGGCATAATCTCTCAGAGAATTCCCCAATTAACTATCTAAAATGTATAATCTCTAGTGCTATTATATATGGTTTCCGACCTCCAAAACTCCGCCTGAAAATCTATTTGGAAATCGATTTTAACCCATTTTATTGGAAAGGAAAAAGTTACTAATAAGGTCAATGTAATATCATTACCTTTGAGCTTGTATATGTAGTTTCTATAACTTCCGCCACAGTATTCCCGGTTCACGGGTCGAGCGGCCACACTTGCAGTGCACTCAATTGTACATCCACTTGTCACCCCGAGCGAGCCATAGGTATCGTCACAGTAACACAAATGGCCTGCCTAGAAGTGAACATATAAGTAACAAGATAGTAAGTTGATATTGGATTTTAAACGAATGATATTTTCAATTATTTATTTTATTTGTATAGGCTGCATTGGTCATGGGTCTAGTCACGTTTTTAACCGTCCTTTTAGATCATTCATGAAAGAAAATCAATGTAGTAAAATCCAACTCTCATGAAACAGAATTTTATCGCACAGACAGGAAAAGCATTTTACTTTCAATATGCTATGAGGAAATACCTGCACTCCTGCATATGCGTAGTTTTTAGAGCGACAATGATCGGTGCAGTCTGAGACCCACATGGGTTGTGTTGTTCCTGTTGAACTGTCGACTGTATCTCGGAAAGTGTATAACGTGATCAAATCTCTCCGGTCAGCCCTAAAGTCATCCTCAAAACATCCTTGGCCATATACCTCCTTCAAACCTGAATTTTTTTAAATGGTGTGCAATTTCCTTAGATATTGTTAAATAGGAGAGAAAGAACAGGAGAAAATCCTATAGCAATTGAACTATATAGCTTCCTAGAATTACTGTTGCTGCCAATGTTTATTCAAAGACTTCATGCTTCATGAAAACAAGTGGTTTTGACATGGTCGTAGCTAGGTCGGTAGTGCTAAAAGTTTTACATCGTTCTCTATTTATATTTTCTATTAAACATAGGGCACGACCTAGGTGAAAGGGCAACGATTTGGCTGATGGTCCCGATCAATCATGAAGCTCGACTTAGGAATTAAAACCAAGAATGATTTTTAAAAGTAATTGCTACATTGCCGTATTCCAAAAGTAAATTTTAGGACAATAAAAGTTGAATCAATGTTCTCTTTAAAAAAAAGATTTTTATCTTGGTGAAATAAAAGACAGTTGTTTCATACATGGTTATAATAGGTTTTATTATACGCTGTTTGTGCTCTTTTTTACATACATGTATCATGCTGTATGAGGAGTGGTACAAAGAGGTGCAATAATAATATTCATATTACACACGTACCAATTAACTTTTATGTACTTTATGGTGATTCAGAATAAGAAACAAAGGTTGTTGGTTATTTCAATATGCTTCTTGGTTAATGATATGGGATAAATAGTAATTATCTCTCTATGCAGTCTTGTTATTCCCCATAATTATGTGATAGCGTATACTTCTTTCTCCAATGTATATGCCAAATTGGAAAATAAAATATAGCATATAAAGTAGATGAATCCTTTATCCATCATCCAGAGTTATAGTTACTTCATTTAAACCACCAATGTTTAAGTATATATCTTGAAGATATAATTCAAAACTCAAAATAGTTGCATTTGTACATCGAATGAACGCTCAAGATTTCAGGGACCGGTCCTATAAACAGATAGAGTTGGGTATGCATAAATTTGAATAGAAATTGAAAGGCATTCACGAGCAGCATGCGTATTGAACGGGGCAATTCGAGTGAACTTAATGGTTAGTTGTTACAATGCAGAAATTACACTACATGTTCTGGCAGCCTTTAAAAGATATCCTTTCTTTGTGCCATTTTCTTGGAACTTCGCCATTATTCAACAAGAACGATGTGGACTAACTCTAATTCATTATAGTTCATATGGAATGGCATTACCCATATCAACACAACTTCATGAACATAAAACCGACATAAACAATCTAAATATATGTCACTTTCCGCGCTTGGTGCCGCGACTTGCTTCTTATAGTTCTCTGTTTAGGAACATGGGACAAATTAGTTGATGATCGAGTAATAGATTGTATATAGCCATGGCACCGTACTTTTTGTCGAC
This sequence comes from Sthenelais limicola, assembly GCA_942159475.1. Taxonomy (NCBI): domain Eukaryota; kingdom Metazoa; phylum Annelida; class Polychaeta; order Phyllodocida; family Sigalionidae; genus Sthenelais; species Sthenelais limicola. The sequence continues at coordinate 62,809,789 of OW804095.1, read as the reverse complement.
CCCCTGAATGGCAGTAGTCAAATTATATAGAGTACTTAATTGTTAGCACACAAAGAGGGTCTCCATAGTCAAAACTAGTGTGTTTTGCAGGGTCGGATACACATGTATATGAAATATGACAACATATGCCCCAACAATTGGTCATACCAGGTAGTGGTGCAGTAGAAAATTGCCAATAATTTGTTGTGAGAGCAAGAAAGCTTTACAAAGGGAAACCCTCCAAATCTATAACTGAGAATTCGCACGACTGCTAGGAGGGTGTTCCACTAATCGGTTTGATCCTTACATGTTGATCGTTATTTCATTTTATTTTGAAATAACAAATGATGGAAAAAGCAATAAGAAAATTGATCAGATTCGATGCAGTAAATTGTCCTTTCTGTTTCAATCGTCCCAATTCCATTTTTAAACGATCATCGTCTCTTCATAAGGTAAACAAACTGATTAATGGGGCACCCCTATATATAGGCTCCACTTCAAAAACCAACTATGAACCAATATTTTCAAAAAAGTAAACCACAAAGCCGAATTATAATTATCATTTTAAAAGGTGCAATAATATCAATTTAATATCAATATCACATTTGCAAGTGATCTGTACGAACAAAATATCTGTCCTGAAAATTGATTTATATTATCTGTTTTGATTGGTAATTGTCTGTTATACATTTTGAATATACACGGGTTCCCTTAAAACAATATTGTTCATTATCACAGCAATGTACATTGTTGAACCAATATTTGTTTCGGGCGCACCAGACTTGGAAGCATGGCATTGTTATAGCCGCATTGACTTCAGCCTAGTAGCCTAGTAGTTGTAACAAACAACTATGCATGCGATTTCGACTGGTCACGGCCAGGATTCAATGCCGCCCAATTCCTTTCAGGGAGCATGCAACGACTCGTTCTTCTGTGGATTGCTGTCCTCAGACATTAGTCCTGCCAGAAATTCTGATCAAACATTTACTTATACGGGATTTGTTGAAAGTGCAAGATATTGATTTTCAAATTGAAATCATCCTTATTTTTGGGTAGGTAAAATATTATTATCTCCTTACCTTCAAGCCATCTCCACACAGGGTAATCTGGTTTACCGGAAGTTGCACTCTCTTCATATCCGCCGATCCACAAGTTTCCGAGGTCATTTCTTTCAGCATCTGTCTGTTTACTTTCATAATGTTCTAAAAGTTTTTTATTTAGATCACTGTCTTTTGTTTGTGTAGATGGATTGACCAGTTCCGCTGGAGATCCAGAGATTCTTCCTTCCTCTTTACATGCCAATTGTGCTTCAGTTCTGGTTAATTTATTTGGATTGACTAGATAAATTCCCTCACTGCCCTGAAGTCGCACTGATAAGGCTAAAATAAAAATAAGACTATTTTTAAATAACTTTATTTTACCTGACGGACATGCTAAGGACCCAGTATAAGCCGGTGCTAGCTGATTTTCTGGAGTCGGAATTGCTTTCATTATTTTCATCCCGTCCCAGGGCAATACCAATAACTCAATTTTACATTTGTGGGTACATGTATAAGTGTGTTAGTAATGGTGAAAAATATAAAAATAGCTATATATATTAAATGTACTCTTGATAAATCATTGACGTTCAAATAATGGTTGTCTTCGTGTTTCATGATTTATATTTCCCTTTAATGATATAGTTTTTAACTTGGCATTGTACTGCCTATACTTCCCATTATTGTTAAGATAACATGGAACATATGTGGTTTTAAAAATACAGTAAGTAAGGTATTTCTACAATATTTAGAATTTGGGGGTTAAAACGATTAAGAGGATATTGAGGTCGGCAATATTATTATTAATGAGGACATGACAACAAAAGAATATATATATGGAACTTAATACAAAATTACGCCATTTTGGTAAACCATTGCATGTAAATGGTTGGTTTTAAAGGATAATGATATTAAAATATTTCTTGATTTTAACCCTTTGATTTCCATTAATTAATCAAAATAATTTTATATCCAAGAGACCAGGGTACAACCAAAAATTAAAAGAGGTACGGGGAGTGCTTGATGAGTGTGGGTTTTTGTGATATAGAGGGCTATCATTATCAGATCTATTGGAAAATATATTTTTCACACGTACTTTTAAGTAGGTAGCGTGTAACCATTGCAAATTGTGATAAATATCAAGAGGGCAGGGTTTAAATCTTAGGATATAAAGAACAGGCAGTAGTGAACACACTGTACACCCTATTAATCCTCTGAGTCTGTACTACCTAATGCTTACTATAAATAACGTTTTTGTTCTTGGTATGTTACAATAGGAATGTACCATCAAACAGAAATGAATCCTACCATTATAAATCAGAGCAATGGTGTGGAAATATTTGAAATTATAAATTGTTTATTAAGTTTCAAATTGTTGGGGAGTGTAGGTATACATGAGAATGGCTATAAGAAAATCATTCGAATCTGAATTGTGACCAGCATTTCAAAACTGTTGGAAGAAAGCATTTACCTTCATAGTGACTTGGCAGTAACGTGGATATAAATGCGAAATAGACTAGTATCCTCTTCGTGCTAGATTGCTCCATTTTGGGTAACATATGATACTAGCCCTTCTTAACTTTAGGCATGACCCTCGTTCCCCATGTCTAAATCCTGGTGTGTTGACCCGTTGTTGCTATTTTCCCAATGGCTGACCAATACTCAATCCTGATTGGCTGGAGGTTTACTTCAGGTGAGCTAGGACTCCGGATGATTACCTCCAGTGTAGGATTAATATCGAACTGGTCGGGCAAGCCGGACGGCTAGACCGAGTGACCAACAGCGATGCATTCCCTGTACTCACCGCGATTGGAAACTCAAGATCTGCTGGTCATTTTCTCCGGCTCTTGCTGCAAGTCAAACCACAAATACCTGAGGTGTCCTAATGTAAATAAAGCAGTATGAAGCATTCCATTTGATCATAAACTGCACGAGGATTATGATTATTCACACAAGCCGTATATTTCGGCCCGTTAAAAAGAGTCACACTGCATAACAAGTATCGATCGTATTGATAGAATGGACGTATGATTATAATGTATCGATATAGTAGCAACATCCCCAATCCTAAATTTTTTAAGTTCCAGTCTTTGTCAAAAGGAAAGTCGTAGTCGTGTGCCGCTGTAATAACTTAGAATACCACATGCCTTAAATCCGAGGACCTTGATTGGTCTTGATCAGGCGTAACAATGCGGAATAGATATATTAGAGGGCTCTCTTTGTGTTTGTATGCTCCATTTGTTAATTTATGGACACGCTTGAATGAACTATGCAAACTTTACTTGATTACGCACATGTACACACTATTGCTCAACAGAAGTGCAACATACAACACAAATAGTCTTGCCAAGGCGACACCGTCAAAGTATTGAATTAGGATAGTATACACAAATATCTGTGGCGATTATATACTGTAAACGTATTTATTTTCGCGCAGATAATTTTTCGCGCACTAAGTACTTTGACACCTTTTCGTGCAGTTTTAAATTCGCGCAGCAAGGAAGTCTTACACATTGTTTATGCCATAATTACCTTTCGCGCAGGATTTATTTTCATGCACAATGGTGGGTGCGCGAAAATAGTGAAAATAAATAGGCCTACTGCGCGGACATTAATACGTTTACAGTATACATTATCTGTTGAAGTGATTTGAATTTTAGAAAATGATATTTTTTAGAAGTACTACAATTAAATATTTATAATGTGAAGGTAAAATAATTTGACAGAGTATTCAGTTTGAAATGTATCCATACTTCATGTTACACTTGAGCCACTGTATAATTATAATTGCTCGTTCAGTCTTACATTTACCTATGCTGCTTCTGCCGTAAGGTATGCACATAACAACACCATGCATAGGCCTACATGTACACGTGTTTATCTACATGATTTCAAGCATGGCTATGATGTCAGACACTGCCAGAATTAGTATAGCTAACACAAACAAGAGGGGGATCCACCCAAAATATGGAAGCCTTAATTTAGTATGACACAGACTGCGAAGTACCGAATTTATGTGGCATGTGCCACATGTATCCCGAGCGACTGAAGGCTCGAAGCTGCGGTTTCAATCCGAATATAATAAGAAATGGAGCTGGGAGTCTTGGTAGGTTGTACAACATGGGTTCTTTATAACTATTGATATATTTCATGCTTTTAATGATCTAAAGAGAAAATATTGTTTTTGTCATAGATTTGAAGTTCGGCCGTAAACCTAGTAAAACGATTTGGTTGCCATGACGACCACACATAACTCACTAGTGAAATACGCACTTTGCCTAACTTACTCTAGATGTACGTTGTTCTCAGAGCAATGCGTATACGGTACGTGCATGTTTAAGGGTGCATACATGTGTAGGAGCAGGCAGTATAAGCATGTAGGGACACTTTTATAATGTTAGAGCCTAATATAATTGAGCTTAGTTTTGGATTTACCGGGGTTTCAAGATCACACGAACTTCATTTGCGAAAGAGGTAGCAGAAACTATTTGCACTCAGGTACCCGCAGCCTGGGAATTTCCTGGAAAGGCTACTATTCAAGAAGGCACAAACATAGGGCCCAGATCTTTAATTAATCTTACGACAATGTTGGCATGGAACATCCTCCCAAGCCAGGGTGAGATTCTCAAATCTACGCCATGCCGAATCGTTAGCCCTTTCTCCGGGCACCCGCTGTGAGTGTCTGACCGCTGGAACCGAGGCGATAGGGGATATGCATAAATGTCCGCCAACTGAATCTTGATTTACATGGAATTATGGAACTTAAGGTACAGTGTAAAATCTATATAAAAAATTGGCAATCAAGGAAGATGACATTAAATTATTTTATTGAGTATATAGTTCTACAGGTAACTAGCCCCCAGAACGGCAGGTATGATACGATTGACGAAACAATTAATGCGATACAGGATGTTCATCCCTTGGTCCCTTGCCCTCTTTAAAATAATTAAACTGAACAAAATACATGAAAATGGTGCATGACTATACGCACATGTAAATTCCAAGATTGTTCACGGGGAATCTGTTTATCCAGTGCTTTCTCGACCGCCTTTCTGTCACCTACCGGTCATAACCACCAAGCTTGAATTGATAGGCCTATTTCTCCAAACTTACATTTGCGCGGTTTGGCAAGTAGGCCTATAGTATACTAGTGATACAACTAGATGTATGCTTCTCATAAAGATATTAGTTATTTAGTTGGTAAAAGTGAGGAGTGAATAAGGAACGTTGGGCGACGACATATTCTTATTTTGATAAGATTGGTATAATTTTTTTTATAAATGAGTATTGAAGTAAAACAGTTGTATTTGAGAGGGAGGGTATTTTTTTAAACAGGTCGCTAGGGGAATTACGCTTATACAATAGTAGTAAATACTTATTATTGGATAAAAGAAATTGATGTAAATGAATTAAATTGATATGAATACATAATGAATTAATGTGTTTTGTTACTAGGTGGGAGCTGGCGACAGTTGTATGTGTATTTGGTGAGGATGGGTGGGATCAATTACGTATATGAGTTGTGTTCGAAGGTTTGGTAGGAAGAAGGGGCAAGTTGGGGATTGTTGATGAATGGTCACCAACGCCCGACGCTAGGGGGAGCCACCAATACCAAGGAATGAAATCATTCCAACAAGTCTACCACTATTTAGTTCTAAAAGTACTCTCCTAGCTATTGCTATAGGATTCTTCCCCCTCGTACCCGTTGCACCCCCTGGTGGATGTTTCCACTGTACATATACTTTGTCTCTGTGACAAATACGTGTTTCTGAACGATGTTTGCTGTGTTTTCAACGATTTCTAACGAGTGATTCCTCTATACTTATCTATATATATCGTAGAGTTGAAAACAAGGTGGAAATAGCTCAAGAGCGGAAGTGGCAGTTGCAATTTGTATACCTTATTTTGTCAGTGATTTAAACTTATAAAGGACTGTACAATTAAATAAACTTGACCAGTACAATTGTGATTAAACTTTCAGGGCATAAGAATAAAAAAAAGATGTTATCCCATTAGTTTTTTTTCTAGAGTCACTTGAAAAAAAATGGGGGTTTACTGTAAGAGTCTATGGGAATATGTGGTATTTGATCACGTTTTTTTTAAATAAAAATAAATGACCAGTCCGAATTTGTTGAGATTTGCTACACCTTTATTTGGGGTCCTGCCCTATAGATTAGCACCCAAAAAATGCATATCTTGCACTGCTCAAAACAGTTTGATACCACTTAAAGGTATACAGGACAATTCACTGAAAAAATACTAGCTACTGGTATACTAGCTATGGTAACCTATGAGAAAATGTGTTTTTTTCCACGTTTTATGGAATAAAAAAAATCACAGTCCAAATAAATTTAGATTTGCTATACTTTTATTTGAGGTCATTTCCCACAAATTAACAAAATGAAATCATATCTTACCCTGATTGGAAAAAAGTTAGAGACCTCTAAAGTTGACCATGTAGTCCACTTTTCATTGCTGGTCTGGCTGATGCCATTCATTTCACACTAATATTCGTCATTGCACAGTCTTTTTATTCATTTACATGGAGTGTCATTTTCAGCCGAAGGGATTTTTAAATCAATGTGACCATGATTATACTTCCCACCGTGAAAAATCTTCATTTGTCATGGCAATAAGAGGACCTGTGCGAAAATGATGGAAATTAATTTTGAAAAAGACAATAGGCACTAGAGGGGACCACCACATACCCTACCTTTGCACATATGGTGACCACTGGTCATTATCACACAACCAGGCGCCACCTAGGGGCTTGGGTTCAGACGGTCCTGTATACCTTTAACTTGACCATGTTGTGCGTTTTAGTAGCTGCTCTGGCTGATGCCATACATTTCACCTTCATATTAATTTGTCAATGCAGAGACTTCTAACTGGTTGATTCTAACTGATCACCATTGGCAGATGTAGGTTTTGCATCCTATATGCTCCTGATTATACCCCCCACCGTGAGAAATTTTCATTTGTCAGGGATCTGTGCAAAGATGATGGAAATGGATTTTGAATGAGGCAATAGACAGTAGGGATCACTGCTGATACATTTAAAATAGAATTACCACTGGCTATTGTAACTCAAGCTGGAGCCACATGGGGGTGTGTGTTTGGACAGGGGCATATATAGCCTGTCTTTAATTGGTGGGAGGGAGTACGTGCTCTCGAAACCCTCGTACGAGAGATATTGATTGGCTGAGCTAGAAGTCGTCTATTCTTAATATTATTACAAATATCACAAAAGGTTTCCCGTACATTTGATTCCTGTAGTTAGGGTTTTAATGAGGACTTTCAAGTTCCTCACCCTGTAATAAGATATGACCAACAATATAGTCTCGTTGGTATGACCAATAAGACAAAGTGTTAGGTATTGGCCTAATGGCTGTTGGACCTTCATAATTTACCAGGATGCATAGGCAACCTAATAATAATTATGTTATTTCATGGAAGGGAAAACAACGCGTAAGTATCCGCATGCAGTTGGCTAGAATAACCACTCCAATTGGAACATTCCATGGTTTGTGGTGATGCCCTAATGTGAGAACTAATGGTGGTGATGCTGGGCATGTTGATCACACCCTCTATTATGTAACACAGGGGTAGCCTATAGAATCATAAACCATGAAGCTGACTACACAGTACTATTTTCAAAAGATCTCTACAACTTAGTGCAAGTGGACTGTATGATAAAGCCATCCACCAATCATACAACCCCAATATGAATATATCACAGACTGAATTGGTGTTATTTTATTTTTCTTTACACGTAGGCCATTATTTTAGGAATTCTTCCAAATAGGAAACATTGACCACCAATTTGGGGGATCATCATGTAACCCTGGCACCCAGCCTGTAGTACATGATGAATATAGGCTCATAAAGGGACACATTCGGTTCTCGACGAGACGCAACCACCGTCATAACTCATTGGAAATGAGAAAATGAATCGATATTCATACAAGTAAATAGCCTAAGTCCCCCCAACACACCTTGCGGTTATGCTTCTAGATACCAACGTTCTAGAGCTGAGGCTAAGGTCACTCATAAAACGTTTAGCATAGCCTATATATAGATATACATAATGAACAGATCAAAGCAAATGCCTTCAAAGTCTATTGATACACACTTGTGAGTCGCGATATGGTTGTATTAAAGGAAAATATTTATCTTTAATGTTAAGGTCATTCAATAAACCCGGAAATAAATACACGTGGCCTTCCCATTTGTAATCTTTCGTCTGATGTGACATGGGCAATGACTAGATATAGTTGACTTGCTATTATGGAACAATTTTACTACCCTTCCCCTCTCGCAACAACTCGGACCCTTGACACTGCATGTGACTCAACTTTGGCTTCCTCCTCTACCAAACAGGTCGGTATTGTCTGTTCCTAAATAACCTTAGCGCTTTTATTTATAAGAGACATTAATTAAGATAAAATAGATATTATTAAGTTATGTTTGAAGAACCGCTCTAAGCCCATAATTACAAATAATTGTCATTGGGGGCTCTGTAACGACGAATGCACTTTGATAGCGGGGTAAAGAGTTTCGAATTTGCAGTTCTACACAGAATGCTGTGATAATTCATTGTTAAAATATTTCTGGTTGGGGTCTCTTGAGCACTTGAATACAGAACAAAATCTATTGTACCCATGGAAAGACTCATTAGCAGGTGTTTGTCAAATTATATATATATAGTAGCCTACTAAAAACAATGCGCAATTTCTGAATAGATCTTAGATCCAATGGTAATCATCATGAACACCCATTATTATTCACTCCTTTCTTTTAACATTTAGCTGTCTGTATTCCCATTGTTTCCCAGGGTATGCATAAAAGAAGATGAGGAAAAACAATGTGTTATACTTGTTGGCAAGTCTGTTTGTGGTGACTTTGCCCTCATGTTGTCAGAGCCAGAGGTCGAACTATTACCAGGGTAAGTGTTTATTGGCAAACGAACGCATGCTGTTAGTATTGGAAAGGAAATGAACCTTACGTCCCATGTAACATCTACATTGTCAACCACCAGGACAAAATCGAAGTTACTCACTAAAATGTGCCCATATTTGCTGGCGAAGTTATCTATGTCAAACAGAATGCTCATCTTAGATATAGAAGAGGGTGTTATTGAAAGAAAAAGGTTTCTAAGATATGCACATCATAATTATATATGCGGTCGTAATTCCTCAAATTTTCATCAGATCTACGAATATTTAGTTCGATTGTTCTGAGCCAGCATGAGTTGTTATCGATTTTAATTAGAAGAAACTACACCTCCCTTTCCATGTAATGAGTACGGTGTTCGTATCTCTATAGTTGACAGATGATCAGAGATCACTGGAGTCTTGTATCCTGTTTTATGTTTCAAATGTATTCTCTTCTGTTTCCATAGATCGCTATCGTCGAGTTATTGGAGGAGAGGTCACCATAAAGGGGAAATGGCCGTACCTGGTTTCAATGCAAGCTGATATACCTATCAAGAAACTGTTTGGAATCACACTAAAATCAAAGAACTTTTTTTGTGGAGGATCTCTGATCAGTGACAGATGGGTACTAACAGCTGCCCACTGCTTCGTTCAGAAGGACCTGGGGTCAGTATTTCTCATGTTTAGAGCTTCAAATCACACTTATTTATTGATGTACCAAAATCGTGACTAATTACATGTCGCAAAATTTCAACCTATCCAAATTAAGCATGATAAAGATCAATCACAAGCAATACCACTTCCTAAAACTCCAACCTTTCTAGATCAGGTATTGTAATATTAAGGGTGGTCTCCACTGGCTGCAGTAAGCTTTGCGGTAAGCCTTGTGATGGTGCTGTGTTGGTGAGGAGTGGCGAGGTCCTGCCTACATCGTTCACTGACCATGTGGGCAAGGACCTCTCCATTCCTCACCACCTACAGAACCAGCACAAACCATTGCAAGGCTTACCGCAGAGCTTACCGCAGCCAGTGGAGACCACCCTTTAACATACATAAAGTCGGTTTCTCTTGTTTCTGTTGGTTAATTCGGCGGTTAAAACCTGGGAAGTATCCTATGCATGTGAATATAAGGCAGTGAAATACTTTGACTATAAATTAGATCAATATTTAAAATCTGAAATAGCATTCATCTTGAAAGATTAGGAATGGCAGTAACATGATTTACTCAGCAGCCTGCATGCTTCCTTTCAGGACCAAAGGAACTACACCTCAGTACTGGGATGCTCGCATGGGAGACATCGATTTAGAAGTAAAACACTAATGACTTTTCTTTATGAGTATAGTTCCGATGTATTAGCGTTTTAATTCAGTTCTAAGTAATACCTGGAGACACTATACGCAATGTCATCCTAGTGGGTACTTCGTAAACTAGGGTATAGTCTGTCCGAAAAGTAGTTGACACGTGATTCCTTAGTCCCTTTAAGGGGAGGGAAAAGTGGGGGATTTTTAACTTCAAACTTTTGCCCCCTGAATCACCGTTTGCGACCAACCATGGCCGTTTGCGACTGACCATGGCCAAATATACGGCCCTGTTTCTCCATGGTTGATTGCAATGAGCGACTCCCTGGGCAAAGGGTTGACAGGTCCTTGTCATAAATAGAAATACAAAATCTCCCCCTTTTCCCTCCCCTTAAAGGAACTAAGGAATCACGTGTCAACTTCTTTTCGGACAGACTATAGAACACTAAATTACAGGGGTATTTCGTAGCATTAGTCAAAATATTATTAATCAATTTTAAAAAGGCTTAACATTATGGTAGATATATGTTCCTGCTTTTTATAATACTAAAAGTTTAACTATGGTAGCATATCGATATCTTGAAGATAGTATTTTTTTAAATGGAAATACTTATTCTTTTCGTTGAAAATTGACTATGTTGAACTTTATTTTCCTTATTATTTCTACTTATGTTAAAATGGCAAATGGCGAATGTTGCAGGTATCTTTGAGTTTTATCTTTAGAGTCAGAGAGTGTAGCTTGTGCAATTTTGGAAACATGCTATTCTGCTCTTGCTTCTGTTTATGATATTGGTACCCATCCTATAATGTGACAGTGTTACACATATTAATATATTGTCGGAAATAGCCATGAAATGAATACCAAAATAATCCTTCTATCAAAAAGAAGAATGACGTTTTCATTTATATGACACAAGATACTTCAAGAATCATATTCTAGAAGCCCAGAAATATTAAGTTTATTTTGAATTTTACCTGAATTTTACCATCGTTGAGCCTTACTGACGATTTAGCTAATTATACCGTTATGAACTATAGAAGAAATATAGTAGGGGAACAGACAAATGAAAAAAATATGTTTTCGCTTTTTTCAAGTCAAATTTATACGAGGACATGAAGGATTATCTGGGGAAAGTATTGAAAAAAGACAAACTGAGAGATTGGAAGATTGAAGGAGAGAAGATTATCGTCCACCCACAATATGATCCTAATAGTAAGTAAATTTCCCCAGAATACACCTCGAGACCAGAATCGTGTTAATTATGTTTTTCTTGCTAATAATAATGGCTGACATTGCTGGCGCATAAGGATTAGGCTCACGCACGGATTTGGCCCAAACAGTGCATCAGCAGGTCCGAAATGGCGATTATTAATGCTTCAGTCTCTGCCTAAGGTGGTTATGGCCCCTGGACCATTCAAGGCAGCTGGTGGGTAATATTAGAATGATACTTCACTGCCAACACAATCGTATATACTCCGTATATGATTTTGAATTTTTTTTATTCAGGTATGTATTATAATTATTATGTTGTATACCATCGAGGGGTGTCTCATATTTCAATATCCGTTGTCCATCATTTTTTCAAGGTAGATGGTCCAATGATGTGGCTCTTTTCAAGATGTCAGAATCAGTTCCAATTGATCCCAAGCATATCAGCAAGATCCAAATCGTGCAATTGAATGAACAAGATAACACAGAGTTTCCAGAGGATTATGCCGAGTGTGCATTTAAGGGATGGGGTTGCAGAGCAGGAGGTATGTCTGCAGAATTATACTTGTGTATGTGCTATTTCGAAATCAAACCACATCCACTCATGTATTCCTGACAATAATATTTGTTCTGTTGCATGAGAGATATTTTACTCTCAGTCTTCAGATTTAAGACCTAAAGCAAGCAACAGTTGTTTCGTGAATTGCGTCATTCTAACAACGAGTTTGGCAAAGATGTAAACCTGGTATTAAACTTAGATAATTATAGATATAATATATATATTATATGTAAAATCACAAATCACCAAACGATATATCTTATGGAGTTGAATTAGAGTATGTATGTTAGGGACGCTTGTAGCCTTTTATTTTATCACACAAACATATCTAATCTACTTAATGGAACCTACGTCCGTACAACTCTCGGAACATATATTTCACAGAGCAATGATAAATCGAGTTAAATATATGCGGATCCAAACGCTTTCAATTTTACCTCACAGGGAAAACAGTCTCGGCGAAGGCATTTGAAGTCTTCCTTCCCAAATTACCTGATCAAAAGTGTACGAGTACATGGCATATTCCTGCAGTGGGCCGCTTGTGTGCTGGAAAGAACCTTGGAGGGAAGGGCATATGCTCAGTAAGTAGTTTGAATCGAGTAATAATATAAATACTATGATACAATGGGATAACAAATGAAATGGCGATAATTCAAAGAGAAATATGAGTTTAAGTATATACAAGGACTTTTGCTGAGACTATTAGTTATAGGTTGCTTCAGATATAACACTGGGCCGTGCCAAAAGACGCGCATAATTATATCATATGTATAATACATACATGCTATCCTGGCAAGAGCCACCAGCTGATTTGTCAGTTGTTGATTGCAATAGAACTAATTATATTCTTATAATGCCTGAGGTCGAAGTGGGATCTGCATGCATACCTTCTACCTAGGCCATAAAAATAGCCATGCTAAACCATGTGCCAAAGACTAGCCTATTTTAATTATTTTCTATTCTATGGTAAGTTGCTAGGTCATGGTCATTGTAAAAAAAACTCGGTTGTCCATATTTAAACACCGGTATATAGCTCAAAATTGTAACATGTCAATGGAAGCCAAATTATTACCCATTAGTTATATACTGCAATAATAAATGTAGGTCTAAGTTACACGTCTAGTATTAGTGGATGTTTTATGGTGTATCACTGGGAGTATCGTGATATCAACGACACGATAGTTCTCTTTACTACTATTATTTTAGTTAAATTGTTATTGTTGTCGTTGTTGTTTCCATCACCATAAGTGTAGGTAGAATGAGGGTGTTAAGTTTCGTCGTACCAAAGAATTAAGGCAATTCATTAGACCACCCAATTAGACTATGATAATTATGCCCACGAATTCCTGAAATTGAGTATATAAGCATACCACATTATTGCAATAAGATTTCCATTCTAACTCTAGGGAGACAGCGGAGGCCCTCTTGTGTGTAAACGCGGAGATAAATGGGTCCAAGTCGGCATTGCTTCATTTACAGCCAGAAATGCTCCAGAAAACTATCCAGGAGTGTTCACAAGGGTGAGCCACTACACCGACTGGATCTACCAAACCATTGCAAAGAATTGATATCTTTGTACAAAATCTAGATTTAGATTCTCCTATTCTTTACATAAAATCATCCAATGATAAATTCAATGAACATGGTCACCTTGAATCTGAAAAATAAATATTGAAAATAAAAACAAGAATTGTGTGCCTTATATTCAATTTGTATTCAGTAAACATGTAAAATAATATACTACACTGAAAGGGTCCGTCCAGACCATCTACAAAGTATGTCTTCTAGGTCGACCATAAACTATAATATAATAAAACCAACGTTTGAAATATTCGACTGGGTGATCCTTATGCTACTAAATGCCCGATTGGTTTCCATTGATAATGTTGGTAAAGTCAATTTGCCAGTCTACATTCATTTGCGATTTCTATTATCTGCTTTTTTTCATTTCTGCCTTAGTCACAACTAAACAATATTAATGTACTCGCTATGTTGGTAGCTCGGATCTAAAGATTAATAGTATTGATTACATACATTCGTAGCATTAGATAATGTTATATAGTGGCAGTCCTTAACAGATTGTCTTCATGCAGGTAGTTAGCATTAATGTTTGTTTTAACAGCTTTACAATAAATCGGCATCACTTCTAATTATTCGGTATTAGTCTCTACCTTGAACGACACGAGTGCAGGGACTGTGAGACTAAAGGGCAGAAACTAAAATTAATAATAACCTCGGGAGTATGCCCCAAATGGCCAGAAATGTCGGTCATTACTCCTTATTTAACTTTTAATGTGAATTCCATCGTATTAATGTTTGTGTGAGCCTTTTCTCTGAACTCATAGGCCTATGTAAGAACACACATAGAACCTATATAGATAAAAGAACCATCGTTTAGAAACGACTGCAGTACAGAAGGGCCACCATATTAGGGACACAACATTAGGGTATCGCTGATGATATGGACAAAAACGTCAATATGATTTCAGCACCACGTTGACTGACATAAATCCATGCTGTCTGCACAACAGCAGACACATATCTCACTCCATCACTCCATCTCGGTCAATCACATACCAGTCGAAAACCCTGACATTAACCAGGATTTCATCACGATCATAGAGATGCTTCATATATTGCTATGGAAAATCAATTGGAAACAATGTGTAATATATTTGATCCCATGGGTTCTACTTTCCTCTAATAGTGTTCAGGCATCAGGTACACGCGAAAATTTTGGTGAGTATCGTACCTATAGTATCGACCTCTACTTTACTTCTTTTCTTTTCGCAACATGACGCCCCTGTGTATGCGTTTCTATGACCGATTACTTTTAAAGGTATAGCCTCTTAATCAAATACTTGATTATTCACCTCATTATTTTATGTACACGATCTAACATATATTACTAATTAGTACATGATTACATATATACATTAAATAGGTATCACCACCGTTCACTATAATAATATTATTTGAAATATTCGCCTCGAACCTCCCTGAACGGAAAGCACCAGGAATGTAAATAATCAGAGAAGGATCCAGGATTTTGGCCAGGCGGAGGGAGGGAAATCTGAATTGCCAAATTACGGAATGAAATCAATATCCTCAAATAAAATCTTATTATGAGCTGCTCGGGAGTATTTCAGTCTTTATTTCTATAATTCATAAGTAACATTATTGTATTTATTACTGTTGTTAATTCCTTATATCGATATGTATAATAACTAAGCCAGTTAATTGTAACTTATTTATGTCTTGCCATCATTGATATACTTCGGAAATAAATTGCTAAACTCCAATCTATTGTTTAAAACATTGCAGGACAACATATAAGTGACCATGCATTTTGAGTTCTAGTAATAATAAACTTCATAATCTAAATATTATTTGCCCATTACTTATTATGTTTTATAGGTTTGTTTCGAAGGGTAATTGGAGGTGAATCTATTGAAACTGGGGAATGGCCATGGCTGGTTTCCCTGAAGGTACACAGTTCACTACCAATGTTTTAGCCTGTGTAAAAAAACATTATATTTTCGTTGAAGTTTTAAACCGATATATTTATATTGAGTGGAAAGAAAGATAATCGGAAACCAATATTTCTGAAGACAACTAGAGAGCGGTAAAATCAATTTAGTAAAGATAGTGGAATGAGGTGTTAGTAATATAATAAATATTGGACACTGTTCCGAAGTAATCGAGTCCAACAATTTTTCAATTACTATAGTACCGACTTCCTTTTACTATTTCACAATGATATATGTTCTTAGCAAAGAATATTATTGAAATGTAACCGTTGTTTTTGGTTCTGAATCATCAACAAGTATACGTGTGTGTGTCAATAGGGAAACTGGCCTTTTTGTTGCATGTGTGCAATAAAATACAACCTTTTTGTTTCGTATTCAAGGGCAAAATCCCAGTGTCACGATTTCTTGGGCTAACAGTGAGCTATAATCTGATTAACTGTGGAGGTTCATTAATCAATTCTCGATGGATTCTCACTGCGGCGCACTGTGTTGTTAGTGAGAAATATGGGTAGGTATCTTATTAAACTGGCTTTCTATGCATATCGCAGAATAAAGTGGCTTTCATTTGCTATTTGCAATGAACTGGCATTGCGACCAACCCTAGTGCCACGCCTACCCTCACACTCTCCTGCTGTCTCCGTCTCCACCTACACCTCTCGCTCAGAGGCTTCCTTGCTCCTTGCTTGCTCCCTCACTTCTCACTTTCTCTCTCGCTCCTCATCCTAGAAAGGTGCAGTTCGGAGGGAAAATGGCAGTCTGTTCGGGTTCAGACGGATCTCAATACCATCAGAAAACGGCAACTCACCACTTCGGGATTCGTCCCGTTTTCAGATGGTCCTCGATCAGTTTGAACCCTCCATCGTGCCATTTGCTATACATATTTCTCCTATGTCATTGGGGTCATTGCATAACAAATGTCTATCTACGATGTCGTAGAAATTTTTTTCTACGACTACGACGTCTGTTTGCGACTCGTAAAAATAAACGACAGGTGCATTGCATAATAGTGAATCGTGAATTGGAGGATTCCTCGTGGCTTCAAAAATGACATTGCCCCCGTTGCATAACAATCTGCGACCTCGTGGATTGATTCTACGACATCGTAGACAGCCATCTGCAATGACTGTATTGCATAACTTTCTGTGACATCTTCTACGACATCGTACATGTCTTGGCATCCACGATCGATTTTCTACGCTGCGTCAATACTGACATGTGAAATGTTTTCAATTATTTCTTCCTGAAATAATGGCCGGAATGTGATCAAAAATCAAACATGAATACTTATGGTTATGGTTATTTATTTCATGGAAAAAATATTGACATCCATCATTTTGGTTTAAAAATAATCGATGCTATGTTCATTGTATGAATATTCTGCCTTGCATAACAAACATGCTCTGCGATGCACTGATATCACATTTACCCATCTTAAAATATATTAATAGTGAGAAGATGTCAAATTTAGTTATCCAATTATGCCAATATTCAATGTTAAATGATATTTTATGAATTTGATACATTGCACATTTATTTATTTTTTGTACTTCAAAATAGGTTTCGTAATTTTCTACCATATTTTTACTTAATTTTAGATGAAAGTAATAAAAGGCAGATTTTCTAAATTATAATAAATTACAATTATGGATGATGTTCTTCCATGCACCATTTCAGCGTTTTAATGCCTCTATACCTTAAAATTATCATTTAATATCATTTTTGAAGCCACGAGGAATCCTCTATTTTACGATTCATTATTATGCAATGCACCTGTTGTATATTTTTACGATTCGCAAATAGACATCGTAGTCGTAGAAAAAAATGTCTACGATATCGTAGATGGACATTTGTTATGCAATGACCCCATTAAATGACAATTTAAAGGTAGAGAGACATTAAAACGCCGAAATGCTGTATGGGAGAACATCATCCATAATTGTAATTTATTATAATTTAAAAAATCTGGCTTTTATTACTTTCACCAAAAAATATGCTAGAAAATTACGAAACCTATTTTAAAGTTCAAAAAACGAATACATGAGCAATGTATCAAATTAATAAAATAACATTTAATATTGAATATTGGTATATTTGGAAAGATGAATTTGAACTTTTTTCACTATTAGGATATTTTTAGATGGGTAAATGTGGTATAAGTGCATCGCAGAGTATCTTTGTTATGCAAGGCAGAATATTAACCCAGTGAATATGGCATCGTTTATTTTTTCACCAAAGGGATGTATTTCGATATTTTCCCCATGAAATAGATAAGCATAACCATGAGTATTCAGGTTTGATTTTTGGTCTCATTACGGGCATTTTTAGTGTAAGAAATATTCGAAAACATTTCACATGTCAGTATTGACGCAGCATAGAATATTGATCGTGGATGCCAAGAGATGTACGATGTCGTAGAAGATGTCGTAGAAAGTTATGCAATACAGTCATAGCAGATGGCTGTCTATGACATCGTAGAATCAATCCACGAGCTCGCAGATTGTTATGCAACGGGGGCAATGAGTATTTTTGCACGTGTGTGTTACATCTTGGAGTAACATGTGATATTACTCCAAGGTTATATATCGCATCTGAAACGCTTCATGGCAACTTTAAGTTACAATTACACATCCGCCTGAACGCAATGAAAACTATTTTAGTGAACTATTGCTTGTTATTACACACGTGAACAGTTAGAAAGGTGCAGTTCCACACGATCAGTTCGGGCTTCCATGGTTACACATGACAACAAATGTTCAGGTTCCAACTGATCTCGACGCAATCAGAAAATGGGACTCACCCCTTCGGGGTTTGGCCCGTTTTCTGATGTGTTTCGATCAGTTTGAACCCTCCATCGTGTAATAATTATAGTGTACTTGCTTATAGTTTCCAGAAAAATATCCAACGCAAACACTTGCGTTTCCCTTCACATCAAATATTAGTTAAAGACGTTTGGCGATGTGTCTGAAGTTGCATGTTTTGCCTTAATCAATGTTAAATACAATTATTTTACTGAATTAATTATCAGAATAGTCTTAATTGGATGTTTATTTTTTACATGTTTAGATATAATTAGATCAACTTATTTATGTTAAGCCTGCACGTGTTGTGGCCTTATAAGGGGAATTTGATGCATTGAATTTCCCCCAATCTATTGTAATCTAGCTTCTTCTATATTTCAGGAATAAAAGCCTTACTCCGCAATATTGGGAGGCAAGAATGGGGGATTCGGACCTCAAAGTAGGGCTTAGCGTTAATCCTCCTAGATTTAACGACATTATTTTCAACACCTTTTTCAACGACTAGACCAGCCTGGTCCAACGCTCTAACGCTAGTCGTGTTTCCATACTTTCTATTAAATCAGCTACAAAGTCCTAACATCTACGTTGGATTTTGTGATGTTCCTTAAACATTGATTGTCATCGATATCTTATAACACTATTAACAGTATTAAATAATTGGCAATACTTTCCAGGCTACCGTAGGAGAGTACTTAAAAGATTTTCTGGGGGATTTACTCAACAAAGATGAATGGAAGGATTGGACAGTTACGGCGGAAAAAATTGTGGTTCATCCAGGATATGATCCATTCAGTAGGAATATGTATTAGATTTACATTTCATAAAATTATGCACATGCATGTGTAGGTGAAAGGAGGTGAACTAATTAAGTCGGCGTTTTGTACATTTTCACCTTGTTTTCGTCTGATTTCAACCGCGGCCTATGTCTACATGATCTATTCTATATAGATCTGTTTGTCATCTTTCAGGACAATGGGCGAATGACGTGGCTTTACTCAAACTATCGAGTAATGTACCTGCTAGCGCCGAAAATGTAGAAAGGATTCAAAGCATCAAACTTAATTCTGCTGGAAACACAGCGTTTCCCCGTGATGGTCAGGAATGCATTTTCAAAGGCTGGGGTTGCGTTGCGGAAGGTATGTATATAGGCCTACAATTTCCTCATGCAACAAAAATGTAACAATAGTCATAAGGCACAAAAAATAGGTGTGTTTCCGATTTACCCACCCCCACCCCCACCCACCCCTACTTAGAAAAATCTTCCCCTACCTAAAAATGTTTTTGACCATATCTGATTATTTTTTAACCATACCTGACTTTTTTTGGATTTTTTGGCAAAAAAGCTAATAAAAGCAGGAAAACAGGTTTTTCTAAAATAACTATTGTTATAAAATGGACATTTTTTTCAGTTCCTGGGAGGTGGTTTCCTAAACATTCTTTTTTAAGTTACCACCCCTACCTAGTTTTCAGCGAGATAAATCGGAAACACCTATTTTTTTGGGGCCTAAATAACCCTCCTTATGACGATTCACCCTTGATGATACCATGTCCAAGCCCACAATGATACGACTAAAATGGAAAAGTAGAGGATAGACTTGTCTATTCCATTTCCTCAACAGTATCTTTCGTAGTAACCTAAGTATTAAGATCATTCATTTATTTTAAATACGGTAAAGGAAGTCTTCATATAAATTATATTAAAAAAGTCGTGTTAATTACTGAAGACAGGAAGCTGGATCGCATGGTAACTCCTTTTGTACCATCGCCTGGGACATTTCCGGATACGATCTCGAAATAAATTGTGTGTCCTTAAAATATACACTTGGAGGTACCTATATATTTGACCCATGCCACATTCAGTACGCGTCACATTTTGGTGTAAACATCTAAAATTAACTTATAGGCCAAGTCACCAAACCACGAAGGCTACAATGGTCACATTTTGTTTACAAACAACAAAATACTTTCGGGATTGCAAGTTAATTCAAAGTCCATTCTTTTGTATGGTAAGGCTCCCCGAAAGTACGAAATATAATCAAATACTCCTGTTTCAGTTTATTTCCACGCTTTGTGAAAATGTACATGTATTTACATGTGATATAAGCAACCTCCGTCCTTCAGGTGCGGGGTCGTCTCCAGTAGCATTCAAAGTAGCTCTACCAAAAGTAAGCGATGAACGATGCCATGAGATTTTCTCATCTCCCCTGGAACCTAGCTCAAGAATGTGTGCTGGATACGACCTAGCGGAGAAAGGAATATGCTCCGTAAGTACGGGAAATGAATGACTCAGAAGTTGCAAATTATGAATACCAACTTTGTGGAACAGTGTCCTTCAACTTTGACGTAATATTGTTTAATTTATGAGGGACTGGCATTATTATTGTTTTATTGTTTATTAAAAATTTTGAGTCGTAAATATTCGATTGATATCATGAGCTTTTCATTGATTTCAACAAAGAATAATGGCATTTTTGTATCATTTGTAATACAACATTTATTATTAATGCAAAGGGAGATAGTGGCGGTCCCCTAGTTTGTAAGATGGAAAATGATTGGATTCAAGTCGGCATCGCTTCGTTTGCAAGTAAGGACCAGCCTCAGAACTTTCCTGGTGTATTTGCCAGCGTCAGTTACTACCGAGATTGGATTGACAAAATCATTCGTGAAGAAGAATCATAGGAGAACCTATTTAGGACTTAAATAGCTTTACGATGTTTACGTCCGGAAATG
Organism: Sthenelais limicola; assembly: GCA_942159475.1. Lineage (NCBI taxonomy): Eukaryota > Metazoa > Annelida > Polychaeta > Phyllodocida > Sigalionidae > Sthenelais > Sthenelais limicola. The sequence goes on along the minus strand of OW804095.1, from coordinate 62,788,713 downwards.
TTTTGAAGAATAGGAGTAATTCATGTTTAACTAAACATTGGAGTGGTGCATAGTCGGTATTAAAACATTGAATTTGGACTCTTATAAAGTGATCTTAGTTATAAATCCAACCAGAATGTTACAAGTAAGAATTGAAAATGTGTACGAATTTACGATTTAATATTGTAATTTTCTGCAGAACGATTTTGCTTACGATATAGCATTATGATCGATGACTTTACAAGTTTACAAAACCTTAAGAATCTTTTGCAAAATAGCATGCATTGTTTACATAAGATGCACTTTAAGTCGTACAAGCTGTGAGTCTATAACGTATAAGCCTACATAGAGCCCAAGAGGAAAGCGAGTTTCTATTTTTCTAAAAGGGTTTCATATGGGCTCAAATAAGAATTACAGTCTCTATAATATTAAGATGCCCTGGAATGACCTGATCTAAATCTGATGTGTACCCCCGATTTGTATTTACTAGTCATTTACGAATAAAGAATACATTATTATAAATATGTATTATATATACTTCCCCACATTGCACGTGGAAGTAATACTTCCATTACGTTCAATATGGAACATGTTCTACTCTAAAGGTCCTTTTTGTCTTTTAGATATTTGCAATACCCGTTCTACAATAACAGTAATCGTACATTACCGTTTATCCCACATTAGTTAATATGAATATATTTCCAAGGATTGAATTATAAAAAGACACAAGTTTGCGAGAAAAAAAACTGTTTAACTTTATAATCAGTTTAAGTTAATGTATATATTGTGCATTTCCAAAGGAAACGAATTCTACGGTCAACTATTTGTGCGCAATGGCTAGATTATGAATATCAGACGTACTGTAATCTGAAATGCCTTGAATGTCTGTATTAGAAGAACACAGGAGTGGAAGTAAAATTCAGTTTATCAACAACTAGGAAAGTTGCACGCTCCCTGTTTACAAAGGCAGTTGGATAAACATGAAAGTACAATGCAAGGGAATTAGACATAAGACATCAAACAACATATTGTAATCTAATAATACACAATTGTCTTTTAGTCTTTGCAATTCCGAGCTTGTCTGTCTCCAAGACTTGAAACCCAGAAATCCCACAGGGTGTAGTAGGTGTAGATCACTCAGATTCAGTCATGGGTGGTCCTCTCTAAATGGGTTCCTCTCAAAACCTATACAGTGGCCTTAAGTGGCAACTTGTCAATCAAACCAAGATAGCCAATAGAATACAACAAATGTCAACCAATAGGATGTCACACTGGCCTTCAGGGATTTACTGCAGAGATGGTAGAAGGTTGTCAATCAAGCAGTCCTTGCATAAGTGCAAAGTTAGTAGTGTTGGCGTGAATTACATCACACAGAGATGGGCATCCAGATATCCTCCCAGATAAGTGTCCACACTCCTCACACCAATCCTCAACCAACACCTCAAAATGTATCACATGAACTTGCTACTCAGGATGATTGACAGAATGGTACCCAATTCACTAACATTCACGATTTTTTGTTTAAATACCGTAGAATGTAAAAACGTTATTCATGTCGAACATAGTAGTCCCTTCGTAGCTAAAATTTGAACGAACCGCATGGAAGTGGGTGGTGGGCAGGCTTTAACTTGATGAAGTAATGAGCGAAAAACACACGTGTAGCAGTACAGAGTAGGCCTACCTATGCCATGCAGTGGTCAGCTGAAAGTCCAAGCATTGTACACCAACCAGCTATGGGCAGTGAGTCGTGACCATATCCTAGTGGGTAAACTTTGCTAAATAGACATCCAGGAATAGCCTGGTCACCCTTCACCCGTCACGCCTTCTCTATTTATCGCCGTCTTCCAGCTTTATAGCTATAATAGCGATTTGGCGTCTCATTTGTGGAGCTATAGGGTACCTCTGGAGGATCAACAACATTAGGACGTGATATTCTTTCTTGTTTCTCAGATTGGGGGCACAAGAACCATGTCAACTATCGCAACTTGATAGGTTCCTTATGTGCACTTTACTACGAGTGATTAAAGAATATTTAATCCTGCGGATATGATTTATTTTCTCGAAAAGTCGACTGGTGCTAAGGAGAAAATGACGTTAGGCCGGATCATTATAACACCAGCCTATTGGATTTGGATTTCTGTGATTTTTAAATGTGGTAAGTACGTTAGAGATAATATGCTCATTTTGCATTTAAGTTTCAATGACTGGGGTCATTATAACATGTTTCTTGTTGAGAATACTAGATAATATGTCTACTCTATTTATAAGATGGTGGGTGTGGTAAACTGACCACTTAATTGGTCTTTACACTTCTTTGTAAGCATAGGATTCAAATAGCATCATTTGGTTTGGCACTACATTTTGGTCCTGTCAATTACGGTATAGATATTACAGATTATACACGTTATTAATATGTGGATATCGGGTGAGGCATGCACTAAAATAGTGCTGCCGATCTTAGTCTTAGGAAACTTGTCAGAATTAGAATATTAAAGCTAACATATAAACATTTTGGAACGGTCTTTTGCGTAGTAACGTTTGCTAAGTATTTTTTTTCCTAGTGTACATTTCCTTGGTAATGCAGACACCACAGGGTGCTCAGAAAGCGGTAGTATCCGCGACCGTGGGAATGAGCATGATCTTGGCCATGTATGACCATATCTGAGCATTAGTTTCGTTTGCTGAGTATTTATATCAGCTGACTTGACAAAACAACGAAATGATCATACCACTATTAGAGAGGGGCAACATGTTGAAGTACTCCCTAATTCATTCCAGTCGTGGCTATCAATACATGGACTAAAATGTGATGAAATGGTGAGGGTAACATATATAGATGACTCATAATAATTGATGTACTGAAGGATAGAATTGGTAAAATGTATCCATGTGAGATAGTTATGTAAAACTGTCGTCCTCAATGACATTGCCAAATTATTTATATCACAATCCAAGGTCTAATCTTTCAGGATTAATCGCCGCACAGGACAATACAACAAGTGCTGAATGGCAGCTTCCAACAAATTCAAGTCTAGAAGATGGTGGACAAATAGGAGGAGGGTACACTTGGCCACCTTTACCTGATGCCACCGATGGAAATATTGGGCCCCCCTCCCTCGATGATAATGTTGGAGGAGGAGGGGCAGGGGTAGAAGGACCAGGAGGAGGAGGAGGAGGAGGAGGAGGAGGAGGAGGAGGGGCAGGAGGAGGAGGAGGGGCAGGGGGGGCAGGAGGGCCAGGAGGGTCAGAAGGGGCAGGAAATATTGGGCCACCCATACCACCCTCCCTTGATGGTAATGGAGGAGGAGGAGGAGGAGGAGGGCCAGGAGGAGGACCAGGGCCAGAATGCACAGACACAAACTTTACCCTTTCAAGTGAATATCAGATTATATCCTCTCCCGGATTCCCCTCGAAATATCCCCCTAGAAGTGAGTGTGTGTGGTACATTAATGACCCAGAAAGTGGTCCCCCGACTGGTGCTTTCTACATTTCCACGCTACGCATTGAGGAAGAAGATGGACAATGTCCCTTTGATTATTTGATCATTACAGATATAAATACCGACGTGGCAAAAAGGTACGATTTTCCTGGCATGTCTATCCTAGCATGAAATATACAAGTTTAATTAATATTTCCTCCCAGCTACTTTCGATTCGTCATGTAAAGGATCGTCCCTGTGTAATTCAGCCGAGTATTTATAATATTGACCCTGATGTTGCGTTTGTCTTTTAAAAGATATTTTTACTTCCACTCCCATATAGCGTTTACCTTTATATTGTAGGTTGTGTGGTGATCTTGATGATGAACCCCTTCGCTTCGAGACCCCCATAACGATCAGATTCATATCCGATGATCACGAGGAACGTCAAGGTTTCCAAATGTCGTTTTATCAAGCTGCTCCCGAATCCGAGGGTATGGATCTTTTGGATTTTTTTTTATTACATATTTTTCAAATGAACTACTGCATTGTTCCTTGAGTTCTATGGACTTAGATTGACTATTATCACTTTTCCTTCAGACCAGTCTTGTAACTCCCAAGTCTCATCTAAGGACGGCTTCATAACGAGTCCAAATTACCCCTATCCCTATCCGCCTGATAAACAATGTTCTTGGACCATTACACAGTCGGAAGGACAGCAAATATCACTGAATTTCGAAGTTATTGATATCGAAGAGGATTCGTACTGTCGTCTAGACCATTTGGACATCTACGACGGCGAAAAAGACACTACGTGAGTATTGAGTTACACACACTGCATTTTAATTTTAACACTGTTAGTGTTTCCTAATAGTGCGTCAGTGCATATTTGGAGCTCCAAGGGATATTGAATGTTCTCAACAAGTACCCAGTTTCAAAAGCTGGAATAGTCTTTAATTTATCAGTTTAAACACCAGTTAGCGTGTTCCTCGTGACAGGTTGCATACTATGCCAGGATTTAAGTAAACATAGTCCCAAACATTCTGGTAAAATAAATGAAACTGTTACCGGTACTTGCATTTACTACGAACAAACTTATTGCAACGGTCCCTCTCACCAAGGTATCTTCTATCAACACAGGCTGTGTGGTAAACATAATATGAGGGTGTTCAATAGCATAGGGAATACTATGGTAATCTCGTTCACAAGTGATGGTCAAGGAAGTGGAAAAGGCTTCAAGGCAGTGTTTCGTCCCAGGAATGCAGCTGGTTCAAGTTCAGAAGGTATACTGTTTTAATTGTGTCGGATATTACCATTGAAATTAGTACACCACATGTGAGGAACGTTGCCGAGTTCCAGGATAGAAATGAAAATAGGGAAATAATTATGTAAAGAAAACATAATCAAATTAATAACGACTTTCTATTTATTCTCCGTGTCAAGTATGTAGAGAATTGTATCAACCATGGGTCGACCTCAAGATTGGATTTCCATTTTGTATAGTGTTTCCTTCCCATCCGTATAAATTGTTGCTCTTTAATTTTGTTATTATATAACTATTTTCGTTCGATACACAGATAAAACCTTTTATTTTAGCAGATACATGTGGTAACGTCACACTGACAGGACCTCCAGGGGTGATTAGATCCCCTAATTATCCAGAACCATACGGGGGAGAAGATGCGTTTGAGTGCAATTGGTATATAAAAGCACCAGAAGACTCCCACGTGAAACTTGTTTTCAGGGATTTCGACCTCTCGCCGTCTCCAAACTGCCGTCCCGATAGAGTGGAAATATCAGAAATGGGAAGAAATATCGGAACGTTAGTAAAGGCATTGCAGCTATTTTACTTTTTATAATAATGATGCGTATCAAATCTTTACATCACCTGCACTTCCACGATTTGCCTTGTGAGTGTATTGCTAGGAAATCTACAATATTGGTAGGAAGAATACATTGAAAACGTAAGAGAGAATCTAGTATAATTTAATGTACTCAAGACTTGCATAAAATTCTCTCCCTTGCCCACGGTTGCTAGCGCCCAGTCACCAGTATTTTTTTTCTTTTTTTTTTCTTTATTGGAGAAATAATCCCTATCCCTAATGACCTCAATACTCATTACTTAATACTAATGACATGACAACACGTACATTTGACAGATGATAATACTGTTGTCCGATTGTTGTACCAAAAAACAAAGTAAATGACCGATAAATGGATTAACTGACGAAATTGAAAGCATTTATTTGTTATTTTATCTGAGGCAGATTTTGTGGAGGGAACAAACCTGGTGCTCGGGGTGGACTGGAAAGTGTCAGTGAATTACTTAGGTTGACTTTTTCGTCGGGTAATACAAATACCGAAAACAAAGGATTTGTGGTAGAATATTCCTGGAGGAAGAATGAGGAAGGTGATGGACCCGGACAAAATGTACCATCTGGAGGCATGAAAGGTAATGAGTAATTAATGATAGTTTACACTCCATCATTATTAACCACTTCATTTGTTTCTTTTTGGAATGAAGGAGGAATGTAAAATCTTGATGCAGGCTTGTAGATAAAAATATTACTGATAGTAGATAGACCTATCACCTGGGAGGAATATCCCCCTAATATCACTGGATAAAGAAGGCATCATTGTCATCCATATTATTCTTTAATCAAAATTAATGATCAGTGCTTCCGTCACAGGTAATCAATTTGAATGTCAGAATGGAATCATCATTCCAAAGGTTTTCCTATGCAATGGATATAGTGAATGTGGTGACGAGTCGGACGAATCTCAAACTGCTGGATGCATAGGTATGTGTAATTTTGAACTATATTTAAAGCCTTTGAATCGAAACCGTCTTTAACCTTCGCTGAAACTATACAAGAATATTACATTATTGTACTACATATGAATGCTCATGCTAATATGATTACTACATTGGGAAAAGGCATGCTCTGGAAGACCCAAACTTTCCTCAGAAGAACATAGATCTGCTATTTCTTCCATTTCGAAGACTTGCAAATAAAAGTATGTTTAGATGGAATGCGCCGAGTGGTTGTTCTGAGTAGCATATCAGACACACAAGAAGTAAAAATGTACACATATCATTGAGATATGACAAAGCTACGAACGAATTATGATTGCGTACATTTTCACTCCAAGTGTGTCTGATACGCTATTTTAGGACAACCACTCGGTGCATTCCATACTTATATCAAAACTACTAGGCCTATGTTTATTATTAATGGTGACATTACCTTGTATGGTCGTCCCCAACGTTGTTTAGGCCTATATAAAACTACAAAATTAATAATGCCTTCACGTCTCCGCAAAGCACGTCCATGACGTCACTCTGCAGAAATCACACGTGATTTTCAAAAGCAAAATGCATAGATCAGTTAGTAACGCGGTTCGTAACAACCTAAGTTCTGATATAAATTATCATAAGCGCAAACGAAAAACTGATAGGTTCGCCTAAAACCATATTCAAAGCTTTCAGGTATTTTCTTTCTGTTTCAGCTCCGTTCATCTGCACAGATGGAACTAAAATTCCACAATTTCAGACGTGTGATGGTAGACCACAATGTCCAGACTCTAGTGACGAAAGCAGCGCTGCTGGATGTGAAAGTAAATCTAAAACTGAATATTGCACCGACCCTTGGTCCTACCAAGGGGGTATATCGTAGTATATACCTCCCTGGTCCTTCTAAGTACCTTTAAAATTGGCGTAATTCTTGTCCCAGTTTGAAATGTATCGAGGTCTTTAGAGAGATTTTATTGTGGTTCAACATTCATATTCAATATCTTCCAGGTATCATAATATATTGTTGTAGTGTTGGATGGACTGGGACGGACGAATGATGTATAGAGTACATTCGTCCGCCACCAGGGGGCAGGGTCTCACATTGTGAGTGAGGACGGATCTCTGGGGGGTATAAATAGGGGTGAGATTTTAGGGTAAGGGCAGTTGCAGCCCAGGCATCAAGCATTCCACATCTACCTTTCAAGATACTTCAATAAATGGGCTACTAGCTGAGACCAAGATTCATCTCTTATTGTTGTAATTGTTAGACAATGCAATTCGTCCACTCGTCCATTCGTCCACTCGTCCATTCGTCCACTCGTCCGTTCGTCCGCATTCGTCCAAACTAAGTAGAATGATATTCCAGCAGAGAACTCAATGGCTTTCTCCTTATGTATTAGTGAAGTAATGACGGCTACAACAATGGTGGCAGCGGTGGGATCGTTTCAGATGAATCCTACCCTCTCTAGCTGTCAGGAGTAGGAGAGAACCAAGGGAACTGGATGAGTTGGCTGGACGAGTTGGCTGGACGAGTTGGCTGGACGACCAGACACAGATGGAGGCAAGCAGATTTCAGAATATGAAAGTGAGACCCCAGGCATTTGATAGGTCTCGATTTTCGTCTGAATTCATTCACCATTCCTGTTTGGTTGTAGATCTTAACCTGTGGACAAATCAGCTATGGTTGGACGAATTGGACGAGGATGAATTGGACGAGGACGAATTGGATGACCAGACACAGATGGAGGCAAGCAGATTTCAGAAGGTGAAAGTGAGACCCCAGGCATTTGATAGGTCTCAATTTTCGTCTGAATTTATTCACCATTCCTGTTTGGTTGTAGATCTTAACCTGTGGACAAATCAGCTATGGTTGGACGAATTGGACGAGGACGAATTGGACGAGGACAAATTGGACAAGGACGAATTGGACGAGGACAAGGACCTCAGACGAGGACGAGGACCTAGGAAAATCCATGCTGGGGAATCTGTGAGGCAGAAAGAAATGTGGAAGAATGCCCTCTGGACAATTTTTAAGATTGGACAGTTGTCTGGACAAGTTATCCAGACAAGGACGAGTTGTCTGGACAAGGACGAATTGGCCAGACAAGTACGAGTTGTCCAGACGAGGACAAGTTGCCCGGACGAGGACAAGTTGCCTGGACGAGAACAAGTTGCCCAGATGAGGAGGACTTCATTAGTTGGGTGAGGACTTTGTTGGCCGGACGTGGACGAGTTGCCCGGACGAGAACGAGTTGCCCAGACGAGGACAAGTTGCCCGGATATGGACGAATTGCCCGGACAAGGAATTTGTTGGCCGGACGAGGACAAGTTGCCTGGATGAGGATGAGTCGTCTGGACCAGGACGAGTCATCCAGAAGAGGACAAATCATTTGGATGAAGACAAGTCATTTGGATGAAGACAAGTTGTCTGGACATGGGCAAGTGATGAATTGGCCCATGTGAGTGAATGAGAGACAGAATGAGGATGAGGACGTGAGTGAGGACGAACAGGACGAATGGAGACGAATGGAGACAAATGGAGACAAATGGAGACGAATGGAGACGAACAGGGACGAGCTGGCTGGATGGGGGCTAGCTGGATGAAGGAAACTCGATCACTGTGTGGGACAGGTGGGACCTGTGGAGGTAGGGAGGGAGTGCCATTTCCCTCAGGTAACCTACCTGGAAGTAGGGAGGGGGTGATAGTCCCCTCAGGGGAGACATGTCAAGGAATGCGTTCCGGCGTGAAAAAAATGGCCGAATTTGCTGGTCGCTTGGAGCGACCATGGTCGCTCTCGGCGCACTACCGAAGTGTAGTAGCTAGTAGCGCTATCGCTTTTTAGTCCTGGTCTCCCACTCCAATAGGCGCACTACCAAGTTTAGGTGGTCGCCTGGTCTCCACTAGGCGCACTATCAATGTACATTGAATGATTAGTGGTCGCCTGGTCTCCCACTAGGTGCACTATCAATATACATTGAATTATTAGTGGTCGCCTAGTCTCCCACTAGGCGCACTACCAATTTAGTGGTCAACAATATACTTTGTAACTCCATGCTTCATACACTAATATCCCCTTTGATGAGCTTCCCATCAGGTTGACGGGTGCTCAGGGTTGTATTTTCCAAGAAAGAGAAACCTAATGAATAATACTTTGTATTGCACAGATGGTATCATAGACCAGAGTTATAATTATAGTTATAGGTGTAATACTATATATTGTTCATTTATCTTTCCAACCAACCATTCTTCTCTTGAGACTCATGTTCAGTTGTTAAGGACGAGGGAGAGGGGGACTCCTGTCCATGTACATTTCTAGTATTACATGAAAGGACTGGTGGTAGGCAGACATTGCAGGCATAACTCCAAACAAAACAAAAGACCTGCATGTCCATTTGTAACTGTCTGTGTGAACCTCTAAATTATAGAATAAACACCTTTTCTCACCTTTTTGAAGCCTTTTCGCGCGGATTTAAATTCGCGCAGCAAGAAAGTCCCAAGCCTTGTTAATGCAATAAGTATACCTTTCGCGCAGCATTTTTTTTCACGCACAAGAGTGGGTGCGTTAAAATGGTGAAAATAAATACTGCACAAACATTAATACTTACATGCAGTACAGTACTTACAGTGACACTCCATGCGTTCTATTGGGCTATCTTATTGGGATATTCAGGGATGTAGGAAGCAATTTAAACATGGGGGGCCAACTTTGTCCCACAAAGTGAAATTGTATATCCATATGGATACAACTAGGAGTTGATTTGGGAATAGTTTTCCTATGACACAAGGTCTAAGATTGTGTGTTATCGCAAGTGGCATGTTTGTATTTCAAATTTATACCTCTATTACCCTGTATGGCTGTTTTAGTGATGAAATTTACTCATTGGTTGTCCACTTCATTTTCAAGTCATTTTATACTTTAATGTCACTAATATCTTCATATCTTGGGCTCACTTTTCTTTTAAACTCAAACATTTAGTTATTGATGTCATTCCTTCATTGGGGAAAGAATTAGAGACGCTAAGATCAAATTAAGCAAGAAAAGTGAGTTAAATGAGATTCTGGGGTATTAGGGTATCTAGACCAGACTGTCCAGAGGCATGGCTGGCGGTCCTAACACTCTAGGTCCAAACCCTCAGAAGGCTGTTGCACAATGCCTGTTCGTTGCAAATTTGTGCCTGTTTTTAGCCTTTCTGTTGCTCATTGAAATTTGTAGAAATCCCCGCTCGTTCTTTGTGCAACAAACGAGAACCTGTTACACAACCAAATCATAGATGCTTGTTTGTTGGGATAAATGATCCCATTCATTATTTGATTAATTTAATCGTTGATACTAAAATAAACAATGATTCTGTATCAAACCTAGACCTCAGTCATATATATATGTTGAAGCTGAAGTGCAAGAAGTTTTGCTTATAAACATTTAAGAATATGAGGCCTGCTTGAGGCCTATTCTTTGATGCTCATTGACAGACTTAGAATGACTATTAAATGTCAGAAGCTAGGTTAGAATATCCCCTATAAATGACATCAATCCATGGAATAAGTTTTAACTGGGTACACACCTTCTTGTAGGGTACACCCAGGAACAAGCAGACATATGAAATGTGCATCAGTGGGTTAATTGTGGACATTCCTGCTTGTTTGTGGGGACTTAGACAAATTTCAAGGCAAGAATTCTGTTGCACAATAAAAGTTTCAGACATTCAGGGTTATCCTAAGTCTATTTGTACCTAATTTGAAGGTCCCTGAAATTTATTCCTTGATATATACCATTTCTTAATGAGTAAAAAATGATATATCAAAGGTTTTACACATTAATTTATTATTTTTTTTATGTTTTGGATATTTGTGGCTATGAGACTTGCATGGTAAATTTGTTGATCTGCCATAGTCTATATATGTGGGTGGTCTGTCAATCAAACCTCTCTTAAGTGTCCTTTATTAACTGCGTATACATATAGAAGGGTGCATTCATCCTAATATAGAGGCACTGTGTAAGACCAGTTATAGAAGTAGCCTAAGGCCCAATTATGCCCTCCCCGCAGACCCTGAGAAATTCAAAACAAACAACCAAACAGGTCAGCTAGGTTGGAATATCCCCTATGTATGACATCAGTCTATAGAATACCCAATTCTTTGACTGGGTCCACACCTTCTATATTTAGTGGAGTACACCTACAAACGTGCTGAGTATAGTTAGGACCAGGCAATATGAAACAGTGGGCTAATTGTGGCTATTCCTGCTTATTCTTAGACCCCTATGAGGAAGTTATCCTGTTTGTTCATTGAATTTTGTTGTGCAACAGCCCTCAGATCAGATAAGAATGGTATGTCAGCCTACCTTGCTAATCTGTATCCCTGCCTAGAACTCTGTGTTTTAATGGGAATATAATGATATTTTGCAGTTTTAATGGTTTTATGAAGGCACTTAGTGGTTTGAGGCAAGAGGCTTTCCCTTTGCTGGAAGGGACTTTCTCAACTTGGGCCTACACAGCTATGCTTGTGTTTATTTTCGGCGAAATTGGTTTTCGCATGGGCCACAACTTGTCTCTAGTTACAGAAGTTTACTAGCATTTTACATTACTGAGAGAGGGCATTCTCTATCTGGAGGAATTCTTTTTCAGCATTCAAAATTGTACATAAAGGTAAAATGGTGGGGGGGGGGGGGGGGGGGGCCAAACCATACTCTGGCCCCCCCACTTTCATTGGTGGGGGGGCCATGGCCCCTGTGGCCCCCCTGGTTCCGACATCACTGATATTTTATAATATGATGTATAATTAATATTGTCAGAGACATTAAGACAAAAGCTCTATCTTATTTCGGTACAAAGAAAGGTTGATATTTCATAATTTAACTGTGTGATTGGAATCACTTAAACTTGTTGGCACATGAATATCAGAATGTAGATCTCCTTAAGAGGTATGTTTTTCACATATAGGCACTGTATGAAGCACGTACATGGTGGACAATACATACATTGGAATATGTAAATTAAAGTCTCTTGAGTATCTCACTGGTATTCAGCTTAATATATCAAGCCCTGTTTAGGCTATCGTTAATTATAACAGAAGTCCAGAGCTTGTATATACGTATGTGTATTCGTATCAAGCAATGACTCCGGAGGGCCGGTTCCCTGGCTATAGTCAGCGGAACCATCTCCCATCATGCAGTATCAAAATTACCAGAATGCAATACATAGACAAAATTGACTCCTGGCTGTGTGAGAGGTGGTTAGCTCCCGCGGGCGTAGAAATTTCGTAAGGGGTGCATAGCACCAGACGAAATTGCGTAGCACAAGGGAGATAACCACCTCTAACACTGCCAGAAGTCTATTTTGTATTTATTATACCTCCCCCGATGTTTTTGTGTGAAAAAATAGTGAAAATTCGATGGAAATTCGTGTCAGACAACAAGCCCTGTTCACCACACTGTTTGTTTACTTCTTGGAAAGTTTCTACTTCCAGTCCCTCTCACTCATTTTCGGGTCTATTTTTCTATTTAAATACGCAATAAATTCGGAATTTTACAGTTGCTAATCATTCTGATTAATATCATATCATTATATATGATGTATTACGAGTCTTTTTTCCATGAAAATAATTATTTAAATAACGAAAATAAGGATGCGAACATGGACCTATTTTTTCAACAAAAATTCCGCCAGAGGGCAATATGATATGTAAATACTGCCCAGAGGGTAATACGGTTTTCCAATGCTGTAGCCTATGGCTTACCATACCATCCCTTCCAGAGGTATAATAAAAGATTATACAGGAACTACTAAAGACAAAGAAAAAGGAAAGAGTCCATCCGGGTACTTTCCCATATATGGGAGCAAACCCACGGGTAGGCCCCACATAAGTAATTAACAAAGACAAAAGAAAACCCGGCGGGAAAGAGCTTAGGGGAAACGGTTACAGACTGAAACAACAATCTGCTCAGCCCCTCCTTCTGTACCCCTTCAGTACATCCTTCTGTATCCCTTCCAATGTTTTCTCCAGTACCCACTTCAGTACCACATCCAGTACCTTCTCCAGTTTGTCTTCCTGTACCTCTGGCCAAATTTATGACGGCCATCAAGTGTGACATTTTCAAGTCTGCCGAAATCATGCACTTGACGGCCACATACCATTGGGGACCAATTTCTCCCTCCAAATCATTCCCAAAAATTCACTGGCAAAGCGGGTCAGTGCGTCAGAATTTCTAGACATTCCCAACACTTTTTTAATACAATTTCTCTAACGAATTCCGCGGCCGAATTGTGCGGCCGAATTTAGCGACCAATTGTAGCAGCAAGCATGCATCTATATGTATATCTATACATATACATGGGCACATGGATGTATACACAGGCATATGTATACATGTACGTATGTCTGCATATATACACACATGCATATGCATATGACATGGCATGATGCGTACATATATGGTCGATTCTCCTGAATGATGCTCAACGTGTAACCGACACCTAACGGTTTTGTAACCGACCCCTAACGGGTTTCTAATCATAGAAGCAGGAAAAAAAATATTATCAAATATTATCTATTTTAACATCCTTCAAACAGGGCATGTTTACCTTCACTTTTCCAAAGTTTGACCTCTTAGTTTTGAAAAATATGTGCAGGAAATGCCCTTGAATTCTATATCCTTGTTTTTGTGTAACCGACCCCTAACGGGCATTTTGAAATGTATTCCTGGTCTCTAATTAACTTTGAAACATCCCTTTTATGTTCCTTTCTTGTCATACACTTAAACTTTATGGTATTAATGTGATTTCATGTAAGAACAACTAATGAAAATTCATTTTCCCCCTTTATCTTGCTAATAAATGAAAGAAGCTTTTTTGTATTAACCATTCTCTAATGTTGTTATTTGGTAAAGAGAGGGAAATATTAATGTTAATATGGAATGGTAATAATTAGATATCAGTTAGAAATATCAGTTCATATCAATTGTTTATAATTAGATTTTCCCTGCCATAGGCAGCCTCACTTTTATTAGATACTATATAATGAGGATTTGGAGTGTGTGGAACTTATGGTCCATGATTAGGTATGTGGTAGCCGAAATATTGACCCTACTTAACATAACTTACTAGCTTATACTATTTCTTGACTAGTTGACACAATATTGGAATAGAACTTGATATTATTGAAGTGTTAACATCTGCCAGTCTCAGCTAATTTCATTTTGTTCCCAGTGTCAATCACAGACTTATTGAGATATAATGCACCATCATACATTAGCCAATATGAGACCATTCCAATGCAGTCGCTAAATATTCAAACTGAAAATTCATGGAACGCCACAATTCTTTTTAACATTATATCCCAATCTGGGATGTACTAGTTATGGATTTTATCCTTGCCCGAAAACACTATCAGTGCAGTTCTGCCACTGTCAGTATGGTTCTGCCACTGTCAGTGTGGTCATGGCAGTATCAGTGCAGTACTGCCACTATCAGTTCGGTTCTGCCCCTATTAGTGAGGTCAAGCCAGTATCAGTGTGGTTGGGCCACTATCAGTGTGGTTGTACCACTATCAGTGTGGTTGTACCACTATCAGTGTGCGATTGTGCAACTATCAGTGTGGTTGTGCCACAATTTGTGTGGTTCTGTCACTAATAAGTATGGTTCCAGCACTATCAGTGTGGTTGTGCCACTATCATTGTGGTTCTACCACTTTAAGTGTGGTTCTGCCAGTATCATTGTGGTTCTGCCAGTATCAGCTAGTATGGTTCAGCCACATTCCGTGTGATTCTGCCACTATCGGTGTGGTTGTGCCACTGTCAGTGTGCGGTTCTGCCACTATCAGTGTGGTTGTGCCACTATCAGTGTGGTTGTGCCACTGTCAGTGTGCGGTTCTGCCACTATCAGTGTGGTTGTGCCACTATCAGTGTGGTTGTGCCACTATCAGTGTGGTTGTGCCACTATCAGTGTGGTTGTGCCACTATCAGTGTGGTTGTGCCACTTTCAGGGTGGTTGTGCCACTATCAGTGTGGTTGTGCCACTATCAGTGTGGTTCTGTAACTAATCAGTATGGTTCCGGCACTGCCTGTGTGGTTGTGCCACTGTCAGGATGGTTCTGCCACTATCAGTTTGATTCTACCACTGTCAGTGTGGTTCTGCCACTATCAGTGTGGTTGTGCCACCATCACTGCGGTTCTACCACTTTAAGTGTGGTTCTGCAACTATCAGTGTGGTTCTGCGACTATCAGTGTGGTTTTGTCACTAATCAGTATAGTCCTGGCACTATCAGTGTGGTTCTCCAACTGTCAGTGTGGTTCTCCCACTATCAGTGAGGTTCTACCACTGTCAGTGAGGTTCTGCCACTATCAGTGTGGTTCTGTCATTATCAGTGAGGTTGTACCACTATTAGTGTGGTTGTACCACTGTCAGTGTGCGGTTGTGCCACTGTCAGTGTGTGTTTGTGCCACTGTCAGTGTGCGATTGTGCCACTATCAGTCTGGTTCTGCCACTATCAGTGTGGTTGTACCACTTTCGGCGTGGTTGTACAACTATCAGTGTGGTTGTGCCATTATCAGTCTGGTTGTGCAACTGTCAGTGTGCGGTTCTGGGGTTATATAAATTCATTTTAAGAGAGAATAAACTTTATTGGGAAATAATGCTTTAAAAATATTTTCCCTCTCATACAACAGCTTCGGGAAATGTTCAGGAGAATAAACCTTACTATACTCATTTATTGCTCTTTTTGTTTATAAATTCTTGTTAAGTGCCTTCTACATAGTAAATACAATACAAGTTATTCTAAGAGAGTGATGTATTCTGAGTGACAGAAACTGGCTAGGTATTTAACTGATTTATTATGAACTGTTAATAATTTTGATGGTTCAGGTGGCAGGATTGTGCATCCCTCAGTGATATATATGTGAAATCTCACTCTAGACCAATCGGGCCAATTCCGCCTTTTGCAGGCAAAAGCGTAGCTTCTTCTAAAACATTACAAGGCCAATTCCACCAATTTGACAACATTTGGCCCCCAACCGTGGAAAGTGATAAAATGGGCTTCGATCAAATTAATTATCATTAATTTGATTATTTTTTCTGATTGGATGGTTCTACTAACCTGTGGAACAACATTTTTGGCATTTTTAGCACAATTTTTTTTTTTTTATTATTTCAAAATCACATTTTGGGGGCAAAAATCGTTTTTTTTTGAGTGCCAATAGTCTGTGGAATTGCTAAATTTCTAAATAATCTTCAAAGTTGCACATTTTTTTGTATATGTTGTGATAGTAGGTTACATGAATATGATCTGTGTAAAAAAAAAATGCAAAAAAAATATTTTTTGGCCAAAAGCCATCAAAATAATTTTTAAAAAAAAGTGGGTACCCCCCTCCTGTATCCTACCGTCGGCACAGTTGCTTAAGGTGGAAAAATCTAAAAAAAAAATGAAAATTATCCAATGATGTTAAATAATGGTAAAATGCATTGGGTTACAAATGTATAGAATATCAGATATATTTATTTAAGTTTTTCATGACTCATAGGTCAAAAATAGCATGTTTTCAAAAGTCAGTGGAACAGGAGACTTTGTATCCTACCGTCGGCCTCATTTTAGGGATTTTAGGGTATTAATTAATTAATAAATTGATAATAAGCTTTAAATTGGACATTTATTATTGACTTTGCTTAATACCAGTCTATGTATATCAAAATTCATAGTTTCCGAGTAGTTTTTACATGATCCTTACATCAAAATGTTGTGCTGTCTCCTACCGTCGCCCTTGCTGTCTCCTATGTATCCTACCGTCGCCCTTGCTGTCTCCTAGCGTTTTTTGCTATCTTCACAAAATGTTATTTGGCTGTAACTTTTGTTCTACTTAGAATATTTTCACAAACTAAAAAGCATTATGACCCTTATGTCGAGCCCTATCAGGTACAAAATAGTTCAATACAGCATGTGCATATTTTGTTTCTTTTATTTCTAATTTAAATCCCCATTTATTTCCTTACTTTGTTAGGCAAAGCACAGAAGTGAAGCAGAAAATATATACCTGTTCCCCAGCTCGATTTGTGATGCATTATTACACATTTACTGTCATAATCATTTTATATCATTTTCTGAGTCTTTATCTATACATAATTATATAATATGATGGCAAATAAAATACAAATATTAATTTTACTTGCATTTCATGTTCTTATTCACATAGGCCGACGGTAGGAGACATGCTATTTTTGGCATTTTTTCCATATTTGGGAGCTATTTTTCACCCCCCTGTAAAAAAGTAACTAATAATCAGAATTGTTCCATTCTTGGTAGTTCAATGCGCATATATATAAGGTTGATAAATAATACCAACTCAACTGGTTAATGTAAAATTTATTTTTGGGTACCCAGGGGGGGTCTAGGGGGCATAATGTTGTCAAATTGGTGGAAATGGCCACTGTAAACGGCCCCCCATACATCAAAAAGATCGCCATTAGAACCGGACCGCGTATAAAACTTTTCTTTCATATTTTCCCCGGGTTCGTCCCCAACCGCCCGCAGAAACACATACTATAGACCTACCTACACCGATCAAGCCAGTCAGATAGTTAGGCCTAAATGATTCGAACTGCCCGAAATGCATGGGAACTGTACGTAAGGCTTCTCATAGAACTGACGGAGCGCTGGGTCAGTACCTGATTTTCAACAGGAAAAAGGCCCTAAAAGTCCATTTTCAGTCCCCTAACATTTAAAATATTGCACATATATGTGTAAAAGTGGGGTACACATTGGACATATAAGGCATACTGACTCAATGATGTTTTAAAAAATGAAGTTGAAACATATGTTTTCATCTCCCAGCCCTTGAAAAATTACCGTTAGGGGTCGGTTACAAAACCGTTAGGGGTCGGTTACAGGTTGAGCATCACTCAGGAGAATCGACCATATGTACACAAACATATATATTATATATGCATACACGTGTATATCTATACTTATTATACACACATTGCTTTGAAAACAACGTATCTAGAGTGATTTACACATAGTGCGTATTTCACTAGTGATTTACGTGAGGTTGTCATGGCAACCAATCTGTTTTTTCACTAAGATTACCGGTAAAATTCAAATTCACAATTCGATATTTTTCTATTTTCATGATTGAAAGCATGTATAATAAATTTGTTAACTAACTTGTTGGTTTCAGTCGCTTAGAATATTGCACTCGTTGCTACGCAACTCCTGCAATATTCACGCTCCTTCAACCAACTCGTTAGTTAACCTGTATATATTTATGCATACATGTATTTATACTTGTATATAAGTATACAGGTATGTATATGTATCCATATGTATCCATATATCTATGTATATATACTATGTATAAATTATATAAATATGCATGTATACAGTATGCATACAATACATATAAAATGTATGCATATATAATGTATACATGTATATAAAATGTATGCATAATATGTATACCGTACATATGTACGTATACAATGTCATGTATAATGTATGTATGTATATGTGCATAGACGTATATGTGTACATAAATTCATGCATGTATGCATACTATGTATGCAGATGTATACATACTTGTATATGCATGCACATATATACATACACAAGGATAGAGAGAGGGGGAGAAACGAGGGAGTTAGATGAGCCAGGCCAGACAGAGATATATACAGCGGCCGCAATTGTCGGCCGTACTTGGTGGCCGTAATTGGCGGCCGTAATTGGCGGCCACAATAGGCGTCCTCAGGTAGACACATTTGGTAAAATGTTAAGCCCGCTTATTTAGAAAGAATCATTTTATAATCATACAATTCATACATGTCAGGATGATATTAAATGTATTTTTAACAAAGAAAAAAATTGTGATTAGTTAACTAGTTATACTATATCATATATCTGTACTTATTAGACAGTTACTTTAATATTAATCTATTGCAGACAACATATTAATATCAACAATACTCCTTTGGATCATATTAACATGCATGTAAATGTTAAAGTAATATAGCAGATTTGCCTGTTCCTTATTTAACTTTGGGTTACTTTTCACTCTCCAGTAACCTCCTCTAGTAACCTCCTCCAGTAACCTCTTGTAAGCTCCTACACCCGACTCCACCCCACTCCAGAACCTCCTCCATTACCACCTCCAGTAACCACCTAGATGGTAATGGAGATGGATATACATGTATGGTTACTGGAGGAGGTTACACAAGGAGGTACTGGCAGAGTATTGAATGTGTTCCCCTTCCTGTACCTCCTACTGTATCCTGTATCCTGTATGTCCCCCTGTGCATCCCAATGTACCTCCTCCTGTACCTCCTCCTGTACACCCCTTGTACCCAGCCTGTATGTCCCTAAATGTTGCTGGGTAGGGCCACATGGGGGGTGAGGGTGCTGGTGCTATTATTAGCTTGACTGTGCATTCATGCATGGATATGGAGTCATGTTGGCAGCTTGGCTAGAAAGCTAAGAGAGTGCAACCCCTAACGCCATTGTAATGGCATGCTGTAGTACTTCCCTACCATACAACCTTCTCATCTTTCAACCCTCATAACTTCTAAACTATTAATTTTCCTTATTAAATTTTCACTCTCATTATGATTCTTATTTACCCCTCTACCATTTTCAATTAACAATTCTTTAAAATTATCAACCCTCCCTATTATCGCTCACCTTACCACTATATTCCTACCATACAATCTTCTCATCTTTCAACCCTCATAACTTCTAAACTATTAATTTTCCTTATTAAATGTTCACTCTCATTACGATTCTTATTTACCCCTCTACCATTTTCAATTAAAAATTCTTTAAAACAACCCTCCCTATTATCTCCCTATTATTCTTTAAATCAACCCTCCCTATTATCGCTCACCTTTTCCCGCCCTTCTCAAGGGCCCTATACAACTCCAACCTACACTTACCTACACTACCTCATGTTACTTCTACCATTACTTAGAAAGGGGACATTTTAAATAAAAAGAAAGCTTGTAAATCCTCACTTAAAATGGTCTGATCTGAACAAATCTAGATTCTAATCAAAGAGTAGAACCTCCTTGCCATGTCTTTGTATAATGTCACATTGCCCCATCTTAATAAGGGTGCTAATCAGGGGCAACACCTGAGCGATAGAAGCCTATGTTTTAGACCAATACACAGTTCGCAATTGCTTAAATACATGATTATTTATTTGATGTTTTTTCATGAATTAATCAGGGTCTAACTAAAAAATTGTTGTGTTCAATAAGTTAGCTTGTAATGTTTCCTACATCGTCCACTTGGTTGGTTTAAGGTATTCTAGGAAATGGAATTTATATGAATTATTTTGGCAAAAAATCGAACATACTGCTGGTTAACCATAATAGCTTGTTCTAATATCATTATGCATATGAAATGCTTCTTGTGTGTGTGTTCGCTGATCCCACATCTAGCTTGCATAATCTGAAGGTGAGAAAAGCTTTCGCCCAGTTGAAGCACAGGTGACGCTCATGTGAGCTTGGCTTTCAGTCAAGAGCTTATGATGAGCGCCCCTGCATGGCCAGCCAGGTGTGGCCAATACATGAAGGGGATGCGGGCGTTGAGAGCTTGGCCTGGCCGAGGCCAAGCTTACAGTCTTATTTAGCGTGCGGCCCGTTGTCATTAGACTGTATGGGTCCAATACCTCCTCCAATGAACTCCTCCAGTAACCTCCTCCATTAACGCCACCAGTAACCTCCTCCAGTACCAGTAATTTATTAGAAGAAAGGGGATGAATGAGATGAAAGTTTCAACTGAAGCATATCAAATCTATGATTAAGAATCTATGCTTAATAGATCTAGGCCTATAACCTAGGCCTTAACATACTAGGTAATGCCAAAAAGGGGAAATATCTTAATTTTAAATGGAAAGAATGCTCGTAAATCCTCCCTTAAAATGGTCGATCTGAATAAATCTTGATTTTTATCAAAGAGCTGAACCTCCTTGCCATGTCTATGTATGCTGGCCCATTGCCCCATCTTTGATAAGGGGGTTATTAGGGGCAACACATGAGTGATAAGTTTTAGACCAATACATCGTTCACAATTGCTTAAATATATGAAAACAATCCGAGGAACAATCGCTCAACTACTCTACATGAATATTCACCAATTGTGAAGAATTGTATAGAATTGTATGATTATATATACATTTATATTGATATTCTTACATGATGATACTCAATGTGTACAGCTGCCAATTGTACATTTTCTGAAAATCTGACACATATAAGCGGGAAACGGTGATCTATATGATATAGAGCCATGCTACCACAATTGCTTAAATAAAGGATTATTTATTTGATGTTTTTTCATAAATTAATGGTCCTGGGTAAGACCTTAAAGTGCTTTTCTGTCTCTTTCCTCTGTCTCTCTCTCCCTTCTTCTCTATCTCTATTTCCTGGGTATGATCATAAACTGCCTCCCTCTCAGCTCTCCCGCCCTTGATATAACACTTTAAAGTGTTGATAAGGGCGTAAAGCAACCAATCTCACTCACTCACTCATAAATTAATCAGGGCCTAACTCAGAAATCGTTGTGTCTAAAAAGTTAGCTTTTAATGTCTCCTACATCATCCACTTGGTTGTTTTAAGGTATTCTAGAAAATGGAATTTATGTGAACTTATGAAGAAAAAAATAGAACATATTGGTGGTATTATTGCTGTTTCTATTAGTGAGGGAATTTTTCCTGCCGCATATTTCGGCCGCCATTGTCGGCGACAAAAGCGGCCGCCATTTTGGCCCAGCGACGAAAGCGGTACGATTTCCGAAATCAACGGCTAGACTACCGAAAATTGCGGCCGTCTTTGCGAAAAAAGCGGCTACATTGCTGTGAAAGTCGGGTGAGTTCCCGTTGATTTCGGTAATGTTGCGATAACAACGGTTGCGATAAAAATGGCTTGCGCAATTTTCGGTTACATGCATTCCGCTTTCCATAAATTACCAATATGCGTAGATCATATCATATAACAGAACTGTCCCTCTATTCCCATCTGTCTTTGCCCCTCACTCTTTTTCATACCATAGGCCTATATCCCCATAACAAGGGAATGCGATATCGCACAAGGGAATGCGATATCGCAATGTTAGGATGTTGATATGGCACTGCAACATGCGATATCGTGTGCGACGTCGCAATAAATCATTATAGTCACATTTGATCCTTCATAGTATGAGGGAGAGAGAGGGGGAGAGCCAGAGAGTGGCGGGAGAGAGCAATGACAGAGGGGGAGGAGAGAGAGCAGCTAATTCACCTGGTATATATATATATAGGGTTGGGAGGGAAGGGCAGAAAATATCCCGAGTCCCTACCCCATCTGCCCTATCCTGTGCTTGTGTAGTCCGACCCCGTGCTTGTATAGTGCGACTATTGGTTTTGAGCCTGGTTTGTGGAGCGACCAGCTTTATTGTTGGGCGGGGCGGGATTATGTAGATTTGGCCATTTGGTGGTCTGTCAGTCTCCGTGGTGCCGCACTACTGACTGGTTTGGTAGTCTCTCTTCCGCACTATTGGACGGACCACCAAAATCGATGGTCGCACTAGCGGACGCCGGATAGCGGAAAGCGCCAGTGCTTTTCTTGACATGTATACCTCAGGGAGCCTACTTGGACGAATCAGCAGGCTAGGGTTGGAGAGTGAATTACCAGGGTGAGGTGATTGGGGAATCGGGCTTACACACAGTGGTACTGGAGGTAGAGGGAGGAGCAGTTCTCTCAGGTACCAGGACGAGTCTGCTGGCTAGGCAGGGGAATATTGAGCAGTGTGAAGAAATGAACAAATGCCCTGGACGAATCTACTACTTTAGGACGAACCAAAGAGGGAAGAAGAGGGAGGACGAACCAAAGAGGGAAGAAAAGAGGGAGGACGAACCAAAGAAGAAAGGAATTCGTCCATGCCTATGAAGACAGAAGAATTAATAACATACTCTTGAAAATACCACTGTTATATTTAACCAAGTAATGACGTTATAAGATCAGTGGGTGTTCATTTTAAAATTGTAATTTTGGGGTCCAAAATTTATAAAGGGGAGGGTAGTGTTGTAGTGTGGGATGGACTGGGACGGACGAATAATGTATAGGGTACATTCGTCCGCCACCAGGGGGCAGGGTCTCACATTGTGAGTGAGGACGGATCTCTGGGGGGTATAAATAGGGGTGAGATTTTAGGGTAAGGGCAGTTGCAGCCCAGGCATCAAGCATTCCACATCTACCTTTCAAGATACTTCAATAAATGGGCTACTAGCTGAGACCAAGATTCATCTCTTATTGTTGTAATTGTTAGACAATGCAATTCGTCCACTCGTCCATTCGTCCACTCGTCCGTTCGTCCGCATTCGTCCAAACTAAGTAGAATGATATTCCAGCAGAGAACTCAATGGCTTTCTCCTTATGTATTAGTGAAGTAATGACGGCTACAACAATATATATTATATGATACTTAAATATAGTTATAGACAGTTATGATACTTAAATATAGTTATAGACAGTTTCTGAGCCTTTATGACATACTTTATGATAATTATGCATTCCGTAATTTTCAGATTATTTCCTCTGTGGTGGCGGTGCAATTGTGCCATATGCATGGACATGTGACGGAAAAGTGGATTGTAAAGATGGTAGTGACGAGTCATCCAAAGCTGGTTGTGTCGGTGAGACTATCTATCATAAATTAAATTCATACCAAATCTGATCCTCATCTGATGCGACACAATTGAGACTATAGTTAGTCTTAAGGTCTAAGGATTAATCTTTATACAAGACACTGGGATTTGATTAGAATACTCGTGGCATATATAACCTGTTGAACAGAGATTTATAGGCATTTCAAAATCATAGCATGATTATTTTTTTAATTCTAAAGAAATGTCTTGCCTTCATAGTCTCCGCAATGATATCCGATATCTTTTGAAATGCTAGATATTCTCAATAGAATAAATCATTCCCTCCTTTTTATCCAGTTGATGTTTGTGCTGGGGTTCAATGTTTACATGGTGGTAGTTGCCAAGCAGATGGAGATGTCGGAGTATGTTCATGTACTCCCGGATGGTCAGGTACCAGTTGCGAGAGTGGTATGTATTCTGCAATCTATATGTACTGGTACTGGTACTTAATTTCCATATAAATTTCCAATTCTATCCATAATAATAATTTATTCAAATGATCACATCCACTGTGGCTGTACAAATCAATTATTAAACGATCGGAAGGGTCGGGTGTATAAACGAAAAACTAACATAATCGTAGAGCTGCTCCAAAAGAACGTCCTTTAAAGAATATTTCTTTCTTCCAGACATTGATAATAACTGCGTAGGGAAGCCATGTTTAAATGGAGGAACATGTTATGACGAGGTGGCAACATTTAGGTGTGCCTGTCAGTCAGGATTTGCCGGTCAGAAATGTGAAACGGGTAAGTTTGCATTAATGCAGAGAGTGTTTGGGGACCCAACATTTCTAATAACTGAATTTTTAAAAAGCATTGTATGAAATTATGCAGCAGCATCCAAAATCACATTTCCTCCTGATGATTGCTCTCTGATAATAATTATTAATGTTATTGATGTGTGCGCATGTCTATATTGCCCCGTGAAGAATTGAATGCAATGCTTTTAGTTCAAATGTGTTTTGTTTATATCTTTGTATCGCAGAAACCGGCATAAGTTCGAATTTTGAAATCTACGTCGTCGGAACTGGGATTGATAATAGTACGTGTGGAGAGACGAGCAGTCAGCCATGTGGTTCACTGAGGTTTGTGTTAATCCCATGGTTATGGAGGTCTCTCTTGGTCAATTTTTACCATTCATTGATATCAATGATTCATTACAATGGTGGAGTGACAGTCTCTGGTGAAATTATTTTATATCCAGCATCAGGCTAATCAACGAATGGATATATATTGATATTTTATTGAATATCTTGATTGCGCAATAGATTTACAGCGATACTCATTCCAATCATATATTTCCTTTTCAGCTATGCGCTCGCACGTGTGCCATATGGGGGTTCTATACATCTGTCCTCTACAGAATATGTGCTCAAAGATATTTGGATTTCGAATGTCGTTACTATTACCGGAAAGCAGGGCACACAATTAAACTTCGAGAATGTAGTTCTGACAAATGCTGAGTTGACCTTAGAATACCTCAACCTATCTGGATCACTTACTATGGGAAATACAACTTTGTTTATTCAAAATGCCATCATGAACAACATGTCTATAGGACAGGAGATTAAAAGTAGAATGAAAATTGGCTACTTCACTGTGACTATTGCCGATACAGTCATATCAGATTCGGCAATATACAACAGGCATCCACTGGCGTCAATCATATACAGTGAAAGTGGACTTTCTGATCTTTCATTAGGTGGATGTCAAATAAGTAATTCCTATATCAATATCACTGGTTTACAAGTTGTTGTGGCAATAAGAGACGTCAATATTACCTTTACTACAGAAGAAAACTCGTATTTTGAAAATGGTGTGTTCATTCAAGGGGGTTCTATCTATCAGTCCTCCACAACAACACAATCAGGAACTGGCGGTTCAAAAAGGAAAAGGAGGTCTGTTGAGGAATCTCACAATATTCGAAATCAGATCGATTCAGTACAAAACACTTATTCACATAGGGTGCGTAGATCAGTGCATTGCTATGGGTCTTCCAGGAATAGCTGTTTTAACGAACCCTATGAGGGTTCGGCAACAGTTCACCACCGCCGAGTTAAAAGGCAGACCACCTCAACGAAATCTGAAGTCACTCTTATCGATGTAGTAATCAGCGGTGCCGAGAAATTAAAATACGAGGACATCAACTATTCAGCGCTTGGTATGACGTTCCTAAGGGGTTCTTCTTTTGTTGTAGTAATAGAAGATTCTAAGTTCACAAGAAATGCTAGAGCAATACATATTCACGTCGATGGGTCATCAGGCGGATCTGTGTTGGTAGCACGAAGTACATTCCTTTGGAATAGGGCCGACGGACCAGGTGCCGCACTTAACATTGCTCAAACCTCGGGCGTTGTCAGTGCCAAAATCGTGAAGTGTAATTTTGTAAATAATGTTGCTTACAAGGTAAATCCAGAGAAGGCAGGTCTAGATGTCACAGAGATTTCGAAGCTAACTGGAAGTGGTGGGGCAGTCGCCAATATCATCACAGCAACTGATATTACTAATGTACGCACAATCATGGAAATCGACTCCAGCACTTTTAAGAATAACACGGCTTCGAACTATGGAGGGACACTGTATTTCACTGGAGGGGTAGCCGCCACCGTGACTAATTGTAACATGTCGAATGTTGATAGTATTACAAATATTCGTCCGCGTTTGGGAGATGTAATCGAGTCCAGAGGCAATCTAAATTTCATAAATACCACGCTGAACATTATAACTGCCGATGATGACGTTGCAATTCTTTCTTATCGAGCGGATAAAGATGGATCGTTCTTGGAATCTAAACAACTTGCATTCTATTGTCCCATTGGTTACCAGACAAAAGAAGTTGTTGATGCTGTTACCACGCCCAATTCCACACGTAGCCCAATTGAAACGCTTATGCTCTTCTGCAGATCCTGCAAACAGGGATCTTACACGTTGGATCACTCTGGGGCAGTTGTGAATGGAATTAAAGTCAAATTAACAACGATCAACACATGCAATGAATGCCCATATGGGGCTCTATGTCAAAGTGCAGTCAAGTCAAAGACCAATTTCTGGGGAGAGCCTCAGCGCGTGGGTACCATTACCATGCACAGTTGCCCTGCTGGCTATTGCTGTCAAAGTGAAACTTGTCTCCCTTTCAATAGATGTGCTGAAAACAGGGATGGGCCTCTGTGTGGATCATGTAAACAAGGCTATTCTGAATCCCTCTTCTCCACCAAATGCTTAGAGAACTCCAAATGTTCGTATCTCTCTCCTGTGTGGATCATAATTGGTTTGTATGGTATAGCCTATGTCCTCTTCTTTGTTTTTGAGGACGAGCTCAAACTGATTGTCGAAGATTTCGCAGTGTGGCTTAAGACAATATTCCAGAAATGTAGCAAAAAAGGCGCTCGTCGGGAAATGAATTATAACGAAAGAGAAATAGGATCTGTTGATGCTAGAAATGGGGGAGGCTCAAAAGACGAAGTGGAAGAAGATGATTCTTCGGATGCCTTCCTCAATATTTTCATGTATTACGTACAGGCCTCCGAACTTTTGAAAGTTGAGATACTTTACAGTGAAAATAGATCCAACCCATTATCAGAAATACAAAAGGCAGTTTCCGACGTATTTAGTTTTGATTCCCTGGGGATCAGTTCGGACTCATGTCTCTTTACAGACATCAACGCAGTCTACAAAAAATTGTTTCAAACTGCATTCATCGCATACATGTTTGGAATGTGGGGAGTTATTTTCATCCTAGGCGGATTGTTACACTGCTGCATCGCAGGGAGAAAGGGCACTGTGAAGTGGATCATAAAAACATCATTTAAAGCTAAATTCCTTGGAGCCTTTGTCAATCTTCTACTCTACACTTATCAGTACTTCGCTGAAAATGCATTTTCTGTGCTCAGGTGTGTCGAGGTGGGATCATCGGATGCTAACGTCCTATATATTGATGGCAATGTACAGTGCTATCAAGTCTGGCAATATGGCGTCTTTGCTTTTGCTGCGGTGTATGTCTTCCCATTCTTCATAGTTCTGTTATTCGCACCCGCCCTTTTGAAAAACAGAGAAATAAAAGCAAGAACATTTATTTTCTCTATTCTTCTGCCTCTCTTTGGATCGCCATACCTCGCCTATTCCTGGTACATATGGAAGAGGAAAAGCTGGACGGACACTAATAATTCCAATAGGAACAAAGAAAAGGAGGGTAAGAGTGACGGAACTACCGACGTTTTAACAGGCATTCTAACCGACCCTTACAGAAGTGATTTCTGCGGTGGATTATGTTGGGAGGGTGTGAGTTCTTTGAAGAGGCTCTTGTTGGTCTTGATCTACACACTTGTGACCAACGTCCTCTACAGGCAAATAATAATAATGCTGATCTGTTATGCAAGTCTGGCCCTCCAAATGTCCTGCAAGGCATTTGCTACACCCCTGTCAAACAGATTAGAGGCGGTATCAATGAACATTCTCTTACTAATCAGTATCATGAATCTCCTCAAGGCAGTGTACTTTGACTCAGGCGATGTTCCAACAGGTGGTGCCGACGATATATTCATAGTTTATGATTGGTTTGAATCTATAGCCTTAAGTGCTATACCCATGGTGATCCTGGGGTTATTGGCCATAGCTTTATTTTTGCGGGCTTGTGACTTCATCTTCGGAAGACTCTGCTGCCCCAAAAGAAGCCGAGCCAAATCCTCTGGCTTCGATGAGGATGATGTTACAAGGTATCCACGGAGATCAAGACGTCGACCAAGATTGTCTAATATTGAAGGAGATTGGAAGCACTCGGAAATATCCCCTGAAGGAAAAATAAAAACATGGTATGAATACAATAAGGCCAATGAAGAGCGAGGCGCGCGATATGATGAAGATAATCAAAGAATGCCAGATCATTCGAACCACAGACATGAACACTATGACCATTCAGAGACGCGAAACAGAGACAGTATGGGAGGGTACGAATCAAGATTGCCAGCACATTCGATGGATAGAAGAAGCCATAAATCTGGTGATTGGCCAGTGAGGGATGGTAGACACATTCATACAAGAGCTGCTACCAGGCTCGATTATAATGATAGAGGAGGGTATTTTGACCCCTTCTATAGAGGCGATAATGAAGGTCGCCGTGGTAGAGACTATCATGAAGCACATTTTTCTGATCCTGAATATCCACCAACAGACTACCCAGAGACTTGAAAACCTTTTTTAAAAATTAATGGTCAAAACAGATTATTTTAGAACTGCGAATTATTCCATGCACCAATCATGTGATAACAATCGCAAGTTGTTTGGAAGACACAATAGGATGTGTTATTAATTAGAAGGCCAGAGTATTATTTGCTATTTGAAGTCAATCATATTAAATCCCAATACCAATCACGGATAAATGACTTATAGGGGCGAAGCTGGAGAAAATACATTTTCTTGAGATAAAGCTGTGGAGCTGACGGTTATAATTAAAGAAAAAGAAAGGTTTCCTATTTAGTTTCACCATAAAATATACACATCATTTTTCCTAAATTTATACAACTTGTAGAATAATATATAGCACGAAAACGGGTTCTCCACCAGTGTTATATTATGAATATAATTTATGAATGACTATGAATGTATGCTCGAAATAATAATGACTATTGTATTTAATTAACGAGGAATGAATTGAGACCGGAGGCTTTGATGTTAAAGATCCAACTGACTATCTTTTATTGTCCTTACATACATTACAGAGTAACTGTGCGTGGCCTATTATGATTGGCTATGCCTACTCTGATGTTACCTGATCCCTTTACTAGTGATGCACAATCCTGCAGTTAATTTATTCTATGATAAGTAATTATAGTAATTAAAGCCCTAATTGATTTATACCATTGATAACACTGTGGTTAATCACTATTACATTCTGATTATGTAATATGATATAACACATGTGTATCAGGAAAACCGGGTAAAATTAGATTGCACCCAATTATTGAACTTATGATTACCACAGGACTATATGTGATTACCTACATCGAAAAAGACAGCACTTGTTGAAGCATTTTCATTTTCAATGTCATATGTTATTATTATTTATGATAAAGACTATAACAGTTTTCCTTATCTAAATGAGTGTTGTATTAATTATGACCATACATACTTCTTCCTTATTTTGTTTTGCTTTATAATCATAATTATGTAAATTATTGCAATATTCAATTTTTGTTGATGAAATCTAAAATCTAATATGTCATAGTACACACACTGTCGATGTTAATAGAGATGAAACATGCTATTGCTAAGCGGCACCCTTCGTATCCCTCTTAGCCCACCTCTCCCAAGACCAACATGACCAGCTACCATCTCTCCAGATGGCAGCAGAAATCATCAAAATTGACGGCAAGAAAGATACAAAATTATTGTATCTATCCTCTCTGGGGTACCCTACCTCCTACCCTACTCTTTCATTAAGTCAGCACTAATGGAACCTCTGGAGGAAGACTATGATTCCTCGGATGACTTAAGGCTGGGTTCCACTGCCCCACTACTTCTCCTGCTACTGCTCCCGCTTCTTGATTATGGAAGCGGGAGCAGTAACGGGGGAGTATGGGGATGGGTGCTTTTGGGTCCCGCTACATAGCCACCTTACTTCCCGCTACTTTTGACGGATTTTCGAAGTGTAGAGTGCTCCTAGCTGCTTCTATCAAACATGTTAGATAAGAAACAGCCGTTTCATATCCAGTTTTGTCTTCACCCAGTTCCTAAATAAATTAATATCATTTTGGGCTGCAACCAGATCATCGTCAATACGCATTGGCTGGGGTGGATCATCTGCATACATTACAACAGTTCCCTTAAAATCAACATTACACAAGTCATTAATATATGATAAACAGCAGAGGCCCTAAAGGCTGTGTTCCACTTCCCCACTACTGCTCCCGCTTCTTGATCATGGAAGCGGGAGCAGTAACGTGTAACAGGGATGGGTGCTATTGGATCCCGCTGCATAGACATGCATGTTACTTTCCTCTTCTTTTGGCGGATTTTCGAAGCGTAGAGTTCTCCCACTTCTATCAAACTGGTTTGATTTGAAATGGTGGCTACTTTGTAGCTGAAGAAGCGGGAGCTGAAGTGGGGCATTAGCGCCACCCTACGTTACTCCTCACGTTACTTGATGCATCCATTCTCATGTGAAAATAAAATGTTGTCTGCTCACATTTCTGAGTAGCAGTAGAAGTAACGTGGCAATAGCACCATTCGGGTTACTTTCTATTACTTAAATTGCTCCCACTTATAACGAAACGGCTTTTCCGGCTTTTACTTGTATAACATCAGATAAACAGAGGAGGTAGTAGTCATTACAAAAAGTAGAAGTATCAGAATTATACTTAGATATTTGGCACAAGTTCATGGCTGGGAACTTGATTGTACCATAAAGGGACATTTAGATACAATATTATACCTTAGCTAATTCTTCTCATATAGGGAACTTACTATTGTACGTACTGTTACATTAATCATTGTTATTATAATGTAATTTAGTTCCGGTGTGCTTGGACGGACTTCGATAACTAGGGATCGCAACCATTTTCCATAACCAGGTTTTTTAAATGGAGATAAAAATACTTCGTTTGTGAATAAATGTCGTATGCATGAGCTCAGCTTTTTCTGAACTATAATTGTTTTATTTTCACTGCATCATTTAACACTGATTTAATTTTATACCTCACTCTTGAAATAAAGTCCATATTGGTCAAGACAATACACACTTTTTTCTGAGCCAGTGTATGATTTGCTGTTTAGAATTGATGTAAAGTTCATTTATTACTAAATGCCATACTAACTTCCACTCACTTCCATCGCGATAAACCCCAAACGCCAATAACGTATCAATAATACTTATATTCGCGGCAATTACTTGAGAAGCCGCTGTAGAAATAATATATGTGTGTACCAGTGTGTAAATGTGTAGTCTCGTCGGAGCCCCGAGGAATCTCTTTAGATTTGTGACCGAGGGTTCACCACCGACACCATTTGGCAAACACACTCCGATCTGCACACCTTCATATCAAATATGAGGTTCATAGGTGAAGTCCTGTAAGAAGCATGGGGTCTCACGACACAGAATCTTCTTTCGACCAGGGCTTTGGGGACAGGATAGTGATAAAACCATTCCACCGCTATGGTTGGCAACTATTACGCATTTACTGTGGATATCCTACTGCAATGCCTTCCCCTGTGAAGTCTCTACACTTTTAACTATAACAATGCCGACCACGGCTATATTCCAATATGTGTTTTTGTTGGCAAATGGACTTTTGATTTTTCAAGGTGAGATTACATAATTTTGATTGTTCCTCCTTCTTTGGATCTTGAATGTGGCCATGTTATCATCAGTATAATACTATTCATGAAGGATAGAAACCACCTTGGAATGATTGGGTCATTACATAGCACACTACTTCATTAATTGGCCATGCTATTTGATACATTGGTACAACACGTTGGTACAACTTGAAAGTAAGATACTTCGAATTGGAACCAGGGAGTTATCATATTGAAACTTAAGTTAGCAGTCTATGAGGATCTTGTGGTTTGTGTTGGTAAAAAGATCGAAGTATCATATATGCACTGCTCCCTGATAAACCAGTTGTAAGCATCACATCCTGAATGAATTTAAATTCACCTACCGCGTCCAAATACGAAGGAAACGGTTGAAGAAATTTAATAGTGTTTACATTCAGAAGCGTTTGTAAGATACGCATGTTCAAACGTGTAATTGCTTCAAATGAGGGGTATTATATATCCTTGTTGCATCTATTAGTCTGAATATTGTAGTAAACACCTATATTTAATCCTTGAACGATTTCAAAGAAACATTTTTACTCAAATTGAATTGGTATTTTCTAGTCCATCACTTGTTCCTGTTAAATCAATTTGATTTGATCAAACCCTTTGTAAAGACATTATGCATATCATATTCGTAGTGGCACCCTGTGCAATTCTGATTCTAACTAGAGGAAAGAATAACGAAATATTATTCCATTTGTATTCCACTATTTCGTTAAACAAACAACTGGAATGTTTAATACTGGATGCAGTGGGTAGAACCTTCTGGTTTACAATGTATTTAGGTTCTCCTCTTCTCAGAAAGAGTCACGCTCAATATGAAGAGTATCATTCAAATTGAAACGTGATGTGACACAAGGGGCAAACTTACCATCTTCCTATAAGTGTTTGTCCACATACAGGCGGACTCGGTAATTTCCATATCACCTGGGAATGCCCCTACAAAGACGTATGTACCGAGTGCAAACCTAACATAAATTTCTCAATGTTTCATTTCTTGCTTTCTGAAAAATGTTACTTTTGCCCGTATCTATGGCCCTATTCAGGGTTTATAAATCCTCCTCCGGTACATCTAGCTGTAAAATGAAGGGATATTTGGTGATGTTTTATTAATTTTGATTTTATAACTTTATCCAAATCTGATTTTTCATTTTGTATTGTATGGATCTAAGGCAAATTCATCATTTTACGCAATTAGCCTGTTAGCTTATCATGAGTTGAGCACAAGCGTCCATTCCCGTGTAAACACTTTATCAACGTATTAAAATGTTCATTAAAATATATATAATTAAGGACTTGATATAATTTCATTTGTGGCTCGCTCCAAGGCTCCTGGACAGCAATCGTATGTGTAAGGACAGGACCGCTGTTATCAAACCACTCTTAGGGTGCATTGCACTATACACGATAAGATTGTGTCTTAAAGGCCTCGTAACTTGCTCTTAAAGTTACGACTAAGAGGGCTTTAAGATACGAGGATTGTGCATTGCAGAATAGAATCTTAGAGGCCTCTTAGTCGTGTCTTACCAAGACCTTACGAGGGACTTACGAGGGACTTACGAGGGTCTAGAGGGGAGAAATTTCATGATACACCTTCCAAAGCAAACAGCGTCTCTTTGATGTGTAAGGTTCTCTTTTGTGTTTGAGACGTTTAGAAGAGATTATGAGACTTGACCATCGGTGAAAATCTTACTTGAGATATAAATAAACTGGAAAATATAATATCCATGGTGTTGAATACGAGATGGGCAATCAGGTAACAATCACAATTGAATTACACAGTAATCAAAACAATCAAGTCTAATGCCTGCTCTTCTCTGCGTGTCCCTGTTGTTGTTGTTGTGTGGATGGGGGAGGGAGAAGGGGGGAGGGGGTGGAGGACGGTGGGGGGGGGGGGCGGTGGGGGGGGGGGGCGGTAAAAGACACAAAGAGAGGGAGAGGGAGTTTAATCAAAACAGTATGAAGAATCTCACGATATTTGAATGATGAGATTTTATTCTCTTTAATTTGACTGCATAAAGCAGGATATGTATTATATTAGTATCAGATTTTTTCCTTTTATATAGGCAACGCTTGACAAAATCCATGCTGGATATAATGTTTTTCTATTGATTTATTTTAAATGTATTGGCATTTAAAGAAAGGCCTTTTGTATTTTGGAATGGCGGGGTACAGGCAGGGCGGGGTTCTTGCTATGATTGTGATTAAATTCTAATTATCTCAAGGATCAGGGCTGACTGAGAATAATGTCATTATGTGATGTAATGTTAATACTTGAATAACAAATTGTCAATCTAAAATCAGAAAAATTGTGGTCGTGGGGCCGGCGATTACAGGAATGAATGCATTACCTAATATCTTTCAACTAGACTCCCTTATTTCCTCACCATTTCTTAAAGAGAGGAATGAAGAATTTCTCAGGTACCCGGCTAGGAATCAAACCCTTTGATGATGAAACATATGAATAATGTTAATTGACGATAATCTGGTTTCCATGGTGACAAATATCATGCTATATATCTGTATCACATTTTTATCCTTAATGTCGGCAATTTCAGTCCATCAAATATCATGCTATGGGGGACATGGGTTCGAATCCCAGAGCCGGCAGCATTTTCAAAAGTCAAATCTCACCAATATGTCCTAAGATATGCTACGAGGCCACTAAGAGGTCTTTATCCACACCTGTTTTGGTGCTCATAAATTCTTAACTTTACGAGGGCTCTGAGAGCACTCTGAGAGTAAAATCGTATATAGTGCAATGCAACCTTTGCTAAGAGGGAGTTACGAGGCCACTAAGAGTGGTTTAACACAGAATCGTATATAGTGCAATGCACCCTTAGATTAAAGATTTTAATGCTCTGCCATTACAATGACTTTCGCACTGAACGGTTAATAAAAAATAGTATATGGGTCAGATTTTCAGAAAATATACAATTCACCTTCACCAATCCTCTCAAATAACCCAAATTCCAAACAAAAGTAAAGTTCAAAATACAGTTCAACCTAACCAAACAGATTGCTAGAATCAATGCAATGCCGAATATACTCGAATCTACGTAGTATTGACCTAATTGCAGCCTGATTTTTGCAAAATTCACTCCATGTGTACAGCTACCAATTGTACATTTTCTGAAAGTCTGACCCATATTCAATTATGTTGAGTGTCCCAAAACCCATAGCCTATATGATGTCAGGTGAAAAGTCACCCTGTATAAAGCCACCCTCTAAAAAGCCATCAGGAAAAAGCCACCTAGGTAAAAAGCCACTCGGCAGCTCATTTCTTTTCCTTTGTTATTCCGTTCCACCCATACCTGCTGGACTACTTCTTTAGCACATAACTTGGCCAATACTGGTGTTTGAAGGGGAATATTGATGACGATGATTACCAGACTACCATTATATTTCACTCAAAATTTTAATTCTTTTACGAGAGTTATTTTTACATCTTTTCCCGGTCGAATTTACTATATGTTTAAATATCTATTCATTTCGCACAACTGGTAATATTAACAGTTAGTGTGATAAGTTAAGGCGATTCATCAGAAATAAACATATTGTTGCTCATTTTATTATTTGGTGTTTTCAGGAAAAGAAGTTGGAATATCGTGGGATAGAGAGAGGGTTAATGACTTATTTCCTCCCCACTTTTCCACCTCTATTATTTTCGCAATAATACAAAATGAAGATAGTGTGGGAGAGAGAGTTAAATAGGGAGAGAGATGGAAAAAAAGGGAGCAATGAGAGAGAATTAGGGAGTATTGTTACCTTTGCTTATATAAAAAAAATAATATTACTACGGTACACTCTAAGAAGAAAGGGTTCTAACAAGAACCCTTAAGGGTTCTTCGGCTTGTCGACATGGCAGAACCCCTAATGGTTCTTGTTAGAACCCTTTTTTTTTTTTTTTTTTTTGACAAACTTTATTCAATCTATCAACAAAACTGATCTACCCAGGGCAATTAACATCTTTAGATACAAGAGCCCATTCTGTCCGCATCAAGAGCAAGGTCTGGTGGAAAGTTGACTTGTTGTCCGTAGGAAAACCTGAAAACAACATAATTAAGCGAGCTGATATTATCTACAATGACTCTGTATTCAGAAAAGAAAATTCGCCACTCACAGAGGCCGTATATAGGCTTAAAAAATAAGCCATTGCTAAGATTAAATCGGGAAGAGTATGGTTCTAATGGTTACACAGAGTTGTGGTTTGGTAATACCAAGAGGGAAGATCGTATTGTTTTCGTAAAAACTTCTACGTAGGCAGACGCTTCAGCTGGGAGAAGGTGCCCAGTGTTGGTTACCACCTGTCGATATATGGCTTCCACTCTCTAAATCTTTGATAATTTTTGAGGTTTTTAATACCAGCTTTATGCAATATAGCGAACTTTCTTTTAATTTCATTATGGAGAACAGAAAAAGTCAAAACATTATTATGGAAAAGGCGTCTTCTGTGAATGAAGGCCCTTGTACACAGCAAGATAAAGTTTACAAAGTTTGTCTCTGTATTTGAGCTCCCAATACCCAATAGTGCTAATGACATACCAGGGAAGTTTGTTAACGCTTCAGGAATATCACGACTAAAGACATTTACCTTCAATTTTT
Organism: Sthenelais limicola; assembly: GCA_942159475.1. Taxonomy (NCBI): domain Eukaryota; kingdom Metazoa; phylum Annelida; class Polychaeta; order Phyllodocida; family Sigalionidae; genus Sthenelais; species Sthenelais limicola. Next base: position 62,751,945 of record OW804095.1, on the reverse strand, counting down.
CTCCTACTCTCACCCATAGATCGTAGACATTTGGGCAATGAAAGAAGAAGTGGCAGATTGTGTCTACCTCGTTACAGTAATTACAAGTATCATGCACTTTAACCTGTATTTGTTTCAGGTAACTGTTGCACGTTATCGCTCTGTGAAAGATTTTGTATTGGAGCGACTGTAATCTCACTTCGGATGTGCATTCGTATGGAAAAATAAATCTATCTTCCCATGTCGTTGCATTGTATTGTACAATATCACTTTCTAATATGTTTTCCCATTTTTGCATTTTCTCCTTCTTCGGAGGTTGAGCAGCGATAAAAGCATGATAAATCGGAGAAGCAGCACTTCCAATAATATCGATACGCTTCTGCCCGATATAACAAAAAACTTTCATGTTCTCCAACTCTTGCGGTTGGGTGTTGTTTAGTAGGTTCATCCACGACCCTGGGATGGCATTTTTGATAAGAAGTCTAGTGCGAGAGTTACAGTCTACCCCATAAAGCCCTCTGATTTCAGCGGAGGACAATATTGTGTTTCTTTCTGTAAGCAAGTCACCTATGACTACAATACCGGCTGATTCCCAATTTGGAAAGTGAATTTTTTTCTTGTGTACAATGATGTTTTTATTGTCCCAAATGCGTTCGCATAGGACTTCTTCACCTGTGGTAGGTGTTTTATTATAATAAATCTTCGCCCAGACTTTGAAAAGATCCCTATAGAAAGGGCTGAGCGGGTTTCTAGGTGACGACCGAGACATTAGAAGTTTATCCCTCTGCATGTTATGCCATGCTTGGACGGTATGGGTCCAGCAGTCATTAGGACTTTCGAGAAATCTTTTTACCCACATGACTCTATTTGTGAAAATAATCTCTTTAAGAGCTCTGAGCTTAAGGCCACCCTCCGCAATAGGTTGTTTTAAATAATCAATACCGATAAAGTTGTGATTTCCATTCCATATAAATCTCCTTATTGTTTTAGAGATATCTCTAATTACCCCGCTATCCAGGGTTATACAGGATAAAACATGTTGAATTTTGGGAAGCATCAAAACATTACAGATAATAATTTTCCCTTTCAATGAAAGGCTTCGTTGCTTCCAATGAGCCGCTATACATTCTAGAGAGTCGATGAGGTCGGAGGTGTTAAGTGTGTTAAGTTTTTTTTGGTCAGGGGGGCACACCAGCGTTACGCCAAGAAATTTAAGATTATCGGACCAACTTATTCGTCTTAACTCGGCTGAGTGAATTGGTATGTTGTTGACATTAATAGCTTTTGTTTTGTCCTTATTCAGTTTTAGCCCCGATTCCTTTCCGAACTCCTCGACAACTCTGAAAGCTTCACTTATGGACTTGTCATCCTTACAAAGTAAAGTTGTGTCATCAGCAAATTGAACTAATTTTCTTGGCTGGAAATTGACTGGAAGAGGTTGGATAACATTGTTTTGGCGGATTCTTACTGCCATTGTCTCGACCACCAGAGTGAAGAGAGATGACGAAATAGGGTCGCCCTGTTTCATCCCTCTCTGTACAGGAAACCAATGTGAGGAGAAACCATTGTTGGTAAAGGTGGCCTGAGAATTCTTTAAAAGCATATTGACCATCGAAATGATCTTCTTTCCAAAGTTAAAAGCAGCTAAGGTTTCATTCATAAAAGACCAACTTATTGTGTCGTAGGCTTTTCTAAAGTCTATGGAAACAATGGCTCCTCCGACACTGCGGTGGTGGGCGAAATGTATCAAGTCATCTATCTCCCTTATTGCGGACCCAATGTACCTTCCCTTAATGAAGCCAAATTGGTCATCGTCGATTAAACTGGGAAGAACAGAATTTATTTTAGCCGCGATTGTTTTGGAAATTATCTTGTAATCTACGTTCAAGAGTGTAATAGGGCGCCAATTTTTAATATAGCGGTGATCTAAATCCTTTTTGGGTATGACCGATATGATTCCTCTGCTTTGCTCGGAAGTCATACAGCCTGACGAGACACATTCCTTAAACATATCGACAAACATATCCTTCAGAGCGTACCAAAATTTTTTATAGAAATCAGTGGTAAAGCCGTCTGTACCAGGTGATTTGCCGCTTGGCATTGTTTTCAAGGCTGAAAACAAATCATTCGCGGTAGGTTCAGCTTCTAAAATGAGCTGCTCAGCTTCAGATAGGGCGGACGGGAGGGATTTGTCAGACATGGGGGAAACATCTTCGTTGAGATAAAGATTCTCGTAGAATTTCTTGCCTACCCCTAGGATTTTTTTGCTGTCTGAGACCAGGGTGCCCTCATCGTATAGCTGTACAATTCCCCTTTTTTCGGCTCTGAACTTTTCTAATCTCAGGAAGTATTTTGTAGGCTTTTCGCCCTGAACCAGCCACTTGGCTTTCGACCGCAGTAGGGCCCCCTTTGCTTTTTCTAGGGCTAAGTCTTCTAATTCATTTTTTAAGTGTTGGAATTCCTCTGATTCTGCTTCGCTCATTACCGGCAGGCTGTCAAGTTTTTCAACCCGATCTCTTAGCTCACTAGATTTCTTTTTCATTTTTTTGGCGCGCTCTGAACAATATAACATGGTGTTGGTTCTTACCTCTTGTTTAAAAAGCTCCCACCTCATTTTTTTGAGGGTTCTAAGTAGAACCCCCGTTTCGGGAATAGGCAGGGTCCTACATAGAACCCTGGATTTGAAGAACCCTCTGGCCAAAATAGGTAGGGTTCTACATAGAACCCTTGATTTGAAGAACCCTGAAAATGTCCGGGGTTCTTGATAGAATCTACAGTTGATTTTATTATTGTTTTTATTGCTGAAGTAACATCACTTTTCATCAAATTATTCAACATATTCCATTTCATGGTGTGGATAGTATTTTCCCTTATTCTTCAGTGAGTATTCCAGTCGATACTTCCTTTCTTCCTTCCATTCTTATCTCCTAGAAAAAAGTTTGACAATATTAAGTAAAGATGTACATGTACTGAATTTTAACAAAATATGAAGAAAAATCTTTAAATGAGAGATAAACAATTCACTATTAAACCAGTATGTTACTGTGCATTAAGAACTTATTCACAATGGAAATATCATTCTTAAAAAATGGGTGTTTATTATCACCCTAGAGGGATTAATATAGATATGCGAAAGTTATGTACCTGTCCAGTATGGCACACATTGCCTATTCTGCTTGCCGAACTGCTGGCCTGCATTGGACGTGATTTGGACTTGTGTTACTTGTGATTCAGTACTCCCCTCGTTATATATTTTGCATCCATGCATTAATAAATGCGGTATATTCGGGGGAATATTATGAAGCACTGCAACAAAAACAACAAGGTGAAACCCTTCACAATTTGGTTCAATGACTTCAAGTAGGAAAAGAGCTAGCCTTCCCGACGACCCTCCCACTTGTGTATAGGGTCGTCCGGCACTCCCCATTCGAACCTTGCAGCTACAATCTTAGTCTGGATAAATGTGTTTCTAGCGACGTCATAACAGTTATCAACGAAATAAATATGTATTATCCCTACCTCTCACATTCTTATCTAGAACAGGGTACTTTGGGGGGGTTGAACACTATGTCTAAAGTAGTTTAATTACCGTTTACATTCACGTGAGTCGCGCGGCCGTAACATGCTATTTAAAAATGGCGCTGGCTCAAGCGCTGCGGATTCTGTAGTCAGAGCCGTAGCATGGTTAGAAAAGAGCTTAATTACATAATTAATTAATACAAAAGTTAAGTTATACTACCAAGGAATATGAAGGTAAATTAGTGTATAGAGCTGATGTGAGAACAAACGTAGTAGTAATATATAAACTTACCTTGACTCCCATACTGGTCAGTCAATTTGAAGTGTGCTTCTCTTCTGGCCGTTAGATTATAAGTCAATGCAAGCCACAAACCCTAGGCTCTCTCCCGTCACACATCAGTGCCCGTCCAGGCGTGACTGGCCTTACCTGGCTTGTGAGCCCAGTATGTAGGTCAAGGTGGGGTTAACACGGGCCTGCTTGCCCCCTCGCCTCACGCCAAGTTTTACCATTTCCGTGATCGTCATGGTGACCATGGATTATAAGGTAGATTTAGCTAGATATCAGGGATATCAGGGCGGTAAATTAGCAACGCGCACGGCAATAGAATGCTCTCCAACAACACTCATTTTATGAATTTCAAGGGGAGCATGCCCCCGATCCTGTGGCATTTGGGTTGTTGCTAATATATATAGCATTCGAAAGGGCTTTTATTCTTCTTTGGGATTATGTGAAAATATCATCATTTTATTTTTCTATAAATGAATGAAATGAAACTATTTGCATACCTAAGAAGTGCAGTACAAGCGGAAACTTGTGTGAATTACTTATATTCCCTTAAAATGAAAAGCTATTGTGTATTTTAACAGCCTGCTGGTGACTTTATTTTGTCAGTAAGAAGTCATTGAAAAGTCATTAAAAACTATGTGAATCAGTTATAAAAAGTCATTAAATTTATACCTGTTTAAATTGTTTTCCTGCATGCTATATAGTATATTTATTTATTCGAATTTGTTAATTTATAATTAATGTATGGGGTGAAACGTGTGCTGTGAACAAGGGAGGGTGGGGAAGGGAGAGGGAACTATTCCTATTATTGGAGAAAAAGGAGGTTCTTTGTAGAATCGCTTTGAGTTAAAGAACCCTTCAAGTGCACAAAGAACCCTTAAATCGCTGAAGAACCCCTATGGTTCTAGATGGAACCTCCGGTAGTCCCGAAGAACCCTTTTAGGTGTCGAAGAACCCTAGGGTTCTTGGTAGAACCATGAGGTTCTATCAAGAACCCAAAAGAACCCTTTTTTCTTAGAGTGTAGGGCTTTAAATCCTCCCTAGGCAGGGAGTTTAGTTCCCGCCGATAGTGTCGCTTTTGTAAATGATAGGCAAATAAAAGTTACAACAACAACAACAACCGAGATGAAAACTGTATGGCAATGGGCTTTTCTCACCAGATCAAGGAACTGAACTACAACTTGTGTTCAAATCTCTGCTTTCTTGAGCGAAGTGATTCAGATTAACCTGACGCGCGCATAGGAGGAGAATAGGAGGATAAACTATTTCCCCGAACATGTTTTGGGATATTTATGAGTGGCTGTTTTCCGGGGTAGTTCTTTCCGACTGGCTTTCTTCCAGGTGGCGTTTTACCGAGTGGCCTTTCGCCTAGAACCATGGTTATCACTAATACAAGTCGTTCATTCATTCTCAATAAACCTTCATACACCAGGACTAACCGGGGTAACAGGCGACCCATGTGGAGGCAGTATAATATTGGGGATTGAACACGTCAGAGAGCCAATGTCCATAGATTTTCCTGGAAACTCCCAAAATTATGAACCGTCTCAAAGTTGCCGATGGAAGATACAATCGCCTTCACGTCCAGACACAGCAGTCCAGCTTTCATTTCGCGTCTTCGACTTAGAAGCAGCAGCATCAGATGGATTGAAGTGTAGGAAAGATTACCTGGAAGTGATTGCCGGAACTGAACCTGTTGGACGGTAATCGCCATGTTATTACGAAGAACTAGTTTAAATATTCAGTGTAGTTTATGTCTGAACCACTTCAGCCCTTTTTCTAAACCACAAAGATTATCGTTCCGAATCCCTCTTAAAAGAAAGACATCCATACGCCTTTAAAACTGTGGGTCTTATGTAAGTCGTGTAGCCCAGGAAAAACGGACATACACCCTAGACACAGACACACATATATATACCCACTGGACATACCCCACTATTTCATTTTATTTTCCGAATTTGATTATTATATGTTGCCATCCATTTCATGATAATAGATATTTTAAATATGCTCCATAAAGGTTTTGTGGCGGTGCATCGCCCGGCGGTACGAAGGGACTGACTTTGTATGGAAATGAAATTGAACTAATTTTTATTTCGGATGCTACAACTGAGGCGGCTGGTTTTGTGGTTCAAATCAACTTAAAAGTAGGTTTACCTTCCATGGCAGCGAGTGGTGTCACATGTGAAAAAGGTTGGTTTCTGTCCAAACACGAACAATAGTTGCATATATTGTCTCAATTTCAATGGGGTGCCTGACGTGTTTTCGTTTCTGCTGCATGTCTGAGGCTTAATCTTTTCTTTTAACCTTTTTAACTGAAACTTTTTAATTAAAACGATCTCTATATTGGGAGGGGGCGGGGTAGTGACAAATAAAAGTGTTATTTATTAGGATTTTAAATTACCTTTTATTATGATTATCGTTACTATTATGAAAACATGCCTCACTATATCCTATTCGAAGGTCAACACGTCTTTTGCTGTCGGAATGGAGTGACCCTTTCCATCGGTGATGTGTGCAACCAAGAAGATAATTGTGGTGATGGTTCAGATGAGTCTGTTGTAGCTGGCTGTACAGGTGTATATTGTTCTTCATTAATTGCTCGTGGTTCTGGATGTTATATTATTGTCTAACCATTAACAATGTATTTCCTTCCCTATTCAATAACATATTCCAATTCATTGGTCAAATAGGAGTCTACATTTAAGATATTTGCAGTAGAAAACTACAAAGGTAAAAGATGAAATTTGTCTGGCATTTAGTCATATTTCCTCAGGTATTGTGTGTAAAGTCTCCAGAAATGAAGCTACTCGATATCCTTTGAATTTATACCAACATTTTAGATCCCTTCTAAAGTGGTTTGCTATAGGGGGATTCCGATTATTGATTGACCTGTAATTAAGATTAGTTTCATCAAATTCTAGGTTATTTCCAATGCAATCCTGGCGTTCAGATTCTGGTTACAAAACAATGTAACAGGGTATGTGACTGTCTAAATTGTCATGATGAAAAGGACTGCTGTAAGTTCACCTTTAATCTTTTTAACTCTATCAAATTCAGGGTTATTTCCAATGCAATCCAGGTTTTGAGATTTTGGTGATTCTTTTTAACTATTTGTAAGCTTCCAGTCTTATGGGACAGTGCACCTCGTGTTTTCAAAATGGTTTTGATTAAAACAAAAACGAATATCATATTTTACAGCGCACCACTTCATGTGTGCCGATGGCAGAACAACAGTTCTTAAAGCTCAATTATGTGACGGAAATGATGACTGCCCATATGGTGATGACGAAAGGCGAGAAGCTGGATGTAAGAGTAAGTGCCGATCAACGATTTTTGATGTTAAAGTGTCAGTAAAGGACCACTTTTTTAAATACAATGTATACTTACCAGAACTAGATCGCTGCAATGGTGGTCTTCCTCTAGAACCTGGGCGGAGGAGGTGAAATTGTAGCCGCGCCCGCGTTCGAACCGACCTACAACATGTTACTCAGCCGACACAGCACTTTTGACCACTCGGCCACCCTACGTCACTTTTAGGGATAACAAACGTTTTGGATTATGTATACATTAAGGTTACGTTTTTTTATTTTCATTTGTGGCTGACAGGGCTCAGAGTCTATCAGATAAGACAAAATATATTATTATGATAAAAAGATTTTATCATTTTAAGGGATGCCTTAAGCCTTGATTTGAAATTACTTTTGTTTCTTCAGGAGACTTCTGCAGTGCTTCACCTTGTCAAAATGGTGGAGACTGTGAAACAACTTCCTCTTCATATCGCTGTAATTGCAATCCTGGTTGGTCTGGATATAGATGCAGTGAAGGTATAGCGAATGATTGCTTAGTTTGGAATTAATAGAATGTTCTTTAAAGGCGTACATACATGCATTATTGATACGCCCTGTCTAACATCACTTTTTTCAGATACTAACGATGCGTGTGCTGGAAACCCCTGTCAAAATTCTGCTCGCTGCTATGATGGAGTTGAAACGTACTACTGTGCCTGTTCAATTGGCTTTTCCGGAAAATCTTGTGATAGAGGTAAATCGGTGTCTATTCCGAATTAATATACTCTATTATATCTTATTTAACGGTTATACCATTCATGCCGGTATTGACACCTTGTAGCTTCAAGAACTTCCTCTCATTAATTTCCGCGTTATTTTGCAGTATCAAAGCCACTGGATCAGAATGCACTGACCATCGATGGGGATTCAGGAGCAGATGCTGAGACTTGTGGAGACAGACGAAGCCCATGTAAAACACTTGAGTGAGTTTGATCTGAATCAACCAACCAAGCACAATCGGCAACCCCATAGGGTCTGTTTCATGCAGTGAATATGCCGATTATTATATACGCGATCTATGGTTACATACAGCGTGATCGAGCGATCCCTTGGCTTTTATTTCATGAATATTACCGCTTTTACTGCTTTATGTAACTTCTCAAACTTGTATTTCTGAATCTTCGCCTCTCTTCTCCTCTCTAGATATTACAAACCTTCATGTGTTAACATATTCTTCCAGGTATGGTCTCTCACGGGCTCGAGCTTTTGCGGTAATCTTCCTGATACGTTCTCCAAAGGCATACACTTCTTCTACATGGATTTCAAGAAGTGTATCAATAAGTGGCCCTACAGATGACGAAGAGTATTTCCCCTGGGTTGATTTACAAGACCTGATAGTTACGACGATCGATAATAAGGCAAAGCTTGATCTCCGATTTAACAAGATTAAACTTTCGGGTAGCGCATTCCTAGGAGATGCAAAATTGACCTTGAATACGGTTCTTTTGGAAGGGTTCACTTTAGGATCAGAGACCCAGAGAAGGCAAACACTTCAGAAATCTATTTTGATCATTGAGAATTGCAGTGTGAAGAACACAATTATACAAATGGGACCTAGACCTGATGCCTCGGGACCACCAACACAATCCAATTCTGATGCACTGCCTAGGAGAGGAGAATTGAAAATAAGTAGCTCCCATATTGTGGACTCATCCTTTTCTATAACAGCCAAGTCGGTTGCAATTTCTATCAGGGGAAGTAATTTCACAAGCGAGACTAGACAAGCCTCTGGTTTTGATTCACCATTCCTCATTCAAATTGGAGAAAAGTCTCCCATGCAAAGAGATAATGCTCACCAACGAAATGATACCAGACCATTGATGACCATCCAGACCAGCGAATTATCAAAACCTCCTATGGGTAATAGAATTGATATATACGATAGCATCTTTGATGGATATTCACAAGGACAGAATATATCATCTGCAGCTATTGATGTAAATATATTGACAGGAGTTAATATGGACATATTCAATTCCAAATTTGACAACAACAATCGAGGCATGAGAATTTATTTTGAAAGTTCTAAACAAGGAAGTGCCGAAATAGTGCAGACACAATTCAAGAACAACAATGCAATGGGGCCAGGCGGTGGCATACTTGTCGAACAATTAAAAGGCGCCTTCAGTCTGCGTTTAAAAGATACCATATTTCAGAGCAATACTGCGAGGAGTCAGAAGGAATTATCAGTTAGTGATGGTGGCAGACTTTCACAAATAACCGGCAGTGGTGGGGCAATTGGTATTGATGTAAAGCCCGCTTTTAATACTAACTCTCCACACGAGCAAACAAAAACTAATTTGGATATCTCTAATTCAGTTTTTGAGAACAACGGAGCTGAAAGTTTTGGTGGTTCCATTTTTATGTCTTCTGAGGTAGATGGCACATTGATAAATAACACTTTTACAAACACAAACACGAGCCAAGGCTTAAAAGCCAGAATTGGTGATATCATTGAGTCAAGAGGACGACTTTACATGACAGACAACATCATTCAAGCTAGGTCGTCAGATGATACTAAACCCATCATATCATATCGAGCTGACAGAGACAGCAATTTTCTCTTGCCACAGAATCTAACATTATCTTGTTCAGAAAACTATGAAGCGCGCCCAGTATATGATTATATTCACACAGATAGCTCTACCAACGTAGCTGTGCTGCTTTTCTACTGCAAAACATGTTCTACAGACGAATACAGTTTGACAGGATCTACCGTCATAATGACAAGTGTACATGGTGTGTTTTCCATTGACAACAGTAGTGAATATGATTGTCAAAAATGTCCATATGGTGCAAACTGTATAGGACACATAGTTGCAAAACCGAACTACTGGGGAATCAGCGTTCAAAATGAAGTGTTTATGTATGCATGCCCTGGGGAATACTGCTGTCAATCAACGACTTGCGTCACTTACAACTCTTGTGCAGAGAACCGTGAAGGCATTCTGTGTGGAAGATGCAAGGAAGGCTACACAGAATCTCTATTCTCAACCTCCTGTATAATAGATTCTGAATGTGGCTTATCCTCCTGGTTCTGGGTAATAATAGTTTTGTATGGGGTTGGATATGTACTGTTCTTTCTTCTCCAGAATGAACTGAGAGTGTTGATTCTGAATTTCTCTTTTTGGATGAAGAAGCACTTCAGAAACTTACAACAAAGTTGTTGCTTCAGGAAAAGCAGGTTTCTAGAGGATGAAAAGCAAAAGGATGCTACGCCTTCCAGCAATGTGGACAAAAATAGTGCCTACTTGCAAATAATTATGTATTATACGCAAGTCACATCTCTCTTGACCATTAGCATCATATACGAAGATGGAAGGGATGAGCCATTTGGAAGCCTACAGAACCTTATTCAGGGGACATTCAGTCTCAGTCTCATAGGAATAGCAGCTAACACATGTTTATTCACAGGAATCACGTCCGTCCTTAAAACATGGATTAAATCGGTATTTCTATTGTATCTTTATCTGGTGTGGTTGGTTCTTTATGGCATGGCAAAGTGTCTTCTAAGGGTCAATTTTTTGCCGGGACAGTTTTACACCGACTTCTCATTAGATGCGCGTTTTGTTGTAGCATTGGTAAACCTAATGCTCTATACGTATCAATACTTCGCCGAAAACTCTTTCATTATGTTGAAATGTATAAAGGTTGAGAGTCTTATCTCAGAAGTCCTCTTTGTAGACAGTCGGATTACTTGTTACCAGGCATGGCAATATATTGTTATTGCATTTGCCTGTGTGTATGTCTTTCCATTCTTCATTGTTTTGGGTGTCGGGCCAAAACTGTTAAAGGAAAGAAAAATATCTGTCAAGCAATTTATAGTTTCTGTGATATTTCCACTCTTCTCAGCACCGGTGCTGTTGTTTCTCTACGTAAAAATGGGCCGCCAAAACAATCACAGGAACCACGTCGTTCAACCACATTCCCCGGCTTCCCACAAAGAGGGCGGTACCGTCGACGCTGTCGTCGAAGTTATGGCTGAACCATATAGGGCAGACCTCGCAGGCGGCCTCTGCTGGGAGGGAATGATTGCTCTGAGAAGACTGGTTTTTGTCCTAATTGCAACATTGGTTACCAGTGCTCTTTATCGCCACTTGGTACTAATGCTTTGCAGCTTCTTAATACTGGCGTTGCATCTAAGAATTGCTCCTTTCGTTTCAAAATCATGTAATAAGCTGGAAACCCTATCTTTGGGCACGCATCTGCTGATAAGCAATATGAATCTCTTAAAGGCGGTATATTTTGAATCAGGGGAGATACCTACGGGTCCAGCAGACTCCATATTTCGCATCTGGGACTGGGTGGAATTAATGTTAATAGTAGCGGTTCCTGGCCTGGTTATGGCTTTTTTGGCATGTGTCCTTCTCCTCCGGGTTGCTGCCCTAACTGTGAAATCATGTAGACAGTTGGGAAGACATTATTCTAATACTGACAACCGAAATCGTAACCTAAACCAGATGTATTTGGCAAGCCTGCATGGAACAAGCAGGAGACGAGAATTTGGACAGGTTACTTCTCAAACTTTCCACCCTGATGTTCCTTCCGAAGAAAATCAGCCCAGGCCTCGTCTAAGAAATAGTCGACGGAGGTCACTTCAATCTGTGTTCGAAGGATTTCCTTCAGCACGCGTATATGCCTGGCCAAGTTGGTCGGATCAGACTCCAACTTTTGGAGACCATGAAAGCAATTCGATATCAAGCCTTCCACGTTATTATTATGGCTATAGGTAAGTTATATTCAGCTTAACAGATAAAGGAATGACAGCGACACTTTCGAAGTATTTAAGACGATACTATTGGTCCCGTATTATAACTAGGGAAAAGGCCGACAACGACGGTGGGTAGGGAGGCACCCGGGATGCTATCTTGCAATTAAAGTTATCAAGGAATAACGCAATTAGTATACTTCAAGTGATTGTCCATGGAATATGAACTGAAAATTATTTCAGATTATGTAACTACGGATATTTTGCGAAGTGTTTTTGTACATTCCTACGGACCAATAGGATCCCAAGCTGGAGTAATGTTCGGTCAATAGCAGAGGTGACCTATAGTTTGTGTGTTATGGGAGATTTTTTTTTTCTTAAACATTTTTTTGTGCTTGTATCTTAATTACTGTAATTTGCTAGTCTAGCTAGAATGATGCTGACTGTGTAGATACATATCCCAGGCAGACAAGCAGGGTTGTGCTGTGTGTTGAATGTTTCACTAGGAGTCCTGCACGATAACAAATCACTGAGAATAAGATAGAATGAGTTAATGTACGACACCTAGCGGAAAGGAAACGAGTCAGGGTAATTGATTGAGTAAAAGGATTTTGAGTGAAATTTGGCAAGCCTGCATGGAACAAGCAGGAGACGAGAATTTGGACAGGTTACTTCTCAAACTTTCCACCCTGATGTTCCTTCCGAAGAAAATCAGCCCAGGCCTCGTCTAAGAAATAGTCGAAAAAACCCATGACGATAGTGTTTTTCCATTGAATGATTTATAAATGTATTGGCCTTCAAAGAAATAAAAATAAATGTGACGTTTTTTCAACCAGTGACAGTGCTTGCTCGTTGTAACGACCATCGAACGTAATGAAAATAATCCACAGACGTGTGCATGAGCGTTATTTTTCTTGTCTGCTGAGGTATTTCAAACTTAACTCGTGTTAAAAATGCACTACCAGCTATGCAGGCGCAAATCTGCGCATTTTTTCCTTTTGCCACATACACCAAGTATAAGACAAACCCAAACATGTCCCTGAATATCTAAGAATTCCGAGCCCATTAAAAGCATGTAATTAGCCAAAGAAGTGGCCCATTATTCATTCGGTGCGCACCGAATGGACGGAAATTGGATGGTCTCTCAACCAGATATTTCAGAGGGATTTCCCTCTTGTTAGCATACGTCATATATTGGAAATGAGGGTGCAATATAATGCTAATGATATCAGTTGGTCTCATTAGCATAGTGTGACGTTTTGTGGAATTCCGTTCCACATTTCAAACAGATATATTTGTTAGTTTTGTTGTTCCAGCAGGGCCTGTTGTATAATGTAATGAAATGATCTGTACTTTAATTATTGAATTGGAAATATTATATTGGAATCATGTAGGGTTCATAAGGCCATATTTCATAATATTAGGCTAGACAAGCTAGAGGCTTAACCTCAGGTAGGGCGATTTTCCCACCTGGAGAAGCTACTTTAGCCTGGGCCCCTAGTAGCTTTATTTATCTCTTGTTGATTTTTATTGTAGGAAGTCATTGCCATAGGAATATGGCTCTCCTTAGCTTATACAACAGGCCCCTAGTGTCTAGTTAAGTATTGGACTTATTGATTGAATTTTAAGTGCCAATCGCCAGACCATAGTCATTTATATATGCCTATAATTATGTCCCTACTGGTGATTCATTGCTCAGTCAATGAAGCATAAACCCAACTTATGGGTATGTTTGTTTGTTTCTGAATGTGACCAATAACTTGATTGCCTATTAGGAACTGTAAAGCCTATCTTTATAAACATTGCTTCTTTGGAGCCAATCTATATAAAAATAGACCCTGCGCACACACATATATGTGGCTAAGGGTTCCCCACTACCCCTCTTGTCTTGAATGGGCACTTACAGGCCACTGATGCAGTGGTAAGCAGAGCAAAAACCGTTACCGAATTTGTTAGTTTTAATCAGTTTTTCTTCATTTAAATCGTTTGTCCAGGACATATGATAGGTTTAGGGTGTTTATCTCAAGGATAGTCATTTCATTTCAGGATCTTCCACAGCTGGTAATGCATCTTTAATATGGTGGACTAAATTTGATATGTTTGTCTGTCCTTCCCCCTAGCACCATATCCAAATATATTATATTTCAACAACCTGAAAGTCTTCAAATTGCGATATTATTTCTATATTGCCTCCCATGCATGAGCATAGTTGGTGCAATTATCGGTCAAGTGGATTGTTTTGGGTACAATCGAATCATAGTTGTGTTACTGTCATGACCTTGTAGGGGGGAGTGATAACCAACAAGCTAATGTCTGATTGGAAATGCAGTTTATTCAATTTCTAGTTGGACATTTCAATGGAATTACCGATTGAGATAGTGAAAACACCACACTTCTGATTACAATAACCTTTTGATAATTAAATCATATGCTGAATGATAAATCAATCAACAAATACATCAAATACCATGTCATTTATCCAAAGCCTTAATATACAGCCGAATCTGAATCATCAAGTTTTGAGATGAGTTATTTGTAAGGCTTTGAAATACAAGAAAGTCCAGAAAAAGGTTGAATGTGGCAATGTTCACTACGTGAGCAAATCTCATATTATGTCAAGATGTAATTACATTAACGCATAACATAGTTAGGTCACGATCGTAAAGGGATCGATTGTCAAATCTGGATAATTGTTTATCTTGAGTGTAAGAACGGAAGCAAAAATGCTATTTATTTCCTATTAAATCGATTAAAGCTATGCGTTGCGTACTATCTGTCCGATTGTTTGCTTCATACGAAATTCTATTACTTTCTATCGAAATAATACTGATTCAAAAGATCATAAATACATACATGTATTGATCAAGGATCTTCTTTTTGTTTACAGTCCCTCATTAGACATCACAAGCACAATATGATAACATGTTTGACATGCAAGTAAAAGACTTCTAAATTACACTGCGCAGATAAAACATTCATTCAAGTCGAGTACTATTATATAATTATATTCACTCACACCATCATTAGACAAATGATATAAACAAAATAGAAATATGACACGTTTGATAACCAGCTTCAAAATTTAAGTCATATTTCCCCATAGAAACAGACAGTGTATTTACAGATTTCTAGAAATTATATCTTAAGTCTGGCGTATTATGAATTAGTGGTTTACAATTAATATAAATTATTCTCCATTTATTGTTGCTCATATTCTATTGAATATGAGTATGATGTTTAATTTTTTACCCGCTAAAAATCCGTATTAATACATAAATTTCAATGGAATTCAAAATTAGCCAGTAAATAGAACCTGCACTTCTTATTTGGCAAATTTAGGAACTGCTAAGTAATGTACGTAATAATACCATCAGCAAGTAAATCTTTCATCTGATTACTTTGGTCAGGCTAGGCCTACTCATGACGATGCAAGGTATACCTAGTTGAGTCCTATGTACTAAACTCTGGTGGTACATTCTGGGCCAGACTAACCCGATGCCAAATCCTTGCTGGGGCTTGTTAATCAGACCGCAGTATAATATCGAACATGAGCAGATTACACAATAAACAAGTCCCAAGTAAACCGTGTGGATCAAATAGTATTGTGAGAATAAATGCGATAAAAGTTTTAACCTTACTCACACACCTTGACAGAATTCGGCTAACCCATTCATTTGTTGGAGTTAAACATACTCCTGAATCATTCGTGTACATCGGATTTAGATACTTGCTACATAAGTTGAAATATCCTACATAAACATAAGGTTATTGATATTGATCATGACAGCACTCTTTTCAATTGTTAATAATGATTCATTTGTGTGTACATAAAGGTTGGAGTGCAAAAATCTCACAAGCATGTTTCATGACAAAATGTTATAATTACATATGCGTGAGGAAAGTAACACTTGTTTTGCAATATTTACACTTCGTACAGTTTTGTATAAAGAAAATAGCATATTTCAATATCACAGCTTATTTATTTTACATATAAACATTACTCTATCATTGACACACAATCTGATCTAACGACTTAGAAATAAAGTATAATTATAAAAGCAGTTTATCCTTCTTCATCGCTGAAGCAGATTTATAAGTCCCTTTCCCATCAAAGTATGTATACATTTGATAGCCCTCAGAGGCGGAGTACACACACGAAATAAATCCACAGTATGAACATAATAAACCTATATTAGAAAGGATATGTAAGTATAAATGCCATTAGGTACTGTTCCGCCCATGACTCAAGTTGATATAACATCGTTTAATATACGTTTAATAAACATACTAAAAGCAAAGCTCCTGGCCCCATGCAATTGCCGATATGATATGTATGTTTCGTGACAACCATTTCTCAAAAATCTGTTACTCCAGTTAATAAGGAAAATAGCCCTGAGATAAGAAGGCTAATAAAAGATGATAAGATTGGGGAGAAATCATTTAGAAGACAATTGAACATTTCTAGCATAAATTATTCTCCTTGCAGTATCTCTTCGTTTAATTCCTGGTCCTTATAGATCGACTAGAGGGAGTTCAGTGTTTCCTCTGGAAGGAGGTGCAGGGGAATACATGGAAGGGAAAGGAGAGGCGTTGCTGAGTCTACTTCGAGCACGATGAGCTGATACGATTTCCCTGGATTTCTCGAACTCGGGTGTGTGACTCACAGGAGGGTTGAACAGAAAACGGCTGTCAGTAAATGCAAGGCCAAGGACGTCATCTGAAATTTGTATACATCCTTTGTCAATCACACATATTTAGTCAATTGGTTTTAAACACCTGTGGCTTCTTAAATTTGAGATTTATATGTACCTTATTCTAAAATTAATGTGAAATCTAACTTTCATGTGAGTAAATCTGATCTCACAGCTAAGGGATCTCACAGCTTCATGTCATCTTAAAGTTATCTCTGCTGTTATTTTTACTTAGAATAGATTAAAAATGGCATGCACTTAAACTTTAAGCTGTTTTCACTGTTGGCATACATTTCGCCATTTTAAAACTTTGGCACTTTTTACCGATACTTGAAATCCAGTTCTATGCTTGAATGAAAAATGTCCGAAGGGTAGATAGAATGATCAGGATACAGGGAAAGTCTTATTGGTTAAACATTGGGTTCCAAGTTCTATCTATTGCAACAAATTTCCAAGATTATTAATCATCACCAAAGGCGGCTTATTCTAATTCAAACGAATGATAAACACATTGGGATGATGCAAAAGTCTAAATATACCGTCAACAACATTATATATACGTAGGTTAGTAAATAATATGTCTGTTGCATGTATAAACATCGGATTATCGCCATCAATCTAGCAAATATGTTTACAAATGTCCCTTCAAATTCCCATGCATATGTATGTGTTTTACCAAAAAGGTAATCATTACAGGGCTCTTCTAACTGTCACAATTCCATTTAACACAAACTCCCCGTCAGCCTATATCAATGATTCATAAAAAAGGTGATACTATAAATGATGAAATTGAGTTTAAGAGCAAGTCACTGTATTGAATACCTTGGCCAATCAATCGTCAAAACCCACCTAGAAAACATTTATATATCGTCTGAAATTGATAAGAATGGTTGATGACATTTTGTTCTTCCCTCATAAAAACGTACTAGTTAAAAAGAATCAGGATTGTTTAGTTCGGTGATACGGGTGTGTTCAAAGGTTTCCACATGGGAAGACAAATTAAACGTAAGATCGAGGTGATATGCTGGTTTCCGAATGACTGATTGTGCAAATTATATGTAATGGTGGTAACTGTTTCTGCTCAATGTGTCCTGTGTGGAAAAATGCAAGTGTTTAAGACAAAGAAACAAACGAATTAGAGCCAAAGGAATCAAATTCAAACCATACAAGATGGGAAAACCCAAGAATATGTTACTCCAGAAAAAGAATGAAAACAATGTTCTTCATTGCAACAAAACTGTTTGGGTGTGTACACAATACAAACTACCAGCTGCAACCGGAGGAACCAGAATTAGGTTAATTTCACAAGGAATTAAATCGCAATCATCAATACAAATAAGAAAAGTTTTCTTTAAAGTATCATCCTCAAGGTGTGCAGTGCCTTTGGTACGAATTAGTTATTCCAATTCACCATGACAACCATGTGGTCCAGTACCGGGTACAACTTGGTGATGTATTAACGTAGCACAATTTTACCTTCCAAAATGGAAGAGTTTTAGTTATCTTATCCTGTCACTCGATAGGACTGAAGGCTCCATGCTTTCTTAGAGCTTCCGCGCTCATAAGATAATCGCTGTCAGGTTGAATGACCGAATCTGGAATGTGAAGGACCCATACACGGATTTATCAGAGAAATTTGGATCGGACCACGTTTGTATTGCCTTGTACATCCCTTTAATTGGCCCGATGTTTGTAGCTTAATTGTGATTGAAATAACACTGATCACCCTCCTTCACAGCTTAAGGTTTCACTCTTAGTTACGGCTATTTCAATCACCAAAGAGTTAATCGCATTGTGCATATATTGTTATTGTATGGGAATTGCTTAATTTCTTAAGCTTAAAGCTATACAAAGAGCCTCACACAGTTTATTGGCATGGTAAAGGTTTCTGCTATAACAATCTGCAGCAGAACTGCACCCAATGCTTCGCATAGTTAAACAATAATGCTATACACAAAAGCACTTAATAGTGAAGATAATAATAATCAAATTTGTCCAAATCCCAAACTCCCAGAAGCATGAAATAAAAGGCAAGGCACGGAAACATGTTTTTCTTGTATATGTTTGTAATTCGTTTGTTATGTCTTACTGTTCTGTTGTTATTTCGAGTTGTTTTTTTCAGGTTTTGTTCACGTTTTCTCCTTCGTGAAAGATCTGTATTTATCTACGTTTTGCATGTGGCATGTCATCATATCATAACTTATTCTTATGATTAAACTACTTCGCATTAATCTATTTGCATTGGACTCCCCCACAAAATATTGTGAGCTTTGGTTACATGTGGTGCTTGGTTTATTCACAAGTAGGCGTTAAGTGAGCCTAAGAACACTAAGCATTATATTTAGTAATGTGTTTCACTAAGGTTCACCTTAAATCTGCACATCTCTTAACTGGTAAGCTGGGTAGGTCTTCACTCATGATAAGGTATTTTATGTTGGCTGTGTTGCAAGGTGCGTTATGGTGATATGCAATTACTAAGGTCTAAGTGTTATCTTGCACCGTATTTCCAGAATATTCTTAATATTATTTACCGTAATCCAATCAACATTTAGTCAGATATCGACTGGAGGAGTGCCGTGAACACTGTTGGCGCCCAATGGGTTTATTAAGTAGTCAGAATCTGGGAAGACTAATCCCGCTGGAATTGAGTGTTATGTTTTGTAAATCCGCCATTAGGCTATGAATATAGACGTAAGTTATCTTCCAACTAGTTGAGTATTAATTTCAATCGTGTAACTTGAAGAGTATCAATTTCAATTCATTAAAAACGACCATATAATTTATGCATGCTATTAATTGCTACATAATAATTGTTGATTATCGATATTATCATGTCATATATCTTAGGATTAATCCTTAATTATCTGTCAAAATATAAGTAAGCTTATTTTTCTTATTCTTTTATGGTATGCTTTTATCTCTAACAGGTAATAGAGGTTACAATAATTTCATATTATTAATAACTTTTTTATCTTCGAAATTTGAACGAAAAATTCCTCCAGCTTTCCTAAATTCTAGTAAGCTTATCACAACATGAAAGCGCACTACCAAGCAAAATAAAAGCATATAAATAGGCATCGCTATCATATTTGCGATCAGCCAGCTAGGCTAGCTCTAACTGGACATAGATACGCATGTCCTCAAAACATAATTTGATATCTGTCGATTGCAGTGCTGTTAAACCGAACCTCTGAAATTCGCAGATGTCACCAGTTTCTGTTTCAATGTTTCAAATCTCTGCGTGGCGCAGCCGTCATGCTGGGTGTAGAGCCTTGCCATCGAGTAAAAAAATCCCAAGCTTTTTGCATATGATTAACTTAGATCATCTATTATGCTGAAAAATGTGCTCATTCTAAGGCATATTCACACCCTGACCGTACAGCGATTTATACTTAAAATGTATCTGTATACGGTATGGTATAAGACGACAACAAGAATATTGTTCATTATATATTATAACAAAATCCCCACCCAGCCTTGTTGAAAACATTTTCAAAGAAGCAACCATTGCTTTTCAATCCCTCCACAACATCCCACGATACTTATGTTTTTATCTTCGAAGGAAACAAAACAGCGTGATACCTAATTACTAGGGAGGAAAATTAGTGTTATTCATTGGTGTGGGATTCCGTCAGATCCATTTACAGTGGTATCAGACTCAAGCGAATCAATCCCCAGTTTTTTGGTGTATCGACCTGGTTACTAGATATCACATCCATAGATATCCATAAGATTTTGGACAAAACAGCATGGTCCAATCCTAACTATCACAAGCTTAGTCACTAAAATGGCAGCATCTATAAACAGCGATCAAAACCTTTAAAAATGTATGTGAAGAAGCTTGATGTTTTTACATTGTGTGTTACATGCATGCTTTAGATAGATTACCTATGTCATAGTGTGAGAAATCTGAAACTAATGCAATATCATATATGTTATGAAAATTTATACCAAGTATAGTGTATGGACAATTAAACCTATCTCACATTTCTATTTGTCAATATTGACAATAAAGACCATGCACCATGCTTTTACATATTTCTATTTCTATTTGTTTAAGTCTTTTATTTTATCTTATGTTCTTCACAGTTGAAAGGCAAAAGATAGCTGTATGAATAGGAGACAACATTGATTACATACATTGAGACCACGAGGGTCCCGTGTTTTGTTTTCATGGGTAACTTGTATCCTGGATCCTTCAAAAATGATGTGTGGGCATATTTGTATTGTCAACACCTGAAGTATGTCTAATGAGCTTGTGTTTGTGTTTTCATGCAATTCGATGATCTTGAAATATGGGTAATAGATATTCATACATAGGGAGTAAAAGTGTGATTAAAGCATCGGTGGATTGCGAAATACTAGTAATGACATGACAAAGGTAGCCCTCAAAATGGACAGAATGGTTGCGGAGAGAACGAGTGGGTAACTTACTTAGATGGTCATCAGGTTCCTTCCCTTCGTCAATATCGTAAAGTGCCTGGGGCCGGGACGGTGGTCGCATTATATAATAAGCATTCTTCTTCATCATATCTTCCAGTCGTACTTTGGGAGCAGGTCTTGTTTTCCTTCACGAAAAAACATTGGAATTCCCAGATGAGACATGTGATAACATGAATTAAGGCGGTATCAAAGTGTATCCAAAGAAAACGCAGATTTTCTACTTGAGCAACATATTTTAAACAAGTAAATTAAACACAAGATGCTGAAATAACATAGACCTATATCTATATCATGTACACGTGTGGGACCATTATATGTTATACAAGACATGCAGTAGGGTAATGCTAATATGATATGATGCTGGTCGTGCATATAGTCGACGTGCAGTATGATATGCAGAACGTACCTCGTTTATAATGATTTAGTCGTATGACATATAATCTGGTAACGTCACTAATCAAGGACAGACAAATTTAAAAGCTTCAAGTGGCAACAAGATACAGCATGAAATAAAGGCCTCTATTAGAATTAGAGAAGACAATTGAACACATTGTCTGGTATTTAGTCGTATATTTCGTTATTATTTATCAACAGATTTATTTCGATGAAACTTATTTAAAATAAAAGATAATCTACTTACGACTTCTTAAGTTTGCAGACATAGTACAAAATGATAATTCCTATAATCGCCAGGATTAATATGAGGATCGCTATAACAGGAACTACAAGGAAATATATGGAAAATGTCAATTGAAAATTGGCCAGTTGAATAAATTAAATTTTATCTATGGATTAAAAACGAATATAATTAATATTAGCAATACAAATGAAATAAGAGTTCAAGAGATTTAATGCTAGGTCATAATTTCCTATAAGTGCACATTCAATTTAAATTCATTTCCAATGAATTAATACTTAATGGAAAGTAATTTTCTATGAGTGAATACGTCCTACATTGATAGCAAATATATTTTTCACAAGCATAGTGATACGTAATTGTATATAGGGATATACATCATGTATACGGCTATACTTAAATACTTACTGAACCAGCTGTTTTCACATGTAAACCCGCAACTAAAATGGAAAAACAGCCATAGCATCTTAGTCAGAAACAAATATTACCAATATTTAGCTTACAATAAATAGTGCCAATTGAGAAGAAATGGAAATCACTTAGACGACTTTATGTATACCTGCTTTTCAAATAATTATCAAATCACGTTAACTACAAGATGAATACAAAGTACACCACTGAAATGCAAGACGTACATGTACTCAGATCTAGATCAGGATAGTAAGCGAAATGAAGTTGGGTTTATCTGCGATTTTGTTGAGTAAAAGTCTAAAGTCTACTTACTTAGTAGATGCTCCCGTACCTGTGGAAAAACAAAAGCAAATAGTGTGAGACAATGATTACAATATGATATGTATATTAATACAACATCAATCATGTTTAGATCTGAAACAATCTGAACCACATACAATACTAGCATCTTTTCTAAGAAGTTCTTTTTTGTATTACCAGTTTGGTTCTTTAAATGGAGTATTACAAATTATTATTAGTATTGCAGGTCATTTACACACATCATTTCATGAAAGATGATACAGCGAGAGCTAAAACCCAACAGCAATATTGCTTTCTAATCCTTCAGCCGATTCATGAGAATATATAAAATAGATTCATTAATCACATTAATTCAATATAGAATAATAAGATAAGTCCTATTTATTCAGAACGGATATATATATATATATATATATATATATATATATATATATCAAACTGATGTGCAGTTTCTATTTCTTGGATTAGATCCTAACTTTTGGAGTTTCAGACCACCTGGATATGAACTCTAGGGGTTGCTGTCGTATTGCTCTGCATTTGCAAGTCCAGTGAGACAACATGATTATAATAAGGCACCCTTAACTAATGAATGGCAAAGTTATAGGATGGGGGTATTCACGATGTGCCCCCAAAATCCATAAGCATTTATTAGTCAGCAATTAGAATATTACATGTAAACGACATGAGTGAGAAGCATCGTCACATCTAGAGCTATGCGGGTGACAGGTATTTATTCATTTGGGTATACGCTCGGATATGCTATGAATATACCCAAAAGCATTTGTTGCTATTTATAATCATATTCAATATATTAATTAGCATATATATGCATTAATGAACATAGCTTCATACGAGAGTGAGGGGCAGAGGGATGTTTAGAATAATTGGCATAGTGTTACGAAATTGCAGACAGAATAGAACCTATTGAAGAAATGTAAATAGGCCTAATTAGAACCGGGGTACTAGAAAGAGGGGGACGATGACAGTTGCATATTATATTATATAGAAGCCATCAGCAGCATGATTAAAGCCACATCTTTCAGATGCATAGACATTTCAGACAGTTCGACATGGCAAAATAGGCAACTACGTACAAAGCTCTCTATCAATTCTACGATGATTACTGCCATCTACACATGCAGAACGAGTCGTCAATGGATGAAAAACGTTCAAACTGTATAGCAGGCAGGTCATGGCGCACACAGCAAGTCTTGCATCACGATTCACGTTGACAGCCTCAAAATTAACATACTCAGTTTTTCACAGACTCCATTTTTCTCTTCGTATCCATACGAACAAGCGCATGTCGAATTCGAGCCGCATGTGCTATTTCCAACGAATTTTGCACACTCTTCATCCGAGGTACAAGGATCTCCCAAGTAAACCACATAGCAGGTGCTATTCGTGTTATCAGCCTGGTAGCCCGCTTTGCAGGAACATATCCCTCCCAAGCAGCGACTTCCCGCAATAGTTGCCTCACAATCAGAGTTCTGGTTACAAGGGGATTTAAATAGCTGCTTCGATTGACAGCGGCCACTAATATGATCATGGGTATCAAGACATTCACATGTACCAGAAGTAGCGGAACAATAGCTGTTGCTAATGGCCGAGGAACAGTTACCAGAATCTGAGCAAGCATCCCCCAATTTGTATCTAATGCACCCTGTCTTATCAGGCCTTTCGTAGTAACCAGAGCTGCAGAGGCACACTCCGAATTCACACTTGCTCCCTGACATTGAACCCCTGCAGTCTGAATCGGTTGTGCACGAGTCATAAAGATTCCTTTTGATGCACCTTGATGACCCGCTTGCATACCACCCATTCCTACAGGTGCACACCCCTTGAAGACACGTGGCATTCGGAACGAGTTGACAATCCTGGTTAGACAAGCATGCGTCTCCTATTGTATTTGATGTGCATGAAACATTTCCAACGTTTCTCATTCCCGTCTCACAGCCACATAGGTTGTTAATGCACTTGCTGTTTCTAAGCTGGGTGACACAGTTGGAGTCAATGGTACACCCATAAATGCAGCTGTCCTGTGTTGGGGACGCATAATGATTGTTCTCGCATTTGCATTTACCAGCGTAACATTTGCTATTGGGTATGTATGTGGTGCATTCTAAATCAACGTAGCATTCGTCCCCAATCTTGATATCTAAATAAGGGAGGCAATACATTTGAAAAAGGTGACAACATGTATAACCTTTATGATCTGAGATACAAACCTCTTGGGGAGGGTCGTCATCAAACCTAGAACTGGAAACTTTATCATTTCATGATAAACATTTGATTGTGCTGTCTTCGCCCCTTCTGTCTTAGTTTTCATAGGATTTCTGGCTTAAATTATTCATACTTTTTTCAAATCATCGAAATTTAAAGAATATTTCTAAAATGCCAGGAATGAAGACAGCATACAGAGGTATCACATTAGCAAAGCAATGCATTAGCCATAAAGCATTAGTTACTTACTGAGGCAAGTCGTGTTGCCTATAGCTTCGTAATCACTGAGACACTGGCAAGTTCCAGAGGAAGGCGAGCAGAAAGAGTTTGGCAAGCCAGCAGCGCACTCAGTTGAAGTGGTACACGAGTCTCCTATAGTGTATCGATGGCATTTAGTATCGTTGTCAATGGCTAAATAGAACCCGGGACATTCACAGGAACCCGAAGTTCCACAAACGCTGTTAGACACAACAGAACTACACTGAGAAGTATTTGTGCACGGTGAACCTAAATGGTTGGGGAGTAAATTGTTAGATTAATCAACAAAATCAAAATGTACACGCGGTTAATCAACAGCAAAATTGACAATTATATGTTTAGCCATTAAACCACCTTGTGCATAGTATAGGATGATGATTCTTAACAGACTATGGTAACTTTTTGCTACTTATAATCAATGATAATCATTTTTCCCAGTAATCACCTAGTCTAGTCTACATAAATGGAAACAATGCTAATGTTATTCTTATCGTAAATACATGCAATGTTAGTCAAAATGTTTTAATGCACTTAAAACTAAGCTGTTTTTGTCATGCATGCAAGACCTTTCGTCCAAGATTCAGGCAACATCAGTGACGTCATCCATGCTTGTTTGTCTATAGGTTTGTACTATCTATGCCGGATTGAAGTCATGAAAAACCTAACAAATAATTATTTATAATGAAGCGACAGGTTGGTATTTTCGGGTTTGGTACTTGTGAGAATCATGCGAATGTCTTCTTACCCAAAAATATTTTATCACAGGAAATATTGTCTAGTGTAAATGCACCCGGCAGGCACTGGCATTGACCTGTTTGGCAAAATGTGTTGTTCATAGCAGCTAAACAATCTCCATCATTGGAGCAAGGGTCTCCTATAATGCAAGTATTCAAATCATCCTTTATACCCATAACAAGTTACCGTACATATAGTGTATGGCTCATATTGGAGATATCCATGAAAATGGGTTCAAAATCATTCTGGGGCTAATAGGAAAAGAATGCAGGAGAAGCCAGATCAAACAAATTATTTGATACCAATGACGTGAATACCTGACTTACAAGTAGTTTGATAGAAAATAACTTGGAAAGTAATGAAACTGCGACAAAAAAACTGGTAAACAGAAATGGGGTTCTTTGCCATCCTGAAGTTGAATGGGTGAAAATTGAAAATAAATCTTGGGGAACTTCTTCATGCTCAAGCCAATAATAACATCGAACTTAAATTAGCAAATATAATTTCTAGATTGCTAAGTCCATTATATCTTTACTTTAAAAGGATATAATTATCACGAATATCAAGACTTATCAATTATCTATTGTGAACTTGATAAAGCATTGGCTGTCCTCCTACCTATAACTTTTAGCACACAAATATTTTCCATAGTTTTAAAACCCTCTTGGCAACCACAATAACCATTGTGGCAAAGACTATTGTCAATTGCAGAAACACAATCCTGCTGCCTTATACACACCGATCCTTCAGAAATGCATGTAAAGTGAAATTGAACTAGCATTATTATTGCTGCAACGCAAAGGTAATAAGCTGTAATGTGTTAAGGTGCATACAACTGACAACGCTGGGAACAGGTTCCTATTTTCAGGTTAACTTTATCTCATTTTTCCTAACCTTTGTGTAAAATAATTCATAGCTGCCTTGCATTTTATTTGGAATTCGAGTTTGCAACGTACCATGAATATCATGCAACCATTGCATGCAAGAACGGCAGATCTATATGCATTTCGCGACATGCAATCTAAATTTTGAAATCTAAATTGTCAAAATAGAACATATTATATATAGCTCTATGCATGGCCTCATCCTAATGTTTGAATGGTCTTACCCAATTGAAAAGGAACACATAAGCTTCCATTGACAAAGAAACCACTCATACAATCACATTTGCCATTGATGCAGGAACTATCATTTATAGAAACACTGCATTCGGCAGCCATCACACACGAGTCACCTATTTTAGGAAATTAATTCAATTTCAAAAAGGGGCGACAACGATGCTATAAAAGGTTTGTGACAGCTATCAAGAATTTCAAGTGATTTGGGACTCTTACTGAATCAGGAGTTTGCTTCTCAGCTTCAGCAATAACATGCAGTGTGGGTATTATCTCCACCCACTGAAAGCTTGTTTTAATGAGAAATTAAGACGGAAAACTGTATCCATAATAATTCTGACTGATAAAATGTCCACAACGACATCAATGGTTTGGTAACGTTAATGGCACAGGGGCTTTGCGGAATGACTACTGAACCTCTGATTAAAACATCCTTACCCAATGTGTTAGTAACGCAGGCACCCAATTGTTGTTTAAATCCAGTGTTACAAGTACAATAGCCATTTATACAATTACTGTAACCGATCACAGCCACACATTGGTTAGATGAGTTACAGGTGTCTCCTATAGGGAATAGTGAACAGAATATCAATGTTAGGATTTAAGAGGGTTTCCAGAATGTATTCAATGCAGAATAGGTTATAATATCACATCCTATGAAAATGTTTCAAGAGAAAGTTCTAAAGACACTTCCTATTCAACATTAAAAAAGGAAACAAAACGCAAATTCTGAGCTAATATTTTCACTTCATCACACGCTGACTATTGAATCAACCCTGGTATTTCCATGGTCGCGAAAGAAGACGTTAGGGGCTTAATACGTCCTATCCTTTATCCCAAAGACTTCTAATATACATTTGGTATTGGATTAAAATTCCTTCGTCTCATGGAAAGTCAAAAGATGATTCCAACACAAAAATGAAAATAATGAAAATAATGAAAATGACTGAGATAGAACTCCCCATGAGCTATGGTCAAGGCAGACCATAAGCTAGAAAGTAGACAGATGTTTCTAAACCGACCATCATGCAGGTCTCTGACTCGCCTTACCCAGGGAAAGCTTTTGACAAGTGTCATTTACACCGACGAAACCGATATCACACGAACATTGTCCCGCCTGACATGAACTATTGGTGATGGCGGCAACACATTGGCTATCCACTCCACAACTGGTGCCTATATTCGGTGGAATACATCAACAATATCTACACAGAATTATTTACTGGAAGGGCGAAAGGTTTTTTCTTGATACTACCTAGGGATTTCAGATCATTCATCCTTGCAATTTTAAAGAAAGACAGGCACATATAATCATGAAATAGATACATTGCTTTCTTTCGATTCTTTCTTATACTAAAAAGAAATACCCCTTTCACGCTGACATTACTTTTTATATGTTCTTTATCCCTATATTTACTACAACAAAACGATGTGTTCCATTTGTGAATGAATATTGATGCGTGTCCTTTTTTTGGTGTAAATGTGCCCAGGAATGTGAAACTAGGGTGATGAGGATTTCTCTACGTCCTGTTAGGTAGGTATATTTCGGATTAAGATTAATTTATTTTTCACATATTTACAGTTATTGGGTTCCTTCTTGTGCAGGTATGAATAATAGTCAAATAAACAACTATATAAACAATAATTAGACGAGTCCATTTATATCCTAATGATTAGTTGTGACATCAGTTATAACAACGAGAAGTCCATTTTGTTCTCGCTAGCTATAGGTACTTAATATACAATATTAGTTTTACGTAGAATGTAGCCTTCTTATTGAGCAGAATTTGGCCTATTTTAATCATTTGAAATTCTATACGGATCATCAGAAAATGTGATGTTTTATCATCGTCTATCTTACCAAGGGAATATTTTAAACAGGCGCCGCTTGATTCGAATGACCCATCCATGCATTGACAAACACCTGCATTGCACTGGGTGTTTGGTAGTGATGTTGAACATGATAACGTGTTTGTGCAATTATCTCCTGTGTGTATTAAAATTGTGTGGTTATTAATTGCACACGAAATTTCAAAGACAGAAATTATACTCATTATTCTTATGATTCACGACAAGCCTAGACTCTCTAATCATTTTAAGCATATTTTCACAACACGGCAAATCAAAACACACTTTGAAATGAAAAGCTAATATTCAAAAGCTATTCAAAAGCTAGTCTTGTGCAATTAAATACATGTGCATTATATTATCAACTGACATTGATACAATGATGTAATCCTTATTTCAATGAGGCATTGTAATCAAATCACATTATGCATAACATCCAACGATTACAGCAAATCAATCTGAATAATGGTTACAATAATACAATAAGCAATGATTGTATTTACTTGTATTCTAGCTAAATCTTAGTCATCATAATCCATAAAATCTTTATGAGCAGATCTATACCCTCTTCGAAGCATTTCTGTTGTGCAGTCATGAGCGTTCAGCTATGCACAAATTTAGGAGGTTTTATATCCAGAGTTACTTACCCACTTGCAGAGCCCTACACTGAGTCCCGCTGAGGATGACCAGATACCCTGTAGCACATTGACATATTCCTGAGGTACAAACGCTGTTGTTGACTGCATTGGAACAGGCTGCGTGGCTGGTACAAGTGCTCACCCCTATGACCTTTCGATTACAAGCATCCTTTGCACTGTTGGCTTCAAATCCTAGCTTACAGGCACATTTTCCTCCAACACACTCGCCATTGCCAAGCCCTGCACAGTCAGAGTCTGAGGCGCAAGCTCCTCCAACAGGATTCGGACTGCAGACTGTGTTGCCGCTGGTAGCAAGGTATCCAGTGTTGCAGACACATACTCCTGATCCAGTGGAGACGGAACATTGGGCATTTGGTAGCTTAGCACAATCTGAAGCTGAGCTACATGGTGAAGTCCCTACAACAATCTGCTCACATGTCCTCCCATCTGATGCCGTGCGATATCCAGAGTTACAAACGCACTTCCCACTGACGCATGCACTGTTGCTAGCCGGGCATGCCGCATTACTTGAACAGGAATCCACCTCAAGTAATGGTGGGTGACATCCAGTATTGCCAGACATCACTTGATAATAGGTATCACATTTGCATTTACCACCAACACAGCTTGAATTGGGCATGCTGCCACTGCAATCCACGTCCGCGGAACAGGATTCATCAATTAGCCTCTGCTCACAGGAACTATTGTCTGCACTGACTATCCATCCATCCATGCATTGGCAAATGTTATTGACACAAGTAGCATTTCCTATGCCTGCACACATGGGTATTGTGCTGCAAGACTCTCCCACTCTTCTGAGGGCACAACCTGAGCTATCTGGGTATGCTATATATCCATCTGAACAGGTGCAGACCCCAGCCTTGCACTCACTTCCACTCATAGCTCCACTACAATCAGGGTTTGTGCCACAGGCTTCTCCAAGTTTCCTTGGAATACACTGTGTGTTGTCCACGCTGGCCTGGAATTTGAAAGATAATTTTATCATATAGCTATATATATATAATATACTTGGTAATTATTTGAAGATCTAATGAAACAGTGTTTATTGTACGGTTAACCTAATCAGAGCCCTAGAACCTAAACATATCTTCTCTCGAATTTAGTAATAATGGTAGGAACAATTTCAGGTCAGCTCTAGACCAAATTATATTGTTGCATTTAATAAATTGGTGATTGCATTCGAGAAAGATCGAGAAAAACGAATTTTTTGAGGGACATTTCTGGCAAATGGTTAATGATACATAACAGTAATTGACCTTTATTGATCACTAAAATGTGGATCCTGTCAGAAACACGAATTATCTTATGAGAAGTGGGAGTTAACAGTTAACAGCTAACAGCTAACAGCTAAAAGACGCCGCTGATACCTACTGTATAACCATCTTTACATTCACACTTATTTGTGGCCGTGTTGCAGGTTGAGTTTCCAACGCCGTTTTCACATTGTGCAGCTGTTGTGCAAGTATCAGTGAGGTTCCTTGCATTACATTGGGTCTTGTCCGGACTCACCAAGTATAAGGTGTTACATGCGCAGATTCCACCTATACATTCACTGTTGGTCACAGCGTCAGCACAGTCAGATTTGATTGTGCAGGCGTCATCAATCTTTCCTATATAACAATGATTAAAAGTACTGTAAGATTAAAAAGCAGAAACATTTTCTAATATCTTAAAATTGTCAATGATCGCTATCGGCATCAAAGGTTGAGTGCTAGAATAAAGTTATTAATTGGTCAAACTTTAAAAACATATATGCATAATAGTGCAACATTCTTTCTTATATTGGAAATAGTTTATGAAATAATAATACACATTGATAATGTTCGATGCACTCATTGTTAATCTTACCACACTGGATTCTTGACCTTATTATGACCAGACAATTGCCACAAACAACAATGACAGAACCACAAAAGCAACCACATATATAATGATCAAACGTTGCAAAACGGAGTGATAGCAATGTTAGTAACAAAGAGTCTAAATAAATGTGTGTTTGCTTATATATAAATAATACCACTTCAACTGATTTCAATGAAAGTCATCTTTCCTTAATTTAATGTCTTATGTGATATCATTTATACTCTAAAACAATTATAAAAGCAAAAACAATTGGTCCCAAAATTCAACAAAGGAATGGCTTAGCATTTTTACAACAAGGATTGTGCATTACAACAAAAAGCAAAGGGAAAAGAAAAAGGACATCACCGACAGACTTTTCAAAAAACAAACAATGCAGCAGTGCAAATGATTCGTGTCAGAAAGGGCAATTATGTGACATTAAACAAAGTGCCAAGCTCTCGGCTTCTATGGTATAATCTCCGTAGTGTTCGTCCCAAAAATTGCAGCTTACACTCAACACAGTTTATACAGATTCGCCTCCAGCGCTGTTCATTTGCACACAAATGTTTTATTTGACGCCACAATTTTAGAATGTCAGGAAGCAAATTAAAAGTACAAATATGAAGGGAAAAGCTAGGTTTTCAAACTCTTGGCTGTGCTCAGCAAGGCCTTGGCCAAGGCCATACATACTCAAAGTACAAGTTGTCCGAGGGGCGTTTGCCAAATAGCCACTGTTGCACGTGCAAACATTTGATGGGTTCGGACAATAACTGTCAGTCACTGAAGCACTGCAATCCACATCCACTGAGCATGCATCAGTAATAAGACCTAGAAATCATTGGTAAATGCAGACGAAGAAATGTGATCGACTCATCTTCAACATTTCTCAATGTGTGATATGATTTTTCATGCCTTATTGAATGGTGATTATTTTAGCATTTGTCATATTGCGTATCGTGGTTCTCTTATTTTGTTCGATCATCGTTCAGTCTCTGGATCGCTGGCAAAATGTTATCATGTCTAGAGATTTCATTTACTGCTTCTGATTTTTTTAAAAAGAAAACGTGGTTCAATGCCATACCACCCACCCCCATAGATCTACACATGTTCCCTTGTCTTTTAAATAGTTTAGAAATGAACTGACGCTGATGTATTAGTGTATAATGTATTTCTTATGGCAAGAAGGACATTAGAAACGAATGTTTAATTTATTTGATTGAGATAAGCTTATCTAACCTCGGAAATGTATTAGCCATGAAAAACGTATTTATAAAAGAATCCAATACATATGGCTTTAACGTGCCTAATCTGTGATACTTTTAATTTAACACATACCGTAATAATATAGATCTAGTATTGCACTTTGAGACCTAACTAACGCGGACGGCCAACCCTTGACTTAGGGGTTAGTTAGAAATAGGTCTCACGGATTGAGGGGGACAGAGACACCGAGCCGATTTAGCTTAATGAGCTGCCCCAGAGATTAACTTTCAGGTAAGTTTTAAATTGACAATAATACATTTAGGGAAAGTCTTTAGAGTATGATATACATAGCAATGTATAGTACCCATCCATGCATGTGCAACATGCGACTTGTTATCGTTTGAACCCTATATTGCAATAACAATAAGACAAGAGGATGGAATCCTTCTGACTATAATAGTCAGCCCTTCCAGGGTTTGCCCTAACTTATCAGTATAGAGCACTGACTCAATGTGCTCCCTACTCCTGATTGGGGATAATTGTTATTTAAACACAATTAACCGCGATCTTAATGGTTCCTCCACCAGTGATATACTATGGTGTGTCCTAGTATATATTCGTCATATCTAGGATTGTATCTTAGCATTATATTAACTATTACATTTCGAAGTTCTTCTACTGTAGGATAGAGTTGATGCAACACGTTGGAGTATCTTTCAAGGAGTGCCTGATAACCAGGCCCTTCGTTTATATTATGTTAATAGGACTACTGAGTGCTTCTCCGCCTCTGGTGAGGCCTCACAGCCTACCTCCCTGGCTTATATGTTGCTGGGCAACACGCCAGTGTAACAAAGCGAATATCGGGGTTTTATCGAGGAATAAATGGTTGGTGTGTACATGTGTAACTCCCGTTTTATTTATTTATGGATATGCTTTGTTTTGATTTGAGAGACCATACTATATAGCATCGCTGGTGGTTATTTTTTATTTTATCTTATTTTCATTCATGAGCATTATAAGCCATTAAATGCCCTGTTTCCTATTAGTCTACGATGTGCCCAAGATGCATCGTGATTAAATGGCACCATAGCTAGTTAGAATTAGCGTTTTCAGCAAGTTTTGGCGTAAAGCTTGCATTTTTTCAGACCAATGATACATCAACTTGAATTCTTATCCGCCGGGTGTATCTTGGATTAATACATTCCTATGGCAATGATTGTGCGTGTGTATCATGCAAGCGATTACAGGTGCATAAAAATACCCCTTATCAAGTAGATATAATTACTATCGTTACTATATAAATATCCTATTCTACCAGTAGTTTGAGAACCATGAATTTAATTATATGACTACAATAGCCTCAGCCATAATATGTATTTATATGAAAGTGAAGGCTACTAAACGCTTAGAAGTTAAACGCCTATTGACAATTCCAAGCAGTATACACTATAACAGTTACATTATTACAACTTCTAATTATATTTCTTTAATTGGGGTTGGCTAGGAACTGTTCTACTTACGCATAATGCAGTCTGCACCCGATCTATATGCCCCCAGTGCACACTGACATGTTTTGTTGGACGAGTTGTCATAACATCTTGTATTTGGAATTGCATCGGAACAGTCTAGATTCACCGCGCATGGATCGTCCAACACCCCTGCGATTGACAGAAACAATTTAAATGGCCATGCTCAACTTAAATCTAGCTTATTATTTTGCATTGAAAATTGGACAATGGAATTTGAAAGCAGATCCAGAATATATTATCTTCTCAAAATATGTTGTACACTGTATGCATGCATTTATACCACGATCGGGGGTTGTACACACTGCAAATGAGTGGATACCTGCTATTGTGTTTTGTTGAATGGATCCACGCATGAAAATATTACCCTTTTTTAGCCTAGATATAAGAAGCATCCTCATTGGTTGACGTTTCGCTCGCTCATGACGTCACGCCCATTTGTGACGTCATATGCCACCGTGCCGTCGTTGATTAGCCAATCAGTTATAGCTTGTTTAGTGATTTGGCA
This sequence comes from Sthenelais limicola, assembly GCA_942159475.1. Lineage (NCBI taxonomy): Eukaryota > Metazoa > Annelida > Polychaeta > Phyllodocida > Sigalionidae > Sthenelais > Sthenelais limicola. The sequence continues at coordinate 62,717,704 of OW804095.1, read as the reverse complement.
TAAACCAAATCAATATGGCGGATCATTGGAGAGAAGCAAGGTAAATAAATAGCTTGTTTATTCATTTATTTTACAACATGAGATTGTGGTATAAAAATAGGATGTAACTCGGTTAGTTTCTGACTTACTGTATACGATGCCCACTCGTTTTCGACCAGGGATGTTACGAGAAGCCACAGGCTTCTCGTGACATCCCTGGTCGAAAATGACTTGTGGGCAACGTATACAGTAAGTCAGAAACCAACCTCGTTACATCCTATCATAGTATATAACATGTACCTGTTCTGGTACCATGCCAGACCTTCGTTATCTATTGTGATTATGCCCGGGGCCATCGATATACATGTAGGCCTACATGTATAAATTACATGCTTATCTGAACATGCTACAGGGCTCTAGGCACCTACACGTTCTACAGCACTTCGGAATCATCAATGATAAAACATTTTTATCATGCTCAATACTAACTTAATTGACAAGTCTTGAAAGTCATTTGCATATATCCCGATTGGCATTGACAAGTTCCGGGGACGGCTGGATTCGTAGAGGAGCAGGTTGCATTTGTTGTGTATCTGCTACATGAGAAATTGAGGTGGTTTACTGCTCCATCCAAACAGAAGTCGCCCAGATATTTCTCTGTAAGTGAATATCGATACGTTCTAATGAAAATGTATAATTCAGGAGTATAGTTTGAGTAATTGACACAAACGCAGAAACCTATATTCTCTGGTTATGCATTGTACTTACAAGGAAAATATGCAACAAAGAAATATGGAGTATACTTTACTTTCGTCATCATCCGCTCCACAATCAGCAAATCCATCGAACCGATATGAAATCGGCACACACGAACCCGCAGCACATACAAAATGGTCGAATTTGGCGCAGGTTATTTGTGCTGAAAAATATGTCCCAAAATAAATAAGAAGTTGGATATATCATAGTGAATGTATCACTAATTTGAATACCTTTGCGGGTAGGTTGATAGGGAATCCAACTGAATATAATAAGTTTAAATATGTGTGGCCAATAAAAATATTTAAAAAAAAAGAAGTATATATGTACAAGCAGGAATTGTAATGTTATTTTCCCTTCCAGTGTTTAAACCGAGATAGGCCATTATGTTTTTGTTCCATGCATTATTCATTCCATAGGTCATTCCTTTCAATGATAGCATCTTCGTGCACACTAACTACATCAAGGGACTTGCTGTGCGTTCTACTTATGTTTTTCATGCTACCTGTTCCCATCTACTGACCAACAAGTATAGGTTTTATCCCTCTGTTTATAAAGTACATGTAGAACCACTCCGCTGCCCTGTCCCTTCAATAATTACATTGATCAAGATACAACCTGTATGATATATAGTCTTGCAGAAGTCAATACATATTTAAAAATGATGTGAGATTGAAAAGGAAGAAATAGCTTCAATTCTAAGAGAATGAATCTTTGTCAATCAAAATGCTTTGCATGAAATCTCCCCGATCTCCGTGTAGTCTATAAGCGTACATAAGGTTTATTGAATATTGGAAATGATCGTAGAACTTAATAGGGTAACCTTACAAGAGCAATGCAATATGAAGCCGAGGGCTTCTCCCAAAGGGCAAAAAAGCAGGATATTATTTGTATGGGCGATGCAGGGTATTTGTATGGGCGATGCAGGGTATTTGTATGGGCGATGCAGGGTATAATTAGCTTGTGGGGCTCATTACTGCACAGACTATACTTCCACTTTATTTGGAGTAACTCTCCCTTGAAAGATACTGGGATCCTTTTTTGTTAAACGTGTCTCATAACGACGTATATTTTTCAGTACATTAAGAATTGGAGTTTTGATATCAAGAAGATCCATAAAGTGGAGGCAGTCGTTAATTTAACCGACAAAATAAACCTACTTCCATTTGCGCTGAACACTGTAATCAAAATTACAAAGTTTAAGATTACAAATCCTGATCAATAACTGCTGTTCACTGTTTAGTGCCAACGTTTAAAAACATTTTTTTTACTTAGAGGAAACCAATTGCCCTTCACATCTATATGCATATTAATTTGTACTGGCATACAAAGGGCTTTAAAACTGGAGAATTTGAATTATAAAGCGGGGTCTCCACTGGCTGCGGTATAAGCGCTGCAGTAAGACTTGCGATGGTGTTGTGCTGGTTCTGTAGATGGAGAGGAATGACGAGGTCCTGCCTACATAGTTCACTGACCATGTAGGCAGGACCTCGATCGCCACTTCTCACCATCGCAAGGCTTATCGCAGAGCTTACCGCAGCCAGTGGAGACCACCCTTTAAACAGTACCTTCATCCGAATTGTCATTACAATCTGCTCGTCCGTTTCCCTTGAGGCTGTCATCTATACATTGGTTGACGTTAAGGCACGAAAATTCTCCAGCCGAACAGGTTTGAGTATGCTTGAAGTTGTGACCTAAGGTAAATAATAAAATACGTTTGTTCTTTTCGCATGTATTTTTGCCAGTTATTCATTGAGATTTATTTTATAATATAACGTTCCATCTTTTAAAGACCAAATGGGAAGGTCAACTATAACAAGTAAGTTTTGTATACTTATAATCAATCCATCAATGGCATATAGACATCTAATGGTAGCAACTAATGTATGATTGAGAATTATGGAAAGTAATTCCTTCAAAATCTCTTAATTATGTAGGCAGGAAATAATCTACCTGATTGGACACTGGGCAAGTATAGCCCTAATGTCAGCAGCACAACCCAAGCCCCCAACATTTCCGAATTAATCACTTCTCGCCAGTTGTCTTGTAGGTCCACTCATTTCTGGAATAAAATAAGAACACTATTTCAAGGGAAGTTAAACAATATTATCCAAAAGAAATGTCAAAGAGTCATTTGACAATGATTCTCCTTGCTGATATATTCGTGGGTTAGCATTGTCTTCGCTCTGACGGTATTGTCTTTGTGTAGCTGAAGCTCATACAATCAGAAAACAGCACAAATTATGCTATAATTTGAATAAGCGAGATAAACGTGTCCTTCAGAAGGGGTATTGGGCTATATCCATTCACTACCAAAATCCATTATAGGTTTAAATATCCGAGGCTTTAGTCAACCTGGATAGGTTAGATCAGATCCGTGAACGCACACCAACGTGTGCGCTCTTGTTTCAACACAAAAAGTTGAATCAAAGTATCGAATCTCATTTGCCTAACATAACGGACAGGTCGGGATATCTGCACGTAGAGTGACTCCAGTGCTTGTTTTAATCATTGATTTCAGTGAACTCTATAGAGAGGAAATTGTACTGGAATGCTACATAGTGTCCTAATTTGAAATGAAAGAAGATACATTGCAATGCCGAACATCATTAGAGAAGCATCCATGTATGTATGAGTTATGGTGAATGACAAACACGCACAATGTCATGTACATGTATACTGGGAACAAGTTAGTTTAAATGTGAATTCAATGCAATTACATTTCAAATGAACGGAAGTAATTAAGATTCATAAAAGGTTTCTCCGTACAGTGCATTCTAAACATATATTAGGCTTTGATAACGATTCGATTAACAATAAATATCCATATTCTATATCGTCCAAAGCTCGAACGTCAATATTTTCATTCGAGTCTTTCAATTTACCATGTAAAATCTCCCTCTCGATGTCAAACTAATCCTTCTGAACCCATTATAAGAGGGTATGGCTCACGTCCACTTGTTCTTCCATTAACGAAAGCCTAATCAAATCTTGGGCAAAGATATTAACTCAGGAAGAGGTATGTTATTACGCTCTCTAAACACTTGGTTTGATCCGAGAGGGCCTGAGGTCCTCTGTTCGCCTAACTAAGAAATGTTGACACTGCTACAGCAGAACCTGATCTAACGGCTCTCTGATCTAGTGCAGCTTAGCACCAATGGAACAAGCTTTGTAAATATATCGCTCAAAATCTGGCCAGCCCCCGGCTGTTGGGAGCATTCCTGGATTGAACTACCTGTCTTAGTTCGTAGTACAGCGAAATAGGAGACCCTTTCACTCTGCGATGAGATATTAACAAAACATTATTCTCCGTACCTATGTGAGCAAGAAAATACTGGATTCGGTATCCCATTAGTAGTCGACCTTTCCCCACCCGCTAGATCAATGTGTTAGCGTTGGCCGGTGGTATTTTTGCTGAACAAAATTATATGATGACATATGTTTTACTGGCTTTCTTTTGCGTCCGAAAAGCAGAAAAAATAATGTCACATTAGGGATAATTGTACATGTACTTCACACCTGCCCCAATGGCAGGGCTCTGTTTGTGAATGTTCTTAATTTTGGCTATTTGCAAACACAAATAATACCATTTGTTTCCTTACCAGTAATGTCCACTTACTTGACCAATTTGAGACTCAAATTAATCTATATGCTATAAAGAAAGCATTACTCTTTCTAGTTGGGAAATTCTGAGGACGAAAAGACTGTGTGCCAATTGTTTATATTTTGATTGCATCTTGTATGCTGAGTTTTCTAAGAACATACAATGTAAGTCTTGCTCAAGCATGAACCACTTTGCACCACTCGGCGAATAAGTATATATTTTGTAATAGATATATTCTCCTAAGCTTCTGGAGTTTAGATTTGATTTGCCTGAAAACAATTGTAATGCACCTAAGTATCGGTCTTAGTTCACCTCGGAGGGACTATAAGAGAATGCCTGACTGATATTATAGTTGACGTTACTTCATTTGACTCAAACATTAATTTTGTCAATTGGCAAATAAACAATTATACAGTCTATGATCTAGTGTGGACAAGTATAAAAGCAATGATAAAAGAGTACAACAGGTGGTTCTTATTTTACCAAACTGAATTTAAGTTGCAATGTTGATATAGTGGAAGACAAACTTGATAAATGTACCGTACCTAATAGTTGTTACCAAAATATTTCGCCAAGAGGATGGTTTCGTTCAACATTTACGTACTAAGGCCCGCCTATACATGTACGAACTTTGGCGTGGATGAAAGATCAGATTTTTTAACTCTGCCGCATTTCAATTAACATTGATTTATCAAATAAATGAACCTGTTCCCGAACAAAAACGGACTTCGTAAAACAATAAAAACCTTTTTAACATACTCTGATATCTTTTTCGCAAGTAAACACTTACAGAGACTAACCACAACAGACGATATAAAGTTTTATTATGCACGTCAACTGGTTTTAGTGTGTCTATTCAAAGATTGATTCCAACTCACTAGATCTAAGAATATAGATGGATTAAGCTAGAATGTTAAAGCACGGGAATAAAAAATGTATATTCGCGTCATGAAATAACCAATATCCTGTTTAAAGGAAAACCAGTGTACACACTCCAATAGACGATTGATCTGTAACCTAAGGCCATATTACTCTCAAGGTTTTGATAAGGCAGGAAGGAGCAAGTGAATGGTGGTCTCAATTGCCTATACTTGTCCGAACATTGTTCGACACTCTTCTACCAGTTTGAGACCCATAATTATTTATAATTAGCAAATGCAACTAGTGAATGTGTCACCGGTAGAGTCAATTGATTTACCAATACGGTAAAATTGCATGTTTTCTGTAAATATGCACACGCCATGGTGCTGAGTAATTTGCTGGTGGCTAAACATAAGTTGTACTATGATAGTGCATAACCGTTTCGTCTTGGTAACAACTAATAGTTATGCTTGAAAGGGATCAAGCCAGTATTATGAGCTGTAATAGTGGCTTTCCCCCTTGTATTATGACGATGTGGGTATCAATTGGTCAATCTTATTTCTTGGTTTTAAGTTTATAAGGGGGAGGACCTTACTGAAGACGGCTCAGATACACTGACTTAGGTGACATGGCTGACCGAGTACAGAGGATTATACCCACATAGGCCTATAACTGCAGTCATCCACATCAGTCAAAATCTCGTCTAATCCCGATTCGAAACGTGTCGCTTGATTAAGCTAGAAAAGGATTGGGCAGCGGCATCGGATTCTAGGGGCATTTTGAAGTAGGCGAAATAGGTTAACAGTTGCTTGAATAGATGATGAACAACCAACAAGAAGCAATCTGAGAATTATCTGGAAAATTCCGCCTTGAATAGTGCAAATATAATGCGGAAATTGAGCCAATGATTTGGTTATTTCAATGCATGAGCCCAGTGTTTAAGCGAGAAATGTCTACTTAATATTAAAAGTACTGTACTCGTTATATTGTATCAATCGTATGTAATTGTGTACTTTGTTAATTTGATAAAGCGTGAGCAAATAATAGACCAGAATGAACTTACTTCTCTTTTACCTCACGGTTATGAAATGATACTCCGCATATAATAACTTTCCTTAGGCGTGCCGTGAATAACAACATAGAAACCAGGCGTCCATTTTCAATGTTAGAACAGTATGGCCAGCCTCCCAGAGTAATACTGGTCGCTGAGCATGTTTGCGGATAGATCATACCATGCATTGATTGAATTGTATAATATACTGCTTGCAAGACATGCCTCAACATACATTAAGAACTGAGTGATTACTCATACACAAAATATTGAATAGAGACCCTTCATTCATTAATAATACCCAGGTATGAAGCTATTTAGATAGAATTCTTCGAAGAATTAATTCGTTGGTCATTAAAACTGTATACATTGATATAGACCCTGATATATGGATGATAGATTACTCGGATAAAATTTGATATTAACATAATTATTATGAGTATAGATCCAATTTGAAATAAACAGTTAAACATGTTTAAAGGTTTTAGTATGGTGTGACAATCTGAAACCAAGCTAGGTAATTATTTATTAATGGCCACTGAAATCCTCCTGTGAAAATAGCTTTGAAATATTTGGAATATATATAAAGAATAACGTCATTTGGTGGCAACGAAAGTATTTCCTACAAAATTGTTAAGCCACAGGGCAGTTGGGACTACTTATTGTATGTCGACGTAAAAGGATTAAATATGGGTTTAATATGGATTACATCTAGGTACGTCTGTATAACATTGAAGTAGACTGCTATGTACATGTACAACGTGGAGGCAATACTCCACCATTGGACAAGCGCGCGACCTCCCATGGGTCTAAATCGTTGGTATCAACATATTGCACACTTTATGGAATAGAAGCTTAGTAATTAAACGTTGGAGTATTGGTACAGAGCCAACACGCCTCGTATTCGTCTTTTATAAATAAAGGTCATTCATCGTGAATTATAAAGCAAGATAACTGAACATTAGGACTGGTTTCGATGGCGGAATATGAATGCGGGTTTAATGGTTATGGTACATATAGTTGCCGATGATTTTTTTACAACCCAAACACTATTTTGGGTGTATATTAAAAATGATCTGAGATACAATAGTATGTCTCATGATTTCAGTCAAACTCATCAGTGGAGATATGTATGTGTCGCCCTTATAAAAGCTTTTCTCCTGTTCTCATGCAATTGGTTTCTCCTTTGATTTAAGGACTGGTGCAGAACGGATAATGGGATTTCTAGGTAATACATAGCCCATGAGCAAATAATATTTGGCATACTCTCCCTGCATACTATGGACTGGTTGGCCGATGAACTTCTAATGAACTCCAAAAGGTTTGTACTTGGTTCGATCCTCATGGATTAAAGCTTCATATGATTTGCTAATCATACCAACATCGCACTGTAATATCGAACTTGAAATTGGTGTTTTGATATTGTTTGACGAACTTAAAATTGAGCAAGAATCTGGGAATTTTGAGAGAATTTACCCTACAAAAGATTCCAAGACGCTCCTGAAATTGGCAACCTGGTGGTATAACAATTGGTATTGAAGATTTGAAGATGTTTAGTGATAGCGTGTGGGAATATGGCTACTTTTGCTTTTGGTAAAAGTATATCCACTCAGGAATAAGCTAAATGTTATCAAAGATAAAGCTATAAAAAGCAATAAAAGGTTTAAGCCCAGAATTGTTCGTTTTTGATATACGTATTAATATTAATCACTGTTTTGGAGAGACCTCTAAATGTTGCCATTTTAAGACCTGACTTGTTCTTAAATCTCTTAATAGATAGAAAAGGCCTGTCACAATTTCTTAGTTATATGTCTAACATCTACTCTGCTCACCAATATAATTATGCTAAACACAAGTAATGTGTCTATAAGCTAAGTTTCGATTCACAGTGATGTGGCTGTGAATGATATAAGCCAATGTAAATCTACCTAAACATTTGGAACGATACCTATGTTGGAGCTTCTTTGAAGAATTATGAATACCCAGACTAGTGAATATCTATGACGGAAGAGTTTTGTGGAGCATTGTCTGAGTGGAAACGATCCAGTTGGGAACCGAGAGAACTTTGGAAATGTCACCCGATAAAATGTCAGAAGGAAAATGTCTCTTTAGGAAATGGTCCCAAACGACAGCTGGTTAACACAACACGAACTGTTGATGTCATCTAACGAAGGAAAGGTATATATGATAAAGTAAAAAATAACTTTAAAAAGTATGTGCAATAGGTTGTTTGAGAAAGTCTTTGTGGAGTAGGACTGTTAGACAAATGCCAGTTCTGCCACCAATGTCAGACTTCTTTATCAGATGTGGCAATGCGATATATACATGTGATTAATGGGGTACAAGGAAAAGATATACTTGTTGGTTTGTTTAACCATAAACACTTTTATATCACCGTGGATGGGCAAGAAACTCCTAGGGGATAGACTATTTATGTACATAGTTGTGGCAATATTGTGTAATATACTTTTCAGTGGAAACAAGTGATTGGAATCCACCAGCATTACCCAAAAGAAAAATAGTATTTAACAGTATAGGCACTTGCAGAAATGGGATCTAGAAGCGCAGTATGTTTCTTATAAGTACTATGTGAAAATCAGTTTTGTGAATCGGCAATAGGTAAAGGTGATTTCCGATTGCTGATTTTTACTGTTGTTGATACCAATATTCTTCGAAATGTATTATCTTAGACCATACTAAAGTCGTGGTATATTGATTATCGCCCGTAATCTGGGATCCCATTCCCATCGTTCCCCTCCAACCACTGTGGCACTATAGGATGGACTAAAGGCATAAGGTTATCACCCATACTATACCTACTAGAGATACCCCCACTTGTTTATTCACAATTGTTTTTATTCCTGGGTGGCAAAACTCATATCACAATATTACAGCATCTTCCATTTATCTTGTCACAGATGCCTGCATTCCAGGGCGGGGTGAACATCCATGATGGAGGCGCCTAAAACCCTGGAGAAGGAGTTGTATCTAGGTACAGAAGTACCAGGAATCTGCCTGAATAGATAACAGGTCTTCCCAGTATCTCGAGGCGACATATCACCACACCCAAAACAGTGGTTAAGAAGCAGGTGCTTAAACAAAGCCTGTATCTGGGGACGAGAAGCACCAATGTGTCACACTCGAGAGAGTAAATATACAATCCATTGCCTAGGCATATGTTGATGGGATAAAGATAAATAAAAACTGAGAATGCTTATATATATGATATAAACTGATATCATCAAGATGACAGAGGATAGCTCCAAGACGATGACACGTGTGTCAAAATCAACATAGAAATGCTAACCATACCCAAGTGACTACACAGTGATATCTGTAATCAATGATTGGCCTTTGATGGGACGGCGACATTTTGTCAGTCTAATTGCTAAAATGTGCTGGTTAGAAAACGGTATGTGAAAATATGCAGAGATAATCCCCTTGAATAATAAATTTGACGCTAGCCAGAATCTTCCTACTAATAGTATTCATAGTATTCATGGACACACTATTTCTTAGTATGCTTCTTCGATCAAATGCCGTATATTAATTTACTTATGCACTTGATTAGACACGGTTGATTTGTTTGTCTTTTTTTTCGAACTATAAAGTCTGAATGAGTGAAAAAGGCCCATTGCCTGAAAGGTGTTCGGCGCTAACTTGATCTTTTTATTACTATTATTTCTTTATGGCCAAGACATTTAATAAAGTTCGAATGTAAATACACTTTGTCCACTATGGATACTTTCAAGTGTTGCCTGTGTTGATATTGTATTATAGTTATTATCATTCATAAATATCATATATGTGATATGCGATATACTCGTTTAAGGATTGTGAAATCAATTTAAAGACATTGTAAGTCGGCATCATATTATACTGACATATGCTTGCCTCCATGCTTCACTAGTTAACGACCAGGAATAGTTCAAGTAGACATTAAAATTATCGACATTTAGTACCTCAAGTAATTAAGGATCTAACCAGAAATGTTTTTAGACCTCAAACCATATTCATTCGGCTTAGAGTGTTCCTTTATACATCTTACGTATATTTCTTCATACAGCTTAATTCATGAACAACATACCTGTGAAATGAGTGTCTTGAAATGAATATCCCAATCGTAAATCGGGTCCAAGTTACTTTTCCACTGATGACCAGCTTCGGTAATTAAAGGTTTTCTCCTTCAATATAAGATTTTTTCGTTAAGATCGCGAGAGAAAATAAAATCCGTTTAGTTACTATTTCACACGGAGCTCTTTGTGCGATCGCCTCGTTTTCTTGACGAGCTAGCGCTCTGAGAAAGAATCGTGGTCCTACGAGTCAGTGTTCCCTACAGCGAGGGTCTATTCTTCGAGGGAAAGTTCAAGGTGTTTTCCTTAGGAAGGATATACTGTTGTTTCTATCATATTAATAATCTATTTTTATTATAACATCGGCTATTTTGAAGCTATGAATCTAGTTTACTTTTATTGGCTGCATATTGTAATTTACATATTAACTGCACGTCTATCACTAAATTCCACAAGCGTCCCCCGCGAAAAAATGCATGTCACTCCCTAGGAACGATACATTGCAGCAATGAAAATGGAATTATAATTAAGTGTTAATATTGAGTCCAGTGGGCACTCAGACTTTGATCCTTAGCCAGATTGCATGGAACATATACTCACTAGCAGTCGGAAACAGTCCGTGGCATTAAGAAAACACCTTTCTTTCGTTCAATATTTCAATAATATTCATAGCGCCATGATCGTTCTTGCGAACCATTTGCTCAGTGATGACAACGGGTAAAGAATGATATCATGTTGATATCAGCAATTCGAGATGATGGTAAAACGCAAAGGTATATCTTAATGGTAGTTTGATGTACTGGCATATTTAGTTATGTGTTTCTAAAAATAAAATGTGTACCATACCCTTCCAGGGCTCTCACGCCAATCCTTACAGCACATAAGTAGTATTTTTTTTAAATATAGTTGGTTTATAGTATTTTTGTATGTTCGACTCCAACGATTCATTACTATTGTTTTAAAACAGTCTGGTCTTACTGGCGTCGGTTAATTACTGAAACACAAGGGATAGATTACTTTCTGTATTAATTCACAATGTTCCGTTTTTGTACAAACTACAAACTGTCAATTCACAGACACGTATTACCTGTTGAATACATGTACGCGCAAGAACAAAATACAGTACATTGGAATTAGAGAGAAAACAAAAAGAAACGTTTCATATACCCTTCGTGAAGGATGCCCTTGAACCTTTCAGGCTGTGTCATTATTTTTATTGACTGACTTTATTCCGACAAAGACATGGCCCTTAAGTTACTTTATTTTCATGCATAAATAACACTATGAGTTCTATGGTGGCTTCATCTATATTTACTTGCCATGTAATGCAAGTGAGCACATACCAGCCTATGAGTATTGATCTTGTTCTCTGTAGAGCCCAAGAGTGTATAGATCTTTATGTCTTATTCAAATAGTGCTGGAATGGAAAGGAACCCGCTGCTAATGCTCATAATGGTCACATTATTTGGCGGAGGACGGGAAAAGTCTATGTATGGACCAACGGCACACATAAAACTCTCTGCCATTATTTTTATATTATATTAAGGAAATGGCTCCATAGGCACGATTCTAAATAATATGCATTTTACATGGGTGGGCGTTTGGAGAAAGATCCTTGATGATTTGCGAACGGAAGTCACCCCGTTACATACACTATTCTGTATCCTTGATTCAAGGATAGCGTACAGAATAGCCTATATTGTTATAACGGGGTTTGAACTTGAACTAATCACCGGGCTTTTTTCAAGAATAACGTTTATAAGTAACGGTTTCAAATATATTCAATTATTTACCCCTTAAATTTACATCATATTAGATATCGTACATGGGTTTTCCATACGTCACTAGCTATTCCAAAATCCTTCTCCATGTTCCCTTCACTATTCGTATAGGCGTGATCTGTTTCCAGCAGGTGAATTTTCTTCATTTTGGGTTAATAGATGAAACTTCCTGTATTGTTGCATATAGTAATGGATGGCCTGCTGATAATTTAGAAGTTGAATATGGCTCCCCATTGTTATAGAAAGGGATGTGGATATCAGAATAATAACAATGACATGGTGGAAATTAATCAAACCTACCATGATATTTATTATAAGCTGATCACAATTGCTTTTGCGTCATGCTTGCTATTTGAAAGGAGTTGATCTCCTAGAATAAGATTAACTACAGCATTTGGAAGAAATCCACGGTGGATTATATGTATTCATATTACTGTAGAGTAGAAGGAAAGGTATGCCGAAGTGATTGCAGTAAATAGGCTGTTGGAAACAATAGGAAGGAGGCGAGATCTTGATAGTAATACATGTATTGAGTACCTAAATACAATAGCAACACTTCTGCTCGTTGGTCCCATTCCTTTTCGAACCTGCTCTGATTTCAATGGGCCTATTTCAATGACCACGTTCAGGCATAGAACGCATTCCATGTTGATCAAAAGAAAAGAAAGGCAATGGCCGAGTACTAAGATTATTAAAGTTAGGGAAGGAGAAAGGAATAGGGGTAATGTGGGAAAACACTTACACTACACGCCCTCGGCTGACCAGTGCATCAAAAATGGGGAAGTTGAAGAGATGCTAGACCCGGCTGTTGCATACGTTGATAGCAGCACTCCCAGTGACCAGATAATATACACATCTAACCATATTATATACAGAATAGGTCTCGATTAATCCTCGTAATATATATTCAGATTTCCTTCATATTCCTTGGATAGTTTTGCCAAGTGGCGATCTGACTTGCCAATAAGGGAACGGAATTGTTTAAGACGCTAGCGAGAGCCAACGTCGACTGATATACAATCATACTAGGCAGATCAATATTGGGGATATTGTTGTCGAACGATTAGTATCCAAATATAGTTAGCATTCACAATATGTGAGAATGACGTAAGAGAACTATTTTAGACATTTCATCAGTTTTATGACATACTAACCGATGAACCTTATTAACGAAAGGTTTGTGTGAATTTCTAACTATTTACTCTGATTAGGCCTACACATTTATCCAAGATGCATCGATACCTTTTCTCTTCTCTAAATGAGAAATATCATACTTTCAAATTTTGGGAAATACATTTATTCGAAACAGATTTAATCAGGCAAATCCATCAGGCAAATCCATTTACCCAATTTAATGGTGTTTGTAGGGTATCCTTTGTGAGAAAGAAATTGTAATCGTGCAGACACTGACAAATTAACTGTTCCGATCAATAATTATTATTGGAAATCGTTCTTGTAGACTAAACTTTGTATTTCGTCAAAACATTGTAGCAGTAACGTTTTAAACAAAACAGATTTCGATGTAGTGCTTTTCTAGTAAGTAGTGAAAAAACGTTTCCACATTTTATATATACAAATACTTACATAAGAGAAGAGATGTATTTGTGATATTGGCCCTAGCTCTTAGTTATTCTAAACAAGGACTATCATATATCTGTATTCCTCGGCCTCCTGATCAAATGTTTTTCTCTGGCGATATATCCATACTTTCCTTTTTTCAATGCGCCAAAACCCGAGCTACGCGTGGATGATTGAGCACCAGCAGAACGGTGGCGACACCTGTGGGAGTGTTTCTCATTTAAATGGGACATCGGCTTCCCTATCTGTACAGTCGGTTGTTTTACACAATCGAATGAAACCTAAAAATTTTGAGTGCTGTTTTAATTCATTCTGCTGGTTTTGAGGCCCTTCAGTACAACTCCTTAAACTATAAAAGTTACATGATATCCAACTATTGTTCAGTTACCCTCAGCATATTACCAGTGTTCAATGATTATTGAATACTGTAATGGTATAATGTACATCAGTTGAAGTCTGATGACTTTTTAAATCATATTTCACTAAATCAGTTATGGGGAAAATAATTTGATAGAGTGATAAATCATAACGTTATACTGCAATTAGGGGGATTATAATTTGTTGCTCTACTTTCAAACATTCCCCCAATGGATATAACATGCAAGACCATATTCTGAGAATATGCAGGGGAAATGTGTATTTGAATTTCTAAATATTTGTTTCCCTATTTGGCATACCATTTAAACGCAGAGATATTTCCCATTGAACTATTGGATTTTTGGAATAAAATATATGGTTTACTGCATGTCAACAGAGCACCAATATTTTTAATTAGGACAGAAGACTTGTGAAATTCAAAAAATAATCATTGGTAGTCCATTTCAGTCATATAATATGTGTTTACCTTGCTGAGATATAACCAGTAATAGGAGCATTATAATGCTTATTTGATATTATAGTTCTGGGGACACTGCTTCATAGCCATAGTTTTCCAATACATTCATTCGGACAACAAGGTTTGGTGAGGTGAATGCTGTTCCAAAGTATTGGGCCTTGTATATGAAGGATCTTTTGTTTTTTCATTGTTTTGCATTGGGACTATCAAAGATTTGCTAGAAGAAAAAAGGTCGGGAGGTCGCGTCTAGGGGGTCATGGGGAGCACGTTACATATGATGAAGCGTGTATTTATGTCACTTAATCTGTCAATGTTATTGCCAATATCTTCATTAGTAGATTTGGGGTTATTGGCTTCATATACTCAGTTAAACTTGCTGCTTGCCTAAATGCAAGGCGATTAACTTTGCATCAATTTCCTTTAAATAAATGCGGCACCACACTTGCCCTTTAAGCGTGGGTTCCACTGCCCCGCTACCACTCTGTTTGTACCTATAACTAAATCAATATCAACGAAGGCAGATTAGTGTATTAATTCGGGAAAAATTCCCGAATCTACCATACAATAGTATAGCAAAGTAGCACTTCACTTTCCTCTTTTGTCCCGAGGTGGCGCCTAGATCGGATTTTTCTAAAACTTTTTCCAGACCCTCTTCAAATGTTGCACCCAATGTTGCACTTCTATTACCCTAATCTGCACCTGTCCATTCCGAATCTGCACCTATACCCTTCCCCACCTCGCGCAAATTAGCGCCCAATTCGGCCGAAATGACAATGTGCAATTCTAATTCGGGAATACCATTTTCCAATTCCAATTCGAATTTTATAACCAAAGGCAAAACAAAAACAATTATATATATATGAGAAAAATTGGCAAATATTCAACTGACATTTACCAGAATCCCCAGGACCATGGGTACCCTACCTTTGCATGACTAAAACGTGTAAACATTGTATATAGTCATCAAAGGGTCCCCCCCCCTCCACCCATACCCCTATAGATGTTTACATGTGCGTGATGTAGATTGTTCCAAGTGTAAACCCATGAGGAATCTGATTTTTGAATAGTTTATTTCCATTTGCAGAAAAAACGGAATAAAATGTATTACATAGTGGATTTTAATTGGAATTTAACCTGTAAAGGTGATGCTCCCGTCTCTCTTTCCCGCTTTTCTCTCTTTCTCATTTTTCTCTCTTTCCCTTCCCTGTTTCCCTGTTCTTCTCTCTTTCCCGTCCTTCTTTTCCTCTCAGAGAGAGCTTAATTAGAAGTAGGAAAAGGATGGCAGTGGATTCTGTTTCTCCTATCTGTTAAATTAATGAACTTGATAAATACTACCACTGAGTATAATGTCATATTTATGTCGATTAATATCCCCCTTCTTCCTACGTGTTTTACAATCCATAAAAGATTCATCTACAATAATACCGCTTCAAAACAGTAATGATGGCACACTAGCTTTGTTGCCACCCTAACCTGCACCTATTTGATTTTGTAAGTGTTTTTTGTATCGTTGTGTTACTTAAACTACCTTAGAGTTTCAGTGCGAACATAATATCAGTCTAGGCTCAGCCTTTGGGATGAGATATGATCTGTATGTCCATGACTTTCCCGGCCCTGGAGTATGTGCCCACCACAATGGTCCCTGATAAAATGTGTGCGTTGGGGGCGTGCGTTGGGGGAGAAAGCTAGCTAATCGTAGGAATCTTGATTATCATTTATGGGGGAGGCAGGGGCGAATCCCAACCTTTCGACCTAAACTCTACTTCTATTATTTCCTACATTTTTGTTTTTACCCACAATGAATATTTTACCTTTTTCTATAATTTCATAATTCGATTACAAATGATGTTGCAGTCTACTTTATTTATTTATTCCGTGCGACTCTACCTATAGCTACACAAAAACATTATTAACAATTAGCCTACATATATTTGGATGTATATTATTATCAACTAATATAGTTGTTGATGTTTCATCCTACACTGTTAACAATAAAATTGAATAAACACTGAAGTAGTCCTACCCTAATCTAATTCTTTTTTCAATCTAAACTGACATATTCCTTCTATACGACAAAATGGCACTAATTGTTATCGCCATAATACTATTTTTATGATCTAAAAACAGTCCATCATCTCTATAATTATACTAAACTACCGAGACATGGGTCAGATTCGGAAAGGAGCATGCAGATTCGGAGGAGTGAAGGTTAAACAGGACAAAATAAATGCTGTTTGGACTGTTTTAGTTATAGGTACAAACTCATTTCCATAGTATTTTCATATGTTAAATATTTAACTTATTTAAAAAATAATTAATGTATCGCCATCGTGTTTTGTTTTGTGTTACATTACATCGTTGATGCAGTTACATGTATATCATCCAAATTCCCATTCAATATCTATACATGTACATGTATGCATGGTATAGTTAAATTAAATATACGTCCGGCCACTCGGGTTACATTACAATGAGCTTCAGTATGTTATGTCAGTGCCGAATATTGTTAAGATGAATCGTTTACTATCCTATATCTTTTTTTAAAAAAGATTTATGTAAGGGTTCCATAATACAAACTGTCAGCACAACAGGGATTCGCGTGGAAGGTGGCTTCGAGTGAGCTTTGGACCCCGAACGAGTCAAGACAAAATATTATTTTGTTTACTGCAAAGGGCGGGACAAGATTCTGTCGAAACTCTGAATCGTTTATCATCATTTGGGGAAACATTTATCGTAATGTTTGGTCTCCAAAATATTATAAACATAGCCAATTATTCCGGTTTCAAAAGGCTGGTATTTCTTGCTGTTTCAATTAAAGTTTTATCAGTTCTAATATAGAGGCACGAATCAAGAATTAATATGTACAATATGGTATTACTGGCCTTCATTTGAGAATCATATTTGTTATATGCGTTCTATATAATATGCTTTTGATTTGTTACAACGACAATTTATTTGTTGTTATCATTTACCATAAAGAGTGACCCTTAACCACCTGTTCATGAATACGACAGATTCTATTTTGAACAACAGGACTAACTAACTGTATGAACATTTCTAGCAAAGTTGATTACATAAGTATTTGCTAAATCATATAAAGACACAACTATTCAGTACGCTTGGCCTATGAAAAGCATCACACTTGCGGTAGAATACAGGAGGAGGGGACGAATCAACGTTTTGAAGTATGTTTGGTCTTTATTGGCCATACATCCAGTGGTTAGCGGGGGGAGGATCAGAATCATTGTGCGCTGGAGGTGGTGGGAAGTGGAGGTGTTTGGTAGACTACAAATACACTACCCTTCCCGATTAGTGAGAATCTCCAGTACATCCCAACATCATGGAGGAGTCGAGGTGGACTCTACGCACCTTGGTTTTCCTGAGCTTCATCACACTATCTATTGCAGCTTCTAGGCAGAAGAGACAAATAGCAGGAGACCAGTGAGTATCTATCTTTATTCGCAAAATAGAGTACTTTTGTTTTTAACAATTGTTGATCAGAATGTGGCCAGGAAAGTTCCGTGAGTTTGGGTTTGTTCATCACGCCCAGAATTCAGGTTTCAATTGTTTCGATAACCGGTCCTTTAAAGAGGATAGGATCAATGATTTAAATTAGAAAGTACTTTGTCGTTAATCAAGTGTTTTTCAGGTTGTATTATGTCAATGATAAAAATTACTGCTTACGCAATATTATAGTTGCGAATATGTTCCACATTAAGTAACAACTATGGGATAGTGGCTCAGAATGCCATTATTTTGTTTTACTTTATTCATAATAAGTGAAAAATAAACAAAATATGGAAGGATTATATGAGATATGCATGTGAATAATATGCATGTGAATATAGTGAAAGTCAGAAGAAACATCAGAAAGATTGGTTTATGGCATCGTAGGATACACCCCCTAATTTTGTTGTAGGGCAGGTACACACCCACCTACCACCCACTAGAATAACTACCGGGTCCTCCCACCACTCCACAGTCCCATATATAATATTCAGCCACTGGCTTACAACTGAAGCCGATCCCAATGGTCAAGTGCTTGTACTTTTGAATATACTTGAAAAGTCTGTAACATTACACATAGATAATCATCGACTACTGAATTATCTTTTATGTAATGGTATGCATAGCAGTTGCCTAATCAACCTGGTATACCTTACTTTAAAGTATACCTGATTCAAATATTGTAGTTAGTATTTTGATAAAAATGTTCATAAAAATTAGGAAATCGTACGACACGATCGTTTATTGAGATGCAAGAAATACGTATACAAATTGGGCCGACATGTTCACAGTCACACACTTTTCACAAAATTGATAGTTACTTGCTTTAGTGTTTTGATGCGTTTTTTTCATACCGAAGGATGAGAATTGTTCATACTTAAAAGTTATTATCTGCCAACCCTTGGTCAATATCGCAGAACAGACATTGAAATGTATTCTGCAAGGAAATGTAATCCTAGGTTCGCAATTGGCCAACATTTGTTCATGTGGTAATTGACATTCATTAAGTAGGTTTCTACAGTTGAAATGATGCTTGCTCACATTTAAATTCATAAAATAACCACTATATATGGCTCGTTATTAATAAAGCTCCTGATTGATCAAATTGATTTGTATTTTGCACTTTCAAGTTGTTTTTATTCCGCTATCATATAATTCAGTTGAACTCCGCACAGAGAATATTATTGAAGGAGAGTTGTGCCAGAAAAGGGAAAGGATAAATTCGTACAAGAATACCTAGTCACCCCTTGACCCAGTCTTTTAACTGTTAACACGCTGTCCCGGTTTTCTATTTCTTTTGGGTATGTCACTGTCTTTATACGTGTGTGGAAGGATGAGTGTATGGGCTTTCGACATAATAAAAATGGATGAAATGAATTTCTATCATGCATACATATAATTATAGTGTTTCGAAATTGTATTCACGGAGGGCAAAAAACGTATGAAGTGTTTTACTTCTTCAAACAAATTATTGTTAAGGCCGAATCAAATAATCCGAAAAAAATGTGGGTAAACTTAAAATACGCCCACCAGTTTCTAAGAATGCGCTGAGTTCCTCTTGTACTGCTAACAAAAGTTATGGTTGAATTTTACTTCCGTACAATATCCTTGTATCCGCCTACTTCCGGCATTAAAACGATATTTTCTAGGATTAACTCTTGTTTTGGTTTTGTCAAATGGCGACCTGATTTGTGACAATTTACAATCGTTACACTTCTATCGGCGCCCTAGGGCAAAGTAATCCATAACCCTAAATAAGACTCTACCATGTGCTAGTGTCGAATCGACCTTGTTTATAGAACTTGCTTTATGTTTGCAAACAGTGCTAACATAGAATATGTATGTACACGGATACTATGTGATGATATATATTCATTCTATTATTTTGATATTAGTATTTTTCGTAACACTAGGGAAACATGGAAAATAGAAACATTTATCATTGATTATATAATTTAATATGTGGATCATGTAATCAATTCAAATATCTCTCTTTTCTTTAGGCCGAGAATCCTGACGCAAAATGGACACCTTTTGTTCCAAACCGCAGCAAATCACAATATCACATTCCAGCCTAATTCCGGCGGTTTCATTAATATCGGCGGAGAAAATTTTAAAGCCATTGTTGATATGGTAAGTAAAACCGTATAATCATGTACATGTATTTTGGAAAATCCTTATTTTAAAAAAGGTAAAAGAGCTGAGAGAACTGTATCATATTATCATATAATGTATTCACAATCGGACCAGTCAGGATTTTTATTGTACACAATTTTACTACTAGGTTAGAACACGGTCTCCCATTAAAACACGACTTTTACAATTATAACATAGCAATGCTTCCTGAAAAGGAGAAGACCAAGCACTTGACCTATGAAGATTTAGCCATTCGCCCATGTATAATTCTTTACCGTCTCATTACCGTAACCAAACTTTTGAGTCCTTGTATCTTTAAAATGCCCTATGCTCGTATGAGTGTATGAGTTTTTTCCAATGTAAAATATTCCGTTCTAGATTGATGAAACTACCTAATACGAACTGAAAACACTTGCTCCCATGGCCGGGACATAATGTTGCATTAGGTGGTTTCAATTCGCCATTTTGAGAGCCCGTTTTCCATGATTTCCCGCAAGCTGTTTTCTTCCACTATACCTTTGCTCTGAATTTAATCTTTACATGCATGGGTTTCTGCGGTTCGGAACCTTAAGTAACCTCATAAATTCAACAATTCGTTAGACGGCGTGTCCCTCTATTAGAGCACGGGCGCTCGGAGTTCTATTTAAGTACCAATATACACTATATTTATTTTAGTGATAAGCGCACATTCATGAAGTTCTTGATGGGCGTACCACGAGATACGAAAATGTTATACCAGGGGGCCACTTGATGACATGGAACAGGTTGTCACATGTTCCATTTTCTCCCTGCAATATGCAATATTTCTCATTCAACATTGTAAGGCTATTTAGATATTATTAGCAAATTGTCACATTTGGAACAAAAGCCAATCTTTAAAACGCACTGTAAGTGTTTTCGGACATTAGTTGATATGGCGATGTTGGTTTATGTACACCTAGCTGTATGGTGAATGTCATTTTTTAGCGTACTTTTCCCATCTAATAACAATATCGAGAGAAGTCAGTAATTGAATAATAATGGTTTCAATCAATATTTCAAACAAAAGTCCGGGTTTTTAACATGTACAAAGGAATCTAACATTGTATCTACCCTAAGAATGTCTGATGGCCATCCTCGTATTTCTTCCCTAGGGGTGGAGATACGTGAACTATCAATTACAAGCGTTGTTTGGGATGATACCTCACACAGACTGTTCAGTTCATGTTAGTGCATGTGATACGAGTGTAACACAAAACCTATAGACTCCTCTGAAGGTTATTCTTCTCCCACCTGTGCCTATTGTGCTTCGGAGTCTGTTAGATCCATGAATAATTAACCGCCGAAATACCCAGTCCCAAGGCACAACAATTTACATATCATTCACATCGTGACCACTAACCGGCGCGGTGTAGAGTGCTGTGTCTACATCTTCCATTACTACTGATTACAAATTTGTTGATACCTGAAAATTATCGACCAAACATCTACCTCCACTCCTTCATTATTCCAATCCAGTGAAAGGTCCCTTTTTAAACGTGTAAGTATCGGATGTGGTGTTTACACATGGTTCAAGATTAAACGGTTAGGACAAGGAAAATGGCATTCGTAATATTCTTCCATTTGATTAACTACACATCATATTTTCCATATGTCAAGTAAATGAAATATGTTATTTAAAAACGTAAATATGACACCCGACATCATCGGCTCAGCATATATATTACTAAAGCATTGAAGTGGACTAAAACAATCCTTCAATTATACCAAAAGAAAATGTCCAATGACCCATCACTAAACCAACAAATATGGTTACTCGCTTGTGCCAATGTATCTCCATCCCACCCAAAGGTCCCATGTCCACTACACGCTTTTCTAGTCACCGTTCATTGAAAGAATACAATACAGTCGACTGAAGGGGAAGATTTGCTGGTAGACCCCAGAAGTGTACTTCTCCTTGTGATTTAATAATCAACTAAGGATTTTCTTATCCACGCTTTTCTTTTTTAAAAAAACAACAAGAAAAAACAACCTAATCTTACTCAAACAGCGGTCAAACAGTCGGTCTAATGGACATGGGGTCTAACAGCCGAGATCGCACTGTGCTTGTATTGGAATGATCGCAAGGGGCTTTCAGTCTGGAAACATCAGTTACTTGGGCTATAGTTCAACAGTCGCTGGGAGAGCTATATGCATTGTTTATAAAAAGGCAGTCCGAATTATGGGATAAAATGGCCAAAATCGCTGCATCGACTGGAAAAGGAGCACCCGGGACATGAATGGTGCTAGAACACGGGCTGGAACCGTTGGTATTGATAGAACAATTAATAGACCACAGTTACACGATTTTAACAGGAATTTTAACTTTCCATAGGGTTCGATTATACTTTTGTAATCGATTCATTTGAGAGACAAATATGGTACTTATTAAAAAAGAACTTTCTCTATAATTATTCCCAACAATGCTCTCCTTTTGCGCACCATTAATATATTGACATAGTGATACTACTGATATTTTTGTCGGTGGCATTTTGAAGTAAACAGTAAAGAGATGATAGTTGATATTAAAGTGCATTAGTACCTAGGAGGAAAGACTTACAGCACATGGCTGAAGTGGAGTTTTGGTCTGTCTTTCATCTACCGTCTGGGATAGCTGCTGTCCTATAAAATTGAAACATAAGGAGTGAATAGGGGCACAGTGACCTTGTTGCTCTAAAAACAGGCAAAGAACAATCCAGAACTGATAGCATATCGTTCATTTATAGGAATCCATTTTCAAATTTTCAAACCAAAGTAATCTATAATATAATATACTGATCTCTCATAAATGCTGTATGATTATTATTACATTCATCGTCATTTGGCTCGAACCAGCGTGAGTTGTCATATATATTTACTTTTGTCTTGATTCCGTTGGACTAGCTGCCCTTGTCCCATTCATGTGATTGTTGGCACCTATGTAGATATTTTGCATGTCGACTCTGTTATCCAAGATTCTGCTAGCTTATCCCGAACTGTCAGTATAAATGATAGCAATCCAAGTTGTACGCAGAAAGCTCAACCCCCTGGTGAAATTTGGCAACTTCTTTAGCTGCCAGCATAAATGATTTTATAATCCCATTTCTATATTTTCTTGATGCATGGGAGATTATTTTAGACACTCGGTGTCTGTACCAAGATTATTTTAGACACTCAGTGTCTGTACCAAGACCAAGAGACATAAAAAGCGTGTACACAAGGATCTCAGACCAAGCTGAGATACGTAACATGTACTTTCATCTTCTCACCTAATTGTTTTGTCATTGTTGGACCCCGAACGCCCATTTTCCTTCTGTATATCTCCCCATGCAAGTTCATAATGATTGGTTTAACAACAGCATACTATCTGAAGGATGTTGACCAGTATTTGTGAATCGATTTTCAGGGAAAACATTTCCAACTTATAGAGAATCCTACCTCGGTGCTTAGGATTTATTATGCAGGGAACAACGAGGTCCTGCTGGCTCTGAGTAGAGATATACAGTCCCTATACCTCGACATTAATCCTAGAAGTCTTGAGTCCTTTCATTGCACATGTTTACTGACCAGTTCCAACCATTCTATCCTTTCAGGTAAAAGCTAATAAATTAGATATAGACCAATTAAAGGACGGGGTGAGTTGGCATTCGTTTTGTACAATATATCGTTAATATACTGTACTCCAGTTTACTCTTGGGTCATAAGATTTATATTATATATTTTATATAATAAAGACATGTACTTCAAAATATTTTATATAATATGCTGGTAATTTCTTTATTTTTATTTACAATTACTTAATCTGTGTACTATTTGTTTCTTTCCCTTTGAAATGCAGTCGTCAGGAGATATTGCTAATAGATTAAACAGTATTGAACAGAGATTAAGTTCGATAGAATCTCTGGAAATATCTAGTCGCATATCCGCCCTAACAACTGATCTCCAGAGCCTCACCCAAAGGGTAAGTTTTTACTTAGTTATATACTCGTTAATTAAATAAGGAGAGTTTTATGATCAATTGGAATAGATGGAACGTAACGTAACTATCATTAGAAACCTTTTAAATTCTCCTTTAAAGAGAACATAACACTTTGGGTCCTTATATTTATAATTAATATGTGAAATACCTAATGCATTTAAGCAACTTTGCATGAGCAAAAGATAAGGTCATGACTATGGTTGTTGTAAATAATTTTACTCATGTATAGCTCCAGTGACCTCATCTCAATTATACTCCAATGTTTAAAGCAATAATTATATTGCAAGGATGTTCCTCATTCTAGAACCTGCACTGAGTATTGTTATTGTATTTAACATGGATACACTCGGTGGTCACAATGTGTTTTAAATAGTAAAGAATATCAAGAAAGAATATCAAGAAATATCATCGTACCTCGATATTTTGTTTACTAGGTAGAAACCTTGGAAAATCATCATGGAGATGAAGACGAACTTAAAAACAGGGTACGACGTACTATATTAAGAGGGATGGAATATTTACTTTTAAAAGAGCACATGTCAGATATAGGTCTCCTTATATGACTGGGTTTGGGTTTGTTAAGTTTATTTAAGGTTTTACACACATTTTATTTCATTTTCATCACCCAAAAGCCGGCAAGGTGGTCTGCCCCGGTTCAGCAGAGGCTTACGGGCACCAGCAATCCAGCGACAGAATAAGAATTAAGAATATCACATTGGAAAGCTTTCCCTAGATAGGATAGACCATAATATCCATGTTTAATAGTATAATAGACCTTAGTTATACATACCTGTTCATCCAGCATTATTGTTTTTATTTTGTACACTTCAATAGATGGACTCTTTAGAAACTGCAACAACTCCTGCACCAATGGGCCCAACAAACAGGAGATATATTAGACGATTAAGAACGAAGGTATAATGGTACATTAGAGTATAAGGCATGTATAGATGTAAGTTACATTCTTACTTTTCTCTTTCAGTTACTATCTGATCTTGTTTGATGATGCAAAGGCGAATGCGCATGTTTGAAAGAATTAAATTGCTTTGGCATACATTGGTCCAACTCTAACTTATACACATGTACAACTCATTGCCAATATTATCCAGAAATCGAGCTATTTGTAATCATGGCCCTACGGCACCAGTAACCTATAGCTTCAGTATTAATGAATGAGACTGCTTGGATTGAAAAACCTAAATCTATAACCAAATTCGTGCTAATACATTAGGGGGAGTGTTATTTCTCTATTAAAACAGAACAAAATCCATTCAAATTCTGGTACAAATGTTTACTACAACCCTAAGAATCTACAACAATATAACTGACATATTTACATGTAAGATAATCGGTCGTCTGCAGTCGCAAGCAGGACAATAACATGAGGTTGGCAGAATATTGGTTCTTATTCATCTTCCATAAGCAGATACAATAATTATAAATTCAAATATTGAGTCCTGATGAGGATTTTTTGGCCTTGATCTGACCTGTTTGGGTTCTTTTCGTGATTTCAAAACTGCTTGAAAGTCTCTTCCTGATTTAAAAAAGGCAGAACTACCAGATTTATCGGCTCTAGCTCTAACAGCTTTATCATAATAAATTGAGGCCTTTGCATTGTAGATATTAGAAAGCTCTTTCTCGGTCATAAGAATAGCATGTTGAATTATATGTCATCACCACTAGCATAGAAGTCATGTAGTCATCAATAGCAGTCATCAAGTTTTCAAGGTAACCAACATAAGAGAATCGAAAGTTTCAACCACTTCACGATTTTCCAAATGCCTCCGCTGCCCAAATTAACTTCTCTTATCGGAAGCCCTCGATGACGACGGGGACAATTCTGGAGACAAAACCTTATATAGATATATAATATATCTGTTCGTGTTGAGCTTCTCCTATTCACCAAGTTTACCTCTCGGTGCCCCCCCCCCCCCCCCCTCACGCACGTTAAAGTCGGTCGAATATTCGCCGATTGCTTGCTGGGGCCCCAATATTAAGATGGCATGAAAAACATATGTACGCATGTTCCACTATACGGCTCGCCTCGATCGTTACTTACTTTTAAACGCTATGTTATCTGAACAACCATTCTTAGCAATTTGTAAGAAATCCTTTCAAGAGTATCATGAAAACAGGGAGGTATAATGTTAATGGCAAATTAAACGTTTCTTTCCCTACCATTTATTATTTAGTCTGTTTGTTAGGAGACGATTTCATCTTGAATTCCAACGATAGCTATCAATCCTGGTTCACATCTCATGAATGTTCGCCTGAAAGTATTACTTCTTTATATAACATTCATCATGTTCTTTTATAGGTTACACAGCTAGAACAACAAATAGAGAATATTAACACGGTAAGTATACAAGCAACCTGTGTGTGATTTACACATGGTCATAATGAATTACGGTACTGCATGATCTCCTACGGAATAACAATGGTAATTGTGGTCCTATCTCTTTGATGATAAACCAATTTGTATCTCATATTTATCATATTATATTGAAATATCTCCTATACACATTGTAATATATCATTAATATCATTATAACAAAATTGTAATACATACATACGTTTCATTCAACAGTTACTAAACACAGATGAATGCCAGTCAAACCCTTGTAGAAATGGCGCGGAATGTGTCGATCAATTCAATGGCTACTTCTGTAGATGCCCTACAACTTGGGAGGTGAGACAGAAATAATCATGAAAATGCATGAAAAATCAAATTATAGTTCCTTCATAACTATTTAACTGTTTTAAAGACCACTCGTATCTTTTTACTATACTGAGTCAGGTTAATATGTTTTATTCTTGTTGAATAAAGGGACCCAACTGTGATCAAGATGTGAATGAATGCATTACCTTGGCTGGTACAGACCTTGGATGTCAAAACGGTGCAACATGCATAAATACTCCGGGTGGATTCACGTGCGTAAAGTTACATTTACAATAAAATAGTTTAAGCTCTTCCAACTAAACAAAAACGATAATTATGTTTGGCGGTCAATCAAATCCAATTCATAAAGAAACAATGCATGATATCAAGTTAATTTGTGAATTATATCTTTTGTATAGCTGCCAATGTCCTCCTAACTTGAACGGCATCCGATGTTCTGAAACGCACGAGGACTGTAGTGGAGCTTCCAACACAGAACTGTGTGGTCATGGCACATGCGTCAACCAACCTAGGACACAACCGGGACAGGTATTTTCGAGAAAAAAATGACAAATCCTTTAATTATCTCAATTATCTTTTATTGCGGTCCTTTTATGTATATTATGTTTATTTCCGGAAATGCGTACGTATAGGTATACGATAATAATAATACAGTAATTTTACACCGGAAAGAGGTGGCTCTCTTCTATGAAAACCATAGATCTAGCTCTTCCAGAGGGTCCCTAGTAAAACTTGTGTCATAAGTTGTAGTTCATTTGTGGGATTAATCAGTCTGGTCCATCATGTTATTATTCTTTTTTAAAGCCTAAATACGCTTGCATATGTGACGAAGGATGGATCAACGCCGCTGGTAACCCCGCCTGTACAGAGGACGTCAATGAATGCGCGGCGAGTAGACCTCCCTGCTCATCGGATCCTCCTGTCTTATGTATTAACACCCCTGGTAGCTTCATGTGTGGAAATTGCCCTCCAGGTAAGTCCTCAATACATTTACTACAACATGTACTGTATTTTCAAGCCTGCCCCCCACAGAGGAATCATAATGTGGATCGCGTTTTAATGTACAGGCAGTTATTAACGTGCAAAGAATTGATAATTTTCAGAGGTAATTTGTGTGTGTACATTTTCCAAAGGTAGACATATATTCTACGGTTGTTTACTAGTCATTGGCAATACATGAAGATACCGTCAAATTTAATTATTCGAATCTTTCCTGGAAAGGTTACTCTGGTAATGGGTACGTTTGCACTGACATAAACGAATGCGAAACAAATAATGGTGGATGTTCCCAAGCACCAAGGGTAGATTGTACGAACACGCCTGGATCAAGAACTTGTGGGGCCTGTCCTCCTGGTAAGTACACGCAGATACCTTATGTTAAAGGCAGAACATGCTTGATTGGCTAAACTAATGAAGGTATAATTGCTCATTTCTGAAGCTAGTGATATAGGGGATAGCAAACGTTTGCACCTGTTAATCAAGTTTAGTTTCCAAAACCATAAATACATGAAAATGTGTTTCCCCTCCTGTAGGTTACCAAGGAAACGGTGTTCTCTGCACATACGTCGGGATTTGTAATACCAACAATGGTGGATGTCATCCTCAGGCCATCTGCACAGAAAATCCAAGTAGGATGTTTTTCTTATAGCTTCGTATTTAAAACATATGATTGTAGAAGATTATAAGGGAATGGCCCTGATTGAGTGATTGATTGATGGATTTACTTAACGCTTGAATCTTGAATTGTACCGCAGACATTGGTGTCACTGGGAGAACGTGTACATGTCCGCCTGGCTACACAGGAAATGGAGAAGGAGCTTCCGGCTGTGTGGTTTCTGGTGGTGGTTCTCATATTTGTGACAGCAATCCTTGCGTTCATGGAAGATGTCTCGTACGTACTACAACCAGTTTCATTATCAATTACCTTATATTATTGAGTGCACTCATTATTGTAGTGTTTAAGTATGTATATGTATCCGTGCGTGTAGTCAAGATATTGAAGTTCCTCTGACTTGAAACTTTCAGGCATCTGGCTCAGGATTCGCATGTATCTGTGATAGTGGATTCACTGGTCAGATTTGTGAGACCAACATCAATGAGTGCCAGTCAAACCCGTGTCAAAATGGCGGAACTTGTACGGACCAAGTCAATGGCTACGCCTGCTCATGTCCTGACACATGGACTGGACTCAATTGTGAAGAATCACAACAACGTAAGGCTATGTATCTATGACAGTCCATTGTATACATAATATAACAGTCATGTATATTTGTAGTCTATTTGTATGAAATAATCCTATGATGCGGTAGTATGCAATTATAATGGCAGACATGCCCACATAAAAATGAGAAACTCTTTGGAGTGAAGTCTCTTGAACCTCTCGTCCTAAATCTGGACATTCAAGATGACACATGTATAGTCATATTATTACATTTTCAGAATGCGGAGGATATCTTAATGGAGAAGTCGGAACATTTATGTTCCCTCAAGATGAAGGCGATCAATATCCACATGATGTTAGCTGTGCCTGGGTAATTACAACATCACCCAGCAAGGTAAGAACACTTCTAGAACAACGTTTCCCCAAATCCGATAACGCAAACTATATAACACATCCTTTAATCCTTTAAATCCTTTTAATCCTTTACATCCTTTAAAACGTAATCGATTAATGTAAAATTACACAGTAGCTCTGACATTGCATCATAGTATGCATACGCGTATGAGTATATCTTGCGTAATCTGTAATACATATAGAAATATTATTTTAAAAGCACATCCTCTGAATGTCATTGCTATATAATCTATACAATGACTGGAACAATGACCTTCAGGTTGGGATTTCCAATTAAAAAAATAACAACTTTGTTTTTAGTCACAGGTGTCTCTGGTATAGATGAGTTTGTCTGTTCCATGTACTTTCATATGTATGAGAAAGAAATATTTTATTCAGTAGCTTCATTACCCTTTGTGTTACAGGTAACTGCCGTATACGCATGTTCGATCAAACGATCAGTCGATTGAAAATCAGCACACAGATCCAGGGATACATTGTTCAGTATTCTATTTTTTCTTCTTCAGATTCTGATGATAACCTTCCCTCGGTTTAAGATAGAATCCCATGCCAATTGTGACTATGACTTCCTGCAAATTCATGACGGTCCTTCTGCGTCCTCGCACCAGATTGGCAAGTACTGTGGAGAAAGTCCTCCCAACGGCGGTCACATTAACTCAACGCACAACCAACTCTACTTCTGGTTCCGGTCAGATTCATCAGTGGCAGGGGATGGATTCACTATTAACTGGATGTCTGCTGACCCTGGTAAGATAATTCAAATATAAATCAGTGGTTTAGCAAGGGACACTTATATTTATAAATCAATATCTGATATACCATATCTGGACATACACTTATTATATATATATAATGGGGTTTGAATAGGACGTTAGGGTAATTAATTGTCGTACGTTTTCGTATAATTGTTATGTTGATTGTTGATGTCTATATCAATCTGTAAATGAACGTGATATAATAGTCCCTTAGCTTCCCTTGGGCTTATTTTATCACAGCTTGTGGAGGTGACCTAGACGAGGCGCAATTTGGATCTATTACTAGCCCTGGCTATCCTGGTAATTATCCAATCAATAGGGACTGTGTATGGACCATCAGGGTGACTCCAGGAAAGGTCATCCTCTTGATGTTCGGTCATCTTTCCTTAGAAGACCACCCCACCTGCGACTATGATTATGTTGAGGTTGGTTTTGATATTTTTATTACACTCTCCATTGAAAGGTATGCCCTAAAAGTAAATGGCCTTGGGTAGTAACAATATGACTTCTAACTTGTTCATAAAGCATGGATATATTTCACACTAATATGTCAAACTAAATACCTACAGGCGGGAAGAAAGGTAACGCCCCATTGCGTCCGCCATCGTCCGTGATGGTCATAACAGTATGCACTTTAATCTGAAAAATCTTGCTCTAAATAGTTTTCAACCATCCACTCCCCCACTTTAGCTTCAGAGAATTGATATCGCTACCCCAACGACTGCTACTATGATTTTATAGCTTTTTACAGAGGTTTACAAATTAATTCTGTAATTAGTTCTCTGTGTATTTTATAAATACTGAGAAAAGAATCTGTGTTGTTTAGTCAGTTCCCAAGTCTGTTCCTTCGAACTGAACAAGAATTGTGAATTGAGGGTTATTCTCCCACGGCCCCTTCTACATAACCCGGCGCAAGGTGACACCCCACGGTTATTTAGCAGGGGCGGTCTTCAGGCCAAACCATCATACCCTCAAAAACTCCAAATGAATAAATCCGAAAGAATCACTTCCTGACTGAGTGTCTGAAATACCTCGTTGACTAATGCTTTTAATACACGTGTTACGGTAGTAACTGTTACACGTTTTATCTGCCGAATGTTAGAATACCTCAGAACCGTTCTAAGTGTGTATATACACTAATACCCCTTAATTAATAGAAACAATATGTCGGTGAAATAAGCATCCTAGCAATTGCAATGGTATCCTTAATACAAATGCTATCCAGCGATGGCAGCGCCAACTGACGAGTAGGAGTGGCGCAATGCTAAACCTAGGGCCAATTACCATCGAGTTTAGACCAACTTTTGTCCAGTGTCCGTGCGCGTATAGTGACATACTCGCCTTGCTCTAAAGACGAATTCAACCCATCACTATCATGTTGTATCAGAAATGGCATTTCTCCTTTATTCGGATTGGTGCATCCTTGTAGTGGCCAATTATTGAAAAGAATAAGTTGGCATATCTATATCTGGGCTTTATCTTTAATAAAAGCTAATGAGGTTTTTCTAGATTATTGGATGGAGTACTTGTACATGTGGAGCTGAGGTACCAAGATTCTCTTGCCACACTACCCCCCACCCTTGATGACTGCAATACATTAAGAGTATAAAGGGCCTAGCCCACAAAGCCGATCCTCATGTGATTCTGCGCCGTAGAGGACCATTTTGCACTAAATTCCGTGAGAATCGCATGAGTATCGGCTTGGTGGACAAGGGCCTTAACGTACAATTTTCATTATCATTTACAATAAACCCATGCAATCTTTTTAGATTGATGTTATCATCAATCTAATTGAATTGGGGTGAGATCTGTCAATCATTGATAGCATCTTGGCTCCTCCCATCCTGGATATCAGTGTGAAGAATCTGTTGATTCTGATATCAGTAGATGGGATCAGAATCATGCTGGTAATGGCTGGGAGGGGGAGGGGATGGCGTTTAGGTGTGAATTAAAGGGTAGACCATGTGTGAATTAAAGTGGCAAGCTGAGAAATAAGATGCCTCATATGCAAAGTGTTAAAGGGACCAACAGAATTACATGGACTGACATCAATCTTCGTTTCCCTTGGAAACGCAATCTTCTACATGAACTGGAAATAAATATATAAATGTAAACTGATCACTGTTAACTATTTCTTGTTTATAATTAGATTAGATGTAAATAAAGAATTATCTTACCTAATCTATTATGTTTGATTTCACCAGCTTCGCGATGGACTATTGGACACGGACACTCAATTGGGTAAATACTGTACCTCTCAAGATCCAGCGCCAGTCACTACTACGGGTCCTTATGCGAGGGTTTACTTCCACTCCGATTCCAGTCAGACTGACTCAGGATTCCATATAACATATACGGCCCAGGATGGTAATTATTTTGCCTACTCGGGTTTACTGATGTATTCGCATTACGATTTCCTAAGCGGAGCATATATTTTGTTGGATTAAAGAATTCATTCATTTCTTTAGATTCGAGCGAGTAAAGGATAACTTGCTAATGAAAAGCGAGGAGGCGATTAAAAAATAGGAAATCGTTCCACAATGATATACCGACTTTTCATTTGGCAATATGTGTATACAATTTTGGCAGATATGAGATCAAAGTCCTGTAATCGCGTCAGAAATGTTTAAAATCAAATGCGTTGAATCTCACAAATCGATTCTAATACACATGTACACCTTTCCTTTTTCCTACCAGGTGATGCCGGCTGTGGAGGCAGATATACTACAGAGAGTGGCATCATCATATCTCCTAACTACCCTAACCCCTACCCTCACAATGCGCAGTGTGTGTGGGTTATCACTATACCCGACACTGAACGGGTCACTCTTACCTTCACCAATATGGACATCGAGCAACACTCCAACTGTAATTGGGACTACGTTGAGGTAATACCTGGCTTCTTCGTTACACTTTTGTTGGAATTACTCGTGTGTGTTCTCTCACAGAATGGGTAAAACAAGATTACGCAATTCACATTACATACATTTTACATTTAGTCTTGAAAGCAATATTCCATTAACAAATTGAATCAGAAGGACGTCTTATATTTGTCACTGTAGGGTCAGATTTGTCAAGTCATACTTCAAGGATCGTGCATCAAAATCCCGACCAGTTTATCGGAAAAAAATACTTTTGTAATCTCAGATCGGGCATGGAAAATGAGTTTACAGATCTATGTCTGTCACTTAGCTTGCAATTGGTTAACGATACATGAGAGCCAATACAAGTAACCTTATGTATATTAACCGTACCCCTCAAATTAAGCCCAAAGTAGAAATCGATACAAACAAATGATATCAACTAACATGACTTTACGTTTGATATTCAGATAAATATTATGAAGTATAACTAGTTAAGTATTAAATCTTGAGGAAGGGTTGGGGAGGAGCAGCAGTCAAAAGCGCCGCTGATCTAGAAGCTCCAAGGGGCACTGGGTTGGAATCTGATGAGTGGCTTTGTGGCAAAGCTCCTATCAGAAAAGAAATGAATACAAAGAAGAACACAACACGAATGTATTATGTGTATATTTATCATTGTAAGGTACGAGATGGAGGCGATGAGACGGCAGCACTGGCAGGTCGACACTGTGGTACAACCATACCCTCAGAGTACACCACCTCCCAAAACAATCTGTTTGTCAAGTTCAGCTCCGACCCATCAAACACTGGTACTGGATTCAGAGCTACATGGACTGTGGGTAAGTAACATTGACTAAGACTAGTTTACGTCTTTATATTTCATCTAAAGAATGTAAAGCAAGTTAGATGATCAAATTAGGTATTACACAGGTTTGGTTTTGTACATAAGACTTTCCTAGTATATAGAATAGATGGATAGATAGACCGTTTATATATTATGTTCTTCCAACTCCAATTTGGTTCCAACGATTTGTATATAATTGGTTTCTTTATTTTAGATTGCTTCATGCTTATTATCTTTTGATACATGGATTACTCTGACTAGCATCAAAGTACTAGGCATTTATACTATAAAATAGTAATTTCTTTGTTATTTGTTCTCTATTTCCAAAATAGTTTTGAAACCATTTATGTTTATTTCCATTGATGTCAAGTATTGATAACTTTGTGCCGTGTAATAACAATAACAATAATGCCGTGTCAATAATGCCGTAACAATAATGCCGTGTCAAATACTTTGGCAAGGGCAGCTTTAATATTTCTATTACTCGTTAATTCATTTTGGACAAAGTTAATAAATGCATTATAATATCATGGGGTATCCATCGATTCTTCAAGAATTGGGAATGATGATATTGGGAGGAAAAGAGAAGCCCTCCTTTAACCTATTACATGCTCGACTGATATTACTATTGCACTCGTCGTTATTTAAAGCTTGTGGAGGTGTGTACTCTGAAGATGGAGGATCGCTTCGCTCGCCTTATCACCCTAACCCCTATCCTCATGACAAAATGTGCCAATACTTCATCACGGCCCCAGAGGGGAAAGTTATCACTGTGACCTTCACATCATTTGATGTTGAGCCTGACACGCAGTGTAGATATGACTACGTTGAGGTAAGATGCCAAGTTAAAAGCTGTTGTGGACATTTGGGGATTTTTTTTGTGTGCATCATAAAACAAATAATAAGTTTCAATCATTGTTTTCTTATTAATTTGTCAGCGTGTGTGTCAACATTACGTGAAAATGGAAATCATTTTTGCTTTTAAAGCTATAACTTCTAGTTAATCACATTGTCTCATGAATCTAGAAATAGCCCATGTAGGCCTTTTAAAGATTCAAGAGTCTTTATCTTAATTCTATAGGCTGCTAGCTTTGATTGCACAACATCTTAAAATGTCCTTTCTCGTATATGTCCACGAGATACAAACATTGATGGCTTTCCTTTTCTTCATCCTTGCTAGGTAAGAGATGGTAGCGGTCCTGAATCAACACTGATAAGCAGACTTTGTGGGGCGGCTATCCCTGAACCAGTCATCTCCACAGGCAGGAACCTATTCATGAAATTCGTTTCTGACGGATCTGTTGCAAACCATGGTTTTACAGCCACTTATTCCTTCTCTGAGGGCTCTGGATCAGGTCAGTGTCACAAATACTGTTAAGAAATTAGCAGGTCTTAATCTATCTCAGTATATTGTATAAAACGATATTTCAGTACATTAATTGGTATTAATTATCTATCGATCTAAATATTTGGCTTTCTTTTATTATTTGGTACTGCCTTTTGGGGTCTGGGCTATGGACGCTGCTTCTGAGTGGAATGTAGCCCAGATAACCAGGGTGGGGCATATCGAGGGTCGCTTGACATACCTTAATGGAAATATAGTGTTATTCAGGGTTCAGATAGAATTCTACATGACGCAGGTAATTGGGAAGTGATCCATGGGTTATATAGAATATAGAGGGATTCATTTGCCTCTAAGGTGAATGCTCTCGCTCATATATAAGGCCAGGATATGGGCGGGTAAAAATTCATTCACTTGTTCGTTCATTCTGAGATTCATTCATTCTATTCTATTCATCGCACTCATCACTGAACACCATGCATTTTATATTAATTATGTAAAAATAAATCATATATTAAAATTTTGCTGCCCACAGATTGCGGTGGCACTTTGACGGAGACCACAGGACAGTTCACAAGTCCAGGACACCCTAACCAATATCCACATGGCGTAACATGTCGCTGGCTCATCAACGTCGACCCTGATCTCGTTATTAGGCTTTCATTTGATCTCTTCAAACTAGAAACCCATGTCGATTGCAACTATGATTATGTTGAGGTCTATGATAACAGTTCAACTTCTGGTGGTTTTCTTGGGAGGTAAGAATGTTTTTAAAAATCCTTCTTTGTAATATTCTGTGAATACCATATTTGTTTTCCTGTTCAATTTGATATTATATTATTTATGTTTTAATATAACTGACATTATCACCATAATTAGATTATTATAATTAGATATTAGTAAAATAATGAGTTATTTATTTACTATATTAAATTTTGACTGATAATGATACAGAGTGGCATCAAGGTGTATTTGTATGCCTGTATATGATTATGCCTTTTAATTATCAATTTTAAGAGACTCTGAAATATTTTTTCCCAGATATTGTGGACAATCGGTTCCTCCTCAGCTAACGTCCTCTGGAAATGTGCTGACAGTGCTCTTTGTGTCTGACTCAAGTGTAGGAGATGAAGGGTTCATGGCATCATACGTTACATTCAACGCCTCCACAGGTAAATTTGTTGTGGTTTTCTGTCAAATTGCTCCAGGATATGGCAGTTAAACGTAGGCTTGTGATTCTACTGTCTAGGTGTCAGTGGACCCGTATCAGGATCCATTTATTTACATTTTGTTCCGATGTATATCATAAAATACTTTGTAAATAATAGATTAATGACACTTGTATTGTATTATGTATTGTTTATTTCCGGATTGAGTACAACAGTATAATATGAAGATAGCAATAACACTTTGCCGGAAAAAGGTGGCTTGATAGCAC
Source organism: Sthenelais limicola (assembly GCA_942159475.1). NCBI lineage: Eukaryota > Metazoa > Annelida > Polychaeta > Phyllodocida > Sigalionidae > Sthenelais > Sthenelais limicola. The sequence continues at coordinate 62,681,072 of OW804095.1, read as the reverse complement.
CATGTTGAGGCTCTTCATATGGTATAGATAAAAGTTTAATACAGTTCATTGTTGGATGTCCCACCTTCATGTAATTGGTATATAGTTAGGTAGGTAGGTAACATTCTGATTAACACTGGCCTACGTCGCAGTGTCCCTGTGATTTTTTAAAAAAAACAGTGAAGTAGTAAAATCGAATGTTGGTCTTACCCGGAGAGAGATGGGCATTTTATTACCGGGTTGTTTTGATTGTGGTAGGGCCTCTCTTATGGACGAATAGGAAAAGACTTTTCCTGCAAGGAATGTTTTAAATTCAGAGGTGGTGGGGCACTTCACCCAGTTGGGGGTAATTATTGACAAGAATTGGTGTCTGCACGATAAACAATATCTTTATTCTCAATGTTTTGGTGATTGAGGTTCGAGTTAATCATAATGTGAAACACTTATTTCATGACTTTAAAATCCACCTAATTCATTTTCGACACTATGTGTTTCTTTACATCTGTAATTCATTATATTCATACACCCACCCCATCCCCACACTACCCCAGTGTGTAAGGATTGATATTATGATAGAAATAATATTGAGAATATGACATCCATTATCATCGAGCACCATTAAAACTGGAATCTTGAAACAGGGACTCCTGACCTTTCTCCCATTGAATGCTCCTTGCCATATATATCTGCCCTTGCCATATATATATCTGCTTTTCGGAAATAATACTTTATGTTTTATTCAGTGTGTGGACGAAACTACGTCGAGAACAGCGGTGTCATTGAAAGTCCAAACTACCCTGATAACTACCCCCACAACAGAGATTGCCAATACACAATTACAGTAGCCACTGGAAGTCAAATCCTTCTAAATATAACCGACTTCGCTTTGGAAACTCATAACGATTGTCGCTACGACTACCTGGAAATAAGGTGAGGTCTTCTTTAGGTCTTTCTCCAGTGCCAGAAGCGATGGTTCTGGATAGCTACTGTCGTCCCAAAACTTACGTAGGTCGTAAGGAGTGTTCCAAAAGAAAGATCCAGGAATAGTTACTGAATACGTGTCTACAGTATACGAATATGTATGAATATGAATTGAAAAGTTAAGATTCACAAAGCAGTGCAGTCAACATCGAGTCTTTAATGAACACAATATAACTATGAAAGATTGTTAACAGACCTTTCTTCCAATTTTCGATTTGTTAAAAGAATTGAAAAATAGTGAAATATAATAAATGGAATTAATTTAATAGTTACACTTAATTAAAGGTTCTTTTCATAACGTGTGCCAGAATGGCTTAACATGATAATAGTGTCAACCTCCGCCCAGACTTCTATAAAACCGCTGTATGTATGCTGTAGTGTGACATTGGTGAATTAATTGCCCATTGGTCTTTCAGGAATGGCGGATATTTGAGTTCCCCATTAGTAGGCTCATACTGTGGTACCGATATCCCATCTATAATAAGATCCACTAGTAACCGAATGTTCCTGAGATTTGTCACTGACAGCTCATCTTCAGCTCGTGGCTTCCAGATATACTACGATGGAACTCTATCAGGTGTGTTGGCCCACTACTTTTCATTACTTATTTTACAATCCAGAATTGATAAATTATGCCCCCATTGCATAACAATCTGCGAGCTCGTGGATTGATTCTATGACATCGTAGACAGCCATCTGCAATGACTGTATTGCATAACTTTCTACGACATCTTCTTCGACATTGTACATCTCTAGGCATCCACGATCAATTTTCTATGCTGCATCAATACTGACATGATAAATGTTTTGGATTATTTCTTACTCTAAGAATGGCCATAATGAGATCAAAAATCAAACCTGAATACTTATGGTTATGGTTATTTATTTCATTGAAAAAATATCGACATACATCATTTTGGTGAAAAAATAAACGATGCTATGTTCACTGCATGAATATTCTGCCTTACATAACAAACATGCTCTACGATGCACTGCTATCACATTTACCCATCTTAAAATATATTGATAGTGAGAAGATGTCATATTTAGCTATCCAAATATGCCAATATTCAATGTTAAATGATATTTTATGAATTTGAAACATTGCACATTTATTTTTTTTGCACTTCAAAATAGGTTTCGTAATTTTCTACCATATTTTTAGATGAATGTAATAAAAGCCAGATTTTCTAAATTATAATAAATTACAATTATGGATGATGTTCTCCCATGCACCATTTCGGCATTTTCATGCCTCTGTACCTTAAAATCCTTTAATGTCATTTTTGAAGCCACAAGGAATCCTCTATTTTACGATTCATTATTATGCAATGCACCTGTTGTATATTTTTACGATTCGCAAATAGACCTCGTAGTCGTAGAAAAAAATGTCTACGATATCGCAGATGGATATTTGTTATGCAACGACCCCATATATCAATCATTGCAACTTTAAACCGAAATTAGTCAAACCATTTGCATGAATTACCCATTGTCACGATCCATAACGCTTATAAAATGTTGGGTATTTTGTAATTACTTCACCATAATTCGGTTTAAATAAGATATTATTGTATGGCTATATACCGGTATAATTATGGGTCAGATTTTCAGAAGATGTACAATTCAACTTCACCAATCTTCTCAAATAACCCATATTTCAGACGACAGTAAAGTTCAAAATACAGTTCAACCGAACCAAACAGATTGCTGGAATCAATGCAATGCCGAAAACACTCGATTTTACCCAGTATTGGTCAAATTTCACCCTAATTTAGCAGAATTTTCTTAATGTGTACAGCTGCCAATTGTACATTTTCTGAAAATCCGACCCATAAATAAAGTTGTACATCTAGTAGCAGTTACCAATAACCCAAACACAGTAATCTTGACGAAACCACAAATATGAAGCGTTGGACGAGTTGAACAATTTCAAAAGGATTTTTCAAAATTATAATTTTGTCAATTCAAGGTTGCGGTGGTGAGCTGACTTCGCCATCTGGTAGTCTAACATCTCCCAACTACCCTCTCACTTACAACCACAACACAGAGTGTTACTGGCATATCGTAGCTGCCAGGGGAAGTATAATACAGATGATGTTTGTAGACATGGATATAGAGACACATGGCAACTGTGACTACGACTATGTGATGGTGAGTATTAATGAAAGGCATCAGGCGCTGTATTCAAGGTCTTCAAGGCATAACACATTTAGCATATAGAGCTCTATGTAATTTTCCATCTTATTCTGTGCCAATTAGATGTATCAATTTGCTTTTTATATCGATCAATAATTTGTAAGCTTTATTGCAATTTGATCATTATAAGACGGGAGGCGGATTCCCTTTAAGTTGATTTTATTCGATGTGGTGAATAATAATTATGATATTTTCAATTTTTCATTAATGCCATGTTCATGTTAGTAACTGTCAGATTTGCTAAGGTGATGGCCTGTAAGAGTTTATTCACGTTGACACAGACAGATGTCCCCGTTCAATGGCTTTTCCACCACAATTACCCGAATTATTCAATAGCAATCCCGAACTAATGAGATCATATCGTTGGGCAAAACGGGATTTACAGCATGAGTAAAAATGACTCACGGATATCGGACACATATGATATACATTATGAAGAGAGATTAATTGTTTTACAAAAAACGAATGTTTTAATGTATCTTGTCACAAATCAGGTTCGCAACACTAATGCCCAGGGAGATATTATTGGAACCTACTGTGGCACATCCACTCCTGAACCAATCACCTCTTCTGGCAACCAGCTCTACGTCAAGTTCAGGTCTGACCATTCCTACGCTGGCAGAGGTTTCCATGCTTCATATTTTGCTGGTATGTACTATTAATCATTGTCCTGGGATCATTATTATCATAATCAGCAATACTTTTCAGCCATCAGTGTATTATATAATTGTATAATATTCTGTTATGATGATATATTGGTTGTTGCAATTTGTTTTATTAGATCTTTTCATTTTCGAGTGAATAGGAATTGTCTAGTAAAACGTCCTTATTGGTATATCTGGGATATGAATACATTTATTATATCTAGTATAGTAACTGAATTCCTTTTTGCGGAAATAAAGCCGAAATATGTCTTGAAACCTCTTTTGCATTCTTCTTCATCCCGTCCACTATCCTGAAAGAAGGCGCGGTTCGTCACTTGTTTTACCATTCTTAAAATAAAAAGTTGTGTTGTTATGGTTTGTCTTTTAACAAAGTATGATTCTCTCCTTTCAGATTGTGATGTAACCTTGAATAGCTTCTCGGGTGTAGTAGAAAGCCCCAACTTCCCCCATTCGTATCCTGGCAACAGGGATTGTGTGTGGCTCATCAATGTTGGAAATAGTAACAAAGTCCAGGCAGCTTTCTCCCACTTTGACTTGGAAGGAGGGGCCAACTGTCGCTACGACAAAGTGGAGGTTATCTCTCTATACATACATCTTTTGTCTCTCATGGAATATTAATGAATTCTGAATATTTTCGGGCTAGTCAAAACAGCCCAAAGGATCTCATTGTTCCTAGATCCATTAAACTACACCCTAGTTTGAGAAGTGAATAAAACTTTGGGACTGTGATGAAAATATTTAAAAATATTATTTCTTCCAGCTTCGTGATGGAAATGCTGGAGACTCAACTTTGATCGGAACTTATTGCGGAGAAAGCCTTCCACCATCGGTACATACCACGTCGCAATACCTCAGAATCAACTTTGTAACTGATCATTCCATCAATCAAGATGGATTTAGACTTGAGTATACAACTGATGGTAGGTACAAGTTACAGTATTTGCAATCGATCCAAAAAGTATCTTCATCAAAATGTAGGAAGAGACACAAATTGACTATTGAGCCAAATATGTCATCATCCATTCTTAGATTTCAACAATAGTTTTCGTTATAGTTATATTTGCCGCCATGAACATGTACACATTCTGAAGTAAGATATAGGTAGATAAAAGGCTTCAACAAATTTAAAAGGATTTTATTGGAGATAAGACAGAAAATGGAAGTACAACATTTAGTCGTCATGTGCTTCATATATACACCAAAATGAAATACCCTTTATCATGGTTCATGGGTTCCAATGGTGCGTTTTTTAACCTTTTAATCTTCAGGTTGTGGAGGTGTGCTGGCTGGGCCCAGTGGAGGGGTGACCAGTCCCAACTACCCCAATCACTACCTGCCCAATCAGGAATGTCGCTGGATGATTAGCACTGACCCAGGAACCAGTATCATCATCACCATCTGGGACTTTGATGTAGAAGAACATCCGAATTGCAATTATGATAGGCTAATGGTGGGATATGCTCGATACCTTTAGATTTATGGATCTATGTGCCAATATTATGTGAATAAATACCTTATAAAAAGTTAAGTGGAAAGATAGAGCAATACATTTTTAGCATTTGTGATTCCGATTGTGAGTTCAAATTAAATTTGTTATAACATTTCAAATTCAAATTTAAAAAATGATGTTTTCACATTCCTAAGATTTATGGTGGACTGGACGAGAGTGCCCCACAGCTCATAACACTATGCCACACTCAGGAAACGAAACAACAATTCACCAGTCAGGACAACCACATGCTGCTCGTCTTTAAAACAGACGTTTCCGTTTCCGGCCGTGGATTTAACGCCACTTGGGCAGTTCTTGCAGACGGTATCTAACTAAAGTTCCTTCTTTATGAGACGCCAAGTGTTAACTACATTATTCTGTCTTTTTCTGTCTTGTTCTCTTTTCTTTGGTCTCGCAATTATCGCAATTAATGTCGTTCATGATGATTCTGTTTCCATATTTTTTATTTCTGTCACAGCATTAAATTTTTTAAAATCTGGCATTGTATCCTTTAATTCGGTCTTAGATTCTTCTTCAATTTGGTCCATGTATTTATTAATTCTGCCACTGAATTTATTTATTCTGTCCCTGCACTTATTTATTCCGTCTCAGTTTTATAATAATAAATTCAGTCCACATATCTGTTAAATATGTCTCTCAGATAAAGACCAAACAATGTAGATGTAGGGAAGACTTGGTGCCTCATACTGCTTAGGCGTTTCTCAAGTAGTTAACGTCGTGATATTTTCGATCGATAGATTCATTTTCCGTCAGCTTTTGCAAATTATCATTATGAATTATCGATTTATGAAAGTGTATCTATATTTTCTAAGAGAGTAAAATCAAAGATGATGATTTAATTTTATTTTAGGCTGCGGCGGGAACTTTACTACTCCCAGAGGAGAAATCGTTTCTAAGAATTATCCCAACGCTTACCCACATGATATAGAGTGTGCATGGAACATCCAGGTTGCAGAGGGTAGAACTGTAGACCTTACATTCAGTGATTTCGATGTCGAGGGACATGACACCTGTCAATTTGATTATGTGCAGGTAATGATTTTATCCCGATATGTCTCTGATATGATAGGAAAATTGATATACCGTTGTGTATCAGTGTAAAATGTACTTACTAAATGTCGTATTTTATATCAGTTTAGGCCTATGCGCTGGTATCCTATGTGGAAATAATGCGTCAGATATGTGAGGGTTGGAGTAGATATGTTTAATAAATTCTTATTTGGTAAAAGGTAATTGACATTCTTAAATTCTAAAAAGGGAACTGAAATAATGTTAAACCCTTTATCTAGATATTCGATGGCCCATCGCCGGACTTCAGAGAAATTGCAAAACTGTGTGGCCCCACCCTCCCTATCATACCCCACTACAAGACATCAGACAATAAGATGTTTATTAGAATGGTATCCGATGGCTCAGTCAATGCAAGAGGATTTAAGGCGTCCTATGTAACAGGTTTGTCATTATTTTCTGTCATGGCAAGGACCCCTCAAATAATGAGTGACTAGACACAGATGACGAGCAGCGATTTCTAGATAACAAGACGTGTATGCACTAGCGAAAAAGTATTGTCATTCTGAAATTAAGACCAGTACATTTACTTCTTTTAAGGTCCATTGAACCTTTTGCAATTAAGCATTTTAGAGCTTCAGGTAACCGGAAGTATACTATTTAAGCCTTTAAAACACGAAATTTAATTCCTGACTTTATATTTAGAAAATTATTTATCTCGCTGCTCTAGGTTGTGGAGGACATATCATGATCCAGGATGACGGAGCCATCACTTCCCCGAGGTATCCCGACTCCTACGAACCTAACTCCAACTGTACCTGGATTCTGGAAGCTCCGCTTGAGTCGGAGAGAGTAACTCTGACCTTTACCCACATGGACCTTGAACCACTGAATGACTGCGCCCATGACTATGTCCGCGTGCTTGGGGGCAACAACATCGATGCTCCAGAGATAGGGAAATATTGTGGAACAACAATTCCCTCTACTATAACTTCAGCAGGCTCCGCCCTAACCGTCACATTTGTGTCAGATGGAAGTGATCAGCGATCTGGCTTCAGAGCCGCATATTCCATGTCTCTTTCATGTATGTGAAGTATTTTATTTCTATTCAAAGGCAATTCATTTTGATTAGTACTTTATTTTCATGGTATTGTTACGTAATGCCTCAGCCCCTTTAATCGTAATTATAACCTTTAAAACGTGATACTGCATATATATAGAGAGAATGGGACGAGCCGGCAATAATCGAAAAATTATAGGACGAGATTCCTCCACATAAGCACGATGCCGTAGGCAGAGTGCTTATGTGGACGAATCAAGTCCTATAAATTTTCGATTATTGCTGGCGAGTTCCATCTTATATTTATTATATGTGCATAAAATTTGATCATATGTCATCAGATATCACTGAAAAAATACTAAAGAAGTCTCAGAGAGCCCCACTGCCCCGCTGACAGCCCCACTGACAGCCCTGTTAGTATATTGATGAATTAAAACGTCCATATCATGGCCATTCCTTGAGCTACATTGATACAATTTATATCATTCAAAAGAGAATTTAATGATCTATTCAATGATGTAGGTTTTATTATGCATTTCTATAATCATAGTACCAGAATCACAGGTGGATTACCGATCGCGGAGATTTGTTTACATGCTCCGCGGAGAGCCAAAGCTCTGCGAAGCATAACAACAGAGCTATTTTTAGACAACTACATTTCATATAGGACACGTCCTATATGAATATTTTTATAGCACCCCACTTATAGCATGTCTCATATAGAATGCGTGTATAATAAATCCATTTTTTTAACATAATAACCAAGAAACGTTTTATAATATATCTTACTCTTATTGTATATATATAGATTTGATATTGATTTTTAAATTGAAAAATGTATACTTCAACATTTATGTACATTATTATTGATGGATAGATGTTACATTATTTTATTTTACACATATTTCAGCTTGTGGAGGCAATCTCACATCTGAGCATGGTGCATTTAACAGTCCGGCATATCCTGATAGTTACCCCAACAATGTTGAGTGTGTCTGGACGGTAACCGCCTCGGCTGGCAACCAAGTACATCTATCTTTCAGGTACTGCAGTCCGTTCTTTATTCTTATAATAATCTTCAATACTGGCAACTCCAGAGTATTGATCCAATACAAGATTTGCCTACAAATAAATTAAAGGGCATTTTATTCGACCTCCACATTGGCCAAATCATTTTAAGGAGTGTAGCTTTCCCAATGTAGATTCTGATGTGATATAACTCATAGCTATGATATTGTACTGTACAACTATTCTTTCCGATAACACCCGTCATATTCCCTCAAATTAGCACCCGGTTTATAGATTGCCAGTTTAGAAAATAATGTAAATACTACATGTCATCAATTGCCTATACATGTAGATTTATTCATGAATATCAAGAAAGCTTTCAAGTGTAGTCTTCACAAATAGGTGAAGTAGTCAGTTCCCTTATTTTTTTCAATACAATGTTGCAGCATGTTCGAGTTGGAGAACTCTCTTTACTGTAACCACGACTACGTAGAAGTACGCAAGAATGATGCAACTGGAGATGTTATCGGACGTTACTGCGGTACCCAAATTCCCAGCAACATGAGTATTGGCCACAGTTTGTGGATCAAGTTCAAGACCGACACTGCAATAAGTGGCCGTGGCTTTATGGCCCAATACAACTCATGTAAGCTTCAGGACAACTATCTTGTACTTTTGGCCCGATGTTTTGTGGCGTAGTCTTAGCCAAGCTAATTCCGATCAAACGCTGCTCCTTCTCCCTTTAACATTGAGCCATCATGAAATCCTGAAAGAAAATCCATATGCACTTTTTAGCTTTCCGTATGCAAAGCCTTTAGAAGTCAATTTATCCCATTTTCATTGTATTTATAGTGTACGGAGGTGAGATAAGCGGTACGTCAGGTCAAATCGCCTCCCCACTGTACCCAGGCAATTATCCTCACAACTCTGACTACACTTGGGTTGTCACTGCACCTAACGATATGTACATCAGGGTCACATTCAATGATTTCGACATCGAAAACGGGGGCTCTGGCTGCATCTACGACTTTCTCAAAGTAAGTACAGTACACAATCAATGTAAGATGCTTTTAATACAAGATTTCCAGAGCTGGTGGGATGGCACAGTATATTAAGGCGTTGGCCTTGCACCTAAAGCCCTGTACCTAGATGGTCTGAGAGGGACTGGGTTCAAATCCCACATCAGCATGCCAATAAGTGTCCTCTCAGTCAGTGCACACCAAGGATGATCAAAGGTTACCCCTGCAGTACTAGCTGTTTGTGCTATGTCCTATTTTGTTGTCTATTCATTCCCATTCATTAAAGATCATCAAGATAAAATATTAAAGTATTTGAGTTCGTTCTTGGCATGGTATTAAATCTCCTAGATTATTCATCTCAGTAACCTATCAATGGCGCAGTTTCTTTTTCAATATGGCCCTTTATCATCTGCTTAAACTGTGGGTATCCTCAATGAAACTGAAAATGTTATGATATCACTTGCCAGATAGGTGTATTAAAAGTGTAGTGTTCCTTTACCAGATATTGTAGATGGCAAAATTATGAAAGGATTATAGAAATATTCTAAAGAAACTGGCACAAAGTAAGAAAGCTTTAGTTCCTGCCTTTCGCAATATGCTCACAAAGAAGCAATGCTAATGTTTAAAAGAATAAGGTATGCGTGTTTCCTTTCGCCATTGATAATCAGCAAACCTGTTATCTAGGGTGTAAACAAAAAGGACTTCCCCTCCTAATTCTCCAGACTTTTAAGATTTAAGACTTCAGTATTAAAATCATCTAATATACGATTGGAAAAAGATGCCTGTGTGCCATGGACTATTGTACCTTTAGCTGAAGGTATAGGGACAAACTGGGTTGTTGCTAAAATGCGAAAACAAATTATGATACTCAAAATATATGTGCTGCAACAAACAGCTCAAATTCACTTTTGCAAATTATGAATTCAGGTTTAAATTGTAATTCCAATAAGTGCTGCATACTATTGTTTTAATTCACACTTGGCTGCTGACCACAGGTCAACAAAATTTACGTACATGTATGTACATGTACATACAACTGTATAGTTCATACTTGCAGTAGACACTTAGAACATGAAAAAGCCACTTAATTGTCATATATCCGTTTGTTCCCCCAGTTTTTGGATGGAGGAGAGGTAAATTCACCTGAGCTTGGAAGGTTCTGTGGTGTCTCTAGCCCGGACCCTATCCATTCTAACACTAACGCACTAAGGATCAATTTCCATTCTGACGCCACATCGAATGCAAGAGGTTTCCTAATATCTTGGGAAGCTGTCTCCAACGCTCCAGTTTCCCCAACACCTCCATCCCCAAGTTCCAGTCCAAGTAAGTCAATTTCTAAGTAATTCCTTCTTCGTCTACCATTATACCAAATTTGTGTTACTTGCTACACACCAACAATGAAATTAGAGTGTATCGGCATAAAGTAAACATGTCAAAGACGTTGACATTACTATACTCAATTTGGTCTGGGCTACATATAAGTTATATTGAATTTTTCATTTTCTCACCATTCAGTACCAGGGTGTGGTGGAAATCTACAGGCTGTTAGTGCTGCCCAAAGTGTTGCTTCACCGGGATATCCCACACCTGGATACGAAAATGATTTAGACTGTACCTGGCTCATTCAGTCTGAAGAAGGTACAAAGGTGTGGTTCAACATCACTGACATAGACGTAGAAACCCATGGAGCCTGCTACTACGATTACATTGCTATCTATGATGGTAAGTCAATATCGCCCGTGTTTTTAGAAAGTCCAATATGTCACAATGTGTTCCCTATTCCATACTGCGTATCAGACATGTAATTCCACTGCTTACTTAGTGATACCCATTGCTGCAACATTTAGGTGGCTGCAAAAACCCGACGGGTGGGGGACATGAATTCAACATCATGACAAATCATGATTTCTCCTTTTTGCAGTGTTACGTAATGCCTCAGCCAGACTTATCAGCAGGCTATTGATGATAACTGATATTTACTCTGGATTCTATATAGGGTGAAAATGATGTAATATCTTGTTACTTGTCTAGGCGACAGCACTAACTCCTACCTGTTGGGACGTTACTGTGGAAGGAATGGAAATGAAGAACCTGTCGTGGCCTCATCTAATGCTATGACAATTTTATTGCACTCTGATTACTCCGTGACTGGTCCTGGTTTCCAAGCTGCTTACAAAGCAGGTTAGTATATGTTATATAGGTAATGCCCTTTGAGTAGTAAAGTTGGCCAGTCATTGTGCAGACTAATGTTAAGAAAAATATTAAAAAAAGTCAAGCAATAATGAAAAATAGCAAGTAAACACAGTGCTCAGAGATCACTTACATGCATGCTCAATTGCCGATTCACAAATCACTATTAACGGTTCTCCACATAGTCACATTCTGACCGAATCCAATTGCTCTAAACTCTGCTCTTTTTGTATCGATTGTTAAATATCGTTTGTACTTGGAGATTAGACGTATCACTGTTGTGAATATCTGCCAATAAAATTGTTTAAAAAAAAACATTAATTAATTAATCAGATAGGCAATATTGTGTTGTTATTCAAGAATTTGAACTCGTGGTCCCTTTTAGGGAAACAGCTGTGTAATCCGTATTTTAGATATGAATACCAGAGAATACAATATAATAACGTTGCATCATTCCTTCAGCCTGTGGAAGTGACATACTAGGAACAAGTGGAGAAATCCTGAGTCCGAACTTTCCCAATAATTATGATGACAACAGCGACTGTAGTTGGAGGCTTTCGGTTCTTACTGGAAGGACTATACAGATCCAATTCATTGAGATTAACATCGTTTCGGGATCATCCGGGTGCTCCGGGGACTATGTTGAGGTAAATATCCATGATCCATGAGAAAATCTGTCAATGCATGTTTAACATACGAAGATTGGGAGGTGACAGGAGGTGTTTTTTGTTTATGTTAACAATATTTGGGAGAAAAATGATTTATCGGGAATCACCGACAGTATCATATTTGTGATATCATGTATAGGAACTCCAATGATCAAAAGTAATTGACTTTATGCAGATCTTAAACGGTGGATCATCCGATTCCCCACCCCTTGGAGACGGAAACGGCCGTTTCTGTGGGTCAAATATACCAACTATACCAGAGTCGGGCAGTAACATGGTCACAGTCAGATTCGTCTCCGATAGTGGCGGCAACAGCAAAGGCTTCAAACTCTCCTGGAGTGAAGTGACAGTCGAGTGTGGTGGCCACTTGACCCTGACTGACCAAGCGCCCAATGGAGAGTTCAGCTCACCTAATTATCCTGACAACTACCCAGTCAACGTAGACTGCATATGGATCATCACTGCACCAGGAGTGGAGAGTGTGCAAGTGGACTTTGATGACAACATTTACATTGAACCCCATCCCGGGTAAGAAATCAGAAAATTACTTTTTAAATGAAAGTTACTGCACCTTGACAAGAGAACCTATCTATTTTAATTGCCAACAGTTGGATGTTATATGTAAGTAGTACCATGGTGTTCAAAGTTATATGTGGGATGTGTACTAATTAAGTATGATTATGATGGGAGATATTAAAGAACAGGTGAGTTTGTTATGTACCCTTTAAAGATATTAATAGGATGAAGAAGACTCGATAGAGCAATTCTAATCTTCTTTCCTCTCATTAGACACAATCTCCAATCTCTTTCACTTGATTTAAAGAAATGTTGTGATAAAATACCATTTTTCAGATGCCAGTACGACTTCGTAGAATTCCGTGATGGTGGAACCGAAAATGCGCCTCTACTTGGTAGTTTCTGTGGCAATACAAAACCCTCAACACAGAAGAGTTCTGGGAATGTACTATTTGTCCGATTCCGTACAGACGGTAGTGTCGTACACCAGGGCTTCAAGGCTAAATACAAGATCGGTATGGCTTGCCGGTTAATAAAATCTCATAGTTTGGATGAGCCCCCACCTCCAGTCCGCACCCCTAAATTTGAATGCGAAATATGATATTTCTATATGATAAAAAATTAAATCTATTTATTTGTTATAAATAGGTATTTCCAAATAGAATATAACTATTTGTTATATTAGAAGTTTTCAGACGTTGTACATTCGCAATGACATTCTTAAGACATTATCTATATTCACGAACCTCTTGATCAAGTTCCCCCCCCCCCCTCCCTCCAAGAATAGGGTTTTCTGCTGTTCATTTTCATCAAGAATCTTTGACATCATAATGGCTAGTGTATAACCAATGGCAAATAATGGGGGATCTATATTTTCCTAATTTAGCTGAGTGCGGAGGTACATATCATGGAGCTTCGGCTGTCATTCATTCGCCAAACTACCCCAACAACTACGAAAACAACGAGAACTGTGAATGGTACTTCAAAGGACCCACCGGACACTACCTTACATTTTCCTTCGATACCTTCCGTACTGAGCAGGCAGGCAACTGTACACAGGCCGATTGGCTTGACATTAGAGAGTACAACAGTACAGGTAATTAATGTGGTTGATATTGCTTGGGGTCGTGGGACTTGGGATACCTCCTATCTTGATCTTTAAGATATATTGTTTGTGCATGTAATTATTTCTTATGATCTTGATCCAAGATTGGATGGATCGTTTATAAGGTAAGGTACTATGTGAAGAAAATAACAAACACTGGTAAAGTTTAAAGAGTATTGATGGTACTTAATATGTTTGTATTCATAAGAGCAGAGGGTTGTAAAATGGTGTATACCTCTCATGATTGTTGTCTCTGTCTAATTTCGAAATAAAGATCCAGTATAGGGAACTAAGTTCTGCCATGTTAGAAACAAATGATATTACCAAAGATTTCTTTTCAATTCATTTATTTGTTGCATTATTATCACATCTCTTTTTCAGGCCCCATCCTTGGAAGATATTGCGGTGCTGCAATTCCCGAATCAGTTGACACCTATGACAGTTTTGGCTATGCCCAGTTCAGGACTAATGGACAAAACGCATTTGGTGGATTCCAGATGAGATACGAAGCCAGTTTAGAAGGTCCAATTGATTGATTCTTTATTTATTTCTTTATTTACCACTTTCATTGTCCAATCCAGACATATATGTATACCGATGCATTTAACGATGCATTTAGCCAAAAGGAAAATAATTCACGTGTCATTTAATTCTAGCCCTATTTATTTACTGACTACGTACTGATTACTATTCAGAGTTAACTCGGGGAATCCTAAATAATGACATTCATGGGGACAGTTTTTATCTATTCGTGTGATCATCAGCCAAACCAAACCAAATAGTGCCGAGTTCCATTCACTACTCATTCACAATATGAATTTACTAAACATCAAACCTTTTCGAAACTACCATTTTTACCAATTGCAGTGTGTGGAGGGATGTTGACAGCACCAGGTGCAACTATCATGAGCCCTAATTACCCAGGTCTCTATGCCCACAACAGGCGTTGTGAATGGACCATCCGAGTACAGAGCGATCGAAGAGTAACCTTCATATTTGATGACATAGATCTCGAAGATATGTCTGGATGCTACTATGACTATGTTCAGGTGATTTCAACAAAATCAAAAGCACTAAGACAAATGAAGAATTCTCTAATCGAATCTGATTTAATGTTTTTGTTCAACATATATTCCACTAGATGTATCATACCAACGAAAGCTTTGCCTAACATATTCTGTATTTTCCCAATCGATAAATTATCCAAGAGAAATACCAAAGTTATATTTGCAAAAAGATGACATCTCAGTGACGCCTTTGTTCTACAGATCAAGAATGGTATTTTGCCCCAATCCCCAACCATTGGTCGCTATTGTGGAACACAGGTCCCTGAACCCATCGAATCATCTGCAAACACTATGACAGTTGTATTCTTCACCGACGGATCTGAAGGCGGACGTGGTTTCTCAGCTCACTATTCATCCATATATGCCTCAAGTGCGTTTGATAGATATTCCCTGGAGTGAACATTACTGTCCACTTAGTAGAAGTATCCTACAGCATATTTTTTCTCGCTTGGAATTTTATTTTCATGGCAGGACACTTTCTTCTGCTTTTCCCCATCGATTTTCCAGTGTTTCCCATAACATCTATATCAGCTAAAATTACTTCAGAACATTCCTCCTGATATCTCTATACCAAGTCCCTCACGGTCATCAAATTAAATACAAATCGACAAATGTCGACCACAACAGATTTGAATTGAAATCCTTTCCTTACATTCAGCATGCGGTGGTATTTTGTCAAGTGCAGCATCAGACAGCGGGATGATTGAATCACCAGGATTTCAAAACGGTACTTATGTCAACAACGAGCAATGCATCTGGAAGATCAGTAACTTGGACTATTCCAACTCTTCTATTGCTATTTCATTTAGCAATTTTTCTGTTGAGGCTGGTTCTCAATGTCCCTGGGACTACGTTGAAATTCGTGAAGGTTAGTTGCACAAAGACGTTTGATTTAATTTTTAAGACAACGTTATCAGTGCTTTCCCTCTATAACTCCATCTTAAATTCATTTGAAGTCTTCTAAGCACCAATATGTCACGCAAAGACATATAAAATCACGTGTTTTTCACTTGAAAACTTAATCGGTGAGATTGTGTCTTTGTTTATTGGCATTGATGAACTTTTGTCAGGTACCGATGAAAATGGACACCTCTTGGGGCGCTTCTGTGGTGATGATATCCCTCCTCCTGCAGTCACTCCAGGCAACAGTCTATGGATTGCCTTCATCACAGATTCCGTAATACCTGATAAAGGATTCACCCTCGACTATAAGTTTACACGTAAGTGATAATCGCTATTTTCTCTCCTTTATTCTTAAAATAAACACTCCATATTATACATAACATAACCGAGATCTTGGCAGTTTGACTACTCCATTCATATTATATACATGTATGCATTTCTTAAATGCTAATTACGCTGACTTTTTAGGGAGAAAGTTAATTACGGTCCTGATCGGACATGACATAAGATACCAAAGTTAAAAGGAAATGGTAAGGATATAAAACATAGGATGATGGCCTTGATGAATATTATTCATGTGTCTTTCAGGATGTGGTGGCATCATTGCTGATACCCACGGAGTTATTACAAGTCCGAACTACCCCAACGACTACGATCATGGAAACAGTTGTGCCTGGAAAATAATGGCTCCCCCTGGCTACAGAATCAACGTAAGAAATATTGATGTTTCGATAAGTATCTATATATTATATATATATCAATTGGATTGGAAAATAAACTGATGTATTTGCATAATCCTCTGAAGAAGGTTTTCCAGTCGGAAACACGCCAGGAGTCTACTACATTTGCCAATAAAACCATTCTAAAATTACCTCAGGTGATCGTCTTATCGAGGTAATCCTCTAAATCCTCTACGTTTTTGCATGATATTTGTTTTCCCAATTGTAGGTCAATTTCACTGACATGGCCATTGAGCTCCATGATAAATGCCAATATGATTACTTGGAGATCTTCAATGGAGGACTTGCATCGTCCCCATCAATTGGTACATTCTGTGGCCACGACTTACCTACAGACTTCAGGTCACAAAGCCACGAACTTCGCATTGAATTCCACTCTGATATCTCTCTGTCTGATAAAGGTTTTAGACTTGCATTTACCGTGGAATCAGAAGGTAAGGAGACTTGAAGTATCACGGTCGAGATTAATTAATGGGGTAGTCACTATACAACCAAAGTTGATATCAACATTCTGGGCAATTATATTTTCTTTTCTTGTTGGTTGAGCAAATATTAAACCTTTTGTTACAAGTGGTGTAACACAAAGGCAAACAAAGAATCAGTTTGTAGATAAATGATGTCTATTCCTAGTACAGGTATAGTATGATGTAATCTAGATGTTCTTAGGCAGGGTAACTAGTTAGACAATGCCCAGACAGTCAGCCAATGAACAATGGTTCATTAAGCCCACCTGTGATTGGCCAGATGTGGGTCAGCCAATGGGCGACTAGTACCTGGTCAGTTGTAAAGGGACTGCCGTCGAGGTATAAGAGCTAATGGTAATTATGAATGAAAATTTTAGGGGTAGGCCTACACATATAATTATGACACAATGAGGTATATATTTCTTATAAGTCTTTCAGGGAATCCTAAATGATGACATTGATAGGGACAGTTTTTAATGCACTACGGATTAGACCATACAATTCGGTTATATTATGCCTTTCACCACAACTTAGATGTCAATGAATTTTACTCACTATTCATGTGATCATCAGATTAAAACCAAATATGGATAATAAAAATACATTATGTAGTTGTACATAGATGCATGCCACACATACACACACATATATGTACATACCAAGACGTATAAGATATATTTTCCCCCAATTATTATAAATCGTTCCGCAGATGAAATATTAATTCTTGTCCGTCGCCGCCATCTGGTGGCGCTAGGACACAGGAGAAGCGGCACGCAGTTGACAGTCCACCGGATTGCGCAGACCAGTCAGGTCTTCGCCGGGGTTTACTCTCACCTAAAGTCTTCGATTTTTCACCAGAATTTCGTTTTCACGCTTCTAGATTTCTACCTTTGCCACGTTTGAGCTTGTGCTACCTTTTAAGAGTGGAATCATTTCCTTTTAATTGGTAGTTTAGGGTTGTTTCATTGTTTTCAGATTGTGGCATAAGACTTACAAATTATATAATAATATGTTATAGGCAGAAGCATTATATTAAATTATATAATAGAAGACATGAATATTGAGTGATATATTGGATTTGGATTTACTATACCTGTACCAGGAATAAACAACATTTACCTACAAACTCTGATTTTATCTTTGCCTTTGTGTTACACCACTTGTAACATATTAAACATATTTTCGAGACGTGTGTTTGGATGCTCTCCAAAAGTAAAGCTCCTAGACATTAAGTCGACTGATCAAATGATTTAGCAAAAAGATCTGTTAGTTGGTCCTTAAAAATATCATTTATCTTCAAGGCTGCGGTGGAACCCTACATGCCCAAGATGGTAGCATCAGTTCTCCCAACCATCCTGCCAACTATCCACCGAACACTGAATGCATCTGGGAACTGAATGTGGACGTTGGATATCATATAGAAATGAACTTTGCTTCATTTAGTCTGGAGATAGCCCCTGGTTGTCCATTGACCAAAGATTACGTCCAGGTAATAGTGAATTTCATCATTTCAACGTCATAATTATGTCTTTCAAGACTATGACCCTTACTCTATTATATGATATATATATAGGGAGAAGACAGAGTGTTGTGGTCGACAATATATTCTAATTTCACTCCATATATATATGGAGTGAAACTCAAATACATTTTGTGAATATTCAGTTTTAATCGAACACTTTACCTATGAAAGCCCTTCTCCATATCACTTATATGCCAAACTATTCCCAGAACTTTTGTAAATATGCATTAGGATGTTATGATCTTGTAAAAGGCTCTAATAGTTCAAACACTCTTATCCTTTTACAAATAAGAATTAATAATCATTACGAATTTACGATTCGGTAGTTGTGATTTGATGCACACCCATTTCCCTTAAGAGTACATTAAGATGAGTTTCCAAATTTACTAAATTATGTAGATGTAATATTTTTGTCTATTACAGATGTAATATATTAGTAGTAATGTTGGAGTATGATATGTTCTCCACAAAGTCGGAAAGCGGAAAATCTGCCACAGAACATTATTGATTATGGTCATCTGTCCTATTATATTGGATGTTTATTGTTATAACTGAGGAAATTGAGCTGACATTGTCTTGGCAAAGTTTAGGAATAAATGGGGTAAGCGATGTGCTCCTCAAAATAAATGGGAATACGGTGTTCAGTAACATCTATTTAAGTGCAATTCGTGTGTGTATTCATTTCAAGATATCGGAGCGGCACGTAAACAACGAACTCCGAGAGCTAGGACGTTACTGTGGCAATGACTTCCCCCACAATGTAACCAGGTCTGCCACTAACCAGGCCCAAGTCAAGTTTAGGTCAGACAGCAGCAACGAAGCCAATGGTTTTGCCATTGATTTCACTGCAAGTAAGTATGCGTGAGAATCAACCGTTTACATATAAATGTAAATGAGTGGGTGAGAAAGAATGAAACAATTTAAAAGAAATAGACTTCTATTTATTTGTATTGCATCTAGAATTGTGTTCCATTATCTCAGGACATGTGAAAGACAAGTATTAGTATTGTTATCATTACATTAGAATCATTGTATATTTGATGGTAAATAAATATGTGAGGGAAAATATTCTTATCAATTGACCACCAGTATAAGCCGATGTAATAATGTGGGGAGGGGATATCCTTATATATGTATGGGGGATCTCGCCTTCAGCAGATATATCATTTAATTATATACGTTTTGATGTTCTAGAATGTGGAGGCACGTTTGAAGGAGAAGAGGGCGTTATAGTATCTCCTGGTTACCCAAGAAACTACGACAATTACCTTGATTGTGGCTATCTAATCAGCTCCGACCCGCAAAAGTTCATCGTCCTCGAGTTCACAAGCTTCGAAATCGAAGGTTATTTTCGCGCAGGCCTTATGAAAGCCCTGCGTCTTGCTTCTTTGAATTATACAGAGATCTCGAATAGTACTTTGGCTAATTTTACCTACGTTCCTCCAAGTGACAGCAACAACGGTACAGCGTACCTGATACCCAGGGGTAACGTTACAGACCACCCTAGCTTGTTATTCATTGCTTGCCATGAGAGCATTTGATGGGACGCCTATAGAATTCTAACAAACACTGTACACCCTGTAGTTGCTGTCATTTTTTATGAATGTGTTAACTATGCCTGATAGAGCTGGTCACCATGTTTTGTGTTTCACAAAGACATAATATGTTCTATTTCAGGAATATTGATTTGTTTCCAGCATCCAAGACGTACGTCTTGCTGAGGCAAATAATATATATATTTGCAGTACTTTTGTTTTATTTTCCCCTTATTTTTTAAACGCAAAGGATCAACTGATTACTACAAAGGACATGGCTTATATCCTTAGGTACGGTACTCATTGGGGACTGGCTGAATAACCCTCGAGATTTAAACTCAATCTGACAGTATATTGTATTGTCTCTTAACCCTAATGCTATGAGGCGCCTTATTGTGAAAGAGTTTACCGGATCTTCACTAATCTAACATCAAAAGTCTTACTCTTTATTCAGGCAGTTGGTACTGGTGGTGGTATTGGTCTTGGCTCAGTTCATATCTGTCTTATTATTGTAAGAACATTTTTATCATATTCCATTTAAGAGCCATCCATAACTCAAGTACTTCTAGGATGCGCTTTGGAGAGATCATAGTGAGGCATTCCGCATGCCTCCTATCGAACAATAAGTCAGGATGTGGTATGGAATCAACTGATTTCCGCAAAGGACATGGCTTATATCCTTATAACTCATTTATAATAGGGACTGGCTGAATAACCCTCGAGATTTAAACCCAAGCTGACAGTATATTGTATTGCCTCTTAACCCTAATGCTATGAGGCGCCCTATGGTTAAAGGGTTTACCGGATATTCACCGATCTAACATCAAAAGTCTAACTGTTTATTCAGGTAGTTGGTGGTGGTGGTGGTATACGTATTGGAGTCCATATTTTTCTTATTGTAAGAACATTTTTATTATATTCCATTTAAGAGCCATCCATAACTCAAATACCTTTAGGATGCGCTTTGGAGAAATCATAGTGAGGCATTCCGCATGCCTCCTATGGAACAATAAGTCAAGATGTGATATGGAAGGACCATCTTTAAAATGATTGTTATTGTATGGTAAATAGGAATACTCGGGTGCAATTTCATCATCCTCTGGCGTTAACACCATTAGGTACTTCCTTTTGTGGAATTAGTATAAGACATGTAATATGGTAGCAATCATTTTCAAAGATGCAACTCCGTGTTCATGGTGAAGTATCAGGTCTGCCATATGACCAATACAAGACTCATGAGCCAGAGGCAAAACATGGCCTTCATCTTTCATTCCTAAAATGTACAAAGGTGAATCACATGAGCATGGATAACTTGATAGCATATTAACGGGTCCTATTAAGTGGTTAAAACATACAAAGGTTCTGAATGGTCACACGATATTAACACTTGAAGAAAGTGATAAGAGTACAATACTCTGAAACATTGCATTTAGGTGGGCATCCCCTGGGATATTTTTGCATAGCGTCATAGAAGTGCTAAAAGTAAATTGCCATGACAGAATTGCGTTTCGTCTTAAGATATATATTATACTTGATATACTGAAGCACTTGGTATTCCACATGTTTGCTGGATACATTATGCATACATTAAGGTTACTTTCTCTAGATTGTCATATATCACAATTCATTTTTATTTTTTACTCATACTCAGCAATTCCTGCATGGATCTGGTATTACTTCTATCCCACGATATATGTTGGAAATTACAGTAGGTTAATTTACCATTACTACACGTAAACTCTTCTTCAATGGACCGTATGAACGAAAAAGGTGATTCCAAATAAAGCACACAAGATGAACAATAAGCATCAACAGACTGACATTTCAAATGTCCTAATTTTTTACATTTGCATGCACCATCATATTTATACATTTGAAAATGCTGCTGACCTGTTGGGGAAAATAGATGATATAATGTTTTGAATGCAGATATAGATTCTCAGTCGCACATGTATTCGAATGTTGCATGTGTATGAATGTGTCACTCGTAAATAAAATTTTGGATGCTGTATTAAAGGCATGTTGGCCAAGTGTATCTCGCATGTTTCAGATAGAAAGTATGACAAAAAAGCATGTGTTAGAATACGATTTTAGATGAGTGTCTGTCTTCCGTTTGAACTAAGGTGCGCTGAAAAGTGAGGATATTGGGCCTGCATCTTAACATTTCCATACGCGCCTACAATATTGGGGGGCGGGGGGTGTAAGCCAGACGGGATCAAGCTTGATTGCTAAACTATTACTTTTTAACGCGCTGATGCCAGGCTGTGAATTACGCAATTTGTTCAACCTTTGAAGTTTGTTTATTCCCGTTCTTCTCAAAGGTTCGTGATAAAAGAACTTGTTTCTCCCGCTCCAGGGCCGTGAGAAGCAAATCACCACTCGCGATATTTCGGGCAAGCATGGGTTGCAGAAATGCTCTAATCTATACTAATATCCTAACTTTTGCATAGGATTACCCTAATCATGTCTCATTCGATTTCAAGATACACATATTTCCTATCTATCCATTTATGCAGAAGATAAATGTGGTTATCATTTATCCTTAAATCTATGATGGCCACCAATCATGTGTTAGAATTTTGGATTTAAAATATTATTTTCAGTTCCAATTACAATTAGGTAAAAGTAGGCATTGCAGTACATGCAAGAAATCCTGGCAAAAAAAGCAGTGGCGGAAATAAATTTCAAAATTGCTTTCCAGTACGTTCTCGGAAGGTTGAAACTATATATCTGCAAAGTTAGTAGTTTACATATGTATATGTACCAGAAGTATTTTTTCTTTTTGTCTTGCCACAAATCCTAATCTAAATCCTACTTTCACAGATGGATTTTCATGTCCTTATGACTGGATTGAGGTGTTCGATGGCATGGACAATACTGCTCCTTCCCTTGGAAAGTACTGTGGCAACAATATACCCCCAATGTTCACCGGTCGTGGCGCCTTGTACATGGAATTCAAATCGGATAACATAATAAATCTTAAAGGATGGAGGGCTACGTACAGAACCAGCGGTTAGTACAACCAATACTCCTATCCGATCTACTGCTATCCAATGTCAAAAGAGGACTTGTATGCCCTTTTAAGCAGAACACTTTGCATTAAATTATGTAGTATAACCACAATACTTCAGACATGAATATTATACTTCAAAAACATTTTGAGAAAATATTTTTAACATAAAAGGATGTCCTAAGATAAATAATTAATCAGTCGTGAACATCTTGTTTGTCTGCGACAACTCCCATTAAACTTAGTCAATCCAATTAGGGGATTCAATGTGATGGCTATACATACCCCCATTCCAAAACCATAATATCCTTAACCCACTTTAAGCTGTTCATTTTGTTGAATGACCATAATATTATTTGTTATAAATGACAACGCTATTCTTGTCTAATAACTTGATTTGAAACAAAGATATTGCTTAGATACCTTTTTTATGAGCAATGTATTATGTACGCACTGAAAATTATAATTGAATACCTTTTAAAAATCACTTAAAACTTGGACCAAATTGTGGCTCCTATATATCCATCTAAAGTCTTATGTCTAGGATTTAAAAAGGGGTAATATAGCAAAGTCCCTAACTTAAGGGACAGTACTATAGGTCTCATTTCCTGCCCGCAGATTATAGGGGAAGACCACCGTAAGGTGTGTGTCCTAGTCCTGGTTTTAAAAAATGTATTTTCTCTGATTCAAGATTGTGGTGGGGTGTTTACTGACCCAGAAGGAACGCTAGCCACACCAACTCATCCAGCGAACTATCACCACAATGCCAACTGCACATGGGAAATCACTGTGGCAGAAAACAGAGCTGTTGCTCTCAAGTAAGTTATACGACTGAATTTAGTACTTCATTATGCATATGTATTCTTCATTCAATATCAATATAGATGTATATAAATGCTTTCGAAATTTTCGATATTTCAATTCACAAACGCCATTCTAAGGTCCAGCTAGCATGGCCACTCTTGTTGGCTTTTCAATAACCGCTCAGCTACAACGAAACAGTTTTTAACATTTCAAATGTAACTTATTGCTAATAGCTATGTCGGGAACACCATCATGCATACATGAAACAACTAACAAGATTTCACACTTCACAAACATAGCCAATACTCTTTGTCTTGTGAGAGTGGTTGCACCACCATACAATGATTTTAACTCATTTATCCAAAAGCACACCTCCACCTCTAAGACTCCTCCTCCTATCGATAAGAACATAGAACCTATATATAAAAACTGATAACCAAATAAGTAAACACTGGAACAAACTACCAAATAACAAGAAGTATTGAGGATGCAAACACAAGAATAAAATAGATATATTGTGACAATACTGTATGCATATATAATAATATCACCGTCAAACTATATTGATGTATAAAGATTTATAACCCATAATGAAGATAGATGATCAGGACACGACGAAAAATGCTTTTAGGTGACAGTGTTGCTAATGTTGCTAAATGACAAACCTAAATGAAATCTGTTTTTTTTTAAATAGCTGTCTCTCTTCCAAGTGATTTCCCTGATACCACCAATATTAGACGTCCCTCGATGTCACAATTCAAAATTTACACAAGCACTATAATATTGCACTAGTTGTGGTAGCATCTCTTGGTTCTCCCAACTGTCCTCTGCTCTGATAATGAACATATGTACATATGTTTCTATACTCCACATTTAATAGACAAAACGAGTTAAATATGATGGGAAAACTTATCCATATCAAGTGAAAATATCTCTAAAGAAAATATGCTTTCTTCCCACAGATTCAACACATTTGACATTGAAGCACACGAATCGTGTCGCTACGACTATGTGGATATATATGATGGATTGACCATGGATGAAAATAAGAAAATTGGCAGATTTTGTGGCGATGTACCGCCAGATACCATCAAGTCAACAAGCAATTCGCTTCTTATTGTCTTTATCACGGATTCATCAGTCAGTAGAGCTGGCTTTTCAGCCGCATACAGGACCACATTAGGTAAGAAGCCTTCTTTCCTGCATTGTAGACAATAGGTATTGGTTAAAATGTTTCACATTTTGAAAATCTGTTTGTTTATGAACCCTTAAGGGAATATTGCTATCTAATATAAATCGCTTACTATAAAATTTCGAATGGAATATTTACTGAGAATAAAACAAACATGCACTATGTTTATGCTGAATAAAGATTACTTAAACCAAATATATTGATAATCGTTAAAACTTAGATGATCAAAATCAAGAGTTAACGACCAACAGTAGATATGACATCTTCTGATTCCTATACCAAGAGTCCTTTACCCCAAAAGATAACCATGAATATCCCTTTCAGGCGAGCTACAAGGCTGTGGAGGTATTCTAAATGGTACAACGGGTACTCTGGGAACCATAGATGCTGATGGAGACGGTAATTACGATGCAAATCTTGACTGTCAATGGATAATTTTGGTGCCCAGCAATATGATCGCCATCCTTCACTTTGACTCTTTCCACCTCGAAGAGGACTATAATTGTGCTTACGACTACGTGGAGGTGGGTGTTGCAGATTCCTTTGCTTACAAGGGATCGATATTTCTAGTAAACCCACAACTGTTACACTATATCAAACGAATGTTTCAAAAACAATTCTATCTGGATTTTTTAACTGTTATGTATCGAAAACTAAGGACTTTACACAATGTGTATTTAAATTAACACATTTCATTGCATATGTAAAGGATATATATCATATACATAACATTTTAGAATTACAAAATCGTATCATATGGTGTTTGCTTCTTGCAGGTTTTGTAACGTTTTCCTAGTCAAATAAACATGTAGGAAATTCATGCCATATCCGAAGTTGTAAAAATATAATGTGGTAAATATCAAAATGTCTTTCTTTCAGGTAAGAGATGGGATGTTCTCTAGTGACCAGCTAGTAGGAAAGTACTGTGGTACGAATCCTCCAGGAGATTACCCTGCCAGTTCTAACGCCCTCAATGTGCTTTTCCATTCGGACCATTCAATACAAAGAGCAGGATTCAACGCCACTTACACTTCTCAGATAGGTCAGTACAGAAATGAACTGTTTAAGTAAAATATCCCTAACCCACTTAGACCCAAAACCTGGGGTCGGTTGATTGACATGAGTATGTCATGTTATCAGGAGCGACTGCAATTCTTTTTTCTTTTTGACAGGTTTTCATTTCGAGATATTTCACAAAATTAATGGTGATACGTTTCAATCGTCGAAATTAGTATACCTTTTAAACATAGAAGTCAAATAATCTTGTAGGAAAATTTTTATATTAGGATTCTCGTTCAGGCTTTTTGAGAGTACGGTGCATTGGCCAGAAGGCCGTCCCTCCAGGCGAAAAGGATACAAAGGAAAACAGTAGGATAGAGGGGAAGTACATTCTATACTCGTCCTGTTGGCAGCAGCGCCGCATAGGGTTAACCATAGCGAGCGTTGATGTTTACTGCCAACAGGTCGAGTATAGAGTGTAGTAGGATACAGCGGGAAATAGATACCTTTTCTGGGTGACAGGTGTACAACAGTCGAGAGATTCTTAAGGATTTTGAGGGCTTTGATCTACAATCAATACAGTTAGGTCCAGACACCCACATTCCTCGATTCCACATCCAGCGATAAGCTTAACCGCAAGGCTAAGCCTAAGGCTAAAGTGTTAAAGACCCCCTGAGACGTAGGTGACCAAAACTGCCTTCTGAACCTGACTGAATATTTTACCAAATAAATTTCTGGGTTAGTAATTTGGCATGGTAACCAACTGCTACTGTCACCAACTGCCACTACCACTAATGTTTTATGAAAAATCGCTAAAAATTGACTTTATTAAAAGAGGAATGAGAAATGAAAAGCACATTTCGGTTATATTTATAATGGACTTATTCAAATGTTATTAGGCTTAAATATAGGTCAAGGTCATTGATTTCAAGGTAAAATTTTGCATACATGCAAAAGAAACCATATTATTCAGTAAATTCCTGAATGTGATATTCAGGTGACCCTGACCTTTAGACAGATATGATGGCTTCGGCGGGTGTAATATTCACATAAATGAATAATAAAGATCTGGAATGGTTCTGCGATTTATCCTCTATGGGAAAACACGATAAATCACATCAATACTATAGTTTATGAACTTGCCGAGACCTTGGTGGATATAACTTTAATAGCAATTTCATAACTAAACAGCCATTAGTTGTGGAGAGAAACAATGTACTCCAATGTGGAACATAAATCATAGGAGAGATTTTGATTTTATCCCCACAAAATTATATGTTTGGACTTGAAACGAATGGACTTGATCTTCATGAAATAAAGTATTATCTATATCAATCAATGCCAGGCATATACATGTAAGATGTATTATTACTGTTGAAATATTATTCAGTTTCGAAAATAAATTCTCGATATTCATTTAAACTCATAATTAGCCTATTATATCGTCCTACATTAAGGAGGCTGGGTCTAAATGGATTAAGTGGATAACTTCTTTGGATTTTGGAATATTGAAAAGAAGGTGAATTCAAAATAAGAAAAGAGCAATGAATTATTTCCATTCATAATTTGCCACACAGCCCAACGATAATTATATCCTATATTTTAACCAGCAACTTGCGGAGGTGTGTTCACTGCGTCAGCGGAGGAGAATCTTCTGCAATCGCCTAGTTACCCAGGTAACTATCCACATAACCGGAGGTGTAGGTGGACGATAGACGCCCCTGGAGATGACCATGTGCAGCTCACCATGAAGGATATAGACATCGAGGGCTCTTCTGATTGCCAGTATGACTACGTAGAATTCAGGGACGCTCCACTTGTAAGTCAACTTCAAAGTAGCTACGATAATAACGTTTCTCTGTAGTTTTATGTTTGGAAATATTTTGTGATACTTAAAATACACAGCACTTAAAGCATTTTTCAGAAGATAAGGAAAGTATTATAAGAAATCCTGGAATAAATACAAAATTGTTGAAAATGTGTGATATATTATGTAGTTCGTGAAATATCATTCTATTTAGTCCATGTTATATCTATTGGAGCCTAAAGAAGACAACATATACTTAGAGGAACTTTTTCGCAATACCTACAGCATGTAACGCATATATTTTATTGAATAACTCAGAAACTGTTGAAGATAAAGAGCTCATTCTTGGGAATCATTGGCATCTACAATGAGTATCTTATCAATGTTTTGTATATGACTGATTTGACTCTCCATACTTATGACCATGGTCAGAAATACATTTCTAGATTCAGCCGGAATAATTTATGACTGTATATCTTTATGACAGGTGTTGTGACCCTGTCATTTTCTGGTTCATAGACAATGCTGTCAAAGTCTTGTCAGACTGACACCATTTTCTTTCTCACCATAGGTGCGAGCTTTATCTAATCTTTCATCTAATCTGGGGTGCAAGCATGTCCCCCTTGTGCCATATTGCATACCAGACTGGGAAAGCAGGGAGGAGTGCACTGTGTGGGGGATACAGGAGATGAGGAGAGAAAGAGAGAGAGGGAGAGAGAGAAAGAGAGCGTGTCAGTGTGAGTGAGTGAGGGAGTACAGTATAATTTACATTAATGGGTACAGGAGGAGAGGGGAAAAGTAGAAAGAGAGGGAGGGGGATAGAGATAGAGAGAGATTGTGGCAGTTGTTAATATTTCTATATCACATATACCGAGAATTCTGAGTTTCACTCAAGGAATTCTGAGTCAAATCTTCATTTCTTAATTACAAGCTTATACCTATGACAGATAGGCGCCGCCCAGTCTGACTCCTCTTTGTAACTTATACCCTAAATTATTCCACTGTTATTGTTTACTGTAATCAAATCTAGTTCACTGACATATGTAAGATAAGACCATAAGGCAACATATGGTAGGACATGAAAGGTGGTCTGTCAAGATGGATGTTTAGGCAACAGAGTAATTAACATGAGTAGACAAGCCCAAGACTCCTTACTTATTATACTACTCAGGAAGGCTCGAAACCTTTATCCTTTCACAGTACAGTATCATTCACATTAAAGGGTGCAGTGGGAGAGGGGAAAAGTAGAAAGAGAGAGAGGGGGGGATAGAGATAGAGAGAGAGTGTGTCAGTGTGTGTGAATGTGGCAATACAGTATAATTCACATTAAAGTGGAAAAGGTGAATGAGAGACAGAGAGAGAGAGAGCAGCAGCAATCCAACATGATCACCAACACAGTGAGAATGGCCAAGGTTTATCTTGTCCAGAATTTAGATACTGGACACTGTCTTTGTTTCCTTTGGGAAATGGAAATAACCGGAAAACCATGAATTATACAAATTGTTAACAAAAGATAACAGTAAACTGTTTACTGTAACTGATTCTTGTTTTATTTGCAGGGGGACGATGGTCAGTCAGTGCATTATTGTGGAACGAACACCACAGTGCATCCGTTCATCACTGCTGGAAACACTGTTCAAGTCAACTTTGTGTCAGACGAATCCAGCAACGGCAAGGGCTTCCAGCTAGCCTACCAGATTGCCTGTAATACCAATCGTCTTCTATTAAACATTTATTTTCATATTCTCTTTTGACGCAGTCCTTTGTTGTGATAAGAAACGGTATGAAAAAGATAGGCGTCTTTTCATGCCTATTTTCCTGTTTTCAATGGGGTAATATTACATATATATATATAGTGAAATTGAAAGGGAACCGTCTTGTGCCCTTGTCATACGTGAAGCAAAAACAATGTGTTAATAAGTACTTAGGCTTAACCTAGTGAACTATATGAGCTGTAAATCTCTGTAGATGTCATGTTTTATTTCCTTTATTTATGGGAACGTTGGAAGACCTACTAGTAGAAGCGTCGGTCCATTTCTGTACATCAAATTTCAAAGCAGAATGAAAATTCAATATAATATAATTATATAATTAATTCCATGCACCCAAAACCCATTGTAAACTGCAGTTACGGTGGATATATAGAAGATATAATAAAATATTTTTCAGCATGCAACCGAACCTATGAAGGCATGTATGGACGCTTCCAAAGTCCACATTGGCCGGGCAATTATCCTGCATACTCCCACTGTGAGACTTTGATTACTGGACCAGAAGGAACATCTCTCTCCCTCTACTTCCATCACTTCTTCATTGAGCATCACACCAATTGCAACTATGATTATCTAAGGGTAGGTCCCTACCACTTTAATATGATAAGCCATCTTTGTTCAAAGAATAACAGCGGTAATAATGATAAAGTTAATATTTAAAAAACAGCATTTCAGTAATCTCTTCGGGTGTTCACTCGTCAGGCTATGATAATGTTGCAAATAAATGCCTTGACAATTGACAAGAAATAAAACCAATATGTGTATGCGCACATTAGATAATTAGTATAGAGCAAAAAACTAATTGCTCAGTTGGCTTAAAATATGTATGGTTGGGCAGGATAGCTTATATTTTCAAGTAGTACTGATATGTCCTTATGTTGGAAAATATCCTATGAATTTCGTTTAAAAAATGCACCAGTCAAAGCATGGTTCTCCACCATTGCTATGTCCTTATGTTTGATATGTTATTATACCTCTGAGCGGGATGGTATGGAAAGCCATAGGCTATAGCATTGGAAAACCGTATTACCCTCTGGGCGGTATTTGCATACCATATTCACCGCTGGCGGAATTTTTGTTGAAAAAATAGGGCCATGTTTGCATCCTTATTTTCTGTATTTAAATAATTATTTTCGCGGAAAAAAACTTGTTATACATTGTATGTAATGATATAACAATTATTATAATGATAAGCAGCAGTGAAATTGCGAATTTATTGCGTATTTAAATAGAAAAATAGACCCGAAAATGAGTGAGGGGGACCGGAAGTAGAAACTTTCCAAGAAGTAAACAAAACAGTGTGGTGAACAGAGCTTGTTGTCTGACTCTAATTTCCATCGAATTTTCACTATTTTTTCACCTAAAAAATCGGGGGAGGTATAATAAATACAAAATTGACTTCTGGCAGTGGAAGAGATGGTTATCTCCCTTGGGCTACGCAATTTCGTCGGGTGCTACGCACCCTTACGAAATTCCTACGCCCGCGGGAGATAACCACCTCTCACACAGCCAGGAGTCAATTTTGTCTATTAATACACAGATTATATGGAAGAATATGTTGATATATTCCTGAGGAAGAAATGAGTCAACTCTCTTGTCTGGTCTATTGGTTATAAGTGTTTATTAATAGAACAGCTGAGGTGCTCCTCAATGGTGGGGGGGCACTACATTCCCCACACCACCTACTCTCTGTCTGAGATGACAGTACTGCCTCTAGACGCTATTGTTACCAAACAGTTTTAGGGTATAACTGGAAGAACTCTGCCCCACCCCACCGCCCTGAAATAACTATGCAAAATTGATGCTGTGAAAATGTATGTTACTTAAACACTGATTGCATTCATATTTAGGTTCATAATGGCAGCGACTCCAATGCTCCAGTAATCGCCACTCTATGTGGTAACATTCTGCCAGACCCCATCACAGTGCCTGGTAACAGCCTCTGGCTCGTATTTGTCACCGATAATTCTGTACAGAGAGAAGGCTATGACATCTCATACACGTCTTCTTCTGCAGGTCCGTGAAGATATTCTTTTTACCTATTTGAAAATGATTTAATGTTATTTATTTGATATTTCATTGATTTAGCTTTTATTCCGCAGTGCAGTATCTCTTCCCGTCACATAGCAATGTATTATAAGCGTATAATATACATATAGTATACAATACAAGTCTATGCGTATGTTTATTCTAAATTCACCTTTGAGTGCCAAACGACAAAACTTGGAAAAACGCATTTGTTGCCATGATTACCACACATAATTCACTAGTGAAATACGCACCGTGCATAACTCACTCTAGATACGTTGTTCTCAGAGCAATGCGAACATGTACTTAGATATAAAATAATAAATAAAAAATGATATTCATCTGTGATATTGTTCCCCCATAGGATGTGGAGGTAACCTCACTGGTACCTACGGTACCCTCACCAGTCCAGGTTACCCAGGGGCCAACCAAGTGAACCAGGTCTGTCGCTGGCTGGTCACCACGCCCGCCAGGAAGAGGGCCACAATCACCTGGGGTCAACTTGACTTTGGAGAGAGTAACTGTGATAACAATTATGTAGAAGTATACAATGGAGACACGGAGTTATCACCCAAGATAGCCACATACTGTGGTTCGGTAAGATCATTTTTATATGTTTAAAGTAAAGGCTTCCAACTGCCAATCGAGTAAGACCATTTTAATAGGTTTTTAAACACATCTACATGTGATTAAGTGATTTAAAATTCGTTGATATTTAGTTCTTTGCGTGATTCCCATGAACCTAATATATTGAAATTGGAGAGGGAAACAAATACACTATTTGGGGGGGGGGGGGGCGGGGGGGGCGGGGGGGGGGAATAAACACAGGTGTCTAAGCGGTTCGATCCCTGTGTGCGGCTTGGTTAAAATCGGTCTCTTCCAGAAATGAAATGTAAGAAATGGCCGCTAAAACGATACACCCTTGAAATGTAGTCTGCTGTGGAGTGGGAACTATTTCTTTAATGGATATATAGTGAACAGGAGAACGCCATTCTTTCTTGTGGGTTATTGGCAGATGGAAATGTCAAGTCTAATGTTTCTCTTTTCAGGAGCTACCAGCCGATTTCACAATGTTATCCCGTAAGTTCTTCGTAAAATATTCATCAAATACTTCTAACCAAGGTGTAGGCTTTAAGCTGAACTGGTCGACAACTTCTACATAGAAATTTGCAATTTTGTAAAAATTAGTTCTAATTGACCAAATTGTGTATTTCATTTAAATACCAAACAGTGACAGCAAAAATACTTTGAGAGAATATGTAAAATGGTGTGGACAATGTGATATTCGCCACGATTAGCCAAATGGTGTAAATATTCCCCCATGTCTTCTTCAAAAGTCTTAGTTGGTGATAACTTTGACAAAAAAGTTCAACATGAAAGCCAGTCTTGATGTATCTAATCCTGTAAGATTTGAGAACATAGTCTAACTAGAATGGTATGTGCAATACTAATAATATTATATGTCCCTGTTTGTCATTGATATAATTATATATGTTTGCCTCTTGTATATATTATATGTGTTGAAAATCAACTTTAGTAGAGTATTAAAACGGTGTAGCCGGGGGTTTACAATGCTCTCCGTAACTGTCAGGTGTCGCCACTTGGACGGCATTGCACCACGTTTGTAAATCTCATAATGGGCAGTGAGGAGTCTCAGTACAGAGAATATTAACTCTTTTCTACAGCAATATGCTTGTATATTAATATGATGTGGACGTCATTGCAGACGCTATAAGCTTTGATATCACGCTGTTAATTAATTTTGGGAAAAGATTTTAATCAATTTTGAGCTTGCCCGACGCTAAAGTAAAACTACCTTGTTACCAAAGAATATTACTGTGGAGGCTAACATCAAGTAAATATGTTTTGTCAATTGCTTCACAACTTGTAAATACTGATTCCGATTTAACATCATTCATGCTGATGTTTTACAGGGTATATCTGAAATCAAAGAGCGAATAAAACAGTTTTATTGATGGTATTTGTCTTCTTGTGATTCTATTTTCAAGCCGATTGCTTTAGAAATTGTTGCCTGATTGCAGCTAACGTCTATGCATGTGCGACATTATTAAATTCATTTTGAAAAGATTGTATTCAATTGTCACGCAAATTTACCCAGCGATGGATCAAGCAGAACCGCACGCACAATGATCTAAGGATTAGAATTTGCAGCATATATATATATGGTATTGCAACCAGGGAGGCCCATATTTCACCTTGTTACAGCATTCCTGTTTTGCCTATTTAGGTTCTGCGGTGAAGTGTTATCTTATCATTTTACTGAGGGACCACTTGTGTACGCAGTGATGAACTGTGAAAGGTATGTCAACTGTAAAAAGATGTGTGAGACACTTGACCTTTAGGTTTCAAGTATACCCTTCCACGATTGAGAGCCCTTCATGCATTCTCCACAGATGCCCAATAGGCTGCTTCGTTGCTTTCCACCCACCACTCATCAAGGAGCCCATAAATCATGGTGATCAATCTTATGTAATCTCAATCACAGTTCTGTCAAAACTCGGTTTTGTTTTGGACGGGATGGCAGCATATGAATTATTAGTTGTACTATGGCTAGGGTTGTAGCAAATCTTAGATTGGTTAATTATTGGATAGTAAATGGGTCTCCCTTGTTGGAAAATAATGAACTTTCGTATTGATTACTGGGAAATATAAAAGTTATGATACACAATGCTTTAAATACAATTCTTATGTATACATACATGTACCATAACGAGCAACCATTCTCTTCAGGAAAACCTAGCATCATCAAGCGTATAGAAATCTACTTTTAATAAAACCCATGTTAGCTTACACATAATCCATAAATATCTGATAGTAAAAACAATTGACATCATTACTCTTTATAGCCAAGGCTAGAGCCAGCGCTGGGTACGACAAGAGACACCCCGCATACATTGTAGTATAATCACACATTAGCATCTCTTCTCATATGGGAAATATTACGATATCTGATTGATAGATAAATGTTCACTGGGTCTTTCCACCAGACCCTGTGGCTAGTGTTGTATCAGACATGGCCAGTTCAAGCTTGTTAGCAGAAAAAGATTCTTTGAGGACTTCTTTTTGTGGAAGCATCTTACACCAGGAGCAAACGCGTTATCGATCTTGCTGAGTCATATGGTTGTTGTGTCCCAGAAACAACATCGCAATGATCAGAAAAGGCGCTGACAATATTTGTCGATGTATAGTGGATTCCGTAGTATAGCGTTCCACGTTTTAACTAGTGCCACTAGTACACGCAAAAGACAAAAACAAAATACAAAAAAATAATGTCCCTTAACAATTATATAAATTTATACGTTTCAGGTCATCATACGTCATAATAAGTCCTACTATTTTAGCTACAATCGATCAGTTTTAATAGGAAACACTGAACACTGTAGGTCGCAAGGGAAATGTTACCCGTGTCTATCTAGGAACTTTCTTTACTGGAGGTGCAAAGTAATAACATACATGCATGTATATCTATTCACAGTGATACAATAATCTCTAAACATTCGTTTTCGTTTTCATTATAGCATATAACACAAATATGATGATTTGATATTTTAATCAAATCTAGATAGGTATAGTTGTAAAGAGATGGGTGTGTTTGGTCAAACACTCTACATTATTTATTACTTTGAATGAAGTCTCACAATCATAAATCAGGTAAATGCGTCTGACATAGCGTTAAACCGGGAATAATAGAATGTATGCATGTTTATCGCTCTATAGAATCTTGATCACTTGCTGATAGAGATTTTTGATTGTTTCTCTCGGACGACTGTCATATATTTTACCATGCGTCCCAGGAAGCCTAAATGTTATGTACCATACAACATACATGCAAATCAAGTATTAACAGAAATCGACTCAGATCCTGGCCTGAAGCTCTCCAACTATCCATTATTAATCCAAAATAAAGTGCGTTGAGGACTATTCCATAATTTGAGTAGGCCTATATATGCCAATGAAACAGCACAATGCCTTTAAATACTTTTGATAACGCATGAAAATAATCGGAACTGATGATTATGCGTATTTTGTATGAATGTTAAATGTAATATATTATATTATATATAAAATATAATAATAATGAAATATATTTTTTTAAAGGAAATAAGCGTTGGCCATCAAAATCAGTGTTAATATATGAAATATTATGTAATGTTGAAACGATCAAGTAAAATTTTAGTGATGTTCACTCATCTCTTTGATTTAAGAGTGAATGTTAATTGTTTTACATCAGCACGGGATTTCTATTAAAAATATCATGTTTGTTAAGGTAAAACGACAACGTGACCCTGTTATGTTGTTCTTACTTGTGTTTTTCCTGTTTTTTTTTATTCATATCGCAAGACCTTCTACTTCTATTCATTGTTGTTCTTACTTGTGTTTTTCCTGTTTTTTTTTTATTCATATCGCAAGACCTTCTACTTCTATTCATTTTTTTTCATTACATTCTCCAAGTATGGCCCATGGGAAGATATATGAAACATTCTAAAACAGACTTCCGGTTGGACATTAGCATTCGTTCAAACCGCAGAAGAACATTATTCCCTTGACCATTGGTCAATATTGGACAACATGGGCATTGCTGACTAATCACCTGACCTGTAACTGTCCGTAATGATCAGTTCTTAGTCCTTGATGTATGTAGCTCATCCGTCAAGAACCAGAACCCCAGCTAGTAATGAATCATCATCTATCTATCGACAAGAACGTGCGTTGTTACAAGTCAGCCTTCTAATGAGGGAACACCCAGAATTGACTTGTTGCAGTGGTACCTCCGGAAGTTACTTGTTGATTAAGAGATCAACAATTCCTCTTTCAAAGAGTGATGTGCAGACAAGGGCTTTTATGGGTTAGACTTAAACTTGGGAATCTATGCAATGAACAGTTCAGCAAAATCTCGACTTATGTTCATTGTGTATGATGT
This sequence comes from Sthenelais limicola, assembly GCA_942159475.1. NCBI lineage: Eukaryota > Metazoa > Annelida > Polychaeta > Phyllodocida > Sigalionidae > Sthenelais > Sthenelais limicola. The sequence continues at coordinate 62,644,379 of OW804095.1, read as the reverse complement.
CATATGCTTTGCATTGGGGTATGTTAAGATCATTGCCATTAAATGAGGTACCTGTTATGACAGACAGTAAAAGAGGCTGTTTCCTTTTCATGTAGGCCCATACATCTTGCTGATTCCCGATCCTTCAATTCTTCATTCCATAGATATGACATTGGTTAGTGTATTGTCATCCCTCGGGAAATAACATGTCTTCATTTAAACTTATCAAATGATAGGCCTACTTATTCCCCAGTGTCTAATGGCGATGTTAGTTGTTACTTTCACAATGCTTCAAAGACCCTCCCTTCCCTGCCCGTACCCATAGGAGACTATTTTGTTGTGCATGTATTTTCGGATTTTCTGTCCTACTTCCCCTCCCACAATTAACGTAAGTAGTAAGGAAATATAGCTTTGTGAACTGGCTGTATATCAGACTTCATCCACATTTATGAATAGTCATGAAAATTATATGGACGTGCATGCGGGATAACACCATACAGTGCTGCTAATCATTGAACAAACAGGAACTATCCCTACCGATGAATTTTGTTTCCAGAATGGGTGCAAAGTCAATATCAACACTTAAACACCACCAATATTTCACATTCCATCCCCGAACCGATTGAAATTCTCCCAACCGGTGTGTTGCAAGACCATTGAGAAATAATTTGGGGGGGGTCAATTTTTTTATTTAGGCTAGGTCCCGATATTACATTTACATAATTACAATCCCAGTTTATTCTACAATCACGGCTCACCACACTGTGATCTTCCGCCTTCACCTAAATAACATAGATATGACAAGACCATAAGGAATGTGTGTACATAGTACAGTATAGTACCACCTAACAAAGGCAAATGAGAATTATAATCAAAGTAAGGGTTAAAGCGAAAGATGACGCCCCACACTTTGTGTTATGGTTTTCACTATACTGTTATAACATTGGGGATAACTTTATTTTGAATTTTGTCTATGCCTAATTGTTATGTGTCTTAGGAAAATGTGTCACAAGTCGCAAAAAAACGTATTTTGTGATATCATCATATTTGAAAAGATTAGATAACGCCGATTCCAACGATAGTTAAACATTTGGAAAGCTAACAAGTATTGCTAGATTTTAAGTTTGATATTTGTATTTTTGAAAAAAGAAGTTTTCAATATTTCTGGGTGGACCATCAGTAGTTAAGTAGCTAAATATACTCTATAGGATGACCTTCAAAATGCAATGATATATTTGATACAGTCTTGAAATTTGGTAAATACATTCATACGACTTTAAATGGTACTCCAAAGATGAGAACATTCCTATAAAAAAAATCTTGTGGATAAAGAAATTGATTTTGCGACTTGTGACCCATTTTCCTGAAACACATCACATATAACAATTACAACTGTTACTGCAAATGTATAGAACATAGGGGTACCCGGAAGAACCACCATTTTCCACCAATAGTTAGAAACTGTGATATACTTGTGGAAATAAAGTTAAAGTTCAATAATGATAATGTCGCTAAATATTGACAAAATTTAATATTCTCACCTTTCTTCTCAAACTGATCATAACCTCTCCGAACATACACGCATGTACATTATTTTCTGTCCCTCTCCTCTTCCTCCTCCTCCATCGCCACCTTCTACTTTCCATTCTCCTTGATCTTCCTTCTCCTTCTCCTTCTCCTTCTCCTAGCTCCTCCTCCTATCAATTTCATTACCGTGGCGTTAGCTGTATACATCCAGAAATATATTGGAAACAGCTTCACTGAAAAGCCGGTTCGATATAACTTACCCAGACCTTTTTAAGTGGCCGTAACGAAGAACATGTTTCATGTTTGAGGATTTTGTTTTCATGAAATCATTAAATAAAAGTAAGATAACCATAGTGTCAAGCGTTCTGTGGACAATATCCGCGTTGTAAGTTCACAGCCTACAACCACGTTATACTTACTATACCTTGTACTAGACACGATGGTGACTTTACTCAAATATTGTATCAGAAACATTTATAAACATGAGTTCTCCAACATACTATAATTATTTTTTCATAATCAACCATTTTGGCAGAAATGATACTTATCTAATATCTTCCAAATCAGGATTATCCCAATTCTTCCATCTTTTGTTTCGGTTCGCTAAGTTAGGGAATTGGAAGAATTGGGGTATTGGAAGAATTTCAATACCGGTTTTAATTTTGGTCGCATCGGACGAATCTAAACGATCTGAAGAAAATATATGACATTAAAATGTAGAAAAATGCATTTTCTCGAATTCCCGATTAGTTTGTGTGATAAAATCAGAAAAATATGGTCTTACTACAGGAAGATTAGGATGAATATCACTCACATTCCATCCATCTGGTCTTAAACTGGTGGGCATATTATTCATTAAAAATAGACTGCTTTTGTTAGATGTTAGTTGTTAACGCAAACAGGACCTAGTATTTGTGCGATTGATTTTAACTTGAATATGTATTCAAACACTATAGGATATTATATTTCGTTCTTCTATTGGGCGACGTAAACACCTGTCAGATTCTCCGCCAGTCCCACCCAAGGATTGCTATCAGCAGCACGATTACAGAAGATAGTATAATGGTACTCAAATTCTTGGGTAAGGGAAACACGCATTTGGGAGGGTGAAAGTAGTTTGCTTGGAAACAAAAGGTAGTAATTGTGCGTTGTGTAATACAATGATTGGTACAAAGCCAGACTGTATTCCTTGCCTACAGCCTCTTGGCCTACGGGGAATGATCGTTTGAGTGGACACGAGGGTGAATCGATGGAGAAGGGAGGCAGGAAATGAAAGAAGTTCTCTCGGTGGCTTTCTCAGCTTGCTCATAGGAATACACACTTTTTCGTATAGTTCCATTCCTATTCTCCCACCTACTAGTCCTGTAGTTGTATTGGCAATTCCCTCTGATTCTGTCTCATTCATCAAGGCTGCCCTGCCATGAGAAAAAGTTGTTTCAAACAATCAGGGAACTGTTGAATGTCAAATAAGTGTTTCCTTCAGCTTAAATGTTCATTATAGTTCTCTTCAAGTCCTCGGAAATTTCTTGTTAAAACTCAGCTATCTGGATTGTCTATCTGGATTTCATTTGGCACAAGTGGAATTTGCCGGAATCAATAGAAAACAATATTCTTTCGATAGAATTTGTACGGCTAAGTCCTAAGATCAGTTAAAGCTACATTCTCAGATATTCATGGATCAAAAATGAAATTGTACATATCCTTGGTTCATCCGTTCACCCCAATTAAATCCAGGAGAATATAATATTAAAAGATTAATAAACAAACAATCTGGATAGCATAATCATAGCAGCAGATTGTCAATGATTTAAAATTCATGGATTTCAAAATTAGTTACTAGAAGTATAAGTTGTTGGCGCATCCAACTTTAAACAGGAGATACAACACTGTTGTACAGCCCACTAACTGGAATTAAGCTTTTATAAATAAATGCATTTTGCCTTGTTTGAATTGGAGGACCTAATTTATATCTTGAAACATGTTCGTGTGATTTCTTTATCGGGAACTCGTTTTAAAATGATGGATCGTGCTTGCAAAGACTTTCTTGACAAGGTCTAATGATAATCATTCATTTTTCCATTGCTGTAATTAGTCCCATGGTACATTCATTTTACTAATTAAGACAGTTGGCATATTTCCTTAGTTTTTTAAAGGACCCATTGTGAAAGGATAAGCATTGTGTTATCATTTCCGGGTAATTTACGAGCAGATTTCTGTACCTAATATGACCAAAGAATTATAAAAGTCATCCTATGGACAGTATAAGTAGAACAAAACCACTCATGTAAGCCCAGGGGTTTCCTAATACAAATTATGTAAAAGTGTGGACAACGATAAGCAATGCAAGATTGCAAAAATAATGTTAACCATGCATCCACCCATTCCTTTATAGTGTACATTCGCTCATTATAAATCATGTAATTGAAATGTTTAAAGAATCTATACGCGAAATATATTTGAGGACATGACGCATGTTCATGTTTCTATATTTTACATGTTAACTATATTTCACATGTTACAGATAACTGCGGCTAATATATGTAATTATTAATAAGCTTGTCCAATTTATGTACTACTCGTAATGTCTTTGCTGAATAAAAATGTTAAATACAAAATACAAATACAACTGTTCATTATATTGGGCTAGCATTGACACCCCTGGTAATGCGCCTTTATTACGAGACCCCCACACTGACCCTGAACACACAGGATTGAGAGTAGGTATGGGAAATTGATTTTTTTATTGTTCAATCAAATTCAATCAGGTTATTATGAATAGAGTAGATTACATAATTGGTGTACGGTAATTACTTATATATAATATTGATAATGGTTAATTAATTGGTGATTACTTAATTCAGAGTGATATAATAAATGGCCCCTTGGACATGAGAGAGTATGAGTGGATGGGAGGGAAGGGTCACTACATTACTAGTAGCGATGACTACATTATTACGAGACACCCACACTGACCCTGAACACACAAGGTTGAGAGTAGGTATGGGAAATTGAATTTTTTATTTTTCAATAAAATTCAATCAGGTTATTGTGAATAGAGTAGATTACATAATTGGTGTAATTACTTATATAATAGTGATGATAATGGTTAATTATGCCATGATAGGTGTGCGTATCCACAAAAACTTGGCCAGATTAGCCAATGGCATATATGCATGCATGGATTTCACTAGCGCGGGCTGCTTTTCAAATGCAACCAATTTACAACGCTATTTAGATTGGTTGCGTGAATTTAGTTGCACCAGCCAATGACGCTCATTTCATGACACTCGGCTGTAGGTGCTTGCTTTTGCCGAGTCGGAGGGTTGCGAGTCATTAACTAAAAGTAAATAATGGTCAAATAACGCATAAATATATATCATGGTATAAGAATAGAACTAAACTTGAGCTGCATATGCAACAACACTTTCACAAAACGCTCGTGGTTTTTGGTGACTCTCTTTCACAGGTGCCAAAGGCACACGTGAAAGACAGTCACCAAAAGCCACTTGCGTTTTGTGAATACGTTGACCCATATGCAGCTCGTGTTAAGTTCTATCTTATATCAACAACATTCTTAAACCCCAAAGGTGATAGGAATGGGGACTGGTACAACACTTTCCTGTTAAAAGGTATTTCGAATATTTAGATCAACATGTGGTACTGTGTACCCTTTCACTGCACGAGAAATGTAAGACTACAGGCCTTTCAATCCGGTGTCATAAACAAGCTGGTTGTATGCAACATGCATCTGTCTAATATGAATATCAAAACTTCAAACCTATGTAACTATTGCGATGCAGTCAACGATCTATTTAATTTTTTCATTGATTGCGAGATGTCATGTAACTTCTGGCACAGTATAACAAATTGGGCTATAAGGAATGAATGCCTAGATAGCGAGATTTCTGAAAACATGAACACGATTTTCATGATGCTAGGTGTTCCGAACTTAGAAGAAAAATATTATACATGGAATTATATTCTGATGTATGTGAGGTTTTATATTTACAAATGTAGGCTTTTCAAGAAGAACAATATTTGCTTCTACGAATTTCTAAGAGAACTCAAGTTTAAGTTGAAAACTATGTATGACTGTTCTTTTGTTAATGTGTCGCATAAAAAAGATTGGGCGAAGTGGAAACCCTTTTATGAAACATTATGACCCCTTGTAGTAATTATGTGCATGTCCTTCGTTGTGGCGGTCTAGTGGATCAAAGTGTACACCCCAGCTTTGGGGAACTGTAATTGCCACGTTAGATGTATTGTAGATCTATGTTAATTGTGCAGGTAGAAAATGTCATATCGCTCTAAAAGTTGATCGTATCCTGAAGGTATGATAATACTTTGCAGCTGCGAAACATAGGCTTATGGTGAGCCAGGGCACAAATGGAGGGACACTTTACATGCCTGAAATGGCATCATGGCATTCTTCCTCTATATATTGCCTCACATGCTTCATGTGTTGCTTAGCTGATGGGTGGTTTGTGATGTCTTGTGTGTGGTATTTGCCTCCCCCCCCCTGTATATTGCATTGCATGAAAAGCCATATGTGATATTCCTTGAATGATGATTTCCTCACCCTTGTGGCCAGTAGTTAGTTGTTGCCAATTCACTGGCGGGAGCTGGTCAAGAAGGAGATCCAGGCAATGCTGGAGAAAAGGGTAGCCAGGCCTTCAACAAGCTCGTGGGCATTGCCAGTCTAAGTTCTCTACTGTGGACCTGGCCAGTCAGTGGCTACTGGCAAGTGGAGGTGGAGAGTGATAGCAAAGAGAAAATGGCCTTCGGCATGCCGCACAGGCTCTAGCAGTTCAATGGGATGCCTTTTGGCCTGGCAAACAGGCCATTCACTTTTGAAAGACTGATGGACACGATGTTGGCCAGACTGGTTGGGATGGCATGCCTATTATACTGGGACGGTGTCATCATCTTCAGTGGAGATGTACCAGAGTGTGTGGATCAATTGGAGCTGGTCCTCAAATGGTTGGAGGAAGCAGGACTCTTTATAAAACCTTCAAAATTCCAGCTGTTCCAGTGGTGCGTCAAATCCCTGGGGCATGTAGTGGTGGCAGAGTTAGTGGCCTCAGACTCCAACAAAGTCTGGGTGGTAGCTGAATGGCCTACTCCAACCAACAAGTGGGCGATAAGGAAAAGGAAGAGGAGGACATGGGCACCAATATCTGCTACATCAGGGAAGAGGAGAGATGCATGGATGCCGGCGGAGGAACTGGTCATTGACAAGCCGTGGGACTATCTGCCAAGATGCATGCATTCTCTCAGCATAATCCAGAAATTCTACCCGCTAGTACTTTTGCTTGCTCTACTTATTTTATTGTCTGTTTTTGTTCTTATAGTTGTCATTTTTCTCACCTTGAATGACACTGCATGCCCACCAACCACCCATCCTTCACTCCTCCCATGTGTTAGTGTTTGATACCTGACTGCCTACCTGCCTAGTGTGTGTGTAGCCTTGAGGCAAGGCTACACACACACTAGTGGCAGGCAGTGGTAGGCAGTGGCAGGCAGCGGGAGGGGCAGTGGCTGGTGAGTGAGTGTAGTGTGTGAGTGAAGGTGCAGTATGTATGAGAGCTCCGACAGGGGTGGGATTCTAAACCAATCTTTATATTTAAAATTGCAACTTTCCTGTACCAGATTATACATAAGTCGTCCCCTAAAAAGGCATGAAGAGGAACAAAACTTGCCATTCAGATGATGTAATGGTACCCATTTAGATGGGAAAACATAAAAAACAGGTCGATGGGTGTGAGTTCTGTCTAACTGAGAATACCAGGGGTAATGGAGCAACGAAAGGAGGTTTAAAGGTGGTCTAAATCCGCCCTATAGGGGGCGGGGTTGGTTGCGCTTGGTCCAGAAAGACTACCATGAGGAGTGGGGCTTCACCTATCGAGGTGGGGATGTTAGCAATCTGGGCCAGTTGCAGCTTTGTATGGCAAGCAAGACATGGTGGGCCAAATCTTTTGACAGATGCCAGGCTTAGGGCCAACCCAGCATTGCCAGAGAGAGGAAGAACCAGCTGTTGCAAGAGGGTAGAAGGAGCTAGTGGAATAATATCCTTCTTGCAGAAGTCTGAGGAGACCTTCAGTCTGGCAAGGCCACAAACCTTGCCACCCACCAAACGTAAGTGCTAGGAAAGGGTAGCAGGAGGTGGGGGGGGGAGTGGGGCAGGGGAGGGTTGTTTATGTAAAACGTATATATAAGTTTGTTTTCTGATGTGACTGTCATGTTGTTAAACTGTCAGAAAAGCAGTGACACAGACTCAGCAAGTCAGCAGTTTCAAGAGTTGTACTAGAATGAGGACATTGGCGAAGGGTGCTTACTTTGCAAGATAAAAAGACAATGTGTTGAAAGTTGTTGGAGAACTGTGTGAAACTAGAATATTGACATTTAACTTTCCATACATATAACTAGTTAATTCTAAATAGAAGTGTAGAGTTGTGTGCTTTGGCAGAAACCTGAGACAGTGCTTCAGCAGAAATCAGAGTCGATGCCTCAGCATATTTTGCAGCCTAGTGACTGAGTAAACTTTTAAAGTAACTCAAGGTAAACAAAGTTAATTTTGCTCGCATGTTAGGTTGTATGATAATTCTTAGGGTCAAAATTTCAGCGAGGAGGGAGTAATGTTGTAGTGTGCATGTTTGACTTCCATCCTTCATGTTGTGAAATTCAGCAAAACAAAAGCTATCCACACTAATTAATTGTTGTGTACGACATTGAATGCCGTACACAATTTAAACCATTGAAAAGGTTTGTACTCACTGTGTGTACAGGGCTCTAACTTTCGGGATCATGGCTTATATAGATCTTAAGTGAGGTTACCTGGGTATTGGCTTTTATTAAATATTTTTTAAAAATAAGTTGAATTAAGTATTTTGTCTTCTCCAACGAACCAATTTGCGTCAACCACAGTGCTATAGAATGGCATCCCATCCACTTGAGTCTCTGCACATAGGTGTAAAAGGATTTTCACTGTCTGCACATGTACTGATTTCAAACTTTCAACATGGCTTACTTTTTCAACCCAGGTGAGGTTACCTGGGTATTGTTTTTTCCCAAAAAATCTTTTGTCCCAAAAAATCTTTTGCTCCAACTCCTAAAGTAGATTTGCGTCAGGCAGAGCTTGGGATACCCCCTCTTTCATCCCTGCAAGGAATCCCCTAATGACGTTATTGTTGCGTTGTATGTAAGGGGCCCACACATGGGGCGTTTGGAGAGAGGGACCAGAGGTGAGGGTGGGGGACAGGGAGGGGACGGGGGTAGAGGTGGAGGATTGAGGGTGCGGGGGGCAGGAGGGGTATTCCATACCGTTTTAAAGGGGGGCACCTAGTACACAGGAAGCTACAATATTGCAATCACACATTGAACATGATTAAACAGTGCAAGTAGAGGTGTCCCAGATGAGTCCCAGATACAGCGTTACCCGTGTGATGTCATGGCTTACTTAGGCAATGTTTGTACTAGAATTGAGGTCACAGTGACCTACTTATTAAAAAGTGCTTCTCACACATTAATATGTTGATCCAAATATATATAAATACTCAATAATGTTACTTTGAACGATGTTAAAGAGGAATACAACCCCCAAAATAATGTGAATTTACGATTTCATGTGTCCTACCCTTCAATATGACAAAAGGGCCTAGTCCACTAAGCTGATTCTCATGTGAATCAGCAAGAGAATCTCTGGCTAAATGAGCTTACCTTTAGGACGAAATTTAGCCATGATTATGTAGAGCATCGAAATCGTCAGTAACGGAGTACAGAGGAGAGAGCGGAACACGAACGACTGAGTGACACTTTCCAGCCACGACGAGGGAACCTAGAAGTCGTCTAGATTCCAAGTACAGTCATACTAGTCATAACAATAATAAAATAATAATAATAATAGTAATAACTCTAGGGTAAGGGTGGGTGGGTCCTCTGTACTCCCTTACTGACAACTTCGATGCTCTACATAATCATGGCTAAATTTCGCCCTAAAGGTAAGCTCATTTAGCCAGGGATTATGCTTCGCATCTCCTTCGCCAGACGGCAGTACCGAGGAGACTTTAAAGAACCCAGCAAGGTTCCCGAGTAAAGTACAACAGTAAAAGTAAATCCTAATCTTAGATTTTATTACTCACTGACGTTACAACTACGTTGATACTTATAAGTTTCGTTATACAACCCACTTCAATAGTGGTGTTTAGGTTACAACCTAACTATTTAGGAGCCTATGAGAGGTGTCCTTTTGTTTAACAATCGGTTTTTTGTAAAATTTTGTAAACGTGTTCGCTGAGGACCAGCGTCCTTTGGCCAGGATTTCTGAAACTGGGGTGTTCAGGGCCCACAGTTTTTAGGTTGAAGGGGAGCGAACACTATGAGGTTTGTACCTATTAGTGTCCACTCCGCTGAGGTGCAAGGTTTCTCTAACCCATCTAGCTAGGGTGTTAGTAGTTACCCCTTTGAAGGGAGGAACATAGCTTAGGATAAGAGGGCCTTTAGGACGTTGGTCGTCCGCAAACGGACACAACTCTTTGGTGCGTTCTAAGTACTCTCTAGCAGTTCTAACTAGGCATAGTCTAGGATCATCATCAAACGATTTTGAGGAGAAAATGGCAAGGGGTTTGCCTTGCTTTGAAGTTTTCAGAACTACATCTACCAAAAAGGACACTTTGTCTGGTTTGAGAATCGGGTTCTCAATTTTAAGTACCTTCAGATCTCTGAGAATGGACAAGAAGGAACAGCATCACAAATTTAAGTGTCAGTCTTTTCAAGTTTAGGGATTTCAAAGGAGAAAGCTCCTTTAAGTAATCTAAAACCATGCTTGTATCCCAAGTATCTGTATATCTGGCAAGAGGAGGTCTCTTGTTAAAAATACCTTTCATAATTCGACACACAAACTTATGTTCCCCAAAGTTCTTGCCTTGTTCTTGAGAACCACAGATAAGGCACTTCTAGCGATATTGATAGAACTATAAGAATAGCCTCTGTCGAAGAGGGTGGTTAGGAACTCTAAGCCCCATTTAATGTCACATTCAAAAGGGTCCAAGTTTTTAAGAAAGCAAAAGGTACGCCACTGGCGTAGAAATACATCGTATGATTTCCTAGTTTCTGGTCTCCAAGAGAGGAGAAAAAGTTCAGAAGCGGTTTTGGATAAGTTCAACTTATTGACAGTTGTGCTCAGCAAAGAGCAACTAGTAGTTCCAACCGTTGTAGGTCTTCATTTTGGGTTTGGAAGGAAGGGATCAAATTGTTTTCTCTTCCTTGAAAGAACAGATGTCGACCTCTCGACATTTTTATGAGCCTCAAGTACCACGTCTGAGAAGGCCATGCCGGTGCCACTACAATGGCCCGTGTCTGTTCTGCTCCTATTTTCTGCAGGCAGCGACCGACGAGGCTGAATGGAGGAAACAAATAGCAACAATTAAAGTCAGACCAATTCAGTGAAAAGGCGTCTATGTAAGTGGCCTCAGGGTCAGGTTTCCAACTAGCGAAAACTCTAGTTTTGTAGTTGAGGTGAGAGGCAAATAAGTCAATGTCGGGGAAACCAAACTTGTATGTGATTTGGTTCGTAAATGGAAGGATTTAATTCCCATTCAGTGTCATCAGTAAAGTGTCTACTTTCATAGTCAGCATCTACATTGTCAACCCCTGGAATATGACTTGCAATGATCCAGTTATTCCTGATCTGGGCCCAATCCCAAATGTAACGAGCTACTTTGTTGCAAGCTCTAGAACGTGTGCCACCCATCTTATTGATATGGCTTACTGTAGTGGTATTGTCCGAAAGAACCAAAATTTTCTTGTTTCTGACCGATCTGAGAAGACTATTAAGTCCTAAAAAGACAGCCCTTAGCTCCAATTCGTTAATGTGTTTGTCTCTATGATTGGGGGCCCAGGGGGCTCCCGTTCTGTCTGAAATAGTGACTGCCAAGGTTAAATCAGGACCTAAAGGTCTGATAAGCCTTTGGGTGTCATCTATGTATTTGTACCACCAATCTAATTCCAACCAAGCTGCTTCCGAAAAGAACATAGAGCCTTCAAACCCTAAGTCCTCCACTCTACGGAGGGCCAGGATTTTTTCAATTTCAAGGATTTTGTAGTGGGCTAGAGCATAGTCGAAACCTTTTGTTAGGTCTACCATAGTGCCAATGAGTCTAGCTCCTACCCTGATAGGGAAAGAGGTTTTCCCTCTGAGGTCATTGATGAGAGTTTTTAGTTTTTCTTTTTTACTGATAGTAGGGGGTCACAGTCATCTTTACTGAGTCAAGAATGTACCCTAGGAATTCCAATTGTTGGACAGGTTGTTTTTGAGATTTGTCTTGGTGATTGGTGAATCCCAAACTTACTAGTAAGGTTTCTGCTCTGTCGACTGCCAGTTTACACTCCTCTAGGGAAGCTCCTGTAAAGAAAACATCATCGATGTAGTTTAGGCAGTGATGGCCTTCCTTCCTGAGGTAGGCGAAAACAGGTTTCAAAATCTTAGTGAAGATTCTAGGGGCGGGAGAGAGGCCAAATGGAATGACATTAAACCTGTGGATAACCCCTCGCCATTGAAACGTAATGAACTCTTTGAATTGTTTGTCTAGGGGGAGCGAGTAGTAAGCATCTTTTAAATCGATAGATGCCATAAAGGCCCCCTGTTCCATAAGATGAACAGCTGACTCCAGACAGTCCATTTTGAAATGTTCTTTTGCGATGAACTTATTCAGAGTGGTGAGGTCAATAATGAGCCTCCACTTATTACCAGGCTTAGGTCTAAGAAACACGTTGGCAATGAACTTTGCTTGATTACGTGGAATGATGTTTACAATGTTACGTTCTAAAAGACTTTTCACTTCAGAATCAATAATGAGTTGTTGTTCACGATTCATTTTGTACTCTCTAGGCACTGACAATTGGAAAGGAGGGCTGACAAAATCAAGTTTTACTCCCCGCACGTGGGAAAGAACTCGTGTATCAGAGGTGATTTTACTCCATTGGTCCAAATGAAAGGCAAGGTTTCCAGGTTTAAAAGGAATGGTAATCGAAGGGGTTACATGATTCAGTTTGCGTTTTTTGCGTTTGTTCAAGGGTTCAACAGAATTATCATGAGATAGATCACTTACCTCACCTGTCACTGAGGTTTTTGTGCAGAGTCCCCCTTCCGAAAATCCTGGTTCTGGCGACCTGAGGATTGTTTGGAGTTATCTCTTATTTGAGACTTGATAACCTCCTCGACCTTGGCCTCTGGGGTACCTGCCCCCATGACCCCTTCTGTTGGCTCCTTTGCCTCTGAAGTTGCCTTGGTTTTGGTTTTGGTTGGAATAACTTTTCCTTTTCTCAGCAGTGTCTTTCTGAAGAAAGTTCATAGTCTTGGCTAGTTTAGCCGTCTGTTCATTCTCTTTCAGAGAGGATTCCAGATTATCGGACAGTAAATCTTTGGTGCCTGGGGGATTTGCGTCATTCGCAAGAGCCTTGTGTTCACTGGGGAGATATTTTCTGATCGCCTCCCTGCGATCTTTCACAAGCTTGAACCGAACAAAATAGCTAGCTAGAGCAAAACTATCAGCTAGTTTTACCATGGGGATCTTGGTCCATTTGTTGTCAGGTTCTTTATCCTTTAGTTCCTGCAAGTCTTGCGCCGCCCCTACAAAGGCGGTGAGCATTTTCATGAACAGAGCTTCTGATTTCTTCAGTTTATCATCATCTGCCCTGACACTCATGGGTAAAGCACCCTCCAGTTTAGCCTTAATATCATGAACTTGCAGATAATCCATGTTTTTTGGGCGAGGGTAGGCATCTGACAGTTTCTTAATGCCTTCAGTGGACATGGTAAGACTCGTTTTTCAAAGAACCCTTTGATGTCTTTATGAACAGGGTCGCCTACCTTGTCATCTTCCTCAATTTCGTCAGTCATTTTGGCCCAAAGGGAAGGTTCACTTTTGCTACTCCCTTCTCCGTCCTTGGACGAAGTGGCTTTAGAAGCCTGGCCTTTTATACTAGAAAAGTCACTGTAAGAACTTTTGCCATCATGGAAATCATATGGAAGTCCATATCAAAATCATCATTATCATTGTCAAAGTCGGCCCCATAAGTCCAATCGTTAAGAGCTTCATCATCGTCTTGGAAGCCCCCCTCTTCCTCTGAAGAGGTTGAAACTGGTCTAGAACGTTTCTTGTTCTGTTTGGCATTAGATTCCACAGTTTCTAGTCTTTTGTCAAACCCATCGAGTTTAGACTTAATTTTGTCCAGGGTCGACAACACAGCATCTGTATTGGAAGCGGATGAAGCCATGTGGTTGTGGCTGCGGTGGGGAGATCGGGAGCGAGTGTGATCCCTGTCATCTCTGCTCCGATGGGAATCTCTATTCCGATCTGAGCTGGATTTGGAATTATAACTGTCTCTGTGGTAATCCTCTTTGTTAGATTTAGAACGGCTCGAGCTTGAGCTTTTCCCCTTGTCATGGCTAGATCCGGAGGAGCCTCTGCTCCCTTCAGTCGCGCCGGGGCCATTGTCAAGGATGTTGACAGTGGAGCGGACCGTGGTCTTCCCTTGACCCTTGCCCTTCTCCTGGATGTTAGGTCCCGATGAGCTGCTGTCACCACTCGTGCTGGACAGCACATGCTCTCCCTTGGCACGGCTCGAGTTCTTCGTGGAACTCATGCTGTAGTGTCCTATGCCTGGCACACTGAGAGAAAACCAGTTTCTCTGGTTTTAAACGAACCTCTGTTCGAACCCACAGTCAAAAAAGGTCACAATGAAGAATCTTGAAGAATTTTCAGAAGAATTTAAGCGAAGTAGAAGAATAAACTTTGAATAGCGTCGCAGCTTCGGCAGGTCCGTGTGCTCTTGGTGCTTGTGAACCGGGAAGTGACTCAGTCGTTCGCGTTCCGCTCTCTCCTCGGTACTGCTGTCTGGTGATGGAGATGCGAAGCATAATCGGCTTAGCGGACAAAGGCCTTCAGAGTATTGGTCCTACCTCTATGAGATGTTGACAGACTTCACAGATACTCTGCTCAATCTCCCAGACTTCTACAACGGTAACAATATATATATATATATATATCTGACCCATTCTCACGAAAGTGGTGCAACCCCCCATTTTTTTCATTTATTGGTCAATAACTCGGTCGATTCTGATCTGAAACACAAATGAATTGTCCAGATGCATCCGTCTTTACATGAGCTTCAATAAGATATACATTTGTGTATCTATAATGTATATTTTATTAATTATGTACTATCAAATCAGGAGAAATACCCAAATAATCACTATCTAAATTATAGTTATTATAGAAAAAAGTCCAACTGAATTGATATACATGAATAAAATTCATGGCATAGAATAGGGGATGAAAACCAAACAAAATGATATATTAAGGTTAAATATATTGGCAGAATTCATGCTCCCAGCTCAATCTATAAGAAAATGGCTAAATTGGGGTGTCGCCAGACAAAATGGCTGTGCTTTTAAAATTATTAAATGAATTTTCTCTAAATAGTCTGATTTCATAACCATAGGTATGGAGACACACATATACCATTGGAAGATACTTATTACCTACAATCAACAGAAATCCTGATAATCAGCATTATATGATCAGTGGAAAAAACCTGGCGACGTTTTTTCACATATTTTTCCAAATATTAGCAAAATTAAATTATTTTCCACCTAGTGTTTAAATATGGCTTAGCTTCAAGAATTACTTGACAAAATAATCTCAAAATGTCTTTCCTGATTTAAATACTGGGCTGTGTTCATGGGCGACGTTTTTTCTCTTGATTAATGTGTGTGTTACAGGAAAATGAGTCACAAGTCGTGTAAAATGTATTTTGAGATATCATAATTATTGAAAAGATATGATCAAGTGGATTCCAAAGATGAAAACATTAAGGACATCTATGAAATGTTTCCACATTTTATGTTTGATGTATTCATGTATTCATGTTTGAAAAAAGTTAGCAATATTTCTGAATGGGAAATTACCAGTAAAATAGCTAAATATTCAATACACTGTCCTGAAATTTGGTACAGATATTGCTATGATCAATAGCACTAAGCACTTCAAAAATGAGAATATTCCAATAACGAAACCTGATGATTTAATCACTTTGAATAATACCACTTTTGTGATTTGTGACTCATTTTCCTGTGACACATCGTATATGACTCCATGAAAATGTCACCATCCTTGAGTGGATCTAATCATACTTGGGGTTAAAAGATAATATTTGATCATATTATAACAGAAAAAATAGAACGATTTGAGAATAATAAATAAAAACACAGTCAATGATAGGATGTTTCATCTGATTGATATGGAAATCCAGTTTCTGACTTTAGTTGTTGTCCCTGATTTGAAACATATACAGGAAAGTAAAACACTTTCTTGGCTATTACATCAAGAAAACATTTAGTTAGAGAATGGTGCTATAAATAATTGATGATATATAAATTAAATAAGGAAAATGATTTTTTACTAAGAAATATAGTGGTGTGCAACGTTTTTTCATACATGTGCATGTGGTCTATTGGCGACGTTCTTTTCTACATCAATTTTTGATAATCTCCTGTACAAAAACTAATGGTCTAATTTAATGGGCAAACTCAGACATATTACCGCCTATATATTACCATCCAACCTACTAACTCTCAGATCGATCAAACAAAATATAATTTTTACCCTTTTAGTGATTTCGTGAGAATGGGTCATCTATAAAAATATAATAATGTCTAACATTAATCTACATGTGATCATCTTTTTCTACATACTTAATACATTACATTTTCTATATAATAAATATATCAATACCTTATATACCTTATATAGGAGATATATATTATATCTGTGTATACATGACGGCCACTAAAGGAGATGTATATTATGTCTAGGTGTATATGACGACTACCATATAGCAGAGATTCGATTTCACCCCGGTGTCTTAAGTAAGATATTGATCCAAATCTTTGGGATCAATGCATAATGACACCAACATACAATAGAACGGAAGGTTTGCATACAGTGTGCTAGGTCAGGATTACAATGAGTGAGACAAGTTTGCATGAAATATTGCTATCGACACTTGTTCTTTCTACTGCATGACGTTTACTGTTAACACGTCAATAGGAGGATAAAACAAAATATTGATGTGTTTCTACAATCGATATCATAAGAAAATTATCAGATCTCTAACTTGTAAGTTAACCATTAATCGGGAATAGTGCCCGTTAGCTGCCACTCAACAATAACTGGTAGCATACCCCAGCAGAAGTTAAGGAGGAGGGGGGGGGGGTGAATCAACGCGCTGTTTACAATAAAAACCCTATCAAAACATACCCGAGGAATTATACTCATTGACGAATATTATTATGTTAATATTTTATTATGTTCAGGTAATTAAATTGATTATTCTAGTTTCCTGATGTAGTGATATGATATAATAAGATTTGTTTTCAAAACCAAAATATGGATTTATTACCATTGTCATCATTATCAATGCGTGGCTGACAAAACGTTCATCATAATATGGAACATAGGTATTTTGGACTTTTTATCCACCTCATATCATAATGAAAGTGTGAAATATATTTGAATACTTGAATTAATCGAAGAAGGAAGGTAGATGAGAAGCACGCGTGTTCAGCTATGAATCATTATGGTTATTTTAAGCCATGGGTATTATGATTCAATAATTTATCGCTCTGATTATGTCTCTTATCTTATACATATCTTATGTATAGGTCTAAATGCGAAGAGGTTCCACACAGTACGCGCAGTTCTTTTCATGCCTCTCCACTTGGTGGAGCTCATGTAACATGTCTTCACGATTTCCCCTCTAATACTTCCACAGAGAGTTTAATGCAGTCATGTACACCCTGGGACTGTTGTGCCAGTGCATAATTATAATAATGATGTTAATAATAATTATATGAAACACAGACTGAATACGGTGCTTCTGTTTCGTTCATCACTTCTTTCAAGCTATTTGATCGGGACATTTCTCTCAAATATAATACAATATCATCTAAAATGCAATCATGTGATAAATGTCATATAGTATTATTATATCGTTCATGACTCCTTTCAAGCGAATTGAACGGAACATTAATTGTCCATCAAATATAATACAATATTCTTCAATCGTATTATTAATGTTATAAAGAAATATATATACAGTATACAGGGGTATGTGTTAACGGCTAGATCATTGTTATACAATATCAGGGGAAATTCCTTAGTAATCAAAAAGCACGTGTCTTATCTATTCAGTCAATACATAACCCAGAGCATCTCTTCCAGATCAGTCGGTGCTGGATGGTTGTTGCGAATATTATACTGGGAGGAGGGCAGCTTTTATGCGTCATCTGTGCCACCGACGGAAAATAATCAGTGACACACCCCGCAACTAATAATCTATAAATAGCAGGTCATTTGTCAGAATGCACAGACAGCAGATCTGAACAAATGTATGCCAACAGTCCTAGGAATGGTGGGATATAATTATGATCGCAGGGGAGAAATGAATTAATGTCTCCTTACGTGAGAGTATACACATGTTTTAATGCAAACATTATCAAAGTCAGGAGCAGAGGGAAGGATCATTATGTATAGGGAAAAATACCCTTTTAAAAGCCAAGAATACATACAATCAGATTGCCTTCCTCCTATTGCGTGATGCGTGATTATTATTGATTTCCCCCCTATATCTGTCTTGTTCGTTACATTTTCGTTGACAGAAATGTTAATTCCAGTCATTTCCTATTACTACCCTTACATTCGTCCTCGAACAACCAACCATAGCGTGGTAAAGGACTATTACCACTTGCCCCCGCTTGTTTAAATCTGGGACATATCCAAAGTGTGTTTACCATTGATCTTTCAGTATGGGTGGCCCTTCGACACCATGACATCACGGTGGAAATCTGAAACAGGTAGATTCAGGATCCAAAAGATAAGGGGGGAATTTATATACTCAGATTTATAGTCATTGAGGTTGCATATAATGTGGAGATACGGGTAGTCTCTGGTGTTTATATTGATGGCTAGAGTGCTGCTGTTTTTAGGCCAAGCTCATTTGGATCCTGTAACATGGCTTGTTTCCTACCACCGGAATTTCCTGGGAGGTGGTTGAGGACCGGGAAATTAGGGCGCTGTCTAGTGGGTAATCCTGTTTAATCTTGATTGACCAGGTCGTGGTTTTAATCCTCGGCAAGGCTTGGTCATTTAGTTGGTAGCTAGTTAGCTAGGGCGCAGTGCAAAGTGTATTTGAAGGTGAGTGAGTTTCCAGGAGATGAGTTTGTTGTTGCGTCCCAAAGTAGACATATGTACCAATGACAAAATCGGTACAGTCTTTTCCTCTTTGGTACATGCTATTTCACATACTACAAATTCTTTTCCAACTCCTCACTTCCGTTTTCCGAGCAGATTTGACTCTTTCCCTGAGATATCCACCACACAAAAGTATATCCCCGCACCTTTTTCCTATTTCTCCTATGGTGAGTCCTATTTCACCTCTGGTACACTACTTTTATCTCTGTACCAAAGGAGACATCCTATGGTGACTCCTATTTCACCCCTTTTGTCTCTGTACCAAAGGGGACATCCCCTGTTATGTAACACATGACCACTGTGTGTGGCTCCCAGCTGCATGCATGAGTGATCACTGACCAGTGGTTACCATAGCAACTAGACTATGTTCACACACATGTCTCCTTCTCTTCCTTTCTCTTTCTCCCTCTCCCCCTCTCTCTCCCTCTTATCTCCCTCTCACCATTCTGCTCACCCTCCCTCTCCCGCTCACCCACCCTCTCCCTCTCCCGCTCTCCCTCCCTCTCCCTCTCAACCCTATATTGTTTCATTGGACATATATACATGTTGGTACCCTCATGGGTGAAAAGAATTGAGAATAGCCTAATAGAGTGGATATTCCAAAAAGGAAAAGGATATTCCAGAAAGGAAAAGTATATTCCAAAAAATGATAAGGATATTCCAAAAACGGATGAGGATATTCCAAAAACGGATAAGGATATTCCAAAAAGGAAAAGGGTATTCCAAAAAGAAAAGTCTTGGATATTTGGGATTTTTCCTATTTCACATAGATATCCTTTCCGATTGGGGACAAAACATTTGTATTAAGCACTAAAGATCTAAATTAAACGGCGTGTCCTGGAAATAGCTAGCTATAGCTCATTTAGTTCCAACCTTCTCTGTGTATCTATGATACATATACATATATACTAGCAAAGTACCCGTCCCCCGGACGGTCACCCTCTCTCCCCACACTTCCCCCTCTCTCTCGTTTCCCTCCCCCTCTTCTCTGTCTCTCATACCTGTTTTTCTCTCCCAACCCCATCTCTGATCCCCCCCCCTCTCCCTCCCCTCTTCCTCATGCTCCCCCTCTCCTCTCTCCCTTCCCCTACATCCTCTCCCTCGCCTCTTTCCCCCTCTTCTTGGATGGTCACCCTCTCTCCCCACACTTCCCCCTCTCCCTCTTTTCCCTCCCCCTCTTCTCTATCATTCATACCTGTTTTTAAACGCAGGTTCGCAACCTGCGTTTAAGGGAATGGGTTCGCCCGTGACCGTTTCAGTGACCGTGTGCTCTGGTCAGCATTGCCACAAGTTCCTAAGGGAAATCCGACTGCTGCGCAATTGCGGCTGACGGGACGAGTCAATATACAGGTCCGCCGGGAGCCGTCACTTTACGCTGCAATCCTAAAATGACATATACTACTCACAGATCCCCCATGTTACAATCCCTATGTAAGCTTATTGTAGGCTTAGTTCTGGATTTGGTAGGCATAGGTAGGGTTTGGTGCTGCGTTTTGCAGCTGAATTGGTATTTTTGCGTACGATTGCGTGATAGGACCCCTACTTCGTCGTCAAACACTCTCTTTCTCCTCCTCCTATAATCCTTCTATAGGCCTTCTATAGTCCTTCTATAGACTATGTACTAAAAGGTCTAGGGGTTGACAAGTGGTGTCCTCCTCTCTCCTCCTCCTCTCTCTCTATCTCTTGCTCCTCTTTGCGTAATTGCGTGATTGGACCCCTACTGCGTTCCTATGGGCAAATTGCCTTGGATTTTTTTTTTTTTAAAATGGTTTCTCAGCCCTGGAAACTAAATATTTTTCCCGCTCTCTTTCTCTCTCTCTCTCTCTCTCTCTCTCTCTCTCTCTCTCCTCCCGTTCCCCGCTCCCCGCTCCCAATGATAGGACGCCTACTGCGCTCGTCCCCTCTCCCTCTCATGTTATGAGGTTTGCCTAAAGAAATTGTCTCTGTCCTCGACCGTGGTTCGAACTCGGGACCCCTCGCTCTCCAGTCCAGCGCTGTAGACCGCTCGGCCATGAAATACAGTTGAGGGTGGCCTACACAAACCTATCCAATATGCTTGTACGCACCATATGTGACGTCACATATACCGATCAGGTCTAGTGAAAATAAACTTCTCCAAATTCACAGAAATGTTCATTTATAAACAGAATCGTTCATTTGGGATCTTTAATAAGAGTCATATTAAGCTTCCTATCTCTTTAGTTACTTTAAATAATTCATTAAATAACTTTTAAAGGTGTTTTCGTTGGCCCAGCTGAGTGGGCGATAATGGGGGTTTCAGCCCACTCAGCTGTCTGCGGAGCGAGGCAGGGAGCACTGAAGGATGCATACGTATGTATGCGTATACATGTAGTGTACTTGAAGACATGTGAAAATAAACTTCTCCAAATTCGCAGAAATGTTCATTTATAAACAAAAAAAAAATTAAAAAAATTAAAAAAGAAAAATTTTTTAAAAAAATCAATTCGGTCAATCAGTCCATCCTTCAGTCCATCCTTCAGTCCATCCTTCGATCCATCCTTCAATCCATCCTTCAATCCATCCATCACTCCATCCATCCATCACTCCATCCATCCTTCACTCCATCCTTCCCTCCCCCCCCCCCCCTTCTCTCCCTCCTTCTCTCTCCCCTTCTCTCTCTCTCCCCCCCCCCCTCTCCTCTCTCTCCCCTTCTGTCTATACTGTACTTGTGTCTATACTGTACTTGTATGTGCACACTGTACTTGTGTGTGCATACAGTGTGCACACTGTACTTGTCAGTGTAGAGTGTACTAGGAGTGTACCGTACTTGGAGTGTACCGTACTTGGAGTGTACCGTACTTGGAGTGTACCGTACTTGGAGTGTACGCTACCGTACTTGGAGGTACTTGAAGGGTACTTGAAGGGTACTTGGTGGGCACTTGAAGGGTACTTGGTGGGTACTTGAATGGTACTTGAATGGTACTTGAAGGGCACTTAAAGGGTACTTGGTGGGTACTTGAATGGTACTTGAATGGTACTTGAATGGTACTTGGTGGGCACTTGAAGGGTACTTGAAGGGCACTTAAGGGTACTTGAATGGTACTTGAATGGTACTTGGTGGGTACTTGAATGGTACTTGAAGGGTACTTGGTGGGTACTTGAAGGGTACTTGAAGGGTACTTGAAGGGTACTTGAATGGGTACTTGAAGGGTACACGGTGGGTACTTGAAGTACACACACTGTACTTGTGTGCACACAATGTACTTGTGTGCACACAATGTCCATCCTTCAATCCACCCTTCACTCCATCCTTCATTCCACCCTTGGTCTGATATATTCATATTTTTAATTATAATTATACTTATAATTATTATTATGTAATCGACCTATATTTATACTTATAATAAAAAATATACTTAATTTTTACTTATAATTACAATTCTATATAATTCGAATAATTAAAAACCTGCGTTTACACAAGCTTATGCTTGTAATTCTTGTTCTCTCCCCACCCCATCTACAATAATCTCCCCACCCCATCTCCCTCCCCTCTTCCTCATGCCCTCCTCCCCTTCCCCTACATCCTCTCCCTCGCCTCTTTCCTCCGGCTCTTTTCCCCTGTTCTTTCCCTCCCCCTCGATCCCCCTCTTCTATTCCCCACCCTCCCTTTTCTTAACTCTCCCCCTCCTACACCCTCTCCATCCCCTCCCTCTCTCCAATACCCCCACCCTCTCCCTCTCCTCTTCTTCACTCTCCCACTCCTCTGCATGAAGGTCCCCCTGAAAGGTCTGGGAAATGATGTAGTGTCTCACAGGGGCTTTCCCAGGCTATAAATAGAGTGTAGATTTCCCAAATTAAAATAGGCTTCAAAATCACATTTTCACCCCAGATACCTTCACAAACCACATATATAATGTCCTCCAGACAGGGTCGACAGACCTGTACACTGTCCTGAAAAAGCGTAAAACTATGGCGGAACACCTTCAAAATAAGCGTAATTGGCCTTTGTTTTGCGCTACCCTCACGTTGGGTAGATATACAGTGCAGCGCTGTAGTTTAGCGCTCATGTGGGAAAGCTTGGCTATATATATCACTAGCTATAACAAAGCTTGAAGGTGTGGAAATGAATACACATTGACTTATGGAGAATGCACTGTAAGATATAAACCTTCTGAATTAAAACTCTATATAGCTGAGTCTACAGCTCATTGTGAAAACCTTCCCATTTCTTCCCATCCTTAGTATGAGAAATAATGAATGACATGCACAATATTATTTTAAAAGTGCACTCTAAGCTATACATGCACAGATGTGCGCAATTTTTCCTTTTGCCACATATATACACCAAGTATAATTATGATAAACCCAAACATGTCCCTAAATATCTAAGAATTCCGAAACCATTAAAAGCATGTAAATAACAAAAGAACTGGTGCATTATTCAATCGGTGCGCATATATTGGAAATGAGGGCGCAGTACAGGGAAGGATATTGCCATAAGAATATGGCTCTCCTTAGCCTATTAGCTATTAGCTATTCAACAGGCACCTAGTGTTTAGTTCAGTATTGGACATATTGGAATTTTAAGTGCCAATCGTCAGACCAGAGTCATTTATACATGTCTATAATTATGTCCCTACTGGTTATTCATTGCTCAATCAAGCATAAACCCAACTGTTGGGTATAATACTAAATCCGCATTCAGACACATAAGTTGCACAGCTAACTCCAACAGTTTCAGTGGTGAAGTGGTTATGATGCTCGCATGAGAACCCCAAGGTTTTTTTTTTTGGTTTTTTTGGACGAGTTTATTTCAGGTTAATGAGTCGGCAACGGCCGAGCTTAATTACATTCGGATCGGATCCGATCTTCCTATGTACCCTGAGTTATTGAGTATTTCTTTTGAATACAGTAGTGTGTGTGACTAACTATTTCATATTACAGAATTCATTTGAGAAAAAACAAATAATGAGAGTAATGATAATGAGATGGTAGGTGAATGATAGTCGGGGGTGGACATTTGTATCTTGGAATATCTATGATAACAAGTCGATGCGAATAAATTCAATATTTGTTACATTTAGGTACAGGTAATAGTGTTAATATAGGACAGGAGTAGTACAGTGTACAAAATGATTATGGGTTGGTTTGTTATAGGACAGAGGTGACGTACCAATTTCGTGGATTTATGATCACATTCACGACTATAAATATTTTATAGTATCAGACAGTGTTTAAGATATCCGGTAATCTCAGGGTATTCCTCAACAGGTCGGTTTTCATTTTCTGCTTAAAAGATAGTGTAGATGGTACGCTTTTGTAATTAGGGTGTAGGTTATTCCACCATAAAATACCTGAGTAACAGAATGATTTTTGGTATAAGGAAGACACTGGTCTTGGTATTTCAAAGTTTAGATGTCGTTGTTCTCTGAATCCATAATTCTCATTGACTTTTCTCTTTTCAATCCATGGAACTCTACAGTAGTGCAACTGCTTGTGATAGAACTTCAAGGTATTAAAATAAATTCTCATTCCTACGGGCATGGTATTGGATTCTTGATGCAAGATAGCTACATTAGTACGTTTTGGTTTTTTCATGGCAAATCGCAGGGTTTTGTTTTGGAGGACTTGTAATTTTCCTAGAAATTGTTGACTCGTATTTAAGTAGCACATATTCCCATAATCTAAGTAACTCAGGACCATCGATTTTACTAACATTAATCTTGTTTTCACATCCAGTGCATGTCTGTTGGCGTATATATTATATAACCTTACATTGGCCTTGTTTATTATGGCAGAGGCCATGTTCTGAAATTTTAGACTTGAGTCTATCTGTACCCCTAAATAAGTAAAGGTGTCGACCCATTCTAGCGGCGTGCCAGATATATTGATCTGTATGAGTGGTTGTTGTAATCTATTTCTAATACTTGGGTTAATAAACATGGCTTTGGTTTTTGGTAAACTTAGGGACAATCTATTCTGGACGCTCCATGTAGCAATAGAATTGGTATCATGTTGGCATTCAGTAAGAAGTAGTCCATTGATGTGGGCGCTGTTGACCAAAACAATGTCGTCCGCGAATAATAAGATATCACCTCGTAGTTGTAGGTCTGCTATATCATTAACGAAAATATTAAACATGATTGGACCTAATATAGACCCTTGTGGGACGCCATGCTTTATCGGCAGATAATTGGAGTGTATGTTGTTAACCTTCACCTTCTGCTCGCGTCCTAGGAGATAATTTTTTGCCCAATTTTGGAACCAATTTGGAAAAGAATAGGCCTTCAGTTTAGATAATAAAAGACAATGGTCTATCGAATCAAAGGCTTTCTGGTAGTCGAAAAATACCATGCTACTATATTTACCTTGATTTAAGTTGTTAAGTAATTTATACATTAAGAGGTTTATTGTTTCTATGGTTGAAGAATTTTTTCGGAACCCCCCTGTACAGGATGAATAATACTATTATTTCCTATGAAGTCTTGGATCTGTGTATTGATGTGCTTCTCCAATAGTTTAATTGCCACATGGGTTAATGAAATGGGTCTAAGATTGCTGACTAGCGTTGAATTCCCCTTTTTAGGGATCGGCACCACAGTAGCTTTCTTCCATCTGTCTGGGAGAGACCCTTGTAGTACAGAAAGATTTAAGATATGTACCATTTGTGTTTTCAATGATTTCAATAAATATATGTAAATTCTCATAGGTATCTCGTCGCACCCAGATGATTTAGAGGTATCCAAATCATTAATTAATTCAAGGAGAGAGTTTTCGGTCAGTAGAACATATTCAGTATTTGCGTTACCAACATTCACGGGATTTAGGACATTATTACCCACTACAGGTAGTGAGTTAGAAATTTTCGCTCCTATATTTGCAAAGTATGAATTGATGATATTTGGTATATCTTTGGCTTCGGCCAGTTGATCAGTGGATGGGTCTATTAAGTTACTTATATTAGTCTTCTGACTTTTAAAAGGTAAATAATCATTCAGAATCTGCCAGAACTTTTTGTAATCGTGTTTGTGTCTGTTGAGTTGTTGTTTGATGTAGTTACTCTTTGCGGCATTCACTTGATTATTGGTCAAGTTCCTATAGTGTATAGCTTTTATTCTGAATTCAGTTTTATGAGTACGGCGAAATTTCCTAAAGAATTTGTCTCTATTGTATGCAAGTTTAATTAAATTATCTGTATACCATGGTGGCTTAACTTTTTTCCGTTTGTACCCTTTTTTAGGACATACTGTATTTGTGATGTCTAACATGGTGTTATGAATAGTATCCCATGCCTGGTTCAAGTCTGTGGACTGTAAAAACTCGTTCCAATTAGGTATCTTACTAACTTCTGCGTCTATATTGGTTTGATTAAGACGGGTCATCTTTCGAGCCATAAAATTACATTTATCATACTTCTCCCTTGACTTCTTTTTAATATAGAAAATTAAATAATGGTCACTCAAGTTGTACTCGACCACACCACATGACATAATATGTGTTACATTAGTGAGAATATTGTCAATAGTCGTATACTTCCCGTTAAGTCCTAAACGTGTTGGTTTATTAATAAGTAATTTTAGGAATTTATCATTAACCATTGCCAATAGGTCTTTACGGTATGTAGTAATAGTTTCATTCTCTTCATTAGTGTCTATATTAATATCGCCCATAATAGTGAGTTCAGCATATGGGTACTTTTCTTTCATGTTATCGATTGAATTGGTCAATCCCTCAATGAAATCTCTGACACCAGATGACGGGGGTCTGTATACGTTTGCGATGATTAGTTTCTTTTTGTTAATATATTTAATATGTAATGTTTGAATTTCCATAATATCGGTGGAGAAGGAGAGTTGTTGATCAACTTCATAGTCAAGTGTATCGCGAATGTAAGCACACAGACCCCCCCCCATCTTGTCAGTCCTGTCTAGCCTTTCCATCTTGTAATTATCTAAGTATAAATTGTTACTCAAAATTTTTGGCTGTAGCCAGGTTTCTCCAAAGGCAATAACATCCGCTTTCAACCGAGGCAGGTCCAATTTTAGTTGGTTCCATTTAGGAAGAATCGATCTGATATTTAAGTATATGTATTTAGCACCTTTCTGAGTTGCTATATAATTAAAGTTGGTATAAGATTCACATGGGACTGCCTTAGTCATATCTAAAATGAGATAACATTACTAGGTACACTTCCACTGAACATCGTATGTATTTATTATTATTAGCCCAGGATGTTGAGTCTTTCCAAGTAAATTGAATTTTAACTCGTCTATCATAATTGCTACCTGGTGACATAGGCTGCAATCGGGCAATATAACATATCACACATATCAACACAATACAAGTGTAAACATCAACAACCCAAGTATAAACAGAAGCAGATATCTGCAGAACAAGTCCCCTTGTCCTCGTGGAAAAAATAGAAACAATAACAGTCCATGTTAACACGGTGCTTAACTCATATGCATATACGGACGTATCTCCAGCTATATATATTTGATCCTCAAACAAATTGTTGGGTTTATATATACATAGCAAAATCAAGTGCAACAACCCGTAGGTAGTCCAGTGATATACTGGACCGCACTTAGGTAGTGGCTGTGGCCACAAGGGAATAACATGTTGGTAAACAAAAACAAAATGAAACAATGTAATAGTTACACTGGTAATGTGCCTTCCATGTATGGGTGAGTGAGTGGGACTCATACATAGGGAGCTCAGGTTGGATCGAATCACAGTGTCAATCGAGCGAACAGCTGTTTGTAGGACAAGGTATATTACTTGTGTCAAGTCAAACAGGTAAATCATAACAGTTTGGTAATTGAAATGGTCTGACGTATATGGGTCAGTGTCAGGTATAAGAGTGATACCGATTGACATAAGTGGCGTTTGGTGAACGCAATGGAACAAAATAATAATTACCCTGGCAGTGTGCCCTTTATATATAGGTGAGTAAGTGGGACTCGTATGTAGAGAGCTCGTGTAACTACACTGGTTAGATCGACTTACAGGGTCAATCAATAGGACAAGGTAAATTACGTGAATCAAGTCAACAAGGTAGAACAAAACAACATAGTAATTAGAGTGATCTGACATATATGGAGCAATGCCAGACATGGGGGCGCTACCAATTAACGCAATAGTGGCTGCACAAACAATAGGGTAACAGGGAAGCACAATGGAATGGGTCGTTACTGCGATATGCATGGCAGTATATGCTATAGATGGGGCACAATATTGGCACAAATAATAAATCATACAATTAGCTGGGGACATTGGAAAATATTGGGTCTCCAGGTGAATTGGAATATTATATATATCAAATAGCACATGACTGTCTGGCAAATGGCCATTCATGTAATCTACAGATTGTTCACATTGTGACATCGGAGGAGTTGCCTTCCCCAGTCTTCAAGAATGAACGATTTAGGGTGCAGACCATCGTATAGATATCTATAGTTATGCTGTGTAACACCATCAAGTCGTCTGTGTATTCTGCTCAATATAGTTGGCGTGTGCAGACCATTATCGGAATTACGCATACGGATATGGTAGTTGATGTCCTGTATCACGTTGTTTAACGTCGCTTGATTGGGATGAGTGCCCCACATACCATTATAGCGTGCGAGGTCCATACCGGGTATAGGGCAGAATATGGGCGTGGCATATGGGTGGGCTTGGTTACACAGTTGAGCAGTTGAATCGATAACTTGCACGAGATGATTTTCAACCAGATACCTGTCATTATAGCGGAGGTCACAGACAACGTTCTTGTATGTGACATCGCATATACCACCCAATAGCATTATATACTTGGGTCGATAATAATTGATGACTTGTTGACTCTGGGATAGCATAGCTAATAGGCCACGGCCTCTATGGGTCGTGATACGCATCTCGTCAGTATCTATATATGGGGCCAGGTTTCGCCCACGCGAGTCGGTAATGAGGATAGTCGATACATTAGCCGGATTGTCAATTGGGGGAGCCATTACTTGGTGATTTAGGAGCTTTAGTACGAGAAGAATGCTTACTCTTATGTTTCTTCTTCTTCTGTTTCCCTTTGGAAGGGGTGGCAATTTCGTGCTGGTGCTCCTCGAGAGGTCCGACCTGTGTGGTGGGCTGCTTGGACTGTGTGGCACGTGTAGAGCTGCGTGTGTGTGTGCTCCTATTACCCACTCTTGCGTAGGGCGGGGGAGTAGTCTCAGGGTGCGGTCTGCTGGTGCTGTTTTGGACAGAGGGGGGCATCGAGGGTTGGTGTCCCCTTTGTTCCTCACGTTCAAGAGGTGCGGTTTCAGATTCATTGGCAATTAGTCTAGTTGGTGGACATCTAGGTTGTAATTGTATTTGCTGTTGTGGCTGTGGCTCGATTGCATCATTCTGGGCCGGTCCAGTCGGAGCATTATCTTCTCTTTCTTGCGGTATGGGATCATTAATATCAATATCCTCATCGCTTTGCTGGATGACAGTTTGTTCATCCGCCTCATGAATTTGCTCGATTGCTATCTCTTCTTGATCAGCTACTACTTGTTGTATTTGCTCAATGGGTCGAGGTACTTCTCTAACTGGGGGGGCTGCAAGATTATCGTCAGGCCTAGCATTATCACCTTCATTCTCAATCCTAAATGGCAGTGGTATTGCAACTTCCGGATTGACTGCTATCGGTTCCCCAGCATCATCTTCATGATCATCCTCGTCCCCCTCAGATGACGACGAAGAATCATCAGTCCCCTCCTCCAAATCTGGCATTTGGTCATCTAGAACATCAAGGGCCTGACCCAGGTCAACAATGTCTTCATCTTCCTCCAGTGTGGGTGGTTGATGATTTCTAGGGAGTGCCTCTTCTCTTCTTATCTGTTCACGAATTTCAACGAGTATTTTGCCGTGGTTGTTGGCGCCCAGCCATTTGGTATCTTCCTTCATCAATGATTTAGCATGTATTGGGATGCCTATTCCCCACCAGCGGTCATAAGAACACTCTGCTAGTATTTTCTCGCCTGTCTTGAGTAGAGCCTTCCTCGCAGTTTTATCCTGAGTGAATTTATTGATCAGTATTTCTTTCATGTATACCCTTTTGACCTGGTCCCATTTATCATTTTGCCCACACTTTTCTCCCAACTTCTTTGCCTCTCTTGGACAAATAACTTCAGTTAGTGATTTGGCAATTACTGCATTCTTGGTGCATAAGGCGCGTGTATGTTGGTACGCTTGTTCTGACGTAAAGAACTGTGTGCCATTGTATCTGAATAGGGAGCGGCTAAAGTTTGACAGGGGGGAGTGTTCCCCCTGATATCCTATGGCCCCCACGATATCTTTGGTCTTGAACTGGCTAATTTGGAGGCCGTCAGGTAGGTCGTTCAACTGATCGTGTGCGTAAAATTGGTTGCCCACCTTGATCTTGCCCCTCGCAAGCGAGACATCTAGGCCCGGCCTTGCCTTCCTAGAGTTGGCCGTGATTTGACGCATGTCCGAATAGTTTCTTGCTAGTTTATCCGGGAGGTCTGGGTTAAAGTAGGACCTTTCCATCCCCTCAATGGTGCGAAGTCTGGCTTTATTTCTGAATATCGAGTTCCTCATTTCTTCGTCCCTAAACTTAATAATGACATTTCGGTGGTAGTCATCCCTTCTGTTGTTAATAGGGCCGATCCTCGCTGCAAATTCTAGGTCCCTTGCCTCAAAGGTCAAATTCAGTTTGGCACATATATCCCCCACACGTAGCCATGTAGCTTGAGGGTCATCGGCTTCGTCCGGATCCTCAGGGAAACTGGTCAAAATGATGTGCTTTTTTCTGGACCCTCTATCCAGTTCCAGACAATAACTCTCAAGATGTTTAGTGACAGTGGTCAGGTATAGGGATTCCATTTCCAATTGTTTCACGCGGGCATTGAGACGGATAGTATTCGCCCCAATATTATCTACTCTAGTTTTGGTGGTCTGAAATTGATTCCAATTCTCTTCGAGCCTCAGGACTCTGTCCTCAACGGGCATATTCTCGAGGGGTTCTCCATTAATATCGTCTGCCATATTGTTCAAGTAATTGGACACACACAAGGGGAAGGTATAATATAATGGGAAGTTTGTTAGTAAAGCACAAAGGTTCAATAAGGCACATATGCTTGTGGGGCCACTACTCACAGTTGTATCGGTTTTACAGTGTAGAGACAGTGGGCAGCCAGTGGTCAGTGTATGTGTAAACAAGCACTCCTGCTTACCTATATGTGTGTATAGCTGTTGTATGACTATGCACCGGTATCCTACATTGGTCCATTTGGTTGTTTGAATTCTTAGCTTAAACACGAATTCCAAGTGTATTCACAGTTCCTATGTATACTTGGGGTCCATGGCCGACTATATGGTGAAGGTGAGATGAATTGGATGGATGATAACGAGGTGAAAACGTATAATCCCAGTTTTTGGCAGAGCGCCGCTCAGGTGCGACTTTCCGCCATGACACACACACAAACATATCACACATATCAACACAATACAAGTGTAAACATTTGTTCTTAGATCGAACCCAAGGATGGTCAGCTTTTTTTTCTCTATGTTGTCATCTGCCGATCTGAGCTACGCTTCCTGAATTACACCTCTCCCTGGCTACGGGGCGCGCAGCTACAGTGCAGCCAGCTATGGTGGCATGGTTTACAGGACAAGTGTAGATTTACGGCGGGGTGAATTACGTATTTGAAACATGTGTTGCCCGATCTGCGCTGTATTTCTACTTGCACAACGAGGACAGTGTAGAGACCAACAAAGTAGATGGGGATACCCCAGATTCCAAGAACATATGACACGAAGAAACCCCTCTTTTCTACCTCTTTTTGCAGAAACGGCTCTACCCGTATATTGTATGGATACATCATATATGTAAGTGCTTGCTTCGATGATATTTATATCTTGTCTAAAGTGGTGGACACATATAGACGATTTCAGGGGCGATTTGACACCTACAATTCGTCGAAAGATCTCATTTCAGTGGTGCAACAAATCATACATATGTGCTCCTATTGGCGACGAATCGCCAATAGGTGCGCCGAATCGCATGACTAATCATGGGCCTTGATTTTGGGGCACACATGCACGATTTCAGGGACGATTTCAGTGCACGATTCCAAGTTTAAGATTGTGTGATTAGTGGTATGGTGCATGACCAAGCGCGGGTAGGTGCGGCGACTTTCCATAATGATGGAAAATCGTGGATGATTTGAACAACTGTAACTTCCCTAATTTGTGATGGATCAAAGAGATTTGTTCACAAGACGTGCCCAGACATAGTGTCTCTAGTATGTTAAAATCTTGTGATCATACACCTATTTTCTACCTTTTTTCCCAACGGCTTTACAATAAAAAACGCTATTAGATGTTGAGTCATTAAATAAATAATGTTGATTCCCTTTATTACACCTTTGAGGAGCCTTGACAACAAAAATAAAATATTTTTATAATTCTTGATGTAGTGAATATCGATAACAAATCAAACAAGATGGGAAACCATATGAAATGTTAATGCTATGAATATGGGACTTTCTGCAATGATAGCCACTACCTTTAGCTATTCAGAAATATCTTCATAATTGATATTATGTTAAGGAGAAGTTGATATAATCGACCCATCGATGGAGATATTCCCGGTGATCCTTTCCACTCCACGCCACAGTCACGCCCCCCTGTGACGTCATAAAGGTTGTGCAACAAGTTGGTTCTAATATCATTGTGATGTCGCACTCCCAACCCTTCTTATGTATACACGTATTCTCCTCCTGATACCGCACAGCGCGAAGATATTTTCCTTGTGAAAATTGTGTTTCTATTTATTCTTGTCTATTTATTGTAATTGAGTTAATCAGTGTTTAGAGTAAATGAATGTGTTTCAACGTCTTCATAACTTAGATTGAAGTGAACCCTGCCATCGTTTCCTTTGGGAAACGCAAATAACCGAAAACTGTGAAATGTACAAACTGAGCTAAACTGTAGACAGTACATAACTGAAAACTGCTAACATAAATGTTCGATTTTAACCACTAAGTGCCACAGGTACTTGTTTCCCTATTATTTCTTTTTCAAAATCAAATGAACATTCTGGGATTTCGTATTATGACTATGTGAGGTGATAGGCTTTATGTATCAAATTCAACATTATCCTGAAATTTACTTTGATATTTTCCTCCCATTTGCTACTTGCATATATATTCACTGGGAGACTAGACAGTGTCAGAAATGTCCAACCAATTGTATTCTGAACAGATTTTATACTAAAGAATTCCATAATGATAATTAATCATGTCTGACATGTATGAAATGAATCAATATATTCTTCATAGTTTTATTCTCAACTAATCCTATATCAAGATGAAACTACAGTATATTATTTACAAGACCATCGATTGTGATTGTTGCATTGATAATAGTTACTACAATTGTCCCCTCTCCCCGGAGCTGAGGTTTTTTTATCGGCAGAAACTATTTAGGAGGACATGTTCAATTCGTTCAGTCCCAAAGGCGCAATTCATCTTCATATTTATCCAAGCCATCAAAAACAAAGTCATGAATGTTGAAGGCGGACTGCAAAAACATAAATCAGTTTAATTGGCCCAGAATAAACGATGCTAGTCCGCTCTGTCCGTCACTTGAATGTTACTTATCATCCACAGCGCCAAAGAACTAAATGCTCCTTAGCTTTTTTCTATAAGAGGGGAATAAAGGGAATGGTCGGAGGGGAAACATTTTTCATTAAAACGTAGACTTAAGCATGGGAAGTAAGGACCCTGAGTCAGCTTTCACATCTCCATATTCTACTTACGGAAAAGGTTAGATTGGAAGGCAGTGGCGAGGCAAAGGGGGGTTATTTTGTGTTTTTCGCAGCAGAAATACAAGCCTCAGTTATTTCCACTTTCATAATATAAGGTCCTCGGCCAGAGCATGTTTTGATTATAAGGTAAGCCCATCCAGCTCAAAAGCACTGCTGTTTCCACACTCACATTTACCTTTGGAAAGATTGTAATTGTGTGCAATTATTTTTCAACGCCGTCGAATAAAATCAGATCGTTTATATCCCGGTCCAGGGTAGTTCCAGGGGTACCCTCCGGTCATATTGCATCACACACACTCACACACATATATAGTAGATGATATCTCTATTGATTGCTTGCTCTAGGACTTTGCTCAGGCTTTTGGCATTTTCAGTGACAGAGCTGGCAACATTGGGATTGCGCGAGGATCGATTTGTAGCCGAAGCATAAATCTGAAAGAATTATTCCAGTCTGTTGCCTTAACGGATGTCCGAGATCTCTTGAGTTGATTAAATATTAAACTTGTGCATGCTTAATGTCTTATATGTGTATATATAAAGTATGTGATAGGTATAATTGGAATAATGTATTGATAAAAAGAGAGCCGATTTTTAACTGTAAATCTAACAAGAGAATTTCCGGCAAATTAAGTCAACCACAGCGTATTTGGTGGAAGAGAGAGGGAGAACAAAAATTATTGTGTACCTAAACGTTCCAGGGGTAGTACGGGATATTATAGAACTGAGCATCACAGTTGGTTAACTTATCGATTTGAGGCAGGCTCTGCTCAAAGTTCCCAAGTTGGCACCTCTTTGGTCTGGCCTGCGCGTTGCAGTTGTAGCCAACACCTAGGAATTATTTGCATTATATTGAAGGTTAGATTGGTACGAAGTTCCTGGAAGGCTGTAGTCTTCAGTCGTTGCGGCACTTCACTGCATTGGTAGCTATTGGTCAGCTGTAGTGGTACCTACCACATTGTTGATACGTGCACTGGCTTGGACTCTTTCAGTAGCGCTTGCCGTAAAAGGTCCCTCTCAGTTGGCCCAAAGACTATCTTTGGTTGGCCTCCCCTCCGAAGCGCGTTCAATACCCGCAGACTACATGCTTTATTTATTAATGTGGGTCTGACTTCACCGGGGATCACCTGAGGATTTCGCAAGTGAGACGTGACGGAGTTATATATGTACATACATCGTGCTTCGGTATTAAGTTTGTATTGATAAAACCTACTGCCCT
Organism: Sthenelais limicola; assembly: GCA_942159475.1. Taxonomy (NCBI): domain Eukaryota; kingdom Metazoa; phylum Annelida; class Polychaeta; order Phyllodocida; family Sigalionidae; genus Sthenelais; species Sthenelais limicola. The sequence continues at coordinate 62,609,578 of OW804095.1, read as the reverse complement.
GCGAAGTGTACCTGTCTGAGGGTGTCCCCATCCAAAGGAGCGGAGTGTAGGAAACAGGGAAGGTAGGCTTTGTGAATGGATCACCTGCCTCCAGTGTTTAGAATTGTCACACGGACTTCACTCCCGGGCTGCGGCTTTTGTGTCTTCAATTGCTGTCAGAGTGGACCATTGACAACTGCTGACAGTCGTCTGCTATGTGTTTGACAGATGGGGGAGCCAATAGGTTGATGCTGGTGATTCAGAGTTGGATCTGTTCTGTAGATATCGTAATTACTGTCTAGTTTAGACAGGGATCTTCCATTCGCTCCTCTTGGACAGGGGATGGCTCTGCTGTAGTAGCCGCCGGAATGATGACAACAGTGGCTTCAGTTGGGGATGGCTCAAGGTGGAAAGCTTCGCTACCCAGATGTGTTGATTGTTAAGTCTGGTGTAATCTCAGCGGGGGGTTACCAAGAGGCCCCTCCCCTACTTCCCTCCCTCCCTCCTCGTAAGAGTCGTCCTCTCTAAAGGTGGTAGTGGTAGTAGTAGCTAGTGTCTTTCCTCTTTGCCCCTTCGATTCAGCAAACCAGCCGCCACTACTAGCGCGCCACCAGCAAACACACATCTCCATGCACTAGCTCCCCCAAACTGCTGCAGCAGGCGCCAGCTTTGCGTGTGTGTGTGAGTGAAGACTACTGCCACTCGTACTACAACAACAACAGTGAGATTTGGAGCTTCGTCAGAAGTTAAGGCAAGGGATGCGACAGAGCGATCTGGCGCGCTCTCCCTCCCTCTCTTCTCTGTCTCTTCACTCTCCCTCTCTCTTGAGTGATTAGAATTGCCGCCCAAGCAGTGCTAACGCTACAGTCACCGACGGCGAAAAACCCCCGCAGCCGGATGTAAAATTTGGTTCAAGTGCAAGTTTTTGTTCTCTCTCTTAGGAATGACTCCTCTAATAACCACTTGTCAGTGATGGTGTTGACAAGCCATTCCAGCTCCCATATGACCTCTTCAATATTACAGCAACCGTGTCCGCGGAAAGTAGTACAATTTAGTGAAACTGGGTCAACTGTGTTATAGCCAAGACCTAGCAAGTTATACAGTACTCGGGATACCTGGGTGTCAAGATGTCCCCATCGAGGTGCTTAGGACACCTGAGTGTGATACTGGTCATGACAATCATAAAACCAGGTAAGTCTACGTTTGATTCGTCAGAACTAAATAACGAGCAGTCAGTCCGTACCCGGGTGCGCACATTGATCTGACATGCGGAGGAAATATGAATGGGATCGGGGGAGAGTTGCTTGGTATAACTATAAATGGGCGTGTGTCCCACCGCCGAGGATTGGCATCTCCGCGGTATGAATGTGGCACTGTTTTGTCATATTTTCTGTGTCATATATATACATGGACTGTTGTAATGGACCAGGACAATAGGCTTAAAGTGAATGGTGGAGCGTGCCTGGCATTTTAGCCGAGGATTTGTGATATAAATAACATGAATTGCAGGTACTGATAACAGATGTCCCATGCATTGGTATTGTCCGCGCATTACATATGCCCTGACTACAATAGTAGCTATGTCACGCCGAAAGTATGTGATCCTAAAGGGTTTCATATGGCCACATGGCATATTATCATAAAAGTTATCAATAGGCATTATGGGAGGTTGGAAATGCTCTTCAGTAGCCTATTGGTTTTGCCTGGGGACATATCAATCACACACCGAACTCCCTTAACATCAGCCACACACAGAATGTTTAGAAACTATCCCATTATTATTGACGTTTTATATCAATGGAATCCTATTGATAAGTGTATACATATGTACATATATATAATGTGTGTACATAATGTATAGGTTTATCTGTTGTTATATATTATATTACAACATAGCCTACCCTCATCTATATATTTTATTTAGGCTGGATTCAGTAACAATTGGCAATGCCAACTTATATAAATAATCCTGTCTGTAAGGTTCCCGCCTTAATCTAGGATAGTCACGTTTGAACATATTATATATATATTATATCATAATTATGCTAATTGTTATATCCGTTTACAACAGACACATGCTAATAACACCGGCATGCTTTTTGGAATGAGTCGGATCTGGTCAACTGGGACCACTATAGCAAGGACACGATTCGAGAAAAATAAGCCCACATGTATGTAGACATACACGCCCACGATCAAGTTGTGTAGCATTCAAAGGCTAAGTAGGTCTTGAACTGGTATTAGAATGATCCAGGATAGGAAATAATTAAAAGACCTGATTATTTCCAAACCAGTGACGACACTGAGCAGGCCACTTTCATGCAATCCGATGTTTGCCTGTTGGTTTGGTCGCACTACCAAGTGTTTGACATCTATCTGAAGCCAAGCACAGGTCGTGGGTATATAGAACAAACACAGATATCCTATAGGACTTATACTACGAGGGAGTGTTTAGTATTTATAGCCTCTATCTATCCTGGATTATTATGACATTATGTGGCATGATCTTCAAGCTTGAACTCTCACTCGTCTCTGTGCTAGATCTGCCTAGTATCACATTAAATGACACGTTCATACGCCCGCTTTATTTATAAATCGACCTTAATCACATTTTGTTTGGTCGAAGGGATAACCGGAATATTACTTTGACGGGTATGGTTGTTTGTCCACAGACTTATTATTGATTGTCGATAAGGGGATTGGCCCATTAAACAAACGACCTTGTAGAACATTTTTCTCCTAGGAATTCAACCCACTTTGTTCTCGTATCAGAGCATCTAAAATCACTATATTGGTTCAGGACTATTACCAGATCGAGAAACGTAATGTAGTGTGGGTTCGAACTATAATTATTGTCCGTCGCCGCCTCTAGGTGGCGGCAGGACACAGGAGACGCGGAGCGCAGTAGCCAGTCAACCGGATTGCGCTCATGCGTTCGGTCCTTTACAGTGTGAACTCCTCACCTTTTTCGCTTTTTTAGCGTTTTCAAGTCAACTTTCTTCTAGAATTTCGACATTTTGTGCTAAGCCTTTTCTTAGGAGTGGAAATTTATCCTCCTAATTCTTGGTGGAGTAGTATTCTGTCCTTTGGAAGGAAATACTTTTCTCCTAGCCCCTGTCAACCTCAGCCTCGTGGCTTCAGACTTGACCTAGTTCTTCTTGCGAAGGCTAGTTCTCATACTGACTTTGACTTTCTTCGTTGTGCTTCATTGGATTTAACTTCTAGACATGGATGCTTCTCAGACAGTTCCGTCGACTCCTCCGCCGACTGCCATCACTTCTGGAGAGGATATTACTTGTGCTCAACCTGCGAATAGTAAGAACTCTATGGACATGTCCACTTTCTTAGAGAGCCTGAAGTCTATTCAGGTCTCTCTCGACCAGAATAACAAGTTTTCTACTGATTTGGCTGCTAGAGTTGCCGACATGGATCGTCGGATGCTCTCTCAACAGCTTGGTCGATGTGAGCCTAGCTCTCCCATGCCACCTCGTGGGTTCCCGGGGTCTCGGGATTATGATTATTTTCGCAACTGTGAGTACTCTCTTTATGATAAGGAGGACTTTGATCGTCATCGTTTCCGATCTAGGAGCCCTAGAAGATATCGTTCTAGGTCTAGGTCGAGGTCCCCCCTTTATCGCTCACGCGCACGTGGGTTTCATGATATAAGTAGGTCACCAAGTCCGCCATTAAAATCCTCGGACAAGGCGGAAGCTCCTAAGTCTTCTGGGAAGCCTTCAGCTACTGTCACTGCTTCCGCTTCCGTTCCTGATGTAAACAAGGACAAGGTGCTCGAGGACGGAGAAGTGGTAGACCCTCCGCCCAAGCCAAGCCTGTTTGGGGATCGGATTCTTCAACTTTCCCTTGATGATTCAGTGGGTGTGGCTGTCCACAATGATGAGTTTCGCACCTTTGTTTCCGGTATTCTCAACGCACCGCCTACGGGTAAAGTACTTGACGAGATGAAAGCTAAGTACAAACGTCCATCCAATGTTGAGGAGTTGCGTATCCCTTCTATTCCAACTGAGGTTTGGGGTGCTTTGAACAGAAGTGCGCAAAATGATGACAACGGTCTTCAAAAGTTGCAAGGAACTGTTCTCTCAGCCAATATCGCTTTTGTGCAGTGTGGTGACAATTTGATGACTATTCGTGATTTAGCCATGGCGCAGGCAGATCTGCTAAAGGAGCTCTCTACCCTTTTTCCGCTTCTTTGCCAGGCGGAGGAAGAAGATGCTGCCCACCTTAAGGCAATTTTGAAGAAAACTGAAGCGTTTACTGCTTCTGTTCAAGCTTCTGCTGAGGCCACTGCATTTGTAGCTGCTGATGGGGTGAGTCTGCTTGGGTTCTACTCACATCATATTCTCACCAAGTCTAGGCGCACAGCCTTGTCTCCATTCATCAAGGAGGCCTACAAGGAGATGGCGACCAATACTAAGCGTTTTCCTTCGACGCCTATTCATCTGTTTGGTCCTGATCTTGAACAGAACATTAAGTCCATGGACCAGAGTAAGAAGCTGTCTGTGGTTGTGGATACTTCTGTTACTACGTCTGCTCAGAAGGGTGCTAAGTCTGCTAATAAGGGTCAACAGAAAGGCTCTTCTAATAATAGCAACAACTCTGGACAACAGAAGGGTGGAGGAGCAAAAAACTCCAACCCTTCTCGTGGAAGGGGCCGTCAACGAGGACAGGGGTACCGTTATCAGGGCCGCAGACGCCGCGACGATTACGACCGTCGGGACAGCTACTACGATCGGAGGGACAGTCGGTACGACCGGAGGTCCGACAACCGACGATATTAGAGGTAGTTAGTCAACAGACTTCCTCTTCTGTTAGTTCTCAAGGCACCTTGACTCCCTCGGGGGTCGTTCCTCTTCGTTTTGTGCCTGGGAATATTCAACATTATATTACCAACTGGCTTACTGTTACATCTGATCCTGAAATCATTTCTTTAGTGTCTGGAGTGTCGCTAAATTTTGTAAAGCCACCTGTGCAAGTTTATCGTCAAGGTCAATATAATTTTGGCCCCATTCGCCAACAGGCAGTGGACTCTGAAGTTCAAAAGTTAATTGACAAGGGAGTGGTGGATGTGATTCAGGAGAAAGAGATTTCATTCCTTTCGAATGTGTTTGTAGTACCTAAACCCAATGATAAGTGGCGCTTGATCATTGATTTGACTGAACTGAACAAGTTTCATCAAAAGCTACACTTCAAGATGTATAGTCTTCAGACTGCCGTGGAGATGCTTCGCCCTCATTCTTTTATGTGCTCACTGGACTTGCAGGAAGCTTATTTCTCTTTGGCTCTTCGTGATGATGCTAAGAGATTCATTACCTTTCCTTGGAAGGAGAGGTTTTACAAGTTTAACTGTATGCCTTTCGGCCTTACTTCAGCTCCCTATATCTTCACAAAGATTCTTCACCCAGTGTTTTCAGAAGTTCATGCTCGAGGGGGCCATGCCTTCTCTTACATTGATGACAGTTTTATTTGGGGCCAGTCTACTGATGACTGCCTCAACTCCTTGCGGATTGTGTTAGAACTATTTCATGAACTTGGTTTCTTCGTTCATCCTTTGAAATCTTCTTTAGTTCCTCAGAAACAGATGAAGTTTCTGGGTTATATCCTGGACTCAGCTAGAATGGAAGTTTATCCTCCAGAGGATAAGAGACAATCAGCTCTTCGCAATGTTCTTTTCTTCCTGGACAATCAAGGAAAGTTGCATACTATTCAGGCGGTTGCCTCCCTAATAGGTACTCTTGTGGATTTGTGTAAGGGCATTGACTACGGCATGGCTCACTACAGGTTTTTGGAGCGTGACAAGACTTCCGCTCTTACTTGGAACTCTGGAGATTTCTCGGCAAAGATGAAATTATCCTCAAGGGCGTTTGATGATCTTCTGTGGTGGGCAGAGAATTTGCCTTGGAGAGTCAGGAGTATTCGTACCTTCTCTCCTACAATCACCTTGTTTACGGATGCTTGTGATACTGGCTGGGGAGCGGTTCTTGACACCCAAACCGCTAAAGGCCTGTGGACTGATGTAGAAGAACTCCATCATATCAATGTGAAAGAGACTCTTGCTGTGCAGTATGGTGTGTTATCTCTTTTAAGAGATGTGTCTGATACACATATCTTAATTAGGAGTGACAATGTCACTACGGTGGCCTATATCAACAAGTTTGGTGGGTCGAAGTCCAAGGAATGTGATATGGTAGCAAGAGAGATTTGGAGCTGGGCGGAGCAGCAGAATAACTGGCTGTCCGCAGCTCATATAGCTGGAGTTGAGAATGATTTAGCAGATATTGCTAGCAGACATCTTTCTGATGATACGGAATGGCAGTTGAATCCGATCATTTTTCAGCGCATTATTGAAGGTTTAGGTACTCCAGACATTGACCTGTTTGCATCCAGGCACAACTTTCAGGTGGATCAGTTCGCCAGTTGGTTCCCTGATCCATTATCTTCGTTTGTGAATGCCTTCACTTTGGATTGGAATATGTTTGATCTTCCTTATATTTTCCCACCTTTTAGGCTGGTGGGCCGCTGTCTTCAGAAGATTCAGATGGAGAAGGCAGCAGCTATTCTTGTGGTTCCGGATTGGGAGGGTCAACCATGGTACTCCCAAGTTATAGCGGAAAGCAGGGCGCTCCTGAAGTTCAGGCGTCGTCCAAGAAATCTGATCCCCCACAAGGAGAAGCTTCAAGATCCAAAGATGGAAAGAATACCACTTCTCGCTGTTCTCTTCTAGAACGCCATATTCGAAGTCTTAATGTTTCTTCCCGTGCTAGGAAGCACGTCAGAAATAGCTGGGCGTTGAATACCCGCCGTTCTTATAAGACTTATCTCCGGAAGTGGAGGATGTATTGTTACATTAATAACATCAGCGATACGACCAAGGACATAAACCATGGCATTGAGTTTCTTTGTGATTTGTTTGACGATGGTCACTCTTTTGCGGCCATTGGAAGTGCCAGGTGTGCACTCTCTATTATTTTTGGAAAGTTTGGTGACAACACTTTTGGAACTTTGGAAGTTGTCCGTCGTGTGGTGGACGGAATGTTTCGGGTCCGTCCTCCTAAGACTAGATATTCAGAGACCTGGGATCCGAATATTGTTTTGTCACACATAGAGACGCTTTTCCCTCTATCAAACTTATCTTTGGTTGAATTGACACACAGGACTGCGACTTTACTTATGTTAGTTACAAGTCAGCGAGTTCAGACCTTACAGACAATTAAGTGTGAGAACATTGTTTTCTCTAGGAATAAGGCTACAATTTTACTTTCCGAAATGATAAAGACCTCACGTGTGGGTCGTTCTCTTGGGTCGATTGCTTTGGAAGCTTATCACCAGAACAAGAAGTTGTGTATTATTTCCTGTCTTCGCTATTATCTTGAGAGAACAGCAAGATATCGTCCTAAGGATGCTCAAGGTTCAGCTTCTGGACCTTTATTTATAAGTTTTGCGGCTCCACACAAGCCTGTGGGTAATGCCACTATTGCTAAGTATATTCGTTGTACTATGAAGGCCAGTGGCCTGGACACTTCTACCTTTAAGGCTCATTCGGTTAGAAGTGCGACTACTTCAAAGCTTGCTTCTCTTCACGTGCCTATCCAGACTATCATGCAGAGAGCATTATGGCGTGACGAAAATACTTTTAGAAAGTTTTACCAAAAGCCCATTAACGTCACCCAATCTTCTACGGAGACTCTTCTCGCTGACCATACAGCGAGTACGTCCCGGAGGCATTAATAGGTGAGATGATGATATATTGCTTGAGAAATTTTAGACGTTAAAGTCTCCTGTGTCCTGCCGCCACCTAGAGGCGGCGACGGACAATAATTGAAAGATATACTAACCTTACTTTGTTCGGTGAAGTATATCTGTGATTATTGGAGGAGCAGCCGTTAGGTGGGGGGGACACAGGCCCTCCCACCCTTACCCTCTGTGTCTTTTACGGCTGCTCTGTTTGATATATGTTCTGTGTTCATATATTTTATCTATGTTTTTTCTCCTATAATCACTATTTCCAGTGTCAAAATATTTCTCAAGTCGCTCACCCGGTTTAAAGGACTGGCTACTGCGCTCCGCGTCTCCTGTGTCCCCCCCACCTAACGGCTGCTCCTCCAATAATCACAGATATACTTCACCGAACAAAGTAAGGTTAGTATATCTTTCAAATATCTGAACCCCGATGTGACGTGAATACTTAAGCCGAGCCGAAGGAAAACAAATTCTTTACATTGTATGGAGTCGGATCCTTCTGGCACTGCTCAATTCAAGTTCGACAACTCACCGCATTCACCGCTTTTAATGATTAAGTTTAGTTTTAGCAAGGCATAAAATCGAGCCCTGTGCTTTGAAATATCCCCTGCCTGTGGTGTACACACCGAATACTTTAGTGCTTTGTATCTTGTATCCTCAGGCTAATCGAACTGTAACTACATTCCCCTAGTTTCTCCTTGGCCCAGTTCAAAGGATGTAGCCTACACGCACCAACACACGAACATCGGCACACATTAACATGTACTGTGACAATTATTGCTTTGCTATATATGTATCTTTGTCTTGTAGCATACACATATATAAGGAAAGCTTATAATGATATATTCCAGGTATGCATTAAAAGAGGCCTGTCTGACTTCAGTTTAAACGTCCTGGTCCTATGCATGCTGGTCCTATTGTCAATCGCTAAACACTCGACTGTGGTTGCTTTTGGTGTGGCTTCTCCTTCTCAAAGTAATTAACATTCGCCCCATCAGAATGTCAGCTTTTTTAGGTTTTTTAAAAAAAACCCTTTGAAATCTTGTCATATCGTAGCTTCTTCCCTTTTCACGAATTGACTCATAACCTGGGGGATCAATAAGCGTTATTAAAAAGATTATATACTACTAATGTAGCCGTCCGAAGCGTTGGATCGATTCATTGATTTACCCTAACGGACCATTCAATAATGAAAATTGCCAATTGTTATTGACTGACACCTGTTAAGTTCTAGTGGTGGCAGTCACTGGTATATGAGATTATCAGATTTTATTATTATGATATATATATTTATAAAATTATATGATAATGATTTAATAATTATATTGTTCATTATCGCATATGATAGGGAGACATGGCATATCTGTATAATTTGTGTATGCTTATTCTTATGAGACAATATGTTATATATATATGCACAGATAATAAGTAATATAGAACAAGTTATAAGTTTATTAAGTTAATCAATCATTTAATGAACTATTTTTCTGTTTAACTTTATAATCAGTTTAAGTTAATGTATATATTGTGCGTTTCCAAAGGAAACAGATTCTACGGTCAACTATTTGTGCGCAATGGCTAGATTATGAATATCAGACGTACTGTAATCTGAAATGCCTCGAATGTCTGTATTAGAAGAACACAGGAGTGGAAGTAAAATTCAGTTTATTAACAACTAGGAAAGTTGCACGCTCCCTGTTTAATGTAAGAATACAAAAGCGCTAGGAGGACGAAGAAGGGTCTGTGTTGGCGAGATGATTGATATGTGGAGTGACACTGACAGTGCGTCTTAATGCCACTGTACATACTTCCGTGTGTCACTAGGCTGAGGTTTTAAACATTCTATTGTTTTCCGCTGTTTCTCCAAGTTAGTACATTATAAATGCTAATCTAAAAGTAATCTATCGGCTTACCCATTATAAGATGTCACTCTGTACCACTCGTCCACTGTGCAAGCTATTGTCCATCGCTAAGCACTCGGCTGTGGTTGCTTTGGGTGTGGCTTCTTCCCCATCTACCCCCTCCCACACCTAATGTTTGAGGCATCAGGCCAAGAGAGCGAGGAGCATTTGCCCAAGAAGTCGATGGGCTCCTAAGGGATAGGGAAGAAAGGTAGCAGTTGCTGTGGCAACGGGATAATAGGTCCTTCTTGGCCGAGGATCCATTGAGCTGGGGTGATTATTGGCAGGTGGTAGGAAAAACCAGCATCTCCCGACTCCTGCTGTACAACAATGCGAGGGAAATGCACCACACATTTTCCATATCTCCTCTGATCCATACCTCCATCCGGACCCGATGCGTCTCTTGATGTCGTCCCTCTCGCACCCCATACTCCTCTCCCACGCTGAGCCCCTCTCATGTCAATGTCTCTGGGAATGTTGTAACCTGTCCTCTCTGGATGTATCTCAGCTTTCTCAGATGTTCTTTCCTCTCCGTTCAATGCTTTAATCACTGTGTTTAGTACCATCTGTCTTTATTTCTTTCCCTATTTATTGCAACTATAGAAACAGGTTACATTCCATATTTTTGTCTGTATTTCTTCTTTGACTCATCCCAGTCCCTACCATCCTCTTCCTCATCCTCATTCTTATCCAATGCCATTTTCCCTGATGCAACTGCCATTTCCATACTGATGGTATAGATCTATTTATTCTACCCTCTTGCGATGGGAATTGCTAATTTTCCCGACAATTGCCCATGCTAATGTAATTGCTGATGACTCTGATATGTGACGAGGGAACGTTCGGCTAATGACCACACTGGATGCTTGACCATTCGCAATGGATTCTAAAAGAAACATCAAACCAACATTGAGCGCATGTGATCTGGGCCTATAAACTTTGTTTCTAGTGCCATTATAACTCCGCCCCAAATACCTCCATGCAGTATGCTAAATGTCGGTATACAGAAACTTGGCTAGTATTGTGAACCTGCTATTCGGGGCGGCGCTTCATCGATTGTGCATAAAATCTGTACCTTAATCACGAGAAGCGCTAAACATCTATTAGTTCACCAGATCGTGTAATGTATTTACTCCTCAGTTCATTTGAATTCGAGATAATACTATGACAAAGGGAGTTACAAACACTAGGTTGATTGATTTGGTCATGTAATTGTTAATTGGGTCTGAACGTTATTCTCCTGAATTTCCAAATCAAGCTGCTTCACGTTTTTTGCCATTTGGATTTAATATATGTTTAATATAGCAGATACAGATATTAACCGTCGTATGCCATTGCATTTGATGAATACTATTCTGTGTCGGTGTGCGATCTTCAATTAAGGAATATGGTTCAATATGTTTGCACCTGCTGTCAATTAAGCATTTGACAGCAGGTGATACTTACTATCATGTACCACCGACAAGGTAAATCTAGAGTTACCTTCGTTGGTACCACCTTATAGAATGAAAGGAATAAGGTAACACCGATGTAATATTTATTTAAATATTTTGGTGAAGGAGATCCACGGATCTGTTATATAAGGAACTGAATGAACATAAGGAACCTATTACATAATGGTATTTATATGACTCCAAGGCAATGACCTCCTATGTTATACCGGCGCATGCCATGTTTTCATGTAGTGTTGATGCACCTTTTATGGTTTACCTATATATATCGCTCATTTTACTTGCACCGCTCGAATATCTTCGAATATTTCATTAGTGTATTATTCAACATAGATCTATAATGTTTTACACTACTAAACCTCAAAAGATAACGAGTGGTTAACGATGGGGCATGGGTGGAAAATAATATATATTTCTTTGAGAATGGAAGATAAAACTGTTAATGATAATATAAATGTCTGTGACTGCGTGCATCAGAGGCAAAATATAAATGATGTGGAGAGCGTGTGTGAGTTAGTGTGAGTGGATGGGAAAAATTATAACCTATCCACTGATCCCCTGAGCTAGTGTCTGTTCTGTAGCTGTATGTTAACATGTGGGTCATCATTATATTATAGAGGATGCAGATGACACCACCTCCAGTACTGACCATGGCCTGGATCCTAATGTTGGCTGGGGGGGGGGGGGGGGGGGGTTATCCACCGGGTCGCCCTGACATTTCTCAACGGACAGTTTTAACTGGAAACACTGACTTCAGGCAGTATCATGGAAGGTGCCAACATTGTCATGTATGAGCATTAGTTCGTTTAAAACCGCTAAAGATTTTTTTTATTGATGTACCCACTTATGAACGCCCCTTTATCACCCGGAATGTGAGTTCTCGGCTTGGAAGGATTCGTTAGAGTTAACATTATGATAAATTATGCGAAATCATCATCCATCATTTTTGCTCGTTAGCATTTTTACTCAGCATATATACGGCTCCTGGCAGTTATGGTAAAAGTGTTTTGAGTTCCACTTGTTCTACATCCATACGTACTTCTCCAACCTAAATAGAGGAAATCTAAAGTCTGGAACAATTTTGGTTACGATTATGAGCTCTGTATATACTATGCTCATGATTGATCAACAGTTGTGATGTTCCAGAACGAGAGTAAAAGCCATTTCAATTGTAAATACTTATACCTGTTGCATTTTTTAAAGGTATAATTTGGCACGTATACAACGCGTCTGATCTGCTGAGGTTCGATCCGAGGAGGACCTTTCTTATCAAGTCTTAAAGCAACGTATCATAGTCAATCGTCACATTCCAATTGTTTCCATCTAACAATGTTTGCACTAATAATGATTGATTTTCCTCTGTCGCTTTTCGGGTAATCGCCTTGAATCACCTGTCTTTGTCGGGATAATTTTTTTTTTCAAGCCTCTCCTAATTTAGTGACCTGCTAAAGGTCTGGCCTCGGGGTATTAAAAGAAATCCAATGGAGATCGGCTTTAGTTCCCGACCTGAACTCACAACGAATCCACTTAGAGTGGACTGAATCCCTACCCTCATTAATCTTTTATAGCTTTGGCAATTTGGATAGAACGGCTTGGGGGAGCCATCTTCGTTCCAACCAATGCCTCCCTATAAAAAGCTCTTGCTGCTTTGTCCTGGACGTCATCAATACAAACATTACTGTTAAAAAAAGTCCATTCGTAGCCAGAACAACTTCATGAGTACACATAGCCGACATAAATCATAATTCTGACTATAAAACAACGCCTACGTATGCAGATTAAAAGCATATTTGTATTTTACTTTAATTGTTACGACTCTCACAATGTCTTTCCCCAGGGAAGATGTGTATTTATCCTACTTAAAATCAGCGGATATTGCTGATTAAACTCATACACTTTTTGCTATAAACATCGAGGGCATTGTGCTTCTTAGTATCATTGAAATCGTGTAACGCAATTTTCTTTTAAAAAAGCATGCACCTGAGAATTTTTTCCATCGCAGTATTTCTGTAATAAATCAGATAAGTACATTGACCATCTTTGATGCCCATGTTTCTGAGAGGAGTGCTACTTAAAAAAAGGAACCTCATCTGGTTTATGAAGAAATTCATTGTTTTTGCCTGAAATCAGTACAATCGCCGGAGACTCATTTAAACCCCACTAAAGAAATACTAATAGTTTTATTTGCGTTGGCTGTTACATCACCTTCTGCACACCTAAGATATTTTTCCCTTGGATAGTTGCCGTCTATAGTTGATGTACAAAGCTGCATTCTTAGCTAACATCATCAAAAAGATTTTATACATTTTAGAGCAGTACAGGGGGTGTAGCTGCCTACTCTATCGATCGGGTTCACTCACTTCACAACTTTGTGTCATCTTATTAACCAAACACTTGAATACGTTTTGTCAAGATTGTCAGTGTTTAGACTCCCTCCTAGCCCGTAAAAAAATCTCCAAAACACCCGCACACTTGTGGCAAGACTGGTAATGAGCTGAGGTTTGGGGGTATGTTTGCATGTTGTTACAACAACCTCGGCATCCCGCCTCGGTAAAACATGCAAACGTACCCCCAAACTTCAGTTTACTGCCAGTCAAAAAACCCTAAATCTTATCTGGGGGCAAGTAAGTACCTTGTGTTGTACTTTTTGAGGCAGTTGGCAATAAATAAAAATGCCCCTGCTACGTTTCTTGGGGGAAACGGTCATGCATAGGGGCAAAAGACTATGTAAAGTTCTGTAAACCGAATACATGTTGTTACATTATTTTCCTGACCATCTGAAATCCATTTGACAAAACAAATTAAGGATTTCACCCTGTGGTTTTTGCTGCAGGGCTTCATAAATGTCTAGATCTATATTATTACGGCGACCCACCAAAATCTGGCGCTTGTTTCCTTTGGCCCATTCAACTTCAACTCATCGTATTTACATAATATTATAACAGCAGCAAAACAGTGGTAACTTAAGTTCTATAGGTCAAACAATGATTCAATTTGGTAAATTTCTATTCGTAATAGCTGAGAATACAGCTTTAAAGGTCGAGCAATTTCCTAGTCTTGATGAATCATGCAATGTTGAATAGAATTTATTACTGACTTTTACCTTATTTATAAAATATATACATTAATTAGCGCTGTAAATGACCTATAGGTGTTTTGGATTTTAGTCAAACCAGCCACTATCCAGTGGCGTAAAAAAAATGACGCTCAATCGCTATTGACACCATCAACCACTTCAAACAATAGACTAAGGAGTATGAATCTCTGAATATTAGCACTAATCTTTGAAGGCAACATGTTAAAGTAACGCATTGCGTCATTGGAACCATCATGCATTTTGCTGAAATTCTCCTGCAATTTTAATGGCTTTACTGATAAGACCCATACTAAAACCCCTGAAATTGTCATGGATAAGCTTCTACTACATGTTTTACGGTATTTACATTATAATACTGCGTCTCTATATTAGATCATATATAGCTTCTCACTGTTATGGAGTAACGGATCGTAGAAATCCCGGATCTTCATTCCTTGCTACCGGTCTATATTCACTGAGTCAATAAGAATATATATATTATTACAAGCGTAACACAAATGTTTATGAGATTGTATTATAGTTATCGGTTACGGGCGCAGGGCTCCTCGGAAGCGTCTGGGCTTGTTATTGTAGCACATGATCCTGACTCATTCGAGGTGTCACGAAATATTTACATCGAGTTCTCACAACATTGGTCCTCAATAGTCTTGTCTCATGCTGTCAAGTTTGAATTGGCAATCATCGTTGAAATATGTTCACCTAAGAGTGAGTATGAATAGCGAAATATAATGTATGGTGGTAAGTTTTATGTCCTTTTTGTTATATTTAATTACCAGATGTTTATTTAATGGTTAAGCCTTAAATTCCTATGATGACGGCATTTGCCCCTTCCAGAGCGACATAATAGATGTGCCCATATTTACAGTATTCACTGCCATAACGCATAATATATTTGATGAACTCAGAAGAAAAACAAATTAGAGGGTGGCATGAGATATGAGATATACCTGTTATTTGAACTGTGTAGTTATAACCTTCATGGATACTATAAAACAGCCTTCATGTAAATATTAAAACATAATGTATATATTCATGTAGCAGGACCATGACCTAGTATCCAGTTAAATATCAGATGGTTAAATGTAGTTGAATTCAGACGTCTAATAAAAGGAGTCGACCCTCTAATCCCATTGTCACCAAGGCCAGGACTGATTCTATTTCTCTAAGTGTATCTGCATAAATAATATAATAAAGTCGGTGGGTTGTGGTGCATAGTTCATTTTAACCTTGCATCGAGACACATTTGCTACAGGCAGTGCGTCCTGCCTCTAGCACATGCGGCGCCTCCATATCATGAATGGCTCAGAGTCTGATACATATTTGTCAGATTAAATAGATGAAAACCCAGTGACCTGGAAGTATGAGGGTACATGGAGTGGTTCGGTGAACGCTAAATATGCTCGCACAATCAAGATACAGGCGATTGGGCCGCTGATCCGAAAAATTGCAGGCCTCCAAGATAATAGCTGTTTGGGCCATTTACTTAGATCATTGAGAGTGTTAGATTGGACCCAATATGAGTCAGTCTGTCCCCGCGGGCACCACCAAATATCAAAAGCATTATAACCGGGGCAGATTTTGATCACTTTAGTGTGCATTATAGGGACCATAGGTCAACGAAACCATCACGTGCTGACATTCTCATTTTCGTAGGCTCGATCAGCCATGCATCCCCCATCTAAGCTTTTAGGAGGAGAACCCGATCTCCTGCCAAGGGCCTGATGAAATAATGAAAAAGTCTGGCATGATGTCGACCGCCGGCCCTATTTCTCACATCGGACCTGTCAATCCAGCCTGGCGCATCTCTGTTCCCAAGTCACCAATGCATTTTAACTCCCAAAACCACCTCCCGGCGATCAAGGGGTTTGTCTTGGATGGGTGATCCTGGCGATTCCAGAATGGAGCCAGCTTTTGCTCGGATAATCCAAAGCTTTTGAAAAGTTACGTACGGAAATACTGCCCGAGGTGTTTTAAACACAGCAATCCTTGGCTTCTGACTCTGATTGGTGACTGGGGGTTTGGGGCGTCCAGGTGTAACCAGGTCTCCCAGGAAAACGATCCATTTTCTTGCCAGAAACTGTTAGGGCAAGGGGATGACTATTGACTGGGGTAAGCCTAATTTTGTCCGTTTACACTGCACACAACTCGTGGGCCATTGGTCTATATGGACTTGGTGCCAAATAGGGAGGGGGGGGGGGGGGGGGGGAAGGACCATAGCTGGAGGCATCGCATTTGAAACAGAAAATATGGTCTTGGAAAAGAGAAAATGATGGATAGGCACCTGGCAGGATACATTGATTTATTGTAATGCAAACTCCCCCAGGGAACTATTATTTAGAAAGCATGATTATCAGAACTTTAAAAGTAACTAGAGTATTTCCTGTCAAATTATCAATTATATATAGGATAATTGGAGTGCGCCAGTGTTCCGAAATGCATTAAAAGTAGATCTATTAGATTCCACTATTTGGGAGGATGCCTGTCTTTCTGTCTGATTCCATTTTGCGTTTCCTTGTAATTCCCACGACTGAAGCCCTTTTCGTGTGGTTTAAATGAGTCTTCAAACAAGTTTTATGGATTTTCCTATCCGTCTGATCTACATTTTTACCCTTTTCAGACAGAAGAAATCTTATCTAATTACAGCCGCAGGTTTAGTGGAAAAGAACTGGAACTAAAAGTGATCTTTGAAAACCAATTAAAGCTGTTGTGGCAGAATGCGTGATTTGGGCCAGGTTCATGTTGCCTGCAATTGTTGGTCTAATTCTTCAAGGTCCTTTTTAGCCTCTCCTAGGAAGTGGGCGAACAAAAGCCTATGCATGCTGCAAGTATTGGCCTTTTCCTCTCACTTCAGAATGATCATACCATATCATGCTCGCTTTCTTCGCGCCACAATTGGGGTTTCTAAGCGAGTGCTGGCCTCCTGTAGTTATGGGGAAGCGTTTTTAAATATTTTATCCGATTACGTGGAAAGCATAAGTAGTTAACGTTTAAATCATCCCATTCCCATTAGGTGTTTAACGAGCACGTGCGTGGTTTCCCCCCGTCTCATGATACAGTATAAATTGCTTGTACGTGCAAAACGGTATAATGAATCTGATGGAAATATCACACCTTGGAAATTAGGCGTGTTCCCATTGATTTCTGACGATCAATGTAACTGATGGTAGCTTTGGAACCGCCTTCTATTTGTCAAGGTAAACAGTTTTGAATTAATATGAATTATCGCCAATATCCACCACCGTCTAATAGAGATCCTCTCGGAAATCAATAAAGACAAAGGTCACATTTCGGTAATATTCATTCTGTCGACGCAAACAAAAAATATTTTAACGGTAAAGACCCTTGTTGTAGGTGGGGCGAAGCTGGAGGCATAAAAAGTAATTTTCTGGCCACTGAAGTGGTTTGGAAGGTAGGTCTCCATAACAGTAATTCATACTGTGACAAAGCTGCTGGGAAGTTCACACCTTCAACAAAGGCTTAGCAGGCAAGCGCATGTGTTTCCAATAAAGCCATACTTGTGTCACTCTTGGGACTAACTATGAACATCGATTTCTTTTTCATTTCTGCGCCGAGTAGCTATTTTAAAAAGGGTAACATCGATCGTTCATACATCCTGCACCCTAATCAGTTTGCTTGAGCAAAATATCGGCATACGCATTATTGACAATGCTTAACAATATATTCCATGAAAACCATTGATTTATCCCCATCCCTGGAGCCTTGTTCTCACTTTTCTTATAATTTCTTGCATGGATCGCATTTTACATATTTAAAGTTTACTGCATGCATTGTATTGTAACAGAAGAGGTAGAGTTCAGCCTTATCCTAGTGTGCATTTAAAGTACAAGTCTAGTAACGTTAAGGTAGGTCAGGATAGTAATAATTTCATCACGTTCTCCATAGACTTTAATGTCAAGGTAAAATGGCTTTTGTCATCCTGGAGACTGCTTCTGAATTCTTATGTGGTCCCTTTCAAGTGTCTCTTTATTAGTTTCTAGGATTAACCTATTTAGTTCCCTGACATTTTCCAGAAAGTTATAATTAATTTTTCTTAAGATGAGTTTCCCGTTATGCTTATGGTTTGGATGTCAATAACATCATAGGATCAATTACAAATCTGCGGTGCCTAGTTATTATCATTTTATTCATAATGATATAAAGGGACCTGAGCTCGTCCAATTTCAACAAGGTTGGGAATCGCATTACTTATGTTCCATGGCATGAGAGCCGCCATAACCGAACAAAGAAGGCCATTCTTTTTGCATGAATCATAGATTTATTTCATCTAAAAGCCATATCGAAACCACCGTGTCACATTTAGTTCATATCATGGGCATCAACTAATCAAAGCCTAAGATGAGTTAATGCAACGCCGGTTCTAATATTTTAGGATGGGGTCACCATCTCTAAGGATAACTACCGTACATGCCACTCATTTATGTATCCCGTTGAGGCCAAACGCATCGTATGAGGGCTTACTATAAAGGCCCTTAAATATTCTCCGTGGGGTTTTGGTGCCAAATTGCCACTTCACGGAACCGTACAAAATTGGGAATATGTAACTGATTCACATGTGATGTGGCCATTTGAATCGCAATCTGTGTTAGCCTCCATAATGTCCAAGCATCCTCATGGTACAGTTCACAATGGCCCGAATGATTATTCTGACCCCTTAGTGCGTTCCCTCTCCCTCTCTATATAGATACGTCCGATATGTATGGTTGTATATGGTAAAGGGGATCAATAGTTCGGACAGATGTTAAAGCGGAAAGCACCAAATGCACTCAGGACTATATTCTATACTTGTTACAATGGAATGTTGTTTATTTGGTGATTTTCTTAGAAATAATTATTCCCTGATCTGATAAGGACAATGCACTATTTGTGCTGAGGCAAATATTTGTGTCTAGATCAAGGCCATAGATCTTAAAATAGTTACTTTTTGATGACTAAGCCTTCTTATTTCAGATCACTTTTAGCAAGTGTACTGCTCCGCACTCTGGAAACTTCTCCTCATGTTAATAGAAGTTTGGGTTCGACTAATATAGTAATTCTCTCTATTATCCATGCTATACATCGTCTGATATGACTCTCAGTTGCCTTCTTATCATGCCATAGTACACCCGGAAATGAATGGGTATGATACGTGATTATCAGAGTCATATCTTGGATCTTTACATGTTGGAGCACCTGCTCTCGGCTGGCATGGACAAAGGTACCATCGCCTCATATCATATCATATAGCTCTCAATAAAAGTAGGAGGATCCCATAAGAGTCACTGTTGATCTCGAGAAACCTCGCTTTTAGCGAACATAAGTGGAGTGTTAGACCCTTTATATCTTTACTGCAGTGCTGATCCAAGATAACAAAAAGCTCGGTGCTTATGTGATAGATAACACGGTATGTTAGCTCAAGCAGGAGCTGATAATCATTGGCGAGCAATTAGCACTGATTAATATCAAGCCGGAATGAATTAATCATCCACGCTGTCCATGCAGAATCCTTCCTTAGTACGAGACACATCAAAGTGTGTCTTTAGCCCGACAAGTAATCTCCATGTCTGGGATTGGTCTCTTATCCCGTGTTTGCTTTCCAAATAGTCATGCACTTCCCTGACGTAATAAGCCCCCTAATAATCTTTACCACAATGTTAAAATAAACCCTAGCGTGCTATCCATAGTATCCATTTTTCTCGTTCACTAAATTGTTGGCATTTTCCCCCTCTCTTTGTCAGGGGAAAGCTGGCTATTCGAGCTATTCATTATTTATAGTTCTGGGCTGGCTGTCGTGCAGCTTCCATGAAACAAAAATAGGACATTCCTCTGCCCAATAGTTTATTTGCTATTTCTTCCGCTACCTCATAATCATGAACATTATTTTTATGAATGGACGTTTATTTCAAGCTCATTGTCTCGCTAATGCTCGTTCAAACACCTCTCAACCTCGGTTTTGTGCTACCCCAATTTCTCATAACAGACGGCGACATTTTCCCACCGCCATAAAAGAGGTTCTCGGTCAAGCATCTGCATTGATCACAGAGCTGATCCCATCTCATTTTTTTCAACCCTTTGCAGTATTTACCACTGGAAATATCTGCGGGCAAACCCGGGAATCTGGTGTGTTCTCTTTCTTCACAATTATGACCATTCCCATGTGGTGCCTGTGGTGACCTTCGTAGTTTCCCCTGATGAAAGCTGTGCAGTGTGGGAACCAAATTAGGCTCATTACAACAACTAGAGCTGTTGTGTTTCCCTGTCAAACGTCACACATAGTCACAAGTTACACATGTTGAAGCAAGGCTCGTCCGTCTACAGATCCAGCCAGCGATGATTTTATTGCTGCAACAAGTGTGCGGATAGTTTGCAAGCCTCACTGCCATTAACGAGAATCAAGCTCTATCCAGAACATATTATTTTCACATTATGCTATGTGAATTATGAAACTTGTATCTAATGTGTAGAGTAGATGTCTCTATTGATAGTTATTTTACAAAGTAGAGATCCATTGTTAATTATTCCCTAAATGTACTGTCTGCATGAGGGCTCGTTTGAAATCATCATGGGAAGCTTCATAATTACATGTATATTTTTGTCCACGAAATCTGCTGTCAGCTATGAACAATGGATTAAGATAGCACAATGAATGTCTGAATCAGTGAGTGTGCGGCATAACAACATTTAATGTGTTTTTCATTTCCTTTATATGCATGATTTCCTCAAATTATTTTTCCACTCTTACAACATAATCATTTCATTAATGTTAGCGTCTTATTTCGTACTATGACACGTTTCTGAAATGTTAATTATTAAAACATTCCTCAGTATGATAGCAGGTGTACCGACAAAAGTTCCAAGGTTCCAAAAGTTCCTGGCATTATGGTCGTTCCCTTCTTCGGACAGACATAATGTGTGCAACGTCATACAAAGCCCATGGATGCATTCACCCGGCTATATGATCTTGCTTATATAAATTTACATTTGCTGTACGCATTTTCTATCCAAAGCTACGGCTAATATGAATACGAGACTCACTGTCTCATATTGCTCTTCAAGACATCATTAATTCATAGCCTATTTCCACATGTTCTTCTCCGTTCCATATAAAAGCATTTCTGATTTTCTCATAATATATGATACTCCTAACACACACTGCAACTGCACTTAGTCTTTTTTCTCTTGCCAAAGTCTTACATCTGATCAGACGTTTTTATGCCCTATCTTCTGCGCTCTTCCTTTCAGGTTGCCAACCCAGACCCTCACTTCTGCTGCCTATCAGCCTTTATTTTTTACCCGATTTTTTTAGTTCGCTCGTGATTTTTTTCAACGTCTTACAACTTGTCCATTCGTAAAAAAAATCCCTCATTGTGACGCTTGCTTTCACACACCTCTTTCACAGTTTACGGGCTCCTTTTAACAACTCCTCTCACACCCTCCTGGATAATCTCCTTGTTTAATCTCTTAGAAAGAAATGGGGAAACTAGAACAACTGTTAGCGCGGGTCATGGAGTACGGATTTTACCTATTCTTCCCACCCTTCCTACGCCCTCGTCCTCTTTATATTTCCCTCCGTAACCCTCCCCTTCCTACTTAGAGGGGCCTGTGTCGATTATCTTCAAGAACAGTTAGACAGCCTCAGAGGTGCTCGCCATGAAATGAAATCCAGGGCTAGAAAGGTTGTGGTGGTGAAAGTATCGACCACTGGAGGTAATGTCGGTTGCTGGGACAGCATGCCTAACAGTGATTACCTTAGACGATTAGCTCCATGAGATTCGTCTGAGCCACTCCCGTTAACATTTAGAGGCTTAACTTCCTCATTTGCTCCCAATGGAAATGATAAGACCTGATGCACATCTGAGTGAGGGCGGTTGTCCTATTCTCGTCGCATTTGTTTTCATTCTCAAACAGTGCTTCGGCGTGAGGAATGAGAAGTTAAGTCGAATTTCCCGAGCAAGTGTACTTAATCTGATCAAAAATAAATTAATGATCATGTTAAGGGATGAGCTTATCCGAGCGACAAAAACTGCCTCAGTGGCTCGTATAACTGTTTTTGCTTCAAATCTAATGCTGTGATATCAAGATTCTTCTTTAGTTCCATTCTCTTTGTCTTGAAGCGATCTGTGTTTATACGCGAGCTGTTCTTAAATCCCTGGTAAAATATTAAACCTACGGATCAAAGTAAGAGTAGAATTCAATCGGGAATCGAGAGTATGACTCATACTCGCGAACAAAAGACTCTTCCAGCTCCAATGGGAAAATCTCGCTTTATAATTGTCTTAAAACGATTAGTTCATCAGGGTGAATTATTCAACTGTTTGAGTGGAATTAAATAGCTGCCATTAAGGAGATTTGCTCAAGTGAATCACAAATGTACTACGCTTGTTTGGAAAATATATTTTATTCAGCTTTCGAGGGACTCAACATGCGCACAAATTAGAATTTGTGTCAAAGCCTAATTGATGGGCGATGAACCTGAAGATAACCTTGTAGAATTGAACGAGGAAGACCAAGAACTTGAAGAAGTACTATTTTTTCTTGGAACACTTATATAACAGAGGATTATTTTTGTCTTTAAATTGTCTGGTGTTATATCTATTGCGAAATTGTTATTGATTCATTATGTTACGTAATCATCGGTATCACGTAAATGTAAAATTTAATGTAATTATGTGTCTAGAATTATCAATGAGTAATGTGCAGTGGAATTTTTGTAATCGAATATATAATAATGCTGGAAGTAGAGAAATAGATAATCTGTAAAAATTTCTATTTGGGAATGTAAGAGAGTATAAGGTAGCCGGCCTATGATATTGATAGAGGCAACGCGATAATAGATCCACAATGTGGACATTGATAGTAATAATACATATACGTGTGTGAATGTCATCCTCTATAAATATCTCGCTTATGTCATTTAGTTATATTACAATGACTTATCATGGGCATATAGACAAATGGGAGCAATATGATTAAACACGCCTTTCTGAATACTTGAAACAAACATCAATGCAATACAATTTACTCAGCTGGCATTTCATATGATATGATAACGAGTACAACATGGTCCTGCGGGATGACAAAGGTGTTATAGACTGTGATCCATCCTCTGGCCTTGTTAGCGTTTAAAGGTCCCCTCCTCCATGCGGAACCCATTCCGGTAAGAAAATGATGATTCAATCGCGGAGGATCGGGGCCACATCTTTCTCCGCCCACATCCTCACACACGGTCACAACTTGAGTTGCTCATTTGCCCGAGGAGGAAATGCTCGCCTCCAGTGACTCCCCCCTCCCCCCCCCCTCTCCCCCACCATCCCATTGATGACAAGTAGCGTGTGTAGCCTGTCAGCCGGAATTGGGTAACATTGTTGTTTCGAGTGAGGACAAAAATAAATGATGGAGCTGACGAAGTGGAAATGTCACAACACTTTTGAGGTTGTGTGGATGGACCTAGAGTTTGTTGAGTTTTTGTATGAGAGATCCTATAACATATCTCAACACCCACACTGTCACGGCGTTCTTAAAAATAGATAGATGACATTATAGATAAAGGATCCATCTCTGTTATTCCCCATGTATAAGGCTTATGATTTTAGTCTGGCAAATAGTGTGGGGATTGATACTAATCCCCCTGGAAATATATATTAAGGAGATCTTAAAATGCCTTTGATGTATTGAAAATGAAAGGCTATCGTTGTTGTAATCTCAGAGATTTTTCCTCTGCGTTATAACCGTCCATTAAATGAAATGGTGCATAGGGAATGAAATATTTCTAAAATGAGTTTAATGCATAGCACACATCATCAAAACCAAATTAATGGAGCATGTGTCTCTTCACAGGATCTCCTCGTCCTCCTGACCTCCATTCTTCCCAGAACTCAATTAGTGCCTATCGTGTCAGTCATCTTTTATATATACGCCCAAATGCACTGTACTAATGCATGGGTGCCCATATATGGCACACCAAATGTTGACAATGGCTTAATAACTCTTTTAAAGTGATTCTCATCGTCGTGTAGAGGAAAGGTTTACAACACCGATGCCTAAGAATCTGCCTTTGTTCTGGAAATGAGTTGATTCAGCATTGAGAGAGAGTGTGTGTGTCTGTGAGAGGGACACAGAGAGAGAGTACTCGGCGAGCAAATGTAGACTTGATGAAATCACAGCGATTGGTCACATTTTAACAGTTCTTTTCCTGCATGGTTAGAAATCAATTGGCTGAGGAAGAAGGAACGAAATGGGAATTCACAAACCGTACAATCTTCTAAATGAATGTGTAATTCAATCTCCTGTTCTGTCACTTGAAAATCTGATATCAATTTGGTCGGTCGCATTGAAATCTTAAATGATTATTGCCCTTAGAAATCTGCTTTTTCAATTACGCACTTACAGAATTCTGAAGGCATTGTCATATCTGTTATAATATATTCATCGGTGTCTAGTGCTCGAGAACTTCTTCGGCTAATGGACCACTTTAGTAGTTATAATTCTCCTCTCGTAGTAGAAAGGAAGTCCAACCAGGATGAATGGACCAAACCATAGAATATTAATTTTGATGAACTTCGTCCTTGGGTTAAACGTCTTAGCAGCTGAGTCCTTTAGGTATAGGCCCTTGACCCATTGGCATAGTTTAAGATGGAAGAGCCCATTATGAGGAAATTTTCGATACCCCTGTTGCCATTTTTAGCTTGTAATGTGATTATGCATTCCATTATTTTTTCCAAGTTAAGTCATATACAATACGTTAGTGCTTGATATTATCGCGAATCGACATATTCCTTATACTAACAGGAGATAGGAAAATACCCCTTGTTTCCCCATTAATACCACCCTGGTTTAACGTTGTGCTGCTAACATATTTTATAGGTGCAATCTGGAGTTTCTCGCTTTTCAATTTATAAAACAAATTGTGTACGCATATTATATAGGCTGATCAAAGCCATCCAATATTCGGACTCGAGTTTGGGTTGGCTGTTTTCCTATTAGGCCTAAAAATGGTTGTACAATTTCTTATTTCTGAAACTTTCCCATCTCTTAAAACAGATAAGATTAGATTAATAAAGAATGTGATTTTTCTTGCCAGATTATCGCTGATATATATAGCTCTGTGTTAACTTACGAGTCTCGTCTCGTTATAAATCTTCACATTTATCACATTAGAAATAGAATAATTGCTGACAGGTGTGGGGATTCAATTGGGTATCAATCTCCTTTATCCCAGCACACGTAGCCTAATAAAAATATTGCACCTACTAATGAGCAAGAATTATGCTCAATAAACATCACGTATCTTTTTGTTTCGGTTCCCGGGGCTCATGATTTACGTTTGCTTATTACGTGAGGTAACGTATAGAAGTCTATTATTAGGGACATTTAGCAACCACAACGCTAACGCTAACACTAACGTAAACGTATCTTTTATGAGGACTACGTCATGACTAAGTGTGCTATTCTTAGCATGCCTACCTGAGATACGGACGTCAATAATGCTAAGAGACAGGTCAATACGTTCCCAATGTATGTCTATTTCATGCTAAAATGATTGTCAATTTTGATTTCATTTTTACGTACAAATTAGCGTAGGTGTTTTTCCTTGTATTCAGGTGTAACACACTACTCACATTCATGAAATTTTGTGTTTTTTTGCCCTCTGAAAACACCTCTCCACCACTAAAACTGATAGAATTCTGCCATTACATACGGCCCACCCTATCGTGAGAAACTAGGGACATTTAGCAACCACAACGCTAACGCTAACGTAAACGCTAGTTTCTCACGATAGCGTTGTGGTTGCTAAATGTCCCTACTAGCGTTTACGTTAGCGTTAGCGTTAGCGTTAGCGTTAGCGTTAGCGTTAGCGTTAGCGTTAGCGTTAGCGTTAGCGTTAGCGTTGCTAAATGTCCCTAATTTCCATTGCCCCCAACGTTATAAATATGATTATCAATGGATTTCGGGGACGCCTTTAGCATACAGGGCGGTGTTATTACTCGCTTTAAACATAATCATGTTAAGGATGATCGCGGGTATTTCTCAGTTACCAAAAACGGCAGAGATTTTACGACATTGACCATATTCATATTTATTTATTTTTTTATCATTTCTTAGGTTAGTGATGTTCAGTTATTAAAAAGAAACACTTCTGAAGATTGAACAGATTAGTATATGTTTTTTTTCTTGTTTGTTATTCTTTTACGACACCGTAAGCCACCTTGTTTACATTGAGATTCTAAGCTATTCTACTGATATGTCAAGTTTGGGGGCCTGCAGCTCCTAAAGTAATCTGGGAACCACCAATTTTCTTGTTATTTTCAGAAAATATATTCCTTAAACTATAATATACTAAAGAATCAGCCAACTGTATTTACAATTTATGGTTTAAAATGGATGAAACGTTTCAAAAACACTCTTTTCTCCATAGACGGCCATGTTAAATTAATTAAATAACTTTTTATTTTCAAACGGAAATAGCAAAAAATCTAATTTGGGAACCCCCTTAAAAAAATTATATTTGAAATCAGCATGATTTGGAGTACAAACTGTGAAAAAATCAGGCTGATCTATTTACTTTGGGAAATACCCGCGATCATCCTTAACTGATATTACTTTTGAATAAATCATATGTATATAAGCCGGTAATGGTTAAGTTTGATTTCACATATCATATCGTTATTATGGGATCGATGTGCGATTTATAATACATAATGTTATACGATTCTGTGACATTTTGCAAATATTTGTCTGCTGTGATTATTTTGACATAGATCTGCCTATAATAAATCACTTCGGCCTCGAGCATATTGTATAATTATATGTATGCTTTACGACACTTGAAGACCTATTTTAGTTAAGTGGCTGTTTGTGGAGCTCTTGTAGTTAAATTCCTTACATAATACCTGGTACATTTAATTACCTTGCATGTATATTTGAAAACATGTATGTAAGTGTTGTTCTTGACAGGCCTTTATAGGTGATGACATGCCGGTTTTTCTCTTTTCTGTTACTAAAACATATTTTTTAGAAGTGAACATGAGATTAGGACAAGTGTTTTATGACAAGCGAGTTATGTTATTGGCGTCATTCCTTTGACAAACGCCATATTTACCTTCAATAAAATACGTTTGAAGCCAAATTTAGCCCTGAACATATGCCTCGTCGTTCGGATTGTTATAGGTCCAACCGTTCGATGTATTCAAGAATAATTGTAAAAGTCAGCGTATGGTCTGATTTGAGATAAGAGACGGTGGTCGACTTGGAAAGGTCATATGAAATAATATTGTTTAATGATAAAGGTCAGGCGTTTGTCGAACCGGGTAGTTGTACATGTATTCAAGATAGTTTATTGGAAAAGGACATATTTTTTTCTATACAAGTTATGTATATGTCATGCATGTATAGGAATAGAAAAGTCAGTCGATTCACGGTTTTCTTCATTTCGAACGTTAATGGTATGATTATCCAAATTGTGTAACATGTTACGTCTTATAGGATTTATGTCAGTTGATTACCTAGGCAAGTTTTATTCTAGTTTTTAACTTCAATACTTCAAGCATGATGTTATTTTTCCCAGCTTGAGATGTCTGGTTATAATTTGAATCTACCTGACCCAAGACTAAGTAGTATTAGGAAATTAGTTTATGCCCCAGGCACCTTCGGCCAATTACGCAGTAAAGCATCAGTCCATTTCAGATGTATACGGATATCTTGGCAAAGGGCTATTCTGATTAAAACTTATTAATCTAAATTTCAAATTTCAAATTAGTTCATACCGCGTTATGAAGTGGGTTAATTTTTCCAGATAACATTTTATTGACTCGAGCCAAGTAACATTTGTATCTTGAGCTATATTCCCGTGTTTAATGTTTATGTTTTAACTGCTGTCACATCTAATTCTCACTGGCATTTGGCTGAAGACAATGCACTTAGTATTACGTCGGGAACAATCCGGGCATATCGATCTACGCATGCTTTGGGCCCATTTAAGATGTACTTGTTCTCCATTCTTTAGGATTCTAAGAGCGTTTCGATCCATATCCATTAGTGAAGACAGTTTGGATAATAAAATGTACCTCTATCTCCTTTCAAAGACTCCTACTGATCTTATTGTATATCTGACTGTTTGTGTATTGGTATATACCGAGGTGTGAACGAGGTACTCATATACACTATACATAATATATATATGAGTATACGCCACACTGTAGATTTACACATTTACTAGAGACTTAGTGAGAACAAGCAATGTCATCTAGCCTATTTAGAATTATGCTTGGGCCGTCAAATAAATGCAAGTATTGTTGCTTTTATTTTATGGGTATTCATTTCATAAGGCACTTGAATTGGTCGTTGAAAATTCGAACTGATGGAAGTATCCACCATTTAAATCTCCTTGCTCACTCTTTGCCACATGGTGTATTACATTGATTTGCATTGATTTCAGGAGAGGAGCTCTCCTCAATAACGTTTCTGATTTGTTGTGGCTTGAATTAGCGCAAACAATATTAATATTTACTTCATACATGCATGGAACAGAAACTTTCACATTGCCATTTAGAAGTGATGCCGTTGCATTTTCATTGACAAAATTCTTAGCTTACCTGTTTCACCAAACTGGTCGCTATTGCTTCTGGACCTGCAACTATTCACAGACAGGTGGTTGATCACTAATTATTGACGACAATGACCCGTATATGACGTCCAAAAAGGTCCAAACATAGTCTAATCATAAGCAATATTCTTACAGCTAGATATTGTGTATGAATGTCAGATGTGAGAAAAGTGGGGACAGTTCTATTAATCCCTTTTGAACGTTCGTAAAGTACACTAGCATCATAATCATTAGGATTATAACAATATGGACAGACGAACACAGGAGTCAAATGGAGTCGCAACCATGAAAGTTACAACCTGTACAAATTGCACTAAGGTTCCTGGCTATTTCGATTCCTCACTCACTGACCAAGCCTTCTTAGACCTATTGCCCAGCCAAATAATGAGGAGCGGCGTCAGCAATGAAAGAGCGATAATCTGCGGAGATAGTTGTATTCTAGTCACGCCACGTTTCGCCTGTCGCGTATCTGTATCAACCAGGCCTTATAGGGTCTAGTCAAACACCTACCTTTTAGCATCAATCTTGTGGCCTCTTGTCCCTCATCACAACATATCCATCTGGTATCTGCCACTTGGTATGATATGATATATATGCCCCACAACATTTTCATATATTATAATAAATAAGATGCAACACTTGTCCTCATCGACACACTGATACATTCAAATACCTTTTAGTCTGAATGCTTGCAAATCTAAGTGCTCCTGAATGCAATATCACACGTTAGGTTAATGTAAACGTAGGTGTAATGCCATGTAGTTTAAAATTGCCATTAAGATGGGAGTCCCAAATCATCACTTTGTGCTGACAGTCGGTACACTAAAATTAGCCCTTCAAATGTTCCTTTGCGGTCTGTGTTTACCTGGCTGTTTTGTGAGGCGTTGGCCTTGTTAAAGAAACCTCAGTTATGTGATATTTATCTTTAAGTTCAATACAACATTTCTGACCTTAACATTCCTGTTTCTGTTACTACTCACTGTACTTATTTATTTTTATTTGGCGTACCAGATCTTACTTAAGTGAACCTGAGTACATCTCTCTCCGGTTCCGGAAACTGAAAATCTGAGGTTATGAAGTGTCCTGGGCTGGTATTTACGTTTTTGATGACATCGGTTTTCTAGGATGGTTTCTGGAAATAGGATATGCATATTTCAGGAGGCAAGATGTAATTGTTGCGTCTAACGAACAACTTTAACCTGTGAGGTCTGTTAGGTTATCAACATTCATATAAGAAAGGCATGCAGGTCGCAAAACATTGAACGTGTAACTAGCAAGCACCCAGTTGCTTAGCGTTTCTAACCTTTCTTAATTACTTTTATTAAACTCTACAAAGCTTTGGTCGATACTGCACTTCATCGCCTCTTTGATATAGAATCCGGTTTGCATCATAGGAAGAGAAGCTTTATTAGCTTTCCTCCTCGTCCTGCCTCACGCAATGGACCCATGGCAAATAATAATTAGTGGAACCCCTCCCTTGTACCACTTTACTGCAGACCTCCTCTGACCTGTAGCAATCGGTACATTTATACTGGGTTTACGAGCCCAGTCTCTATCTTCCTATACGTACCATCATTATAGTGTATAAGCTGTCTGACCCCTGCTTATTGTGTTATCATCATTTTTTATTATTCCCACTGTAAGGCAGGCAATCTAATGCCTTTATGTCCGACCCCGTGTTTGCGATAGCATTAATTCCACCGGAGACCCGCCAGCGAGTGCTAATTTAATGGATACTGGCGCACATATATGTTAGACAAACCTCCCAAATTAGGGAATAGTCTCTTCATATTATGGTGACGCAAAGTCACTGTTGGTTTCTATAAAGGGGCATTGTCCAAGCAATAGCTGTGGCCTTCTGGCCAATCTCTAGTATATCTCGCGTTAGTACATAAATATATATGTATGAATAGCGTTTGGCTGGGTATATTGTAGACAGGAGGTATACAACAAGAAGCTACACTTTTGCCATATGGAGACATTCTTTTCTCACCGGCACCCCCGAGGGAACCCTATCATCATGGGGAATATGCCAGAGGAAATTGCATGGGAGGCGTATAAAGAGCAGGTGTGAGACTCGTTCCTTTTTTTTAATTTTATTTCATTCCCTTGTTCTTCACACCTCACTCTTGATATACTGCTCTGGCATAATAGACAGGTTGCGAATATTTGACGATTGTCAAGCCGGGTGAAAAAGGCTCGCGGCTTAAAAGATATTTCCAACAAGGAAAATAATATTAACGTACTCGTATGTTAATCCTCAGGAGGTGCCTTTCCCACGACGGATACTTGTCCTTTTGTAGATAGAACATATCTAAGACAATGGCAATATTGTTATATATACAGACTGTTATTAGCTTGGATTAGATTTGGATTAGATTTGGTTTGAATGTGTATCGATGTGACATATAGAAACCGCCACTCAATGCAAACGCAGGTGCAGGGGACAAAATCAGCCGTTATTGCTCCATGCAATTGCTCCATGCAATTGCTCCATGCAATTGCTCCATGCAATAACCAGTGTTTGGTAACGAAGTACAGCAGATCAACATTAATTTCTTGATAATTATCGAGACCACTTTGTCAATATGTACTAGGCCACTGAGGGATAAGGCGCATATTCCACACCTTCTGTCCACACCCCTATTATTACCTAGATGGTCCTGATCTCTGCTTGTCGTTTGAGATCCGAGAAAATTGAATTTGAAATGCAATTTGGAAGGCTCGATCCGAGTGCTTGAATGTTGGCTGCTTGGAATTGTATGTTCAACGTTTGTTGGATGACCGGTTTTGTTAAGGTCGGAAAATGCCACTTTCAAGCGAGAGGGTTCTCTTGATTGATGTATACAGAATCCATCCAAAGTGTCCCAGCATATGTATTGCCAAGATCAATAAGATTAATGCTTCCATCAAATACTTCCGCTGTTGTGTGCTATGGGCCTCATACAATATAACTTGATTATGAAGAAGCTGTTCATCCGATCAAATATTATTTCTAACGTACTTTCCTCCACATCAAGTGACCTTTATGATTGGCTTTGGAAAGAATGTACCCATTTTATTCCAGCAATCCTCCTTATTCTACCGTTGCCTCTCGCTAACATTGTGTTGCCCTTTTAGGTCAGACAACCCATATTTTTGAATTCACCATATTCGTATTGCCCTTATCCTGACATAGTGATAATGCACGAGAATTGTGCACTCAGATATCGAGTGCTTTATAGAAGCAGAGTAATTGATCTTATATTGTCGATTCATCTCGAGCTTGCAAGTTAAACCAGCCCAGAAAACAACTTGGACATCGTGTTCCTAGGATATTACTAATACTATTATTCCAATGGAGATAGCCCCGTGACTTCAAGCAATGCCGATGGATGAAAGGAGAATCAGAACACCAATATGTCTAAAATACCAATTTGTTGGCTCTTTTAAAAATATAGCTCTGGTGAAAAGTGCCGTGACAATTTGCAGACGACATTTGGACCAGAGTTGGCCAGAGGCCGCGCGTCGGTCCCAGTTAGAGTATGCTCATACAAACCGTGGCCGAGGCTGCACTATGTAGATTTAATTTGTTGATTTTTTGCCGACTGAGTCGTGTCTGCAATGCATCAGATTTGTCGGCAATCATGCCCCTGTTTAGGACCCATCAGCCTTAAACATGTCGGTGCTCTCACACCCTTATCTCTGCCCCCTATAGGTAATGGCCTAGGCCGGGGACGAGACGGACGGAGGTGGTGCCACCTGGCATCCTACTGATACCTGGGTTCAAGATGCCACTGGTCCTCGGGCAGCCCATGAATTTAGATGCGAACCTTTGGATCCAGAGTCTTAGGAAGTTTTCACCCAACTACTCCGGAGCGCGACTGTACTGAGGCTTTCTTCCCAATGCACAGAGGCGGGCCACGCGTTTCATATTCAGTAGATGTGATATTTATGAGTTTCCGGTCCTAGAAGATTTGAAGAAACCGAACTGAAAGCTTTTGAGTTGGATTCGCATCAATCAGATCCTCTATGCAACACGACCCTTTGTTATAAGCGAAAATGACCCCAAAAGGCTCGGCAGTACGAAAATATAAATTCAAAATAAAGTACTATACATGCAGTATCCAGCGTTCAATCAAATCCCTTTGTTGCTTTTTTTTCCAATCATGACCCCCCTCTTATACCATCACTCACATAACTGGAGTATATCATCTCCATTTCAGCTCTGTTTAATCTCGAATCCATGTTTTTTGTACCTTTTTTCTATTTCATTGTGTAGTGCGGTCATAATATCACTCATGTCATCGCTTAAAATTGTCCGGTTAGCCCCTCTTGTGATATATTTGTGAGAATGGTCTGAAATTTCTCTCACTCTCTCATATATATTATATGTATAGGTATATAATATGATGTAATATGGATAGAAATGGGGGCTTTTTATCCCAAGATTCCAAAATGAGGTGCGTGGTAACTGTCAACATCGCCATAGAGCATCCATTCAAGGGCCCTTTTTATTACTTGCCTCTATACTTCGGGCAGTGCAAAGAAAGCCAGGATATAGAGGCTGCTCTGTCCATGATAGAGTTCAAATGAATTCCATGCCATCTTCTCCATTAGCCATTGGCTGTTCTTTCCAATGGTAGTTTTTGTAGTCATATTACCTAGGCCAACGCTATAGACTCGTTATGCGGCCTATATACCTTTGCAAGTTTTATTGTTGGGTTCTTGTAGAGATATAGATTAATACCATAGAGGTATCTGAAATGTTCGATTTCAAGTCTGGCTAGTCATGCTTTTTGAGTTATCATATGCAAAACACAATTCCCTTGTGATGTGTTCAGTATCAACTGGCTCGTCTGTGAGATCCACCAACTCTTGTGGGCGTATCCAGAATAGTGTACTACATGTTGTCCTCGTGTCTGATGAAATATAACATCCCGCGTATATATGTTGCAACTGGAACCAGCAGTATGCAAACACAATTAATCAGAAAGTCTTGTGTGGAAATTCCTAAAGCAAAAGCGAAGATTTTCTGGTGTATTGCAAGGTCCACGCCATGGCTAATTACTCTGTCAAGAATGGGCATGTACACGTCTTGGAGTGTGGTAGAGAGGGGAAGGTCACAGGCATCATTCTAGGCACATGGACTAGGGTTGCCTGACAAACGCTCCATGTCCTTCCTTCTTCTCTGATGTCCATGTCTGTCCACCCATCGTCTTGTGGTCAATACTGCCCAACGTTGATCAATACTATCAGCATCAATGGCAATCACGGCTTCCTTTAATGTCTAAACGACCGGATCACCACATAATCGTTTACAGTTCTGCAGGAATCAAGGCTATTCAACATTAAAAGATACTAACTAGATGGTCGCACGGATTGAGAACCCTTTCAACCATGCACATTTGAGGGAACTGATATTTATGGAAATGATGTACAAACTATCCATGAGGACTTCATAATTATTATTGCCTTCTTTAGGGGAATAACGATAATGCTATTTACTTAGGGGTAAAAGCTGTCTTGGTGCTTGCGTGCTTCTGCGGGCATGCGAGATAGAGGCACGAGAAGGACTTTCCTTCCTGAATATTCTCGCGGGAGTCTTAGAGCAAAAAGCACCTATAGTCGGCCTGATGAAACGCGATAACATTTTTTCCTGACAGAGCCAGCTACTTCGTTGCATTCAAAGTTAAACCAACGCTTCCACTGCTGTGCATTGAAGTTTTTCTGCATGCGAATAATGGTCACTGTTGGCTCTGGAATGTGAGTGCTTCACGCGTCCCAATGTTTTATTTCCGTGTTCGGTGTTGCTAGATCTAGTTTAATGGTATTCTAATTAGTATCTAGAGGGATTGACCTGTTGGATGACTAAACAGGATATTTCTGCGACATCCCTCAAGTAGATAATCGTCACCCGAAAGCTATTTTGATATTAGGATTGCTCATGCCAATAACCCCCAATAAACTGAATGAAAAACTGAAAATACAAAAACTTAAGTGGACATACCTGATGCCTCTTTTAGTGTCCGCTGGCAGAAGCAATTAATGTCGATGGACTTAGGGCTTTAATTTCCTATATTTATATACTTTACTATGGCAATGAAATGTCATAAAGTGAATTTAGTGCTGCCAAATGCCATTCATATATATGATAGTATTTAAATGGGAATTACATTAGTATGTACTGCTTGGAGTGCACTTCTACTAGCAATGTAATAGTGCTTTTGTATATAAGGTAAAGCATATATATGCCTATCACATCCACTACTGAAATGGTCGTTGCGTTTTGTGGTATGATATATAGTTCTTTTATTATTCACTACACCTGGAGCTCTACTTAATCCCTACCTATTCAAGGCATTGTACAGTTTCAGCAAGCCTTGACTGCAGGAATGGTTCAAATTTATACATTATGCACTATGTCCGGAACGCCGGAAACTTTTCCCTGTTCGCGTTGCTGTTTTGCAGTACTTCTGCTCTTAGGATTCCCGCTGTCTCATAGGGGTCCTCCACTAGGAAAATTTTTGTCACTGACATTGTGTTAAGAAAAACTTCCAGTCAGTCTGTGACAAAACTCTAAAGCTTGAGACAAATATTTTAAGTGGAGGAGGTCCTTACAACATTGTCTTAACTGTACAACTCATCCCGCCGACTTTGTCTTAGACACGGAATCGCCCACTCCTCCACTAGCAAAATCTGTCAGAGACAAAGTCACTGACAAGAGAGGCGTTGTCCCAAACACAGATTTTGTGTCAGTGACTTGGTCTTCCACTAGGGTCAGATGTCTGAGACAATTTGTCTTAGCGTTTCTATGGAAACGTGATCAACAACCTATAGAAACGGGATCAACAAGGCATTTGACCTTATAAGGACATCAAACTATTTAATCAATGCCCGATTTTTTATTAATTTTTTATCCCCTCCGTTCTTTCTCCCTCCCCTCTTCTTCCCCCCCCCCCTCCCTAGTCTCTCTCCCCCTTCTCTTTCTTCAAGAAGCTTAAAAAGAACCAGTTGTTGAACATATTATTCAATACACCAAACAATTAAGGAAATGAATCAAGAATATAGACGTGAAATTTCAGTAAATTATATAATTTATTTTAACAAAATTTACATTGCCACAAAACCTCCGAATTCGTGCTCCTCCTCCTCCTTCTCCTCTTTTAACTTAACTGTTAAATACTTGAGATAATTGATGTAGCCTATTTCTTGGATGATCAGTCATTATTTTCATAACCCCCCACCCCCAATAATTATTTTTGAAATGATACAAATCTGACCAGAAAGTTACTGGATTTTGTCTAGAATAGAATCGAGGGGAAAATAACCTAGGGCAATATTAGCTGAATTTCACACTAAATTTATCATTTTTGAAATAATACAAATCAGAACAGAACGTAGCTAGATTTTGTCTAGAGTAGAATTAAGGCATAATGAAATTTTAGGCAGAAGAGTTTCCTCCTTCCTCCAACACCTCCCTCTCTCTCTTTCTCTTTCTCCTACATCCCTCCCCCCTTTCTCTCTCTTTCTCTTTCTCCTGCATCTCTCCCCCGTCTCAGTTGATGGCCACATTGCACATGATTGTAACGGTTCAATGTGTCATGAGGGTTGCACGTGCATTGTAACAAGGCATGTGATTGGCTGAGGGAATGTAGAGCACTAGGTCAAACGTGAAAAGTTGTCTCTGACAACTATTTGAAGCTACTCCACTACAAGACACCATGTCTTCAGTCTCTCAGACACGAGACAAGTCTTTTCGAAAATCAAAATGATTTGATTTTTTTGACGTTGCAAAGACAAGTGAAAATTGTCAGTGACAGTGTCTTAGTGCGCTCCTCCACTAGGAGATTTTCTGTCAGAGACACGTTAAGACATGGAAATACACCTTGTCTGAGAGACATAAGACTTGTCTTTGACAAGGTTTTCCCTAGTGGAGGACCCCTATCAGAGAAGACGGGTTGGTGTACTGAATGCTCGTTAGAATAAAGAAACGTTGTCGGGCAATGGAAGATTAAATACCTTGAAGGTTCGTGATCTCATATACTTAACTCTGTGTTTCTTTGGCTGGCTGGCTGGCTGGCTGAAGATTAATTCTTTTACAGATTCCATAATTCTGTTAGTAGAGGGATTGCGTTACTACTAATGGATTATCAGTGATAGTGATAGGAAGATACATTGCCTATACAATGTAATTAAATCAGAACAGGTAATTATAGCAAATGTGACCGGCACTCTGTTCGGGTTCAAACTGATCTCCACACATCAGAAAAAGAGTCCCGTTTTCTGATCGTGTCGAGCTCAGTTTGAACCCGAACAGAGTGCCATTTCCATGTATTACACACTGTATTTGAATGTTAAAAAGTAGATTTAACTTGTTTAAGTTTAGCTTGAGGAGGCTAGATTCAACGCAATTCGCAGGCCTAAGTTATACGCGGCTTGAGACAACATCATTTGTACTAGTTTGTGAGTCAGGCCTACGCTGCGCCAACCAGATTGCGTCTTTTTGTCGCGTGTAACCATGGAAGCCTGAAACTGATCGCGTATGCAGTTCGGATCAACCGAACTGCACCCCCAAACTGGATCTTTCTAACTGCTCATGTGTGTAAAAAGGTTTTAAACTAAAATCAATTCTCAGTTTGTTAGTTTGTTGGTTTCAGTACGTATCAGCACAGCTCCATAGTTTTTTCAAGTCAGGACTGCAGGGTATATTGCATTAATTGATTATAATTAACCCTTTTGTGCTAGAGGCATAACACATTTTCCGCATGTGTTCGACAATTATTCTGATAAAATTGAACCAATGTTACGTTAATATTATGTCTTCAAAGAACCAGCTAATCCTTATTTATCATCCCCTCAATGGGTTTGTTGCTAAAGAATTAGTTCAACGCTTGTAAGAAAACATTCTCATTTGCTATACGTTCCTGCCCTGAACTTTAACACCCACTGTGTCATTCAACAGCTTTCTTCACTTGCAAAGTGTGGACCCTCACTTGGGTGAATATGTAGTGGCCGCCCATCTTGAGACCAATCAAATGTCAGGGAGCTGTCAAACGATGGCTCTGATCTTCAAGGGCACCACGACACCTAGTGGCGAGATCCAACGTCTAACAACCTGTTACTACTCCAGAATCAATCGTGTATCAATTCAGCGTATGGCAGTGGCCAGATGCTGGCCAAGTCGGTGTCTGTATCCCTCGCAGTATGTGAACCTTGGTACTTCGTCCCCCTAGCTAGAATTAGCTTGTTACGAATTATTCTAACATCTAGGAAACAAACTCTGCTGGCAAGGTTTGTAGGATATATACGAAGCAAGGGTTTCGAAGTGTTTGTGAAATGAATAGATGATATTAAGAATTCACTGATTAATTAATTAATGAATCATGAGTCTGATCGGAGAGTATATTTGTATGGTGGAAACAGGTTTATTTGTTACAATCGTGATACCATTGGTGGGCGAGGGGGTGGGTGGGTGCGGAATTGAGACAATGTGTGACGTTAGGTGGCATGGTTACTTTCCAATTCGTGACAACCCCACGGTACTACATGCAGCTATACACAATACTGCCTCCTGTATTGAACTCCAGTCAATTACAGTATCCTGTGGGCTCCTTCGGCATATGGTTAAAGTAATGGTTGAGGCTGTTGGGAGATTCTGCCTCTTGAGACCTTGGTCTCTCCATTTGATATATACATCAATCCCTTTACTGACAGCTCGGATATCATTGATCAGGGTCACATATAATAATATATAGGACATATAATCTCGACATGAATACCCTATGGATGCATGCAACACGTTTATCACTGATATATTGCACCAAACTGATCCTGTT
The DNA here is from genome assembly GCA_942159475.1 of Sthenelais limicola. Lineage (NCBI taxonomy): Eukaryota > Metazoa > Annelida > Polychaeta > Phyllodocida > Sigalionidae > Sthenelais > Sthenelais limicola. The sequence continues at coordinate 62,570,978 of OW804095.1, read as the reverse complement.
TTGCTCGCCAAACGATTATGTTGTCCATGATATCAAGTTAACATATTGATATTTTAAAAAAACTTACATCTTGCATTGGGTTTTTTAATTGAACAAACAATAAAATATGTGAATTAATCCTGAACCGAGGCATCTGTATAATTGGTCGGCATTGAGAAGTGTCGAGTCAAGAGAAGTGATTGTAAAAGGTTCACCATTGGCCGCTGAGCTACGGCCGGAATAAAGCACTTTTCTCCATACACACTATCATACACGCTGCGACGGAGCCTTGGTAGACGGCTGGTGCACATATGGCATGATAGGCGAGGATAGATCTTCATTATCAGTCGGCCTGGGGGACAATGGAAGATAAATGGTGGGTGAGGACCGAGAGCTGGGGGAAAGGGGGCTGGTAGCATGTACAAATATACCTGATGATAACAGGGATCCTTCACATGCGAACTCTTCTTTGTACGGCTATCCCCAGACTGGAGGTATTCGCCCAGACTGTGCCGCCTGCAATATTGCCAGCGTCAGCAACACTGTCCGTGTGATATGATCGGATTATGTGCGCGATTACGACGTAAAAACCATGCTTCACTTAAGATACTCAAATGTAATAATAGTAGAATAGTGTGTAAGAATTAGAAGTAACTCTTGAAAGAGGGCAGAGTTTACCGTCGTGGAGGTTGTATAATTATAGGAGTTTAAACTTTACGATTTCACTATCTTTAACTTTACCTAGAAATACAAATCTTCAAACGATTTTTTTGTATTGCGATGATAAAGCCAAGGAATGAATGAGTATATAATGTGTATTAACACTATATGTACCTATTTGGACTATTGTGGATACGTCTACCCCAACTGTTTTATATCTAGTTCCTTATTTAGAGATCAATCCTTGGAAAACACCAAAGGTCTTCTAACATTCTCTAAACATGTATACTGTGGTTTCCGACACGGACAAGTCGTGAGTAGCATGTTTGGTTTGCATGTTCAACGTCTGCAGGTTCGATACTGCTATCCCTCTTCCGCATTCCCTCTCCCCTACTCCCATGTATTTTACCATGAAACGGCTCAGCCTTATATCAGGGAAAATATGTTTCTGCCATTACCTATGTTTTCGGAAGATCACATTTCTTGCCATTCATCAACCTCGCTGAAGAGGAAAGAGAAGAGGCCCTTCTTCCTATAGCTTCCTATGTGGTTCTCTCTCTCCATGTGACCAATTGCACATCTATAGATTATTTGCTGCTCTTAGATAGATCTACTGGTTGATAAACCATATTTCTCGCTGGATATTCTCATGCAGGGAGTCGATGTTTGACATCAATTTCTCATCTCGATGTTCTTGATACTCACATATATGCCCAGGTCTTACTTCCTACAACGCTTGGCTATGTACAGTATCATCTATCTCAAGCCAATATCTAGTCCCTAAGTTGACATTCTAGATCCACATCGGGGCACTTGATGCTCTGATCACACATTGGTTTATGGATAGGTCTGCGATAACATACCTTAATCATGGGCCAAGCCATGGCTTTGAATACTTAACAGGTTAAACGCAGCCTGCTCAGGGGACGCGCTGTTATGTCACGCTCTCTTTACTCCGCATATGAAGTGAAAGCAATCTATATACCTCGTCTCAGGTATTGGAATCAGAGAGTTGAATAATCTCTGTCATTATCCTGAGCTAGTTATTCAAGTTAAGGGATCTCCTAAGTCACCTCTAATGACACTCGTGTCTTCCCAAACACCATAAGCAATCAACCTGTAACTAGGCTGATATATTTCTATGAACGATGAAAATGTTGATGATGGTGGCGAAGCGTAAAGTGAGTGGTTATATCTTTTCGTCCCATCAATTTAACTTTGGTGGTTTATCCTTTTCGTTTTTAGAGCAAGTATATCGGTGTGCCTTTGGTATACGTTTCAATGTATTTCAATGCGTGATGAATGGATCATCAGTGCTGAAATAGAGGAGGAAATATTGAATATTTATCAATGTTTGAAACCTATGGTTTGAATGCAACTGCAGTGTGGATGTGAAAACAGACCGTAAATCATTGTCACGTGCTAGATTCAAGCCTTATTCCAATCATAATCATAATATGGCACATGCGTATTATCAAAATAAATATTTACCGATATATATTTCTCTTTTTCAGGTGAGTTCTTCCACATGTTTCTTCACGAAGAAGACTTCGTTGTTGGGTGGATATCCTGGGTAATGGTTTGTCGTTTGGAATTAAGCTATATGTACCATTTAACCATATGGTCTGAATTAGAATAAAGCGTTTCGTTATAACATTACAAAACTATATATATGATTTAATTTACTCTATTTGAAGTTCCAAAACAATGCATCGAACATTTAAAGAAATGTTCCTTTTCCTGTCAAAACTAAATAATTATTGTTACTATGTCAATCATATTCGACTCCATACAAGACCACCTTCCCCCCCCCCCCCCCCTCCACACACACACACAGTATAGTACATTGGTGTTCAGCACTATCCTGGGGTTTCTTGTCACTCAATGGAACATACTTCTGCTATATTGACACATTTCAGTCGCTTCTATACGAAAGATGATCTCCCGGAGGGTGTATTGAATTAGACGTTAACAGAACCCCTGGTGTATTTAACAAACGAGCGCACATGATACAGACTCTTGGTGCAAGGGTTCTCCCGAATAATTTCACGCGACTCATGCCTGCTGGTGGGCCTTTATTAAGACCTCTTCCGGTTCGGGCGGCATGGCCGCGTGAATCTTCAGAGATTTCTTTTGCAGGCTGTCCCCTGATTTCCATTTCTTTATGTTATGCCGGTCTGAGGCTCCTCCAATTTGGTCGCGGCTAGTGCAAAACAAAAGAAACCTAGATCATTTAAGAAGCGTGCTAGAAAAATGTCATGTAATTGTGCCACAGAATGGATGTGTTTCTAATTGAAAGGCGTCCGAGTGGCTTTTTTTTGGCCATTTGAGTTGGCAGTCTAGGAGTGAAGTATAATTACTTGACGCAAACAAATGTATTGTTTTTACATCTTCGGCTCGTTCGGCTCGCGAGAAATAGGCATGACAACAGGAATTAGAATCTCTTGCCTGGATGCGACCACAAGAAATACTTGAGTGGATAGAAATGTGTATATATCCAATGAACACTGGCGTGTCATTAGCGTCTTTCAATGAAGCCAGGTGCACTTCATCCATTACTAACTAGGGTTTTCACAGGGTGTATTTTTATGACCGACTCATGCGGATCTAATGCAAATCATACAAACTCTTATTGACAAGCACTAGTTCCTCTGAGTGGAACTGGATTGGGGGGATCTTATAGAGATATGGGTGAAGGGGGAAATGAGTAGAAGACATATTTACCAAAATAATAACTTAGAAGGAAATCATGTGTTATGTGAGTAGCCACTTGTTCACTTATAATCTGTATCCGTCTCTTGGTGTTCGGTATTTCTACCCGAATGTAGATTAATAGACTACCATAGCGTCTCTTTGGAACTTTAGCTCAATATAATACTTAATCGGTTGTTTCCTGTCCATTGGTCAGAATGTTGCTGAAGTTGGTTCGCGTGGCGCTATAGCTAGACGCCATTGCAAGATTAAAGTGTCTGCCGTCTCTTTCCTGTGCCAATAAAATGGTATGATATGCTCCTCTTAGGCTCCTCAATTGCAGCCAGTGTTAGATGAGCCAGGATTAAGTGCTTCTCGTAGAAATATCTATTTTGTATCTGGAGGCTGGGGATAGATCGAAGTAAAGATAAGGCCCACCTCTGGATGTATCCCAATCACCTTGTCGGCCAATCGATGCGGATTAAAACAATAGAAGGCAGTTGAGCCAGATTTCGGATCCCTATAGCTATATATGTATATAGCCAATGTGTGCTGGATCTAGTCCCCCTGTGAGGGGCTCTGCTTCAGTACTTGCTTTTTGGCGATGAAATGGATGGCCGGGGTTGATCCCACCAGAACTTGCTTTTGTCTAATGTCTGTTCAAAGGCCGAGGGACCCATCGGTTAGTATGGGTGAACAGGTCTGAAAGTTTGTGTTAAAGTGGCTTGGTCCGTCCGAGGCGAAGCTCATTGCGATGGGATCTCATCTGCACATACCATGAAATTATGTAACAGAGATTAACTTGTAAAAAGCTCAAATATAAATAGCTTGATGAGGCATCTGTAAAGTGAACTAGTCTGAGAGCTATTTAAAAAATCAGGTGACATCAATTTCGCATAAAATTAGCACACAAGAACAATATGTTCAAATTTAAGGCAACGGGGCCCACTAAAATAATAGTGCCTCTCCCTAGATGCGTCATATTTGTGTCACTATATACGGCATCGAAATCTGAGTATTTTTGTGCTTAAAACACGAAGACATCGCACTTTAGATTATGACATATGTGAAAAGCGTCTAGAAGATATGCCTAGACTTACTGTCCTGAACATGTGTATCATAGCTTTTATTTCACTGACGTCAGTATGTGCGTCAAACATAGTTAGACAAAAAATATCTATGTATGATTCTACAATTTGATAAGTGGATTATACAATGTGGATGACAATTGAAGCCAGGACTACACGGACTATATAACGAGATTAATACGCCGTGAAATTTCACAGGGCAGGCCTATTGGGAATGGGAGCGGAGATGCTTTTCTTGTTGGTTTATTTTCCATTATGCTGATCCTATAAATTGTTGACTAAGCTAAGGCCCTGAATGCTGAGAATCGCATCTGTCGTCCTCATCAACGGTGTTTAGGTCGATAATATGAAATGCGCAAGTTTTATATGAGCTTGCCCAAGGCACTCCTATATCATATCAACGTGTCGCGGGCCCCCGCCCCTGCCCGGATAAAAGAACGCTTCCCCTGATATCAAACCATAATAGCTGTCCAACAGAGAGCTATATGGCTACTGATTATATCCAGTGAGCATGCGATTTGTGCCTGCATAAATATTTGTAAATTGTGTCCCCTTGCTAACTGGGTGCTGTCCCTGGGCTATTTATTTTGATTGAGATATTGAGTGGTATTGGATGTGAGGGGCGGAGGAGGAGTTGGATCAATGCCTCGGTTATACACCTAGTACTTAATCTGTATGAATATTTGATGCGCTTTATTCATACGCTCGAGTTCAGGGGCAGCGTTAAGTCTGTTTAACTTGATTCTAGTGTGGCGAAAGGTAACGCACCTCCATCATCCCACGTACCCGTGCAGTCAAAATGGTTTACCCCGTCTGCCCTCGCCAAATTCGACTTTGGCACGAAACTAAGCAATTGTGGGATTCCCGGGTGTAGATTGGTAATACTTCCTTTTCAACTGCATTAATATATTCAATGCAGTCCCTGGTCCCTGTTTTTTTATCCTGACATCAATTCCTTTTTCCTTATACTACTTTCTAATACGTATACCTTGCCCGACTCAATTCACCGTTGCCACATACTACTAACGCCACTTCATACATCGTCTACACACGCATGTTCTTCATCATCTCTATTCCACCAAAAACCAATATCAGATTTCTTTTTTATGGTTCACAAGCTATATGTAATTCATAATTGATTACTTGATAGTTATTAATCAACATGCACACTTTTCTCGTCTTGAATGTCGAATGAGATCCCCTTGAAATTCTTGTCCCATAATTCTACAAATAGAACTATCCTATACCCATCTCCCTCGTGTACCCTTTGTTCTTTGCATAGCCATTTTCTTCGTTCCTTCGGCCTCCGCTTTGTTTGTGTCTATCCCATTGCAGTCATATATCTATCTCAAATCAATGTTGCGTACGCCCTTACTCATGGTGGCGTGAAAGCCTTATCAAATCTTTCGCTTTCTGATGAACTTTGCGTCCCAGCAATGTATATATCACTGCTCGTGGCTCTGAAAAACGAAGTCTTGCGGAGCAGCATGAGACATTCAATCTCACGATTATAATTACGATCAGATAATGCGGATATATTAAAGACCCACCATCATCTAGGCGCCGCAGCAGCGGCAGATAAATTATGTAGAGAGCCTTGATATACACTAACTTGGCTGTGGGTCTTAGCTTTAATGGGCGCCAAAACGTCTCTAACTTAATGGGTTTGCACGTGAGTTTTTTTTCTTTTGTTATTAGACCCACCACGTCGCTAGCTTTCGAGTCAAAGGCGTATTTTGTCTCTACGGGAGACAATGTAGTTTTGCTTTCATGCAACCTATGTATATAATAAGTATGTTCCAGACATGTAGCTAATCCAATCTGGTGAAAAACTGGTGCTAGTATAGATACATGGCCAGGGCATTCTGACATTCATCCTCCGGGCGAGCCACTGGTCATTCAGTTGGTCAGAGCAAACTTTTATATCGTAGCCAGGGGGAGACAGACAAGCTATAGAATCTATACGTTGCCTGCAGCAGGAACAAGAAAGGATTCTTTACGGGTGCTAGCTTTTTGATGGAAACTGCTACTTTATTTTGTAGTCCTTTATCACCTTGATGTCAGCTTATAAACATAATGTTTATGTGAATTATCTATAGCTTATCTATGGTCATTGTTTCCGATTGCTCTCTGTGTGACACGCCAAATCCCCTGTACAACAACTGAAAGAATAATTTCATCTGATCACTAGATGCTATTCATCTCCCGAATGAGATATTATGCCCATACCTAGTGGTTTTTATATATCTCGGGCTTCGGTTCTGGGTGCCTTGGACCAGTTTACCAATACTGAAGATGTATTGAATTGGAATGAATCTTGCCGTATTTGTCAGCTTGTGGCGGTAGGCCTATATCATTCTCCTCGTAATCTGTTTTATATTGGATTATGGCCTGGACACTATAGATCTACTAGTTTATGTTTCGATGCATATGATATATGCCGATAAAGGCATAGAATACACGTCGATCTTGCCAGAAAGAATAATTAAATTTGGACATTATGTGTCAGTTAAGATGGGTCTAAAGAAAAAGAAGGATTGTCTAGAGGATTTCACAGAATGGTGGGTTGAAATCAATACAGCAATATTTACTTTTCCCGAATTTGAAGCGAGCGGAATATCATCTGGGGAATTTAAATACCTTACTTTAAAGGAAAAATATGGATACGATTCAATATCTAAGGACGAGCATCTGACTGGATGTGCCCTGAGATAAAATGCCCATGGCAGCATTTAAACGGAGGTAAATGCCCTGTTTAACGAATAGGCCCCAAATAAATTGGGGCTTGCTGCCATTTGTGGCCAGTCCCACTGCTATAAACAATGGACATTAATGGCCCATTTCCAGCAGAGACACACCTGACCTGTATTCCCATTCCTCGAATTTTTAGAAACTGATTTTGATCAAATTCCAGTTTCTGACAGTTTACATTTCAATTTTTGGATTTTAGGAAACCACCCGGTATTGATTTCCTCTCGGGTGTTGCAACCAGAGAAATTAGAAAATTCTGGTTGATATTTGATGACGAAAATGAATTCCTGGATTTTTCTTAGCTTTCCGAAAGATGGATATCAGCATATTTTTTACTTCAGCTAAATAATAGAAGTCCGCTTTAGAAATGTGCACACTATATGGATGCTTTTGGCTGTCTAATTTCCTCATTCGTGTTGCGAATGAATAGAACAGACCTCCCTTTCATGTTCTAACTGAATACCAGGGAAACGCGGGGTTTAGCTGCACATGAATCGAAGTAAATGCGAATTTGTACCATCACGAAAGTCTCCACCGTTTATGAATGCTGTGCTACTGGATCTACTTCAATTTGATTATTATTTCATTCACAATCTCATCTTTTAAATGCACTACCGAATTCAATAATAATGCTGACATAGATTGATTAAGATGGGACAGGAAAAGATCTACATTTAGATATTCATCTCATGGATCTCCACTCTCTGCAATAAAGCACCATTTTTTCGTACTACAACATCTGCTTATCTGTCGGCCCATAAATGTTTAATCGAATTTTAACGTCTTTATGTGGGATCGGGTCGTCAAGTCATGTGATCTTTTGGCGGAATGGACGTTCAAATATGAACAAATATTAATAAAGAAATGCATTTGGGGGAAAGCTCGAGAGGGACAAATTGCTGTTTCATTCCATCAATGGCTGTCTGGAGATTCTCAACCTGCAGTTCTGATTCCGCGTTTGAGGAATTTTCTGTGGCTTGCAGCATTGGAACTGGCTTTTGTCTTTTCACATTAGTTGTCTGGGGCATTTACCCAGATTCACCGCTGGAAAAGCCTCTGGGGTGCATATATTGGCTTGTAAACCTTTTGCGAACCGGATTTTAATCTAGTAAAACACGCAGAATGTGTTTTAAACTGCTGCACTGCAACTTTGTTTGAATCCATATTCAGAATACCATGTTTGAATATTCTGTGAAAACCTATAAGGCAATAGTTATAATGGAACATATCTGTGTACATACGTTATATATTTGATCCGAATACGCAGCCTGTTTGATAAGTTCTTTGATCATAATAGCTTTGTGATTTTTATGTTAATAAAGCTATTTCTGGGTCTAAGTGAGCATTTACTTTATACTTTCGAATGCGGATGTAAAAAGCGAAGAGAGGAAAGTTCTTTCCAATGTGTGTGGCGATATTTTATAGGGGGGGATTGCGTTGCCTTTGTCCACTAATTACAATTTGCATTGTGAGTTTTACACCATGCCATAAATCTTTGTTTTACGTCGCAGAAAACCTTTCCTGTAGCTACGTATTTTACGCCTAGTCCGACCCTGTTTGAACAATACCATTCCTTTCCAGCAAAAGAAAACAAATTTGTTTCTTTTGAGCTTATTTAGTTTTCCTTCTTGTTTAAGCCCAATGATTACATTCCATAGTTCATTTGGTTTCCCCTTTCCATTTCACCTCCTCCTGCAGTTTTCCTTTGTGCTAGATTTTCTTAATAAGTGAGATGTTGAATGGAGCCAGGAAGCATTATATTTGATTTGAGTTAAATTAGCAAATTCGTGTATGAGTTGCCAAGTGTTACCTACATTATTCTGTCCTTTTCTGTTGCATAGTAAGACGGAATTAATGAATATACAGACATACTTATTTTAAACCTGATCTTTTCATCCATAGGAAATTTAGGGGTGAAGAAGTAGGACAGAGATGAATGCTCCAGTCAGAACCCCTCAACTCTCACAATCTTACTTTAGAGCCGATCTTATCCGGTTCCATTGTTGAGAGGGCCGGGGGTCGTTAAGGACTTAGTAGAAGTTGTACGCTATACATGTATCTTCATTTATTTCTGCTTAAATTTAAGTAACATTGTACAACACTAAGCTCCTACTGACTGATTCAATCCAGACATGCCCATTCCTGCTCTCGTGGATTCTCCCATGGATTTATGTCATATTCTCCACGTATGCGTGACTATCAAGGGAAACGCTACAATCCTCCCTCCGTTTACTTGCATAGAACGCAGGTCTATTGACGAGACTGATAGGGACCATTTTTCTGAGGCGAGATGGTTGGAGGTTTGTTGATAATTGTGTACCAGCGGCGAAAACAGGGCGAAAACAATTCACTTAAGACGTCCTTAAGTAGCCTAATTACACCAGGGAGGTCCATTTGCATACATCGACTCGTTAATTTAACACGAACAAGGCGTATTTTGCCCTGGAGCCTTTTCCAAAGAGGGTCAAATGCAAATTTGGTTCGCGATTGAATGGGATTACTAACTTGAAGGTTTTTCATTTGCCTCGGGCTATTTGAGTTCCTAGTTGATATGATCCTTCTTTATGGGCATAGCATGAATGGATCTAATAATGGTGAGTTATGTATTTAAATTGCCTTAGTGATGAGCTTAAATGCGTTGCCATAGCCTAGGGTGTATTTATATCTCTAGAGCGCAAGCCAAATTGCGAAGCTCAGAATGAAAAATACATCGTTTGAATGAATTAATTTACCAACTCTAGTTTATAGTTTGTACAATCCATCATTTTCTAGAACGACAGGGATGTCGCCAGATAGAAATGTATATGACTCTGCCTTATAAATCATATTGAGAAACACGATATTTCCTCAGGGCCTCATGGGCTGGACCAGAAAGGGCAAAGTAAGCCAGAGAGCCTTTGAGTGGTCCAGTCAACTGTCACCAGGAAATATATTCCTGTATCTAAACAACGTGGGGCTTCATGCAGATCCTTTCACAGTAGTCTTCCTGTAGCAATGACTCTGGCATGGAGATGCCTCGGTGTAGGTGCCCATAGATGTGTGTGGGCTTCGTGTATGATCCTGCTGTGCTCGTGACAGGATAACTCCCAGGACAGACTATTGAAACAAGAAACTGGACTCTCTCCGGGGGAGACCTGATGCCCCTCCAGCTCGTAACCTCCGACCGGCCCACCAGGCCTGTCATAGTGGTCCAAGTCATGCCCAAGCTCGATTGGGAATACTCTGGGTGTTGACTTTAGACCCTTCATTCAATAACCCTTCAATATGGCTCCCTGGTCAGTGGCTGGCCTACAGAATGTGCGCAGCATATGTATGTATATGTAGCATAATGGTGGGTGCTATCTATTGGCTTGTACTGTGTGGTGGATAGTAGTAATAACATTGCTGCCTCAGGGGTTATTGGTGTTGGGAGGTTATCAGCCACTAGCACGAACCGGCTAATAACTTAGACTAGACAAAAGGACAATCATCAATCAATACTGTCCACATGTCAAGCTAATGTGGATTAAACGATGTCATTTGTAATACAAAGTGTACAATTTTTTGGAAAAAAATATCCCTTACAACTTTCTCTTATTTTATTTGGCCCAATGTAAGGAATCGAAATTCCCTCATTCTCGTTAAGGTTTTTGTTTGAAATGTTAACTAAAATATAGAATGGTTTTCTTGTATATCAACAGATAAAAACAACCCACGCTGGTAAATTCAAATATTAGTCTTGAAATGTACATAGAGTATTGACAATAGTGCTGTGCTAGAGATCAAGTCCAGTCGATTTTATAGGCGTCTGTTATCCTTTCCATCTTCTGTATTTCTGTTTAGTCGTCTGCGCACCTGAAATTGTCAATACAAATCGTAAAGAAGATTAAGACCGCTTGCTGAGGGTATATTCATTACAGTATATTTATGCTACAGTAATTAATTGCCTACTTCGATCTATACTATGGAATAGCTGTTACAGCTATCAGCTGTCTTGGTAACACTTCTCAGCTTTTTGTTTGCTTCCTCAGCTAGGATCAATCATTGACCAATTGTCAATATATTATTTCTGGCTTTCAAGTTTGAACTTGTCGTCTGAAGCATATATAATATACGCCGTTTAGAATTGATGTACTAACATCCAGAGAAAGATCCATGTCAGCATTGGGTAAAGCCATACATTTTGTGATAAACTGATGATGGATGTCTTAAAGAATAGTCATTGCATGTTCAATAAGAATTTAAGTTTTTATCCAATGGTTATGTCCGCAAAAATGAATAATGAAAATGTGATGCATACTTTATATTCTAGGATAAAGGCACAATCGATGGTCAGTGTCTATACTATAAGGAGTCTATAAGAGGGATTGGAGGAGTTTGATATAACTGATGACAGGAGAGTGTAGAGATGCGTGGTTTAATGTGTTGTGGGAGATTGACTCGCAAGACTTAGTGCCTTCATTAGACGGTATGAAGTAACTGTCCGCTTTCTAATAGTCCCCTCGTGTACTGACAACCATCGATCTCTCTATCAGTAAAACAGGTCATTTTTGCTCTTCTAAAGAGGCATGCCATTATCATCAATTTACCTCATTCTTTTTATGAATGTATTAAGTAAGCATGCTAATCCTGGGCAACACGTCACTTGCCGCCAAGGTATAATCCCTTAATATCGCTCTCATGTTGTTTCTCGCTTCCCGCTGCGCGCGCAGCATCAAGGGGATGAAAGCTCCCATCCTTAAAGGTCCCATTATTAAAGTTAATCGTACGATCTGACGTTGTGGAGTGCTTTAGGTTTATACCTCCCAAACTTGAAAAATTAATCCCACTTCTACAAACAGCCCCGTTTGATTTCTTCAACAGAGGCGGTCGTAATAACTTATTTGATCTAATCGCAAATATTCAGTGCAACATGATCCAAACACTGCCTCTGTTGCAAAACGTCTTGCGGAAACATTTGACTCTTTCTTATAAAGACTCCGTTAGAGACCCCCCCCCCCCCCCACACACACACACACTCCGATTCTCCCGGTGTAATTTATATTCAGGAAAGCCATTGCTATCATCAAGTCTTTCAACTTGCGTCAATAAACTAAAGACATATAATTTCTACTGACATTTATTCCAAATTAAAAGAATCTTCCCCTCATTAGCTGAGAGAATCTTAGTGGGTGAGGGTTAGACCGGGATTCAGTGGACTTTAATGTGCATGGAACAGCATCAAATTGTATCCATGGGAATGCACCTTACTTTCTTGTTCAATATGAAGCATTGATCGAGACGTCACGGCGATCTTCATTTTATGCTTTCCCCAAAGAGAAGGCAGGGACTCCATCTGAAGGTGTGTACTTTGCCATCAGGAATGTGGAATGGGTCAGGGGCGAGGGGCGGAGTTGAAGGCTCCCTTTGCGACTGTCATACACGTTCAGTATAGGTTGCACTCCCGGGTTGCACTGATATATAGTTCCTTTAAGTTTAATCGGTATCAGATGTAAATTTTATCATTTCTCAATGTGTCATGGAGAAGAAGTATATCAGCACAATCTGGTTATTTACTGATAAGAAGCGTTCCTATAAGGATGCCTATCAACTATCAGGAAATGTTTCGAGACCTGAGTAGACCTCATTTGGAAGATTTCATATCATATATAAAATGTCAAGGATACCATTTCTTTGATACATACCTCTTTCCCCTTTGGCTCTGACCGTTTCGTATTAATCTAAAACTCTGAAATGCTATTCTCTTGAACTTGGATGGATATACTCTAAACGGATGCAAGCGCTACCGGAGCCCACTTACCTTAACACGCTATCGGTACGGTGTTACAGATACTGAGATATTACAATGGCAATATAAGATACTTGTGTGCATGTACATTCAAAGGTACTACCCGTGCCTTTTCATTTTCTCAGCTTTCTCGTTTCAATTATGACATCTGTCCATCAAAGGGAGACAACGGACTGAGCGTTGGCAGGTGCACTGGGAATGTTTAATGAAATGGGAATTTAGTTCTTTCGGAGCCAACATTCTGCACCAGTTTTCATCAGGGTGCTGGTTCTCATTTTCTCTGTCCGATCAGGGATTATCCATTTTGATCGCCCTCGGGCGGAAAGGCAAAGACTGTGAACACCAATGCCTAAGATACCGCAGATACTAGGGGGTGAAGTTATGGATGGTCTGTGATAAGCCCGCCTGATATATTGCCCAAGTCGTGGCTGTTATTGACTTTACTCTTTGGTCTATTGGATGTAGGGGAATAATCGGTTCAATAAATGAATTGGCGCGATGCCTCAGCATGGAAATTCAATATCATTAATAATCTCGCATCGGAGCATCGGGAGAATACACCCAGAATCTGGGTACAGGTCCTTTGCTTCAATAATGACTTGATTATACTACTAATAACGCGCCTTGTCTTTTTGCACTATTCTGAGACACTCGTCTTGATAGATGCTGTATCATCTTATCGGCTAGTGTTCCAACATTATTATATGAATATGTATTGTTTATCTGTGTGGTTGCGGATGCGTGTGATAGAATATTTCGTTGGTGTATTCACTAGATTTAGGCAAGATGTATGGATATCTTGCCCAACTGTAATCCGGCGATGGTTGAGGGACCCTGACTTCGAATGCGATAACAAAACATGAAAATAAATGCTTCGTCCCGCTAGTACCCTGAGGGACTGCAAACCGACCGTATTCTATCTTATACACGACTGGCTTTCTACCCTACTGAGACAAGAGTACTTTGTCCACTGGGAGCTGCAGCAAAAGTTCAAGTTTGATCACAAGAGAGCTGGGTGGAAGAAAGGGAGGAGAAACAGAGGGAGGTGAAAGGAGAGAAGGAAACGAGGGTGGGGGTAGGGGTGGCAGAATAGCCCCAGGCGCGAGGGGCAAAATAGTCCCTGCAATCTAAGACAGCCGGAGGAATCCGGAGAGAGTATGATATGGGCCTTCTCCAATGCCAGAGATGAATTAACCCCAGGTGCTGAGGTCCGAGGGAACACGTGGGACTCCAGAGCGCTCTTTCCCAAGATGGCCACAGGCTGGCAATGATCCCTGTCCCTAGGGTCCTGCAACAATTAAAAGAGTAGACGTGCGGGGCCTTGACAACCGGCGGAGGGCGGTCAGTAGACCCTCCTCTAATTGGTGGTGGTTCATTATTCTAGACAAATGTAGAGACTTCTTCTGGAATCATAGCGTTTCTAGAAGTTTATATGCTCACATCTCTTTATTTGTTCTGTGTTATGTTACAAGTAGTGTAACACAGAATCTTTATAGTGGTGCTCTACCAATATAGTGGTGTGACACAAAAGGTAAACGATGTAATGGAGTTGTTTATTCCTGGTACATGTATAGTAAGGTATAACCTGAATGATGTACGACAGGGTAACTAGAGTACAATGGTGCGTCAGCCACATATATGAGGGCTAATGAACAATGTGTAATGCCCAGCTGCAAAGCGACGTTCCTAATACTACTCACAAAACGCCTGGCGGAACGCAGTCAACGCAGCCTTTGCCAGGTATGATCGAAGCCTGTTTCAGCTAGAGGGAGCTTTCATTTACCCATCATGGATTCTACATGATATAAGGGACACTGTCATTTATTCTGTGCCTGGTCACATATCCACACCAATCCACACTCATTAAAATCAGAGTAATAATAGAATGTGAATCATATCTTGTTATTCCTCCTCCACGAACCGAATCAATGGGTGATTACAAATGCCTCATTAGCCCTACCCGGTTTTGGACAGGTGCGGGTCAGCCAATCGGTGACCTATTATGCAATGTATTGAAAAATGAAAATTTAGTAAACTAGTATAGGTGTATATATATATATATATATATATATATATATATATATATATATATATATATATATATATATATATATATATATATATATATATATATATATATATATATATAGCACACAATGACGTATAACAATTACATAAGTTTGAGTCAATCGCTTCGAGTCGAGTCGAAAGCATACAGGGCTCGAGGATTCTTTTTTTAGGGCTAGGACTTGAGGATTCTAGTGGACATTAGTTGGATTTGTATACATACTAATCTTTTGAATTTTTTATTTCACTGTTTGGTTCAAAAGGAAATACAAAAATATGTACTTGATATTTATGATACATCTGAAATTTAACTAATTTTAACAACTATTTGATTAAAGATTAAACATACGTACCGCTCCCGAGTATGGAAGTATATCATTTGTATTTGAGCGATTTCACTAAATGCTTTTACAAAGGCATAACTCATGGTTGATCATACTTAATCTGCGATCATCAGCGATTCATCTTCTACCATTTTCTATCCTTTTGGTACCACACCATATGCATGCATAAACAGTGAAGATAAATGTGCATGTGGCAGCCCTAGGCAAATCAGGTATAGTTTCTTGCTCATCCTAAAGACAAATCATCGATGATGTTTTCCTGCACGCATATGCGCCGCGAGATTCTGACATATAACCTCAAAAGGGATATTCCTTGTGTGGAATGTGGTCTATCTTGGCACGTTTCAAGAGGATCTAGCGGACACATACGGCTTTAAGGATCATTCAATTCTACCTCGTCAGCGTCTGGAAAGGAAATTGCAAATTTTTTGTGTTCGACCCGTCGAGACGCAACCTCAGTTATGATATTTGTCGATCCCAACAGTGCCTGTCTCTTGCTAAGGCTGACATTGCCCTGTTGGTGCTTCATTGGAATTTGGCTTTTATGGCGTGTGTTAATACAAGGGACAACATATATGGCCTGTTGGACTGACAATAACTTCCTGTTATTATAATGACCATGGAATGGACTGCACGATAGACTTCCATCTTTTACGTCAGCACTACTAGTTCTTCCTTCGTAGCAGGGCTGGTCACCTAAGTTGATTTCGAAAATCCCAATTGATCTTTGTGAATATTTCCTTGGTAGACCTTGGTAGAACCTCCTCGTTGCCAAACGGGGCGTAGTGTATTGTGAATAGAGCCTTTATAATGTTTACGATTATACAAAACGTGAACATAATATCTATAATATGCCAGTCATGAACAATGCTTCCTGAATTATTCAAAATTTATATGCATACTATCGGTTTGCATTCCCTGACCCCACACAACGCGAATGCATTATACACGGCATAATTCTGATTGGTTTACCTTAGGTATATGTTGAATTTACATATATTTACATTTACCGGGGCTACTACGTAGGCGTGTCTGTCTCATTTCCTTCAGTTGATCCATTTGGACCATAAATATGTTGTTCAATCACCATCATATATTTCTTAAATGCCGCTTGCCTGTTTTATCCCTTTCCCTCATGCAGGCCTTTGTTCTGGTTTTATTGAATACAATGATATACGAGGGTTGGACGTAAGATTCCCCTAGAAAGGGTCCCTCCCTCTCCTTACTACCCTGTATCATTTTGTTTAATGACTTGACCTTTGTTTTTATGTAACGGACATTATCTAACTGTGTATTGATTTTGTGAGAATGAATGAATGTGAACTCCTCGGTGGGGACATAAAATAGATACACGATGATATTTTGGAAGCTGGAACTTGCGAAGGATAGTAGCATATATATTGATATAAAGAAGAAATGCGATAAGTTTCAAAATTGAGTTCATATATGGAGGTCTTGTGAAACTGTCCATGATATTGGACTGTGGGATTATTGTGTGCCAGGGTTTTTATTTCTTTCCTTCACTATAATAGCATGGCAAATTGGTCATGCATACTCGTTCGTAGCCATCCGATATGAAGCGGGTGATGGCACTCTGAAAACATCATCACACCGTTGACCTAGCTAATTTTAAATACGAAGACCTCTTTGTAAAATCTATTGTTTAAAATAAAAAGTCGCATGCAATTACATCAAGGCGACCTGATTTAAACTTTACTGTGGAGATATGCAACGGACTAACCCAATTCGCAGTCTATAAGTGCATGGTTAATGCAGCTCATGCGTCCTTAAAGCGAAAGGCAATTGTGATGGTATTAGATGCCTTTACACTGGTGTATATCAAATGAAGCCAGAGATGCGAGAGACGAGAACTGACCTCTGTCGTAAGCCTGTGTCCATCTGGGTTAATAGATACACGGTCATGGCGATTGTCTTCTCCTCCTCTTATGCTCGTTGTTGCGATAAAACACCGGGCCCCGGGCGATATGAAACCTGAGCTTGCAGATGGAGCATAAGGGCTTAGCCATTGGGCTTCATGACGAAGGGAGCGACCCTTGGCCCTGCGCCAAGGACCTTTTGTCATCAGCAGGGCGCAAAAAGACCTTGCCCACCAAAACCAATATTGCATGTTGGATGTTGTCTGGAATCTGATTTGCCAGTACCAGCACACGTGTTGGCGTGGAAGGCCCTGGCGATGATTAGGGGGCCTTTGTCTGGCCCTCAGTGGACTCAGAAGAGGAGGCACTAGCCAAATCCCCATCACCTCCATTTCTCAGCCACAGGTCGCTACAAGCGCGCTCAAATATGGCCAGGGCGCCTCCAGCTTCTCTGCATATTTGCATTCATCCAGATCAGGATAGGGCAAAATCATTTTGGCCACTTTCTAAAGAAGCCAGCCGGAGGTCAGTAGTGGTGGTGAAGACCACAGTGCCAGCAAGCCCCAGCCAGACTTGACTGAGAGTCGAGCGCCTGATAGCGTTTATTGTGTTATTCTCATATAATACTTCCTCAGCTTATTTGGAGTTGGAAGCTGAAAAAAGCGAGTCCTTTAATACATGACTGGGAACTCATCTCGGGGGACAGTGGATGGCTTATAGCGAAGGTCTATCTTTCAGGTTTATTATTGTTCGACCAGCTTCTATTCCAGAAACTAGGACTGCCAGCAGCGTGCCTTTGCGAGACCTTTCTCTCTGAAAATCTTGAACAGCCCAAATACAGTGATCCGGCCTCCCTGTGTTGTCGCCAGATGAGGGATGAACAGGCCCTTCTGTACATTCAGACCAAGCATGTAGAGTGTACAGTCGTCTCAATACATATTGAACCATGAGCGTTGTTACAAGCGTAGTCATAATTTCAATATCTGAATAATCAAATACATGTTCGATTTTCTACCAGAGGTCCTTTGCCCATTACTGAGCAGATATATATTATATAGAAAAGTGATGAATACAGAGTGTGGTAAATGAAGCAATTGCTTCCATGCCTCTAACACCAATGATACTCTGGGTCATTCGTCATTGGTTTGGCAATACGTTTAGCTGTCGAGCGCCTTGAGCCGCTCTTCCAGCTTATCTCTGGCTTGGACTGCTCGTATATGAAGGAATTAGAGAACGCCTGTAATGGTTGGCATGAGATATTCCGCCTAATGGGCTGAGCGATGGCGACCAAACAAAGGCCCAACGACAATCGCAGAATAGCCGTGACACGTGGCTACGTCATTCTGGGAGCATGACTAGTAAACGACGTCCTAACGACTCCAATATAGGCAAAAGGGCAAAAACATCTAGCCCGCGATGTTGTCATCTGATAGATTATTGAAAATATGAATTGTCTATTGAGGAGAGTCTAACGCGCATTTTTGCAGCAAAAAAAATATATTCACCAGTTTTGCCGTGATTTCATAATCACGGTCATTCCTACGTTACGTCTAACCAACGAGTATAAAATGAAGTTTTTTCTCGTTAGTCTAACTGATCCCTGAATCACAGATTTTGACGGCCCTGAAGGAAAGTGCTTTTGCGTTGTTTGATCTCAATTGATCGAATGTCCTACATTGGGTGCCCATGTGACGTTGAAGGCCTTCCAAAGGAGAACACTGGGTCTGCATGATGATACTGTAATGATAGTTCCTAACTGAATGTAGCTGGGATGTGATCAGATTATATGGATTAACTTGCACCTTCAAGTATAGGGTTGGAACAAGGGGATTAGTGTCAAGGATGAGTCTGTCCAGAAGGAGTAGGGAGAAAGGTTGTTTGTATTTTGTGTTATTGCTAGAAGGGTAATTAATGGGAGGAAAGTCAGACATCATGAGGTAATAAGCTGAGGACGGTGGTTGTCATGGTGTTAATTAAGAGGAGCTTCTTTATGAAGTGCGATTGAATGGGTATGTTTGCTTTGTATGTAAACCCCCAAGCCACTTATATTTTAACTATATAGTCATATCATCCTTTGATCCTATAGAGTCAAAATGGATGGGTAGGCAATGGGAATTGGATATGTATGTGTTATCCGTGTTTTAGTCCTCTGGGTATAGGCATGACTTATGAATATATGTGGCACTTTATTAGATGGATTGGTTGCTGTAAATGGGACTTAAAGCTGCATTCTCAGTTAACGTCGGTAAAAAAACAAAGTATTTCTACATTTTCTTACATTCTTTTCCAACCCATCTAAAAGTCATCTGACCGAAATTTTGGAGGATTCTGTCGCGTTGTTTTTGCTACGGGGCTTCTAAAACGTCCAGGCAGTCCTTATTTGTACTTGGAGGACCCACCCGAATAATTTCTTATGATGGCTTCACTTATTATCGCTCACCGGCGGCTATTTTCGCTCAACTGTCTCGACTTCAAATTCCTTTTCTTTTTTTGACAAGTTTATTCACCATATCCTGCCTTCTTGGCTCATACACTACTAAAACATGTTGTTAATTCAGTTTTTCATGAACTCTTTTTTATTTATTTTTGATTTTCTTATTTTCAACCAATTTTACTACACTCTTTTTCCTCAAAAGTAATCCCTCTTGGATTTTCTGATAATTATACATAGTATAAACGCAAGGAGATATTTGGTAAATACCCAGATAATAAGTTGCACCGGAGGGTCTTCTACCGTCTCTGTAAAAATCGATACAAACTTCTCCTGCCTTTAAAGGGTTTACAAATTGAGCCATTACAATTAGATGCTATGCTCATGGCATTTAGCCTCCTTTCAAACTCTTTTGAAAGGGCCCCCAATACTATATTATTATCGCCGAATAACCTTTGCCTAAGATTTAGCCGCCAGCAAAATAAAGTTAAGCTGGCATTTTCTTTCACACGTATCCTCTACCCCCAGGAGTATGTCCTTGGCGGATGAGTTGTTATGTAAAAGAAACTACTTCAACTTCTTGTATAAACATATAACAGCAGCAGAATATTGACAAATTCAGTCCTATAAGTCATATTATGAGTACATTTGGTAAGATTGTGTTACTCATGATAGCTGAGAATGCAGCTTTAACATAAAGGTTTTCTTTTCGCCTTGGTAATTTCGAATTTGAATTCGGAGCACGCATGTAGCCCACACACTTCATGATTACATTTATTGAATTATTTACCATAGTCCCAACAGTAGCATTTATTTCAAGTTTCTAATATGATATTCAAAAGTATATAAACTATTTTGATTTCAAGTCCCTTCTGTCTTAAATGCAATTAACGGTTAAGGATATCACGGTCGTATTGCCAGCTACATGAAAATAAGTAAAACTACCATAACATTAATGTAATCCTAAAGGTAAACGTTTAGTAAAACTTCTAATTGGATTTTAATTAAGAGATTTATTTAAAGCTGAATTTTCAGTTATTACGACAAAACAAATCTTACATTCTTACAGATTCTTATAGTTGATAAAACAGTATGTAATAACATATGCAATATTATCCCTGAATCCTTGTTTATAGATCAATAATGTATTAATCCTGATCGCACATGTGTGAAAGAATAAAAACTTTGAACTAGATTGCTTTTCAATCGTGCTGTGTGCCCAGATAATTTCCCTCCATTGTGCCTCTATTCTTCCCTACCTGACTGCTTATAAATAATGTCCATGCATGTGGATCTCTCAAGGGCCATTATAACAGGCTAGGGTGATGATATGCGCCTTAGGAGACCTCGCGGCTAGACTATTGCATTGGGACATTTATTGTGCTACAGTCTGTGTATATTTATTCTCGGCATTGGGAATTGTACATGTTAAAGTTTTATCCATAGGATATAGCCGCTATGGGGTGTCATGTCCACAGACCTCTCTAGTGGCATCTCCTCCCATTCGCAGAGCCTGCAACTTAAATCAAGTTCGTACGAACAGGGAGACAAAACTGGTATAAAGTGGTCATTGAGTGTGGATTGAATATACAATCCCTTATTTAAATAATACTAGCTGCAACAACCTCCCAAAACCAGGTGGAGACGGTTCGGTGGCGTTATAGAGAATACTCGAGTATAAACAATGTGACCATGGTCGAGGGTTTATGCCACGTCCGATCACTGTAGCAAATTGCCAATAAATAACCAACAACTGTTACCGTCGGAGACAGTCTTAACACCCTTGCCCGGTCTGCTAAATACTATCCCGTATATTCATCATTTCTCTGCCGCCGTCTAGGTCTATAATTTGCAACCTTTCCATATGGGGAAGCATCCCTCTCTTCTGGGAGAGTATGAGGGGCAGAGTTTGGAAATATAGAGCGTGACGATTGCTCAAGAGGTGCGATACTGACTAACACCCTCGTAAAGATCGGCGGGGATTTGGATCAAGAGCTGTTTTGAAATGATGAATAGAGATTTCCAGTTAGTTTGCCGGTTCAAGTAGGCAGATAAGGAAGTGTATGAAGGGGGCTGATCCCGCTACAATCTGGCCCATATTAGTGGGCTTCCGGGGGCGATATTCGGGGACTTGTGTCGGGCCTGTGTAGTCGATGGAAGGCAGTGGTGCGTTATGGCGCTGTATTACTGGGCGCTGAGGCGGACGGCGACTGGCAGCCACCGGTAGACAGATCGGATTGGACGTGCAGAGAATTCTCTAACACAAGACCTGATGAAATCACACACCAATCTTGATATAAATCAAAAAAGTTTTTTTGCTTCCTTATCCCTCGATCCTTTGCAGGTCGGGGCGATTATTTTTCCTCACTTTGGTATCGCGAGACAATCAAACTATTCCAATGGGTCATTACCCACGTATCCTTGAGCGTTAGGCAACGAAGATCGAGTCATTATAAATGAACATTCTCATCCTCACAGTGGGTGAATAACGCTCACACCAAGAACTATACTGTGCTTAAATGTCAATCACGCCACCAACAGCTTGGTATTTTGCATCTGTAATAGAAAATAGCGACATGGTAAGCGTTTGACGGGAGATGTAATTTTACCACCCCAAGCAGGTTTCGATTAGTAGCCTTCCTGCAGGTTATAGGAAGAAGCAGTGTTCGATATTTATCGAATATGTCCATTTACCAACTCCTACGAATGGGCTTTTTTCATCCGCGGGGCACAGGGTCCAAAGGGCCAGGGTGAAGTGGAAGAGGAGAGGCTTTAAAGAAGAGGAGAATGGGCAAGGGGAACTAAAAGAGCAGCACTGTGCTTTTAACCACTTGGAGCCTGTTTCCTAACGGTCACCTAAAATATCCCAGCGTAGATGTATGCGGAGTGCGGTCAAAAGCAGACGGGAACACTTTTTTCAATCGTTTGCTAAACTCGCCCAACATGCCTGGGATTAGATCCCGGAGGCGCCAAAACCCGTTCTCGTGACAAATCAGAGCCACGGTAAGTCGCGAGACTGCCACTCCCCCGCCCCCGGCGTTCAACACTCGATGCGAATTAATGGTCACTCGAAACAAGAAATGCTTGAATATCCATAACTGGTACTATTTAGTCGTCGCCCCGGTGTTCCATCTCAACCTTCTGCCCCAGCGGAATGGTACGAAACAAATTAGTTGAATTGCAGACCCACCACGGACCGCATCCGTCAATATTCTGTCACATCTAAAATTCGGATCGTGTCTGTTGGACAAGAGACTGTTAGTACAATTCTCCGTGTCACTAATCCCAATCGAACCCGTGGCTTTCTTCCTGCATGGTCTGTCTTGGTCATCTGGAAAGGTTTATTTCATTGCCGCGGAAACGGTGGTCAAAATAGCTCGAATAATTATTCTGCAACTTGCTAGGTTGCATGAATATATGCCAATACATACTCAATTATGTATGATGGGATTTTTATGCGTGCATCCCTCTCCTCTGTCTTTGAAGACATGTGTATGGATATTTCGGCCCTAAATAACATGGTGGCCTTATTGAGTATTGAGTAACCTGTAGACGCTAGGATTAGATGGAGATATAATGTGCTTCTCATTCATACGTTATCATGTATTCACCGTGTGTATGACTGCCTGTGGCCCTATGCACGTTACATAACCATTGCTAATATTCACAAATACCCATTGCTAATATTCGGAAAGTATAGGTACCGGTATACAGAACCCCCTAGCGTTTTCCCTTACAACTATAGTTAGAACAGAAGTATACTACTCCGGGATTGTGTAGGGGACCAGGTGGAATATACAAATAAGAAAAATAATATCCATAGGGTTATTTAGATAGATCCTATTTACCCAGGCTACAAACCAAGGATGTTATGCACGCTAGGGTAACCAGTTAAAGGCCTGCGATAGATTCATGAGGGCAAATGTACACGCTCGCCACCAAGGCATGGCTTTTAGGTACATGGGTGTGTACACATTTTCATGCATAAACCAGCAAGGTCCTTTCCGAATTAATGATGTTAATGGTGTCGTTTCCTTTTGAAGAGGCCACCCAGGGAAGAGTTCCCATGTTCCCTTGTCGCAAACCTAAGATATCTGGTGAGGAAGGAGCCTTTTTATTTATTGATAAAAGGATATATCTGTGGAATTTGGTGCTGTAATTGGCGTTGGAGAAACCATCTCTCTATAGTTTATTTGTACAGATATGTTCATGAGATAGAAATACTTCGAAAAGGATTGTGAGGCAACCATCGATGAAAAGATCCCTTAATTATCGCTCAAATGAGAAAAGGACAGGAAAATGGTCTGCTCTTTTTCATGTTTCGGTCGGTTTGCATGTCATGCGAATCATTTCCAATGAAATATTAACTGGTTCTTATTCCTAATATCATCATGCATGTTTAATTTGCAAATGGCGATAAAAGTACCATTGTAATGATGCTTTATTTTGATTGGGCCCGCGAAAGATTACCTTTTTGTGTTCGTGCCTGTTAGAATGAACACCTGCCAAGTAATAGAATCAAAAGTGGTTGGGCAGAATAAGACCATTGTAAGTGGCCTTTAAAATTGATGGACAACTGTGCGACTTGATCTCTCATGGAGTGTTTACATTTGCTAGTATATTTAGGTTATGTCAATGTATAAAACATAACTTGATATTATCATCAAAACACAACAGGATGTCACTAAATGAGACGACCGTGCCCAACTACCATCTGTGAATCTTTTGTTTTTAAAATCATGATACTCGGATTTTACACTGAAAATATGTTTTTTTGACGTGGGTAGTGACAATATATTATGGCGTGGAGGGTTTATATAATAATGCTTATAATTTTCCTGGGTCTGAGGCTTTATCAGAAGAAAAAAATAGGTTGTTGCAAGGCTCGAAAATGCAAGGAGGGGGAACCTTTTCTTATCTACTAAAACAATTCCCTAGTTGTCCCCTTGTTTGCTCTGGACCCTCTTGGCCTTTGTCGAACTGGATTCCGTGCACTTGACCCTTAGCAACACGTAGGACGATTCCCACGGTCAATGATTGATATTACATGTTGTGTTGAAGGTCATTCTTCATTAGCAGTAACCGCCTCCCCACACTAATTGTTCTTTGTATCCATGGCAACGGCATGAAAAGATCGGAAATAAGTGCGATATCCGAGTGACATGGAATTTGAAATCTCCCTTTTCTCGTCAATTGTCAAACTGACGCTTTTTTACACACTGCCTGTGTTTTGGATGCTAAAGTTTTATTTTCGTCTATAATTGTGGCCTGCCTTTCCGAAAAGAGTGAGCTATGTTTACAATACCCCGAGGGAAATCGTAAACATTCGGGAAAGAAACGTTTGTGGGAAGGACGGCTGTAAATATAAATAGGAGAGTAAAGGAATTGTAACTTAATCTCCATTTTTCAAATACATTTAAATACTTGCTTCGTTCCCTTAATACGCTGCCATACTGCATATGAAATGCTCTTTCCCACAGGCCCTATGTTTTTATAAGCTTTTTACAATGACCTGAGTGCCTAGTCCTATTTTGTTCCCTCAAATACGAACATTATCTTAGGAGGTCACCGGCCCGTAAAACAATTCATTTCAAAAGTAAAATACAGAGATGTGACTCCTTAGCCTGAGAGTTGGCATGCGGTTGTCGGTTAGTAGTATATGGAGAGTATCCTTGTTCGTTGGCTATATGAATGTGGATTGACGATAAATCCCAAGTTATGCATTTTCGTCACAATGCTGTGAATCATGTCTGCTTGTCAGAGAAAGTAATACGTTGGGTCCCTTTGTATAAAGAAGGTGTTGCCGTAATCATCGAATGTAATCAAACTGGATGGTATTGAAAGGGGTTGCTCCTTATCTAGACCGTTGAAGGAAACCTTCTTTGAAGCTTTTGTACCATCTCCTGATACTTTCATCCGTCCACCGGGCTTGTCGCACTGTGCTAAAGTTCGTGGGTCATGGCATTTGACACTTTATTGTGACAACGTTTCCTTTGGGTCTAGATGTGATGGGAGGACCTCCAGTCAGCGTCTCTTCTCAGGTAACCAAATGGTGCCATTCTTAGAAAATTCCCAGCAACAACGATTGTCAGAAGCTTTGTTTCCAGACTTACCCTACAGGCTATGACATTGGTTAACTTAGCTTTGACCTTTCCCCAGCCATAGGGACTTGGAAAGGTCATTAGTGCCGGGGAAACATGTATTGATGGATTTATCCCGTCTTTTAACCCCTATAGAATAGACCTCAATTACACTCAGTTGTGAGAGAACATAGTCCTGACCCCTCTTCGGATTATATCTGTGTAGAAAATGTCAGAGCAAAAACCTGTGTAGTACCTGTCCATGAGTGGCTGATAATGGTAGTGGGGAGGGCAAGTGCTATCATGACACAGAGGCTTAAGCCATGAAGTGTAGATAGTAGCTGAGTTAGGCCTCTGTCGAGAGGATATTGGTTGTTGAATCGGGTGGAAGCAATCCCAAGACAAACGGTCGCAGCCGCTGGCTTTTGATACGAATTGGGGGCTGCGGTTTATCCTTGGCCATGAATGTAGATGGCAGGTAATACACTCTAGGCGTGCCATGGAGGTGCATCCATACCCCGACCTTTGGATACGTGACCCACTATTTCCGCACGCGGGAGCAAGGGAACTGAGTGGCTCCGAGCTATATCTACCAAACCATTTCAGACGAGTAGGGCTTAATAAAAGTCCATCTGGAGAATGGAGGTGTGTGGTGGGGAAACCCACTTTGACATTTATAGCAATTATAGCCCCAAATTGGCCTCACTAAAATGTGATATGTAGGTCAGGTGGTTCATTGATTTCCTACCTAGTCTTAGGTAAAGCACCGATTTGTCGTCGGTAGTCCATCATATTGCACTTTATGGGACCTAATGATGTTATTGCTACTTTTTGTGCACCATGAAAGTAAAATTGTTAATAATTTATCTTCGAATAGGATCGATAAAGCATAGTTTTAACAATTTTAGACGGATGTAAGGGATTTTGCGTTTGCTATATATACATGTATTTAAATGAGAGTACCGTTGTCAACAATATATTCC
Source organism: Sthenelais limicola (assembly GCA_942159475.1). NCBI lineage: Eukaryota > Metazoa > Annelida > Polychaeta > Phyllodocida > Sigalionidae > Sthenelais > Sthenelais limicola. The sequence goes on along the minus strand of OW804095.1, from coordinate 62,544,260 downwards.
CCTTACATCTATTATTAGGCTTAATGATCACGGAACGGGTTGGACAAAACACCAATTGACACTACAATGAGATGGACTTTCATACAATATAAACATATGAAAATATTTTTTATCTAGTCTCTTTACGGCGTCAGGGCGAAATTTCCTGGCGTTTAGAAATTGATGCATTGGTTATACTTGCATGATTTACAGCTAAATCTCATACAATCAAATTCTCATACAATTTACATAATAGCACAAGCAAAACAACATATCTCTTCTCATGCATGCCCGGAAAACACATCGACCTCCTTCAAATCATTAGACAATCAACACAATCTTGGTTAAACTCCTAAAATTAAATAATGCGAATCAGCATTTCTAGTTCTTCTCTTATTGTGAACATGATGGATATCAGCGTCGTTACGTGTGTAAATAGGATAAGCTTCAATGGCTTTTACTCCACTTCTGTCGTTTTGAAGACTGCATCAAGATTTGATTATTCTGCGTTTAATATTCTGGAAATCGTCGGGAGATATGAGGTGGTACTACGCTTGAATGGCCACATCCGAGAAAATGACAGTTAGATGGTACTGAAAACTTCATTAGTTGATGTTTTCTCGACTAGTGCCTTCCGAAATAGCATCAATCAGGTTTATTCGAAGCAGAATCATTCTTAGAATGTTATGCTTGTTTAGACGCCATTAAAGTTGTTTTAAATATTTTTTATATACTGAATATGGTATCTAACACTCTCCTATCAAACAACTTTCCTTTCCAGATCTTTAGTTCAGAATTGGAATATGCGATTTAACCTTTTGCAATTTAGTTATATCGATCGTTAGCACGGAGCGTATGTGATATATTATAAGCTACACTTTTCTTACCTTTTACCATACAGCCAATCTATTGTGGACTTTTTCATATTTCTCAGCGCATTAAAGTATGTTATCTCATCAGCAGATCGGTGTTATGTTGCAACTTTAAGTCGAGCTATTTTACATTATATATCACCCAATTGGGCCAAAAGCGCTATATGACCCATAATATAGAAGCGGTTATTAACCTTTCTAGTTTCCAAACATGCTGAGTCCTACCAAGTGCCTATGATTAGCTCCCACTTGGACTATATATCTTTTTCTAGATATGGGTAAACAAATAGCCCCTAGAGGATAGCACTTTGGACAGGCAACCTCCCTCGGCGACTGAAAAGAGGTAAAAAATCCTGATGCACTCCTTACAACAAACTGCTGCAAAGATAAATGACCCTCCGTCAGCAACCTCGGAAGGCCGTCACAAAAATCGCATGCTGTCGGAAGCGCTGGTCCTACGTCTAGAGCAGTAAGGGAAGCACGTGCTTTAAGTTCCAGCGATGTGCCCACAGTATATCAATAGATATTCCTGTTGCGGGAAGTTGTTAGTAGCGGAGCAAGAGGCGGAGTAGCTGTGGCAAAGTGGCAATAGAAACATGGACCTGATTCCAGATTCTCACTAGTTTGACAAAGACCACATGCAGTTCTGTTGGACATCAACAAATTGATCGTTTATGTAAATAACAGACTGGTAATGTTCGCCTATTGGCCGCTAAGGAGGTGGCGCTGTAAAAACGGGGCCTATTGGCAGCTCGGGGTCATGTCTCACTCCGCCTAACTCGTGTCAAGCTAAGCAGGGGGCGCTCGCCTCCATCGGAAGTCGGCGGCGGAAATGGACCAACGACTTCCTGTCAAAGGCGGCATTAGTTATCGAAGTGTTTCCAAATGACCCGCCACTGCTTCTGAAAGAAACGCGGCTAATGGAACCGATTGAGGCTTATTAAGAAGCTGGTTCATTATCATAGTACAGAGTCATGATTTATATTCTGAAAGGTCTATCCTATATTTTGTTCTGTATTGCTGCACTTTTTGCTCTTTCCCGAAAAAAAGGAACTTGATGGTTTTTCATCACCCGATTCGTGGATACCTTCATATTTACATATCTTAAAATGATATTATACACCTGAATCTAACGAAAAAGTGTGGTCATTTGAAAAATACATCCTCAGCTGATCATGGCTGGAATATATATGATTTCTGCTTCTTAGTCCAACCATACCCAAATAAATGTCATTATGATATAATATTAAAAGATTCCATCTACATTTAGTGCATGAAAAAGCAAACACTCAGCTTTCACCAAAATTCTTCGATGCCATGCATTTGCTGAATCACCTTCAAATTCCTTCATAAGGATATAATATTTTCTCACTTTGGAGCTGACCATTGTTTTAAAATTCTTTTAACTTTGGGGTTACATATATACCACCACACCCACACACGTATACATACATACATGTATACATACATACATACATACATACATACATACATACATAAGTTGTGAACTAGTGAAGTAGTGAACTCCCCCAAAGGTAGGCAAATGAGCCGTTACAATAAGCAAAGAAAGTACTAAATGTAAGGTTTGTAGTTTTGTGTGATAATGACCTGCACCAATTATAGGTCTAAAGAAACCAATCACAGCTTGAACTAGAATGGGAGATGGAGCAAAGCTGGGCGACCTGCCGATTCCTGGTTGAGTATTAGTTGAAAAAGCAAACAGTCATTCAGCCATTGTCCACAATCCCAAAATGAATCCGGACAGATTTAATTGCCGATAGTGCTGCGAATGCAGTTTTAAGGTTACTGGTGAAAGAGAGGAACTAATAGGATGGGTTTTGGTGTTATGAAAAGTTAGTTGCAATGTATCTTTCTGTTTAGTTAACTCTATTCTGCATTTATTGTATTAGTGTTGTTTGCTGTTGCCCCAAGTTTGCGATGTGGCACGAGATCGTTACTCCTCTAATAAAAGCGCAGTTTTAATACAGTCAAAGAGTACATCAATAAGTGTATAATATGGTCACATACATACGTATAGATTTATTTGATTTGAACCTTAATGATACTAGGTAGGTGGCACACCACCTACATGATTATTTATCTACAATTTGAGTATAAATATATGGAACCTATATTTGATACTTGATACACATCTGCCTTGGCTCATACCATCACTGTGCCTACACCTACTTATACATGATGGGGTACAGTGGGATTCGGAGGTTTCAGCTCATAAACCTGTTCTAGGTTTTAACACCTGTTTCATTCACAGGGGTTGATTATTTATATGTTAGTGGATACATACACCACCAAGGAATTATGATCTCTGGTGATTGTTTTCATACAGTTTTTCAAGTCAGTGTTGATGACAAGGCAGGTAGAGTGTTCAACTCCATCTGCAACTCACAGACTAGCCATACTAGGTTTGAATCCCTCTTTGCCAAATTCAAAAATATTTTTCTGTTGAAGCAGTTCTATGAGCCCCATTACGTCAGAGCAAATTCTAAAAAGTCCGCTCAGGTATCTGAGTGGACTGGAGTAAATGTTAGAGTCCGCTCAGAAGTCTAAAGAATTGGGACTGGGAATTCGGATCTGCATTCTTTGGGTATAAGAGTCCGCTCAACCAGTGGAGAATAATGTTGCAGCAGCATGACATGTAGGTTAGTAGGCCCCCCTCCCCCCCAAAAATAGGTGTGTTTCCGATTTATCCCCCCCCCCTACCTAGAAAAACCTTCCCCTACCTAAAATTTGTTTGACCATACCTGATTTTTTTTTACCATAGGCCTACTTTACTTTTTTTGGATTTTTTGACAAAAAAAGCTAATAAAAGCAGGAAAACAGGTTGGCCTAACTTGGAACTCTCAAAAAGCACATCTCCCTTGTTTAAAACAACTATTGTAATAAAATAGACATTTTTTTTCAGTACCTGGGAGGTGGTTTCCTAATAATAATAAAAAAGTTACCACCCCCCTACCTTGTTTCCAGCCAGATAAATCGGAAACACACCTATTTTTTTTGGCTTTAGAGTAGGTTGTTAAATGTGCAGAATATATAATGCATAACTATTGGTTATACAATAAATATCACTATAGTGTTAACTTCAGTCATAAACTTTTGATATATTCTAAGAACACTGTTTTGCCTGTGCCATTCACTCATGGGAAAATATATGACACTACCATATTGAATTATGGTATAAAATGTCTCGAAGGCCAGGGATGTGTGACATATTGATTACGTTACTCTTCCCTGGAAATTAACATTCCTGACAGGAAGTAGACGGGAGGCAGATATTGCTTTGAAATAATTAAACATTGTTGAAGACTTATGCGTTATGACTTAATGAAGTGGAAATGAAGCAATTTTCCTAGGTAATGGAACTTTACATTATGGAAATAGCACAGTGCAATTTCAGTAATTAAACCAGTTGGAAAGGCAATATTCACTGTGTGATGTCCATTATGTCTTGTAGACGTTCATATCTGAACATATAATTTTTAATATATTCTTCCTGCCTGCTTAATCTAAGACATACTTCATCTCGCCCCTGAAGCTAAGACAATTTTTTTTGTCATGACATTATGTGAATATATAGAGATAGAAAGTGTTGTAAGGGATTTCACATAGGCATTGCAATGATTGCTATGTATTATCGGGTATTGTTATTAGTCTTGCCGTTTTGATGAGATATGATAAGACACGCGTCCTTTTCCTCCTTGGTGGTAATCCTAATGTATAAACAAGACAGTGTAGGAAGGATGGCTGGAATAGACTGCCAGCGTGTGAACGCGCCTGCTGACATGTTACATGGTACTGCCTGTGCCCACCTCCTGTATTTCTCATGCATATCCCTGCCATCTTTCTTTATCTAGCTGCTCTAGGGTCATTGGCCCTAACTCCCGAGGCCGTTAAATTTAAGGGATTGAAGCCCTATCAAATGATTGCTTTGTTTTAAAGTGTGTTGAGAACCGCTGATGCAATATGTTTATAATATTTCAATGGGTTCATTGCCTTTCCCTTCTTCTGAGCTTCTCCTGGGAGCGTTTTTCCCTTTTAGCGTGTAAAGAAGGAAAGGGTTGGTTTTTGTCCGAGAGACGCCGTACATATTATTGGATTCCTTTTGTATACGAGTGAGAGAATCGTTTTGGAACACCGACTTAAAAGAATTATAATTACTTTCAGCCATTTCATGCCAGACTTAATATTTTTTAACCAGTGACTTCCCATGTACATATTCTGTCTTTACACAATGCAGCTATTTCCTGTTGCAATCCAAATTAAGACAACTGCATTAGCTCACATACAGAAAACCTTTCTCAATGTCGAATATTCTTACTTTTTAAAACGTGCTAGGAATTTATAATATGTGTACGGTTATCACTTCAGAATCTCTATATTCTGGGGAAGTGTTCCTGATTTTTAAAGGGAAAGATTCATAAATAATTGGCGGAAATTAACATTTCGTTTGTGTGCAGTTATAGATGTATATGTGTATACTTTAAAATTGCTTGAAGTAAGCCTATTTTGGTGTGTGAATCAAGATCAAATAAACGACGCCTACATTAATCATATTTGACCTTCTATATTTGGAGCTTTCTGATATGACAGCTTTGGGCAACCCCTAGGTGTATGCCAGCGTTCCCCCCGGTGACCAGGAGCGAAATATCAGCGTCACGCCATCCCTCTACTCTATTGGCAATGGCTTGCCGATCTCGATGGTTTGGATCCATGAGCTTCGGGTCATGACTGGCACTCTGGTGTTTGATCCCAAAGTGTTTCTGGATTTCCTAGCCATGGAGTTCTTTTGCCAATGATGTCACGATAAGCTGTAATCGCCTCCAGCTTCTTGCATTGCCCAAGTTCTGGCCCATATCCTTGTCAATCGACAGCGGATCATTCTGTGTGGGTGTGTGACCATCTAAGTTATCCTGTTTGTCTGCATGGAGTGGGTATTTTGTGCTCGTCATATTATAATAATATATATGCACTGTACCATTCTCATTTTCTTAGACCTTAAACAGCTCTTTGCACCGTAAAGCGCATGTATAATAATTTGTAAAGACTTACGTTTTCTTCAACGCCTCGCATTACGAGCTTGACAATTATATATATTATATAAATGTATAAAACAGTAGGTTCTGTTGTACTAATAACCTCCATTTCGGGCCTTTCTGGTGCGCTGTTTGTGCATTATACACCAGACTATGGAAAGCGGGACCCATACATATCAAAACTCGGTCGAAACCCCGAAAAAATAATTTCGGCGGCCGAAAGATTAATTTTTGCGGCCGAAAAATTATTTTTTGCGGCCGAAAAATTATTTTTTCTGTCGCCGAAATTATTTTTTCGGCCGCCGAAATTATTTCTAGTTAAATGTACTCCATAGGATGAGAAGCATAGAGATATATATTTAATACATGATTTGGTACAGATTTGGTACATAATTCTTACAAGAGCATCTGATCCAGCAGGATTAATAGTAGGTAATTGGAATTAAGAAAGTATTAGAAGAATTGTTTTTGGTTAAATTAAATTAACAATAACAAACTGGAACTGGTTTTGTATTAACATGCATGTCAAGATCAAATACTACATTCAGACACTAAATATTTGACCAATATATTTCTCTATTAATGTAATGCTAATAAATCGTCCCTTTTGCTGCATCCAACACATACATATAATCCATACATATACATACATGTGTAGGTATATACATGGGCGAAAAACCTAGGAAAAATAGCTAACCAAACACTGAACACAGAAGAGAAGGTCCAAGAAATACATTTTGGTGACTTCATTTAGTCTGACAGTGCCTAATCGGTGGCTCTACATGCATAAAATGCCTAAAAAACGGACCTACATGCACATACCATAGCGATATACATACCCGTATACATACCATACGAAATGCATACCAAAATGGTTACCTTACTATATGTACATATTGACATCCATACCATACGAATCCATACCAAAGTACATGCCATATTGTATACCTACCAAAATCCATACACTGTATGTAGTATACATACCATATATACATACCATATACATACCATATATACATACCATATATACATACCATATACCATATACATACCATATACCATATATATACATACCATATATACACACCATATATACATATCATATACCATTTATACATACCATATATACATATCATATACATGTACATAACATATATTTATACCATATATACATACCATATATATACATACCATACATACGTTAATGGCTTATACATACCGCATACCATATATATGCATACCACATACCATATACTTAAGATATAGTATACAGTATACAAAACATGCGGTATATATGCACATTTCCTCTTGGCATGTATATATATTATACACGTATATATGTATACATGTATACTTGTGCGTTTATAGATATATTCAAAATATATTAAGATAAGATCATATGTGATGTGTTACAGGAAAATGAGCTAATCCTATAGAGTATATTTGGCTACTTTACCAACGATTGCAAATAGAGGTACAAATAATTGCCCAATAATCATAAGAGATTAGGAAAGTCGGATAAACATGTTGGGGTATTTAATACAATTTAAATTGTGTAAAAGGCTTAAATAGTTTTTGAGTGATAAGCATAAGTATTCGGACATAATTTTAGAAATTATTTCAGCGAATACCTCATCCTATAGAGTATATGTTATAGCTACTTAACCAACGATTGGAAATAGAGGTACAAATAATTGCACAATAATCTTATGAAATTAAGAAAGTCGAATAAATATGTTGGGGTATTTAATACAATTTAAATTGTGTAAAAGGCTTAAATGGTTTTTGAGTAATGAGCATATGTATTCGGACATAATTTTAGACATTATTGCGGCCAATTTAGGGCAGTGAAATATAAACTTATTGAGGTATTAAATGAAATTATGTACCCTTCCCTCTCTCTCCTCTCTCTTTCTAGCCATAGACTGTCTGCTCTGTTTCTCCCCTCTTTTTCAAAACTGGATATATAAAATAAATATATTTCTGGTGGAAAATGAACGCCGCCGAAAACATTTATCATCGGCCGCCGAAAAAAAACGAAAAAAAAAACGGGCGAAAAATAATTTTTTGCGGCCGAAATTAAATAGAAAACGGCCGAAAATTATTTTTTTTCGGCCGAAAATAACAATTTAATTTCGGTTACTTTTGTCGACCGAATTTTTTCTGCCCGAAAATATTAGCCGAAATATTTTTTTCGCTATAGTAAAGTATGGGCGAATTTTTTTTACGGCCGAAAAATTGATATGTATGGGTCCCGCTTTCCATACCAGACAGTGCACCAGCATGCAGTCCCTCAATGTCGGTCTTTGCCAGAATGTTTAAAGCTGATAAAAAACTAAGGCGGCTGGTTTATTTGCACAGGATGGCATCTTGCTCAGAGAGCTACACAATGATAAAAATATGGGAACTTGCTCAACCGTACAAGATGTTATCGATCTAGTGTCATGAGTCTGATGCCCCAAGGTGGCGGAATTTTGTGTAATGAATGAGCGATAATCAATGGATTCACATTGTATTGTATTGATTTATGCTTTGTCCTTGTATGGTACGGGTGCTTGGGTACCTCTCATTCATTGGGTAACACACACGAGGGCAATCAATGCATCCATGTCAGTCATTACTATCAATCCTACATAATAGCTACTTTTAGATTATTCTTTGTTGATTGATCTTTGTATCTCGAAGGTCGTAGTGTCATACTTACTATATGTAGAACAGTCTATGCAAGCCAGTTTGCACTAGTTTTGTGCTGACATCGATGTTTTTATGATATCGCAATTACAATATAATTATATATAGCCGTTTTAAACTGAATGTGGACCAGTTATGACATTGTTCAAGGATACCATGTCGGACATGGCGTTTCTTCAAGCCATCCGTAATTTTAGCTGTATTCTAAGAGAACATTCATCATAACGTCTTCATGTATGCCTCAGATGTGGTGAATGAATTGATATTAATATTTTCACTAAAATAAGCGGTGCATGGCGTGGGACCTGAACATGCTGATAGATGCTTGGGGAAAGATTGAATTTGAAGTGAGAAAATAAAGGTCGCTTCACACTTCGATGAATTTATTCCTAATTTCACATGTATTTACACAACTCTCTTTTAATAGCAACGTGTCCATTGTCCATCCATGTATATATTGTTGCAGGATGGGGATATTTCTCTGGAAGGACATAATATCCTTCTTTTTTTTCTAAACTTGGCTTCGGCCAAAACTATCTTCTTCTTAGCCCATCGCTGGGGTGTGGTGCACTGAACACAGCGAGTAATCAACTCAAGGTTGAAGGGTTCTTTTGGATCGATAGCCCTCAATGTACCTTGGTCGATTTGAGAAGTATTGCACAGATCCAAGTCGCATGTAAATTAAGCGACACATGTTTGGTAAACACTTCTTCTCGAGGTGCTAATTTAGTTTCGATGTATGTCTCTTAATTCGGAAACGGATTTGTAATGATTCTGGTGTTGATCATGATTAAATGGTCCCTGTCAACTTGTTTATTCACAGCTGACAGGGGAAGGGACATGATTCTATTGATAGTATTGTCAGCCTGTGTCCTCTTGAGATTCTTGGACTCCCTACATTCGTTCCCGTCCTAAAAGGGCCCCGAGCCAGTGGACCGGCCCCTCCCCGCGGGCTTGATACTGTCGACAAATGAGAGTCAATTTGCCTGAGATTTAGAGCACCCTTTCCTTGATACAAGGTCACTTTGCTCCTTGAAGCCACTGACAACCTAGAAGCCGAATGGCATTGATTTCCTGGGTAAGGTTTTCCCTGTTCGCAATTAAGCCAACCTGCAGGAGTCATTGTTAGTTGTGGTCTCGCTCGTATTCTCTCTCCCTCACACAACTTCCTCTTCCTTTCTCACACTCCCGGCCAGCTTGTAGCCATGTCCCTTCAGTTAGATATCAGTATGTATTCCATGCCGCCCACAGCCCGGTGCAAACAGTCAGGTCCTCTCACGCTCACAAGTCGAATATTGTTCCGATTTCTCTTGATTGGGCTTCTCTCTTGCTTTTATTGGCGAAACGTTGGGACCGCAAAACAAAGAAGCCATTGTTGGCCGAGCATTGCTATTGAGCCACCAGTGAGAAGCCAGAATTTTAATATATTGAAATGAAAGCGCCTGAATCAAGCAAGTGGATTTGGCATGGCGTGCTTATTTTCCTTGCAATGAGAGATGAGGCCACTGTCAAACTAGCTTGCCCTGCTCTTTAAATGATATTGAAGATAGTCGTCCTGAAATTGTACAAACTTTATTTACCCCCATCACAGTGACACATATACTGCAAGATACGAGCAATTATGTATTTCGAGTTTATTTGTACAAATGCATCCTTTATTTCGGCTCAATGCGATTGGATTATTCAAGTGCCGAACAATGGAATGGCATTACAAAGAATTTTGCAAATGGGACATTTGCTATTACCCTTAGGAGAAGACCTCTCAGTGTTTGAATGCATGTTGGCATAGATTCGATTTTACTGTGGGATAAATAAGGAATTCAACATCAAATCCACGGCGGCCGAATTTTATCCTTCTGGATTCGAGTAACGAAAAAGTGATGGGCATTTTCATTAGTCAGAATTAGGTTCTGAAACCAGGTGTCATTAGCAACAACGGACATTCAAATTTAAAAGCCCATTATGATCAGCTAATTGTTGTTTGTTTACTTGATACAGCTGATGTTCCAATATTCCTTTATCAATTAAAATAATTGGAAAGTTCTATTTTTAACTGCTTCATGGCATTTAAACGATTGACGGTATTTGATTTGATTTGAAATGATGATTCTGGTGTTGATCATGATTCAAAGAATTTCAAATGTCGCAAGTACAATTACCATATTCAAAATAGTAATACCCATGTTGGAAAACACCGATACTCTCATGCATCGCCTGGTTAAAACCAATATATTATAATCACCAATATGAAAAATGACATTCGGTACGTTTCTATCAACTTGAGGAATTGAAATTTTAACTTTTGCGCTCATAAGAACATCTCGCTTGGAAATCAAATTTAAAAAATGCAGATGATTTGAAATATCTCGATCATCCAGTGATACAAATAATTTTCATATACTTTTGTCAAAATTCTACAATATGAAGTCATTTAATCAACATTACTTGTTTGTTATCTTTGAATCTCTTGTAAATCAGTTTTGAAAAGCATGTCTTGGTAAACTCAATGGCACACTTTTGGATAAATTCATCTTCTCTTATCTACTATAGTGATATATAGTTGTTTGTCAAGTTGTCATGATTCGTTGAAAGCATCTCGAAACATACCCTCGAGGATGCTTCATGGCAATGTGTGGCACTAGTGAGGAAGGCTACATTATAATCCCTGCTATCAATACTCTACATACAGCTTCTCTAATCTCACCTATATACTACATGCACACGCCTAGTACTTTAGGAGCACCATTCCCTTGGAAATGAATTCTTCTCCAGTTGGGTCTAGAAATGTAGTTGACACCCCACCGGCTCATTCAGGCTTGTTCATTACGTACACTAAAACCGGATATAGAGACGTGCGCATGTGCAGTGTATCATATCGTGTGCGCGACGGTGGCATCCATTGCCTAGTGGCAGCAAGATGGTCACTTTAAAACCTACCCTCTTGTCACACTCCAGCGGTGCTTAAAGGTCGATTCTGTCTATTTGTACTGGATAAAGTGCAAAGCAAATTGTTAAAATTTTACAAGACGTCCAGGGTAGTGTTTGTTCAGGCAAACGGAGCCCGATGGACGATATCCTAGTTTGGGGCACGTGTATTTGCCTGATTCAAACAAGGTTTTCGACATACTACTTACGGATAACCTTCGCTTGGCAGTTAGTCCTGACGGCTCATTTTCAGTGGCGATATATTTGAATGATATGAAAGATGTGAGGTGATTGCTCTCATGTGGGATAGTTTTAAAAGTCTGTCGATGTTGGAATCATCCTTAACATGCGAAGGACTTTGTAACTTAGAATGTAATTAACGATGGATGAGAGGGGAAAGGCAAACATCAAGTACTGGCGGTACGGAGTGCTCACTTGTGATGTGGTTCCTTATAAAGACAGCTAGGCACGCTATACAGAAAATAGTTATTTCTTTGATATATCGTTTGTTAAAGGCTCGCTCGATACCGGCCTCCAGTAGTTGTATTTTAATAAGACTCGATAGAGATTCTTACCGAATAAAATACAATAGTTACAAAGGCGGAGCGCGTCATTGGTGAGCGAGGGTCTCGACATGGACAGACGACAACCTATAGGCCTCTTGCATCGACCATCAAAGGTAACCCAAGATTTTGTATTGACCAATGCATATTTGTCTGAAACCATTTGCAGACAAGGGACGCGAGGACTATTTGGCATAGCTCCAACACTTTGTGCTGCTTAGTTTCGAGAGAGCAACTCGTTAGTTGAGTTGTTCGTCCGAAAACTTGAAGAACCAAGGTTGTTGCAGGTAGTAATTTGTCGCAGGAATGATTGTTTGCATGCACTGGACATCATTGCTGCCAATGATATTAACAATAATTCCCCCTGGTCAACGTGTGTAGTATTATCATGGATGTACATATCCATTACATGTATTTCTTATGAGATATTCCCGATAAAGCACCCAGGGCGTCCTCTCCTGCTTTGATATCGGTGTCACATTTCGTATCTTACAGACTAAAGGTTATACATAATATGCATGTACGCGTACCATAGGTTGGTATGTTGTTCGTGTAATATTTTTCTCGGGAACGATGCCTATCGCCTTGATATTTCTATTAGATATAGCAATTATAAACAATCAAATGTTACTTCCCGAGTCTATGGAGAACTTATTAATACTTGTCCCTTATTAGATTCTAATTCCGAGGTTTAAAATGTAAAACCAGGCAGAGGAAGTGGGAGACTGGGGTTTGTCGGTTACCCTAAACCTGATTTAGCTAAACTAAATCCGGACGATACTAATAATTATGGAAAATGTAGAAAAAACCCATGTCTGTATGAGTTTTGTCAGCGTTAAGGCGCTTGATGGATCGAGGGTGGTGGATCTTCTTTCCCAACCACCCAAACCTCACTCAGCGCTCGTATCTGATATATCCGGAGCTTATCTGTAATTATGGGCCATTCCCAGCTCCCAGCCAACAGCTATATTACAAGGAGCAGCTCTGTGAACATCATTTGCTTCCACTTTTGGTTTACCAAGTGCAAGCTTTCTCCAGCTTTCTATTGCGCCCTTGGCAATACGCCCGATATCTGTGGTACAGTTATGGAGAAAGATAGAGATGATCAATGTATTCCTACAAGTTAACCTTCTTCCCACAGTGCGATTATATGAACAATGTGATAAGAAATATATATATGCAGGGGAATCACCTGGATGAATATGCTTTGCCTTTTCCAAAAAGCACATATGCAATTATGGTTGTCTGCATTTCTACACAAGTGAAATGACCACCTGACCTCGTTGGAGTTTATTTTAAGGCATTTCGCGTTTTGACATATTAGCCTGGTTGTAAATGGAGAAATACTCCTGTCTTCATATGATTTGTCATTGGACATCTTTTCCATCGAATTCTATGCATAATCTATGATAATTTATTAACTTTCAATTTTAAACTTCGGCATGCCTTAGCAATCGACATGCCTTAGCAATATTTCTAGTTTCTCGCTGTGTTTCTCGCAGCCACCTGGATATGACAGTATCAAATTGAACTATTATGTATCTCCCCTTCTTCAGTTCTACCCATCTCTTGATTAAGCATGTACTATCTTGACGGAGACCACCGTAATAAGATAAGGGATGTGACTTATATACTATATAGCAGACTTTAGTCTATGAATGGATAGTTACATCATTTCTTATTATGTGAATTTAAGTTATCTTATGGAACAAGGCCCCATTCATGATATACTCATATCTAAGGGCCCACAGCCTATTCTCTGAGGACTGCCCTTTCTAGCATAAATCAATAATGTAATTTTCCAATTACAATGTGTCTCGCGGAAGTAAGTCATTGATAGGCTTCCTGGATGCAGATTATGATAGCTACTTTAACGAGGTCTAGGCGAGTGAAAGCCATGGGCATGGCTTTCTCACATGGCTTTACAGAAATCAGTGGATGCAAATAATGGAAATGGGCAAATTAATTTGTTTTTCGTCACAACCTTTGTTTCCTCCTCTGAGGTAGTACTTCTTCTATAGGCCTGAATCTGGTATTCCAGTGATTGTAATACACTGGTGTCTTTGGATAAGTATTTCCTTTATGGTAATTGAAAAGAAACTTGCTGATACATTAAAAGTACTATCTAATTATGGCTTATTAATTTGCTTTCAAATCTATATGAGGCTTTTCGATTATCATTCATCTATTTCTACACAAACTTCTATTTGCCATTGCACTTGTGTACCGAAGTCGAAGGCTTTTAACCTCATGCCTTACCTACCAATAGCCACCGCCCGGATGTGCACATTACAAGCTTTCTTTTTCAGTTGGGTGAATGTACAAGGCTTTGTAATCAAGTCAGATGATGACGGTTCAAGGCCAGTCGTTTGGTTCTACGACTCACCTGACTATCAGTGTAATGACCAAATGGGTTTGATGTACCTGGCTGTGTCTCAAGGCTTGGTCGTGTGATTTTTTCCCACTTAGTTTCTGAGTGATTGGCTTAGCGCGTCCCGTTCCAAATGTGAATAATTAAGCTCTCTGGAGGAGATGCGAGTTGCCGCCACCCACTGGAGTAAAGAGTCTCGTGTATCCTACAGGGTGAAGGTTAGAGCTCCAGGGATGAGTAAATAATGTATCTGCTCTAGGTCTTCTCGGCCGTGCTGAGGAGATCCACCACTTTCCAGGATCAAATCTGAGAACTTCCAGAGCCCGAGAAATATTAAACGCATTAACAGAACGTCAACATATGTTTTTCTTCAGTTTGAATTATAAGATTGCATCTAATTTGAATTCCCATCACAAGCGGAGCCACTACATTCAATGGTAGTTTATTTTTATTCCAAATTTTGCATCATATTCATACCGAGATGAGGTGACGAATAGAGATATCGACAGACACCGGCTGTTAAAATGGTTTTATCTTGAGTACACATATTTTGAATTCAGATTTAATTCCTACTAGCATATGCAGAATCACAGCTACGCTATGTGTATGCATAGACTTGGTGGCGTACCGGGAAAAACATTCCCACGTGGGGATGAACAAGTAGTTATATTTTGTACTAGGTTGGGGAACATTGGATCTATTGAGTGGGTAAAATTAACCACTCCTCGTCTCCCCTCCATCCATGTGGTACTTAGGAAATAGAGTGGTTTCCCTTTTTCTCGTGCAGGGCTTTTATTTCCTAGGACCATGGCCCGAGTAGAGTTATGTTTTCAAAGCAGCATTTGCTGGTGGACATAAATAGCATATCACCAAAAGAGAACTCTGTGAGATTATCGGCAAAACACAAGGTAAAACAAATGGCCTCCTTTGGGTTCGTTTTATAGGCTCGAAAGAAGTATTATGTGCCAGTCTACAGAGGTTAGATTTTTGTCGCTCCCAATCACCTTGGAACAACATTAGTTCCCACTAGAACTTTACGTGTTGTGCTCAAGTCCCGGTGGAGCAGAATAATAATGGGAACCTGGTCTATCGTCGGTGCGATTTATATTGTTTTAAGTCGAGTAAACATCGTGTTGCTATCGCTAATCACCTTGTGTCGGGTCGATGATCTACTATTTTTCCTACGCTTCCAACTCATGCGGCGTTAATTAATGAACTAATTAATTACCCATAGAACATGACACCCGATTACAATTAAAGGAGTTATGATTATAAATTCTGCCTGTAAATCAATGTTTTATTATTTCGACGAAGTATCTGGGGGCCTTTTAGCAGACTCTCAGGCCCGCACGAAAGATTAATATCATGTAGTCTGCTGCCACAGGCTTGGATACATTTACTGGCATTTGATACCAAACCCATCGCATGTTTTCAAACAATCCTTATTAGCTTATCTCCGATGAGACTGCAAATATTGTACTTTTACATGCTCAAGAAGTTCTAATGTGCCAACCTGCTTAAATTCCTAGTCTACCCATTATTCATCACATTCATGATGTTTACTAAAGGTGCCTTTACCCCCGCCATACTCTACTACTCTAGCCATTTAGTTGTAAAACACTTGGAGGCATAGATGTATGTGTGGGGGGTGGGGGTGGATCTCCTATATTTAAGCTTATTAGCTTTACAACATGCACTTACAAACGTTTCGTTTATAATTATGTCGTTGGACACTTCTGATAAATGGCTTCCACCAATGTTCCAAAGCCTATACGATTCACCCTAACAATTTAGAACAATGAGCATTCCATATTGATATTACAGTAGTCAGCTTTCCTGAATATAATTGACTGTTTGATTCATGGTATTTGACTTCTCTCTTTTCAGGTACGTAAATTCAGACTGATTAAATGCCTCGGGCAGACGTATTGTAAGTATTATCATAATGACTCAGATCCATGTCCTATCGTACAATTCAGTTCTATCGTAAATCAGCACCTTCTTGGCAACGCAACGGTGGCTTTAGTTTGGGTCCGACATGCATTTTTCTTTGATATGGACCATTCATATATATATGTTCGACTGGTTGTATGTACGTCTCTAATAATAGGAGATGTGGATTTGGTGGACCCCATAATCCCATGCATATATATAATATGTGGATATTCAGAAGTTCACACCTGTTAAGGCCATGTATGAATCGATGCCCTCTGCCTTGCATCTTTAAACATTATCCTTGGTCCTAGACTATGCTGTCATCCAGCGGTGCATTGACGCCACGTGCCTTTCCCTAAATAGGAGAATACAATACCTCACACCAATCTCGTATTCCCCTGAAGCTTGCATCCCAATGCAGTTTTCTCCCATGGTCCTTTCCCTTTCCTCCCTACTGGATTTCATAGCTCATCATTTATTTTGGTGCCCTACCTATTAAGATTATCCTCTTCATCTACATCTTGACCTATCTAGCACTCTCTTAATTCATCCACCCTGGAAATCCTGACTTCCTTCTTTGTGTTTCCTGTGCTCTACACATTCAATATCTCTACTACTTCCTCCGATATGTATCCTCCCCTGCCCTCCTCCCCCTTTTCCCTACTTTTACCCCACTCTTCTCCACCCATCCACTCTCCCATCAATCCTTCTTTAGCATCCGTAAAGGATCACTCTCTACTCCCATGTCCTGGCCTCGTGTACCTACAACCAATCGTGGGGCGCATGGGCACACAATCCTGATATCTATCCTCGCCTTCCTCGCCTTCTTGACTGTCCACATGTGATTGATCAAGAGGGAGAGAAACCTCTTTGCAGCATTGGGGATAGAGCATGGAGGCCCATCCGTTACCAGTGTCTCTTCATCAATCTCGGGGTCACCGATACCTTTCCTGGCCACAGGGTTCCTTGTTGGTTAAAAGGACGAAACTAGCCACAAATTGAGACACGCTGGGTAAACAGCTAGTACATGTCTTTAGCCTCAGGCCTAAACATTAAAACCACACTCCATGCATTTATTAGTAAGCTATTTCTGTTCTTGTAACGATTAATCTATATGCCGTGTTCCATTATTCTTGTCCCTATAGCTTAGTCTATAAAGGCCCATGCCATTTGAGAGCAACTCCTTCTTCCCTTCATGCCCATCTTCTAAAATATTAAGACTCATTTTGTGTTGACTATGTTCTATTATCCCTCTAGGCTATCGATGGGATTCGCCATCCTATAATAATTATAAATTGCACCTGGATGGAACGGGCAAAGGCCAGTGCTTTTACCTGGCACCAGACTGGTCTAGAAAAGGACATTGGCTGTATGTGGAGGCTGTGTACCTATATTACCTCTTACTTAGTCTTCTAGCGCTGACTTAAACAAGACGGGCGCTATTTAACGAGATAGACTCCTTCATCAATCTTTGGCTACCATTTGGCAGAGGCCAGGTGTTTGTGATAGATCTGTGCGTTAGGTTCCTACTGAACCACGACCTGTCTGTCACCACCCCGCCCGTCACCAATACTGTGAGTGGAAACACCAACTCCAGCTTTTGCCAGCGTCTCTTGGTGTCAATTCTGCTGGGTTTGGTGTTTTGGACTGAGCCCTCCTCGTCCACATGTTACTGCCTTGGAGGGTCTTCTGAAGCACCCTCTCCTTCACCATTGCATTGAGCCTAATGTCTAAAAAAGACAGATGAAGTGAGATTGTTCGCTGGTAACATGCAGCTTTCGCAGAGGTGATAAAAGACTAAGAAGCCCAGCACGGTCAGATAGATGCCTGAACATTACGAACAAATATGTGTTAAAATGTGTGTTGTATTTGTCAAAGTGTTCTGTTTAAGGTATGCGAGTGTGTATTGATTTAGCATACAATTAATATTACTGACCGAATTTTGGACTCATTTATAGCTATCATTTTAATGCATATATATATATATATATATATATATATATATATATATATATATATATATATATATATATATATATATATATATACATATATATATATATATATACCAGATTGGTTTAAATAGCTTGAAAACCTCGATCGAGACCCATTAATGAATAGATGGAATAACAGAAATGGGACAGCCGTAATAGTACACCTAAAGGTCAACTGGAGACTTCAATCCGGGCAAATGTGTCTGCTAAATCACAAGAACTCACTGCAGATGACCTTTCTACTTTTATGTTGCCAGGACAACACATACCATGTGGTTTCCTCTCA
Organism: Sthenelais limicola; assembly: GCA_942159475.1. Lineage (NCBI taxonomy): Eukaryota > Metazoa > Annelida > Polychaeta > Phyllodocida > Sigalionidae > Sthenelais > Sthenelais limicola. The sequence goes on along the minus strand of OW804095.1, from coordinate 62,525,593 downwards.
TGTTTTTTGACAATCCCTTTGTTCATTTTTTCATTAGACGCACTTGATTGTCAACTTTTATATCAACTTTTATACCCAGACGCCTTATCAAGACGATTTTTACCCCTCATTTGTTTTTCTTGTAATGTGATTACTTCTTTGGAATCAGTAGGGCCCTGGGCGTTTTTAACAACTAAATAATTGCCAGGCCGCGTAATTTCTTTCATTTGATTTCATGGCAGAATTTGCCGCTGATGCTGAGCAAACCTTGTTGATGATTCACCGGTAATCATTTTGAGACCTCATCAAGGGACAGGATTAAGTGTAATTATATTATTCTTAGAGAAAATAGGGAGGAGGAGATAACCCTCATCTTCCATCGAGGCCAACCATCCTGTATACGACACCACTTTTAATCCTACTGCGGAAATGTCTGGACTTAAAAGAGACTTGATGGTTATTCTGAACCGATGCGAATAAATACTTCCCAAAAGAACAATTTTAATCCAGAATATTTCCGCAGCAATTGACCCCAGAAATCGATTGAAGATATTCCCCGAAAAGAACTGAATGCTTCTAAAAAGAACCGTTGCTGGATGTTTGAATTTCCACAATATCATGAACAGTTATAAATTTACCTGTTACTTTCGTCCCTAATTTTACTTGAAAAATGTGTCTGTCCATAGATCACAGTAATTGTTAGTTAACCACAAGTTGAATTTTAATTCCCATCTTCCAGGGAGGATTAACTTTTAATGTCCTCTTTCAAGATCAAAATTTAATGTTCCATGCAGCTCCAGCTCCAAACGCGCTCTCTTACACGACGGTCCACTCAATGGGAGACTTAATTTTAGCTTCGTGCCCTATTGTTGGTTATGTGGCGTCCGAGTTTTTGGCGGCGTTGGCCTTTAACTCGCCGCCAGGTCGACCTTGCAGCGTTCTTATCGACCGGCTATCTGGTCATATCCTTTAGTATCCACGAGGGATCAATTTCATTTAATCGGATGAGGTTTGGATCCGTTCTAGGCCGGTCTCAAAGTAAGAAGACCATTTAAACGATTTGATCGACCGGTCGTGCCTCATCAGGGCGCTTAAACCGAAAAGAAAAAGGCTTGTGTTGACTAGTGGCGTTCCTAATCAATCTCTGCCTAGCTAGGCCCGGAGCCAGGCCTCCAGTACAAGCCAACTCCCTTATTCGTTCTAGGTGCTCAATTCCGGCTCAGCCCTGCCTCCACAAAGCTACGCCAGATGTCCATGGGAGACTGGTCAATCAGGGCTTGACCCAGGTCAGACTGGACGGTGGTCTTCATTGTGTGCATGTCTTTTTCTCATTGAGATCCTTCTTCTCTTGTATGGCTCCTCTCTGAGCCGGTCTGTGATAAGCCTGATCCGTTTGCATTCTCAGGTAGGGCTGGGAGGAAAAGAACAAGAAATTCTTCTTCCTATCTAGTATAGGTCCTCTCCGGAGTGCCCGCTCGTGCAATTAACTTGAGCAGCTTCACTTATTAGTAGAATCAGTTAGGCCAGAAGAAGTTTGTAGGTCATCGGCGCAGTAACAGTGATGACGTGTGATGGTAACATTGGTGACGTCTTTCCTGTTAAACGGATCATTAATCCGTGACGTGGGAATAACCCTCTTAACTCAGGTGATCTGTTGCACCTCCTGAATCTCTATGCATTCAATTCTGAGGAGGGGTGATATTTGGAATTCATTGCAACTATGTAATTAGTGAATTCTTCTAATGTCTTGCAGCTGCAAGAAACTGATGGGAACCAAAGAAGAGTATACATGTCTGTAAGGATTGTAATGAGGATATTCTCCTCTTTTGCTAGTCAGGTTGTGACGACGACAAGACTGTCATCTGCCGACGACACCTCTGATTACTCGGATGTTATACATGCCGACGTACAGCGGACTTCATTCCTTCAATCAACCATATCCTTACTGTTTCCATCGCCGCTACGTGGAGCAGGTGTCGGAGACTCACGTGGTTGAGCGCAGGGAACTGATTGGTTGTTGTTTTGTGATTCGTCAATGACCATCGGATGTTGGGATATTTCGGGTGGTATAAAAAGGTCGATTTCGGCTCATGCTTTACCATATAGTATATTCCCAATAAGAAGGGGGAACTAGGGCATAAAAATGAAACTGGGCTTCGCCCACCAAAGGTCTAAAGCTTTGCAAAGGTCTGCTGCCATGATACCCGAGTGGGAGGATTAGTTGTCGATCATGAAAACTTGAGTTAAACAGCCAACTGTAGTATAGTCCAGCTGATTGCAATCCCTGCATCGATTTTCTCCGGGCTTCTAGAAGGAAAAAGCAATAGTATTTGAAGCATCAGGCTGGCTTATCGAGTTGCAAGATAGCCCGCCTGAGTCAGTTCAGCCGCTTCAAGCTTACGCTTCCTACCAACACCAGCTTTATTTTATTGGTTTTAATGTTTCATCACACTTAAAAACTTGATTAAAAGGATTCCATCGGGAGAATTTCGCAAACCATGGCGGCTGCTCTAAAGCATTTTCTTTCGGTTGTTGATATAAGTGTAGGTCCATTAGAGCCCAGCCCCCCAGCCATGGAGTAGCAGGAACTGGATTGTTCTCACTGACTATAGGCGCCGATAGTTTGATTAATGTATTTTCGATGGAACAAGTGCAGGACATTGCACGGACATCATCATGCCAGCCTTACAGTTTGTCCCTTTTATTATGGAACAGGTGCCAGCTTTAAAAGAACAGACGATGGCAACGCCAGTGTGACCGAGTAGGTAGGAACTCACGCGGAATAACGTGCATTGCGGGAGTACTAACGTTTTGGTCACAGATGGCCGCTATATTAACTCTACTGAAGCGCCTCCTATGGCGTTGCTACGAAGCAGTATCGTCTTGTGGCAGGGCCGTCTCCTTCGAAGGGAACTTGAACTGTGGAGGCCAATTGCTGCATCCATCAGTGGCAAGTTAATTTCCCCATGAAGAAATTCAACAGTGTTCCAGACAGATGGTTTTCTGATGGGATCTATTCTTGATCCCCACATATAATCAATAATCGACACAACACTAGGTCCGGTCCGCCACCTGGTGCCAGTTGTCGTATGGACGCGAGCGTGACAGGTTTATGACGTAATCAGGATGTGTGGAGGACGTCAGCAGTTTGGGAGTGCCTTTTCAATGACATGGTCTTGGCAGGTCAATTGATGCATTGTCTGGCAGCCCGGAGGTGCCTTAATTACAGGAATGTACCGAAGAAAGTGCGCCCATGTTTCGGTGCCCTCATGAAGGCAACCGCTCTAATCATTCTTGAAACTTTAATCTCAACCTGTTGATCATTATGCACAGGAGTTTATAAAAAGTCTATAGAAATTGCTTGACAGCATATATAGCCTATATGGCCATCCTCGCGAAAAGGTCCACCACCCTTTTCTTTCGTTAACTCCCAGACCCTGTATCTCAGCTGTTCTATGATTAGAAACAATTAAGTCAGTACTGCTTTCTGCCATAAGTTATAATATACCGGTAGATATAGCTACTTGTGTAGATCCATATTTTAGCAATTAAGCCCACAGAAATACGTTTCTGTTTTGGAAATGTCATTATGAGGTTCTCAAGAAATGGAAAAATACTTTCAGCACTAGATTTTATATGCATGCACATGTTTCTAGCTTTGCAGGATTATTAACTTGTGTATAGGGTTCTTTCTAAATGGTTATGCCGCAGTAGGTAATACAATATTCATCTAAATTATCAAATATAAACTAACCTTTTCTCAAACATCCTAGTTTTGGTCCACATACATTTTAGCCCACATCTCTCCTGCATTTTTGTGCTTGGGAAGGGAGTGTTTGCCAACGTGGTTGGAGTCAAAACCATAGCATGTTTAGGTTGCACAATAAATAAAGCAAATAGCCCATTATCGCGTGATTCAATTTATATATACCGGTTTCTAATGTGATGTCTGTAGACGCATGGATTGGACATTTTCTGCCAGTTTCTTTACCAAAATGCGTAAAACCGCTGTGCGATGCAAACATGCAATTTCATGTTTTTGGATGGCGACACAGAGACATAAGAGAATATTGAAGTCATAACGTGTATTTCTAAATGCTTCTTCTCCGGGAATATTAGAACAGTACCAAGGGAAAAAATCCGAAAAAAAACTGAAGCATGCCTATTACTGAGAATAACTCATAGTATAATATCATGATAATTATTATTAATATACATTGTATTATGGGTTAATATAGCAGATATACGATGATTTTCTCACCCTAAGGTTGCAAAATCACTTTTTTTCTTAAAGTTATCTGTGATACTGGGGCTAGCTGCTACGAATTTGTCTTCTAAAATTGTGTGCGATATTTACGGTCCTTTTACAAATTGGCCATCAAGTTATGATGTTTTTAATGGAGAATATTTGGTTTGATCGTTAGTAAGAATATAGTACTTGATGTGGAAGTTAATAACTTCCTTTCTCAATGAAAAAAATTAATTGTTGCAAGTATTAAACAGACATTGATATAAATAAATAGATACCTTCTTTAATTTCTAATGTCTTTCTTTTGCTATTCATTGTTTTACCGCGCATCTGATTCCAATAAATCTCTGAGGTGCAATGATCATCCTTTGGCCCAGAAAACAAAGCCTGTTCTTTGAAAATGAGTAGGTACCCAGTGCATTTGCCTTAAGAGGACTCTCCATCCTCAGCTAAAATAACCTTAATTTGCCAGGAGTAATCGAGCACGGTCAAACCAAACATATGTCTTTGTCATATGAGGATGTTTTTAGATGCGAATTAAGTTTAGGACGAGATAATCACTGCTATATTTCACCTGTAGCTACTGGCTATTCATTTTCCTTATTCAGGAGACCCTAGACTCCCCTTGTGCACATACATACGAAGCCTGTTCTCTCCCCCAATTACTACTGCCATAGTCCGATCATTGTAAGATTATTATTGTGCATTAGCAACTGCCTGAGGAGTCTTATTAGAACCTGCCTCCTCTATAGGAAATGAGGCAAGCATATGGGTGGTATTAACCGGAAAACAAGAAGTGATTAATCCCACGAGAGAAATGAATGCCACAGTCTTCACCAGAGCTGTTCCACCTCGGCTGACCTGTATGCTGTTTCGTTGAGGGGAACGACTATGGCTTGGCATGAGCCAAATGGTACGATGAAGGAATAGTTGCTTGGCTTTAAGACTTACTTTTATGCTTACTCACATTATCAGTCTCGTTTATCCAAATGACTATTCTGCATTGCTAAGGCAGGGAGGCACATAAGTAATGCCATACATGCAGTATGGCCCAGTTGTAGGTCGATGATAATTACATCACCGTCCCCATGCAGTCAGCTTACTATACTATTCCGCCAATGAGTGTCTAATACCCTGTTGAAGTATACATTCGGTTTTTGAATATATTTGTTAAACCTATTGGGACATTTTATTCAGTAAAGTTCTACATATATATCGCTTAGATGCATCATTTATTATTGATATATCCTCTATTTTTCAGGATTTAAAATAGTGTTTACATAGGGTTATACAATTTCCGACTTTCTCCCAAATGTATGGTTAATACACCTTACTTGCGAGTTTCTATTTTGGCAATTAGCTGTTTCCTTCCTCAGCGTATTACTACAATATATATTTGTATTCATTCAGCCATATGCAAACACACGAACCCGCATATATATAATGCATAAACGAAGAGTTATATTTGAGCAATGAAATGAGAATTTTTATGCACGAGACATCTTATTCCCAGAGGCCCAAAGGTCACTCAACCCACCCCTAACTTTCTCTGAAGTCGATTCCCCTGTTCCCTCTCCAGCGCTAGGATTGCAGTTTTCAGGCATACCATCATTGTCTCCTCCTCCATTCGATCGCTGCCTGCCAGCTTCCATCCTCACATTGAGATGCATTCGCCATCGAGGCTATCACGCTAGTCATCACCGATGCTACACTTACTCTCAACCAACGTCAAAATTCTCCCTTGAAATACTAGGTGGCCGAGGGCAGGATAGATGCTATCCCTCCCTAGTTTAGAGACTTTTCCTTACATTCAGCCCCTCTCCCCCAGTCGCTCGGGGTAGCCATTTTCTACACCCACTCTCATTTTCTCTTCAAGTTGGAAGAGATCACAGGACATGGGGATGAATATGTATAGCCCATGTGTTCTATATTTCTCATATGAGATATAAGTCTGTATGTCTACCGACGGCAAACTGAGGATAATTGCCCTTTCTCCATTCGCTTATGAGTAATACTATGATATTGGCGATACATCTCTTTGAAATAGACTTCTATCGATGCAATGCCTGGCCCGTATGGTTAAGCATGGTAATATTGTCTATTGTCAGATTGCGACGAGCGCATCCCCATTGAAATAATCACAACACTACCGCTATTTGAGAGGCAATTATATGAACGGAGAATTATATCAGATGGAAGTTTGTCCATTTAGATTTTCTCTCTATATATCTCATAGGCAATCCTTTTATTGCTATTGGATGATCAACCATGTACATGGATGGATTAAGTGAGAATGGATAGAGGAACCTAGAGAGAGAGAGAGAGAGAAGGAAAAGGAGAGGAAGGGAAATAGAGCTCATACATTATATATGTTTTAACAAAGGAGCATAGGAATATAAAAGCCTCGGAATAACCTTCAAGGATATCAACAGTCGTAGAAATGCAACGCCTATAATGACCTGGAATATGCAGTTTTCTAAAAGTACTAAAATGATCTTAGTTTAACTCAATCTAGCTATTGCCATAGATAAAGAATCTAATAGGAATAATGGTCCCAATAGAAAAGGCAGCCTTCAATACATTGTAGATTTACTCCCATTGGGGATAAAGCTGTATATAAGCTTTCATTTTCATTTTTGATTGTCTCATCTAAAGTTGATACTTTTTAATTACAATGGGCAGGCAGTTAAATTTATACTTTAGTTATTTATACTTTTGCAATTAGAGGAAAGGCATAAGGTGTCGTCGTCCCATGAAATCGTTGTATAAGACGTCATCACTTTATTTATAAGACTAGTACAGTGTCGATCACTAGTAGTGACTGGACGGCTGTGTGTATAGGTAGACCGAGTTGGTCGTCACTGGTGGTTATAAATAGTCAATTATGTGCTTAGCATTGGTATTAAATCGCGGTGCCAAACGCTTATTAACTTCAAGTTGTATGTCATTACCCTGTTCGTTTGATTGTTCTTTAACCAGTTTTGATAGACGTTCATGTTTAATGATTTCATACTTTGAAATCATATTGTTACCCCATTATTGGCAAAAAAAACATGTAATTCCAAAAATATCATCTACATCATTGAATGCCCTAAATGCAAAGAATACAACGTAGGGGAAGCCTCAAATATAATCAATTAAGAATCAAGACGGAAACTACAAGACCACCTAAATGGCATTCGGACAGAACAGAAAAAACCCAGCTACTGAACATTTCAATGATATACCATACTGTAGAGGAGGATATGGTGATTTATCCAATAGAACAAATATTAGATCAAGGCTCAGACGAAAAGAACCACCAAAGAGCCGACAAATTGAAGGCAAATACAGGCACTCAACAGTGCCTCAAATGGAATGAATATAACATTGGCAGAAATGGGAACTATTTCCTTTGTAGAGGTATATTGCCACCTCCACCAAAATCACTGAAAAACACATACAAAAACCTACAAGATTCATATCCGGAACAATTTAGAGATAAACTAGTCTTTGAATACAGGAGAACCCCTAAAATCAGCAATGGTAGTTCCTTCTAAACTCAATTCAGGGATGTACAATGTACAATACATTTGCATTATAGCATCTTCAATTCCTACTGCATGAAATAATGCTGAACTGCAAGCGGATTGTTCCAGTATATTTAGTTTTGGAATCCATAAAACATTGCCTGTTGCCAATGCAAACCTATACTAAAAACTCATAATACACATGTATATACGTATGTATACATATATATTATATATATATCATACATACATCATACGTACATACATGTATACATAGAATACATATATACATTCATGTATATATGCATACATACAAGCACTTGTTATTGAGGTTGTTTCGTGGACAATCAAATGAATGGCTATATAACTCAATTTAAGCACCTAATTTTGAACATTTTCCTGATTTCCACAACTAAGGAATTGAAATAATGTAATGTTCTTTTGCGCTCTAGAATGTTACCGACATTCACAACGATCCCATGTACAGGTCTCGGTTTGTTTTAACCTTTTTAATGTAAGCCTCACTGTAGATGTGGATGTCAGTAGAGATTGAGCTTCGAAGGAGACGCCCCCTAGTTATGTACCTGGTAATTTCCTCCCGTCTGGCCGAGGGGACATCCTGATATGGCCACATTTGCCTGTGTCTTTTGTCGTCGTCCTCCGGGTGCCCAGTTTGTGTGGTCATCAGCGGTCATTTTCATGGGCTCGCAGCTCTTCTCTACTGACGCTTTCTACCAACATTGCCCTCCCCCGGCAGTCGTACACAATTCATGAGGCAACCAAGTACACAACGCCTGTACATCGACCGCCCAGTCCATTTGAAGTTTTAGTTGTTATCGACTTAGCTGCGGTCTCTCTAAGTTGGCTACTTAGATTCTGAATAATAGTCACGGTATATATATATTTCCATGTTATGCATCTACTTTCCAACATAGACTCGACTCCTAACTTCTGGTGAGAAATGATAGAATTTTCTAGAGTAAAAACTATGAGAGTTCATACCGTTGAATTTCGATTTAATCAGGATAAGCCCAAGTGTGTAGGGCTACATCGACAGAACCACCAATGGAACTCGCCGTGAAGTAGCTGGTTTTAGAATTGTTGTTAGACATTGATGAAAAAAAGTCACCCTCTCTGGTTTAAAAACTGGACACAGTGTAAACTACCGTAACGTAGGGGGAAGTAACGACTAAAAACAGCTTGTATTTTTCTATAAGTGTGCCGTATGGGACGGCGTCATGCAAATCATGTAGATGTGGAATCGCTGGGGAGAGCTTGGCTGGCGGGTTGAGAATTAGTTCAACTTGAAAACGATCCCCCTTCATCCAATCATGTCAGGCATGGGTAGATCTGATGGATGTACTTTTCCACCTCTTCCCCAACCCCCATTCCCCCACCCTCCCACATCACCCCCGTGCCCCTTCAAGTGTGTCTCCCCCACAAAAGAATTCTTCGATTTTTCACTGTCTCGCGCACTAATCACAAGGCATCTGTCTTTTATTGATTATCCTCTCTTTGTGTATATGCAGGACGGTATGGGTTGGGAGCCTTTTAGAGGAGATCTGTCATTCCCTGAGATTTGTCAGGCAGGTCCATTCCCCATGCACAAATATCAAAATTGATACCAAAAAAGCTTTAATGCTACTGGATGATGCATACGCATGAGTTACGCGTAGTGAAGTAGTGCATGGAAATAACCATCATTCTCAGGTGTCCGCGTCTTCTCGGCTCGAACTATTTCCTGAATTCGACGGAACCTTCTAAATGGGACAGCCAGTCACATCCATTCGCCAACTTGCTGCTTCTAATTTGTCTTTCTAAACCGTAAACAGAGGGTAAAATGTTCCAAGATCGTCTGAGATTTAAACTCGATATAAAACATCAGTTTTTACTATTAATATGTTGAGATGACGGGTACGGAGAGTTCCGTGTTCCAATAAAGTTCCCATTTCCATTTGAGATGTGAGCTCGCCTTGAGGAATGGAGTGATAAATATTCGTCATTGCCCCTGTACACAACCGTGGGAAACTGGTATTTGTTTCGCATGATATATAGGTTTTCAATTCCATGGGCCTTATCGAGTTTACTCTCCCTCCAGCGGGGATGAATAGAAATTAGCTTCTCCCTGACTTTCACTCGATTTGTTATTGTTGTGGGTGCAACGAAGCGTTTTTTTATACCACCCACACCCATATCCAGCTATTCACGATTATCCCCCCAATTTGAAACCTTAATACGTGAATATGGGTCAGGGAATATCATGGACTTAGATGTTATTATTCTTTGCCATCTCTGCGTGAACATCTAGGCCACCCAGTGTGTAGAGTGTCCGCATTGTATTACTGTTACTCGCGTAACACCCGCATTCTCCAGGGGTTCACGACATTTGGAAAATGCCGAAGGCTGTACCACTTCTAACGCCAACTTGGCGTCAGTATGGTAAAGCTGAGATGGGAGAAGACTTTAAATACATGTGAGTGGAATGGATATGGAGAAAGAAGGTGTTTTTACTATTAGACTGCATGCAGTTAACGAAAAAAATGCTTTATGTATGTTCATATATATATATATATATATATATATATATATATATATATATATATATATATATTATATATATATATATATATATATATATATATATATAATATATAAATATAAATATATATTAATTTTAGTTGGTGGTGCGATTTTATAATACTAGTGTTCACTACCATATTTATATTCAATACCAATTTTCTTTCGACCAAATGTATAATATATAGTTTTGGCCTCCAACTTTATGTTTTAATGAACAAAATAAAACAGCAAATACTGAAGTTTGGGGTTGTGGTGTTATTATTAAAATAATGTTTATGTTTTAATGTTAACCACGTTGGTCTAATCCGTCCTTTTCTCATGTGACCACTTACGTGATTATACCAATTGATTAAACTCAGACTGGAATTAACAATGAAAAATTAAAGGTTCTTGAACTGTTAGCGCCGCCGAAGGCATTTGCTAAGATTATTAAGCTGATAACCAGATTAGGATCGGGAATTGGCCTAAGTAAAAGAAACACTAGCCTCTACTTTGGTAATATTCAATGTCATTGATGGGGGGAATTTGTGATATTTGCCAGAATACCCATTGGAATATATCGCTCCTGGGGCTTGCTAATTGGTCGTTATGGGCAACTTCTTGCGCGGCAGCAGCCGGAGTGGTGGAAACGAGCGGAGTCTCATTCGCGACCCACTGATATCTGATAAGATTAGACGAGAAGACGACTATGGGGACGCCTGTTGTTTGCGAAAGGGGAATATTTCGGAAATAATTGATAGGAAGCTCTTGTTTTTAGCCTTTGAAATGGGAAAGATGGTTCATTTGTTTCAAGATTTTTGATTGATCAAGCTGGCGAAAAAGATGTCTCTCGAGGAAATGCAGTTAGAAAATGGGACTGCCGCTAGCGGTCCTTTTACAATGAGAGATTTATGAGATGTATTCGACCAACGGCTCGAGGTTTGGGAATCTGACTGAAAGTTAACCCAGGGTCTACACCCTCTCTCTCCCCTATTTCCACCCCAAGACCTTTATCTTATCGCTGAGAGAAACAGAAACATTGATGTGTGTTGGAGATTTCTCGCCCCTGAGGGGTCGTTCGGCCATGGGATGTCTAACCCGACAGGAAGGCTGGGCGACCTGAGAAAATATGACTATAGTCGGGTTCTTGGGAGAGGCCGTGGGTGCCTTAGATGTAACCTTAGTTCCATCCTTGATTGATGGTCTCCCTGGGTGAAAATCAATAGCCACACTGGAAATTACCGCAAGGCACCTGTGCATTTATACTGAACCTACGGTAAATGTTTCAGGCAAAAGAGACCCTATATGTAGCACACCCGTTCAGATTGGTATGCCATGACTCCTGCCCTATACTGTCGGCGACCATGGAAGACAATCGGTTGATACTGATCTTTTGCTTCGCCTTCCAAGCGAATTCCAAGCGATGGATAGTGTACATGTATGTACTTATATTGAGGTCTATTCGAACATCTGATCATAAAATATCTATGGAATATGGGTTTCATTGGGGACACGATCTCTACTATCTCCGACCAGTTCAATCAGCGTCAGAGAAGTGTAATATAAGTCCTGATCAGATACGTCTAGGGAAAGATGAGTGTCTGATATGTGCGATAGGAAATTGCTACTTTTTGAAAGTCTTGTCTGAAAGTCTTGTATGCAATTGTCCTCGAACTTCTGATGCCGTCTGCGATAAGAAATTATTATTCTTTTTTTCATAAACCTTTTAAAATTTAATCACATTCCACGTAGTACATCTGATTTATTTATAGAATTTCCTTAAATTAGTTGTATTTAAATTGTAAAAATATCTATCCCCATTTTATATTGAAAATATTGCTACCCTTTGATTCAAGGACCCATTTTTTTAGAATTGATGGTTACACACGTCAGCTCGGTGGAGAACCTGCCCCCTATTTGTTCTCTTGCATTTGGTACGACAATATTTTCCTCATAAGAATTGAGAAGGAAAACAAAAATATCATAAAACATCATATCATACCATAAAATCATGTTACATGACATTGATCTCAATAACATTTATCAAAATAGATAAGCCCAGCGCTTTTTAGTAACTTGATTCGACCCAACTCACCGACCCCCCCCCCCCCCCCCTCCCTCCCCAAGCCCCACCTTTTTTCTTACCAACTTAAGTGGAGTGAACTGTAGCCTCATTTCTGCCTCCTGTCTTCAGTGTGTATATTGCCTTTAAATGTACTTCCACTGTAAATTTGATTAACGCCTCACAGATTGTCGAATTCAGTATATTTTGTGATAATTATACTTTCTATGGACACATATAGAACAACTTCATTTCATTACTGAAAGTAATTAAGGGGCGTTGGAGCATACTGCTTGCTAAATCAATGTTAAAGCCAGCATGATAATCCATCATAGTTGGGGTATATTAGTATCCTGCCACATAGTCAACTCACCAGACTTTCCCCCTCTCCACTCTTGAATCTTTCACTTATATAAATAGTTTGTATGTGATTCATGTTTGATATATTGTCTAAGCTGAATACCATGTATTCTTGTGTATGAGTTTGTTCAGTATAACTCCTGGTAAAGCTGTTTGTTGCGACTGAGGATATCCATTTGTATGTCAAAATAAGAATTATATTATGTATTTCAATTGTCAACATTCGTCGTCACTGTAATTTACTTACAGTTCAGACTCTGGACTAACGATATGGATTTAAATACTTGTATAATATAAAAATAAAAAAGGTCCCATTTGCCGTCCGATCGATCTACCGGTAGGTGTCAAACCAACAGTGTTGCGGGTTAATTTCTCTGATGAATCTATAGGTATTATGCTTAACAACCCCCACTGTTGTCATCATCCAAAGACTGTGACCCAGCTTCAAATAAATCGTTTTGTTTAATATCAAAACCTTGTATAATCTTATGTTGTCGTATATTTTCTATGCACTTTCATATTAGGGGGTTGATATATAATTTAGAGATGTGATATGACTCCTAAACACTCATTTTGATTTTGGTACATGACGCCTAAGATACTAAGAAGGCCTTCCCTGTGGGGGTGTTTAATTGCATTCGCTTTAATATCCAGTGAATCAATCGTTTCTCGGCAACAGCTTGACGGCGTTCTACTTTATTTCCTTTGCTGAATCTACGTTAAAAGAATTCATATAAAATCCATTGAAATTCAATTATATGTTCCATAATGACTCGTGTGACATATCCAGACGGGGTAATGCAAAAGTGCCGAAGTTAAGTTACAGCAGGGTGTGCATGCACACTTTACTGGTAGTGATAGCGCTGGCTAAAAGTGAATTTAAGGTATAGTAGACTAACTTTATGAACACATGTATATCCCGTGCCATGTTCTATAACTTTGACACTTAATCTTAAAGCTGCAATTTCAGTTACCGTCGGTCAAAAACTTACCATTATTTACTTCCTGCTCCATTCTTTTCCAACCCATCCAAAAGCCATCTGGCCAAAATTTTGGAGCATTTTGTCCAGTTGTTTTCGCTAAAGGGCTTCCAAAACGGCCTCATTTGTATCTGGAGGACCCGCCCTAATCCTTTCATGCGATGCCCTCACTTTTTATCGCTCACCGGCTGCAGTTTCCCATCTGTGATTAGACTTCAAATGCATGTATAAACATACCAGCAGCAGAATATTGATAAATCCAGTTTTTTTAGTCATAATATGAGTGTATTTTGTAAGATTTGTTTTGTCGCAATAGCTGAGAATGCAGCTTTAACTTCAAATATAGATTCATATTTACTTAGCATATATAATACATTTAGGTATCAAATAATGACATACGGCAACCATCAGTTGAGGAAACCTAACTACCAAGTCAACTATAAGCGGAAACGGGAGCTCAGGTCTGTCGGAGTCTGAGGTTATTTACTTTGAGACCAACATTATTCGGATTTTGATGGAACGCTTGCCACCTTCCTTGACTGATGGAGCTAATATTGTACAGAAAATACTTTTCCTTTCCGATGTATCATGGCGAAGTAAAAAGCATCCTTTCAAACAGTCCTTATGGATGGAGCTTTGCTTAGAAATGAGGGTCCTTCTGTAGAGGAATCAAATACTAGTTCACACTTGAAAATTACGCAGCGATACCCCTGCCCTTTCATTTCGTTTGATTTTCATGAACAATGTCAACGAAGTTCAACATAATGTAGATTTTCATCATGGGCATTTCCATATAGTATGTTTCTTCCATGTGGTGTTCATCAATAACAATACAGATGCATGATAACTGCGGGCATGTATTTATAGCATTACTACTATTGCTTGAAGTACACCTTACAGTTTTTCAGGGTATACATGGGATTATCATTTTCTATTTTCATAGGCCCTTTCATGATTTTACCTATGTTTCTATCTATTTTTGGGATGACTGTCCTCTTAAAGGGCATTCTCTTTACCACATATATAGGCAGGGAGACAGCTGAACGCTACCAATATAAGCCACTCTTGCTATGCCATATCACCCTCTGCAGCACCTTGTTCACCTTAGCAAAGAATTAGTCAGGACAAATCCCACGGATGAAATATAAAGGCAGGTTGTCGGCTGGTGGTAATTTTCATGAAGAATTGACCCATACAGCCGACCCTCTGCAATTAACCAGAGGAGAAGGAAAACTCCATACTCTTCAATTACACTCAAGCGGGATACATGCAAACAATTACGACCTGACATAAAAACATCTCTTTTTTTCGTGGGGGAAACCACGATAATGTCTTTGTGCCAGGCACATGGATATAAAATGAGATGTATGTTTGCGTGGTCTGCACTGATTGACGTTATATTACCAAGCATAATTATGCCGACCCTGATAGCACTAGTTGTGATATAAGAAATTTATGTTAATGCATGTTTATTACCGCGAATGTGCTCTTTTTATTATTTCATTCGGATCCCATGCAGCTATTCTCGGGGGTTCAGGGTCGATAACCCGGTTATAATGAAGCTTCTACATTAATTGTTGTATGTGTATGTTACTATATTATGGGGTAAAAACATCATTCACCTGTGCCCTGACTCTGTGTTAAGTGCATAAAACTACCACTGGTTACACAAATGAAAGTTGATGAGTCTTGGTTATTTGTTCACTCTCATAATAATAGGTGATCATTTTCCAGCAGTTGAGCCATCGCGATGAAGTTGAGACATATACATTAAATATTTAATGTATACTACGGGGGGGGGGGGGGCACAGTTTCTGCGAGTTTGCACAACTTCCATTATAATTACTATGTTGAATTTACCATAAACTACATTTTAGATAACAATAGATGCATCTGGCATATCTAGTCTGCTATTCATCCAGTGCGGCAAGAAGCACATCAGAATATGGCGAGGAACGCTGCGGATTGGATTATCATTTGATCCATTGTCGCTGGTGATAATCTTCAACATGGCGACCCCACGTGATTGATTAGCGAGAGATCCCCGGATGTAGCCCCTTTCTGAGCACCGCATGAAGGATGTTGATGGACCAACACACTGTCATTAACAATATGCCGTGGCAATAATGGCTGCAGATTGTGCATTTTATTTCATTATGGCCGATGGTTGTACTTGACATCCGGTGTAAAAAACCGTCTTGCCGGCCGAGGGCAGGGACGAAAAAACGTCAAAAAGCGACAAGTATTAGGGTCTCTGATTTTCTGGCTGAATTTGGGATTTTATATGAGAATTTAAGTAGGATCATTACCCAGTGCCCCTAGCGGTGTCTGATGTAATTTAGCCTGACTTATGGTCCATGTTTTCCTCTCGTCTTATCCGATCATGACTAGCCATATTTTATGTCTCATTTGGCCTGAATAATTAATGCCACTGATGGTTTCTCTTCCACGAATGTCATCTCCTTATTTTAGTGTTTTGTTATAACGTTGGCGGTACATAAACCCGTGTAGGACCATGGAAGAGCATTCACTGAGCTTTGCCCACAGCGAGTCTCATTTGACTGTCCTTTGCGAAATAGATTCCTTCGTGCGTTTGGCGATGCTTTTGCTGTTGAGGTTCTGCCCCCTCGGAAAATATCAGTGACGAAAACAGGTATCTGTAATTATTATCATACTATAATAAACTATTCGATCCAACTAGTTAGAAGGGCACTGTTGTTGAATTCTGCTGAACCCAGATCGCCAGATAGCATGCGAATTTAACACCAGTGGCGCTGTAGGCTGCAATATCTCCCAGTAGGCTAAGACAGAAGCTTCCGCCTAAGGTGTTCGCGCCGACCGCCACCCGCGAAAACGGTGATAATACCAGCAAAAAATGTAAAGATTTTCATGGGATTAAAAAATATGAAAAGAGTATATTCTCAGCTACCCGTAGGTATATAATTTTACGTATTTGAAAGAGTAGAGCCCGAGCAATGACTGTATGTGTATACAATGTTTAGGCATACACTGTTTATTAGGTTGTGGCTGCCGTAACCGGAAGTTCCCACCTTAGCAAAGCCAGAAAAGCTAGGTGGCATGACGGTCAGATAATGTATTTTCGCCCTATTAAGGATAGGGAGAATTGGTCGCCGATGTCTCAGAATGCATAACTTTAGAGTAATCTAAATGAATGTTTAATAATAATAATATACTGATGGCAGCATTTCCTACTTCCCATTTAGTGTGATTAAAATACAGGTGCTAGATGTAACTGCTGAAATCTAAAAGCAGTTCTAAATGTCGATTGTTCAAGGAGACGTACGTTATAGACATAAATCAATGTTGTGCAACGTAGGAAATACCACTGCATGCCGCCGGCCTCCCTTTCTTTCCAAGAAAATGACAACATTCATCTTTTGAATAAGGGAGGTAGGAAACATGATAGGGTGAAACCCAAACAATTATCCAACATGTCCGAAGATAAGCTTTTATCCATGCAAGTACCAAAGCATGAGTTATTTATGGAATCCTTATTCACAGGATTCGGCCGCATCTAGTTTAATCAGTGAACCCACGCCCCGGTCCATATGACTAGAATCGCTTATTGGCTTCATGTCCGTCAATATCTAAGAGTGTACTATACGTACAATTTGGGGCATATTTATCTTCCTGAAGTGGTTAGCCATATAGTTAGATATTGGGCTGGGAGTACTATAAAGTGTGATTTAGTATCGTACTGATTCGGAGAGGCACTTCCTATGAGTGGAAGTGGAGCAAGCAACAGGCTAATTTTGTCTCTATACAAGGCCTTCGGTAATATCACTCATTGTAAATAGGGGAGTAAAAAGTGGTGCAGGCAATTGCGGTAAGCGGGAGTTTGCTAGCCTGAAGGCGAAAGGGATGAATAGATTGGCGCCGATCTCAGGTTTGAAAAGAAAACCTCTGGACAAACATTGTGTAAAGAAAATAATACACCAAGCGCTCTAGAAACATCATAATTATATATATCGTCGATGCAGACGAGAACACATTTTTAGAAGATCAATGATATGAAAGTCAGAGTGGTTTCTTAGAGAAGAACTATGTGGGCCTGTCAAAAACTAAGGTCGCCGTAGGTGTATTGAAATGTATAGATGTGGGAAACTTGTGTTACTACTTGTTACAACTGCTCATCTACCTTGTCACTACTTCCTAGGAGATCTTTAGAGCCAGTTCATCCTTGCCACAGTCTTCATGCCTAATCCCTTGTCCTAGCCCTCCAGCCCATCTTTTACTTTGACCATCGCACCTCATCACTTCCCACCTAGGATAATGTGTCTTTCAAGCACCATGAATGTCTGAACATATTTGGATGGAATGACCCGGGCTGCCTAGAACGACGGCTAGGTTAAATCATTATGTAAAGAGTCCCCTTAGGACAAAGCTGTATGATACGCACAATAACACAATCTGACTCTCACATCCATACATCTCTTATAATGTACCTTTTAAAGTTGTGTGATATCAAGTAATTTCTCTATATGTATTCAGGTTTGGTTAAGGTCTGCCGATTATTAACTATTAAGCCACTGAATTCTCCATAAAAATTTCGATCTACCTGTTACCAAAATACATCTCCGATCAGTCGCACAGGGAGTTTTGCCTTTTGTCTTTAGGGATGGTAGATATGAGGTGTATAATGTCTGTGACGCCTGGAGCCCCCTCCGCGGTTTAAAGGAAGGGATCAGACTCCTGGAGCCGTCCTCCTGGGTGGGTCGCTTGGACCCCAGGCATCCATCACCTCACCAACAGATGCTGATGACAAGCCCCCAGCGGTTGCTCCTGTCGTTGTAGCAATTGCAAGAAGCCAGGAGGCGGATGCGGGTGCGGTGGATTCCTGTATTAGATCATCAATTTCCCCCTCCTCCGTATACTTTCTTGGTAAACACAGCAACAGCGGCTCTGCCATCTACCCCAGCCTTCCACTGGGAGGAAAACTGCGAAGAAAAAAGTTTAATGCCTGAAAATTTGCCTAGAGATTAAGCTGTCGTGTTTTAAGTCGTAGTGATGCTAGTATATGTGTGCGTTCAAGCTAGTATATATATATTTTTGCCCTAACATTTTGAGCCTGTTGAATATTCACATGGCAGGATTATCCCGGTTATCAAAGTGGGTACAAATAAGAATGGGGCCTTCATTAAGGAAGTAGAGTTGACTGCCAAGCCTGGAATTAATTTACGCTACTCGGAAGATGTACATTCCTTTTTAGTATTAATACGTCATTGTTTGATACTTTTTGAGCCTTGGTTCACTGTCTGTTAATGTCCATTAGATGTTCCCTGTCTTATGATATTTGTGATTGATGTTACCTTCGCAATGTTCCTGTTTGAAAGGAGAATAGTCGCCTAGGAACTGAGTAGAAACGGCAGTATCTGTCGCTCTATGCAATTCCTTGCATTCTTTGTGCATTCCTATAAAATGTCTGGTCTATTGTGCAATTTGCTGTTAGTTACTGGAAGGTTTATTGCAATCATAAACGTTACAAAATTCCCCACTTCGACAAGAAGGAGATTTTCGATTCATTAAAGCCACTTATTGTGGATAGAAGAGGGGAATAAACGGGGATGTTATTCGGCGGCTGAAGATTGGTTAATTAATACTCGTGTTACAGGCAGGAATTGACTAAAAAACCTTTTGCATTAATGAACTTTATAATCTTATCTAGATGTGTCTATAGATATAAGACATAGGAGCTATACCAGGTTTCACAATTTTTGACAGTGATGAACTAGTCTTTTACTGGTTCCTGATGGAAGGAGTCCGAGAGTTCTTTTCATGCGGAGCTTCATCGCCCGTGGGAATTGATAGAAAAATGTAGGTTCCTTTTAGCCTTTACTTCTGACTAGTAATCCCTCTGAAATAAACAGTTCCAAGCAGGGAGCATGATAAAATATCAAATGTCCTCAAACGATGTAATTGGCCGCGTTCAGATACTACAGCATTTTTCTATCTTTGATATCCATGGTGATTACTTTCAGAACGGTCGGTTAGTCAATCTCCGATCTCAATCCGACACTCGCTGTTTGATTTATCATTTTCCCCATGCCATAATTTTTAACTGCTTATCGTTACCCACTAACTTGGAACTTATTCATATTATTCGATATCGTATAACAAAGCATCGGATATAGGTTTTGTTTTTATGACCTGGGCAACCTAAGTATTTGACTGACTTGCCCTAAACTCGGTGACTAGGCAAGATAGGGAAGGAGAAAGCACGAAGATGTGTCAATCCACTTTCTACAAAAAGGCCTGATATATGGGGATGGGCACTCTAGATGAACACCTATACGTCAATAAAAGAGATCAGTTATCTCCTCACTCATATCTCTACTCGCCCGACATTTCTTCCTTACATGACCCGTTGGGCTACCTCAGCACTCAGGAATCTAGTTTTTCTTGAAGGAAAGTACCCCCATAAATCTCTGACATCACTGTGCACAGATAACATTACTCACCTTGTCTTTTCAGTTACCCACAAATAAGTCTTTAACCAGTTTCCATTTGGCCATTCACCGTTGCGCTGTTGGCTATTCATATTCCTTCTCACTTCATATATGTTTTGTCCTCCTCCTCTTTTGTTTTCTACTCTAGTCTTGTCCAGGTTATTCTTTTCTGACATTGTCCCTTACCTTGAAGCATAATTAATGCTTGTTTCACTTGTATGTCCTGTATGGTTTATTATATTGAGCATCGCTATACATAATGGAGTTATAGGAATGTTTTAGATACGGGTCCACTGTAGCGTACTGCTAAACTTAATTTTATCAACTGGTACATCGACATCCCAATTGGTATGCCAATGGGCATGTCCTTCCCTTCCTGTCGGATAGAATTCATGAGACTCTTTTAAATGTACACAGGGTTAAATCTCGGTCTGGAATTGTATGGTGTTTTTTAAATGACGCGTATTATTTGAATTCCTTCATAATATGGAGGAGTGAAGTCATCATTTCCTTGGACAGGATCTTTTCATTCAGAAGAACTTTTATGCCGGCCATTTTATCCTAGAGATCTTACTTTAGTTTTCTTCCTATTTTATGGATTGTTATAAAGCTACTTGTTCGCAATAAATCTATACCTAGTATCCCTTGTGATGACATTGAACTGTTTCTTTTAGACCTAGATATTTTTTCTCCTTGGCAGTATTAGTCCGCTCACACTCCTCCTGTCAACGGTTTCTTTACATCAAAACATCTTGTAGGTTGTGGAAGCAAGAGAGCTTTTTTGCGCTTTTCTTACACGCCGCGAGCCAGCTTATGCCAGTGCTCACTCTCTTGCATCTTTGGAGCATGTAAACACTCGTCAGCATTGATATGGACAGGCAGCATATTTCAATTAAGAGTCTTTGTGTCAGCGTTACACTGCTTGGTGTTTCTTTGTGAGTGCAGGGACGGAGGCGCCATACCGCTGCAGCTAGCTATCCTTTCTTGCCCCCTCCCTACTCTTAAGTTCTTCTGCCCTGGCTCTTTGTCAACCCTTCGCTCCGAGCAGCCTTCTTTCTCTTGTCTCCTTCTCTCTCTCCCACTCCCTCGCCATTCCCTTCTGATACATATTACACAGATTCAGAATGTGGGAGGGTGGGTAGATTGGGGCAGCAC
This sequence comes from Sthenelais limicola, assembly GCA_942159475.1. NCBI lineage: Eukaryota > Metazoa > Annelida > Polychaeta > Phyllodocida > Sigalionidae > Sthenelais > Sthenelais limicola. The sequence continues at coordinate 62,504,273 of OW804095.1, read as the reverse complement.
TTTTCCTATCGCCACATAAAAGCTGGAGATGGGGTGCGGTTTTGATGTATGACGTTTATCGAAGGGTTTTATGGAACGCGAACAAAACGATTCTCTGTGTCGCTCCACATGGGCCAGTCTGCCTGGAGCTGCCGGGGCTCATACTTTACACCTCACTGGACACTCTAGTAGACGTGACACCGGCCTGCTAATAAACTTATTATCATCCCAGCGTGAAGTACCTATTTTGTATGCCATTCAAACTGAGCAAAGACCGCTTATTGCGCACAGAACTAATGTACTGCACTGGAAAAGAGCTGATAAAGAATCTCTTGCTTACCTTTTGAATCCTTTCTCATTTGTAAACCATCTGCTCCAAGTACCAGAGATCTATCTATCTATCTCTGTTTTATCTAATATGATATAACACACCCATTGGTTGATAAGGGAGCAGTAGGAAAATGTTGAATGCATTAGTGTCACAACCTGTGTGTTTCCCGATGTCTCAAAATGCCTGATGGAATGATTTATGGAGATTCTTATTTCCCTGTACCCTCTTGAACCCGTTCCTTACCACCTCTTCTAGATATATAGTATCTATCTCGGAGGTCTAGATTTCATTTGACTAGGACATCGGTACCATTGATGTATCAGTGCGTTAATTCAAAACAAGCATTTGGCCTAATAGACCTGCGTGCACCTAGCCTGGCTGATCCGAGTTAGGATTATCGTGTCGTAATAATGAAATCTATCGATCTGACGATAACCCTGAATTGCCTTGGGCCGCCTAATTGGCACTGGAGGGGCGAAGAGATGTGTCATGTTGGAATGAGTAGCGCCTATTGGTGTGAAAGGATTTTGTCCCTTGGGTGGTGTTTGGAGTTGTGGTGGAGGTACGTCCATGATAGGGACAAGTACAGGTGATACTGAAACTGCTAGACATACTCGAGGGTCTCATCGAATATTGAAATTGATACGTACATTCATTTTCTTTCATTCATATTTATGTTTTGTCATTCACAGCTTTTGTGTCCTTTCGCACTCAGCCATCACTTACTGTATGTTTATATTGATTTGTTGAAATGTGTTAATTAATAGCCGTTATGGGTTGTAACTATGATTTGCAACTGACCTATAAAAAGGCATTCTTTAACCGACGTTTTTTTAATTGATTTCGTTAAAACAGCACCATGTAAATCATTTGATACTTCGTCAAAAACCTTTTTTGTCAGTTGTAAGTAGTATACTGAAAAAGGGCAGCAGGTATGGGTACATACTTAAGTAGTATAGAATAGGGACCTTGGGGATGGCATGAAGATAATGAACGCAGTGAGCAATTATTGTCAGTATAAAAGGATGGCCAAAATTCTCCGCTGCTTTGAAAGGGAACCACAAATATTGCCCTGATGCTTGCAATGACATGTGCTTGCCACCACTTCCCTTGCCTGAAGAAGATGGTAGGATCAGGGCGCTTTACCATTCCCTGGTTGATTCCCGACACCTCTGGTCTCCTATACCCGTCCTCAATGTTCTCGTAGCTGCTCTTGTCCCGCTAGAAACAAGTCAATAGATCTATTTGAGTTGGTGGTTGGCTGATGTTTGGACTCAGCAGGCACACCTCTATCCATCTAAAAAGCCATGCCTGACGCTGACCACTCGGTCCATTGTTTGACCAGCGACCACTCTCTGCAGCCTCCACTGTCCCTGCCCGGAGTGACCTGAATAGCCCTGCCCTCCTTCAGGCTTCAATTCCTGTCCTTAGTCGGAAAGCAATCAGTACCTTTCCACTTCTTCCACTTGTGCGAAAAGGCTGGTCTTATAGTTCTCTCTAATCTCTGGCATTGGGTCCTTAACACAGTGCGGAGTTCAAGATGAAAGGTGGACTTGACAACACCCCAGGAGACTGGTCGCATCCTAATCCGAAACCCTGCAACTGTCAATGCTAAGTCAGTTAATTGCCTATACCAGATTGGTATTTTCTTCCACATGGTTCACATTTGTACATCGGAGCCTAAGCATTCCAATTGCAAGTCGTGTCAATCTTCTGTGGTTGCTGGTATCAATCGACCAGGTGAATACTGCAATAATGTCGATACTTATCGGATTAAACTTTCATAGTATGACTAAATTGCCACAACCAGTGCTTTGGAATGTAACAAGCGTACCGACGTGTATACTGAATGGAGCAGATGACAAAAGAGTTCAGCCTTACAATTGCCTCTATTCTCTCCAGTCGACAGTCCTTTAAGACACGTTTTATATATCTCCAGATTTTTTTGTCACTCACTTCACGAATCAAAGAGTTTCATGTATTTGAAAATCAAAGCTTTTGTGTTTAACTAGCATACGTCTGAGGCCTTCTTTGCTCCTTGACTTCATAAGGCATGTTTCCGACCAAGGTTGAAAGGTATCGACTGACTGCCCTTTGTGGAAGTTCCAATGAATACTATGTATCCACGTCACCACTTGGTGATCAAGGAATCTAAGACTCCAACCAGCGGAGCCAGGTGTCCGACACACCAAAAGACGGGGGATCTGATCTAAGATGGATTACCTGGCTTCCATGGATCAATAAGACCACACCATGAAAGTTTAAATTTAATCAGAAGGTTATTTTCTACTCCAAAGGGGCTCAGAGTTTCAAAGAAACTTCAGCGTCTGCTCGTCAATAACGGCAGCTATGCTGTACCGAACACCTCACGAATCGAATATCATATGTTAATTATTCAAAAATAAGAGATGCCTTCTCTGATGGCTATAGAGGTAAATAAAATATGCATACATGTATATAAATTTTTTACTGCTTGGCATGAGTAGTAATTTGATTCGTGATCATGTTGTAGATTTGGATCAGTCTTTGCACTCGTCCCTTGTAAATTCAAATTGTTGGCATGTCATCGGTATTATTTTCGTGTGCATTTCTTCTGCTGCTGCCCATTACACAGTTGCTTTGTTCAGTATCTGCCAGGAGAACGCTGCAAGCACAGCCATCAAAGAACTTTTGCCTTCTGATCACCTGGAGCAGGGGGTTCCTCCCTGGAGGTGGGAAGCAGTCGGCTAGTTAATGATGTGATGAGATCAGAGGTCGATCATCTCCTCATGCGTGCCGATTAACAAAGTCCTCGCGCCTGGTTTGGGCGCTTTCAGTGCACGGAGCTGGCCATTCATGTATTGCCTGTGTAAATCTGTGTACCCCAACATCCAGTCTCCCCCCGAGACAAGGCTCCTTGCTTGGGTGGAGGTAAATGCAACATTCAAGGCACCGACCGCATCCAGTGTTATTAATTAGCCCCGCAGAACCCAACGCCACCTAGCGTTACCACTTCTAATTGGTGCCCACATAAAATGGTGTAAGCTCGAATGGATTAGATCATCCTAATCCCTAAGACTCTACCAAGGAGATTCAAATCAACAAGACTCATGAATAAAGTATCGTATGATTTCCATTGTGCGTGACATCCAACTGTGATATCTTGATTTTATCTTCATTCCAGGTGATGCTTGAACATGAAACCGCGAAGTATCATAAAAATTTAATCTGGGCATTACCACATGATGTTAAAACGGTTGAGAGTAATTTCATTAGTTAATCAATATTTCAGTGAACCAGGTCGTCCCCTGCCTTAATCGGAGTGAGAAATAAGCTGGTGGTAATTACCACATTTTTGGACTGGTTCTGCCGTCGATAATTCTCTATGTGTGCTCCACTCCACTGCTCTGACACTCTTCAGTCTTTTAAGATTCTAAAATTATTTACAAGTGTCTTCAAATCTGTCGTGGGTGTTAGTATAAAAAGGAGAATGGATGAATTAGCAGTTTTAGTTAAGTCGTAGCAAGCCCTCTTAGTGTGATGTTCTACTAATCATTAACATTAACTCATTTGAGTTATTTTAATGTTATTGGGTGTATTCTCTAGGGATAGACACTGTCTCGTTTCAGGAAAGATACTTTCGTGACAAAGGTATTGACATGAATCGTTTGACTGAAACTAAAGCCAATATTCTTGAGGTATGACTGAGTGTTCTCAAAGAGTATTTGGAAAGGCTATAACTCACAGGCTTAATAGGAATGAAGATATTATCACACATGTATAATAATTTATAACTTTCAACTTTTAATTTCTAAGTCCCCCAAGACATAGGGACATGTAAGGCATTGGTGCTCTGGGAAGGACGACATAGTAAATGACAGATTATGCTCTACTAATTGCACTTGCCAATAATTGGCAGGTCCCAAGCTTTTAATCCTAGCATCAATCACCATCCATCACATTTTCATCTGTGATTAGTTCCCATCTTATATTTCCCCTTCGAGCATGGTTCGCTTTAAGATGTCCACCTTTTATTGCCATCTCAAGGTATTTACCTGTTCTCATATTGGGCATAACGTGCACGCCCTTGTGGCACATCGAAGTGACTGGGAAGACTTTCAAAATGTCTGGATTAAAGTAGTGCCGGAGTAAACAGTTTGACCGTCTTGGTAAAGTATTAAATGATACACCATGGTCGGTCCGTGATACTAATAATACTCATGTGATTTGGAAATCAGCCTCTTCCATTTCAGAAGACATGAACACTTTTCGTACTTGAGATGAGTTTTGTGGGCATGGATATCCATGTGGAAAACATCAATATCGTGGGAATAATATCGACATTCAGTTTGTATGCGGCGCCTAAGATAGCATTCATTTACAAATTCTTAACTATAAATTTGCAGTAAAACTAAACTTAGCGATCAGTGTGATGGCATGAGCCCCCTCTAACATCTTCCACAGTTGATTGGCTAGATTTCCTTTCATGTGGAGCCTTTTATCTGTCGTGTCAGTCCGCGGCTATACTCCCTAACTCTTATACTATACCGAGAGTGTAGTTAGTTTGAACTTTATCTTCTATTTTTTTTATTATTATTTAGTATTTTTATACAGCACATCTTCTGCAATAAGACAGTTTAGTTATGAACAAAAACAAGTACATTGTACAGTGAAGTTCAATAAACAAATGGCATTTACATTGAGATATGGGCTCACAGATGACAATCCAATACAGAATAACCATTAAGGTCATACATCGTGCACTGTAGATGCTCACCTGGCTTACACTTTATGACTGCCTCGGCATATCTTTTGATCATTTTTTTAAAACTAAAATCTTCATTGTGACTTCTGGTCTTTTTCGATGTTGCACGAAATGATGTATATCAAACCTGTCACGATCCCGATACATAGTCTGACATATCAATACATGATAAGACATCCTTGGCAAGTACCTGTTATGGTTAAAGGTTGTTATTGCAATGAGGAAGAATGGATACAATGTTCCTGCATGTCAAACAACGTCTTTCTCTATCACTTGAATTAAATGGTCGCGATTTAATGATGTTCCGGTCCCTCTATTATGTTTTGAGATGCTTCCTTCATGGCAACCATACTCCAGGTTATAACTAAACAAATGGGGTCAAACGTCAGCAACCATAATTGACGGTTTTTCCGGAGCACCTGTGATTTGGAACGATTGTGCTGACCATGTACTTGCTATGCCTGCTTAGATTTACATAATATCACAATTCACAATGTCTACGTTATGCCAACCATGATAGTAAGATATCGGTTGGTGCCAAGGAAAAACCTGCCAACAACTATGTTTGATACTGGTAATTAACATGGCAATAATAGAAATGTTGTGGGTCTTCCTATAATGGTCACGCTTTATATTGACGTCTGGAAGCCCCTTCAAGTTACACTGACCTCATAACCTCAACAATCCAATTATCGTGAAAGAGAATGGCTATATGACGCCTGACACAACTACATATCCACGTCAACTAAAATGGTGTTAGGTGCATGGGTTTTTGACCACAAAAAATGTTATTCATATATGCCTTTTCAATTAACCCATACCCAACTTGGGTGTGTTTTGGGTTGCAACGTGGTGGTCGTGACCTCGTCAAATTGGCAATTCTAATTGTCACTTTGGAAGTCCGTTGCATCGAAATGTCAAACATTATTCAGACCACCAAATTCTATCTTGCGGAAATGTCTGTGGTGGAATCAAGGGTGAGCTTCGGTTGTTTAAAATACCCTTTGTAACTCTTTGTTGGCTCTTGTAAACTCTTCATATCCATTGTATGGACGTGACATTATCTTGGAAACAGGGGCCTTTATTATGTGCTGACAAGATTAATGGAACATATCAAACGATCGTTTTCTGCTCGGTGGAGCACTTTGGCCCTTCTGACTGTTGGTGTTCACCGAGTATGGTGTGAACACAGAGATCTGGAAATAACCTGCCTGCAGGGGCTTTACAAGAACTCGTCGGCCGTAGCGAAGTCTCGTCACTGCACCATTCACCCATACTTGTCATTGAGTAATCCACCCTTCCCCTCAACTTACCCCGACACATACACCTATTCATCCATGCCTCCCCCGAGGGTAATCAGTTTTCCGGACTGGTGCGAGCCAACATTGAGGATTCAATGCCTCTCCCGGTGCCGCCAAATGATCTTCATTCCAGCTAATTCGGCGCGCCCGCGACGGGCGGGGGGGTCACGTGATCATCTTATCAAAACGGCCATGACGGAACATTAGCCTCACGCGCCAGCCAATAGGAGGGGAGACGCGCGGAGACATGCGACTGAGGTATGCTCCATTGACTTTAGCCAAAGTTGGCCAACTTTTGGACGCAGGCGGAGGGTATGGACAGAGCAGTATCATGCACAGTTATGTGCCAAGAAGGAAGACACATAGCGGAGCATTTGGAAACATTCACTGAACTGTACATGAAAGAATTCCTCACTTGCTTATTTATCTGCGCCTGTTCTTGTTTCCCCCCAAATAGGTCTACAGCTCATATAGTAGCCTACGTCATGATATAGAAGTTAATACGTATTGAAAATCCCAAGTTCCCTGCCTAATTATAACATAATCATGCTTCACTTCATTCTTGTCAGGAGGTATTAAACTTTCAAATTAATTGTCTCCAGGGAGGTATGAATTTGAAAGTACATGTATATATATATATTAAAAACATTCATTGATCAGATTTCAATCTACTGGGACGCACTTGATTTGGGTAGTGCGTTTCATTGGTTTCATCATCGGTTTCATGCCCACGGGATTCACTTTGCCCCTTTTAGGGTTATCAGGAGGTTTTCATCTTTGCATGAGTTTTTGTAATTGACCTCGCCTCGTACTGATTACCTGTTTGTTTTGTAACTTATTCATTGAAAAACACACGCACTTGGCAAGTCCATCTATACAGGGTTATCTAAACCAACTTTAATGATATGACGTTCGCATGTTTTACGGGCTGGTTAAATGATCTCGAATGGAGTTCAGGAAACGTTGTCTGGGAAGAGGCTGGGTGGCCTAGGTAGCTCTAGGTTGATATAGTCGTGCCTCTACAGGCATACCATCTCTTGCCTCCCATCAATGTGAAACGAAGCTTGAATTTATAGTCCTTTAATAGCTGCCAGGCATCTTGATAATAAACCCACTATTGGCGCTTTGAAATAAAATCTCTTCCTCCACATTCCCTTAAGTATAGTCGGCGGGAATCCTATAAGGGCAAAGAAACAAAATATGACTGCTGATGACGTTGCCTTAATTTTAGTTTGGTGCGCTTTAAGGAAGAAACCATGCGTATGTGCATTTAAATATTCCCCTTTAAGTCAGCAGCACCTATTGTTCATTCTTTTGGATCAAGGTTCTCATTGGTTGATCCTTGCTTCAAGACAGGAGGCGCTTTGATGCACGTCCAAACCTCACTTATTGATTGGCCATGGAACAAGTTGAAGGGCTCGTTAAACGCGGACACTGTAAACTTGCCCCTCGAGGGTCGTTGGTTCAAATAGGACGCGATAAGATTAGTGAGAGACTGAAGGCACAGAATGAAAAATGGCAATATTAGGTTTAGGGGTGTGAGGTAAAGATATTCCGGACACCCTTGTTACCATTAATGCTATTCTACTCTGACTCATTGCATTTTCAGCAAAAGCAAAGGGCCCGGTGTTCAAACTGAATACCAAGCAGGGGGTAGCTGCAAATGCCGATTATCCAAATATATCCTCGTTGCTGCTTGATTTTGGAAGATTTTACGCTATTGATATTCCCTAATAAGAAGCCATTATATTATGGTGGAGGCAGACGCTCTCCATCCATCCTATAAAACAAGATGGAAATTTATGTATTACATATGCATGATCATGCGTTGGCATGATGCTTTTATATTACAGGCGTTCAGTCTGTGGGTGTCCGGTCTTTAACCCCTCGATAGTTCGCTCATACCATATGATACTATGGTAATTTATAAGCGTATCGGTGTGGTCTTCTTGCGTCAGTGAAAGAGCCTTTTAATTATTTATGAAAAGTTGACATGAAGCTATCCTAAAACAAACTAATGGGCAGAACTATGAATCCCTTCACAGATCTACATCGCCGTAAATCAGACCTTATCATTCCATTATGTTTTAAACAAATGCCTTACAGCTTTCCAATATCGACCAGGCGCTGCAATTATTGAATCGTAGATCAAAAGGTGGCTGGAACATTACTTTTTCTGGTAATAAAATGGAGTTTTATCTCCCTCCAGACACTTGCAGTATTTCCTAGTCGGGTTAACCAATACCAGGCCACCCTCGTCTTTTTCACAGTCACCACCTAAACGATAGAAAATGTCAGATGTTTTTAAAGCCGTGGATGGAACGGAGCTTACACCACATCTCTCGCCAAACGCGTCTGTACATCAAGAAGAAAAAAAGACAGGACGACAAGGACATTCCTATTAGTAGCAATGTGGATCTTATGGGCCTCCACCGCAAACGTTAACCCTTTCCCATGGGCAGGTACTTCAGGACCCGAGTCATTTCACATACCCCTCTGTCGCAGCAAGCCTGTCTGATAAGCTCTGGAGACGTTTTTATCACCTTGTCTTGCTGCCATTTCCCAGGGTTTGCTCCATATATTAATTACCAGAAGCTAATCAAGCCACGGGGTGGTAATCCGTGGCAAACGGGACCGACTTGCGATGCGCAGCGAATCTTCATCGGTGAATAATACTCATCATCGTCCTGTCCGGCCTCCGGACGCCTTGTGCAGATCAATCCTGCAGGGGAAGATAAACCAGCTTACTGCTGAAGATCCCTTTACATTTATGTGTAGCGTATTTGTCGTGCGGATAATGGTACTTGGTAAAGCATGGCGTTGGCAGATCTCACTTTTGACACCAATAGTATTAAGTGCGTGGATCCACTCTGATCTCTGATCTTTCCGTCGTCGTTAGAGGCCTGATAAGTGATGGCCCTCACCTTGGCCTGACCCTCTGCACTTGGCCTGACGTGGTTCCTGAAAGAGGACACAATAAACCACATTAAACCCACGCAAGACTTGCCACCAATGTGGGTCAACCTTATGAGTGAGGCTTAGCTGACTTAATACCATTATTTAAGGTTATGGGCATTGATAAGGCTCGGAGTATGATACTCATTGTCCAGGCAACTGTATGTTGCCATGATAGGTGCACAACTGGCAGTAGCTGATAGATACACAGTGGTAGGGTAAGCATTTCATCAGCAGGATTTCGATATCTTCTGGGGTCAAACAGAACAGCGATTTTAATAGTAACATTGAGTAATAGTATTAGGTTGAAAGCTGTGAGTGAATGGTGTATGAATAAAGAAATCCCTTTAGGGCAATGGTGCAGTCTCAGCCTGGTTCATGCACATCAGGGGAATCTGCTCCTTCTGACAGCTTAAATGGCAACTCATGTCGACCAAAAGCAGTGTGGTCTTGATAGTGGAAAAGTCTGCTTCTACTGCATCCCTTGTCGGGAGATCTAAACCAGACTTGATCCCATGTGATATCACTTCCGGTGACGTCATATCTTGTTAATAGGAATCTTGCGTAAGCTGTGTTACCTGTTTGTGACAGTAAATCCCTTCCGAAGCCTCATCTGTCTTCACATACCCCCAGTTCGTACCTGAGGATGAAGGCTGCCTGTAGTATGAAAAAGGTCTCAGTGCAAGTCATCTTATACTTTGTATAGAGAGTGAATGTCAATCGTTATAGAATATTTAATCGCTTAATATAGGGAGAGGTGACGATAGTGGGCAGGCTTAGCATGTCAGTCATTTTGGTGTCTTGGCTATAGTCACTGATGGGGGCCTTAATCTGAGCCTTTAGAAACCTTGCAGCTATTCCCAGTCCTTTGAGACAACGGACCTATCGGGTTGGTTTATTTGATTGCTTCCGCACTGCATTTTCAATATTGTCCCCACTCTGAATACCACTCTACCCCCACGGTCCTCCATGGTTAATGGCATTAGTGCCTGTTCTGATACACTTAAAGGCTGGGCGTGAGGCAGTTCACGTTCTCTAGGATTCATTTTACAATCAGTTACCCCCAACCCTGGGTTCTATATGGGAATCCTTACTTGGGGAAACAAACTTGGTAAATGAGTTGCCTCAAAAGAACGCCAGGCATTTCATTACCATCAATATTAAGCTGGCTGGCTGGCTCCTATTCAAAAGGAGTTAGAACTTCCATGTTTGCCCCTTAGTTTTCCGCCTTGTTGTCAGCCTCAATTCTTTCCATAAATTACAACCCTGGGGGTCCATATTTATGACTACGAAACATCCCAAATTGCGAAGATTTTAATCCGCACAAAAGAATTTCCCACTTCATCCCTGCCCCTAAGTGGTGATTCATTATGCCGTGTTTAACTTGTTTGTCCCAATGGGGAAGTGGCAGAATCGAAAAATTGATATCGCCTCCCCCATTAGAAGCGCTTTGTCCACAGTGGAATGTAGCCTCCTCGTGATGCTCATCATTGTTAAATACCAGTAAGCTGCCTTCATCTTGTGGCACTCTCATGGGCCCTGTTTTATAGTTTATGTAAGAAAGAAAGAGTTAATTCATTACACCTTCGCGGAAATGATTTCTGGAATGAACTCATTGCATGCCCTCCGTTAAGGATAAAAATGTCAGCCTAAAACCTATATTTAGAAATGTATTGTATATGTGTCTTTTACATGCTTATAATTATTGTTACCCGACTTATAATTTGCTTATACCTTTGTCTTTGTTTTGTCTTCAGGCTTTGTTTAACGGTTTAACGCCCAAACCATTAATCACACCACCACTTGCTAAACACGTCTAATGCATGTGAGATATTTCCTCGTATTTGCTGAGATAAGCCAGGTTTACTGTGGACACATGACACATTGTGAATGAACACACAGTGCTTGAAGTTCGCTGATAAATAATCTGCTTATTGGAGTTTTCCCCATCCCACAAATAGGGCGCATCCGACGGGTCAGGGTTCCTATGGGACTGGATTGTATCCTTACCCTCTGTTTCTGCCATTAACTCTGGGTTATTCTGGTCTATATTTTATCATGAGCTTGTTTGGTATATTAATGAGGTTTAATATTTGAGGTGCGGATCCTTGGGTCAGTGAAAGACGCAAACAAAGACAGAGCTCTTGGCATCTGTTTAGATATATGTTTTGCTTTTACCGCCTCTTTTGTACTACATTTCACTGTCGCCTAGAATTAGAAAGTTCAATATCAGGCAACATTCATTTATGTTGCACATGGAATCCGAAGAATGTGTAGGTACTTTTGGGGACGACTGAAGAGTAAGCTATTGGAAGTACCGATAGCTGTAAGGGTAATACATCCTCTAGAAGTAATAAATACAGATTGAGGAGGAGCTAAAGAGTTCGTGAGTCGTGGAGGAAATGTGCAGAAAAGTAAATTGGAGGGGATGGGGTGATAGAGGATCACTGTTCAATCCTCTTTGGACAAAACCCTATCTGAATTTAGTTTGGGGAATTCAAGGAACAGATTTATAAGGTGGGAAAACTATCACTATAATATCTGAGAGTCAACATTGACGAAATTGCGTATATAGGTGGTGACTTTTTTATTTCCAACGTTTCAGACTTCAGTTGTCCTTCCTCAGGGAAAAAGTACAAGAATTCAAGGAACAGTTATATTTGATTTGCATTGTTCGGCATGTTGTTTATTTAAAAGGAATTGTCTTTTATATACTGAAAAATGAATCACAATAACATAATGCATTTTTAAAATGTATTTTAGATCAAATACAACTGCAATATAGGTATATTGAACATGTTAAGAAAAGTAACGTGACATCTGGGGTGGCTGGAAAACATCACCCGGGGGTAAAAACTTTTACAAAATAAAAAGATTAATGCCAGGGGCGGTACCAGAAGGCAGGTCTAGGGGCGGGGGCACGCTTGAGGTCAAAATCTGAATTTACCTGTTTGGAATGTCATTGCAATGCATTACAGTTAATTTGCTTAATGACAACGAAATAAAGCCCCACAACTCTAATTTGTCTAACAAAAATGACAACCCAATTTTCTTGCTTCACAAAGAACCTTTTGAGAAAATAAAATTAACTAAATTGTCTCTATTGAGACCCTCTTGAGTCCTCACATTTAAGGCATATATATATATGGTTTTTTTTGTCCAGATTTTACTTGCCCCTGTCATGTTTCCCTTGGGAAACGGAAATACCTGAAAACCCTGAATTGTACAAATTATGAACAAATCATAACTGTAAACTGTTCACTCTCACTGATTCTTGTTTGAATACCAATTTCGAGACCATCTGAAATTTAAAACCCTGCTTTTTGAATAGAGGCCCTGAAACAACAAGGCAGTTACCACTGGAAAAGGGTGCTAACACCTACATAGGCATATTTTACAGCAAAATAAATTATGTGATAGAAAGTAAGTAAAATATAGTTTAATGTTAGAAGAATTATTAATTTAAAATAAAATATGGGGTTATTGGGAGTGTTGTACATGTAGAGTCAGCGGTTTGAAGGAAGGTGCAAATTCTGGCATTGCTTTAGGGGCCCTCTGCCCCTCTGAGTTAGGGGGGCACAGGGACCATTTTAAGGGGTCTAGGGGGGCCGGTGTCCCCCAGCCCCCCCTGGTACCGCCACTAAATGGAATGGTAAATACATAGATTTGGGTAGATGAATCGAAACGCACAGGTCTATAACATCAATGGAGGATTGAAATCGATATAGTAGGGGAGTTTTAAAACGTTAAGACAGACAGAAAGAAAAAAGGAAAAAAAGGAAAAAGAAAAGAAAAAAAGAAAGAAAAGGAAAAAAGAAATCACCGAATTGAAATGCCAGGATATTTTCCTGAAGCGAAATAGTTAAGGTCAGCCAGGGTTTGAACGCCCCTAACGACTGGGGTAACAACCGCTCCCCACCAATACGGTAAACGCGTCATCAAGAACGCGCACCTTTTGTTTTATTCAATTTTAATTAAGCTTCCCCTTATCACCTAAAGGGTTTATTATGCTTAATACATGATTTAAAAAATCAATTAAGTTTACATATATAGTTGCCGTAGAAAAACGGCATAGACAGGCGAGTCCATTTATTCTTACGAGACGTCACAATTCCCATCGCCCAAAGGACGTTTTTGTGCAGTGAAGTATCTGTATAAATTCTATCTAGACATCTCCGGCCATATCGCCTCTTTAGGCCTCGCAGGGTGGCACAGACCTTCCCTACAATTTCACCCCTTTCACCCGAAGTTGCGCCCTTCCCTTACACAGTATTGTTCTTCTACTTCCCCATTCCTTGATGTCGCATAATTGGTCCCCTCTGAAAGACGGCGAGGGTTGCACCGAAAGTGTAGATATATGGGCTATCGAGTGGGGAGTGGGGTGTGGGAAATGTGAATTAAATGCTTGATATAAGTGTTGGTGATGTAGAGGCGGGTGGGTGACAATCCAGCGTGTATGTTGCGTTAAACGGTGAATACTCCACGTGGGAGAACGCTGCATCCATCACTGGACTGGCGGACCAGCTCCTGGAGCAGCTAATGACCAGGACCTTATTTACAGGGCGTCAGGCCGCCATGTTGGTAGGCCCCAGCCCGCCTGTCCCGACTCCAGGCCTCACCACTCATTGTCATGCATGGAATAGAAATGAACCTGTAACGTGTGGAAGGCAAGCTGACAGATGCCCCGTCTTCCAGAATAAATGACAGACCCTCCAGCCAGCCCTCCCACCCACCCCACATGCACTCTCATCCAAGAACAGGTATACCCGCGAGTGAGTAAAGGAAGGATGAGGGGTGTCAAACAGACCCTCCTGTGAGATCCCACGACATACTGACTGGCCATTGATCAAAGTGAAATCTTACACTTAAACGATCCTGACCGCTGGCCTCCACTCTTAAGTCCTTTGTTTACTTAGGAAGGAGTCGCTCATTATGAGCGATTCGTGACCTATCCATGTACTCCAGGCCTTACTTGTGGCTTAAACAGCACTCTGTATAGCCCAATGAATTCCCACTTCTATCGGCCTTAATAGCGTTAAAGGTATTTACCACTCTTAAAACATAAGACTTTGCAAAACGGTCGAGCCACTATCGACCTGTTCGGCCCATCTACAAATTTCCTTTGAACGGTTAGATATCCCCTGTCTCTACTTTATCCCATGGAGATTGTGGACGGAAGAAAGCAGTGGAAAAAGGGATGTTGGTATTAACTTTTATCGACCGTCACACAGTCCACAGTAAGCTGTACCGTGATCTCCGTAAGCGATAAATATCCTCAGGCCTGATATTTCACTGTCTTTCTAATTGATTTAAGGAGATTAGACTTCATTATTCTTTGATGGCTTAGGCTTAATCCTATTTGGGCTAATTTGACCTCAATGTTAACGCCACAGTAATTGGAATTACATTTTCCGACATTTATTTTGCGATGTAAACTACTTATTTTTTAGAGCGCCAATGTATCACGTAGATTCAAAAAGATTGATTTGTTTTTTATGTTCATCCCTTCAGTACGATCTACCACCAAACTACCTCTGTGTTTTCCCGGAGTGTTGTATCCCAGATCTGTGTATATTTTCCAGTTTGACGGGCTAAGTATGCCGAAATTGTGCTTGCCGGAGATAAAAAGTATATTGGGAAATCATTGCAACTTCTCCCAAGTTTAGGATAGAAACAGAGGGGAATATTTTACATTTATTGTTTTAATCCGATTACTGACCTCTGTGACATTAGGAAGAATTGACTTTTCCATTTGAGTTTCCTTGGTTGACAACTTGCCAATGTCATGATGACTGATCGAGAACGCTGGGAAATAGAAGACGCATCAGACACTTCTTTGTTTTTAAAATGTCACATTCCTCCCGCTCTATTAAATGTTGGCTACTCCCTCTTCAGATTCGTATAGTTTAAGGCTAACTTCAACTATCTCCTCCATGGAAAAAGGGGGCGGGGGGATTCGTGGGGCAGATAATATTATATTTAATCCCCAAACCCATAAAAAAAAAATCGCAAAATTACATCTGATCTGAAATGTGCACCCCTCCACACTCTTGAGTAAGTGGCGCCCCGAAGCTTCAGGGGGCCGAATAGTTTTTCATTTAGACCCGCCCGAGGCGCTCTAGTTTCATCCATTCTCGTTCGATCTCGTTTGACGACGCGATTAGATACTCCCTATTTTGGTTGGTAGAAATAATTACAGCTTGGTGGTAATCAGAAAGACGAAAAAATAGTTTCATGAACTGATTAAGTAAATAAAATGCGTTAGCAGTAACCATTGAACGGCTAGCTACGGCTATCACTTAAGGAAATTGGTCCCCGACTTTGGCGGAAGGTGACCCTCAAGTGCGCTTGACGGCCGTCATACATTTGGTTTCCATAGTTATTAAAACTTACCACATGACTTCATGCATTAGTTGATACGTATAGGCCTAACGGTTAGCACCATGGAGGCGTTCCTTGTTTCTTACTTATTTTTAAAAATTAATCCTTTTATTCAATTACATTTACAATTTCAACCCTTATTATATATAGTATATATGCACAGTGCACTGGAAGTATTGTTTAACAGAGATAAATATATACGTGACCTTTAACTAAAATTACCCGGCCTAGAGAGACCGGTTTCGTCGCCCCTTTGCTATTTCAATGGATGGAGGTAACAGAAACGCTGACATTTTCCTGTCTATTCTCTGACGTCATTTTCATTGCGGCGGTTTACGAATCTTTCGCGAAAGGAATTTACCGTTTTATGCTTCTCTTCGGGCGTCTTTGAGGCAAGGCATTCTATGTATCTATATGTAGGCTATATTATTATTTTATATGCATATTTACAGCTCACAGTCCTTCATATATCCAGACATAGAGCAATCTACGTTATAAATAGGGAGTTATATTAAGCTAAATATTAGCTATGCATCTCCATTTGTTCAAAGGCAAGATTAAACACTGTATTTGTACATTATTCACCCGTCGCGCAGAGAAAGGTCACATATTGCTATTTATGATAATGCTTCTGCCGTCCATCTTTATTTTACCCGTTATTTGGGGGGATGAAGTAGGGGAAGATGTGTCCAGTGTATAGGTCATTTGCAATGAGACAGACATACATTTTTCCTTTGCGATAGCCGGTCGACTATACATTCCATTTCAAACATGACCTGCTTCTGTATAGAAATATTATATTTGATATCCCTTCTGTTCTTGCAAGATATGTTTTAATCTAATGGTTATGTAATGCACCTTGCTATAGGGCTACCTACATTACACCCAGGGACTTCACTCCTAGCTGGATTAACGAATGCAAACTTTCTGTAACGAGTAATATGTTTGTACAGTCTTTCGTCTTGGTGATTTCTTGTACAATACATTTATAATTTCGATCTCTTCCCGCAGTTATTGGTATGATAAGGTTCGGTATATGTATGGTCAGCGAGAGTAAATATTTACTATCGTTGGTATGGTTAAGGTTCACGGGCCTTAAATATAGGGTGCCAATATAAATAGCTCAGTGTAGGGGATCGTGAATGCAGCCACACTGGTAGGGGTTCCTTTATCGTTGCTTTATATGGGTGCGATCATGTGGATTATCACATCACGATGGACCAGTATGTCTGTATTCGTTTAGGGCAACATCAGATGGTAATACAGCATTGAGGAAACTTGACTTTCATGCACGTTCTTGACTATATATATATAGGTGTGTGATAATCTAAAAAATGTGAAACAAATAGCTAAAATTATTATATTCATCGGGTCTCCTTTTTGAATAAAAAAAACCCCACACATGAATCCAGTACATGTAGAGCACAGCTGTAAGCTCACAGCTTCACATAGCTTCTCCTATTTGGGGTACATTCATTGCACTTAAATGACATTTTGCATGTACACACCTTAAACAATACTCTATTAATCCGGAGGGCATATTTTAATGAAACCTGTTTTACCCATATCTGATTGTGGCCAACACAATGTTACTATCCAAACATTCCAACACGCAAGCGGCTGCATTTACTACTTGGTTTTCTTATCGCCCATATCCTAAAGCTCCACATCTGTATTGTTAGAAAGTGTATATTCAGGATATGATAAGACATAGTTCTCAGACCTGAATATTTGAGTGTAAGTAGTATGTAAAGAGTGGAGTGTTATTGAGGCGTTAGTACAACAGTATATAGCCGTATTTTTTATTCAACATTTTTATACAGCAAGACATGATTCTTTTGTCAAGACCGGTGCTCATGGGATTATGTACCATGCTATTCTGCCTGGCGCTGTATCTAGGGTGGGCTTATATATCTACTTGCATACTAACTAATCTAACTATATAAGAAGGTTAACGGCATCGAAGTAACAGTAAATTTAGGGTGTCATTAATACTGTCATAATTATACTGTCATATAAACAGCTCGGTACAGAGGAATTACAGGAAAGCAACAGTTAAAGAAACAGGTATAATGTCCGTCGAAATTCTATTACGGGCATGGGCAGATGTAAAACCCAAGCACCAGACCGGATGGCAATGCAATCAGAACGTATTTACAATGTAATGGAAACAACACTAAACCATTTATGCTGTCAAAGGGTTCTGGTATTTGGGTGCATAGAATTACAATCATTGCATTCTCAATTTCTAGCTCCCCAATTTCTGTATACGGTGCCCGGTGAAAACCCTTCAATGAATCTGAGCGCCAATGTAGCAGGAATTGAGAATCTGTTTCAGGCATCAAATATATAAATGTATGCAAACATTTTTATCCCCCTGAAAAGGAAAAAGATCCTACACTGATTGCCAAGTGGAAACCGGAAAGCTCATGTGGCGCATGCGCTGTCAGCCCATTTCACACCTCTCCACCCTATTATCGCCCGGGCTATTATAATCAATTACAGTCCTTTCGGATTTGGTCTCTCTGATCGAGATGCCATTGAAAATGGTCGTACTAGGCAGTTTGTTATTACAGTGGAGTGTCCTTTTTCATAACACCCCCGAAAGTGATATCGCCATAGAGCTGTGCCAGTGAGGGATACCCCCTTGTCTGCCCGCCACATGCTGCTATGCTTATATTCCCGAGCTAAATATAGCGCTCCCAGTCTGAGAGGGTTCACTTCCAGGGAGCAGGCCTAAGCGTGGGAAAGTGTTACAACCAACCATTCTGCAAAAATGTAGAGGTACTAAGGGTTTATTTATTATGTTTATGAGAGGTCCCCGTACATAATGCGTACATGTCTCTTAACCCAAATACTGTTAGTGTAAATACAACCTCTCTATAAATCTTTACTAAATTTGATGTAGGCTACAATTGCAGTTCCTAATGTAACCACTGGTGGTCCATATTTGATCCACTCTACTATTTGTGGTACATCAACTACACCCATTATACAGCTTATTCTAACACCGCCTGACCTTAGAGCTCAAAGTGATTAGAATCAGTTAGATATTACACATGCAGTATTGTTCATCCCAAGGGAATTTTTAATCATATTGTTTCAACCACCCGCTGTTCTCGACCAAAAGATGAAAATTATGATTGAGATACAGATATTAGCCAATAGTCCCTGCAATCTTACCTTTTTCACAAACATGTAGTTTCTAACCTATTAATGTCCAACATATTTTTTTATTTTAATCTATATTTTGCCTGTTAAGCTCTCCTCCTTAATGGCCTACCTTTACTTCGTATATTAGATGCGGCACAGTACTCGTCTATAACTGCATTATGTATATGGAAAGCAATTTAAGACGACATATTATAAGATATATCTTTTTTTCAGCTCTTCTTCAGAGTCAACGCCGAGAAGTGGCTGCTGTACTTGGAAATGCTGCCATTTTGCCGTGTACGGTGGACTTCTTGGGAAGCCAACACGTGAGTTTATTATATTTCTTCCCGTCTATTATTATCTGATAAGTCAGGCGCGATTCTTGATTAATGTCTCAGAACTATATTTGTATAATTATTATGTAAATGTGTTGTCAGGCGGCGACATATGTGACTCTAGCTCTTTACGAAATTTCAATTAAGAGTTTTCAAAATGCCCGTTTGTGTATCTGTTTTTTTCCTTTGTCCTGTGGCTCTGTCTTTCCATTGATGGAAGAAAAGTGGTCACGTAATATTTAACATATCAACTTACATTTTTTTGCCAAACCACAGGAGGAGGAATAATACAAAAGGAACTCCGACCCAGACAAAAGAGTTAGAATGAGTTAAATATTACATGAAGTTTTCTCTCCCGTCTTTTACAGTAATAACAAACATACCGTAGCTTATATTTTGACTATAGGTCCCAACGCAACCGTCATTAAATGTGAATTGTTCCTTCAATTAACACGGAATAATAGTTATATCCTTACTCGACATTGATCACTCAACAGGGTATTGAGAAGGATCCCTTGGAGCATTGTATATAATTTGCTTCTTAGCATATTCGATTACGGTATTCTAAATAGGCTTGAATTCAATTCGAATTAGACATCCTCTTGAGATACGTTATAAAAGTTCGTAATGGTCCCATATCCGTTGATAAAACAACTGTGAAACTCGCACATTTATATCAATAAGGTCCCTTTGTTTAATGCCTTTAATGCATTTATATATGGGACGAAAGAGGCGAAGCTTTAACCATTAGAATGCATCATCGTCAGCTGCATTAAAATATCACCTTGTATCAGTCGACTTTTCCTCTCCCAGTTTGCCGCTGATTGGAGTGCTAGCTATGACTGTCAAACAATGATTTCATTATTCATTTGATTTCATGCGTTGAATTTGAAACTACACTAGGACGCATGAACTGTGTTTATGAAAGCTTTCGTGGTGAATTCAAATAACCCCATCGGGAATGCTTTCAGATGTATGTTTTCTAGATCACCTTAGAATGAGGTAATAAGGTCCAATTCCACATCTTCGTCTGAGGATCGCTTCAGGAAAACATTCTCAGAAGTTCATTTCAAAACCTGCTAATTGGATTCTCGCCTGACAATGCAATCACTAGGCCTTGCCAGAGGAAGCTTTCTCTTTTGAATGAGACCAGGGCGATCTGGAAGTTTCTTAAGTGAATGATGATCTTTCGTTTGAACGATACTCCGATTAATTATGTCTCAACATGCATTGGTGACCCACACACATACACTTTCCTTGCATTGAATATTCCTTTCAAGAGTTAAAACCTGGTCACGAACTTTTAAGCATGGCTAAACATTTGAGCTTGCTCGTAAAGCATCATTCCCATAAGCTAGTCACAAGAAGCCTTGGTTGTTGATCCATTAACCATAATACTGCTTCAATTATCTAGTGACATTAAAGACAGAAACGCTGCATTAGTCATACTGTCATGGCATTCACATTTTAGACCGATGAACTTCATTCTTATTGTGTTATTGAATATAAATGCTGGCTGATAAACGCGCCTTTATTTTAGTTTCTATCACAAACTCAGGATAATATTAAGTCTCTTCAGTCCCATACAGAGGAGTAAGTGTTTTTGCCTCACCTCTCTCAGCTTACAACATTGATTCTTCCTCTCTGAACAATTGAAATGCTGTAGTGCTTAGAATGAATATTTACTTCTAATGCCCAGCGTACCTATAGTGTGTTGAAATTTCGGCAAAATTCACTATTTTTTGGCAATTTAAGAATTGAGAAAAACAAATTAACCCTCAGCCTTGGGTATTTTGCGAGCCTCCTCTATTATTGCAAATGTATCAATTGAAACTAATGTCTACGTGTATTACGAAGCTTAAACAAAGCAAATTATTAATGACGTTGACTATTAGTGTAATCAGGAGGCAACCTGCAATAGTGTTCCTACTTAAATTATAATAAAGAAAGTGTTTTCACTTAAGGATATTAGTCAGGTTTTCTTCCGTCCAAGTTCATGGACAAAATGAGTCAGTAGTATTTTCCTTATTCCACAAATTCCTATATACTTTTAATTGTATTATATAGAGTGGTCTCCATTGGCTGCGGTAAGCTCTGCGGTAAGCCTTGCGATGGTGTTGTACTAGTGCTGTAGATGGAGAGGAATGACGAGGTCCTGCCTACATGGTCAGTGTAGGCAGGTCCTCTCCACTCCTCACCAACACAGCACCATCGCAAGGCTTACCGCAGAGCTTACCGCAGAGCTTACCGCAGCCAGTGTAGACCACCCTATAGGAACAGTGGAGTATTACAAAAAGTATGTTGGTACCTTGGTGAAAGGGACCTTGGGATTAAATTTTCTATGACGTACATGTATATTTTGTTTAATGTATGTAGTTATGTGGGTGTGTTTAAATCCACGCCTGAAAAACTAATTCATTCACGCAATCGTTATCATAACTTACTAAATTCGGATTTGTATTAAGTTGTAGTGATACAAAGTCAGAATTAAACAAAGAAAATATTTTAAAAACATTTATTTACTCCAACAACGTTATTATATCATGTATGATATTCATGTACATTACTTATATTCCTATTTCAAATTTCCCGATCAAATCGCAAATCCTGCTGTACACGTGTCAATTGTGATGACCTTTTAGGTGGCAAAAAATCCACCTCCTAGTTTGTTTCTGCGTTCTATCTCAACTCTTATCACAAGGATCCGAATTGAACTATTTCCTGACCTGGAGTAAAAAAAGGCACTATTGCATCTTCAATCTATGCAGGTGATCTGGAAGGATCCACGTTCTGAAATGCTCACTATTAACGAACAGCGTATAGTTGATGATCCTCGGATAGCGGTGCTACGCCCTTACGTCAAGGAATGGAACCTGCGAATCGATGCTATCCGAAAGTCAGATCAGGGCGTCTACTCTTGCGTCATCAATACGTCACCAACCGTCACTAAACACGTGGATCTCAAAGTTCAATGTAAGTGGTCCGATGTTCGCTCAAGTGAGGGAGATGCTGATAAGTGCCCTCGCGGGATTCTCCTCTTGAATAGTCTTGCTCCATCCATTGTGTGCAAGAGAGTTTATTTAAGCATTCTTTCTTTAGAATTTTACTTCAAAAACTAAAAAAGGAGTAAGGGATTAAACATAGCCTCGAGGGCATTGACTTTTAAAGAAAGCTCTCTTTTAATCAGCGAAACTCATAGAATGGACAATTAACTAGAACATTAGACTTTGGGTGCTTCATAAGTCTCTGATTAGAGCCGATAAAACTGTTTTTTTCCCTTCCAGACCCTCCTACAATTGATGAGCATTCTCCGAGAGAAGTGCCTGTGAAGATTGGAGATGACGTCACTCTTTCTTGTACCGCATCAGGATATCCCGTTCCCGAAATCACGTGGTACAAGTTTACCTTCGACAGTAAGAAGAAAGGCTAGTAGCAACGCAATTTTCTCCTTTTTCTCTCCATCTGCCTCAATTCACAAGGGGCTTCGGAACAGGGCACTTTTTTCAGGGAGGGTGATATCAAAAGCACGCTCCTGTGTCGTCATCTGATCACTGTTTTCCCGGAAGGTTCACTTTGGAAAAAAGAGTGGAAAAACATGTGTCAGTCCGAGTGAAATATAAAAAAAGTATTTCTTATTCCTTAGTCACCAAATATTCTGGGACGAATCTTACATGTGTCACCTTACATTGGTCTGTCAATAATGATTTGGTCATATTACTCGATATGAAATATGTACCTGTGCTATAAAAGGCCGCAAATTCTCCAAGTATGAATAATTATTTATTATTATAGATATGTGTGATAATCAGTGATCAATAATATGTAGAAGTTGCTTTCTGGGTCTGCGTGTGTATCATCAGGTTGATAATTCCCATTCTGCATGATTGCAAATTGGGTTGATTATATTATGATTATATACTATCAATTGCTAATTTCTAAACTATGTTTCCAGAAGTGGCCTCCGGTCTAGAATCGTTGGTTTTAATGAACATCACACGAGAACAAGGAGGGACATATGAGTGTGTCGCTGACAATGGTATCTCGCCCGGCGACCAGCGAACGTTTAAAATTGATATCAAATGTAGGTAGATTCTATAGTTTTATAGTTCTACAGCTTTCTAGAGTTTTCAATATATTGGATATATGACTAATAATTGGACCATTGGAGTCCTTCTCATTGGACACTTTCTATGATTAAATTTGCGTTATTTTTATGATTTCCTTTGCAAGCCATTTTCCTTTTTCTTGGAGTTGATCATCTCCGAAATGCAAGAACGTAGTATTCTATTTCCCTAGTGAGTGTTTCCTTTAGCGGACGCTAATTTTCGTCCTGAACTAATTTCTTTATTTGTGCACGGTAATATTCCAATCACACTGGTCTTTGTATATCAGTGTCATCATATTATATTCTCGAGATTTTAAAGCTTGCATATTCAGCAGTCTGTCATAGTAGTTTTCTTCATTCATTTCATGAGTCCCCACAACTTCCTTTATTGAACAAACGTATTATCTACAGTAAATCATGTAACATAAAAAGATGTGTGTTACAACTAGTTTACGCCTTATCTATCAAATGTGTTGTACAACCGTAAGCCATAGAACATGTTAGAAGGAAATATCACTGGTTAATAGGATTGTGACTGTGTATAAAAGAGACACCCTCACCCTCGCCTTGTAGTAGTAGCGGTTAAATAAAGGGGAGGTGTATACTGAGAATTTAGTTGGTGAACCTGACGCATAGCACCATTCAGTGGACATTTCATTGATGCCACTAAATTCAATCTACAAATATAAGGCCGATAGACAAATACAAGGCACGATGTGACATTTTTGCAATGATTGTAAGCCATTGGAAATTGCCTACGCTGCAAAACTCTCATTTGTGGATATTTTCGCGTGACTTTAATACCTTCTTACCTTTTAGTCATAGAAAACAAGGCATTAAATTACAGTGAAATCCTTCTTTCTCGGTTTTACCTCAGACATTTCAATGTCATGCCTCCTTTATCCGTTTCACAAAGGAGAAAGTTCTTATTACGCTAATGGGAGGCCAGATTGTTTTGCAAATGTCTTTATGAGTGTCTCTTTCAAAACACGAGTATTTTTCTCCTTGTTTCTTTTATTTAGTGAATTTTTACTTTTGGCATTTTAATTGTTTTCTATCACGTTTTATATAATTAATTGCACTCAAAAGAACATTGGTGGATTGAAATTTCATCTCGGCCCAGACAAACCGTTATACCCATTATTTTGACTTCGTTCTCAAACCATATTATCACACATTTATGTTATGGATAGGCTTTCTAGTTTCAGCTGTACCGTAGAATGTAATGAAAGATAGTATACGACTTTAGGTACCTACTAACATAAATTGATCCCGTAATGCATAAGGATATTGTACAATTTTCAAAACTAATATTCTTTAGTTTCGGGGGGGGGGGGGGGGGATATGATGACATTTCATTTTAAAGCAATTCAAACCAATCCCAGAGTGGTTTTCACCAGTGTGTAGTCAACCTATCCATACATAATATTCTTTAAGATTGCTCATGCTAAACGTACCTAGCTTCTTAGTCTGTTACATTTCTTCCATATCGATGCACACCGCACTTTATGTATCTCTACCGGAATTGTTCTATTCTCTTTGCTATGTAAAAGACGCACCAGAGATCGACCTGCCTTACCAGAGGATTAGTCAACAAACAGGACGGGATACACTACTGGAGTGTATGATCACCGCTAATCCCCTCACCACCCACTACTGGGCCAAAGATGGTGCCAGACTAGCAGATTCATCAAAATACCGCATACAGGTAAAGTAACTGCCCATACATGTCTACATATATAATATATACCTATGGTGACTACTAAATTATGCCCACTGCTTCACTCTCGCCCCTGCATTCCGATGAACATTTTACTACCTGTTTTTAGTCGCTGTCGGTCATGTACGTGCAACGACTTCGCCTCCTTGGATTATCTATGCTTGAGATAGATTCATAATCTAATTGAACAATGTTTCCAATTTGATAATAATAATCTAATCTTAGTATTAATGTCTCTATTCCCCTGTCCCAGGTACTTGTACTTCTGATCAATGTGTGTACTCATATACTGGCTCATTATATAAGGAGGCATATAAAAGCTATTTCCCTTTGTGTTGATGTTGGTCTGTGTGTGCTACGCTAATTGCATCGACAAATAAAAGATTATTCTATTCTATTCTCTAATTAATATTATTCGATTAAAATGGCAAATCGATGTAAATCACATTAATTGAATCCAGGTCATTATAATTATCCTTTTACTCAGTGAAATCAATATATATAATTCTCTGCTTGCATAAACGATAATACCAGTGGCAACTCATAGTTCGTGTACTACTTGCTTCTGAATGCGTGAAAGTCACTGAGCTTCACTTTGAG
The DNA here is from genome assembly GCA_942159475.1 of Sthenelais limicola. Taxonomy (NCBI): domain Eukaryota; kingdom Metazoa; phylum Annelida; class Polychaeta; order Phyllodocida; family Sigalionidae; genus Sthenelais; species Sthenelais limicola. The sequence goes on along the minus strand of OW804095.1, from coordinate 62,478,669 downwards.
GAAGAAACCCACCTTGAGCATCATATTTCGCTCTGGTAACCATTGGAAGTGATCAGTACTGGTGTTTTTATATTTGCCGAGGCAGACATGGGATGTTGGGGAATTCATCCGCACCCTCGGTGCCTTCATCTATCATCTGGAACCGTCCGATTTTGGCCGATATACATGTGTAGCGGAGAATGAGTTCGGTCGGGCTGAAAAGTCACTGGATGTCCATGGTATGAATATTAATCACTGTTTTCCTCTCTCTTCTGTTACGTTTCTTATTTTCTCCTCGCTGTGTCAGATCTCATAAACCCCGATTCTTTTATTTGATTTATGATATCTGGACATCAAAGCATAAATTAATATAGATGTTTTATAGGTTCTAGGACTTTTCTTCCTTGGACCTGTCCGCCCCTCCCCGCAGGGTGGAAAGATCGATCCAGCGCGGATAGGTCCTGTCAGATAATTGTATTAATTGCAAACATTTTCCAGAACAGAGTTACTGTAGAATTAGCAGATTAAATTCAGCGGTTTCAATCTTTAATTTCTCTGGATAACGCAGTACAAAAGATCCCCTTCGATGTAAGACTGCTCAAAATATGTTGGTGACTCATGGTTATATTATGGCATTTTGTGAAAGTATTCTATCTACATCCATTATTCCATAGCATCACGTCATTTTTTTCACTAGAGGTTTCATTCCCTCCTAGCCTTAGAGGAAAACCCACGCTCTCACTTTTGAAGACTAATGTCGACTGCTTTTGCCGCTGCATAAAGCTAATAGCGGACCATTAACTTCCCTTACACTCTGATTAAGGGTACAGTTCTGGGGGTATTCTCGGATATGTACAGACCCCTCTATCAGGACTTCTGACAAAGAATCCTCCCTTGTTCTCAGAAACAGTAATAACGGAGGACCGTTTGTCCCTTGGGAAGAAGAGGCGATTCTGTTCGGATGACAAGATGAAAGAAGGATTAATTTTGCATAACTTTCTGACCTATGACTGGCGACTACTGCAAAGATAGCATTTCATCATTTTCTTCGCTTTGTGGCTCATTATTTCACATCAGAACCGTGCTAACCTTTGGGCTTGAAACGTAGGACGAAGGGAGGCCGGTCCAACTGTTATTCTTGAAATCCTCATTCTATGGATGAAATCCTCTTTCTATGGGATTCGCACCTCATCGAAAATCATGAACGACATAATATATTTGTACCAGTTTAAAAGGCAATGCTTTTTTGTCAATATATTGAATACCTGAGACATCCTGCATGGGAGTGTATTCAATCAAATTGCTCAAAAGAGATATAGGCTATAATTATACAGAAGTTGTACTTGAAAACGTTCTCTGACCACTGAACACAATGGCTGATATAGGGTGCATTAAGGTAAAGCGAACCATTTCGTCTTCATCTTGATTTCTCATTATAAAAAAAATAGCAACAAACCATTCAAACTTCAAATGAACATTAGAGTGGGTCAGCTTCCTATGGCACATGAATTAATTATATTACTATGCATATTAATACCAATAGTCTCCATGGAAATATTGTGTAGAGTTGGTTCGCTTTACCTGACATTTCATATAAAGCGAACCACCACTTAAGATAAACCGAACCAAGTGGTTCACTTTACCTGATATGAGAAAAGATATATAATAAGTTAGGCCATCACTCCCCCCACACATCTCTACCCTCACCCACATCTACCCCAACATATCTCCCCTTCCCCCTACCACACTCCCACACACCCCTCCCCTCACTTCCCTAACCCATACCCATTCACTTACTTTCACCCCTGTAATCTCTAACCCCCCTCCCCTCCCCCCCATTAACTTCACTTCTACCCCCGCACACCTCTAGCCCCAGTTACCTCTACCCCTGCACACCTCTACCCCCAGTTACCTCTACCCCCAGTTACCTTTACCTCCACACAACTCTACCCCAGTTACCTCTACCCCCATATGTGTATAAGTAGACTTGCACAGTCCTAGCTAGTTAAGTATAATTAGCGATTTTAAGTAATGTGATAATAGGTGATAATTAATAATAATATAAATATAATGAGGTTACACAATGTTACGTAATGTTACATAACACACACACCTTTACCCCAGTTCCATCTACCCCAACACACCTCCACCCCAGTCACCTCTACCCCCACACACCTTTACCCCAAGTTACCTCCACCCCCACACACTTTTACCCCCAGTTACCTCTACCCCCACACACCTTTACCCCAGTTACCTCTACCCCCACACACCTCCACCCCAGTCATCTCTACCCCCACACACCTTTACCCCCAGTTACCTCCACCCCCATACACCTTTACCCCCAGTCACCTCTACCCCCAGACATCATTACCCCCAGTTAAATCTACCCCCACACACCTCAACCCCCAGTAACCTCTACCCCCACCCACATCTACCCCCAGTTATCTCTACCCCAACACACATCTACCCCCAGTAACCTCTACCCCACACACCTCCACCCCCAGTTATCTCTACCGCCACACACCTCCACCCCCAGTTACCTCTACCCCCCCACACACATCTACCCCCAGGTACCTCTACCCGCACACACTTCTACCCCCAGTTACCTCTACCCCCCCACACATCTACCCCCCCACACACACCTACCCCCAGTTACCTCTACCCCAGTGACCTCTACCCCCAGTGACCTTTACCCCCACACACATCTACCCCCAGTTACCTCTACCCCCACACACATCTACCCCCTGTTACCTTTACCCCCCACACACATCTACCCCCTGTTACCTCTACCCCCACACACATCTACCCCCGTTACCTCTACCCCCCAAACACCATTACCCCCAGATACATCTACCCCCTCACACCTTTACCCTCAGTTACCTCTACCCCCCCCCCCACACACACACACACATCTACCCCCACACACATCTATCCCCAGTTACCTCTACCCCCACACACTTCTACCCCCAGTTACCTCTACCCCCCCCCCCCCACACACACACACACACATCTACCCCCAGTTACCTCTACCCCAGTGACCTCTACCCCCACACACATCTACCCCCATCATCTCTACCCCCAGACATCTTTACCCCCAGTTAAATCTACCCCCACACACCTCCACCCCCAGTGACCTCTACCCCCACACACCTCCACCCCTAGTTATCTCTACCCCCACACACCTCCACCCCAAGTTACCTCTACCCCCACACACATCTACCCCCAGTTATCTCTACCCCAACACACATCTACCCCAAGTAACCTCTACCCCCACACACATCTACCCGCAGTCATCTCTACCCCACACACCTTTACCCCCAGTTACCTCCACCCCCATACACCTTTACCCCCAGACATCTTTACCCCCAGTTAAATCTACCCCCACACACCTCCACCCCCAGTAGCCTCTACCCCTAGTTATCTCTACCCCCACACACCTCCACCCCCAGTTACCTCTACCCCCACACACACATCTACCCCCAGTTATCTCTACCCCAACACACATCTACCCCCAGTAACCTCTACCCCCACACACCTCCACCCCCAGTTATCTCTACCCCCCCACACATCTACCCCCAGTTACCTCTACCCCCCACATACCTTTACCCCAGATACATCTACCCCCACATACCTTTGACCCCAGATACATCTACCCCAACACACCTTTACCCTCAGTTACCTCTACCCCCCCACACATCTACCCCCTGTCACCTCTACCCCCCCCACACCTTTACCCCAGTTACCTCTACCCCCACACATATCTACCCCCAGTTATCTCTACTCCCACACACATCTACCCCCAGTTATCTCTACCCCCACACATATCTACTCCCAGTTATCTCTAGCCCCACACACATCTACCCCCAGTTACCTCTACCCCCACACACCTCTACCCCCGGTTTCCTCTACCCCCAACACACCTTCACACCCAGTTACCTCTACCCCCTCACACATCTACCCCCAGTTACCTCTACCCCCACACATCTACCCCTAGTTACCACTACCCCCCCACCCCCCCACACACACACACATCTACCCCCAATTACCTCTACCTCCCCACACATCTAACCCCCGTTACCTCTACCCCCCACCAAAAAAAATCGAGCAGTGAGCGATTCGTTTTACCACGCGGCAACGACCCGTGCGGGTAGCCGCGCCTATGGAAAGGGCTCAATAGAAATGCATGTGAACGATTATTTGCCGCGTGCCGTGCGCGGCATGAAAAACCGCATCTATGGAAAGGCAGCTAAACCCAAGTTACCGCTACCCCCCATCCCCGACACATCTACCCCAAGTTACCTCTACCCCCACACACCTTACTCCCAGTTATATACCTCTATCCCCACACACCTTCACCCCCAGTTGCCTCTACCCCCACACACCTTTACCCCCAGTTATCTCTACCCCACACACATCTACCCCCAGTTACTTCTACCACCGCACACCCCTACCTGCAGTTACCTCTACCCCACACTTGGAGAGGCATGTCCTAATCTCTTGCTTGTATTCACAATTCAGCGAGGTGATTGCTTAAATCACAACTGGTGACATTTGAAATATGAGGAATATTAATTTGGGTTTGGTATTCAAATGTAGCCTGTGAAACCAGCACTGTTCCAAGTCTCCCTTGTCTCCCTGCTGACCAAAAGTAGGGCCGCAGATGCTGAAACCAAAATCATTTTCTGGCCATATTTTACGCCTGTCAGCTCTATTTTCCATTTTGTATAAGCCCCATTTTCCAAATCCCGCAGGTTTTCAATTTGCAATCCTGTTTTATTATATGCAATCCCTACCTGGAATAATTAAATCTGGCTCTGAATCCCTTTCAAGAATCCCGTAGACCCTTAATTTTTAATCCTGAATCCCGATTTAAAATAGGCCCCAATCCCGATTCCCAAAAAGGTATTCCCTACCCTGTATGTTTAGGCCTAGGCGTATATATATGGATGATAAATCTTAGAACAATCTATTAGGTGGCACAGCATTACTAATGCACACAATAAAGTGTGGAGAATGAAAATGAATAGGTTGGGGATAGGTTTTTATGATAAAACATGTTGTTTCAGGTAAAGCGAACCAGTGGTTCGCTTTACCTTACACTACATGGTTCGGTTTATATGAACTGTCAGGAAAAGCGAACCAATGACATTTCAATGACCTTGAAGTCACTTGCAAGGGGTTATCCATTTTTTCAATGAGGAAATCATAATACACTATGATTTGTGATGTTTTGCGTAAAAATTGTTTCCACATGTTCTACATAGATTTGGAATGATCGATGAATCTGTATATAGACAAAAAAATCTTGACCTTCAGATGAAAACCAAAAAAAATAGATAGTTTGTACTTCCCGCCAATTTCCCATGTGAGCAAATTCTCTGTGACACCTAGAAAGATTTGCTGAAATTATCTCCAATTTATTCTCTTTTAAACAATAGATGGCTCTTTATCCTGTGGTCCAATCTACTGAGTTTGCATGGAGGTTTAAGTTCGTTGGTTCGGTTTACCTGATGGTTCGGTTTACCTGAAGGCACCCTACCTGCTTGCTTCTAACCTTGTTTTAATATTGTAAACTATCCCAAAATGCTTTTCATTCACCTGATTAATTATCATTTCCAGATTATCAAATGGGCGAGATCCGCGTGCTCAGCACTCCCAATGACGTCGTGCGAACACGTGGACAAGGGGCGTTGTTTAACTGTACTGTAGAAGGCCTTGGTCACAACGACGCCCTCACGTGGTGGCACGTCACTTCCTGGGGACACCAGCGACGTCTCTTCGTCTCCCACCCCGAGCGCCAGGGACATCATATCACTTATCTGGACCTCAACAAATATGAAATCCGAGGACATTATAATCTTTACCTCAGAAACGCCAGTCTGGACGATGCCGGGAATTACGTCTGTCAGGTGTCTGGCATGAAGAATATGTCTGCCCAGTTAACCGTTGTAGGTGCGTAGATCTATACGATTAATAATAGAGAGCTCTGGGTCCCTGTTTAGGAGATCTTTGTCTTCTTCTCGAGGCTTTTTATTAACCAGTTTTCTTTATTGTGTACACCTCCTCCCTTGTCGCCTCACTTAAAGCCCGGTGACACGAATTGTCAGTGGGAATTAACTTCATAATTGGCAAGAATCCTATCTGCACTGAAATCACATGTAAAAGGCAATCCGTAAAAATATATATACAATAGTGTGCATTGGAGGAAAAATTATAACCCCTCTTCATCTTGGAATAAGCATTCAATTAAATCCCCCTACCCCCCCCCCTTCAATTCACCGGCAATTCGTTACCTCCTTTTTATTAATTTTGGTTCATCATTATCACTTTCTTCCTTTATGATTGAACCTAATTGTTTTTTTAAGTAGGTTTGGATTGTTATAATATCCAACTTGTCCTTCACTCCTATAGTGGGAGGTAAGCCTGTCCTTGGCCAACCTTTAAGACGCATAATAAAAGTCATTTTTATGAAAGAAAATTACAGCCTCTAAAAGAATTAGATTTTGTATATTGTTAATTAAAAGACCTCGGACCAGGATAAAGCTGTATACAATATAACAATATGAACCAAGTGTTATAAATATAATAGAGTGTGTTCATGATTACATAGAGCCCCCTCATTGCGATGTCAACAGCACAATGGTGGAAGAGGGGAACCAAGTGAAGCTTACGTGTTCTATGTGGTATGCCGGCTCCAGTCTCAACTGGCAAGTTGAGTGGCACCACGGAGACAGAAAACTGTCTACAGTCAATGAAGATATGTCCGGGAAGGTATGATAATTAAGATATAATATTTCTGAGTACTGGCGTTCGAAGAAGGATGTAATCTGTTATTCTGCTTCGAGACTCTCGCGTGTATTCTCAATAACATTCTTCAGGTTCATTTTTATGTTGTGATATTGAAAGATTTGACTAAACCTCCTGCATATCAGTTTCCACAATACTCTTTGATTCATAGGTATCTTTTATGATCGATTGGCTGTATTACTGTTTGTGAAGAGCACTGATTGAATGTTTAAATTCCAGGTTCATCGTTTTGTATCTTTCCACGCCAGCATGAGCGATGCTGGAGTATATTATTGCAAAATCAAAAGTCAACAACCTGAATATGTAGATCAGTGTAGGACTGCATTAACGGTTAAACGTAAGTATTATCTGGGTTGAAAACGCCTCATACATATATCCATTGGACTTAAGATTCGAAGCATTCGTAGAGACTGCCCTAGTTGAAATTACTATTTGATTGATTTGCTACTATCTAATTTGATTTTATACCGTTTTCTTACTTTTATAGGCCCTGATAGTTATAATTGTAGTGATGGTAATCACCATATCCTTTATGATTTTGCTTCTTTCTTTTGGTGGGATATTTTGCATATGATATGATATATTCTAGCTTTGTTCGGTAAAAGTGGTGGTGCTTGGCGATGCCAGTATGAAATATGTTTGGCGTCAAGCCTCTTTTATTTATTCAGAGCGAGGGTCAGTGTCTAATGAGGTGATTGATGTCTCCTTCTTCTTTCCTGTGTCACATACGCTATGAATTTTTGATTTGCTAGCTTAAGCTCCTTCACGGGCTGTAGCAGCTATATTGAGACTACCTAATTAAAATGTCATTTGTTCCACATCATGTAAAATAGGGAGGATATATGGACCGCGATTGATTTCAAATTGCGAATGCAACAAGCAAGGTATAAAAGGCTGTGTACATCGCTTGTGCCTGTATAATAGCAAATTATTGATTTTTTTCCCCGTTTACACGCTTTGAAGTAACAAGACGGGATAACCTCATTTTATTCCTATTAAGTTTCAGTGGAAATTGCTGTTATTTTCCGACTCAAAAGTAACTGGTCCAAATGCGAAAAATATATTATATTATACAAGCGAAAAATTTGGCGATTTGTAATACAGACTAGATTTGAAAATTTAAGTGTTTTGTTTATCTTAATCATCTGTAGAATCATCAATTGCATGATTTCACTATTCAAAAGGATAATTGAGAATTCGATCCTCTCACTATCTATTGTCTCACTAATATCTCGATACTGTGCATGCTTTTATCACTAGGCAAGCTCATGAGCCATTGCCAATTGCCTGTTGCTTCTGGAGAATGTTTGCAAGATAAAGAATGGTTAGCTTTCTGCCAATCTGGTTGTTGATGGACGAGCATGCAAGGGAGTTTGCTGATAACATTAGTGTGTAATTGTGACAGAATAACGGACCCAAGCAAACACAGGCCAGAACATTGTGTTGGGTCTATACGAGGCCTTTGGTCTTGGTTCCCTCTATACCAATATGCTAGTGGATTGGATAAACAACACCAATGTTTATTCTATCTACCACCGCGGTATAGAGCCCTGTTATATATACAAATTTGGATATAAAAGTGGGAATGGGTACTGCATTAGTTGGTAGCTAAGTGAATGAATGTGTACAATTTGATGGACCATCTGAACGAGTGTATGATGGAATTGGATGAGAAAAGACTTGTATGCATGAGCTCCAATGTATCTGAATGTAATGTCAATGGAAACAGTCGATTACAATTAATCGCTCTTCATGGGAATGTTATTTGAAAGGTGTATGTATAATGCAGCCTGCATGCAGAAAGCAACCTCCTCCGATAAGTCCACTGGAGGTCTGCATAATAATTTAATCATTATCGCGTCGAATTGCTCAAAGCTCGCAAGGTTAAATCGCCCCATTCACTCAGCGATTAAAGCACGGGCATGCATGCATGAATTTAATCATTGATTGAAAGATCGACAGAGGGAATGGAATAATGGGGCGTAGGCTGGATAAAAAGAGGAATGGGATGCCCTCAGGCCATTCAATTCAAAATCTTGATTTTCGTCATGGAATTTTGCAACTTGTTTGGGCTTAACATGGCTCTAACAATGCCATCTATTCAACATAAAAATAGTAACTTTCACATCAAGGTACAATTTATAATTGTCATGCATTGTTCAATTTTAAATATTTTAAGAGTTTGTTTCGATCTCAATTAAAGCGTATCCTACGCATGGAATACCGTTCCTCGCGAATCATGGCAATAGCAGAATATAAGTGTGTTTTTATGAAGTGTGCGCTTGAGGAATATCTACTCTGATGATTACACTGATGTACATATCCTTCATGATGTATGAACAGACAAGATTTTAATAGCATACCACATTAATATGCAGTGTAAAAAACAAACATCATTTTGAAACATTAACAAGTCGTTAACAAAATAGGTATACATTCTTATTGACTCATCTATGTGTATTCTTTATGTTTGTATGTGTTATTATAAATCATCTCTGCGAACAGGACATTACCTGGACACGATTCCTTTATGATGACATTTCGTTTACACTAGTTTCCTTCTTTTCTACCTACCAGAGCACGAAGGTCCTCCAGGCGCTGTATGTCAAGACACGTCCACCATGATCACCACAAACGTTGCCATGGTAATTCTGGCAGCTGGAGTGGGTGCTCTGCTCATTCTCTTTGTCTGTATACTTTCCGCAGTTGTCATTAACTTCAAACGGCAAATACGCAAATACACGTAAGTAAAAGACATTTTTTTCTCCCATGCCATTTGATTTGTCTTACATCATGGCATCTCCCTTTATGTCCAACAGCAAGACAAAAGAATAGTAATGCTAGTCCTTGCAGAAAGTGGCGAATTAAAGGGAATGGAACTGTCTCATTCTTATCAGGTTTTATCAAAGGTTCGCTATTGTATTTCTCATGTGTAAGGCCAAGGGGTCACCGTTAGGGTTTTTAAGTTTCAAAGAATTGATTAAGCCAAATGGCTTGTCAATACCTTCAGTATCCGAATGAAATCCATTTGCACGAAGGTCGGTTCGGAGAAGTAAAAGTCGATTGTAAAATAGTCTTTAATGACAATTTTGCAAACGCAAACATGATATGTATTATTAACTGTGCATTAGCCCTGGCACGAAATGATCCTTATGTTCTCAAACAATTCCATTTTATTACAGTGAGAATGAAATGTAAGTTTTCCCCATTGTTACAGTACTCTAAGTTGATAGGCATCAAAATGGCCAGATTGCCTTTGCCTTTATCTGCAGAGCATATTATTTCGCATCAATATAAATTAAGGAATACACGTTCCTCTACATTCAAATGCATCCATACTCTAAGCACTAACATAACACCATAGTCAACCTATGTCTATATATGTATACTTCGTTCTCCACTGCGTATCTCAGTTTCCTTCTAATCCCTTCTTTCTAATCATTTGGAATCCTGTATTATATATATGAGTGATGTTCTTCAATTTGTAGAAGTGAAGATTACAAGTATGCCTGTGTTGAAGTTCAAACAGAACAGATATGTAGCAGATATTTGCTACAACAACATATCATATCTTATGTATATTTAAATGGTTTAATTGGGCCTCGAAACTGACTGGAGAAATGCCTGTCTTACCCTGCACCTTTCCGGGAAAAGTATTGCACTAAGCTCAATGAAAGTGGGATTGATTTTAATCATAATTTTCTCGTAATATGCGGGGTTCAGTACTTGTAGTTAAAACAAGCTGATTACGTGAAGAAATTAAATATATTATATATATATGCCATCGTCGATTTAAATCCAGATAAGATGGTTTTTTTTAAATTTTGAGTGAGGTCAAACATTTAAACAATAAAAATGCTTGAACTTAACAGTTTATTTTGATGCGTTGCCTATAAGTATCAATCGTCTACTATTAAATACAGGAATTGCATTTGTATCTAAGTACATTAATTTTAACATTCGTTATTCTAAGCAAAATCATACAGAATAGTAAAAAGCGCTGCTTGCATACTGACTCTCCCTATCAACTCACAATGGAAACTAATTACATTAATATTATTTCTATCTCAAATACTAATTCTTTATGTATTCCTGGTCCTATCTTTTAAAATGGGATTTGATACCTGTTTTAAACATGAAAATCTCTACTGAACTGAATGTGATTTTATGTAAAAAGTTCCTAAAACGGCTTTGTATAAATCTTGCCAACAATTGTACAGGGAAGGGAGATAGATCGCGTGTATTATGTCCCTATTTGGCCCATAGAACTTTACTCTGTAACAAGGTTATTATAAAGGATCACATTTATTAGGTTACATGCGGTTTAGCGAGATGATTCAATTAGGTTTCTATAGCCTTTATCCAAGGACATTAATTCGATTGTTGTTAGTCACTTGCAATGTGTGCATTGATAGCAGTTTGTTTCGTCCTTAATTATATTCAATCACTGCTAATTCTTTAGTTTGCTAACAAAGGGGTTCCCTGTCCTTCCATTATTCATAATTTCGTTCAGAAGGCCCGGATATATATCATCTATCTTTCTAAATTATTATGTAATTGTTGTCCTCGGGATATTACGCAATGGCCTTTACATAGGGTAATGTTTACATCAAGTTGTAATAGATTGGGTGCTGTTGTCACATTGGGAACGTCCACTTTCCATTTAGTCGGTAGCTATTACCCAATCGAGATTAACGAACAAAAGACGCCTCCCATTCATTAGCAATTGTGTGCTTGTGTCCCCGCTTCTCCTCCCACCCTATGATTTGATTTTCCGTTCCCCGCTCTGATAGCTATTGATCGCAACTACAGGCGGATTCGTGGCTATCCAACTCAAGAGATAGACTTAAGACACTCATAAGTGGATCACAATATTAGCAAACTCCATTCGTTATATATAAAGGTCAAGTTATAGAAAGGCCCTATGTATTATGGTTTGACACCTAACGCTACATCTTGGTCATTTTCTAGCCACGATTATGTATTTATGCATGGTTATATCCATAAGAAAACACACTATTTTAGTGTATCAGTATTTTAGTGATAAAGCCCGCGTGATAGTTGATAAAAAGTGACGCGAGCATTTTATGTTACATGTGCAAACTGATTGAAAATGGTTCCCCGTCAACTTATTTCATGAAATACCTGATGTTTGTTTTATCTACAGAGAACAGTGTAAAGCTAATGAAAGGTATATAATATTTAAAGTAGATTCTCCTGCTGTTGAGTTTTGTTGAAAATTGTATGTACATGTTCTGTGAATGACGCCATCGTAAATAGCTATAGCTGTACAATGGGTATGGAGGAATACTAGCTTGATGCACCAATTTGCCTGACAGCAAATCTATTATCTATAAACGACCTTTGAATATATAGAGACACCTATGTAAAGTGTAGATAATGTTATGTTCGATGTCCAGAAATGTATTTGTAATGAACCAGTTTTTCACCTCGCCTGCCTTTATTTCCTCTCTTTTCTTCCCCATCTTTCTCTCTACCCTCTGTCAACCACCCCGCTTCTCACGCCTGATGTCAGTGTGAGTGTTTTGCAGATTTAGGAATGTCTATCTCTTGTGTGAATGCGATGTGTCGTGGAACCTTCACGCCAGTATCACCCTAATCTTTGGACCACACGTTTTCTCTGATTTGAATTTACCCATTCATTGGCAAAACTATGTGAAATTCCGAGGCATATGTGTACACTGCCATATGGGTCATTCCCACGCGATTATTAAGAGCGATCTTTCACTCGCATGGAACATCTAACTAAAGCGAGGACCTGGTCTGTGACACGAATAAAATAGATCAGCTCCTCAATGTTGCTTCTACTGAAATTCGTAAAGAGATATCGACCGTGAACATGTGCTCTTACTCTAACTTTGAAATTTGCATGGTGGAAATATCATGTATACTACTATTGCTAGGATAATATTAACCAATTACTCTTATTTTGATACTCTGCCATGCTTATTCGATCTACATGATTCTAGTCAAAATGAATCGAAATTAAGAATGTGATTTTATAAGAAGAATGATCTGAAACATAAATCTTCGGTGTTGAAATCGGAAACACTGGACCTGCTCAAATAAGTTGTAAATTATACTTGACATCCATTTACTTATGTAATTATCTTATATTATCATATAATTATTTACTATTGCATGCCCCGCTAAAACAAACATTGCGATAAACGTAACTGTTTCTTAAGGAGGCATGTTGCATGGATCTTTTAATAAATTTGATATAAGGAATGATAAACCTTGCCTTTTAAATACTGTTTTGGCATGGCATACACGTTTGCAGCCATAGTTCCCTCTATATGAATAAGACCAGAATAAGTGCCCGCGATGTATCAATAGTTTAGCAATCATGGGTATCTCTCATTACCCTTTTAATATGTGGCGCAATTCAAAGTGAAAAGGTTACTGGGCATCCATTGCTTGATCCAGAATCATTGGCATAGTAAGCCCCTATATACTAGAGAGATAAAGTATTGTGGAATCTAATCATCCGAAGCTTCGGGCACTTTCCACTTCTAATTGGCCCGGCCCATGTTCCTCAATAACTTTCCACTGTCTGGAAAAAATAGTCTTAACACCGATCGATCGACAGTTTTACTCTTGCAGTTCCCAGTTGTTGAACTACACTTTTTCTAACATTATATATGTGTAATGTAGTCCTCTTTTCCATTTCAAACATAGTGTTTTCCTCTTTACCGGTGAGATGAAGTAGTAGATATAAATTACAAGCATTATTTGTTTTTGTTATAGTCGAGGGCAGCGTTCAGCAGTGCGTTACAAGAATGGGAGCGTGAACATGGAGACGGACGCACTAACACGAGATAACGACCACACAGAAGTAGACGTAAGTATTCACACCCTCTCCCCCCCCCCCCTCCGCCCCCCGCACACACAAATAATTATAAAATGGGGATACCAGAAATATGGAACAATTAAGGCCATCCTAGAATCTCTATAGGAGTCACCGAACAGCGCCACCTTCTCCCCTAACCACCAAAGTAAAAGGGTTCCAGGGCCGGGTTGAACAAGAAAAGGGACCTATTAACAGAAAATGTGAAATCATTTCTGTTGGTCTTATGAATTGGAATGAATAAATATAGGGGGTCATTCCAAAATATGAACCTATACAGTCAAACATACAGTGAACAGTGGTTCTGATCAAATCTATAATTTATACGCATTGGATTCTATTTTCTGGCTCTAATTGTATTAAGAGAATTCAGAGGATTAGCTTAAAGGCTGTGTTCAAAATGTTGATTGCTGATCGAATGTCCGGTCCTAATTTTGTACGCAATGAAAATAACCTTTTAAAACTTTGTTTAAAATCAAGAGTGCTAAATCGATTCTAAATTCCTCGTGCTTAAAAAAACCCCACTTACGATTTTAATAATTGGCTATAAACATGTTTTTCCTAGGTCTGACGTAGGCTATACGGCTTCAGAACTTGGCTGGATCGGCAGAATGGGAAGCGGTGAGGACACCGCAATTGTGGTGCCCTCTGCAGGGATAACAGTGCAGTACAACAAGCAGGTCGTGGGAAAAATAACTTGTAACTCTGGAAACCATATCTCTGGATGTATGCTGGGTACCTGGCCAGGATTTTGGAGTCGTTGTTAACCGTCACACAGCGATAGACGAGTCTGGCTCGTGAAATGTGGACGTGTGTGTGAGAGAGAAGCATTATTAATACTTCATTCACTCATCCTCTCCCTACACAAGATTCTCTGTTTTATTCTTATTCTGGATGGAAATGACATTTTAAAAAATTAAGGCATATGGGGTTGTGATTCGCTCTGGTGCTTCAAAACATTCACACTTATTATAAAGGCTTGTTACAGCAAGTCTATGTGTAATCTGAACTGCCGCGGATTGTTCTCCTGTTGATTGGGAGATGCCACGATGGCTGGTCGACCCGCCGGGGACGGCCTGTATGGATGTAACTGGTACAACGATATTTGTAAAGTGCATGTTAAATATCCGTGGAAATTATTCCGTTAAAAGCCTGATGATACTCAAGATTTAGGCTACAGTCCAACTCAACGATTGTCATGGATTGGACTTATTTTATTCTCAGTGCAGATATCATATATCTATATGTAACGTATACGCAATATGAGATCAATTGAGTCGTTTGTTTTAAAACTATGATCACTTGTTAATGTGAAATATCATGTAGGTAAATTATACATGTATATCAGGGCCTGGAGAATTTCTCCTGCATCCATATTTAAGAAGGCCATCCTAGAGAGTACCAGTTATAGGATTGACATTATAGTAGTGTGCAATATAAGGAATGGTTGAATATTTTTCCTTAGAAGAGTTCATAATCCTCCCCGAAGAAACACTTCAGAATGTATCACAAATTCAAAGAATTCCTCAAAATAAAACACCATCTCTCGACCAAAGAAGGATTTGCACGAAGACCAAGGAAAGTCCTGGCCGGACTGAACGAAACTAGCCGGGATAACCGGTTTCAAATCTCATAGGGTTGGAGTTAGTCATCATTAAAGTTTAAATCACTCCATATAGTTACACAGTTAGATGAATATGGCTATGATCATGTCGGTCATTTTTATAATGTGCAATTCGCTTACAGATGAAGTATGTATCTACATGCATTTTGTGTGTGAGTAAAGCCAATTAATGAGTCCCATGCATCGACAAGAATACAAACCCACCTTTCTTATCTGAGACATGTTCTCGTTTCAGTCCCACCCTTTATTTTCTGTTAGGTTTCCTGTATATTTTATTTTCCCATTAGATAGTTCATTCCCAACTGTCGTCCATGCTGACTTTGTGTGTTCATTAATGAAAATTTTGAAAGGTGCTTTAATTTTTGTACTGCAGATTTTACTTGTACTGATTTGAAGTCAAGATCAATTTTTATTGAATTTGTTTATGATTTACACATTATGTGTTTGTATCTGCTATGTTGTTTGGCATAGAGGTTCTATTAACCTTGCATTGTTTTAGCCATTAGATGATGGCTAGTGCCCTGATTTTGACTTCTTTTTTCCCTAATCTAACCTTGTGATAACTAATATTCTCCTTTATTCAAAGGAATATGAAATAGTGTATAAGGGGAAGGAGCTTCACAAGACCAAGGAATAAATTGACGTATTTGCGCACTAGTAAACAAATTTCATTAGTAAAATGTGATTATTTTTACACCAATGTATAGCCATTTTGCTGTAAAATTATTACTATTTGCACTGATGATGTACATGCTCATGTAGATGGTGTGGAACCGACGTGGATATTTATATATGGTAAAGCTCTTAAGTGTAAAATATTAAGAAGGCTCGTAAGCATTATGTACATAAATATTATATGGAATGAGAGCAATGCTTCTTATTATCGGTTTAATATGTACCAGGACATTGGGTGAGGGTGTTGTTTTGCTAATACAAACACTGTCGCTTCACAACATACGCTACTCTATTGTAAATCTATGTATATATGCAAAGTGTTTATAATACTGATAGAATGAAGCAAAAATGCAAAGAAAGAACTTCGTAGATATAAATCTTTTCACATAGGTAGCTTTCACAAATTTCATTCCGTCGAACTGGAATAAGTCTAATGATTTAAAAAAGGTCCCATAAAAAAGTTTTGACACGATGAGGCAACTTTTTTCTTTTTGCAAAGAACCACGACTTTCTCGTCGAATTGATTGCATCGTTTCCCCGAAGAGTATGAATATATTTTATTATATCCTCAAATGCATCGCATTACTTATGAAATAGGAAAATTCCTGGTACGAGAACTGCCCGACAAAATTGTTGGTTCTTTTTAGAAAATGTTGATTGTATTTGAAATTTCGATAAAAAAAACTTGCAAAACAAGAAATGAATAACTATTAATTATCGTGACGAAATGTCAAACCCCTAACTTGAAAGAAATAAACAGGTATCCATAATAGGAAATATTTCCTATTTGGGGACTATCGTCGAAATTTAAAGCTCTGCAATTCATTTGTCCTTAACCAATTGGGCCTGAGGTGGTAGAGTTAAATCTTTGGTTCAATAACCCTTAATATCTATGAATGCCGAAATGTAACATTCATAAAACCAAGGGAAATGTGGGATATCCCGTTCATAGAATGCTAACTTACATGGTTGTATCTGAATGTTAACCGAATTAGGATGAGCAAGGCATAACATTGGTATGTGAAAAGAAATAGACCGAACTACATATTAAATGTTGTCATTTATAATATTGTTAGGAAATAACCTATTCATACTTCAGATTCTGTCCATATATATACTGTATTACACTCCTTAAATGGTCGATATTTTTGTAAAAGTGTGCCGAATTCATTTGTATATGTTCGACTGAGGGGCAAACCTTGGGGAACGTACTAAACTCAGCTCAAGTAACTTGTTATTTAAACGGTGGTATGTCATTAATAGACCCTTGGGAAAGCAATGGATGTAATGCATAAAACAGGAGTCATAGCTACATTTACAATAGTGTTATATATTATGTTGCCAAAACTCTTTTCTCAGCGGCTGATGTAAAAAATGATATAAGTTGTACACTTATGTTAACAGTGGACAAAAAATAGTCATTGGATGTACCCGGAATCTACCATCCAAATGTTGTTCTGTATAGGCACTACTGTAAACAACTGTATAGCACAGTATAGGTATGTACATATTAAAAATACTAGCTCATCATTGGTTTTTAACATGCAGCATGGACATGCAGCGTCCCACCTTCATGACCTCATCTCAAATGTCATGACGTCACATGTTATGTCAATGTTTTCGTCGAGACATGGAGTCAGTCATTCATGTCTTCAACAAATAAAAGAAACGAAAAATATTGAATTTTGTATAATTTTGTCTTATAAAGTTCATGCTATTCTCTAAAGAAATGATTAAACAAATATTCTGTTTTCTAGTTTTCATGAGGAAAAAATCAAGATAGGGAAAAGAGCCAACCATATGCATCATTGAACTATCGTCTTCCTATGTCAAAGCTTTGAAAATAATGTGTTCTCAGAAGTCGAACGAACTGGTCTACCATAAAAGGGCAATTAGCGACATAGCTCGAAATACAAGACATAAAATCTGCAATGACCCTCCCTGAGTTGCACTTATGGCTCGTGGAGAGGGGCAAATTGATTTTAAAAAATAACCAATCAAGAGAAGTGTGTTTTACAATTTACTAACTCTGTACATATACACGTGATAAGGGAAATACACATTTGAACCAGCCTATAGAGCAAGTGAGGTTCCCAGAAGGCCGAGGCGAAGAAAACAAGACAATTGTTGGCGAATCCAATAATGCTATGATGCAATAACTATTAATATATACAAAGTCGTCTTAAATAATACTGAGACATCTGCCTGCGATACCGTGGCCTTAAGTTGAAATTCTCACATACACGCTTAAATCATTTTCACGAGGTCCTCATCCAAAGGGGGAATCACTATCCAGGCGAATAAGGTCAGCTTGCAGGCGAGTTCTTGAAGAAATCGGAGTTGATCCTTTTGCAGAAACCTTCTAAGTTCTCGAAAGATGCGACGATGTCGGCAAGAAGCATGACAGGTAGCTCAGTGGTGAGCACCGTGTACAGGTGCCCGTAAACCAGGGCATCCAATTCCGTCACACTGAAATAATGAGGCAAGTTATTAAAATTCAAACTGAATGACATTCAATGCCACCTCATTAGGAAATTAAAAAGAAAACGTTATTTGTATTGTTCGTGTGACTCGCTAACATTCAATTAATTTGCGAGGAGTAGAAAGAAACTCCTGTCAATAAAGTTGATGGGTTTTTAATCGGTCGTAATCAAGTTTTATTTTTAAAAGTGGGAACTTGCCCTTTTCAGTTCACCAAAGATCTCGCATTTTTTGCGATAGGAATTTTTAAGTAGTATAAATGTATAATTATGGGAGGGTTGAGGGAGGGCAACAGTAAATAACATTTGAAGGATTTTTTTTTTTTTTTTTTTTTGGGGGGGGGGGGGGGGGGAGGGGGGGGGGGGAATATCAGAGAAGCATGTAAGAGAAACCATGACTTCCATACCACAATTGGTTTATAAATGAAGGATAATTTACCTGTCACCGAAGAAATATTTTCGGTCTCCTAATTTCTGAGAGAGAGCTTGGCAACACTTTCGCACTTCAGCACACACCTGGGAAAATAAACACAAAGAATGTTCCTGATTTAATTAGTTCTTACTAACTAAAATAACGTCCACTAAAGCACCTAGGATATACAAACAGCTTTCCGTATAAATTATGCGGTCCAAATCTCGCAATCAACAAGAGAATGTGTCAACAAAAACATGTACCCATGAAGGTGTCAATCGAACTTCTTCACAACGTGCAGATCACAAAACAATAGAAATTAAGATCTAAAGAAAGATTACCCCTTTATGAACATGTTCTCTCCTCGGATAGGAGAATAAGAAAATGATTCTCTCAAGCGTCCACTAAATAGTTGGGAGTAATGCCACTACTACTACTAGCGCCAAATATTTATAAGTGTATCACTAGTATGCTGTTGCTGGGGAAGGGCAATCAAACTAACTGGACGAATGCGAAAACCATTTACGACGAAAATAAACACAAGCTTACAACCGCCACCCATGCCTCTATTACAGAGAACCTATGTATCCCCAAACCCCATCTAACTCACTTTTCTCGCTTAATTTGATCTTAGCCTCTCTAATTCACCGCGACGAAATTGTCTCTTATACTGACACCAGACGGCGTGGGCGGTCGGAAATTGACGGCAGGGTCGACATAACAAAGCCGTAGCGTATGCATACTGAGTATGTATACCATCGGTAAACATAATAAATTAATGTCATCTTCTTTAAAGCAGCTTAATCATCGAGAAAAACATTCACATTAAGTTACTAGGTAGATAAAATCATTCCCAAGATGGAATTTTCATACTTCAAGCCCGTCGAAGAATCTCTCCCATAGACATTGGCCTGGCCGCGTTGCTATTATGTCGACGAAAATGGCAAAAGTACAGAAGAAAACCGTTGATACGCCTTATACTAGGCGGCGCGCTCGGCAATATAGTACGACCGAATTCCTTGACAAATCAAAAGGGAATTGCATCAATAACTATATGTGTGAGTTTAAAAGAAAACCGAGCCCCAGATGTGAAGATATTAGTGAAATTAGAAAAGGAGACAAATGCAAAAAGGCTGCCTGCACTGGGATTTGAATTCACAAGGCAATCTTAGATGCTAACTAACCACTTGACTATAGGGGACTGTAGAGATCATGCATAAACACTGGGCATAGCCATTGATGCATCACATTTTAGGTTTACTTTAATCTGCCCATTCTCCTCATGGTGATTGAGGAGAAAGGGGAAATAAATTTTGAAGGTCCCTGTGTTCACTGCAGGCGATGTAATGATTCAAATTAATCATGAAGATATTATCTTGCATCTGCAATCTATTTCTATAATATGCAAATGCAGGACTTCTAGGTCTGCACGCTTCCTGGACTATAGGCGGTACTATTGCCAACAGCAGTACTGCAGCGTCACCTGGCATGCAGTGGCTAGACCATATATAATGGTCACGCATATGCTGCTTAAAGCAGTGGGCCGTTTTTACTCCCTCTGGATTTACCTCCATGAAAAATGTTAAAATCTCACCTCATCCATGTCCTTCTGAGCCCAACCTATCGCCTCCAGATGTCGCCTCACGGCCTTTTGTTTTCTCCAGGGAATGATTACTTTCAGCGGCCATACATAGGGGGCGCCATACCTCTGCTTGGTCACCTACAAACCAGAGCTCTCGATATAACATGGGAATTTTATATTTGATTTGATTTGAAACCTTTTTATTGATATTGTCAAAACGCAGATGTATGAATAGAGTAGCAAATTGAACATTTTGTCTTACCGCAAATAGAAATAGAAAAATAATTAAGGCAAAAGTGTTGCCCCTTAGTTAAAGCACTAAAAAGGTGATTTGGTCTAGATATATTATAAGATATACTATCATAAGTTCTTCGGGTCTGTTAAGTATCGACGGAGAGATAGTGTTATTATTTTTTCACGCTTTCATTTTCCGCAACTATTACCGTAGAAATTAGGTGCACTTTGTGGTTTGTTAGGAACTTTTGGTATGGGATAATCGTTGTATCTATGGACAGAAAGTAATAAACATAACAATAAGTCAGTGTGGTACTTACGTCGGTAACCGCGTTGTCTTCACTGCACCATGATAAGTAGAGCTGAAACATAGTAAATCGCCGACTTTTGAACATCACTAAAAGCAGTGCAGGGAAATTCACTTTACCAGGTTAAAATTACATATCAGCAATTTTTAAAAAAACAAAAAAAAACTCACCTCAGCATTCACCATCATTTGTTCAATCATAACGATATAAGCTTTCATTTCAGCCCGCTCAGCATCATTTAATTCTTTGCTTAGGTTTATTCCCTAAAAAATGGAGACAAAAGAAACATTGTTAGTTTAAATTGCGAAGGCAATGTAAATCGAAGATGAGAAGTGAATTGAAGCGCTACGATAAATCAAATTGAGCAAAGAATGTCGATGACTAATTTTATCTTCAGCTGACCTTTGCTGCCACAAACTCGACTATTGGATCGAATTCTGCTATTAGAACGGGTCCCGCTTGAATAAAGGGTACTCTTCCTGTAAATGCAAAGAAATACAATTATGAAGGTTCTGCCAAAATAAACGGAAGAAATGTATGCTTTAAATTCATTTGGGCAATAATGACGAAACGAATATTCGAGGTCCCCTGCATTAAAAACCTCCACATTGTCTGCGCTACAGTAATAATTACCTGATGGTGATATGTGTTCAGCGTTGGTCCTACATTCTGTGATATATTTTAGGTCACACATATTTAGAAAAGCTTTCACGCTGAGGCAGTTAGCATAGTCAAATAGCAGGATTTGGTCTTCTGTAAAGAAAAAATCGTGAAACATGAATGAATCGAGGTAGGATTTCTGCATGACTAACGTAAAGTGCCCTAATTTCGTCAGTTTTTTAAAACCCACATTTCTAATGTTCCTGCTTGCCAACAGGGAGCGCATATGACGCAACCCTTGATATTGCCATAAACTCTCATAAGTTAGGAATGAATTAGATATATTTTAAGCAATGCAATGCTAAAAATAAAACTGGTAGGGCGTTTCAAATGCATCTAAGTAGCAAATGACGGAAATAGGTACCCATGTCTTATTTTCGTCAGTTTGGGTGTCTGTATATCGTCAGGGGGCGGGGCAGGGGGACTTATGACAGAACCCTTGGTATCACCATAAACTCTGATACATTGGAATGAATGAAATATATGTTGAGCAATGCAATGCTAAACATGAAACTGGGAGGGCATTTTAAGGCCATCTAAGTTGCAAGTGACGGAAATAGGTACCCCATGTCTTATTTTCGTCAGCTTGAGTGTCTGTATATATAAAATGCCTGATATTTCAGGCAAATTTAGGTGACCTAATATCGTCACTTTATATAAACGACTACAAGTTCCAAATTATGAATGCTCCCTCTTAATCAGAGCTGCAATGACATAGAGGACATAGTTCTAGTGTGTATGGTGTTCACAAAATGGAAGTTTATGCATTTGTTCCAACTAAAATCACACTTTGATTACAGCTATATCCAGCCTGTTCTATGCGTAAACATGGTCACCACAAGGGGTGGTAACTTTGACCATGCATTTTGAGTTCAAAAACGACATCAATATGCCATTGTTCGTAATAAATCTGTAGAAAAGATTCACCCACACCTTATGGCAGCTTTATTTTAGGTCTCTAGGCAATATGGCAGAAGCAATGGAGCCTTCTTTTTGCTGTGACGGTATTAAGACCCTGACGGATATAGGGCACTTTACGTTATGCATAATATCTCGCAGAAAATATCTCTAGTCTAGTGATCATGTCATTCACAGAGACTAAGTTATAGGGAAATAGGGTAAGCCAAAACGATCACTCAAAGATAAAGACTTCTGATGTTTGAGTGATCAATTGCAAAGCGAACAACTGTCAACAAGCTAAGGTGTTTTTAAAATCCAATTTAGGAGGTCCCCCAAGCAATTCTAGATTCACTAATTGCATCAAATAAGTGATTAAATCCCCCAAGAAAACCAATATAATGCAAAATAACTTACTTTCGTATGGTTGAAAGAGCTTTGCATCATCTGGCCATGGTTGACTTCCTGCAAAAATTTATGTTTAAAGTCAGATAGAATTCTTACTGTTCTGGTAAGCTACAATAAATAGATAAGGTACGGTACGGTATTAACTTAATTTATGGGTTGGCAGTCCAAGTAGGCCTACTAGTAAGTACCACCCTCGCCTCAGGCTCAGACTCAGTCAGACCCCCACTGTCAGATTCCATTTAAAAATTATTGGGACTTATGGGTTGGGTGGTACTCTGACTGAGTCTGAGGGTGGTGCTTTGACCGTAATGTATAGGCCTATGTATAACTATAAACTACAACGTTTGTCAGGCCTACCAAATTTCGGGAGATGCAGGTTTGCAGGCACTGTCTGTAAAATATGAGCGTGCCGGGTGGGCGATAATTGGGTAAAAAATATTTAAGCAGTAAGCTGGAAAGAAATATCGATCAAATCGATGTTCTCTACCTGATATCTGTAACCTTGCTGCATCTTGTAGTAACGTTGACATGATCCTTGAATAATTAACTGAGTTCTGACATAAGAAATATCCCGCAAATAGTGTTCCTAAATGGCTCGAACGACCTTCAGTGACAATTGGCGCCCTCTTGCGTTATCTACAGCCTCTGCGAAGTTGACTATATTGACCCTCCTCATGAAGAGTTCTAACAGAGGGCGTGGCGAGATTAAAAAGCTCGGGGAGGAATAAGAGATAATAAGGGCGAACGAGGGACATGTTTGGCATTTTGTTATGTTTAGCGTTGATTGGATGGCATTGATTATATCAAATACTATAATTTTGATGTAAAAACAACCCAGGCCTTAGCTACGATCATAACTCGTATTATACAATTATACAAAGACGAGGTTGTCTGAGATGGCTACCCAGGCCTATACTCATGTTCGAACATCCCAGCAGGTGGTATTTATCAATATCAGAATATGCCATTATGCATAGCTCTATAGGCCCTATAGGCCCTATAGGCCTATAAAATCTTATAAACTGGATGATATTAATAGCCTACCCCTGAACCTATGGGACGCCATTGGTATGTATTCCTGAATTGTGGATATCTGAATTGTTTTATGGATATCAACAAAAACAATTCAGATATCAAGAATTAATTGTGGGTATCTAGAATTGAATTTTGGATATCCAAAATTAATTATAGATATCCAGAATTCAATTGTGGATAACAAAAATTCAATTGTGGATACCTACAATTTAATTCTGGATATCCACAATTCAATTCTGGATATCAAGAATTCAGATTGAATTCTGGATATGACATGACCCAGTTTACTGAACTGTGGATATCAAGAATTAAATTTTAGATATGCAAAATTTGAATTGTTGATATCCACAATTCAATTCTTAATACCCATAAATCAATTCTTGATATCCACTATTCAATCCTGGATATCAACAATTCAAATTCTGGATATATGGTGACCTACTTTTGAATTCTGGATATGTCATGACCCAGATATTCACAATTCAATTGTTGATATCCACAATTCAAATCTTCGATATCCACAACTAAATTCTGGATATCTGCAATTCAGTTGTTGATTTCCACAATTCAATTTTGGATATCCACAATTCAATTCTTTCCAGTTAACTGAATTGTGGATATCTAGAATTGAATTTTGCATATATTCAAAATTTGAATTGTTGATATCCATAATTCAATTGTTTATATCCACAATTCAATTGTTTATATCCACAATTCAATACTTGATAACCACGATTCAATTCTTGATATCCACTATTCAATTCTGGATATCATCAATTCAAATTTTGGATATGTGGTGACCTGTTTTCGAATTCTGGATAATGTGTCATGACCCAGTTTTGTTAATTTTGGATATGTCATGACCCAATTTTGATAATTGTGGATATGTTGCGACCCAGTTTACTGAATTGTGGATATGGAACAATCTTTGATTCTATATATCTAAAATTGAATTTTGAACATCTGAAATTTAGAATATTCTTTAAGTAAAATTTTTGATATACAAACTTTCAGAAAATAGACTAATCTTAGCTATAGAAAATCAGGTATCGCCTATCCAGAATTCAGTTCTTGATTTTTAAGAATTCGAATTTCAGATATCAAGTATTCTCAAATATCAAATTCAATTTTGGATATCTGAATTTGTATGTGTATGTATTAGTTTTATTTCTCATTTCTCATTTGTATTGTTGATATCTTAAAATCAATGTTGGATATCTATAAAAGATTTGTATCATGGATATATATGTCTGTTTTAATTTGGATATGTTACTTGCAATTACAGATATCTATAATTCAATTTTGGATATCTGAAATAGTATTGTGGAGACCTAAAATTAATTTCTGATATCCCCAATTCAGGAATAAATATACCAATGGCTTCCCAAACTAAAGCCTATACATATACATACCGGTATATAGACCTCCAATAGCCTATAGGATCTATTGTTATACCAAATGGCACAATGTAGGTTTATAATCGGGTCCAGAGAGCGTGGCGCACTAGGATAGGCTTGAAGTCCTTATAGAGCTCTTAAATTAACTAGGATATTATATTATTGAGCGGATATTGAAACCTTAGGCTATTTAAAAAATGTCCTCCCTTCACCGACAACGTACCCACCCGCCCGCCATTGCAGCCATGTAGCTGGGAGCTGTCTACATGGCATGCCAAGTAATGCTTGCAAGCTGTGTTCCCATTGGGTGAGCGCTGTGGCCTGAGACTGGCCGAAGGTTGATGTAACGCGTCATGCGATTGGTCCATTTCCTATTTCCATAAAAACCCGACTGTTACCGAAGGTGCCTTGCTCGCTCACTTATGTGGCCGTACGTCTGGAATGTCGATCAAAGCTGTGGAGAATAGAGGTCGGGCATCGGTTATTATTCAGTTTTTGTATGAGCAAGGGAAAGGCTGTTGCCTAGGCCCTGAGTCATTGATTCTGGCAATTTAAAGTCGGGAAGGGACATTTTCACACGGTCGAGGGTGGTCAGGTTTATAATGGTATTTTCGATAAGAAAAGGGACGTTGCACTAAATTTACATATTATGCCTAGGCATATTCTATGCCTCATTTGACACCTTATCTTCGAGACGAGCTGAAGAACGGAACAAGTCCCAAGTGCCATTTGGTATTTATTACATACTGATTTGTAGAGTTATTTGTTATATTTGAGAGTAGACTAGACCACAGGGAGTAGCACACGCACGTTCACGCGCTCCGTGAATATTGGTCCTTTTCTCTGGAAATACCCAGGTGATTCATCTCATCACCACACATCTCTTTCATAATGCACCTGGGAGTCTGGTGAAACGGTTGGTTATTGGATTGGAACCTTACTTTATACAGAACAGTGACTTTTCTTTTTGATCTTGTACAATATTCCCTAACATCGACCATGTTTGGCGTCAGTTCGGAACCGGCCAACGATGACAGAGGACAACAACAGCAAGATTTGTTTGTCCACCCGTGCAAAAGTGCAACCGAGAAAGCTACTTTGCGGCACAAAGGATTACCCGCTAATCCCCTGCCAATGCACAAAATACATTCATCCGTAGAGCTTGAGCTAAAAAATGACCCGTGCACGATTGAAGAATTGAGGAAGTCCCTCGAGTTCACACAGGTCAATCAAGCGCAGTGTTTGCAGAAAGTAAATGAAATATGTGAAATTGACAGGACCCGATACGAGCAGTACAGGATGATGGAGAGAGAGTTAATTTCAGTAAAACGCCATAATATCAAGATTGAAAATCTTTTACTGGAATCTGAGATTGAGAACCGAAAATCAAACCTGATTTTCTCTGGAGCCCTGGAAACTAAACACGAGGACACCAAATCCCTGGTAATCCGAATACTCAAGCACATCGACGAGAGAACAACTGATAAAGAAGTTCTGTTTGCCCGAAGGATAGACTCCAGACAAATGGGGGCGAGACAGATCCGAGTAAGGTTTTGCGGGGAGCAAGCCAGAAATTTCTTTTTTTCCCGAAGAGCGAAGCTTAACAAATCTCATCAATATTATCGGATTTATCTAAACGCCGACCTGCCACAGCCTATCCAAGAACGGAAAGAAATGTTGAATACGGTCCAGTCGCATCTTAGGTCTAAGGGGATAAACGACTGCCCAATTTTCAAAGATCGTATTAGTGTACAAGGATCATCCTACAGATATGATGAACTTAACAACCTGAAAGTGGGGCATCGGATATGTGACGCGAAAACGAAGATTATCAACGGGAGAGTCTACTTCCACTCCTCTCACAGTTGGCTATCCAACTTCTTCCCATGTAATCTTGAAATTAATGGCCTGCTATTCCACTCTGTGGAGCAGGCCTACCACTATGCTAGATTCAACGCTTCCAAAAGGCCGGACTTGGCAAGGCAGGTTTACGAATGCTATGATGCCAAGGAGGCGAAAAGGCTATCGCACCAAACATCATCTTCTGAGTGGGACAAAGAAAAGCCCAACGTAATGAAAACCCTTATAGAAGAGAAGTTCAACCAAAATCCTATCCTCAAGGACAAGTTAGTTGAGACTGGAACCATGCCCCTCTTTGAGGCCACGAAATGCCCCTTTTGGGCCTGTGGTAGCACCATCAATTCTGAGGATCTAAAAGAGGGGAAGCACACAGGAGGGAACATGGTAGGCAAAATCCTATCTGACTACAGAAAGTTCTTGACTGAAGGAGCTACCTATACTCCCTCGGAGTATGAAATGTTGGATCCCCAAGGACAAAAGATTCTTCCCTCAGCAAGCCATTCACCGCACCGAAAAGAAAGAGCTACTCAGTCAGCCACAGCTGCCGCCCCCCCCTGATAGGGACCAACATAGTCTCCCTGGAGAAGACATGCAATCTGAAGATGCCCTGTCAAGTATTGCTGAGGCAGTACCCAATCAATCCCAACAGAGGAACTCCAGGACTAGGGAAGGGGAAATGGAGGAAGAGGACGAGATAGGACAAACAATGGACGAGGACGTGGATCTGGTGGCCCTAATCTTAATTCGCAGGAAAAGAAAAAAAGGTTCAGAAGTGGTGACGACTATTTCAGCCCAGCCAAGAGAGCGAATAGCCCCAGAAACATACAACATGTACAACAAAAACGACTTTTAGCTTTCAACAACTGTCCCCCCCCCCCCCCCCCCCCAGCCAATACCAACAACCACATATGAACTATGCGTTCGCCGCCCGCACAGAAGCTACTGATAGTTACTTTCCGGCAGAAGGTAATGCACTAGGATCGTTCATCTAACACCATAACACCATGAGCACGATAGTTGTTACGGATTCTCGAGGAAAATACTTTGAGTCTCGTCTAAGACCACATAATATAAGAGTCTATGTCTTCAGTGGTGCCAAGATGGATTATTTGTGCACCTAATCGATTGCCCTTTTCCACGCTCTTCACCCAACTAATATATTGATCGCAGGTGGTATTTGCAATCTATCTGTGCTAAACAGAAGCACCAGAGAGATATCCTTGATTGAATACACAGAGGATGAACTAGTGAATCATATGGATACGGTCTATTCACAAAGTCTATCCCAACTGTCTCATATTTTGAATCAATGTAATCTCAGTTTTGGAGGCTAACAGGCAGGAACAGAGATCATCATCAAGATATGCTCGACTCGGCTATCATAAGGATAAATTATAACCTGAGGGCCCTGAACCGAGACCGACATGTTAGGCATGTGCATCTAAATAGTAAAGTACATGCGGTAAATCAAAGGAGGCACCGTCACTACCTACAACGACTCCACGATGGGGTCCATTTTGATGCGATTGTTTTGAAAAGCTGGGCCAAGCAGATTATCGACTATCACATTGACCCCACCGATGGAAATAACTGATCGCTTAATCTCACTTAATTTAACATCAGTTCGTGACAGCACATGGCTTTGTTATGATATCTGTTTATTTATATATGTTGATGGAGCAGGGGGATTCAATGACCCTCTACTGGGAGGTGCCGTCATGCGGCCCACCCAGAGGGGTTTATTGTTGATTACTGCTCTTTTGACGGCGTATATTCACATCCACTGGCCCTATTGGTTAATGAGATTATACCTTGCTTGTCACGCTCTACCTCATCAAACTTTGAGAACTTATGGTTAGTCGATTAGCTTATTTCTCTGCATGGTTGTCTGAATATATTTGTTGTACTACTCAACTGTATCTGAAAGGGTTGTTTTGTAAAACATCGGTCTCGGGGTCGGACTCTGGGTCATTATGCGGCCAACTCTGTCTGGACTCGGGGCTGATTACTGGTATAAGTGAATTCTGTACTCATTGATGAGCGAGGATAAAGTAATTAAATTCCCTGATATCATAGGAATTAAGGGAATAAAAATCTTACAGTATAATATACGGTCATTGCTCCCAAAGATAGATTCAATCAGGAATGAAATAATGTGCTTGAATATTGATATAGTTGTATTCACTGAATCCTGGCTTAATGTACTAGTGCCTGACAGTATGATTCTATGTAAGGGATATAACATTATAAGACTGGATAGACCTATTACCAAGCGAGGAGGAGGTATTTGCTGTTACGTTAGGGAGGATTTTAATTATGTATCTAAAGTGACAGAAAATGTCTTGAGTCCTGATAGCAAGATTCTGAATCTACACGTTTATAAGAACAAAGTACCTAGGATTAAACTAATTATGTCGTATCGTATACCAAATGGAAATGTCAAAAAATTTATTGGTGAGGTTGAACATGTACTTGCCAACTGTGTAATAGATAACGATAAAAATGTTATTATTTGTGGAGACTTAAATATTGACATGGATGTGAACGACAATAAATGTAAGAGTCTAAAGGAATTTGCTAGTAAAAACTGCTTTATTTTGGAACAAACAGGTGCAACTAGACTTGGTATGATGAAGGACTCCATTTTGGATCTTTTCTTAATTAGGTCAAATATTAATCGCACCACTTATATTGTTGAATATTCTCTGTCAGACCACCAGCCTGTGATTACTATTTTAAAAAGGTTAACTACTATACCTGCTAAGAATACTTTTGTCGGACGGAATTTCAGAAATTATAATTATGACAGTATGCAAACCTCACTCTCAAGCAAAGACTGGAATACATATTATGGACTGCAGGATCCAAATCATGTTTGAGATATAATGTACACTAACATCAAACAGAGTGTTGATGACCTAGCCCCTTACCCAACCTTTAAAAACAGACCTGAAAAGCCCAAGTGGTACACAAAAGAGCTTGAGATCCTTCACAAGAATAGGGAAGAAGCATATAAAAAGGCTAAAAAAAGTAAAAAAATGGAAGATATTCAAATTGCCCGCAACTGTAGAAAATTATGTAACCAAACAATAAGAAGACTCAAGGCTGAGTACTATAAGAACCTGTTATGGACACACAAAAAAGACTCGAAGAAGTTTTGGACTGTTCTGGAAGAGGTATCCGGTAAAGATAAACCTAAATTCAATAGCCTGGTAGTAAACAATAAACAACTAGAAGGTTTGGACTTGGCTAAGGCCATGAATGATTTTTACTGTAATGTTGGTCGGAATATTAACAAGAATATCAGTTATGTAGAATGTCCTAGACATAAGGAACAGATCATAACAGTCTGGAATGAAATGCCTTTTAACCAAGCTGAGGTTCTGGAAAAGATAACTGAAATCAACTGTAATAAAGATTCTGGGTGTGAGCATATTAACAGCCGTACTTACCAGGATGCATTCAAAATTTTGCTCCCACAACTAACCTTTCTAATAAACAAATCGCTGGAAAATAGCTCCTTCCCCAATAGTTGGAAAATGGCTAGAGTTGTACCGGTCCCTAAAGTCAAGTTGCCCACCTCTCCAAGTGATACGAGACCTATCTCGATCTGTCACTTAGCTGGTAAAATTACTGAGAAACTCATGTTAGGCAAATTACAGACATTTCTATCCGAAAACAATATCTTGAGTAAAAGGCAACTTGGGTTCCAGGCAGGGCACTCCACAACGGAGGCTCTGTCTGAATATATATTTGATTTAGACTGCTCCTATAGTAAGAATGATTATATGTTGACATGTTTTATCGACCTAAGTAAGGCTTTCGACACTGTTGTCCCGAATATCTTGATGGAGAAATTGTTAGATTGTGGCCTCCCTATGAGTGCCATCTCCTGGTTCGACTCCTACTTAAGTAACAGAAAGCAGAAAGTGGTGCTGAATGGTAACGAGTCGGATATGCAAAGTATTGAATATGGTGTACCCCAGGGCTCCATTCTTGGGCCGACATTGTTCCTTCTTTATGTAAACGATCTAAAATATATTGAATTAAAGTCTAAAATACTGCAGTATGCCGATGATACTATTTTATATCTTTCCACAACGGACTTACAGCAAGGCATAAAAAATATGAATGATGATCTTTCTAGATTTTAAGACTGGTGTGTGAGTAATAAATTGCAAGTAAATACTAAGAAGACTAAAATTATGGTGTCAGGCAGAAAGAAAAAAGTTGATAAGGTTAAGGTAAAAATGGTTCTAAATAACGTGCAGCTGGAGCAAATTGATAGATACGTATATCTGGGCATCACTTTTGATCCAGAAATCTCTATGTCTCTCCAGTATAACAGCTTGATTAGTCAGTTAAACCATAAATTGTATATATTTAGGAAAATACGACCACTATTAACTAAATTTGCTGCTGTCACCATTGCAAAATCGAAACTCATGTCCATCTTCGACTACAGCCTCTTCTGCCTAACACTACTTACCACCTCTCAACTTACAAAAGTCTACAAGTCTTACAAAATAAAATTCTAAGGGTGGCACTTCAGTGTGATTACCAAAAGCCTACTCAAGAATTATATAATGATACCAAAGTTATGAAAATTGATCAGCGGATCAAGTTCAATATTTGCAAATTGGCACATGCTGAAGTCTACAATAAGGGTAGGGGGTTAATACCCAATAGGGCTACTAGGCAGGCCGATGCCCCAGTATTGGAAGGTTTTCTACCTAAAAGTGAGAAAGACAGGAAGTGTCTAACTAATTATATGGCCAGGACGTGGAATAACCTGCCTGCTGTATTAAGGAACAATGTTGATAAAAACAGTTTTAATTATGCGCTGAAAAGACATGTATATTCTCTCTAGGGTATTCTCTCTGTGCGGCCTTATGCCTTGTCGTTCCTGGTTTGCAAGGTGCCCTTGTGAGCACATATACGCCTACTCATTGTTCATTATCGTTATCTTATTGTTGTATTAAGTATTAGTCCAACGTATACATACTCATATCTATATACTCTGTTGGGTGGAGATAGACATCGTGAAGCACAGTCAAGTTTTTGTTGGAGATGGAGCTTAACATGTATTAAATGTTTGCTTTTCAGGTAAAATTGGAAGTATTGTCATGAAATGTATCAAAAAAGTTTTTTAATTTAAGTATAAAATTTCATAAATCCACATCTGAATCATCATGCAATGTGTTGGGTTGCACCACAGAACAGCTGTAGCCTGTGAGGCATGGGATATTTTGTTTCCAGCAGGGACTCCATGTTGTTGTACAGTCTTTCCACCTGCAATGTGTTATTTCTCCTAGTCCTAAAGTACTGCTTCTGATATTATTGAACATGTTCCAAGGCATGGTCGATATAGATCAGGTTGAAGGTATTTGAAGAACATAAGACCATGAAGTTGTCACAGAATATCTTGTTGATAACTGGATTGGTTGTATCTATCAGTAATGAGTAGAATACATAATTACTGTGATTGTACAAAGCTAGCCAATGCAAAACTAGCTATGAGAACATAGATTTGAAAGCAGTAACATTGAAATGCCTGTTAATGAACATAAGAAGTTTGAAAGGCATCTTCATATATGAGATCCAGAAATAGTAATAAGCGAGATAATGCAAGCACCATGCACATCCCAATGCTAACCTAATGCTATCACCCTGCATTAGGTTCAGACCCTAGGCTACCCAACATAGTGGTCTCTGTATAGGCCATCGATGAACAGATAGCCCTAGTACACTGGTCATTTTAGCAATGGAAAACCTTATTCAAGTAGACATTTGATACACAGGAACTTAGAAAACATGTTTAAGTTTAACATGAAAGCAATATTTGTGGGATGAATGGATTTGCCTAGAAGTGGATAGGGAGTGAAAATGTATTGACAGCCCTTCTTACTTTTTATAAGCAGGGTAGGTGATCATTACCTATGCATAACATGACATAGCAACCTCTTTAGATGTGTTTAAGTTAGCTGTGTACTTCATATGTTGCTTGCATTATCTCGCTATTAGTGTTAGTACCTACTGGTCAAGCATATAATACCTGATTTCTTGATGTCATCAAGTCAATTCTCCAGAGCTATAGACCTTCCTTTGCCTAGTGGCATTCATATGCTGCAGTTACCCAACTGGCTGCTCTCTCTAGATCTGCCTCCTATCCATGCTCTGTAGCTCAAATGATCAAATGTGGTCAGAGGACATGCCAGAAGGCTAACAGATCTCATAATGGTTGTCCACTTCTATCATACTCATGAGAGCGGGGGCATCCATATTAAAGCAGTAAACTGCCTCTTGTGCATACTCCTGACATCATAGTGTGTGAGGTGGTTGAAATTGTCCAGGTTGGAAGTGTGTGAGAGTTCATATCATATACGTATACATGAGGGAATCTGAGTCATGTCTTTCATCTTTATCTTGCTAGTAAGCTACTAGTTTGGAGAAAACAAACATGAATTGACTTCTCTTGCAAATTTGGACTCCTGGTCTGGTCTCTAGTATACATACATGTATAGTGATTTTTACAGTTCATGAACATCTGCTAAAATTATCAGTGATTGATCTTATCCAGGGACAATAGGACATCCTTCCCATTGATATTCACCACTTTGAAATGTTACCGTTTGTGTAGTATCATTGTTGTCAACAGCAAATTAGAAGAATTTGCCAGCTTCAATAATTATTTGACAGAACAGAAATGTGGTTATTCTCATAGTAGGTGTGAGAAATTTGTTTCTGAGTCCAATATTCCAGTCTGATTTGATCATGAATGGTGCAATGTCCAATTTGGATGGGCCATTCTATCAATGTCATTGATCTTGTTAGTTGGATGGTGATCTCAATCCCAATAAGATTTAGTGTGCGTAACTTTCTTTTTGAAGCAGCACGATGACACATTGCAGGTGAAAAGACTGTACTGCTGGAAACAGAATATAGGATATCCCATGCCTCACAGTCTACAGCTGTTCTGTGGCACAACCTAACACATTGTATGATGATTCAGATGAGGATTTATTATATTTTATACTTAAATTAAAAAATTTTTGATACATTTCATGACAAGACATCCAATTTTACATCAAAAGCAATAGATGGGTGACTTGACGCCAAAAATCCAAGTTACAGACACTTGAACGTAGGAGGTTTTTGAATTTAACCGATAATTGGAATATTTTTTGCTATAAATTCATAAAAAATTCAATTTTGGTCATAGAGACATGTACAATGTGTCATTTAAAAGAGCATTTCATACTCTAACAAACATTTAATATATGTTTAGCTCGATCCCCCACAAAAACTTGACTGTGCTTCACGAAAAAGAGGCCTACTTCATTTTGTCACAAAAATGCAAAATGACCTCATTTTTCAAAAGGTGATTATACAAGAACTACTGTATGCAGAATCAAGTGGTTGGTATCAATTATTAGATAATTATGTGCCCTACACAAGGTTTTATTTAACCTAAGATGTAAATGCATTATCCTATGTTATTGGCAAAAAAACGAAAGAAGTCAGAAAAATTGGCGGCCATCTTGGATTTTCTCGGCAAATATAGGTCAGCCCAAGTGGCATCCACCATGAATATAATCAGTGATGGTCAGGCTACCAATCTAGGGTGGATGCCACCCTCTAACTGTCTGTACCTCCTAAAGTGATTTCTAAGCCCCTTTTGAAATTCTGCCTCCAGTCTAGTATAATGCTATACGATATGCCCGCTCTCAGGGCAAGGGGACGAATACATACACTGTATAGCTGTAATTGAATACGGGAAGATAGAAACCCAGAGTCTTATGGTGGGTGGGCGCTAGCATCTGATTCTGGGTGGGCCCTAATGTCTAAAAATATGACCGGAAATATAAGGAAGTGGGCCCTAGCATCCGATGCTTGGGACCTAGTGTCTGAATGTGGGTGGGTTTTAGCGTCCGAGGAGGGGTGGGCCCTTATGTCTGAAGATATGCGAAAGTGGGCCCTAGCATCATTGGGCCCTAGCGTCTGTAGACCTAATATAGTAAGGAGAATGGTGCAAGTAGCAGGGAGTAGCCCTACAACACAATGACGCCTGCCCCCTCCTCCCTCCCCCCTACACCCCCCCCCCCACCTAAGTACAGTGCGATCACCCCCACCTGTCCCAGAGAGAGAGAGAGAGAGAGAGAGAGAGAGAGAGAGCCCAAAATCATTTTTTCAGGGCCAGGAAAGCCATTTGTAGAGGGAGGAGGAGAAGGAGGAGAAAACAGTGCCCAAACATGTAACAGAAAATATTATAGGAGAAGGAGGAGGAGAAGGAGGAGAAGGAGGAGAAGGAGGAGAAAAAGAAGGCAACAAAATAGAAACAGAGTGAGGAGAAATATAGGAGTAAGGTCTTTAGCTCCAGGACCAGGAAAGTCATTTGGATGTAGTAGCCGTACCATAATTGAGAGAGAGAAAACGCAGTAGGCGTCCTATCACTGAGAGAAGGAGAAAGAAGAGAAGGAAGAGAAAAAGGAGGAAGGGGATCACAAGGAGAAGGACAAAAAGGGGAAGGAAGAGAAGGAGGAGGAGGAGAAGGAGGACGAAAAGAAAGTGGAGGAGGATGAGAAAAAGAAGGTTTTCCTTACAAACTTTATGCAACAAATCCATCCAGCCTAATCAATCCTAATTAGTCTGAATTTGTCCTCACTAAGTTTATGAAACAGGCACAGTGATTCCTGAAATGTGATTGGTCCTCTAGTGGATCAAATCCACACTATACCTTCTAGCTGAGTGTAAAAGTAGTATATGGAATTGGCAATTAAGCGTAAAGTCCCAATTCATGCCTTCATAATGTTGTGCTCATTAGTGGCAGAGAGCAGAGCTCTCGGGATGGTCTCGACGGGGATTATTTTTATTTTTTCATAGAATTACCTTTCTGTGTACCAACTACTATATGTTTTATACACCTATATATGCTATGTATATGTGTTTTGGGGAGTAATAAGTAATGGATTGTATGAATTTATTGTCTTTCATCATGTATACAAGCTCATTACCACATCAGAACCCCAACAGACATCTCCAGAAAGCATTAAAATCCGAAAACCTATTTTTCGTAGAAAATACCACTCTCTTGTAAAATTTCCATTGCCCTTTTCTCAAATTCATATACATTTATTCAATATTTTGTAAATTTGTTATGCTTGCCATCATCACCAGTCACAATGATGGTTGATACTTTCATTTTATTGTATTTTTCTCCAATTTAATTTTCCAAAGTTCACATAATCGGGGATCTTCCAAATCATTATTTGCAACTTAGAGTAACACTTAGATTAATCCAAGATACTCATTTTTCAGCCAATCCTTATAAGACATTAAAAGCGTAATGATGAGCTTTGGAATAATACCAAGATAATTTAAGCTGTATATATGCTGTATTTTCTTGCAACAATGGTTCCCATCCAAAAGACATATGTAGGCCTGCTTGTCTAAATTACTAAAATGACAGTGTTTCACAAATGGGTTATGTCGAGAATAAATTGGATTCCATGTAAACTTTTGATGGTAAAGTGATTGCTTTGATGGCCCTTCAAAGTTACTATGGATTATCAATTTGTTCTATAACAACACTTATTTTGTGGTTGTCTAGGTTTCCAGAGATTACTATGGCAAAGACCCGAGGTGCACTCTAGTCAGACCCCAGGAAACGCTCACATGGAATTACCCATAGCACCCTTAGCTGCTTCCATAGGAGACAGTAAAGAAGCGAACTGGTATATTATATATGGGATGTTGGGAAATTTGAGACTTTATTTGGGATCTGACCTATGAAAAAACCCAAGAGCAAAGACACCAAATTTTACACATTTGATATAACCCAACACATCCTCCATAGGCAGTGAGCACGTGCTCCAGTTTCCCCAACTCTATAGATACTATGGTAATGAATCGGTCTGCCCACACTTCTTCAGTAGCTGCTTCACTTCAACACTCAGGGCTTCATTCTATATAAGACATGGGCTTTAATTCGGCCTATATTCTGCGATCATCCCCATTAATATTAGGCTAAGGATCGAAGGACCAGTTGGAATCCACTATTTGGACATGTAGTAAGAACTGTGAATTACTAAACATTTTTGTTATATAGACATTGGTACAGATAAACCTATCTAACTATCTAGTATTCTATCTGTGTATTTGACATATTATTTGGATCAAAACCTTTGGAAATTTTAGTAGTCGATTAAGTTGCTATACTTCATACTAGGCACATCAACTAAGAGAACAACATAACGTACAATTTCATAGCTATAGTGACAGCTATATTTAGTGGATATATACCTCTATGATATATTATATCGGTCGTGCTTCGGCAATAATATGTAATAAGACGACGACCACATTAGAATTTTCACTCATCGTTCTCGTTCTTCCATCACAGCAATCTCGTCGTTTGAAGTATATCGAGATAATAACTTTTTTCAACAACATTTCCTACATGAACCAAGTCAAACCTTTAATTTGACAATCGGCCACCCAGAGTTTAAAGGGGACCTTTCATCCACATACATTCAAGTTGTGTGAGCGACTCGTAGTGAAGGCTTAAATCTGTGTCACGGAATATACATTTCTGAGTGAGAACCACAACCGGAATTAACCCATTATGACCGCAAAATTTCCCATGAAATCTAAATCCCGGTGACATTTCCGATGATGTATTTACAATATCACCATGCATCGCTCATTATCATAATTATTATGACTTGGTATGATGGGCACAAGGCCTATATACAATTTACGCTCTTTTCTGTCTCGAAGATGGCGGCCTGCTGTAGGAGAATTCCCTGGTGGTCATGGATCATCATTGTTCTAACAATCATTACCTGCACATTAGTCGTGATTCGCATTGTTATGTGTAAGTATCTAGCGATTTGGTGTAATCTTTGGTAAACTTGATGTAATCCGATTAAGTGGATATTCATTTATTGCGAACCTTGTGAAATGAGGTTATTTTAAGATGTTAGAGATAACATAAGACCCAACCAGAAGAAGCGAAGTATCACCATTAATCTGCCATTGCCGAAAATCTACATAATAATTCTAAAAGGTCATTAATGTATAAAGTTGGTTCTTATATTAATGAGACCCGATCTGGAGACTGCCAGAGCATAGCCAGCCTCTCAACTTTAAATTGGGAATTAAAGACCAGTAAAATCACAAGATATAGCTTGTATATATGGGGTTAAATTATTCCCTCTTGTTTTGGATGTGTCTGATAGGCCTAAGTACACCATTATTACTTGAATACGAGTTTCTAATAATTATGTTTTGGTTTGAGCTCCCCTCGCATTATTCGGTAGGAAAGTTTAGCACAAACAAAAGATAAAAGGAAAAGATGTCATCCATGAGAACAAATAGTCAGTGATCCAAAGTATTCCAATGAAGTTAAAAAGAAGGAGTTGGTGTCGTACACATCACCAAGGGGTTCCTGAATCGTTAGATGGCAAAGTGCATTTATAAACTATATTTATTATTAAACTTAATATTCAATACACAGGACCACAGCCCCTTACAGTATATGTAATTAAAAGCTCATTTGATAACAACGAAAGGTACTTGGAAAGGTATCATCTCATTTTATTAAATACAATTATTTTTATCATAATACAGAGTTTTATTATATACGCATTGCTCTAAGAACAACGTATCTGGAGTGAGTTATGCACAGTGCGTATTCACTAGTTAGTTACGTGTGGTAGCCATGTCAACCAATGAGGTTTTTTTTACCAAGGTTACGTCCTATTTGCAACTTTATGACTCAAAAATGCTTTTTATTTAGATTATTAAAAGCATGTATATAATAAAACAGTTAACTGACCAGTTGGTTGCAGGAACGTGAATATTGCACGAGTTGCATATCTTTTATTTGAAGGGCCTTTTACGCAGTCAGATGGGACCTCACGATTGGCATCGGATCTAGCAAACTCATCAGGCCCATCAACAAGTTCTGGTAAGATCTCAAGAAAACGTAGACATTTTTACTGATTGTGTACAGATCCTTTGATTATTGTTATTAAACTTGTATTCAACACACACGTTATGCTTACAACAGCACTGGACTCTTGGAACCGTTGGAAAATGCATTCTAAGCATACAGATAACCGGTTCTATAGGTTATTATGACCGTTTCTGGTGGAAGTTCTCAATGGGATGGGTTTGAAAAAAAAAATAGATTTGGTTAAACCTGGGCCCGCGCATATAAAAAAACTAGACATTAGACAATGTCTAGGCTAAAATCTTCAATAAAATCCCCGGCTTCAAGGACAATCTTGAATTCTGATTTTGTTTTTGTCTCCGGTCTCTGAAAATTAGACAATGTAATTGTCTCTTCAATTTTTGTCCTTATTGGCGGTAGTTTTCTGGCGGCTGGCGGTAGTTTTTCGCATAGAGATACAAGCTATTTTGTAAGATTTGCAGCAGGTGCACAGATAATGGAGAGACAATCAAAACGAGACAATTGTCTATTGTCTCTGGGACAATTTTGCAGTCTCTGGGACAATTTGGAGGCCGAAAGACCAAAAACTAAGGACAGCTCCAATAGCTGTCCTTAGGTGGTTTTGTCTCGAAATGTTGGAGTTTTGTCACTAAATTCAGAATTTGGAGACAATTTTGGTTGTTTTATATTGAATGCAGTTCATCTATTGTCTCGGGGACAATTTTGAGGCTGAAAGAAAAAGGAAATAAGGACAATTCAGATAGCTAGCTGTCCTTAGGTGGTTTTGTCTCGAAATATTGAATTTGACACTAAAGTCACAATATGGAGACAATTTTGGTTGTTTTACATTGTGTTTCACTAGTTTCACACTACACATGCATCAACCCACCCTCACAAACTAAATGCAATATGATATTGAAGGTCAATATGGAAAAAAAGGACACAAATATTCCAAAATGATATTTTACAAGTCTAGATCAGTTTGAATTTTTGAATTAGTGATTAAATAAATATTGTGTTTTTTTCATGTATTTTCATAAAACATGTGTGCATGTGTAGAAACCATTTTTTTTTTAGCAGAAGTAATTAATGTATTTTCTAAATGCGCCTGTGTATTATATTAAAATTCCATAATCATTAATCAGATTCTAGCCTCAGAAAGCACTGTTGTTGCAATAGTGGCGAAGATTCTGGCCTCAGAACTTTGAAAGTGGGGTTCCCACAACCGTATGCATAAGGTTGTGGGAACCCCACTTTCAAACAGATTGTTTTCAGATGTGACGTCACCAATGTGACGTAGTGGAAATGCCATATAAACAAAATGGAAAATGTGCACAACAAGAGAGGAAGTAAAATGTTGGATCTAAAAATAAACCCCGCGAAAAACTACCGCCAACTGTCAGAAAACTACCGCAAATAAGGACAAAAATTGAAAAGACAATATAGTGTCTAATTTTAAGAGACTGGGGACAAATATAAAATCAGGCTTCAAGGACAAGGACAATCTGACTTTATGTGCACACCTTTGGAGATTGTCCTTGAAGCCGGGGATTTTATTGAAGATTTTGGCCTAGACATTGTCTAGACATTGTCTTAAGTCTTGAAAGTTTCAAAAAACCTTTATTCATCCCTGATTACTTACTTGTTTGCCCAGGTTAAATTCAAATCTATGGCAAAATTGTCTCCAAATTATAAATTTCGAGACAAAACTTAAACATTTCGAGACAAAAGTGCCTAAGAATAGCTATAAGGACAATTTTTTTATGAGCGCGGTATTGTCTAGATTTGCTAGAAATTGTCTCGTTTTAATTGTCTCCTCTTTATGTGCGCGCCTGCTGACCTGCCAAAGATGTCTTCAGGTATACAAAGCTAATAAAGGAAACAGTGTACATAGATATAGTACTAGTAGTATCTGATATTTTTAGCTCCTTACTCAAGGGTTTATCAATACTTTTGTCCGACGTGAGTGTAGAGACCTTCTCTATTATGCATACATAGCTAAATCACAAAGGCCATAATATCATTACATACGCTGTATATTTAATAACATATCTTGAGGTTATATTATATTTTGACTATTTTCCATTTTCTATAGTAATGGCTGGGATAAGATTATAATGATTGGGACCTTGGCACATGGAAAAGGTGAGTTGAACCCCTGTACCAGATAACGTTTACTCTACTCTAAAGCCAAGTGCCCACTAAGCACTTTAACCAGTGGGTGACATCAAAGACTCAGTCGACGATCATTGAAAAATTCATTCGTCGCCGACTGGATGTATTAAATCAATTTTAATTTTAATAAACGTGTATTTGATCCAAATCTTTATCAATAAAGTCTATCTGTTCTTTATTAGCAGTTAGATTTTACAATCAAGCAGATGGGGAATTCACTCAAAAGACTGAAGTCATGTGAAGTGAAGTCTTTTCAAAAAGTATTTCAGGATGTGCTCTCTACCGGAATATTTTGTAATAGGATCCGTTGTCCATTCTGTTGGGCATCATTGAAGTTGTGCTAAAATGTTGGCACAGACAGCAGTTTTTTCCCTCAAGTTTGGAAGAAACATCACAGATTACAAATTCCCCGTGTCCCTCTCAGATGGAACATGGGTAAATAGATCTAAATACTGATAGGCCTACTTTATAGTTCACTGGCCGGCCCCAATCCCAACTATTCATAACTATGCATGAGTATGCGACTCAATTACGATATCGGTGGTGAGTAGATATCACGACCTCCACCTTTTATATTTTAAGTTTTGAACTGAAAGAGACGGCAAACTCAAGAACCACACAGTGTTTCACAGTTGGAAGTGGCCGACTGCAGCCATGTGTCTATTTGATTCAGGGATTTTACTGTAGAGGGAACCACCATCAAATGTCCAAATTATCTCATCCATGGTTCCAGTAAACAGTACCGATGAACTCAAATTAATTGGCCCAATCATATTATATATCATACCATAGTTATCACATACCACAAATCCGTATGATATTCAACGTATTTAGCCCCATTTCAAAGACAGTTCCTTATGTTTAGGTACGGTAATTTCTTCTATGGAGTACGTTGTATACATTTATGCCCCTTACTTTCATACCAGTCACAAAATATAGGGGTTGTGTCCCCCAAAGATAATATTGACTTAACTTGATGTTAAGGAAGGCATATATGAAGTGAGTCCCTCAACCGAATAAATCCACCTATATGTTTGATACAATCAGAATTTCATCAGATGAAGTTTTCCCTAAAGATTCATTGATCAGTTGGTTTATATAGTGTGTCTCGTGCTTTATAATGCTTCAGGCGCATTGCACTGTATACGATAAGATCATGTCTTAAAGGCCTCGTAGCACCCTCTTAAATTTACGGTGGTTGGAAAATATTTGCAGGCTGCCTAAATAATGGAACAGATTAAAACCTGAGCTGCGGATAATGGAAGACAAGTCTCTCTTCAAGTCTGCTTTAAACCGCATTTACTGGTCCATGTTCGATGACATTGGTTATCTGTGACCCTGTTTTATGGTTATGTGACTATTGTCTGTATTTATTTGGTCTCTTTTGTTCTGTTGATATGGTATACGTTCAAAGATATGTAACTGTTGGACAAACTAGGAATTTTGATACAAGAGCTATCAGAAATATC
Source organism: Sthenelais limicola (assembly GCA_942159475.1). Taxonomy (NCBI): domain Eukaryota; kingdom Metazoa; phylum Annelida; class Polychaeta; order Phyllodocida; family Sigalionidae; genus Sthenelais; species Sthenelais limicola. The sequence goes on along the minus strand of OW804095.1, from coordinate 62,435,840 downwards.
CAAGATTTTGGTCTCTCCGATTATGTGCACGGCGCCTCACCCACAACTGATGAAAAAATTTCCATCACCAATTTGTCATCATGTTCTTATCTTATTACATGTAAAATTCCAAAAAAACATGTTGTATATTAATAAGGTCCTTACGTAAAAATAAGGGTGTACCAGTGATTATTCTAAAGGTAAATAAGGATCATTGGTAGATGTTCGTTATGGACATATAGACTCTTAATTTTGTATGATCTGCTTCTAATTGATGTTGTACTTAACGTGTTTAAAACAAACAAACAATAATCAATTCCCAAAGTACACAAAGAAAAACAGAACATTACAGTTACCTTTATTTACATTAGCCATTATTTACAATAATAATAATAATTATATAAATGTCTTCACACATGCAGGACCCTAAGTTATGGAATAAATTACCAGTAAGGGAGAAGCCACAATGTGATTTGTTATTGTTTTGAAGTGATGTGAGTATTTTATTGTATTGAAGCAAATATAATGTCGTAACGGCGACACAAGTTTTCAAAACAATATTTTCTGTGCATATCTTAGTTCAAATTAAAAAGTCTCTACATTTCAACGAATTTAACTTTAATTGATGTACAATTTTGATATCGTTTTTGAACTGAATCCTAACTATCAGTTATGCTGAAACTGGACTCAATATTTTTTTGTTTATAAATTGTGACCTCTAAAGACTTTTATTTGAGTATATAATTATTTCAAGTAGTGTTTCCACTCATTCTCGGACCCTGAATATGATGGATTTGTACAACACGTATATAGTTTATAATCCTTGCGTTGTGTTCTACCTCGTTCATGAATGCTTTGAATATAAAGCTATTATCATGGAATAGTTTCTGTCTCTAAATCTAGAATTTGGCTGTGGAACCATTTTCTTTAACATAACTAATCTATTTTCTAAATACGCCCGCATGTGCATACTAGTATTCAAATTTCATAATTATTACTTACAAGCAAACTCTTTCTCCCCTTCTCCTCTCTCCCTGCCTTTCCTCCTTGTCTCTCTCTGCCTCTCCCCCTCTTTCTCCCTGTCCCCACCCACGCCCTCTCCTCTCCCCGGCCCTCTCTCACCCTCTTCTCTCTGTATCCCCTTCTCCCTCCTCTCCCTATCCGATTTCCCCCACCCTTTCCCTCCGCTTATTTCATTCTCTCCCTCCCTAAATCCTTCCCCCTTTACTCTCCCCTATCCTCTCCCTCCCTCCTCCCTCCCCCCTTCTCTCTATCCTCTTCTCCCTATCCCTATCTGATTCCTCCCACCCCCTCCCTCCACTTCTTCGCTCTCCCCCTCCCCCTCTGATCTCTTCCCCCTCACCTCCCCCTCTCTCTTTTTCCTCGCTCTCCCCCTCCCCCTCCCATCTCTTTCCCTCTCTCCCCCCTCTCTCCCCCTCTTCCTCTCTCTTTTTCCTTCTTCGCCCTCCCCCTCTGCGCTCTCTCCTTCCCCTCTTCTGCTCTCCCCCGTCCTCCTCTTCTCTCTATCCCCTCTTTATTCTTCTCCCTGCCCCTCCCCTCTCCCACACGTAGCCTCCCCTCTTTTCCCTCCACCTTTTCTATCTCTTATATCCTTTTTTCCCCTCCCCTCTCCCTCTCCAAAACCTCCTCCAGTAATCTCTTGTAATTTCCTCCAGTACCTCCTCTAATAAACTCTGCTAACCTTCTCCAGTAATTGCCTCCAGTACCATTTCCAGTAATCGCCTCTAGTACCTCTTCCAGTAACCTCCTTTAGTACCTTTTCCAGTAATCCCGTCAAGTAACCTCTTTTATTAATCTCCTCCAGTACCTCTTCCAGTAACCTCCTCCAGTAACTCCTCCAGTAACCTACAACATCCTACACCCCTCTCCAGTACCTCCACCTGTACCTCCTATGGGAAACTCCTCCAGTACCTCCTATAGTAACCACCTACACCCCCTCTCCTGTATTTTACCACAACCTCTTATTGTATCCACAGAAGTGGAGGGACAGCTTTTGCAAAGGACGAGCATGCAGAGGCTTTGGGAGCCGGACAACCTGCTGTGGAGACGAGTCTACCATTCACAACTGGTTTGCCAATAGCAACCTTCGGTAGATTTCCACCTGATCCTTTTAGCATATTTCTTGAATCTGCTGCTCAGGATATCTGGTAATTACAGGTCTTATCTAATCTGATGATACCCCTTGTTGGAGACATGCCAGAGAGGTAACCCTCTCCCTTCACAGCGATGGTTGCCTTGATGGTGGCAGGGAAGCCAAGCCTCCTGAGACTTAATACAAGCTTTAGAGCCAGAGCCCATGAACCTGGTCCTCACGATTGTTGAAGCTTGTCCAGTATGAATTATAGTAATTATGGAGCCTGCATGGCTTGAGCCATCTTTTGGGCCCTCCAAAGGCTGCTCAGCGAAGAGGTGCATTACCCGGTTATGAGAACCACCTGGCACAAATGGATTGCCCAGCTGGTCCAAAACATCTATGTCTCTGTCTGAAAGGGATGTTCTCAGTATAGCTGGCAGTAGTGTCAGTGGTGTTGGAACCACTAACTTCAACATCCATCACCTCAGTTGTGGCTAGAATCCTGATGGGGTTGACAGGGGATGTCGGTGATGGCGGGCACTGGATGGTTGTCCTTTGCCTTGCCAGCTGGAGCAAGAGCCATGCCACCATGAGGAGCTGTGGTGAGTGGCCAAGAAGTGGCTCCAGAGTCAGCCCTCCAGAGTCAGCCCTCCACTTTCTTGCATTGAGCGGCTGAAAGTTTGTTCATCATGACGTTCAACTTCTTGAGAAGTTGGATCTGCAACTTCATGGACTGGTTAAGGTTGTCACAGAGATACAAGATTTCAACTTGCTGGTTAACCAGCTTCTTTGTGTTCTTAAGTGGTTTAATGAATTTGTTGAGGTCTTCGCCAAAGTTGGCCACAGCCTCTGAGAAGAACTGCTTCAAACCTTGCGTGCACTCGCCCACAATGGTCCTAATGTCCTGGAGCTTTGCTGTATCCACTGAAGTGGAGGAACAGCCTTTGCAAAGGATAAGCATGAGGATGAGGCTTTGGGAGCCGGACAACCTGCTGTGGAGGCAGGTTTACCATTCCCAACTGGTTTGCCAGTAGCAAACTTCGGTAGATTTCCACCCGATTCTTTCAGCATATTTCTTGAATCTGCTGCTCAGGACGTCTGGGACATGGTGCCGCTCTATGGTTCTGTGTACTCCAATGCTTACAGAAAATTATGTATTTAAGATATAAACTAATGTTATATACTAGAAAAATCGCAATGATGTCAGCAACATGCAGGCTTTAGAATTTCCCTAATTGATGAAGAATTAGTGAGACCGGAGTCCATTTTCTAACAAATGTTTAGTTTTAGCACTAAAACCAGAAGCTTCTTTCACAGCTTCTGACAAATATCACTGATGTTAACTTTGCACACCACACACTGTAACCGGGATTGCAAGAATTGAATTTGGCCATCCAGAGCTGAAAATTCTTAATTTTTTAGAATTGCTTCTATTGAAGTATTTTGTATGTACTTAAACAAGACATATTGCTGCTAATAAAGACGAAATTGGGAACGTTAATGATGAATATTTTAGTCAGGGCAACTTGGCAGAGACTGCAGCTTGAGCTCTGATGATAATAAGGGCACAGGAGAATGGTACATATTTGTACATAAATGAGGATTTAAATTCGAAATGAATAAAATAATGTGCACTTAATGATTTAAAACTATTTTTCACTTGACATAAGGATGGCTTTTAATTTGATTTAGTAAAATAAAAATGAACTTTTCCATATATTTTTCAATATGACCGTTGGATTGAATTTTAGATTCCACATGTGACGCTGACATTTAGGGTTCCCAACATACTTTTTTATTCTTACTTTACCAAAGATCAATAGTAAACGAATAAAAAACAGATCATGGAGTAGACAGCATTTTGTTGAACCTGCCTTAATTTTTCTTACTTTTTAAGGCCCTAAAAATCCAGTTTTTTTCACCCCCATGTCATAAATTCTTAGGTCATAAATTCTTAGGATAAGGGAGTTAAACTGATATAACCCATTAGAGGTTGTGAAAGCCGTTTTTTCTTTACTCTGGATTCATGGATCTGCCAGTAGCCACTTTCAAGATATAGAGAGTACAAAACCATTTGTTTCCACCCAGAGATTCAAGACAATTTTCTATTTGTGTTAATGGATATGAGTCATTCTGCTTGACATTGTTCAAATGCCTGTAGTCATCACAGAAAAATCCATATTTAATATTCTTATTCATGCTAATAAGCAGTATTTCCTTATAATTATATGAGTGTGTTTCATGATATCTCGCTAATGTCAGCCATGGGAGGGTTGTGCGATATATGTGACCCGCCAAGCAGAAAGGTACCTTCCCGCGGAAGTTATAGTTCCTGGTATTCCCGCTAGGAGTCACGTCATATTCATGACGTCACTGTCACAAATGTTTATATTAGTAATTCTGAGAGGGAGGTAACATCGAAAGTCTGTAACTTCACTAATTGTTTGAGTATCAACAAATTTCTTTCACTTTTATAATGCCCATTTCCCCTTCTGTACATCCCTGTCATTTAAAAAAAAATTATTTGATATTTATTTTTTGTACATGTGTCACAGGAAAATGAGCCACTCCCCCAACCTATTTGAGATCATCTACTGAAAACTGACATAACTTTACAAAAAAGCCCATATCTCGGCAAATTCTGGGAATTTTCAACTATTTTCTACGAAAATTTGGCCCTGGAGTCCTCTTTCTGCTTGGCTGGTCACAATTATTACAAAACACATTTTCAATTGCCTATAAAAACATAGCATTTGAGATAGGAGGATTCAACTTATCCATATAATATATGGGAAGAGCGATTTCGGCGAAAGGAGGTAGAAAAGAGGGGTTTCTTTAGGTAGAAAGGAGGGGTTTCTTTGTCTAACATGTTCTTGGAATTTGTTGTTTTACAAACCGCTTTACTCATCTGTAGAGTTCTGTCCACCCTCTCTGGAGGACGTTGTATGTGGTTTGTGAAGGTATCTGGAGTCTGTGATTTTGAAACCTTTTTAAATTGGGATCTACACACTCTCTTATAGCCTTGGAAAGCCCCTGTGAGATACTACATCATTTCCCATTTAAGCTACTACCTCCCTTCCAGGGGGACCTGACTACATGCAGAGGAGAGGGAGAGGGTGGGGTATTAGAGGGGGGAGGGGAGGGAGAAGGTTAGGAAGGGAGAGTCAAGAAAAGGGAGAGGGTGGGGAAATAAGAAAGGGGAGGGGGAGGGAAAGAAAAGGGGAAGGAAAAGAGGGGAGGGAAAAGATGTAGGGGAAGGGAGAGAAAGCGAGGAGGGGGAGCATGAGGAAGAGGGGAGGAAGAAGGGGGGAATCAGAGATGGGGTTGGGAGAGAAAAACAGGTATGAGAGACAGAGAAGAGGCAGAGGGAAAAGAGGGAGAGGGGGAAGTGTGGGGTGAAAGGGGGACCGTCTGGAGGACGGGTACTTTGCTAGTACATATATATGTAGCTCTACTTGTTTTTCGAGCATAGATTATGATTTAAAAAATTGACAATCAAGTAGTGAAATTTCTCATATAGTCAGATATTGTGATGTAGTGGGGAAAGAAATGTCTACACTTTGAAGCTAATGCCAATATCTTTAAATCCTGGTTATTATAGATAGTCTTACCATATCATTCCTACTTCTATAATACTCCTATACTACTTGCTTTACTACTTCTCTAACGATTCCCACTACTTCTTCCAGTAATTATCCTACCACTTATCCTACTACTTTGTCTACTACAATACCTACTGCCACTCTCCCACTTCTACTACTGCTCCTTCTCCTACCACTTAGTATAGTACTTCTACTACTATACTACAACTTTGTGTCCAACAGGATAAAGCACATATTAAAGAGTCAGTAAACCACACAATATTATGAGAAAATCAACTTCTTTGCTATTATTCAAATATAACTGCCCCAGTTTTACTAAATGAAACCTAATATTTAGTGAAAAAGTAGTTCCAGGGTTTAACAGTCCATTCAAGGTGCCACTGTTTGCCTACATTACATGGTAGCGAAATCTTGAAATGAACATGCAATGTACATAACACACTAGACGAGTAGTGGCTTATAAAATATATTAATATAATACGAGTATTTCTATAATATGCCAATGCAGGACTTCTAGCACTGCACGCTTCTCTGGTCGGGGGAGGTGTTGCGTACATTTCAGGTGATACATTGTGACATCACACAGGACTCTCAGTGCCCTCTTGTGCTAAACAGACCTTTTCAACTAAGCTTTTGCAATTAGCGCCTGTGACGACTATAAGTTAGACATAAATAGAGGTAAAAAATGGGACTTGGATGTTGTAGTTATGGCTCCATAAAGTTTGTTGTCCTAAAAGTGATCATGAACCCGTTTACTGACCCTTTTAAGTATAATTCTCACACGGAATAGGTGAAAAAAATATAGAGCCAGAATACACTATGTATTTAATCGTTTGATGGATTCGAAATAATGTAATTGGATTGAAAAGAGCTCAAAGATATCATGTTTTATCTCGGAAGATAATTTAGAGTATGATTATATTAAATACTGGGTGCTTTATAATAATGTTCATTGTTGTCGAGGAGTGCCTCCCACTGGGCAAAAGCAGCCGAATGTTTGGAGCCCTTGAAGGAATTTATTAGTAGGACACAATAAAAAATTAAAGCGACTGTTTTATGTTTGATATAGAATACCTATTTAAAACTGATAATAACAGTGATATGTATCAAACATACACAATATTTGCCAGTTTGGTTATTGAGATTTATATTTTCGAGAAATTATACTCGGTTCTCGTTAGTCTTCCTTTGGTTGTATGTATGTATGTAATAGTTTTATTTCTCTTTTTTATATACAGATACAATTTTGTATAAAGTAAAGGAAAATGGATTTGTGTCCTTCTGTGACTTAACATAGGTTTTCCCGGACTTCCTTTCCGTATTAGTTTGATTTTCTATTTCATTAAAGTTCAGTGTCCGTTTTGTTGAGTCCTGTGTGATATTACGAATATTGTCCATACATTTATAACAACATTGACATGACAATGAAATATGTGTAACAATACAACTCTTACTATTAACAATTATAGCGTTTAGTTTCTTCTAACAATCATCAATTTACTTGTTATACTTTACTTTTGCTATAAGTTTAACCAAATATTTGAATCTCATTCAAGTGAATGAGCAGCAGTAAATACAATTATACTCACTTCTTTACTTCTCCTTTACATATTCCTTTCTCTCTATCATTTGGATTCAATCTCACGGTTTGAGATCGTTAAATGACTTATTTAGTTTTATTATTATATAATAGTACTGGATTTACACACCATCGTTTGATATTTTGCCACTTCAATGATAGGTCAGGACAAGATATCAATCACTACATCATACTTCAGTGTACATAGCACAATTATATTATCTTTCCTAGCTTAAGCTACAATGTTATAAAAGGTACAAGGTTTAACCAGGTTAATATATTTCTATTCGATATTACTCTTAAGAAATTGTTTAAATTCTTTTATAGATTGGCATGTAACTGCCTTTTTTGGTAGCTCATTCCATGCTTTTGGCAGCTGATAAAAAATTGATTTTCTTATCCTTTCCGTTCGTGGCTTAGGTAGAATCATTTTTCTCCCCTTATTGTGGGAGCGTAAGTTCAATCTTCTATTATCTATTACCTGGTTATTATAGATAGTCTTACCATAGCCTATCTCTTAATTCTGCCATCGGAGGAACTGAAAGGTTTTAATAACATCAGGGAGACAGTATTTGTGAGTCCATGTCAGTATGATATTTTGAGAGGTCAATATGCGTCCATGACCCACTTTCGAATTATTCTGCTCAAGCAACCTTTCCACTGCATGGGTTTTGCATGTGGCTAAGAGAGGGTAATATATCAGGTCTAAATTTATATGTGGTACTGTTTGGTCAATAGATAACTGGTCAAATGTTTGAGCCCCTTTGGTTTCATTGTCTCCATGAAGTAGATTCATAAGTATGTGCCATTGTTACATCAAAAGAGCTTAGGTTAGGTTAGGTTTTGTATCTTTGATCATGATTTGCACTGTCCCAGAGTTCACAAGTTTCGGAAATGTTTATTCCCTTGTTGATTAACACTGAATGTGAATAGAGCATTCTTGAAATCACGGATAGAATCCATTTGCACACTGGACACATTTTAGTCTCCAAACCAGCCTAGGTTCTTATCCCCCGATAAAAAATATTGCCTCATTTACAGCAAGGCAACTTACCCTACAATTGGCTACATAAAAATATCCCTAAACTTACCCCGCCTTTACTAAGCAAACGCACTACCACAAAACATCATACTTGGGAGGGGTTGGTGTGACTGGCGCTATTGCTACTTTCCAGGGGACAATATGGGCGGCAGTGCTCTTAAAGGTAAATGACCCTAGTTTCTAAGTTGATGTTTCATGTGAGAAAAGATCAGCGATGATGAGATCCATGTATCCCAAGTCCCCATGCATACCGAGCACGGATCAGACGCCATCAGCATTGCCATTTACCTTCCTGCTGAATGATCACAGATGGCCTCCAAAACAACATACCTTCAGATCCGGTCTCACTGCGCCTGCGCGATTACAGCCCGGTCGTGCCCCGGTCACTTCCGGGCGCGACTTAGCGCCACATATTAGTCGTTATTAATGTTTTTATGAACACCGTGTAATCGGGCAAGGTCGAGGCGGGCACACGATCAGCCACACCAATTTACCTTGATCGGTCAGCTCCAACAAAGAAAGCTATTTGGTCAACAGCCAAGGTGAAGGCCTATCACAAAAGGTCGTGAATGTTGTGGTCATTATGGATGATCTAGGGGGCACACTAGGACCCCCGCTGAGACGAAGTATTATTGTGCTCTTAAGCGGACCAGGTCGTTTGTTATCATTCATGGGTCTCTTCCATTCTTGCGTCCTCGTCTAGCTTGCCCTCCAGCCCTCCTTCGTTCACAGACTCATTTCCCTCCATAAAGTACACAGGGCAAAGTTGATGACCGGAGACATAAACGAAAGTTTAGGCAATAAGATCTTAACGTCCTGTGTAGGACAAAGTATAGACAGAGAATAGTATACTTACATTTAAAATGTTTCTTGTTATGACCATATGCAAAGTAGGTAATAGTATAGGTGTGCACCCCGCCTCCCCCTGCATCCTGCGTCCAGTTTAACTGAGAGTCCTGCGTCCAGCTTTTGACAAAAAAAAACCAACAAAAAACAAATAAGATCAGGAAAACGGGTTTTCCTAACCTTGAAATAGGTTTTTACCAGCCTGCATCTGCGTCCACTAGGGGGCTGCATCCTGCGTCCAGTATAAAAAAAAACTCTACGTCCATTGTAAGGGGTGCACACCCACTTATACTCAATATAACTTATAGTTAGAGGAAAGTATATGACAATACTATCAATTATTTCATTGATATATTTTGATTAAATTGTTGGAATTCTGATTATAACTCTCGAAATTTAAAGAAGAACATTGAGATGTCTTTACATATAGCAAAAGAAATTCTGCATATCCCGTATTAAGTAAAACAGGGGGCTAAAATTAAACTTGTGCTTACATTCATATCATTTAGGCCTGCATTAAAATCAATGATTCTGTAAAAATATGCTTATTCGATGAAGTAAAACAGAATCACATAGAGTCCTAAGAAGTGGCACACACATATTATTGAAAGCTGAATTCGATATCTCATCATTTCAGATTTCATTTAGTTTCCATGTTGCAGAACAAGTTTCTAAGGCATCGATGTAACGTTCTGATCGGTACACATGTCGATGTTAAAATGGATGATTAGAATAACCCCGTGTTGATTTAATTGTTCTTTATTGATAGAAATGATTGGCAGGGGTTTTAATCACGCATTGGAGCCCTGATGAGATCACCTAATGAAAGATTCCATTTACACAATTGTTGAGCGTCTCTCTTCATCTTTACCTTTCAGAGGTCAGTTGGGGACAGTTTTGTTCGCACACAGAGCGCTCAGAACAACAGACGTCCGCCAGAGAATCTCAGACCAAAATGACTGCCTGAATCTTTGCCTGAGTGATGCGTCACCAATGGCAGACGACAAAAGCTTCATTTCCCGTCTCCAGCATTGGCAAACCTACTTGGACCGGCCCATGCTTAGCGAGGAATTCCAAATCATCAGAAAATGTCCTGCTAATAGGACCACGCTATTTACCTCCACACAGTCGGACAGAATTAATGGAGAATTTACTGATTGTGCGCATGCGTTGACCGATTGTGTGCCGAATCAGCCGAATTGAACAAATGCGCGCCAAAACCCCTCGCTTGTCGTCTGGCTGTATTAGCCGCCCTCATTTCCATAATAATGATAGCGGTCCTGTTTACACACATAGAAATTATTGGCGATGATTTGATGGAGTATTTTCATGAGAAAATGCGAATTTGTGCTAGTGGTTTACTTTGGCAATATTCGCGTAGGGCTTGGGCGTGACTGCCCATTCAGATGGCCCGTATTGGTCGAGTTCGACGTCTAATACTTCCGTGATAGGTCCACAGGCACGACGCATGCGTGCTCGGCGGCCCGGACCATCAGAGTGCGGCCACTTTGTTTTTTGGCGTTTATTCTAGTTTAATTTCCTCTCCTGGTCTGTAGGCTGTCAACAGAGGGGCGCTCTCACTAAGGATATGATTGAGAAATGTGATATGTCTGTCTGATCCGGCTCGGGTTTGTGTGCTTGGGCGCGATGCCCGGCTAATGCCTTCTGTGATGGGGCGCTCGAGTTATTGTCAGTGAATGAAATGGGACTCATCACGACTTGAGCACGAACAGGCCGAAACACACAACTCATGATGCAAACAAAATGGCCTATCACCACGCTGCCCCGAGTCTGCGAGATAAATATGTTGGTGCAGCTGAGTGCATTTCCAGCAAGATATATGAGGGGAATAAATTGAGTAGCTATAGGTTTGAGGTAGTCGAAACGATCGGAAACGAAACAGGAATAAAAAAAGACAAACATTAAGAATATTAGAATACCAGACCTACATGATCATCTAATGTCGATAATAATGAGGTGGAAAAGAGTTATTACTTTTTTCCCCTGAAATGCGTTACTTCATGCCCCAAAGGCTACTTCTGATAACCCACGTTCTGCATCAGTAGCGCTATGTTGACAATGATACAATGCCCCCTTCGCGGATTGATTTCAGACAGTCACAAACCTGTTATGGTGGGATTAATTAAGAATCCTTTCACCAGGAAACATTAACGCAGCAGGAAATATTAGCATGTATGAGATTTAGATCTTGTCCTCCATACATAGGCCTATGTAACCGTCGGTTAGATCCGTTACATTGTGACGGATGTGATACAGCTTAGAATAATATAATATAACAAGATGGTATATAGCAACATTAATGTAACAGAGATAATGTACAGATGTTTGTATAAATTTAAATAGTTTTAAGGTGTTCAAATATATATAATATATAATACATATACTATTATATATATTTGAACAAGTTAATGAGCCAGACAGAACGGACGCTCAGGTGGTACAGTGATGTCTTACCTGTAGTACATTAAGTAGGATTGTAATGACCCGGGGTGAGTTACAGAGTAGTATATAAAAGTTGGTGTTTCTTGTGGCACTAGATATTGTATATGCAGCGACTTTATAATGTTACAAGATACATTGACAGTTATTGCATTTTATGTCGAAGACATGTATACAGTGGCATCATTGTTTTAGTTCAATTCATATTATATCTGTTGTGGGCGACCTCATACCCTACATTAGTTGATAGTTTCTGCCCTTAAGTGTTTCCATCTGCTACGTAACTCTGGACAATGGAAATACAATTATACAAATAATAATAATAAATAGAGTTTGGTAGATCAATAAATAGCACGGTCCCTCGAACAAAGAATCCAAATAAATTGTGGCATTCATGCCAATCATCAAGTAATTTTCTTTTATTAAACGATAGAAGGTTTTACTGTATCCATGTTCAGAGACAGTCGTTGTCACCCATGGCAGAATTAACAAGCTAGAACTTTTCTAGTCGAGCAGTTCCAAGTGGTAGCTTATTGTGAGAGGGGTATTGAACTTATAATTGCACAAGCAGCCGCAAGCTGCTAGCAGGAAATTTGGAATATGCAAATGAATATTATTTCAATCGGATATGGGTATCGACTGTCCTAATCAATGAATCTGTAGAATATCATATTGGGTATCGTTTCCAATGAGCGTATCAGTTTTCGAACTTAAGGAATCATTTATTTGCCGTAGTTTTGGCATAGATCGGAGGGTGGGCTACATTTACTATATATACCCATTTAAAATTATTACTTAGTATAATTTACAACCTCCAAAAAATGAAGATATCGTACTTCCAATGGTCAAATAATAAAGTGAAATTCACCAACAGGGAAATTCACCAACAGTATAGTTTATTTCATACATGTTCATGTGTTTAATTACATGTATACCTTATATCTGAAGTTTAACAACTATTCTAGGGATTTAGCCAAAGCCTTGAAGGAGGCGTCATGTTCTTTCAAATATGGAGTCATGTAAATATTTCACTTTGTAAAAAGAGTTAATGTTGCTGTTACCAATGGCTACTGGTAGCTGCACATGGCAATGTTATTTTTTTATTATTATTGCTTGATTCAGCTATATTGTTGAATTTAATACATACGTGGATTTATATTTGCAACATAATGGTTATTGTTTATTTTGACGAGTGTCTTTAAATATTAGGAGAACATATATATACGCTAGATAGAGCAAAGGATTGGCTACATCCTGAGTTAGCAAAATAATACGCACCGATTTTTCTGCTAATAATATAATTATTCGAAAATCTGGATTTACCATTGATGGAAATGGGGAGGGATATTAGTGACAGATTCTTTATAGCGCCGGGAGTGAGTGCTTTGCATGGTGTACAGACATCTCAATTATTATTTATAGGTAACACAAAGTCATTTAAATCTATTTGATTCATTCGCAATAATCGAAGTATAATTCAGGCACAATGACAATAAAGTAGCAGTTTACTCAAGGGCCTTGGCCTTATGTATACAAAGTGTCACTTAACATTATTAAATGACACCCGACGCTTTATAATAAAGTCACTATGCAGAGTCAATCAAAGTCTCGTTCTTAACATTTATCTGACTTGTGCTATCTGTGCACACGTGCGTGAGCGTCGTGCCGTTTTGCACTGTTTACCAACGGCATCTGTTCGTTAAGACCCGGCATTTGCGCTCATTTCTCGTTCGGGGGCCATCTAGAAGCCCCCGACCTCGGTCACAAAAACTGCCTTGCCACGCGGCACGTCATGTTCTCAAGTGCTGCGCGTTAAACGGCGAGATATAGCGGGATTTGTGAGCTTGTGTGTATTGCCATGGAGATCAGCAGCTAAAGGGGCCATCTGGTGGCAAAAAGCACGGCCACACAAGAGGGTCAGTAAATGGCGTCTCTGTCAGCGAGTCTTCTTTTAATCATTCCTTGATGAATGATATGATTAATTCAGGATTATAATGGACACATGTGGCGGTAATATTTTAACGGGGTAACGCATGGGGCCGTAGCTACCCTACTGTGTTGGCCACTTTTCTATCCACTCACTGAATCCTGCATGGATCACCATGAATTTGCATTGTAATCGCCCTTGGGCAATGATTTAGACAATATAACAACGATTCAATGCAATACGTCGAGTCTTTTAAGAAATATCAGTATGGCAGACATAATTCTTAAATTGTTAATTAATCAATATTACTTAGACATTTTATACCTATAAAATCAAGATTATGGTAGGCCTAACTGAGCTGTGATGATATTTATAGGAAGAAAGAAAAATGTTTAGGATAAAAACAGAACAACACGTCCTGGAGTGATACAATGAAGCAACGCTGCTGAGTATTTCGATGATGTCTTAACCCGAGGTGATGGGGTGGAATGGATGGCTGTTAGATCACTCAAGTGATCCCTGAAAGCCTTTCCATCCAATATATGATTCCCTCGGCGGGGCAAGCCGTGATTTGCTGAATCCATAACTACCCTTCAGCGGGGCCTTTCTTTTTGATTGGTTACCCGGAGTAAGTGCTACAAATAACTTAATGAAGTAATCATCGACAACTTGCCTAAGATTGACGTGGTCCGATCGAGGCCCACGCTAGAGATGTTTGTTCTCCCGTCGCCTGCCCCTGGCCACCCGTCCAAGGGCCTTGTTACGTACGACCGAGGGTCTTCTAGGCCGCGTGGAGGGCTTTATGACCTGTCAATAAGTTGACACCTACATAGACCGTGTCCATTAGACTTGGTAATACCCTCATCTAAATAAGAGCTAGACGGTGGGCTGTATAGCGCCTCGCCCGGCCTCCACTGCCATCACGATAATCGATGGCTCGAAGATGGGCCTAATCTGCCACACTTGACGCCACGAGTGTTGGTGGAGCTGATCAGCCCACTTTGGTGCCTGATTTCCCTGGGGGTGAAAGTGGAAGCGGTCTTTGGTGGGAGTTTTTGGGGGGAAGAAGGGTTGGACTGGCGGAGTGGATGGAGGAAATAGTGTGTGGTTTGGAAGAGAGGGTGGTAGGGCGTTATACAGAGTGTGCACCATTACTACTGGCCCCAGTCCATTTCCCTTCTTGTGCCTCGAGATATTTTACCGAGGGATATATTTGCGTAGACATGTGTAATTTGATCTTATTCTCTCTCCTTGGTTTCCAACCTATTGCTTTGAATTAAACTGCAACAAACAACAGCTTGGTGCGGAGAAGAAAGGGGATGAGAGAAAGACACATCCAGGGTATACATATGAGTGGACAGAGAGACCATATGGACAAGTACAATTATGTTACGCCATGATCTAAGAAAGATCATAGCAATGTTAGTCACACAATATGGTCATAGATCATAGATGACACAATTGGCCCCAATGTTTATCTTCACCGTTATATTTACCCATTAGTGAACGGGAATTAAAGCATGCTTTTAAATAAACAGGCAAAGTGAGCTAAGGTAATTTTTAATCGGATTTAACGTGTTTTCTTGACAAAAGAGAAAGGAACACAATTAATGGATAGAGACTGACATTAAATCTAACGTACTTTCAAATTAATAATAATTACATAGATCAGAATTAATATACACTTAGATCACTAGTGCTAGTTTTATCAACACTGTATATAAAGGACGAGAACTTTTGAGAAAGATTATTAAGCTGTGTGTAAACGATGCATGCTCAGTGTTGAAGCATAGAAATATAGGATGAATAACAGTCAATACAAGGCCGTAGCATAAAATGTGTAGACGTGCCAGGAGGATAGGTATTTTACGCGATTCGGTGTTTATTTATTCATGCGTTTAACTATTGATTATATTAAACCTCGTTATTTTCTTCTCCTTTCTTTTAAAATTTGAGAATTATGTAACCACTCATAACACCAATTGATGTTATTCAGTTTCATCAGTATTTGAAAAACCCAAGTCAAGTACATGTATATATATAACGCATATTGCATATGCTATGCAATTATTTTATGAATAGGACGGGGTGATATTTTCAATTGCTAACCCAATGCCGGAGCCATGTGGAGAAACCTCTCACTGGAATGCTGTACCTTTCATACAATAAGACCCACATAAAATTATTTCACTGCATCTCCAGGGCAATAAAACCGCTTAATCATGAACACCGAAGGCATGATGGCTCGATTGGTAAAAACATGCAAGCCAAATGGCGTTATTTACAATGTCATTGCCACCCGTTGATGTACACATCTTTCCTATGGGCCCGAGCCACTGCTTCATTTCCCTACACTACTTAGACCGTTATTAGTGGGATCTCCCTTCCCCTTCAGTAGCATTTCACGCCGATACAATCAACTCACTCGCTCTGCGTATGGAGATATATAGTATACCGCTAATCTATATCAATGATCCTGTGCTTAGTGCTTTACTCTAATTTAATTTTACTAATGAGCCATGTAGCCAAGATAATATGTGTATTAAGGCCCAAGCCTTCGCCCTAATTATGGTTTTTGGTCCTCTGATCGCTTGGCAATGTCTCGTCACTATTGAATCATTCGCCCCTTCCTGAGCCGTATTAATTAAATATTAATGGCAGAGCGTCTTAATTGTGGTGATTTAACAAGAAACCATAAACCTGTCATCCATGTTTAATTTCCGGGGGAGCGCTAATTAAGCCTAATTATCCCGAGACAAATGAGTTAATGTGTTTCTACCCCATCCGCAGTCCCGAGGACGAAATCCTTTGTTTTTATCGGAATCTTTTGATTCTATTCTCGCTACTAGTCTCAAATGGAACCGGAAACCAATAGAAGACTTTTTCTCTTCTAATTTATTATTTCTTTGATCCTGGTGAATGGCTTTCAGCCGAGGATAATGTCTTGTTTAATCAGTG
Organism: Sthenelais limicola; assembly: GCA_942159475.1. Taxonomy (NCBI): domain Eukaryota; kingdom Metazoa; phylum Annelida; class Polychaeta; order Phyllodocida; family Sigalionidae; genus Sthenelais; species Sthenelais limicola. Next base: position 62,419,352 of record OW804095.1, on the reverse strand, counting down.
ATATTTCAAGATAATTCAGACTCAATACCCTTGCAGTAATATGATGATTGTTTGGAATTGCAATGAACCGGCAAACTTATTCACTTTGTTCATTTCAGGAGAACCATTTATAAAGCGTACATGGTATTTACATTTATCATTTCCCTTATAAAAGGAATAACCGTGAACGCGTTGAATAGCTTTAGTTTTATGTTTCCAGTTAGGATCTTTGGATAAAGAATCTAATGGCCATAGTATTCTCTCTAATAATAGATATAGGACAAATACAGATTATTAATAAGACGAAGTATTTTTATTAACATTAGCCCTATCTCGTTATCTCACTGGTCGTATAATCGCATTATGGTCAATGTTCATTAAAAAATATACCCTTCCCGTTACTAGTGTCAGCAAGATACAACGCATGCTATGTAATAGAAATAGTATCCTTTTCTCTTTGCCCGCTACGTGATGTACTTATATGATAATATAGTGCATGTGGGCATTACAAAACATCATAAACGCAATATCATTATTACCATTTAATCCCATATTAGATTATTGTGGTGTGTAAGTACGAATATTGACACGTGATATCTATCTGATATTTTCATATTCTGACATTATGAAACAGACATACCAACACGTCCTGATATCCCCCGCCGTATATTAGATATCCCCCATTCCCCTTCACACCTGATATCTGTAATAATCGATTAGACATGTGAGCGTTACATAACAGTCGGGGTATCAAAGGAGTGGAGCATGGGTTAATCATATTTGACATTGTTGGCAACACATCCAATAGGTTATACCTTTTATGTGTACTCGGCATCATTCAACTGGCCGTGGACTAAGCTTGTTAAATGGTCGTTAGGTTATTCAGAAGAATGATAACATCAGTCGGCAGCTGTGAAGTTGATCTCTTGTCTCTTATCGCCATTTAACTAGGTGAGCACAGGTGCCCTTCCGCAATTCAATGAAGACGAGGGCGTGTGAACGTTAATTCATATATGTACAGAATACGTTTAGTTGTTATCATGCAATCCACGAGGACATCCATATTATATACTCCTTATCTCTAGCAATATACGTCAGACAGGGAGATTTATTAATTTATTTCCCTCAAAACAGCATTCATGGAAATAATGGTTATCCTAGTGGTGATATGTATTTCACCTTGAATAGTACTTAAGTGTCTGATAATCGGTGTGTATACATTGTACATATTGCCTCAGCTGCGTAGTGACGTTAGAAAAGGCTGAGAGATAAAGAGAGAATATGAAGATTTAAAGGAATTGATTAAAATTAATGGGCTAAGATGAAGCTTTCAGCTGTGTTTGCCTCTGATACGAAGTTGATTTGATTTTCATCAAGAATCAAATTGAGGCATGCTTTTTTTATTTGGTGTGAGCGTGGCGTGCATGGTGTGCGTCTCACTGAAAGTAATAACTCCGCCAGGACTAATCCAAACACCATATATATACTGTCATCTTAATCTGGATTACCCCCTTCTCTCCTCTCGCCACATGCACCAGCTCCTCTGGTGTGAAGAGTAGCAAACACACCATTTCCTGCCCCCTTTTTTCGATGAGAGCCTACTTTTCAATGACTCCCACTCATCCTCCTGTCACCCCAGCCTATCTCCGTTTCCGAAGCTTTTGTTAATTTGGCAAATTTGTTTTCGCGTCATAGGCAGATAATATCCTGGGAATCAAGAGGCGCCGAATCACCGCTGCGCCTTGCCCTCAGTCAGACCATCTGAAAGGTACATGGCTTGTCAATTTCTGCTCCGTGCTTGAGGCCCTAGACGAGGCCTTCATTTGGCTGACGGTCGCGAGTTTTCCCCTCATGCCACAGGAAACTGCTAAAACAGAATTAGCTCTGGAAGGCGCACGGACGGCAGACACAAGTCGGAAGGTATTTGTAAGAGTAAAGTCTGGAGGTAATTGGCCGGCAATAGACTACACCCGCTCTGAGATGGCAAAGTGACAATCAAAGCAATGGAAGACGAGGGCGTGTAAGGAGAAAGCATGACTCAAGCGCCCATGGCCTTGCGCATGATACAACAGCTAGCAAGCTACAACCCCTAACAATCCACCCTCTCTTAACTGCAAGTCGCCAGGCAATTGCACGATATGACAAAAGCCTTGATTTAACCAACCCATAAAACCCCTTCACTTGGCTTTTTTGCCTGGCGCTCCGAGATCAAATCCCTTATATTGAGGATAATTGGCCCAATTAAATGCCACATAGAAAGTTTAGCTGACCGTTGCCCGGACGAAGCGTCCAGTGTTTCGGCCGGTGTTTCTTAATAAAAGCCACGATAAAGGCTGATAAATGGAGCATAGAGACTTCAGATTAATGTTGTGGCCTTTGTCAGTGATACATGAGCCCGTGAGCCGAGTGTCTCATTATGCTATGGGAACATTTAACCTGTCGGTCGTTAGTGCACGGGGATCCATCAGATTTCCAAGTAGTGACAAACTCTTTCTACCCTCCCCGCTTGCTCACTTTAAATAGCCCCTCCGACCCCACTTGTACCGGTTTCATAGATAGTAATCTCCCAAAACCAAAATACAAAAACAAAGTAATTAACAAAGTATTGACTTTTCGTAAATCTAAGGCAATTTATTCCACGTGTTCCTACTTTTAATTTACACCTAGTCTATCCTTTATTAAAAGTATATTTGATAAAAACGTGAAAATATATTGATATTTAAAAACAAAATAATTACCATTATATTGGCTTTTCGTACAGCTCAGGCAATCTATTCTACGTGTCTCTACTTCCAATTTAGACCTATAGGCCTACGCTTTATGAGAAGTAAATTTGGTAAAAAAAAATTAAAATATATTGATCTCACGTTTCAAAACAAATAGTTGTTGTTTGTACGCAGGCTAAACAATGTTCAAATAAAAGTAGTGGTATGCATGTTGAGACAAAGTTGTTGAAACAGGGTTAAGCCGTGAACCTCAGATTTACATTCTTGGTATTAAGATTCTTAGGTCTGCATTTCAACAGAACCAACACTTTCATCCATAATTTTTCCAGCCAGCAATGCTGGTAAAGTCTTGAAGTTTCTCCATTTAAAAAAATATATATTTGATCTAAGCCAAATCACATCAGCACCTCTTCAGCGGGGAGCGCGGGCCATGTTACCGATATCCTTTCAGCGCCCCTCCCACAATCGGCCGCCAGCCAATGGGCGCGCTCGTCTCTAATGATGTGTGGACTTCAAACAGCTCGGGCAAGGAGCCCGTGACAAATTGGCTTATATTATGATGGTTGAGGTGTGTAGGGATCGTAGGACTACTCGGTGAAGTGCAGTCACTCCTCCTCCCCGTCCTCTCACGGTTCAAGCAAGACCGACACACGGGAATGTGTGTATGTGTGTTACCAATGTTATACATTCTGCTTCACGCCTCCCAGAGAACCTCCGTCACTCCTGAATACAATTGTTAAAACTGAAAAGTTTAGTGCCATCTCGCTGTAACGAGCGTGGAAACATTACCATTGGATCTTACTGGTGGTTCACACGCGAACAGATCACCTCTTATCAGAGACATAAACAGAAAAAGGAACAGTGAGGGAGCCACGCTTCATTGGTACAGTATTATATAGGCCTATATGAACAATTGTATTCTGATATAGACCTTAACTGTATGTACATACGCCTGCATGAGGAGATAACAATCGGTTAGTATTTTGATGAGAGAAAAATATTTATTGGAATGACTCTAGGATTTAAGATTTAAATAGTCTGAATCTGTTTAGCATTCCATTGTTTTTTCATGATTGATGAAAACAGGATGGTCTATTCATAGATCTTCCAAATTGAAATATCAGAATTATATGTAAAAACTTCCAACTTTGGATAATTTTACCCCTCGTGGAAATTTTAGACTGATTTCATGGACGTTGTTTACCAATACATGTATCCACTTGGTAAATAAATATAGAGGGTACCTTTTATATATTGAAACAAAATCAAGCTTCTGGAGTTAGACTGTTAGGAATAATGGAGGGATCTAAATCATTCAGCATTGATGCTTTACTGGCCAGAGATCGCCCTGCCAAGCGTCCTGTTTCTTCATCAAGTCCACCACCTTCTCCTCCTTCAAAAGCCCTTCGGCTCTCTCCGCCACCGATGTCCCCGATCTCGCACAAATCTTCACCGGGATCCCTGAGCCCCACCTCGGTAGACGAATCTCTCTCTCCCGGGCGCAGCACCGACAGTCCGTGCGGACGCGGCCTCGGAGGCTCTGACTCTCAGGCTGGAAGTCCCCCGCTGTCTGGGGGCCTAACCAGCGGGTTAATGCTCGGGGGTCACCGTCCAGGCATGCTATCCCCATCCGGCGGTCATGCTGTATCTCAAGGCTCAATACCCCATTCCATGCTCCATGGCATGTTTCCAGCAGGACACCCTGTGTATACCTACAATGGCCATCCCCTGGGCCAGGGCGGCTACCCTGTCCCCATGCTCAACGGCTCTGCATTCCATCTCCCGCCCGATCATGCTTTCAAGGCGGCACAGCTTGGCGTCCACATGGATTGGTTCACCCGGGCAGGGATGCTTATGCCAAGACCAATAGACTATGCAGGTTAGTACAATTTAAATGCCTCCGAATTTTTGTTTTTAGGTGTCAATTACTCACAAATTGATACCCGGTTGTTATTCATTTAAAGGCTTGAACCACTCAAGCACAAATCCAGCTATGTAAAGCTAGAATTGGTATAAACAAAAGAATAAGCACTAGTAGGTGGGGCAGTGTGAAGATTATAATATATAGTCTCGATTAAAATCGACAAGTCCATTATATGGATGTCAGCCCTTAATGCCAAGAGAACAATTGAATAAGTATTTCCCAATATAACTTAATTGTTTAATATGAACTAGCTCTCCAGGATTTCCGTGGTTAATCTGGCGGTTTGTTGGTAGAAGTGAGCCTGTGCTTTGGAAGAAATATCTAATTGCAACATATCCACGACTAATTGACATATAATGCTACAGCCAGCTCGTGGTATTTGTCATCAAGCTCTCGGGATAGGGGTATAATGATTCCCATTTTTCTAAGCTGTCAATTAGGGTTGTTCATTTTTTGAGGCAAAGCCTTATATCAACATAAAATATTGGTGAAAACCGTACAGGCAATCTTAGTGCACCTGCTAACTGAGAACAGTAAGTGGCTTAGGATACAATTAATTACCTCATCAAAGCCATATTCATTTCACATCATGTGTCCGCGCTGGGGGTGGGGTTCTAATGCAGGTGGCTTAGCATATACCACCGCCCAATGAGCATTATCAACACCTCACTTCAATATATCAGATTAACTGATACACAATCATTCCCCGGTCAAATGTTTTACTGCATAGAACTGGTAAAGAGAGCTGTTTTTACCATCTAGGTATTGAGGATTTGTTGTGGATAGGTTTTGGTAAACAATTGCTTAGATTCTATTCAGTGAGCGATTGGCCTACCACGCCTGTCTGTCATTGTATTTCCCTCTCATGCATGTTCTACCGAATGGTGGCTCCAAATACATTTAGCCTATGTAAATATTTAGGCCTTCCAATCGCAACAGGCCTAAAATATTCTGTGAACCTTTGGCAAGTATATTTTATTTAAAATCATCATAAAAAATATAACGTCTCCAGAATATGCTTCAGAACGATTGTAACAGCAATACAAAATAAACTAATCGAATCATTCGTATATGGGACGAGAGCGGAACATTAAATTTGCTTTCAGTTTTACCTTATGTACTTATAATGCAGCTACGATATTCCTTAAGTGGAAACGGAGGCGTTATTAGACGTTTAAATAAGATTCAAGTTGATGATAATCGGTCTAATCTGCTTGGTTATTCTTTTGTGTACTAATAAAGTTGAGTATGTCGTGTCTTTTACATACTTGATGGAAAAATGCACTTATCCCTTCTGTCAGTAGAATCTTCTCACATAGTACTCATGCGATAAAATGTCACTTGTAATGTGTGATAAATGACTCTGTATAGCGAGTGAAATGCTTAATGTTTATTGATGAGCTGTGCGACCTAAGATAAGGTGTCCCCTTGATAATAGTTTCTTTTTGACATGTATATTGAAACACTTGCCGACAGTGATTATTTTGTTAAAACAGGGGGAGATCGCCCTATGCCAAATCATATCTCGAAGATCAAACAGATTTAATATATAGGGTCGTATTACCTTCAAGAAACCAAAGTGGTATATGGGGAAAGGGTGATCAAAGAGCATAAGTCTTTTTTATCGATAACAGACTCACACAATCTCTTTATGGTTGTTGAAGGGGCTATTGATACAATATTGATGAGACGAAAGTTCATTGACTGCGAATGTTTATTTGGCCTTTTCCATTCAATAAATTTCCCAGTGTGATTATACGTTCCCTGATCCATTATCATTTATTATTTGACCGAGGTTTACAATGATCAGTGGTTGGGGGCATATCAATCTATAAATTTGATTGCATACAGCCAGGTCAACAACGATTCTTAACCTTATTAGTTAAATCTTTTATCTATTTGTATTGTCTTGTGTAGCAATTATCTCCCAGCAAGTGATGTTGAGAATCGATCGTTCGTTCACGTTGTAGTTTTTGTCCATAGGATTCTTGTCATGGAGTTATTCAGTTGTGTACCTTCAAATGTAAACGGCCAAGACTTGAATGGAGAAAACGGAGAGAAAAGAACGTCTCGTTAATTTGGATAGTGAATATATTGAATTTGCGTTTCCTGAATCGAAATTTGTTCCCCTTACATGAAACGTGATCTTTGATAGTAGCCCACCATCGTCTCCTTGAGTGTTGGAGTGGTATGCCTGTATCTATACAAGTTCCCAATATACGAGAATTTGATTTTTAGAGAGAAATTATTTTTTTGCTTTCCGTATTTTTTACGGGCATAGGCCCTAGGCCTACATGTATATCATAAAAAGTCGAAAGAATGTGTTTTTGAAGGAGAACGGTTTTCTTTTACAATTTGTTTGCTTAAAGATGAAAGAAATTAATAAAAGGGTTGCAAAAGTTCTTTAGGTATATATACTACATCTTCCCGTTCTATAGATGATCTTATGTAACACGCTTGGAATTTTACTTGCTGACATGGTTACGTGGCTTAGAGGAGATCCAACACATTTTCCCAATTCTATCGATCAATTTGTTTGGTGTATATTCCTATCAGAAGCTTGTCATTTCTTTGAAGATCTGAATATCAGTGTAGTGGTATTTGCAACCCTCTATATCCCCGTATGCGTACAGGCATTAGTAATATAAATCGGTTCCCATCTGTACAAAATCGGTTGTGAGAATAAAGTCAAAATATTAGCTATTTCTAATCAGGACATCATCGCTAGACCCAATTTTGTTATTAACCCCGACCTTTCATTGTTTATCATCGGGGCTAAATATCAAAGTAAATAATCGAGTTTCCCTTCTGAGTATCTGCATCCAAGCGTTACTTACAAAGGGCAACAAAGGGTTTATAACCCAATGAGTATTTAGATTAGCTTTTCTGAGTTGTTTGCATTAATAGGTCACACCCATTATAAGCCCCCCTTGGCTTATGTGGAGATGTTTCACCCACCTCCTCCCTACGTCCTCCGCTAACATAGGTGCAATCTGGGACCTCGTTAGTAGTGGCGCTACCCCCTCAGATTGGGAGGCGTTAGATCTGGTAGATGGGGCGTTGTAGCAGGTTTGGCGGGCCATGTGGTGCACCCGTCAACTGTCCGATTGGGCCAATCATCGCTTTCATCGAGTGTCACATGGCTCACCCATCAAGCGGCTCCTGTGTGCCCTACTGAATGCTAATTAAACTGAGCTTGCATTCCGTATTCAAGGGGTGGTCGACCGGAGCAAGCCAATTCACTAATTGCCCTTACAGCCTGATAATTAAATTCCACCTTCTGCGCAGTCAATAGACTGGAACTAATCCCCGAAATCGCCGATAAAATCATGAAAATTCTGTGCAAATTGCGATTAGCGCTCAGCGTTTAATTATCAAATGGAGGGGTCTACAAACAGTAGCGGTGTCGGGCCTAAGCGGTCGCTAATCGTCACGGTGAGCCGTAATGAGATGCATCCATCTCATCCACGCCTAAATTAATCCTCACCAAATGCAGCGCTTTACCTAGAGACTGCGCCTTTCAAAAGCCATATTTGCCAAGCTGACAAAAGAACACGGCATCCATTTCACGCCGCCTTCGGCACCCAGCACCTGGGCACGTGCATGCTACTTGTCACATCCGGTTTGCAAGCGACTCGCGCGCGGTCACCGTATTGACACATTTAACTCGCCACGTGCGCGACCGTCGCTACCAGTTTGGCTACTGGAAAACACATATGGAACCACGACCAGAGGAATCTGACTATCGACTGTGGTCAAGTAGAAACCTGATGATTCAATTTGGGCAAATATCAGACACAAATAGGTCTAAGGATTTTCGTATTGCGAGTGTAACAAAGACATTGGACTGTTTCCCGAATTAAACTCATTTTCCCTTGAAAGTAGGCCTAATGCCACCATCTAAAGATATTTCCGGTAAAATTTTAAAAACAATTAATTCGAGTTATGCATTTTTATGTGTAAGTGGACCTGCTGCAATTTCTCATTACCGTATACTACTTACTGGGCATTTACCCCAGAATCATACTTCAATGCCTGAACCAAATACTCATTTTAGGCAACTACTTACCCCTATAGCCTAATGCTATGAGGGACATCAGCTGCGGCGTTGGCAATTGACCGTACAAGTTTCCAATTGGCGTTTCTTCCCCAATCTCCTGAACATTTCCCCTATTGGTTCGTGGAGCATTTTTGTCTTCTGCCTTGCTTCATACGAATAATATATGACTACATTTGAAAAGGAATGCGCTTTACTCATAATAATCGGTGGCTTAAACAAAGAACACTTAATAGCCAAAATCTCGAAAGGAACAAATTAGACATTTTCAACAGCTATGCAAGAGCAAAGCGGGAAGTAAGAGGCCTGTATTGTGGAAAAAGGAAGTTTTCCTTATCAATGTTTCCATCAATAAATTCCCGGCTGCAAATGGATACGGTTTGCTCTGAGGGGGTAACAACCATCCAACATGCAAGTTTGCTATTTCCTTGTCTGAACCCTTAATCATCCAGCTTCCATATCACCATGGTGAGGTAACCCTCTTATCCCTGCCGCCTTTTGGGGGGATAACAAGGCCTCGGTTCCGCCCCGTCTTTGTTGTTTGATGGGTTAATTGATGGAGAGTGGCCTTGTTCACCTGTCTAGGCCCAGATGGGTTTGTTTGTAGTGTGGCTAATGATGTGGCGTGATTATTGACATCCGCACGACCGATGTGCTTTTGTGTGTTGTTAGGCGGCATTTAATCTCATTCTTTTGTAAAGTTTGGGTCGTGACGACTGATGAAAGCAGGAGTGAATTGAATGGAGGTTCCTTCTCGGGATTATGCTTGTTCAAAGTCAAGGCACAGCCTGTGACTTTGAATCACAACGGGGAAAACCGGATCGTAGAGCTCGCTTGTGCATGTAGTTTATAATCCCAAGTTATTTCGATGAGTATTCAGTATTAATATTAGTATTGTTAATATTGTGTCAACTTTGATGGGAATAAGAAAACAAAAGCTGCATTCACAGAATTCATTCGATTTTAAGTTGACTATTTCAAAATAGATCAGCACCAAGTCTTATGTTAACAATCGATCAACTACCAATGTACCAATATGACCTAGATACTCATATGTTGAGTCGGATTATTATTCCAGCAAAGCTCCTTAGAATATTAAAAACTCATTCTTTGGTTCTCATCTCACTGCGTTTTTTCTCTGTGAAGCAATATCGCGGAGGAATCACCAACTATTCGTGTTTACACCCTAGCCCTTGGCCCCTCTGGTTTTAGAGACGGGCTGACTTGGCCCTACTGAACGCCCCCCTAGGGGGGTCACGAACGGCCATGTTTGCTCCGGAAGAACTAAATATCCACATTAAGCCATCCACAGGCGCCCCCAAGCGGGCCTTCGCCAGACTGCGATAGGAAATGCACATTTTGAAAATGTATCCTAATCTATCCGGGAGCGGCGCGCGGATCAATACAAATCGGAGTGCCTCGGTCACAAAGCACCGGTTCACGCTCCATTATTGGATTCTGCGTCCACTCGACAAATTAGTGCTGCGCATTTGTCGGTGGCGTCAGCCCCGACGGCCACTGGAGCGTGCACATAAGGATGGGATTCTGGCAGGCTAACGTGCTCCAAATGGGCCAAACTTGGACGCCAATTCTGGCAGCTATAACGTGCAACGAATGGGATGCATTTGGGTAAGCCTGGAGGTGACAGAAACCGCCCTGGAGGCGAGATCTAACAGTCACCCGTTTCTGTAGATCCCTATTTCTATACTTGTCATGAGCAGAAGCTTCTGGGTATTGACCCCAATACCGAGCATACTATCTTATAAAGACTTCTTTAATAAAATTATTCTCCAGTCATCTACATATGAAAATCGTATTATTCAGAAGTTATATTCTATGAAATGGGGATATTGAAAGGAAGTTGTTTTAAAGGTATGCTTGCAAGTAGAAAAGTGTGGGCAAAGTTTCCAAATAAATAAAAAGATTTTTCTGTGCAGAGAATCCTAAGAAAATTCTTTCAGATGTTCTTTGTAATTAGAAAAGAAAATGTGAAGGCTATTTTTCTATTTTTCGTTCACCAAAATTCCTTCTTCAAGCAACAAAGAAAGGTGAATTTCCACAATATATATTCGTTCAATATTCAATATGTGAAGTCATGTCCTTCACATGCATGACAACCAGTCTCAGGGAACGCTATCATGAAGAAACTGGCATTATATATAACAGGGGTCGCTTTATCCGTGTATTTCTATTCAACACATACCAAATAAGGCCCATCATTGCTCATGAAAGGTCTTAAATTGATGGGTCTACATAGTATCGATAAATATGTGAAAGTGATTTGAAATCTTTTGAGTGGGGGAGAAGTATAGTCCTAGGTGTATTACCTTGTGTCCCCCTGTTATTATGGGGCATTTTTTACTGGCTAATAAAGGACCCACACATGTCCACCCATGACCTTCCTGGATCTGAAACAAGGAAGGAAAAGTGTACCTACAAGTGTTGGTGTCACTTCTATATGCATCGCCTATCACCTCATAACCCAAGAAAAGGAATGCAACATGGCATATCCTGTAGATATTCGGTATGGATATTATCATAATGTTTTTACTCAAACAACTCGACTCATGTCAATAACAAGAAGATACGAAGATGATAATGATTTGGAAGCATGGAACAATGATCGCAGAGAGGGATTGCCATAGTGATCATGGGACAGGTCGAGCGTAATGGTCGCTCCGAGGTCGGGCATGACTCCAGACAAGAGAAACAAGGACGTGAAGATGAGCCTGCGGAGATGGGAGTTGAGGAAGGAATTGATTATTTAGATTCTTAAGAGGGCAGGCTGTTAGCACCACTTAGTCAATCGAATTTTGATTGATGGACATGATTAAGAAAGTGGGATAATGATTATTGAAATCATAATGAATTGAAGACATCGTTAAAAGCTGTTCTGCAAAGATTAAACTTACCCATAGTGTTTCAAAGACGGAGTGATTTTTTATCATCCACGGTAATTTCCAAATTGATGGATGCCGTTATTTCCATAAGTAAACAGAGAACCGTTCATAAACATTCCTGGTATAGCCCAATCCATTATCATTCAGTGGAGATTGTATCTGGGTATATGGAAAGAAATCAATGAATCTATGTAAAGGGCACGTTCGCTGGAAATGGGAGGTTTTTAATCATACTTTGTAGCGCTTCTGAAAAACATACTTCCAACAACTCAATATTCTGAATCAAATCAAGAAAAGGTTATCCTAATCCATTTCTCACTCACAAGTGTATAGCCAACTGGCGAAGGCTTTTTCTCCTAGCCTTGCGTTTTGATCGACTCCTAAGCGCGTGCGCGAGTCGATGGCTGCTAAATTGATTAATATGACCGGGTGATGCAGCGTTGTATCGGGTCGAGCCACTAATGCACATGGTTCTATTAAGCGGGATTACTTATATTAATGTAAAAGTTGTGTGAGGGTGATGAGAGGGTGGAGCGAGCGAGCCTGAGGTCAGGCTGGTTCCCAGCTCCACCGTCCATCTCTCAAATTGGTGTTAGGCACGTCGTACGTATACTAATATCTCCCAAATCGACCGTAATCGGGAGTGGTCGGGGAGTCCCGGCGTCCTCACCAGATTGGCTGTGGACCTGAGGCCGCATATTGACTGCCCACTTAGGGAAAGGCCCGATTCTCGGAGCTTAGGCAGTAAGGGGGGGGGGGGGCATGGACATCTATTTAGCTTTTTACCTCATGAGGCAATGAAGCTGAACACTACTCACACCCAGCCATTACTTCCCATTCAATGAGTTAGATTTCTATATTTCAAACATGAAATCCTACAATCATAGTTGTTTCTTTTAACATGGAGTATACATATACCGTATACCCATTTCCTTGACTTGAGAGGGACAAGATTATTCTAGGTTTGCATTTTAGCATAGTATGTACATGATAGCAGTATGATGACTCTATACCCAAGAGATTAATTTGTGTAAGGGATGTGAATCAAACAAATGATAAAGTAAATCTAATGAATACTGAAGTGTCGTATCAGTATTAATTAACCGTTTAAAAATCGAAGTCAATGAAACTGTCCTGTGAATATTCTTTATCTTTAACATACGCATATTACATTTGCATCATTGAAGTTCAATTCTTTATTCTGCAAATTGAACCAGACATGTTTTTAAGACTTTATTTCTTTTAGAGTTCAATAAAACCAAGCTTTAGTGACAATCTTTGAGGTTATTCTGGCAGGGAATGGATAGTGCATGTATCTGTCTCTCAGTGTGTGCACATCACCTCCACCAGCCCATTCCAATCACCACGACCTTCCTCCAACTTCTTTCACCACAAAGCCAGCGACTGACCCCTCCTTGTGCCTGGGGGTGGCCCACAGTGCAGCCTTCGTGCTGCTTGTCAAATTAGGCTCTGGTCGAGGAGTCCTTGGTACTGCTAATGCCGAATAAAAGTAGGATCAAACTGCTTTGCCGACCGCGCCATCGCAGTCCTAATTCCGCAGGCAGGCTGATTGGTAGTGCACACAAAAACACGCCGCTTCAATGCGACAAATTGATTATCGCCGGCTGGGCGACCAGTCGCAGCTGCGACGGCCTGGGCTCATCGCCTTGTGTCAACACGTGCGAAGATTACCGCTAGATTATAGCTGAATTTCGCTATGACACAGCGACCGATTGGCTAATTTAATTTACCATTTGGTAACCATTAGTTTGGTTGGGGTGAGAGCCCTGCCGCCTTCTATCCCAAAGTAACTATGGCAACCGGATAGCATTGTGGGTCGCTATATGAACGAGGATACAGTTGACTAGCAGGCATGGCGCTCTCTTGTAATAAGGGAACTATATAGGGGATATATATGGTGAATCCTTTGGAAAACGATGGGAAATATCGGACATTAATTCCCTCCAAAATATCTATTCATTAATTAGATCATTTCGAGAATGGACATTTTGAGTGCATGCTCAAAGAGAAAGGTTAAGGATCAGGTTTAACGCCTCCAATACCTTCCCCTCGCTTGTGACGAAAGAGAAAATCCCTCTGAGTCAGCCTCAGCTCAGTCAACCCTGAATACCCCGAAGAAGGGAAATGTTCACTTAGCTGGTTGAAGAATATCCCACAGCACCATCAGCTGAAAGTGTCCTCGATCCATCTCTATTGTCCAACACCAAATATCAACAAATCGCAATTCCGACAAAGTGTATGTCATGTCAATACACCCCCATCTTGACAATTCAATCACTGAGAATCCACATGGGAAACTACTGCCTCTGCAATGAACTATATTTTGTGTCTATACGGAACGAATGTTGCTAAAATCCAGTGGGTGAATGAATTTGACATTTCAAACATAAGGCGCAAAACCGTTAAATTATTCCAGCTTATCCTTTCTTTTTGCATAAAGGAAAAAATGTAATCGAGAGTTTAATTTGCATATTGGCTTCGCACGAAGGACGATTTCAAAGGCACCAGAAGCGAGGGAGGGGAGTAAAGAGGGAATGCAAAAATATGGGATGTTTTGCTTGGGTAGTGATCAGGGCAGATGGATGGGTAAATAAGGAGACTGGTAAAGGAATGACTTCCATTACAAGCGTCACATGATGGCCAAAATGGCGCGTTCCACTTACTCGGATCGTCAAAGCTTTCTCAGCCAACCACAAACTCGTAAGAGGAAGCAGAGGGATGTGGATAGGAGGAGGAGGAGGGAGTGGGGGTGTAAGAATACATTCATCCTAACAACTTTCCCCGTCTGAGGTATAAAGAGGAGCGAGGAGATGGTTTTGACAAAGTGAGAATTATTGGAAAATATCCGCCTGTTTTGCGAGGGATCGCGACGAACGGAGATGAGTCGTATTTTTATGAGTCTTGGGAAATGAAAGCTGCCGGCAGAGTGTAGCCATGTGTAAAATTGTTGCGAACCACTGGAGGAGGGAGGTTGGCTTTCTCTCACCCTGGAGAGGAGAGGGGGTGGTTGCTCCAGGCGATGCAGATTGAGAATATTGAGAAATTCAGGAGGTTCTGGCCAGCAAATGCTGAACTCTAGAAGTGCTTATTGCGATCAGGTAATCTCAGAGGCATTGCATCAAGCAGCAATCGCTATGTTATTAATATGACTGAAAGGAACCCCCTCTTTCCACAGGAGAGATAAAAATGAACCTAACTGAAGCGGAGGGTATAATCCGCGTCTTTCTAGGTCTACGTAATGGAATATTTGCGTTGCGTGGTATTCATTCAAATGTAATTTTAGTTCTGTTCTAATGGTATTTGCGTTGGGCATATCATAAAAATCCCCAACCCCATTCCGCAGATGTTTTCTGTTAGTAAGATTCCTCGGTATCGTTATCGAAATATCGGAAATTTTATATAGTATTGTCCTCTTGAAAGTAGTAAATATTAATAACAAATATCAGAAGGGCCTACAACATGACAAATGCAGTCACGTCCCCATATCTATCCTCAATACTGCCATTAATATGAGAGCAGCAATTTAGAGTCTTTGGAAGTTCTGCCCAGGGACTACACCCGATCTTCCTGGGGAAGAAACGCCAGATTATTGAGGGACCACCGAGGCCATAAACGGTTAAATATGCGCTCTTAAAGTCATCTAATAAGGATGTATTTTGATATAAGCACCATACACAATTCCGTGATTATGACGGATTGATCAAAATCGTCCGCAAAGAGGTCGTCAAGAAACTTTTCGCCTTCATCAGTATAAGTATAAAGGAGTTATAAATAAATGCTATTTTACCTATATTTTCAATTAGGGAGAGCATCTAGAGGGTGGGCTATCGTATCAAGATTTTAGAGGCCAATAAAGAGGATGAGATATATGTCTCTTGTTCGTCATAGAAATTGGTTCCCATGATGAAAAGTAAATACATATTTCAATAGTACACCAGGAACTTACCTACTCAAAATATACAATAATACTTACAAACTAATGATCCTATTTCTATCAGGGTCTTCACTTATTTGCACTTGGATAATTAGTGAAACGTATTTGAATATATAAATGAATAACCATTGAAATTATAATTTTCAAGAACTGTTCTATAAGAAATTGCTAAAGAGGTGTTTATAAGGATCGACTGTTATTATTTGGCATTCCAAATCTTTTTAAATAGAACCCTACCGATTATGATGACACTATCTCATTCAGGACAAATCACCTATAATATTCTGTTCATTTTTTTATGAACGAATGTGCCGCTTTCTGTATAATATCAAATACCAGAGTATAGCCTGCAGGGACTTTCTTCATTCCACACAATTTATTCCCTCTGTGCCGAGGCACCACCGTACAGCAGTATTCTCTAACCATGTTTTTCAGTCACTATTGGTCCTTGACTAAAGATTCATGAGATGGAGACTGAGCTCTGACCTTTCCTTCTTACTTCCAACAGCTCTAACCCCTTCTGACAGGAGGGCGGCCATTCAATTAAATTAGCTGTGTTCCGACAGTAATATAATTTGCGAGAAAGCCGGTGAAATTCTAATTGGATGGGGTGATTTCATAACACTAATGAGAACAAAGGGACTAAAACGGGCAACATATTCACTCGGCCCGATTTAGTCGATACCGAGAGAGGATCACTGGACAGGCGGGCCAGGGAAAGGTGAACGCTACATCATTCCAACTAATTTTCTTATTAGCTTGCTGACAAAAGACGCGCGCACGATGGACTCGCTTTCATTAGCCGTTTCCGATGGGCCGGAAGTGATAGATTAAAGTTCCGGAAGTAGGCGGCTAGGTCTGACCAACAGCGCAAGCGCAGTAACATTAGTTGGAGTGTGTCCTAATGGAGAGGCCATGGTCAGGAGGAGACTGACCCCCCTCCTGGAAGCGAGGAACCACCAGCGAGATACTTGTTGGAGGGGGGGGGGGCACGGGGCACCTCCTCTTATATATCTTTATTGACTATGACATAGACAACCAAGAGCAGTCGAGCTGATCTCAGCTATTTCATGGGCGAGCCCCTCTCTCCATGCCAATATTTGGTATTCGACTTCTATTGAGACAAGGGCGCGATTGAAATTGTTCATTTGCTGATTAAGGAGTATTAATAGTTTGATTAAATCAGAGGCATTGGGCTATGAAGAACGGGTGGTTTTAAACAAGTGGCAATGGGCGTAATTCTCTAAGTTTGCGCCCGGTTATAATTACAGCCAACGCTTATTTGTTCAAAAATACAATGCCTTGCAATGAGACGCGTTACAGAAATGGGGTACATCCCTTTAATGCAATGCATGAAATAAATTCTCTAGATGGTTGAAATTTCTATGGGATTAATCGCCTGTGTAAATTCCTATTTAAAAAGGGAATTGATGCATTGAATAGCCTATCGCTCAGTGACTCAATTGTGATGCATCAAAGATTCCCTTTCCCCACAAGAATTCCTTCGGACTGAAATATTGAAATTGAATTATCTGCGGTAATGCAGTGTTCATTCAACCCTGATGAGACCTAAATTCTTTTAAGATCAAGACGAATTGGTGCCAATACAAAGTGTATTAAATGACATAAATTATCACCCTCTCTGTCAGGTCCCTCCCATCTAAGAACGATCCCTCCATTTTTGTTAGCAGGCGCAGACAAATTACTACTCATATCACGACGTCTAGGAATATACTTTAAAAGAAGGGCAAACATCCTTATAAATCTTAATCTTGAATTCGATAAGCGGGACTATCATTGGGTGTTTGACGAGAATGAGAAAGCCTTGATTGTGTCTCTTTTCTGGGAGCCCCCAAGCTATGAGAATCTATATCAATGATAAGGAGACATGTCGATTTGGGGATTGATTGTCTCTCCTTAGGGCTAGAAACGCCGGCTTATTCCCCTCCCAGGCGGGATAACAGAATTTAAATCACGTCAATGAATGCTTTTTGCCAAGACGTTTGAATTACAAATCAGAGCGATTGAAATAAACACAGGATAAATTACAAGAATCAATCGGTGCCGCGGCCCGACGCCAACGATTTAATTAGGACTTAACTCTCGACCGCTGACGTCTCGTCTTTCGCCACCGCGCGATCCTTTCTATCGACAACAAAAGGAATTTAATTTTCCTAATTAGAATTATGCTAATTTAATAAGATCGCGTGTAATCGGGTGACAAGTAACTTTCCGCCCGTCACTAAAGGAGGCGCTCTGCAGTGCCCTCGCGAACTAATCGATGATTTTTGAGATGGCTGCTGCATCGCCTGGCTGCCGCTGCGAGCGCCCAGCAGTACACTCAGAAATAAGATACCACGCGGCAAATTGACAATATTAAATCATTCCTGCTGCCGTAGTTTTAGCGTGATTAAATTATAATACGCCCGACGGTGGCTCCCTAGAGGGGAGGATGGTGGCTAATTTTCTGGTCGGTCGGGTAATCCGAAAGCCCCTCTGTGATCAGGGACAATTGAAGCCTTGATGAAATGGCCAGTCGCTATTCATGCCCATATTGGGGTGTTGTGGGCGCATGCCACTTGAGAGAACCTCGGTATTACCCCCACAATACCATTAAGTGGCATAACTTAGTGTTAAACGGCTAGCAATAATTGACTAATGGTCGATAGGTGGAGAGATGTTGAATGGCGTGAATAGGGTGTGTGGGTGCCAACGCTGTGCTTCGAGGGTGGTGGATAGCAGCACATATAAAGATGCCCTTTCCCTCGGCATGGCTGCCTATTGCCAGCATGTCATTCTCTCCCAGGCTACCCCCTTATACTTTGGCTCGCAATTCACACCGGCAGATCCACTCATCAGAGCTACTCATTTCCCCTGAGCTGCTCTAAAGACTGTCATAACCAAATTACAGGGGATAAGCTCCCCCTACTGACAGGAAAAGGCCACGGAAGCCAGAGCTGATTGCAGAGAATACCTATTGTGTCTCTCCGACATCTTAATGAGTGCATGTTGACTATAGCCCCTCAATGGGAGAGGTGGATCTCGCTTAATCGAGCTCTCCGCTGAGGTATTTTAAGCGCGACGAAAGTAATCACTATGCCCAACAGAGACCGGCACCATTTTTATGCCACACTTAATGGCATAAACTTAATCTGCAACATATATCCTCCCATGGCACCGTCCAATTATTTTTCATGGGCCAGGCAGGATCTACTTTGTATTCCACAGCGTGTGGAGAGGATATTATGCCGCCTTGATTGTTGTAGGGGGCATGATTATCTTGAATGAATTTCCAATCACTCAATCCCATCTTCAGGACACTCATACAGGCATTATCACGCTCATCACATTTGAAATAAGATGGATGAAGACTGATTGCACCGTTACCCTCTGCTCAGAATTATCGAATCTTGAGACGTCCAAAGAAATGTATCTCTATTCATTCTCCATTGATCATCACTGGGTGAGTTAAAATCTCTAGTAACCTGTTTTCCTGTCAAGCCACCCACGTGAAAGATTGATTTGACCAGCTCAATGTATAGATGTTTCCAGCTAATGAAATCCGAATGCCTTCTTCCCAATTACAGAATGTTAATTTGAAATAAGGCAGTCACAGGAACTCGAGAAGAAAGTTCTTGGGGCTATTGAATGTGAAGCCTTTGTTTGGAACCGAGGTTTTAGTAGGTGGCTGAATTGGAAAAAAAGGGATCGGGATCGGGATCTGAGATGTTTGAGATCTCAAGATTAAAGGAGAGCTTTGAGTTTCCCTCTTGTTCATTTAATCGCCTCCCCACCCCGTGTTCTCTCATCACATAAATCCACACACCCCTCTCCTCACCCCCTCCAAGTCCACTTCCTAATGTTATTTCTTTGGAGCCCCTTTGCCTAACCGCAGCCAATTCCTACGCCCGCCCGCCCTCCCATGCTTGCAACCTCTTCCTTCTCCAGCCCCCACCACCTCCATCCCACTGCGTCAGGAGAGGCAGCACCCTGCCCGTCAACCCCAATAGGGATCGCAGGGGGACAATCGCAATTAATTAATCTGTCAGTGGGACGTTTAGTGATGATTGGTTATAAATCCGGTATCAAACAGCATCCACAGGACTCTCGCCGACTCCCGGCGCTCCACAATCAAACACCTGGCGGGGAAAATTGAAAACGACATATCCCATGATGGCTGCGTCCAATATTAAACGTCACAGCTTCATCCGATGTTAAACACGCCACGTGAGGCTTCCATAGCCAATCACGACAGATCATATTCCACGACAGACGCACCGGAAATCGCGCGGAGCATGCGTCTGGTTGGCAGCGCCGCGAAGTAAAATGAATTGGCAATGGAACCATTTCCATTTTCTCTCTTTGGAATCCATTGCCATGAGCGTGATTAGGTGCTATTAATTCTGCATTATTTGGCCAGGCCGCACCTATATCCTCTTCTACCGCCGTCGCCTGATAGGGGCGCTCTTGGTCACATCCGGTGCGGCGTTAGTACCGTGTGACCGCATTGAGTGAATGTCGCGGACATCGTGCTAAAGTCAACAAGGCTTATAAATAGAGCTAGGTGGATATGGTCTCTACTTTCGTCGAGTGAAAATCGAGAAGCGTTGCCAGTGTTTGCATAATTTTGGCTCTTTCTTTGCTTAAAATAATCTTCTCTGGGGAGATCCTTTCATAAAGGCTACTTCTCCAATGATTGATAGCCGTGTGTTTATTGCATTTGTGATTGCGGAGCTAATGCCTAATAAACAGTAACTTACACATTTAGAGCAAATCTGGGCAGGCGCCATGAATGGCATCAACCAAACTTCTCATGAATTGATATTATCTGAAATGACGACTACATGACTAAGGTTAACTAAATGCAATATTAGCCTCTGAATAAGTTCTTATAGATGAAGTATAGGATACAATAATGTATGTGTTAGTAGCTGTTGATATATAAATACGTTACAATTAAGACTAGAAAGTCGCCTACATGTCATAGTTTCATAAAAAAAAAACGCATTCTCGAATAGCAATATATATAACTGAATAACTCGAATAGCTCTAAAAGAAAACATCAAAAGAGATATATAGATGAGGATTTTTACACGTCCAGGCAAACCCCTCCAGAATGACAGTTTGGATGGGAAAACAGGTAACTACGGAAGGTGTTGCTCTTTTCATAAAGGAAGTCCCAGACATATACCATCTCGATAAACATCGCCTTTGACTTGAGAGACCTCATAACTCTCAAAGATCGCCCCGGGTGATAACTTATTTAGGCGCAGAAGTCTTCCTCTTGCTGACTCTTTATGAATGCCTGCATCATAGGCCATTGTAACCCCAATCTTTTAACTTCAATTCCGTCCCTTTCACCGGCCTGTCATCTGCGCGCGCAGCATGCACGTATCCTTTCACCCACTTCCCGTTCCGCCGCGAAGCCATCTTCTCAAGTGACAGGAAAGTTTAATAATTCAGAGAATTCAGAGAAACCCCGCCTGATTTAAGAGCGCGAGGGCGCTTGTAAATCGCCTCTGATGGAAGAATAATAATTGCTGTCAAAAATTGAAGGCATAACACAATAACGGCTCCAGTCCACTCGAAAGACCAAGGATAAGACTAGTAATTAGGCCCTTCAATTGGCACTACCTCTTGGAAATGTCTCCATAATGGAAATGTTTAAGACCTCAACCAGGAAGCTAGGAGAAGCATTCAATTTAGCATTATTTATAAATCATATTACACGAACGCAGTTTTGATGGGTACTTTTAATCAAAGCACTTAATAAGATATGGGTATTCATTCCCAATGATTGGTTGGTTTCACACATCTATTATTAGATGTAGTCATTCGTCATCTGGCAATATAGAGGTGCCAATAATGTCCGTTATACAAAATGAATAATAGAAATTGTATTCTTGTCACGCCATGAACATCTATTATGATAATTCGTGATCACACCCGATAACCTGTAATCAGGTCTTAAACATCCGAGATATTTATCACACTATGCAAATGTACAACGAGGAAGGTTGTGTAAAAATATGAAATTATTTTATACACACACAAACGGTAGAACTTTGATTGCTGTTTTGCCAGACGCAGTTGTTTTGCATCCTCTCAGTTGTATCGTTACTTATTAAAAGAACACACCAGAGACCTTGGATCTGAGTAGTTTTAAGTTGGTTATTTGTTGGTTATTTGGGAAAATAATAGCTCTGTTAATTTTGTTTCAGGAAACGGTCAGCCTAACCTCCTTGGTAAAACCCGCCGACCTCGCACAGCTTTTACCTCTCAACAGCTTTTGGAACTGGAACGCCAATTCAAGATGAACAAATACCTATCAAGACCAAAACGATTCGAAGTAGCAACAACCCTGATGCTCACAGAAACACAGGTAAGAATCTGTATTTGAATTTTGTATTTAGTTCGAAATTCATAGAGAATATTTAAATCAAATACTATTTATTAAGTTGGAGACAACTCGACTGAAAAAAACCATGGTTTTGAATTTTCGCAGCGTTTTATTTGGCAAACCCTTTAAATCAAATGTTTAAAAGTCTAATGAAAGGTTCACACTTGTTGTATGAAACGGCTACGCGATAAGGTTCACGGAATTTACAATAAAGGACTAAATTATTTAATTCAAATTCTGCGACGGCAGACTTCCTGAATGTTAATCAAATTGACCAGATGAATCTCTGGACCACACTTTCAAATGGGATAAGCCTCGCGTTACCTTTGGTTAAACTACTTTCAAGTTGTGAAACCTGTGTTTGTATTAATTTGTAAACAGTGTACCAAACAGAGATTGAAGGAGAGTGGGATATGTTTACATGCTTGATAAGGCCCTCTGTATAAGTGGGGTAATGATGGATTTGGGGATCCTGTAATCTTACTAATGAATGTTTTTGTGGTTTATAACTTTCATCTGCTTCGGTTGCCTCCCAACATGTTAATGCACAATGTTTGTGCAATTTTATAAAGTCCGTCGTCCCAGTGACAGATCTAATCGGCCTTTAAATTTGAGACTCTTTCCTTTGTGGGATAATATATTTGTATTCACTGGATAGGCAATGCAAACATCTCGTCTTTGCGGTGTATAGCAAGACTGGCCTTTGGTGATGGTTTGTTCAGAACACCGCCTACAAATAAATACAATATTTTTATATCGCATTATAGAATGTTTATGAATCCATTATTTCAAACAAATTTCTTGGTCTATTTAATTGTCGGTTATGATGCAGCAAGGCAGGACCTGTGTAGAGTAGGGAAATCGCCAATTAGACACTAAACATAGTCTAGTTCTGTATTGAATACATCTCTGCACTGCAGAGTGAACAAAATGTGGAGAATACTGCCTGGAAATAAACTTTCTACCCTCCCGTTTTGCGCAAAACCGGATGCATGTCCTCCTTCCAGCGGCGCGTCGTCCTTTATAAATCGCCACTCTGAATTTCGTCAGGCGCGCGCCCCGCCCCCGATAATGGATAAAAATCGCTTTCGGAAAACCATGGAGAACTTCCGGAGAGGCGGCCCTTCGGCTTCGTTAAAATTTCACGAGACCAATGAAGACGGGCATGGGTAAGTGAGAAGGGCAGGGTTAATAAAGCGCACTAACTGTTATCGATGAACGCCCATCACGCGTTATAGATGGCCCGGGAAGTGCGCATGCGCTGTACACTTTGTCCCAGTTTGACTTCTGACCCCAGCGAGGGATCATGGCGACGGGCGACGCTTCACTTGTGACGTGGCGTATTGATCGTCGTCCCTATATTTAAGCGAGTTAGTTAGGTTGACTTGTTTATTGGCTATAGCCACTACTGTCAGGGGCAAAGGACCACGGCTGATGGAGACGGATCGCTAGCTGAAACGGAAGTAGAGCGGTCGAAATGGCCAGCCGCCAGAGAGCGCCTCAGTCTCGATGGGGGCAAGGTCAAGTGGCCTTTGTATAGTCCGACAGGTGGGGTGTATACTTAAGAGTTCTATGCATTGCCTACTAGGCCGGGCACCATGGTGATTAACCAATGGTGTGGCAGAAAACGGATGGTATCGCCAGATAACAACATGGGGACCAACTATCGTTGGATAACAACTCGGTAACCAAGGCTAATATGATGGAAAACATCATTTATATACATAAAGTAGGGAGCCAATCTTTAAGACTAGCATCGTAACCCGTTAACTTGCCGTTTCATTTAGGAATCACCAAGTCAATAAACGTTACTATTCAGCCTCCCGAGCCAGGGCAGATTCTACTAATCTAGATGTCTTGATGGAGGAACGAAACTGAAAGACATCCTTCGTTTCGCAGGATGTTATTATTAGGGCCTACAATTTGAACACGAAGCAGAAATTCATTCATCGCCATTTTCTTATGTGGTACAAATGTATGGATGGATTCATTGCGTATATTAGAGATATAATGATGCTTAATATGCATCATATCATAGAGCCATTTGAAATAAAGGCGATACAAATGACAAAAACACAATGAATATAACAATGAATATCTACAGAGTTGAAGTTCTCACCAATTGCAGCACTTTCCCAACTACCTAACACTTCCCCATCCCTTAAATTGAACATTTTAATTTGCATCAGAGGAATTTGCTCAGGTAATTTGTATGTTTGCTAATTAAGAGACCGGGAAGGGTGATTAGCTCGACAACTTGGTGACTGTCGTGTGCAGCAGTCACCAGGGGTGCCCGGAAGCCGGTGTGCTTGGACCGAGGGTTCGCAGCTGTCAAGGGGAGAGAGCGCTTTTCCTGCCGCCTGCCGGGCCCCACCCAGCTTTTACAAAGTGCACAATTGTGCCATGCCAAGAGTCAGCTTCCCTTCCATTCCAAACTAACCAACCCCGCGAGCCTAGAGCAGCTTATTTATGGGGAAATAATCACTTTGTGAGGAACCCCAGATCAGATAAGGCTCGATGAGGTCTCGAGATCCCCAGGAAACCAATCTGACACGTGCTCGACTGTGGCGAGGAAAAAGAGCGCGCGGGCGCACGATAGCAGACGACTTCTGACTGTTATCAGTGAAGTGTGTTTGAGAGACAAGTCCAGTGGGAGTTGTTTAGGGGCCAAGCCAAGTCAGGCCACTCTAAGCACGGACGCCAACTATAAGCGACAGGAAAATATAATTAAGGGTTTAATGAAGACTTAAATGAGTTCATTACACTTTGTCATTGTCTCTGACGTGTGTGTGTTTGCAAGGCCCTCCTGAGAGTTCATATCTCCTGGCAGAAAATCGGAGGAGAAGCCAGACTTATCTGGCATGCCTGTTGACTAGTCGCCCAGATTAAACACCACCCTAGATATTACCAAGAATTATTGCGAATCACGACTGATTACTGACTGCCTAATTGGCAAATTTGTCCAGCAAATCAATCGCTGCGGAGGTTTGGATTTATTTGATCATGAGATGCACGTATGATGTCCGATAGGAAGCTTTATAAAACCGTCGAACACGAGGGAATGAATGAGCAAAAGTCGAGAGCTTAATAACTTGCTGTGGTTGCTGATAATGTCCACTGTTTAGAAGATGTTGAGGGGTAGTTCAGATGAAAGGCTGGGACATGATGATTATAGCCGCTTCATTTTCAGCCTTAAGACATGCGTGCAGAGTTCTGACTTTTTAACTTCGTCAGTCTGATATAAACAATCCGTCGAATCAATCAGGGTGGCTAAAATGTACTTATCCCTAAACCGTCGTTTGTCAGTCAGTCTGTTGTGTAATATGCAAAAAGGAATTGATTAAATTGAACTAAGATATGCCCAAATCCATAGAACAAGATGCATTTCCCTATACTACATTCATTCAATTGTTTCTTTAGCATTTGCTTCGAAACCAATTCCTTGATATTAAGGAATTGTCTCATTTATTACGATGATATATTATTGATATTGACCTTCGGAATATATATTACATTATATATAGACCTATATAGCTCTCAGATGTCCTTGCTTTGTCATATTGTCGCGGGGTAATCAGGAGACGTTCTTGTTTCTTATCACACTTACCCCAGCAATTTCCAGCAAATGTGGCCATTAAATATTTCTACCAGTGATAGCTACAGCGTCTCTAGTACAGAGTATGCTCATCGTCTACATCTGTCAGATGAGTCGAACATTCAGTAGAACAAGATTGACTAATAGTACGCGATGGTGAATGAAAACGGGCAAGGAAAAGGGACTGCTCGCAACAGTAATGGTGAGCAACGCTAAAAATCTGTTAGAGAATCGCTGACAATGGACAATTCAGATCAGCTCACCAGCATGTGCTCTAAACCCAAAGAAGTAGGCTTTCTTCTATATACCACGCGCTTCTCGTTGTCCCACACCATCCTCACATCTTCTTGGGGTATTAGCTTCATTTCCCTCTGAGACTAGCCCACCAATTGGCCGCGATGGAAGCCACTTCTCCTATCGCAGCCCACTTTGGGCAAATTTACCGCGGCACTTTGCGCAGCGCAATCATGCGACACCCCATTGGCCCCCAATTGCTAGTGCTCGTTGGAATATCCGCAAAATGGCCGTTTATAATCGCGCCGTGCGACCAGTTGCCATTTGCGCCCAACTCCACTACAGCAAGCGACTGAATGTCATTCGCTGATGTAAGGCCTCAGCATCTCTTAAACACTTATCCTTCCATAAATTGTTCGGCATGTCTTACCATACGTTTTGCACAAAGTGCTGGTATTAAACCCTTTGAGTAACGCTAACATTCACAGTTCCTAACGCCAGGAACGCGAAACGTCAAAAGAAAGAAAACATGAACACGGTTAACATTTAAAAGACTGTTATGAAAAGACCAAAAGAATATCATGATTTTAAATACCATTGTATTGTTTTACTATAGAGACCAAAATAGGATTATGTGGCAATGTTATCAATATACAAGTAGGTGTTGAATGCAGTGGCTATTTTTATCTCTTATGATTAATATTACCACGAGTGACTTAAGTATATAAGCTGATTCATTCTGAATTGGGCACACAGTTAACACCGAGGGGGTCCAATAAATGGTAAGGTAATAAAAAAAGATTACATTATTGTTTGTCACATGTATTGTGATTACTTTAATATACGACTGGCAACAACAATTACTGGGAGATATCATGGACTTGTCAGTAAAGGCCTTAGATAATGCTACCACTTTACGTACCCTGTTATGTAAATAATCTTGCCATATTTTCATTAGTAACCCGACAGGCAATAAATCATAAAGCCATGTTGATCTCTGTATTATTATGGTGCCATTATCGAATCGTTACGTATTATCCGATTTGCCCTTGGAACCCAACTGATATTGAGTGTGGTTACTCAAAATCCAGACTGCTACAAGTGTTTTATTGGAAACAGATATATATGTAACTTCTGCTTGGTAAGCTGTGTTTATTTGGCCAGTAAAGAGATACAGACTCTGGGAAGTAGGTCCACTTTTGAACAATGCTGTGGCATGTACGTTTTGAGACAGATATATCTGACAATCGCGATTCATGAAAGTAGCCCTTGTCAGTACAAATTCTCACCTAACGGTGCGCTGAAATCACACATTGTTATCGCTCAGATTGTATTTGCGATAGAAATGTTTACCAATGAAATTATGCTCATGGGTCACCGGTTTTGAATTATTGTATCAACCCACACGTATACAGTCTTATACTCATATCATAAATTTAATTCGCACCTGGACGTGATAAGATGACACCTATGACTTGATTATAGTTTGCTTCTACGTGACTTATCATTTCCATACTCGTGCTCAACATCGAATTAAAGCCCTATTGCC
This sequence comes from Sthenelais limicola, assembly GCA_942159475.1. Taxonomy (NCBI): domain Eukaryota; kingdom Metazoa; phylum Annelida; class Polychaeta; order Phyllodocida; family Sigalionidae; genus Sthenelais; species Sthenelais limicola. The sequence goes on along the minus strand of OW804095.1, from coordinate 62,392,033 downwards.
CGATTATCTGGTCAGGTTCTGTCCTTTATGTGCTGATCAATAGCTCCTAGTAATAGATAAGACACATTCCTTTGTAGACCCAAGTAGATACTTATCCTACCAGATGAAACAACGGAAAACCAATCTGGTCCTTGTGATTTGTTTGTTCCTATACTGCCCCATAATTTAGTTATGGTTCAACAGTAAAGCTTTACAAATGGACTTGGATATACATTTTCTTTTATAAACCTAAACACCACTCCTGGACTATTGTAGGGTTTTTAAATGTTACCAAAATGAAGGCAATATATCTTTGACGATTATATGTTTGACTTTGATAATATTTTCAATAAACCCACCATAAATTTCATGATTGATGATTGTCAGTTATGAACAAATGGTTCTCATGTGATTCAAATTTTTCACGGCTAGAGATTTGCTTCGTGGGTGGGCAAATTATGCTAAAGTATATCAACTGTAAAAGATAACACAAAATGTCATTTCCAATTTTCACTGGAATGTTATTGGCTTTTATTAATAACGTATAATATCTGTATTGCAAATGACTCTCTGTTGCTTTATTAGTTACCGACTAATCTTATCACAGGGACTGTGTTTTAACGTGTCAGAGAAAAGGATAAGAAAGAGATAATCCAGGCCCGATACATGATAATAAAGCGCTCAATAGCTCAGATAATCTTTGATGTGTGAACCCGTTGTCTTTTATCATTGTAATAATCCAAAGATAGAATGCCGTCCCTATAATAATTCTATCAAAGGCGTGTAGTCAGAGACGAAGAGTGTGTCACCACAAATTGATTGAAATAAAGCCATCGTGTATTATTACAACTGAGATGTACCTAAAAAATGCAAATTCATATTGCTTGCTTCGATTTCAATCTTGTGTTTTTGTACCAAGCAATCCGATCCACCCGATTCTCGTGAATTGGAATCCCTTATTATATACACGTTAGTGGTATTGGTTGATAAATCAAGTTTGTTCCGACGTGTATGGCCTTTGTATTATGAATGGAAGAATACAATAATGATGATTAAACTTCATTCGGAGAGCATCTAATTCAAAGTCAGTAGAAAAAAGTCTGACTTGATGTGGGTGCTGATTTTTAAAAAGTAAGACAAGCCCAATTAGATTGAAGAGAAGGTTCTCGGTCTGAGAGAACGACGCTGTTAACATTTTATTGTTCTCATCCGCTTGGATTGTCTATCGACCACGAGCCTTAACTCAAACCTCGTAGCATTCAATGCAGGAGGATAAGAAAAAATGTACATACATGTACACAATTGTACTTTATTGATCGGCGTTATGCCACCTTTATAACAATTTATGGCAACGGCGAATTTTATCCATTGTTTATGTTAGTTTTTATTTTTAATTACTAACATCTGAGTGCGGAATATGCTTTGAAACAGAGAAGGTACTTAGTTTCCCGGTGTTGGTGCTTTGTGTTCATTTGAATCGGACGCAGCTCATGGTAGTGGCCCTACGACGAGATACCGAAATGCAGAGGGAAATGCCAATGAGGACACTGCGCATGGACTAGCTAAGTTTAACAGAATGTCGGCTGTGGCTCCCCCTACTGAATGATTCATAGCGCTTAGATTGCTTACGAGCTCGGCATTCCTCGAAATTCCCGAGAATACCAGGAAATACGCACTTGATTAGGAGGCGGATGATTAGGCCTATTGCGATTGCTACCAGCAATGGACGAATGTGTCAATGCAGCAGGAGGGGGAGCCAGGGAGAATTGGCTCAGGTGGGAAAGTTGGGTTAAATTGGTCATACGCCAATTTTTACCAGCTTGAATCACCAGACTCTGGACCTTTTGTTAGTGCAATGAATGTGATGCATTAGTATAGTGTGCATGTGCCACTGGTATTTCGAAGGACACTACAACATTGAAATAAAATATGCAACACCTTGCACCTTAAATAAAACATGTAGCACATGCTGCCGTGTATTTATATTGATAAAGACGGATACACGTGGAATCTATCAAGAACAAAGCAATTTTGTCTGGTTTACCATATTCTTCCAATAATCGTTTATTTTGCAGAGGGACTATAAAGCCGGAGGGCTGGGTACTTTATTTATTTTACTGTGCTTGTTTAAGACGGAGGAGGACAATAAAACTATATATAATAGCATTGTTTGGGAATATTCCCCTCTGGGATCATTCCTTATATCACCAATACAACCCCATTGTTACAATAAAATGTAAGTAGTGTCCGGAAATGACCCTCTTCCTCAGGCAACCTTGAAACGACCCGCGCCAGCACCGCTGTTTTCCCCGTTGGGAATTGCACTCGATTTGCTCATTCCAGCGCACCAGCGAGCTCGGTTGGAAATGAGATTGAAATTTGCCTCAAAGACGGGTCCAATCGGCGGGAAATCGACACCGGGGTGTGCATTAATTAGGCGGGGGCTGCCCGCGGTCCGTCGCTACCGACTGCACCAATTTTCCACCTCTGTGAGCCGAATTATTCATCGACGGGCCTGACGGGGCGACGAGACTTACACGCACCCCAGGGAGCTTAGGCCACAACTGGTTTTCTCCAGCCGCATCGAAAAGGGCTTAAGGCCGGGTCCACGTTACTGGTAGGGCCTAAAGGAGATAGAGTAGGGGAAAGGCAGTGAAAGGGGTGGGATTGGGTCTTGGGGGGTCGCCAGGGTGACAGGGCTGGGCAGTGCTCGGTGCTTAGTAGGTCTGAAGGGCTTAAACTCTGACCGTACGCAGTCGCTACACTAATGCATAAAAGCAGCACTGGGTTGTATAAATAGATTCTGCCAAGTTTGGGCTCGCCATCAGAAGTTTCTCATGCAGAGCAACACTCAAATGGGAACGGTATAAAACCAGCCCCCGAAACTAATCACATTTTGAGAACGTTTATTTCATGTCCAATTATATCAAAGCTAGGAGCAAGGTCCATAGAAAGGTCAGACAATTAAGGGTGCTCAACACATTGCTAAGTAAAGAATGACATCTAGGAGGTAGTTTCCTCTTTTCAGGTTATCAGATGACAGACAATACCCTTGCTATTATGTATGAATGTTATAATATATATAGTGGTGGTGATATGGCATAGAAAATCATGGTGCGGATTGCTAATGAGGACGGGAAGATGATTGATGCAATTTTCTCCAGTTTCTTTGTTAACGATATCCCAGACAGTTGCAATCATTTGATTTGATTTATTCAAAATATGTATTCAGGTATAATCGCATGTACATTAGATTCATATATATACAGCTTTAATTAACAACTAAGGCGCTTGTCTTCCGCCGCTACCTGAGGCCGACCAGACAGAACTGGGAAGTACAATATATACAAACTATATAATATAGAAGATACTAGTATCTAATGACCATTTCAGAGGCATGACATAAAATGTTTTTGTATATTCTATAACAAATTGTATGAATATAGGGAATTACAACCAAATAAACTTCCTCCTCCCGACAAAATATTTAAGTTGTTCCCTTTTCTCTCAAATATGTTTGGTTGGTCTTCCTTGGAGGATATCCAATACGTTATTAAAAAGATATTTCAATAAAAAAAAAATGTAAACTGATTCTATCTGTTTGATAATATGCTACCTATTCATATGGCGCATAGGGCTACACGGGGAACGCGATCACATGACCACTTACACCCTCGGCGCGAAAATATAAACTGCAGGCGTCCATATTTGCTGTTGCTTCCAATACTTTCAGACATGCTGCTAGTGATTGTTGGCAACCTAACACTTACATAAAGTAAATCGGAAAACCATCCTCCATGTGTCTTATTTATATCTGCTCTGAATAAACCCTGATTTTCCTCTATTTTACAGGTAAAGATTTGGTTCCAGAACCGTCGCATGAAGTGGAAGCGCAGCAAGAAGTCGGCAGCTGAGGCCAAGGAAGCTGCAAAGACCAAACCTGACATTGACTCTACCAAAAATCACCAGACTTCCGATAAGGGGAAGGTCGAGAAGGACAAGACAGATACGGTGGTCAGCCGTCCTGTCGATGATACCGCGGATCAGCGGAAACAGCAAAATCCCACAACGACAGAGCAGGAAACTGACGAGAACTTGGATTCAAATGAGATCATCGACGTAGGAGGGAGACCCCTGGTGTCAGAAAACGGCAAAGGACCTCTTCTGGACCATTCCAACCTCCATAGAGACATACCCACAGATTTATCACGCTTTGCTGTCACACAACAACAAGTCCCTGTCAACCCGCGACTTTAACTTAACAAGAGCTTTCTCCCCCACCAAAAAGACAATATTGATTACGTTTACACATTCATCTATCCTCGGGTACAATGAACTAAATGATGGGATGTATGGTTATTTATGTCTTTTGTCTTGTGGATACACTTTTGACATTTAAAACAAATCAATACTGCCATCTTGCAAATAAGAAGGAAATAATGTTAGTATGTGACAAAGATCTAGCTTTGAGTTCTTACTAGAGGATTGACTTTTGATCAAACATTCCCCGAATGTTTCGTTTTGTAATTATTGTACATACTGATAGATAGGTAATGATGATTATTTATTTCCAATTTGTGAATATATCATTATTCGAATGTTAAAGAAATCTGGTCATTAGTAAGATATTAGGCGAAGATTTTGTTCTCTGGAAGTATGGTCAATTATTTGATTTGCTATATTTTTGTGTAAATAATGTTCCTGTGCGCTGTGTGTATTTCAATAGAACTGGTGCTATTTGGATTTTGAATGACAAATCTGGAACCAATGTTGAAAGATTAAGACCTGTTCAAATTTTGATATTCCAAACCCATTTGAAAAGAGTCATTTTGTATGAATCATAGCCAATCAAAATTTTCCTCCCGCCCCCTCCCGACAACCAATCAGTTTTACATGGCCTTTATTTTTTTAGTAACATGGAACTGCGATTATATAAGCACTAATAAATATTAATTTTATTGTATAAGACATCATATGGGTCTCATTGTGAAACATGATTGCAGTCACCGGCTATTAGCCATTCACTACGATATTACAATATGCAGAAGCCACGTGTCCTGCGATACTTTTTCAGATGATCGCCTAAAACTTGAATACAATTTAGATATGATATATGATATCTTAACATTATCTAGGATATCATACCGAATGTGTGTGCTTATAATGCCATATGAATGGTTTACTTCCAACTAACACTTTGATCATTTCTCTTCAGTCATGAAATATTGAATTATTGCAGCGTGTGTTATCGTGATACTATGTAGCAACGCCTATGTCACTGCGATATGTTGTATCCGCTCTGAGTCTTATGCGTTATCATGTACAACTTCAGCTGTCCTCCTTTAGGCTATTAGGGGGGCTTTTAGTCGGGTGAAACTATTTTAACATACATGAATAACTTCTATATTTATAAATCCTCCCAATTGATCACCTGAAAGAGGTACCTCTGGATTATATTATTATTGAGGAAGTTCCTGTAACATCAACACGATAATAATTATCGATATGGAAAATGCTATGCTATATGTTACTTCAAGACTAAATAGATACTACAATACCACAGGTGTCCGTCAGCATTCGCTCAATGAATCTCAGTTGCTTAAAGACCCAACAGAAAATTATTTACATTATCATTTCACTAATTGAATTGGATGACAAAAGAAATAAACTGATGTAAACTCCGTATATTAATAGGGGATGTTTGGGCAATTTGGTGTACTAATAAAACTAATGGACCAGTGACGTGTATGATACGGAAGTGAAGTGTGTCATTATGAGCAATACTGCAAATATTGATTAAAGCCCATTTGTTTTAAATGGTTGGCGCCAATGGAATGGCGTGTATTTATTTGAAATAAATAAATGTTACTGAATGTATAATAAATGACTGATAGTTTTCATTTGTTCTACATAAGGACTTTCGCTCTCTATAAAAAAAATCCATCGCCTACATCAAACGAAATCATTTGAAAAATACTCTACCTTTGATAAGTGAGTTAGCCTTGGAAAAAAAATAGACCTTGTTTATCGAATCGGTTATTCATGGATTATCTTATGTATAAATTATCAATTATCTATTTTCAATCACAAGCGTTTGACATCTTGACGTGAACAAAGGCTGACCTTTAAGTTCCTTTTGCCTATAACCTGGCAATTCGATGGCGGTACGTTTTAGGGGTTATCAAAATCAGCCCAGGTGAAGTTAACTGAGAAGGTTACTTTTATCTTTGGAACAAACTGCTTGCGATAAGTACAGACCTGGATCTGTAAGAATTTGACTGGAGACAGCCACTGACTTGGCGTTTAATGAGGCTTCTGTGAGTTGAGTGTTGTGTGTTTAATCAATAGGTAATAGTACTGGGTGCGACGTTATCAATCTGTAAACCTACCGGAGGAGGCTTATGTCTTGATTGATGGCTAACGTGGTCCTCTATTGCAGATTGGAGTGTGATACATCACGCACCAGGTGTGAAAGACACCCTTAGAAACAAATAGAGGCTGGCAGTAAAACTATTGAATTTAGCCAGAGGTGTAAACATTGTAGCTAACAACAATTTGCACAAACAAAAGAGGATGTTATATGAATGTGAATGAGGTATAAATCGGCGTCCATGTTGACTTCAGTCTGAATTCGAATATTTACTGAGAACCTAATCAATCGGCAAAAGTGCTAATGGTCATGGCCAAGCTGAAACTCAAGGTAAAAGGCAATCTATCATTTTGAACCACTTGTGATCATAAGATTAATGCTTTGCTAATACTGGATTTTGATATTAATCTCATATGTATTCAAGCAGTCATAGAATGGTTAAAGTATCCAATTTCTAAGATAATGTTCTTCCGTATTCATTTATCGGTTAACATAAATGACATAAACGTATATTTTTTATCGCCTTTGTTTATGGAAATAGCTTATAAGCCTTGTGAATGGCTGAAGAATGTATCAAACTTGAGTAATACCTTTTTAAATACATTTTTAAGAGACGTATTCGACTAGGCATCATTATGAGGCAGAAGCATTTAAGCGAAGACCGAGAAGACCTTAATTCACGAATTACACATACGTTAAAATGATGCGCCTTAAAAGATCGAGATAATGATACATATATATGTGGCATTGATATCGAGGCACATATAACTACGATTATCTCTACGCGGGGAATCTTTATTCAGAAATGCAAGATTAATAATTTATTCATCCATACCCAGTTAACCCTAATGGAAATAGTCTTCCACGTTAGTATCTTAATTATATTATACTTGGCATTGAACCCCGGTATTGCTGGTGGCGTTATATTGGGAATTTAACCCATCATAAGTTGTTATTAATAATAGAAGGCAAAATCATTAGTATTCAATTTAATTCAATTTCAATTATAGTGTAGGCCTATCATACGCGAGTGCGCCAAAAGTTAAAGCATAAAACACCGACAAACACAAATCAATCATGTCAACCGGTTTTTATTTTATTATACGATACACAAGGAGGTTAATGACTTCTTAATATTTCCTGAAAGGTGGTGTAGAAGATAAGTCACGAAATATTTCGAAAACTTTGGACTATGCTTATCTATATGTGCTGCTTGGTGAAATATCCCACGTGCATTCACTTCTGAAAATTGGGGCTACCTTGTATTTCAACCTCCATATCATTGCAAGCAACAATACCACACGGAATCGATATCTTGAATATAGGGAATTGTTACACCCATGGGTGTTTTGTACTCTGCATTCTCATGATCACCAGGCCGTTGGCAGAATTACCCACAATTCATATCTCCACACTGTTTCAGAAGCGCTTTATAAGATTATAATATAGTAAATAGATTTCCCAACGCATTGCACATTTAAGTTGAATAATCATAAATACATCTCTAAATGCGAAGCACCATTTGCAGAGTCCAAAATATTTCTTCCTGTAAGATAACAATCATATCGTTTTTTGTAGTTCTAACTTGGTTTGGTACATACAATTTTAGACAACAGTTCACTGTTATCTGTCACAGGGTCATTTGATCCATAGTCGCTCTCAAGTTTGATCCTTTTATGATCACTTCCTTATCAAGTTAAGTGGTGTGGATACATATCACACAACATACTTGGGCCAAGTAAGAGATAAAGATGTGTGTTATCCTCGCATTATCACCTGCATTTCTCTCATTAGAGGCAGGTGAGAGCTTTATGGTCCTACTGACCCTCAACTTAATGACCAAACTCGGCAATTTGATTGCACCTGGGGTTAGCTGTTATCACCACGATTAATAGTATTACGTCTACCCATAGCAATAGCTCCCCCCATGCAGCAATGGCTTCCCGTTTTTAGCACTAATGACAGATTAAAGATCAAGTGTTATTTACAGTTGACAGGAGTAATTATCGAAGTAAACTGAGCAAAGTACAGTATATATATGGATCATTAAGATACGCCTGTCGAGAGCCTTACTTAACGTGAATCAAGCTAAATATAGATTGTGCTGTGCTAGTCATAAGCATTTACGAGTAGTTGTTCGAGTTTGCGTATATCATATATTTGATGTCTGCGTAAGCATGCTTCATTTCTACTTTTGAATTGGTTAAACGTTAGAATTGCTGATTCAGCTTATCTAGATTGCAAACGTCTTTCAACGTCTTCTATCATGCGTCGTCTCCCTAAGATTTCAATTGAGAGAGGAAGGGGAATTTATACTATCGATTCTATATCTAATTGTCTTCAGGCTCCATAAACTGTTGTATGAAAGGTCCCGAAAATGCTACAATTTCACTGGTCCATCTCCCTATTTCTACAAAATATAGAGACTATTACGAGGAAGTCTACATTTTAAGCGAGACATTGTTGTTAGCAGCCTTAGATTCGTGGATACATGAACAAATTATTATTACATTTTCGTAATAAATTCACAGTACACATGCATATGAGCCTTCCTTGATTGTGTATACACATTCATGACATTCAACCTAAGATACATAAAATGATGATAGATAGATAGATAGATAGATAGATAGATAGATATATCAATGCAATTATACGAATGGTTTTGCATCTAAAACGGGTGCGCAATACTTTTTGCCTACTCGATAGTATGTGAAAGGCGATGAATTCTGGCACGTCACATTCTCAAAATGACATATTTCTGATTCAAAAGCGACATCTTTACTTTAACCCATCACTGTCGTATTCACAGATGTAGTGGCGAAACGCAAGAACATGGCAACACTACTGCCACCTACCCGTTGATTGGTGACTCTATAGGACCTCTATCGAGGCTGTAGACAGTCGGAAACTGTGTATCCACCAAGGCGATTTTTCCACCGCTTCTTCTGTTGTTGCGACCAGTTGTCACGATTTATCGCACAGACAGGCAACACATAACTACCCTACGACTGGTCAGCAGATTAAAGGGTCTCTCCATGAAAGGAATTTGTTGGTCAACTGAATTAAGGTGCTGAATTAAGATGTTGAATCGCCACCTGCATTGCCTGGGTAGAGATCCAGCTTTAGGTTGGCCACCAAAGATAAACACACCTGCCTAAATAGATACATGTGTGTTTATAATATACCAAAATATTCATGTCCTTGGTTCAACTTGAACAGCTGACCACATACTTGATCAGCATAATAAAGACTATTCTCTGTGGTGTAAGTACATATATACCGTATATGGCAATCGAATATGGAAGGTTTAATTGTAATTGGCGCCGAACACTACACACTTGAAACTGATCAAGCAGCTATTGAAGCATTGCAGGAAAGAGATAATTACAACATGAATACCCAGTGCATTAATAGAAGTGGACTTTATCTGTAGGGGGCTTTTGAACAAGATATTAATTTAGATCCATTCCATTGATAATCACTTCCCGCCCATACCTTGCAGTTGACTTGAGCATCGAATAGTAATCGATTAATGATGATATTTATTTTATTTATGATTTAGGACAATATAGTTTACTATCATTTAAATATCCGTTTTCAAATGTTTGCAGTGTATTTTAAACCTGCATCAGTTTGCGACTTCGAACCACGGTTTGGGGAACTGGATTCAACTTAAAATATAAAAAGAAAATTTGATTATTGCAAAATAGAGCGATAGATAAATAGATAGATAGGGCAATCTTTTATTCATCAAAACAAAATACAGGTTGACGAACAGGTTGACAGGCTTCTGGGAGTGTCCCAGCTCTTCCAGCCGTTCCCTTGGATAGAAGAAATATTACTATTGAGATATCTAATACATTTTAATTATAATTATAATAATAGTAAATCGTGTCTCACATCAGGGTTGGGTAAATTTGCTGGTCAGTTGCAGCAAGCAATGACTGGGCATTTTGTCTCCCACCAGAGTCGCGCCCAGAAGTGCTCTCTGCTGCCACCTACCATATTTCTATCTCTTCCTCACCATCCGGTCGCAACTCCTCTCCCTCACTCTCCTCTAGACCTCCGACCGTCAACACCCCTCCGCTCTTTCTTCAACCCACCCTCCCACCCCTTCTCATCTTGCGAGTCGGGGGCCGTGTATATTAAATCATCTCAAATATTAATTACATCATTTTAATTAATCCAATCTAATTACCTCTATTGTTAATTAACTCTATTGTTTTTGTTTCCCATGTACACCAACATTATCTGCATTGGAAAATAAAAACAATTTCCCATAATCGCTCTCTGTTGCTCGTCAATGGGGGGGGGGGAGAAACTCGTAATGATGAATTAACTGTTTAACAAATATCTTTACAACGTTGATTGGTATTCCACTCTTTCTATAGCAATACCCTTTTTTTTTTTTAAAAAAAAAACACAAAAAAACCAACCCACCCAGAAATATACTATTCATAATATTATCGGTAGTTTGTTGTTATATTTAGCCATATGCTAGTTTTATAATATTATATGTATCCAGTAATGAAAACAATAGGATTGAGTTGTCACAACACAATACCCTGTGAAGGATGAGACTGAAAACCCTATTTCTATATAGGAGTATCATCCGAAGTGATCCAACAACCTTACTGTAAGGATTTTAACATAAAATAAAACCACATATTTACCAATCAATCAATATTAATCAAGCGGATTCTAAAAAGCTACCTTAAAATTGTTTAAGAAACGAATTCTGGTCATGGCCAGAGTGGACGTAGGCAGAGCCGCCTGGAGTTAAAAGTGGAAGCGTGATTATTGCGCTGGCCGATTGTTCCATGTCCTCACTGGGGGGCGATAGTAGTAGATGGAATTGTGGCTTTGGCGCAGGTCTCCCCGAAGGTTCATCTAACATGTTCAGTCAAGGAAAGTCATTTCTTCCTCTTGTTTATTTGGAACTGAAACGTTGGGTTTAAATTTAAGCAGGCTAGCCATGGGTAATGTGATATATTTGGTTTGGGGAACGATTATAATAGGAAATCCATGATGCGAAAATAGGATGCGCTCACGAATTGGTACACTGGTTCAATAACTATATATTAATTGCTGTGAACAGTATTTCATACACATTTTTGTCATGGTTTTTATCATACTTTATTCCCCCCAAAGAAACTTATCAAAGGAGAAATGGAAATAAATGTTCTACTTATCAGCAGTCTATCAGAGCTATGTATAAATTTATGTATGGCTCTGAGTCTATTGAGATAGATAAATCTTCTACTCCTGAGAAGTATTAAAAACGTATCCTGATGATTATATTCACATCCCAAAAATGAAAGTCTTAAATAGCGAATGGTTTTTGCCAACAACTGTCGTTTTCTTATAAATGAAAGCGTTAGTTGTATACGCAAGCAGCCTTTAAGAACTAAAGGTTCGGAAGTTACAAAAATAAAATTACCATTTCCACTAAATCCTGAAACGTTAGTAAATCAAACACATAATTCTACGAACCATTTACTACACTAATGTGAACAAATGTTTAATAGAAACAAAATTAAAAGTATAACTGTATAAATGACAATATCATATATGCCCTGATGAGCTATGTATTGTTATCATGGATATGATAACATTTACTGCTGTGATGATTGAGGCAAAATCTGATCTATGACTTTTATCAATACACGACGGATTACTTTTTCAAACAAAAGTGTGCTTTTAAAACCCATGTTTAATGCTGACACACCTGCTATGACCCCCCGCGGGCGTGAAAATCAATGATCCGTGATAGCTAATGACCCAGTAAATGTGCCAACATGCACCCCTGCTGGTTCTAGTACAATCAAACTCCGTTCACGATATCATTAGCAATGTAGGCAATGCGAGCACAGACTATATTAATGTCGATTAGGTAAATCATAATTGATATTTATCCATTAACACGAGGCTGAATGTTTCATCATCATTATAAGGCAGGTCAAAACATCCTCCAGATAATTACTATTTGCTATATTATTGATTGCAGTTGAACATATATATATAAGAAACCGGTACTCCATTCGGGTAATCAGGGACTTTTACAGGGCTTCCACTGTGGAAGTAATTTGCATTCATCAAACATCGTGTTTCTAAAGCTTTTTAAATGCAGGCATAGACTCGGCCTGGATAAATCTTTATTTTATAAAGAAGTGCTAGTACCTCATTTTGAATAGCTGTGTAAAGTCGACGGTATCCGCTATACAAAACGGACGGCCGCAGACAATCTAATGTTTCTGTTTAAGTGAGTTAAGCTCTGCACTTCATACAAGTTGCACCGTGTCCAATTGGAGGTGTGCCAAGCCCTCATGCCAAACGGCAGCGACGAAGTCAAGGGTCAACAGTGGTGTAACATGACACCCTTTGTGGTTAAACCGAGTCAGAAAATCACTGACATGCTGCACCATCCAGCGTAAAAACCACTCCAATCACTTGTTACCACGAACCAGAAATTGATATTTCTCTATAAGGGCAACGCGACCCTTGCCTTACTGCTAAATATTCATGAGACAGTACTACTAAGGGCAAAATGGAAGACCTACACCGTAGAATTTATTGTCCTATTCGATGTAACTCTATTATAAAAACTGGAATAAAAATTCAATATATATAATAGTTATCCTTAAAAAGGGGAAATGTAGCTGCACTGTACTTATAATATAAGAAAAAACGGCTTGTGGGAATCTGTAGGGAACATACAGCACGTCATCATCGACCTTCAATTTTATCATACTTTCCATATCCCTAATTTATTTTGCACATATAGAATACCTTTTTAAAGATTCTTTGCTGATATGATGTTGAAGGAAAGGTACTTCAGATTATGAGCACTTTAAGGTGGAACGATATCACTTAAAACCGAGGCAACAATGAGCAATTTGCAGTGTGTAAAATAATTCTCGCCTCCCATCAAAAAGTGTCCTGTTCAAGCACTTAGGCTACCGCAAAAACATGTCAATCCGGGTTTTAAGATACAAGACCCCCTATATAGGATTATGTCATACATGAACAGTATCCACATTCACAATATGCACACAGTAACGGTAATTAAAGGCTTGGGATAAAGCTATGGATATTGTGAAGGAAGGACCTGATTGCATTAGCACCATAATGTGAAGTGCACAGCCACGAGTTCTTATAGTTGGAGCCAGTGGGGAAAGTTCTCGTCATTGAGAGCAGCTGTTTCCATTGTTACGGCCACCCACTAAAACCTGGCCATCCCATTGTTATTTCTGACCTGTGACTGGATTAATTTCGGGAATTAGAGGCCTATGAGTGCAAGGCTTTTATCAACAAGTTGGTGATAACCCACTCGGTTCCATTAGCCCTGTCATCGGTGCGGTATTATAAAGTTTATTTTCCCTGATTTACGGGTGTCCGTATAGCCAGGTAGCAGATGATTTTTTTCATCAGCTGTCCCATACAGGGTGATTTTGACAGTGATAATTAGGCCAAAGATTATTTGTAGGAATATTGCCGTACTCAGATGTATCGACTGTTTGAAAAAGGACTATATTATTTTCGGACTCGATTGACTGATATTGAAATAATAGCTTTAAGAATATGGAGTCATAATGGTTTAAGCGAATAGACATAGATTTATAGATCTATACAATATTTATGCGCTAGCATCTCGTCTTTTATTATGTAAACTGAGTAAATTTACATGTTAACATAATGTATAATTTATGACGTCAATTTTGATATTGATTTTTCATTATCAAGAATTGAATATGATATCTGTTTCCAGCGATACTACTAAGATGACAGTCAAGCAAAAGGAGCTATTTCAAAAATATTACAGCTAACTTTCTAAATTGTAATAAGCATTTAAACCGATCTCGTCCATGAGTTTAAGGCAATTGATTATAGGGATCTTAATTAAATTACTAAAATTATCTTCGAGTATTGTCGCCCTCGTCAATTTAATTTTGTTTGCACTCTGGGTCGATATTCTACAAGCACCATGTGATTAACACGTGCTTTACTTGGATCACATGACAGGTCCCGCATGATAGCTTTAATTAGAGATTATAGAAGCAATAAAATCTGCGATTCTAAAGCGGCGGCTGTGTTGTTACTCGCGTCTTGCCATAATAGACTAATCTATGGGTTCAATATGTTGACAGGCTCTGCAGGAAAAAGGACCTCCGTCTACCAACTCCTCCAAGAATGATGTATTCACGAGTTGACAGTACTTCATTCTGAGAAAAACATATTTCATTGTTCAACATTAGCACTCGCCGACCGAGAGTATTTTTTCGCTCTCTAAAGACCCATTAATTAGAACAATATCCTGAATCTTCGCTAGCACAAATTCCAAGCCTTGTGACGGGTTTAGTCTGTCAATTGAAAGTGCAAATTACGAAATCAAGGGGAGTAAAAACACAACTGGTGCTCTTTGTGTTTCGTGAAACTGTAATCGTCATGATAATTGGTTTGTTGCTATTAGCATCTAATGGCCTTCCAACACGAAGGGGTCTGGCACTTAATCTCACAATATTGACTAATGGAGGGTGGTGGAAACCTGATGTTCCTGTCAATAGGTGTTAGTTATAAGCGAATTTGCTCCCAATCATTTCTGCCCGAGTTGTTTTCTCTTGATTATAGCCGACTAAATATGTAACCGGGGCGCATAGTGGCCCTGGGCAGGGTTTGATTGCATCAGAACCTCCATTAAAGACCAGGAAACTAGCGCCCTCTCGCCCCCGGTCACAGAGAAGCTCCAGGTGGAAAATATTGTCTTCTAACAAAAGTATCATCTGCTGCGCGCGCCAACTAAAAGCTTAATTGTCGTTTGTTACTTGTACAATCCCAATAGCTATTTGGTGACCAATCCTTAATTACACCTGCTATCCCTCCACCGACCATGATTTGTCGTCAGCATTTGATGAATGATAAAATCACTAAACGTGGGCTGATCTGCCATAGTTTCGATTCTGGGCATTATCGGAAGGGAAAGGAATTGTTTCTGATCCAATATTAATCTATGAATTGAACAGTCTAGTAGAATTGCATAATCAAGCCAAGGCCTACTCTAGACTTCTAGAAATGAAATTTTTAATGTAGACAAATATCAACATCATGATTTGATAATATAGTGATATAGTATGGTGCTATTTTTGCTAACTTAAATCAGTACTAGAACTAGCTACATTTTAAAATGTATCCGAATGTATGTCTTATTACTCATCATTATTCAATTGATGAACCAAGAAAATCGCGCAACCAAGACGGACTTCTTCCCAGCCGTACACTATTAACCTAATGAAATTTGATTATTTCATCGTCCTATATACATAAGATTTTTTATCAGCTGTTTTCCGGATGTTGGGAATCAATTAGTATTAATGAATATGATCCGACAAATAGTGCTATCTCGGGGCAGGTGCTCTCCATTGATTATCATAGATATAGACCAAGGGTACAGAAACATTCAGGAATGGCTTTTCATAATTCTAATACTATAACTGCTATTTATTGGGCATAACTGAGAACCAAAACATTTTTTTAGATATCTTAAGCAAATTTAAAATGATCAAACTTTTATTTGGAAGAAAGAGATAGTGGATTATGGAGATATTCCCGAAGCATTGTATTCAATAGATAAAGACATTTGCCACGAGGGTTATATTTCATGGGATTAGGAATTCACAGCATGTGTTTTATATTCATACAGCTAACGAGCCTATCCTGATATTAACATATACACACTGTAGATCATGGCCATAATGAAGACAGTTGCCTTTGTCACAATACTACGTGTCTCTGTGTTGTTCCTCACAATGAAGTGAGCTAAGATATTTCATATATCATATTGCCATTATGCAAATGCAAAAGTCCCTGGTGGTTTGATGCCATAAATAATACGGACCATATCTTAACATATGGGTCGGCTGAGAATGTAAATTCGAAGTTGAGAAAGAAAGTATAAATGTAAGGAAATCGATATAAGGGTAGTTTTGCATTCCAAGTAACACAAGATCTGAGTGTGGGTGACCTAATTCCGAGACCCTCAAACAGTTTCTATGATAACCTCGCGGGATTTCTTGATTAATAATTAATGAATAATTAATAATTGAATTTGAGTTTCGTCTAATTGAGAAAATTATTTTCTCAATCCGACGAAACTCGAATTCAATTATTTTCAAAAAGAATTAAGTTAAGGGTTGGTATTCGGTGGTTTTGAAAAGTGGTTTGTATTATGGGTTTCCGCGCGCGTAGGAGCACAAAGCATATTATTTCACAGAAAGTCTATTCAACTCGCGCTTATTCTCTTCCACCTCACGCGGTGCTCCATTGGCAATTTGGCCAACTCGCGTACGTCCGCGAGCATGGGTCACGTGTCTGTGAGAACTTGTCACCTGGAATGCGACGTCACATTTACGTAGTCTTTAAAGATGGATGCCTGTATGCAGTTTTAATTAAGATTTAATAATTAGGAAAGGCTTATCTCCAGAATCCAGAATACCAGGGCATAGTATAAGGAATTCTTTTTCTCTCTTTATGTACGCGTGTTAGCCCAGGGTTTTGGAAAATCATTCCAAATTATCAAAATAATATTTTACTCATTTGTTGACATAGTTTGCTAGAAATAATAAAAAGGGTAAGATTCCCAGGGCAGAACAATTATTTAACAGATATTGCATTGCATTTGCAAAATGCAAATGGTAACTGCGAGGTCACTGTTGAGTGGAAATTGACACAGTAAATGGGATTGATATCGTATAAGTTTAGTACTTATTTTAAATACCCGAATATTATCCCCATTTCCATATACTACTTGCAAAATGGAACCGATGACAAGCAATCCATCACGTGATCACCATCACTCATTTTCAATTGAATTTTCAGATATTTTACTATGTAGAGTGATTATTACAAGTTCTCGGGGTCAAACCCCGATCGGCTACATTTTGATTGCATTGAGATGGAATGTAAACGCACATCACACTTCTCAGGTGATCAACAAGACTTTCGCGACCCCTCCGCGCCCCAATCCTCTGTCTCTCCTCAACTAGGGGCACCTTGAGGCTGCCAAGTCCAAGCCGCGCCGAATCTCCCTCCCTCCCCGCCTACCAATTCTCATTCCACGCGAACATCCATCGTCATAATATCTGCCTTGCACGGCTAATGTGTCCCCCTCTATTGCATCCGTTTGTTAGAATAAATAATTGATCACTCAATTAAGGTTAAGGGAAAAGACCAAATTTCCGGCCGCCCCGATAGCAGGTGTTTTCCCGGCCGCGGGCTTTGATTCCGCTCGTCGCCGCCGCGTGCGTCGCGCCGCCCGCCCGACTCGGTCGCATGCATATTTTATAGTCTACCGGCCATTGTAAAGTCGGCCTGCTACACACCCAGAGATCCAATCATCATTTGCATTGCTATTTCAGGTCTACAACTTGAACATTTTTATCAACTTGCAGCTATTAAGTATCTTACTTAGACCTTTATTCTGCGGAATCGTTCTAACTGCTTGATATATATATACGTTGGTAGGCGAGGCCTTCTATACATGTTTTACCCTCCACCTATATTGTGGTTCTCTATGTGCATGCCGTCGCAAAAAGGATATCGCTGTCGTCCAATGTAGACACTCTGCCCCCTACAAATGCGATTGGGGCATTAATACAGATAAAAAGGGGTAGCGCTCCTGATAACATATCAGTGGGTCAGAATAGTAATACTGAGAGGGGAAAGATAATCAATTGCCTCTAAATTGTAGACTGGAAATCCCGGTATCATTGAGTGGGAACATTGTGCGCGATTTACGAGCGCATAGAGGCTGAGTGAAAGAGGCGAATGTCGTCTGCGAACAATACCGAGGATCTTTCCCCGTCTCTGACCTCGTCTTAATCACCCTACAAATTGTTTTCTCGTGATAATATGCAATTTGCAATATACGGAAAACAATATCCTGCCCGACTTGCTGATGAGGGGTATAAAAAAGAGGCCCACTTATTTTGATCGCGCGGTGGTTAGCGGGCACCGGAAACAGCTGCTAGCGCGCCTATTATCGCTCACAGACGCTCTGGACTCGCTGCTATAGAATACCAAGCAGGCTGCTCATCAAGCCAGGCCACGACCTCAATTTGCAATAAGAAAGAGTAAATTACCTCTAAATGATGTAATATAAGCCAATACATTAGCCCACTGAAGGCAGCATCAATTAAACTGGAAATGAAATAAATCAAGTGCTGCCAAGGCATGATCTATCATCTACTGTCGTATAGATAAACCAGGCTTGTAGGCCCTGGTACTATAGAAGCAGGATTGGCTGTATCATTGGCAAAGTTGTTTTCTCGCTTTTATGCCATGTAGACCTTCATATTATAAAACATATATGTGGTTACTTTTTTATCAACTGGTTTATTTCAGAGTCATTTCTGTACAATTATACATATCTTGATTCTACAATGGGGCGTTTAAGGGGCGTTTATATACATCATTTTAAGAGATAGGTCTATGGCAAGACGTTATGAGACGCTATTTCATATTTTTATTTTGTATCTTAAGAACGCATTGAGAATGCCTGTATGTAGGGGTATTTTTATTTTAAGCTAATTTTGAACAGTACGCTGAGAGTTGCATCTGTAGCTATACTTGTAAGTTCTATATAAATACACATCACCGAGGTATTGTCCTGTCTTGCATGACTGTGACCTTTCAAATGGTACAAATTTTGAATCACGAACACGTTTCAGAGGCCTTAGAATAATTAGCTTAAACATTTATTCTCATTCTGCTATATCGTATTGACTTAATGGTTCCAATGCTAACTTCTGGATACAATATACCCCTTTAATTTACAAAAATACAGAAGATAACATTTATATATCTATACATGCCGAGCTCAAGCCAGGCTAGGACGCTTATTTTAGTCACAATTGTAATAATTATGAATAACAATCACTGTCGCAAATGAACATACACTGTTAACTTTAACCCTTCTTATATACAGTTAGGGACATTAAACCACCTATGTACATGCAGCTCCCACAATGATACATATATACTGTCCTTTAGTTACTATGTTCATCGCATATATATATATATATATATATGGCACATGAGACGATACGCCATTTGAGAGTATTATGTTCTGTCCATTGATAGTATGATACACACATACAGGAAGAATATCTACCCGAATCCTATGGACAAGCAGTGTGTGGCATTCTGTGTTATCGCTTTCTAACTGAGATTCACACATTATTGAGATCTGTCAAGCCTCATATTTTGATATTGCTACCCTGTTACTTAGCACAACTGCACATGCACAACTCATTCGCGTTTCGGGCCTTTCACTTCCAGTATTTCAATACCATACTGTAGGCATCGTTGCTAAAAATGTGACTGTAATATTGTAAAGTGGTCTTCGTTAAAAAGTCTACGATTATTTTACAAATAAGAAATCATAGTCATTACAAATTTACGATTTGTCAATGGTAGTCTTATGTATACACACACAAAATAAGATGGGTTTGTAAGCTTACGAAACCTTAAATATTTCTTTAGTAAATAGTAGGCCTATGCATCGGCCCCAATGTCTACAGTGTCACTGACATTCATATCAACATCGACAATTGAAATGGTTCGATTCTAAGTCCAGTTTGTCCCTGTTGGCTTTGGGAAAGGTAGAAGTGGGCTGCGTTTATGTCCTGATAAAAGTCAACGTAAGCTTATTTCTTCAAACCCAACAGTTATGGTCCGAGACACAATGTTCGAAAACAATAGGCTTTGGCTCACTCATGGACAGAAACATTAGGCCTAACCATCAAATCAAATGGCCCTATACCACTATGTAAATGAAGAAATATTTGTAAGATACAATTAAACTAGTTGGTAGGGATGTGGCGTAAAGCTGGACCCTGTGGCTGTAGAAGTAGGTGGTCTGTAGTAACAACCTCCATAGAAACCAGCTGTGTAGGTTGTGCTCATGGAATAAGGCGACGGTGTATTGGCCAACCCCAAAGCCCTGAAACAGAATCAAAAGCAATGTGTAAGTTAAAGAGCCCCATCGAATGATTTTAAGAAAGGACAATTACACACGACAGTCATACACGCGAACACACGGAAGGGCATACATTGGATTACAGCCAAATAGAGTGACACAATGCCCTTTGCTGGAGAATTGGTTGGGAAAACACTGACGGGAGCCATCTAAGGACCTTTATCTCGTGAAATAAACAGTGGACAAAATTACAATATTTTAAATAATGGGGATTGTACGTTAAATGAACACATGACGAGGAACGGGTGTAACCAGACAAACGATGACGCAGCACTTCCGGACGTAAAGACTGACGGGAAATCGTTAGTTTGATAGCGGAAGTGCTGTGCGTGGCGCCACTGCAGGCCGAGAGGCGGAAGTTGGTCAGAAAATTATAATCGACCAATCGTATAGAGGCTGGATAATATGGGGCTGATGAACACATGGGTCAAGGGGCGAAGATGTAATGAGGTCTCTCCCCAATAATCTCCACCCTCTATATACTTCCAGGAATGCCCAACTTTTGCCAATTAATTAGCCGAGGAACATGATTCACTTGATCACAGGCTCATATATATGAATCATAGTTAAAATATTGACCATGTATAGCTATGATTATTCTTATAATCGTGCACAATCCTCATAACATGGGAAGTATAACTATCATCGATACCCGTATTTAAGGGGTCTGTTTTGTAAGGGCACCACCAATGAAAATGCCGGTTGGCTTTGATGAAAACGTGCAGAGTATGGTCAACCTATGTATACAGATTATTGACCATGAGTTGTGCAAATATGGTCATTGGATAACAAGCTAATGGAACATGATAAAACGATTGATCACGGTCAGACACGCAATAAAAACATTAGCAAACATGACCAAAGGGCTGCGACTTCACATCGAGGTATAATCAATTTTTATCGAAGTGTCCTAACTATAATGATAATGGGCTTTGCATTGGTGGAGTGTTGTGTTTGAAGGCATTCCAAATTCTATTAGTTTGGATTCGTGTTGGCAGATTCTTTGTTATGAAGGTTTGTTTAACAGTGGTGGGGCTACCTCCAAATCCCCAAGTCCATGTTTTAATAAGATTACACTGGAGATTGAGAAATTTATTTATGCATGTATAGGAATATCTATTGTCTTGTATGTGGTCAATCTCATTTTCATTATTGAAAATACATTATCGTCTACTCAAAGTATCGCTATCCATGACCAGGTAATTAGTTCTCCCGTTTACCGTGGTGGCTATGTAAGTGCATTCCTTACTCAAAATGATAAACAATGTGCACTCTAAACTGTACATACCTCATATGTTGATCCATCTGTGCTTTCTCTATTCTTTTGTCTTTAGCTCTTCTATTTTGAAACCATATTTTGATTTGGGTTTCAGTAAGATTCAGCATCTCCGCTAGTTCAAATCTGTAAGAAAAAACGTATGAGATTAAAAAAATGTATAACATGTTATTCCCTGAGCCAGGCAACATGTGGGCTCTAAGTAATCATGTATATCTATATTATGGTGCAGTATAATTGTCATGCTCCCTCGACATCGCACCCCCACCACCCATAATGATATACTATAGAATATAAGAAAGTAATCTGGTATTTATAAGTTCTTAGTCTGAAAAAAGCCGTGCTCACCGCCTTGGCCGTGTTATGTATTCGGTTCTTTGGTACTCTAATTCGAGCTTCAGCGTCTGTTCTGAAGTGAAAGTTGTCCGTTGGCGGCGCTGCTGATTCTCCTTCCTGCGGCGTCGCGGGACTGTAAAAATACAATGAGAACAGACATTAAATCCATCTGTAACATTCGAAAATCATCTATACAAACGAAAATCAACCGATTAAAATGTTGGTAGAATTAACGGGCCAAAACCGCTCATAATCGGATCTTGGTATAATATAATAATGATACTTGGACATAATAAGGGAATATGTACAGAAGATACCAACAATGCTCATACAATTTGGCACTTATGTGTCCGTTTCTATGTAGGAACATGTCTTTATGTTAGTACCAATAATTGGCCATCAGCTGTCTGAAATCCCAAGGCACAAACTGCGTGATATTACTTCAGTCAATGGAAGGGTGTGGCCATGTCTACTCGGAAAGATACTGACGCCTCTGATGTCGAAACTAACAAAAACGTTCTTTCATCGATGGCCCCTCAGAACATCAAATGTCCCATATCAAGGCAAATTTTGATTTCAATATCAGAGGCTATTCTAATAAAGGGCGTATAGAATTCTGTGATTAGGCCTATAAGGCGCGTGCAGACAACAACTATGCATATGATGTACACACACGTACAAATGGAAACTTGTCCAAAGAAGAAACGTACTGTTCCATTCAAAGGCTTGCCCATTATTTTCAACGCTTACCACTTTTAGGTGGATATATGGACTGGCAGTGTTACTTTCATTATGTCCAATGATTATGAATATGCCGATATTCGCGACCAGCTCTGACGAGAATGTTTTCCTCCATTACTACAGATTTTAATTGTACGGATGCATCCACCGTTATAGTTTGTGATATATGCATGAGGACGCCTATTTTTCTAGCAACATAAACATAGACGATAGTAGTTCAGTGCCATATTAATTGAAAGAAGGCCCAGAAAGAAGGCAATTACATTTACACTTTACACTGACTCGTCTCCGAATTGAATGTAAATGAACAACTCCCGAAAAAACAATTCACTTAATGCCCAATTGAAATATATGCTAGATATTCAGGTGGTAAATGGTTGTGACGTTAATGTGCATGGTAATGGGAATTACACGGCAGAGCTAACAGCTGCCAGTAAATTTTAGCTTTTAATGAGGAATAGTTGCAGTGAGAAAATCAAATGCCTGCCGATTGTATTCATCTGTAGAATATTTGAAATAAATGGTAATATTGCCTTTCTGTGATATCACCCTGGCCCTATATGTGATAATGGAACGTTTACGATAAGGCGGAAATATGCAAAGACGCCCATTTAATCATTCCAATGTTGAAATCCTTTCGTCGATGTAAATCCCTCCTCCAGCTTCAATGATAGTACCCTGAATGTTAATTAGTAAGAAAAATCAATTGTAAAGATGTTATTTTCCCATGTTCCTGTTGCCAATTTAACCATTTGATTAGACCAAAGAGCGACCTCATGTGAAAATAGAGTACACAATTGTGATTGTTCAATTTATCTCGCGGAGGTCTCATCTATACTTGTAAATAACCATTACTTCTTAGAAAGGTGTTCTCTTCCTATGAACACGTGCACTTGTCCCCAGAGTGAAGTGAAAGGAAAGGCTGGTAATTTTCAAAGGAAAGTCGTACAAGATGAGCATTTTCTCAAAGAATCACAATAATCATCAAACAGATGACTACCACAACGCAAAATAGGGGAGATGGTTCAATGTTCTCCACTTGAGAAAAATGTCTGGGAAAGAAATAAAAGTTGCTCCAGGGATATTTGGTAATATAGATAGGAATAAGGCTAGAAGAGAGGGAGATTATCTGTGGCAATGAGAACCTTGCCCCCTGTGAGAAGATACTAATTGGCGTGGGAGCGACTCCTTGCTGTGCCAACGTGCTGCACTGGGGAAATCACAATACCTCACTCGAATGAAGGGCGAGTAGTAACCGGAGGGTACAATGATAGTATAGCGGGGAGAGCTATGTAGTTAGATCAAGGACCTGGAAATGGATTGCCCCGTGTACTTGGTTTATTTAATCTTGTCGAATGGTTCTGGAATAAATAAAACCCTCTCAGGTTATGTTGCAATACCAGTCTGACTTATCTAGACATAGCTAGATGAAGAAAATAACTATATTGATCTGCAGGTAAAATCAAACCTCATTCGTTTTGCACGAAGGCCTAATTTAGGAATAACATTTGCATGTCGTCACGTATTATCTTGTTCCTTTCCTATAACTGCCATACATATAAATATCAGAGCGCGGTGTTATTTATTCTCCAACTATTTCCAGCTAAGTCTATGTTCCTATATAAGCCGCGTTATGCCCGATATTCACCCAGATTATTTTATTTTATGTATTGATATGTATGGAATATCTCCGAGGTAAGGGTGCTAGTTAGACTAAGTACTAAGTGATACCCAAAATCATGCGCCCTACTTTCAGGCATGACTTCAGGGGAGAGTTCAGAGGAAATGTGTGGTCATTTGCATGCACATTCATTATTAAACAACCACAATATGCGTAATATCCCGCAAGTTACCTGTTTAGAGTAGGATCGCTAAATAAAAATGCTTTCTCTAGAGCACCATTTATTTATTTTAATTGCAAATTATTGCCGGGATTAGAATGCGGAAACTGTATTCCTGTGTAACCATCAACTGAAATCAAGTTCTAAAAAGGATGTGTTATGAAGCAAGTTGAGGTCGTTTATACCCGTACATTTGGCGTATTTTAACTTGATAATTTCTTAGACAAAACAATCCTTCAAAAAGACGCCACTAGCGGTTTTTAACCCATTTATCAAGAGACATACGGTATATCGAATGGCTTTGAATAAATAATGTGTAGGGACTCGCATGTTTGCCTATAAAAGAACTGCGGTTCCTGTACCCAGTATATAAAAAGGGGCTAAAGTGTATATAATCTGCCTGATATACACCACAAGTCTTCAATCATCTGGTAGAAGGTCTATATTATGTGAAGTGTCAAATAGTGAGGAGGCAAGCAATACCTGCCCTTACATCAACATCCAGCCGCGGACGCCTGTATCATTGCTCATCTGTCTTTTTATTCTGTACTTGTCAAGTGTGTGAACGAAGCAGGCCAAATATCAGATCTGCCTTTATGTTATGCTCCAGTCTATACACCCTACCACCCCAACCTCTCTACTTGTCTTTCACTTTCTCCTAATCATTAATCGATCCTTTTCTGTTTTGATTAATTTTTGGGTTCGAAGCCTTGATATTTTGGAGCTTTCAGAGCTTTGATCTAAGAATCTCTGAGATATGTTTATAGGAATGATATATTTCATAATAGTTCCATATTCAAATGGTTATAATTGAACGAAAATATTCTTTTAAAATTTAATTGCTCTTTTTGTAAGAGGGTGCGATGATGGGCAATCAACGCAGGGCTTTATAAGACCTAAACCTGTGCATGTATACTTTGTTTGTCCTTTTCATAGTGCCCAAACGGCAGTCCGTTCCCATCATTCAGACCAATTTTCGCCCTTCACACCCGCCCGACAAATTGTGATGGTTATTCTGATGGTGCAATATCCGCTCCGGGTATGGGCACAGGAAGCAGCCGTCGGGTCGCCGTTTCCGCCCCCGCCCCGCGACATTTGAGCGTCGTCGTTGTTGTCCTTCTCTTCCTCGGTCTCCAACATTGCCACCTCTCCGGGAAGGCTAGAGGCATTGGAAGACTGAAGGAGGAGAAACAAGAAGAAAAAGTACTGCTGCTTGGGCACTGAGAGAGGAGGTAAAGGAGAGTGGGAGGAATGGCGGAGCCTTGGGGTAACACCTCCGGTCAAACAGGTCAACGGAGTGAACACAGGCGCAAGAGCAGGTGATGAGATAATGTCCTACTTGTGCCTAGAGCCAGTCAGAGTAACGAGGGGTTGCCACCATCCATACACGTGAGACAGTTGGAATCAATATTGCCGGGAGAAAATCATACAAATCATGCACTTCTAGATGCCAACAACTGGGTGAACACCGTCTAAATAGATGCATTTATCAAATTCATCGGTACCTTGGAAGGTATTGGACATTTCCTCTTGAAACATTAATGCCATTCTGGCCATTGTTGATTCACTGGGAATGAATTGTGCACTATATATTTGGACAGGTAAGCAATGGAAATGACCATGCAGTGAGCAGTTGCCACACGGTCAGCGACAAGGTTAAGGCAAGAAATCTAGTTGTACAGGATATACAAGACAGATTTATGTATGTCCAAGCGAGAGCAAAAGGAAAATAACTCGCGCGACAGGATATCTACCTAGAGAAAGTCCCAACAAAACAGACAGCATCCTCTCAGAAAAAGTGTCGGTAAGAGGAAGGAGGTCATTTTTCTCTGATAGATTTGTAAGAAACTGCAGAGAGACCCTGATAAAACCTTTCTATGGTTTGGATTTTCAAGAACATCCGAGTGCCCATAGGAAAAAGCCAACAGCACGAGTCAAGATATTTGCAAATGTTCAATGATAAGTTCAAAAATACTATTGGACGAATACTACAATTAATGAATAACAAATACTGAGAACCATCACGTGCTGGTAAGCTTAGTTAATTTCATGATAGTCATTTATTCGAATGCTTCCACAAGTTAAAAATTAAAAATTCCATTGCGCGCGACTTTTTTTGTCTCAATAATTTCTTTATGTTACATGGTGGCACTAGAAACGTGACGCGACGAAATAGGCAATTTCAACAACCTAATGGTGATGGACCCTATTTCCTACTTGTTGAACCATCAAGAAATTACATATAAGCAGTATTAGATCTTTATTCGGTATCCCATTTGAATTTATTTTACCCTATTAGATGTTAGTCTTTCTCACATGCACCTGTCCCAACTCATCATTTTCGTATACTACTTCACAGAAAACCCTACCAAGAATAACACTTTCCCATTACTTCTCATACACAATTTTTCTGAAGAATGAAACTCTGATTGTTGAGGATTTCATAGACATTATCTCTTAGGATGAGCCATTGTTGATAATAGTCCATCACAAGTGCGTTTCAAATAAAATCAAAGGTAACTTACATATGCCTGGTAAGCCTGCGAGAGGAAGATCCGTGTAGCTACCGAGGACTGGGGACGGGTACATGTGGAGACCGTTGTGGGCCTGTGGCGGCCTAAGGCTTTCAGAGAGCGAACCGAGCTGACGGGGTGGAAGGCTACCCAGTCCGCCTGGCAATGAGTCAAATGAAGTTTTGAGGCCCATGGCAGAGGGGCCTACCTCAGGCAGTGATCCCGGAACACCACCGAATGAACGGGGTTGGTGTCCGTGAGGGGTCAGAGGGTGGCCATGCATGGCCGGATGGATGGAGGTGAATGCCGAGAAACGCGATGCAGTATCAGTGGTCGGCGTGGCCGAGCCCGAAGAGGCGTGGTGAAATAGAGCGTTGGTTACAGAGGCCGCTAAACTTGCTGGACTCTGGTGAAGATGGGGAAGAACTCCTAAATTCGAGGAGGCGAGGATGGATGCGGAGGAAACTGAGGTTGTAGGTAAGGAAAGTGCACCTGGCCCTCCAGTGGCAGAAGGTCCGCTCGTGCCAGTACTGCCTCCAGTTCCGGTTCCACCTCCTCCATGTGGTGGGGTTGTTAAACCTGGAGTTGAGGGGGCTGATACAGGAGGTCCAGACAAGACACTCAGGGCAGGAGACGATGCCCCATCACCTGAAGTGTTCCCACCGCCTGGGTTACTAGGACGCGAATTTTTAATTATGTCCATACTATTTAAAGTTTACTGCTAACTTGAGAAAAGAGGGGAAAATCTCACTCTCCCAATGACAGACAATAATTGTTGCTGACGAATTATTGCAGAGTGAATGGTAATCTTTGCTAGGAGAGAGGATTCAAGTATGTCTCTTAGAATGATTAATTTCTCGCTGCAAAGGCTATTGAATGTCTATCTCCGGGTTCCTTTCGTTTTTATCTATTTTTCCTTCTATCTTGCTCCCCATCACATAGTCATACATAGAGCTATGGAAGTGCTCCCTACCTTTAATTAAACGCCATTGGCAGTTCCACGTAGAAGACTTCCGCTCATCTACCAATGAAGCGAGGATTAATTATATATATATCGCATACAAGAAACGATCATTATTGGTCGCATAAAAGTTGAAAATCGCCCGATTATTTTTTAAAGGTTGAAATATATTGCTTGTCATCGGGAGAGATACATTATTCTCCCGAAAAGTCCTTGCATTAGTCTGTGTCTTCCGGTGACGAAAGTCGTCTGCTATATATTTCAAAAGGTGATCCAATAGGAAGAAGTGTTGCACTTGTTGTCCGTCTGGAGAATACTTAGACAGTGCCACGCGACTGAGAGAACGAGTGTTTACATGTCCCTTTTCCCGCACACCACCATCACCCTCGTAACACGCCCCTACCTCTCACCCTCCCCTGCCATTGTAATGGCTGCATCCAATGGACGCCCTCATTACATCCGCCATCTCCGCACTTCATTACACCCATGCGTCTCATTGGCTGAAGAGTTAATGGTCATGAGCCGGAGTGATTTCCACGCGTGCAAGGTGAGTTGACCGGTAAAGGGTGCATTGAGGATCCATAAGGAAGAAGTGGAAGAGGCCCCATCATTATAACTCGATCCAATGACTTCTCATTGCATAAATGCTCGTTAAAATCAGGATCGTCATTTTGATGTTATCAGACTTGGGAAGGAAAAGAGTAAGAGGAGGGTGCCGATGGCCCAAGGGAGCAGGTGAGCCGAGGAGCACGTGGCGGCAATGAGTGGGTAGATGGACGTTTCAGCTGCCCGTCCAGCTTTAATCTGGACAGTTATTAAAATAACTATCAGCTAGAACTTAACCCTACAACACCGAGGATTGGACGGGGCAAAAATGGCCTGAATATTGGCCAACGGTAGTTTACTCTCCAGTATATTCATAAAGGTAAAATTCCTAACTACATAAGAGTGGCTAGAAATTATCTATGATTAACCATATTTAAGATTTATGCTTCATAATTCATAACATCAAAATATCCTAGTTTAAGACTTAAAAAATCATATATCTACTTTAGAATTAGGTTCATGTTTTCATGGTGATTTGAGGCCGAACTCAAATGAAATCAAGTTATCACAACGTGAACAGTCATATAGGCTGAAAAGTATGTGAGGGCATAACACACAATGGAAAGTTGTTTTTTAATGCGTAAATACATCACCATGCATGAAGTAATCTATATATGAGACAAAAGAATTTTTTAAACTTATGTTCTTAACTTATGTTTTATCAGTCATCTGCCAAGCGCACCGAAGGTTATGTTAAAAAAAGAACGACTGATACTTCTGTCTCTTCCGGCGGCAGTGGCCTTGGCGCAATTATATATGAGATATATATATATATATATATATATATATATATATATATATATATATATATATATATATATATACAATATATCGATGGTTAAAGTATTTAGACTTTTTATTACTCAAGTTGTGTGAAAAACAGACGCATTGAACAGTTACTTTCATATTCTACCAAAATGTTCATTTCCCTCATTTTCCATTTTTGACGCAAATAAATAATTAGTATATCCATTAAATTAAATTTTGGTTAATCACCTATCATAATACACTTCGATTAGAGTAGGGAAAATGAAGACTTTTTCTTGAGATTAAAAGTAATTAATGAATGAATGGTCAGGCTACATATTGCCTAATATTCTGCAATTAGTAAACATTGCGAGGAGAAGGTTTGTTGAATCTGTAATCTGTTAACTAACGAGTTTGTTGAAGAAGCGTGAATATTGCACGAGTGGCAGCAACGAGTACAATATTCTAAGCGATTGAAACCAATGACTGCGATTGAAACCAACAAGTTGAAACAAACGAGTTGAAACAAACGAGTTATTTAACCTGTGTTTAGTTATTTTAGTAAATTATTAGTGATTGTACCCAGTAGTGTGTAGGTATATCTGTTCCTGAATGTGATCGTTAAATATAATATGAAGTGATATGGATGGGGTTCTCCTGCCAATGATAACTTATTCATGCATCGAACGAACACGTTTCTGCTGTCAATATGCGCGTCTATAAGGCATAATAGGGATTATGGTGAGGACGCATGTTGAGCATTCTGAGCATGTGGCTGGGCAAGGTACATTCATTGTACGCGTTGTGAGAGTATAGACTTCATTAGCCTATTCGCGGGTACATTCCTCTCATCATGAAAAGGTGGTTATGTCGAGCAAAAGATATCTTAGCGACCCTTGATCGTAAAAGCCCATTCATTTCTATCCAAGTAGTTACAATGATAACGCCTTTACATCAATATATCAATTTATATCAATCTCAGGTGGTAACATTTGAAACTGAATATTTTGCAAAAGAAATGGAATTCAGAGGAGATGCGCGGGAATCCCCTGTTACCCAGCAAACCAAACATAGATAGTGATGACTATTATGAACATCTGATCATAGCAATTGTAACAAAGTACATTTTTCATGGGTACAATACTGCTGCGACACAGTGATTTATTGTATGCAATGGTACTATGTACGCCAGGTTTATGGGAGTTGTAAAGTTTGCGTGCAACTGGCGCATTTTTATATCATGGGTGCCAGGTTTTTTAATTGAACAGAAATGACATAGGAACTTCTGAACTATAGGATGTTGGTAATATAGGAAGAAGCTGAATCCCGTTTTCCATTTAAAGCTGCACTCTCAGCTATGACGGTAATATAAATCCTACAAAATGTACTCATTGTACCCATAGGACCGAAGTTATCAATATTGTGCTGCGGTTATCAATATTTTGCTGCGGTTACATGTTATATATATTATATACAAATTTGATGTCGAATTGACCGAATGATAAACGAACAACGATATATGTAAAACTAATTAGGTGAAGGATTTCAGTGAGTCCCAAAATATATTATTGGGCTTTATTTTTATGCAGCCCTTTAACATAATCAACAGGGTAAAACCTTCAGAATTTTAATCAAATAGCATTCAGATGGGGAGGGAAATAATGGAACAAAAAGTAGAAAATCTTCTTTTTAAATTCAAATCGTTATTCAGGTATGGACACGATCATAGCACAGTTACATTAAGTATAAATTATACATACAACCCCCAAGCTCACCATTACGGTGGTCTTCCATTGACACCTGATGCAGTTGAGGACATTAGTTTCTGAACGATGTTATCTGAGAATGCAGCCTTAAATTCACTTAGCTCCAGAAAGGCTACATTTTCACAACATGCTTATGTAACGTGGCTGGGTGTTTATGATCAAGAGGGGGAAAATCACTGACCTTGGAATAGGCAATAAACTTCCAACGTTTACTATCAATGAAGGTAAATACGTGTTATGTTACTTATACTTGGACACACCTCTATTAATCTACTTCTGTGTCCAGGTTTGAAATAAAATGTCTTTAAGTAAGTTTGTATCACCCCATAAGTCCCTAAAATATAATTTCAGAAATAGTGGCATGTATTCATGTTTTTTCCAGGATTATGGAAACCAAACATAACAACCACATTGCAAATATGCGTATTTCCATAAATAAACCATTAGCCCAAACATATTTTTACCTACTTATTTATATATAACTAGCAAAGTACCCGTCCGCTGGACGGTCACCCTCTTTCCCCACACTTCCCCCTCTCCCTCTGTTCCCTCCCGCTCGTCTCTGTCTTTCATAGCTATTTTTCTCTCCCAACCCCATCTCCGATTTCCCCCCTCTCTCTCCCCTCTTCCTCATGCTCGTTTTTCTCCCCCAACCCCATCTCCGATTCCCCCCTCTCTCTCCCCTCTTCCTCATGCTCCCCCTATCCGCTTTCTCTCCCTCCCCTCTTTCCCTTCCCCTACATCCTCCCCCTCCTCTCTTCCCCCCTCTTCTTTCTCTCCCCCTCCTCCTCTCCTATTCCTACACCCTCTTCTTCACTCTCCCAATCCTCTGCATGTAGGACGGTCACCCTCTCTCCCCACACTTCCCCCTCTCCCTCTTTTCCCTCCCCCTCTTCTCTGTCTTTCATGCCTGTTTTTCTCTCCCAACCCCATCTCCGATCCTCCCTCTCCCTCCCCTCTTCCTCATGCTCCCCCTCCCCGCTTTCTCTCTCTCCCCTCTCTCCCTTCCCCTACTTCCTCTCCCTCCTCCCCCGCCCCTCTTGTATGTATGTATCAAATTTATTTCCAATTTTTACATATATATACATCTTTAGGAAAAAGGGAAGAAGCATCCATATTGACTTCTTTACAAATCCTTCTGTGAAAACTAAGTTCTCAGGTTTTCCAGGTATCCTTGTTTAGTTTGATGACAGTGAACATAGATAATGTTACAGTAGAAAGCAGTGTGCTTATTGGTTAACCCCCGTCTTATTTCCCTCCCCCTCCCCTCTCCTATTTCTACACCCTTTTCTTCACTCTCCCACTCCTCTGCATGTAGTTAGGCCCCCCCCCCCCTCTGGATGTAGCTTGTGGCCAATGACGTAGTATCGCACAGGGGCTTTCCCAGGCTATAAATAGAGTGTGGATATCCCGATTTAAAAAAGGCTTCAAAATCACATTTCTACCCCAGATACCTTCACAAACCACATACGACGTCCTCCAGAGTGGGTGGACAGAATTCTACAGAAGATTAAAACGGTTCGTAGAACAACAAATTCCGAGAATATGTGAGACATAGAAACCCCTCTTTTCTACCTAAGAAACCTCTCTTTTCTACCTCTTTTCGTAGAAATCGCTCTATCCGTATATTTTATGGATGCCCAGCAAGCCAGCAGCAAAGCGACGTTCCTCTATACTACTCGC
The DNA here is from genome assembly GCA_942159475.1 of Sthenelais limicola. NCBI lineage: Eukaryota > Metazoa > Annelida > Polychaeta > Phyllodocida > Sigalionidae > Sthenelais > Sthenelais limicola. The sequence continues at coordinate 62,359,179 of OW804095.1, read as the reverse complement.
GAGCCAGAGGGAGCTTTCGTTCACCTGTTATGGATTCTACATGATATGAAGGATGATTTATTTTTTTATCTTTGTTATTAGAAACGTTTATTAATCGATACACAAAATAATATGACAATATACAATCATTCATGCAAGTACAGTGACATGTGTATAATTGGTAGGAAATGAGCCTAAGTTTTAACCGTTTGAACAGTTAAATCTGCATGGTTGAGTGGCTATTACCTTTTGGTTAGATAAACTGTGACTTATTTTATGTATGTAGCAACACAAAGAGAAAGAGACCAGCTAAGAGAAGGAACTAGGAGAGAACTACAATGATAGGATGAGGGGTGAGAGATATTTACAGTTTTAAGAGAATATAGGTAACACACATTCAGCCTTGGTTAAGGCTGTGAACACCTTATAATCATTTATAAATGTTTCTCGTGTCAACATCGAGGTTATTCCATAATAACGCAGTTTTTCTTTGGAGACACTGGTCATTTAGGGACTCTGTCCTCGATTATGTGCCTGGGCACATATCCACACCAAGACCTCAACTATTGTAATAATATATGTCTATCACCACTCTCGCTCATTAAAATCATGTATGATAATAGAATGGGAAGTTCTGTTGTTATTTCTCCTCCATAAACCGAATTAACGGGTCGTTATAGGCCTACATATCCTTTAAAACTTGAAATGTACGACAAAATCGTGTGCCGGTGAGCGATAGTAAGCGAAACCATTTTGGCTATAAGGATTTCGGCGAGCCACCGGAATATATAAATATAGACTATGTATAAGGCCCTGCAAACAAAACGGGGTAAAATCCTCTATTCAATTTTGATCAAATGACCAAGGTGGGTGGGAAGGACCAGAACAAAAAGTAAAAACTGACTGATGTTAACTTAGAATGCAACAGTTAATAATGTCCTACTTTCTATTCCTAATAGGTTGGTTGATATTCATTACAAATAGGCCTCCATGTATGTATAGTATACAGAATATTTCGAAAAGGTTAAATGGGATAATACTCACCTCATCAACGTATTTTGAAGATTCAGACATGTCTTTGTATTGAAAAACAACATAATTTACATTTTAGTCCAATGGAAAATGGCTAACCGCGGTGGATCAGATAAAATCATAATTCATTTTAGGACACAGGAAATACATCGGTTTGTAATCGTTGGTTTGCAAGGTGTCTACGCTAGGACTCCAACAAACCGCAGGCTTATGCGGTTTTATAGTCATTCTCATTTATTAATTATTATAAAGAACCTATTAATTATGCACAATCTATAAGACCCTCCTCTGACCAGCTCACATTTGTTATTATATTCGGATTGAGAATACACTGCAGAATGCAACCGCAATGACCACAGTGGAGTCAGTGGAGTCAAACCTTAACAGAGGATATGTACCCTAGTGCCCCTTCAACTCTCCGTCTTGAAAACCACGTCAAGTGGTTCGTGGGTAAGACATTGGTTCTGCAGAGGCTTCATATTAAACTATGAGTCGAAAAATTGGGATTGCCCCGATTGCCCCTGATCAGTTGATGTCTCGATAGCATCCAAAAGAGCGTCATGTAATATTTGGTTGAGCTGGAAGACCAGCAGTAGGAATAGAACATGAGAGCAGCTTCTTCATGCATCAGCTGAAAGTCTTTCAGACGGAAATCTCGCGAGGACCCATTTTATCCATACCTGGAAATATTACATGCGCATACCTTCTCACGTATTACTGTATGATTTAAATATCTTCATCTGCAGATTATCTATGCATCTGTACTAACGAATGTTAACTCATTTCAACAATGACAAGAAAGCATATTTGGAGGTAGGATAGCATTGTTTGCACCTACCCCTTTTTAACAAGGTTCATGTTCTAAATTTTCCACCTGCTCACCAGATATAACTGTCTGCTTGTCACAGGGTAGCGAAGGTTGGCTGCGCTCATACACACATGCGCGGGCACATGCGCACACTAGCGCTCACTTTATATCCACTGTTGCTGTAGCATGACACAACCTCTGGGCCGTTTTCTGGTGGTTATAAGTCCATTCACATTACCCTTATTGGTGCATACCATTGTAACCTTATATCCGGCCTTCTAGGTTTCCCTTGGCAGTTGTTTTAAAACTAGTAATCAAACAGTAATAATGATGCATAGATACTTCACAATATTGTATTTGTTTATTCACAGTATCATTTCCATATCTGTATCAGAACTTTCATAATTCAACTAGTCTAGAAATAGTTATAGCAAAACCATCCGACTATGAGCAACATCCGATAATGCTTGTTAATATGGTTTGTGCATGATTTCGTTCTTGTTGTGTTTACTAGGACTATCGTAAAGTATATACGAGGCGATATATTCGCTCAAGAGGCAGCTCACAATTTAGTGTGGCATTGGTTTATATGACATTGGAGCGAATTCAAAACTCCCTCTCTAATTAAGTCCATTAACTATAATGACTCAACATTGCTTTTGAGCGATAACAAATGACACAGACGCTTCTTTTGAGAATTCCTGTAGATTTCCCTAATGGAATCTTTAAATAACTATCCTTGAGTTTCCTTTTCAGTTCTATATGGATAATGCAATGTTAAAATTGTCGCAGCAGGTTTTGCTTCATGACTAGGTTGTATTGCTATAAACAATCAATGTAATACTCATTGATACTCGGTAGTTGAATGCGATAAGTGTTTAGCCTTTCGATAGAACGAATATAATGCAGAGACAAACAAACAAATTGGACTCTTGGACAACTTGGATAGGAGACAAAATAAAAGGCTAAGAACCTAAAGTGCATGACTGTGTTGTTCAAAAATGAAGCTACCCATAATTCAAGCATTCTAACTTTGGATTCTTTATTACATGAATCAAAATTACAAAAGTTCCTTTTTAAAAATCGTGTAAAGCTTGGTACGCGAGCGGTTTTTCATCTCGGGTGCCAAATTATGTCAACAAAGAAATTAATTTGGCAGATAAAATAATTTTGCTGCAATCTTGGGACGCAGGAAGCTCATTTTTCATCCCTACATTTTCTGCCAAAAATATCTAAAGTCACTTTGTCCTTATTTTCAACTTAAATGTACAGTCAGATTCATATAAACAATCGACATATATACAGTTTGTAATGAATTTTAAAATTTTGATCGGAATGTGGTTAATGCAACCATCCATGTTAAGTCAAATATATACAAACTTTACTCCCAAGCAATATATGAAAAAGAGCCCCAGACAATTAAAACTTCTAAAATGTAAGGGTATTATTCAATAGTTTTAAACGTATGCATTTGCAAGGACTGTAAATGTACAATTTGCTGGAATGGAAGCAACTCACTATATTATGGATTTCTCTTAGAGATGGTGTGCATTAGTATATTTTCTGATTGCATCAAACTTTAAGTGAATACGGATGTTCATTTCCCTCCTGAGGTAATGGAAAGTATTTTTTTCATTGCTTTTATATGTACAGCCGAGGACGGCATTGTTGTAATGTCTGCTGACTCTGAAGTGTGTGCTTGTTTTTATGTAAATTATTCCCCCACATAGATGCGATCAACCTTTCAGTGGCGTTATTTCTCTCTTGAACTTTGATCTCGGACATTGTCCACCCCTGTCCATTAAGGACGCAATGCTTAGTGACTGTGCTCAGCAGCACGCATCTCCGCCTCTTCTCCAATAGCCTTTATCTCCACACTTGGGGGACTGGACACTCTCTCAGCTGGCACACAAAAGCATGCGATTCCACACCTTCGAATGGTCTGAGCGCGAACAATTTTTACTTTATGATGTGCGAGTGAATTTTACCATCTGATCCAATTAGAGGCAGAGCGAGGAGAGCGCCGCGCTTACAATAGAATGATCATCCACGCCCGCAGTAGTTTTCTCCTGCGTCGGCAGAGGGCATGTCGGATAACAATACTGATTGAGAGTTGCACATGCGTAATACGCTTCTATGGTTATGCTCATTATCTACGGCAGACGGGCATTCTAAACCCTGGCCACTGCGAGGTGGAAATATTGTGTTTGGTGGTAAGTGATGAAAGAAAGGAAAAGATGCTCATCATAACATGTGTGGACATCGAGTATTAATTGAGCAGACGCGTGTTGACATACGAGAGCTTTCCCCAATTAATTTTGATGATCCACTTGTAGAAATCAAATATTGCTCAGCCAGCCCTCCCGGTTGAGAGCAATGAGCGGTCCCTATAGAATTCATTCAAAAAAAGGTACGACTTGGGTATGTTAGAAATCTTTTATGATAACCAAATGCTCGAGATCTGGAAAAAGTAGAAGCAGATATGTTGTTCGGTGACAAAGAATATTTCTTCAGGAGCAAGTGGAAGCAGTGAGGTGTCCAAACAGAAAGTCGATCACATTATTTGGAGTATATAATATTATTACCTATTATCATAAATTGTAGTTTTCAATGGTTCATTTTTGTTGAATTTCTTATTTGTTTGTAAAAATTCCTAATTGCATATTCTTTTCTTTTGTCTGACCAGTTTCCTCGGTTGAAACGAAAGACGGAATATACCCTCGTTTTTCTCATGGCAATTTCTGGAAAGATATCTTCAGAGTGTGGTTTTATCGGTAGATCTTGCATTTATAGTTCTAAATGATAATGAACTATCCCCCGATTGGTATAGCCTATCCGTATTTTTACTAAGACTACAAATTAAAGGACTCACAAATTCTTTATATAAATAGTTATTTTACTCTGAACCTCTTCTCTTGTACGCAGTCAACCATTTCATCTCCTATGGAATTCAAAATTTAGCCTGGGTGATGCATTTTCGTACCTTCTCTGGTCTTGTTCAAATGTTTCAAGTAAGAGGATTGTTCGATAATCTGCTTAAACCTTTGAGCAAGGTTCAAATTCCGATATATATGCCCCCAATTGTTCCTATACAAAGCCTTCACAAATTGATCCATTCATTTCAAGGGGTTAGGAGTTGATCTGCGGGTGTATAGATTTTCATTAAAGTGACGTGGTATAAATGCATTTTATGCTGTCTTGGTCAATGAAGCCGTGGTCTTGAAACACTAGGATAGAACACATCTTCATACTCGGCACATTCATACTCCTCCATTGCCCCCGGCTCTCAGGAGCCCTCAGTGTGCTTCGCTTTCAGGTCCTGTCGTCACTCTCCCTGGTGCCTATCGGCGAAAGTGGAAATGATCGATCCACCTTAAGTGGTTTCGGTCCCCTAATGAAGCCCTTGATGACATTAATTAAGCACTCTTTGTCCTTCGCCCAGCTATAACACTTGACTCTCCGTCCCAAGCCCTCTCGTCTCTTAACTCCTTACGGAATACCTCCACTTTCTTTTCGATTAAACCAATCTCAAGAGAGATTTTGAAGCTTTGGGGAACTTTTCCATATACATGTAGGTACGGGCAATGACGTGGGAAGCTATGCGTATAGGATGTAAGTGCTTAGTTTTCTGGCAGTAGGAACATAAACGTTGCGAATATTGTATTGGATTATCTGTCTACCCTAACTGGATATAACACTATCTGTATCCATCAAGGTCTGCCAGAATAAGGGCTTGCGATCTCCACAAACATGTGGTCGATGAAGAGAAGCACTGAGGGGAGTGCGAATAAGAGTGCTTCCTCACATTAGGTTTACTTTGACGCGCCAGCTTCCAAGCAACCAAAGCAGACGACATTTTCTTGTCGTGTTCCAGTCTCTGCACTGCACGACGTACTCCTCGCGTCCCTGGTTCTCCTTCCCCCTTTTCCTCTCACATGCTCTCTCTCCCTCTTCCTCTCAGACGCTTGCTTTACGGAGCTTTTAAAATTTGCTTTGGTCGAAGACTAACCATAAATGGAGACGCGCACGCGGTGTAAATGGATATTCGATTTCTGGTCTTTGATGGGGCTGCCGAGAGGTTTTTGCTTTAAAAACCGAGCGGGGCTCAGCCCGACTCGTCTTAATGCAATCCATGAGAACAGGCACGGCTGATGAGCTGTGGCTCTTTGTGCTCCCGCAGCGATGTTTATTTCAGACTATCTGTGCTGTTACTGTAGTGTGTATTTCTACAACATGCCATTTGTCCGCGTTAATCAAATGGAAGTGAATAGCGGATAGGTGCCGCTCAGCAGGCCCCGCTAAATACAATCAGCCTGACCGCAAATTCCTAGCGAGGAGTAAATTATGAATCATATTCTCCGCCGGCATAAGTGGAATTGACAATTATGAGAACGGCTGTTCATTTCTGTAATGTGCAAAACTTGCGCTGGAGAAGGACAATTACTCGGAGGGGAAAGTTGGGAATGCGGCAGAAGAATCGAATGGAATATTGTTTCAGAATAGAGAAGACCTAATTACTTTTGTCAGTTACTTAAAAGAAGATGCAAACACGAATCTTATTTTAGCGGCGGTGAAAGAACAGTGGTGTTTCAGTCAGACAAAAAGGTTGTGCGCAAAGTACACAAAAAGCAGCAATTGTAGTGTTGGCAAGTTTTAATTTACTTGAACAAGTATTCCACCGACGATTTAACTTAAATTGAATAGCAGTTTTATGTGGAACTTTCCCCGCATTATAGGAAAGCCCGTGTGTGGTTGTTTTGCTCGGAAAATAAAGTTTCCATTTAAACGATAAAAACCTTACAGTGAATAGAGGAACTTTTATGCCAGAGTGAGTGCAGTATCTAGGAATGAAGTTTAATTCTCTTCATTGAAGTTAAAATGAATATAAAATCTCGTTCTCAGCAGTCATAGGTGGTATTTATGCTTGCTCTTTTTGATGGGGTTCATTTCAACCACGCAAGACATTAGGGAGCTTCGGATAAACGCATCAACAGGAATTATTGTCATTTAATATTGGAATCTACCGGGCATCAAAAACACCTTTGCCAAATCTGATTAAGAACTGTTGATGTTAAAGTTTCATTAAAGTTCTTAATACAATAAAGCAACTTTATATATGAATGATGTAGCAATGTTACTTTCTATTTTTTTTAATTAGATATAGATCCAATTATGAATCACTAATGACTTATTACATGAATTAATAAGTATCCCCTTTGGGAAGAATAGACGACTTTATGCAAGCCATGAATGATGAATGAAGATGAGGGGGAAATTGAGGGGAAAATATAATCTGCTTCCACGATACTTTTTATATTTCTGCTTACAGATGTTTCTCTGTTTTGCCATCAATTCTCCTTCAGTTCTCATGCAGTGCAATGTTCCAGCCAAGCTGACCAGAGAAATGCAACTTTATCAGTTTCTAACTATACAGACAAAGTGAAGATTCAGTATGCCACATACACATTATATTTACATGAATTGACTTCCAATTACACGATCAGCAAATGTCTGAATTGGTTTCGGGTCGATGTGATAGTCCGTACGTCATCGGGGAAAGGACGCATATATATTCCATAAGGTGCGTTATATAATTATACGGAACAACTCGGTCTTTTTGTCAGTAAGTAAAAAAACAAGAATTCAGGTACCAAAAAAACAGGTGTATTGGATCACCCAAAATATGACATGTCAGAACATTATTATTCTTAATAATTCTAGCCCGGTCGAAGGACTGTGTCCATTGCCACGGCCGACCGGTCGACTATAATACATTGTCGTATTTGCGGTGCTGCGCAAACTTGTACATCTTTCACGCGGCCGTGGGCCTAAACTTCGGGGTTCGTCCCGTTTTCTGATGGGTCTCGATCAGTTTGAACCCTCCATCGTGCCATTTGCTATACAAAAACGCACCCCAAAAGACCCATAATAGTAGTAGTATGAGGCGCATTTGAGGGACGTTTAGTACCCACATACCTCACTGCACTATAATTCTACACTTTCCGTGGTGGCGCCACGGGTACGAAAATGGTAATATGATACGTCCCCGGATCAAGAAATTATAAAAAAGAAAAGCAAAATGACCCAGTTCGCAAGAAATTTCCGCCATCTTGGATTTCAAACCGGTTTAAACCGGTTCTAACCGGTTTTTAGTGTCGCCTTAGAAATATCCGCCATTTTGTCTATAAATCATGTAGTTAAGTGCACGTGTACTTAGCTAAGTACGCGTGAACTCTTGATGATTTGGGTGATTGATTTATGATAATGGGTTTTTGGGGTAATAAATCATATGACTTTAAGAAAATCCGCCATTTTGGATTTTGTGCAGAGATATTGTTGCGGCATCCTATTTTCCTGCGGCATGGTCGTAAATCATTTTGCAATATTAGCTGTCATTACCTGTCAATTCTATCTAAGTAGATGATTTATTGTGATGGGAAAACCCAAATAGAGGGATGTTGACTCATTCGCAGGGTTTTTTATATTTAGGTTTACTGCGTATACGATTGACCGATTGACCTTTTTGACCCATCAATTGACCTTTTGACCATCACTTGACCTCTTAACCATTTACTTGACCGGTTAATATAATATTTTTTTATATTTTATGTATACGCAATTGTCCACTTGACCTCTTGACCTCCTCTTGACCTCTTGACCATCACTTGACCTCTTGACCAATTGCTTGACCGGTTGATTATAATATTGTTTATTTGTAATAATATAAGGTACATGTATATATAATTGCGATTATTTTAGGTAATGTTACGGTAAAGTTAAACTAAATGTACTAATTACCTTATATACAAACCTTATGAAGAGAATAGGATCGTTTAAGACATCGTATAGATTGTTGTTAATTAGCAAATGCAATTATTCTGTGATGCAATGCGTTAGATGTATGGATTGTCACAGTGGTGAGATTTTCAATGGTTGTATATGTGTCAAATGCTAGGTTATATTAGGTGTGTTGTATTAATTACTATGTATTTCAATCATATTGCGGTAATACGATACTATTTAGTGTTGTATTAATTATAGTTAATTAGTAAATGGAATATAAGTCAATGTACAGTAATCAAATGTGTCTATCTTATCTGTTTATCACTAGATGTCACTAAATGCTGCTGCTTTGGGGGAAACAATTGCACAAATATCCACCAGACAGAAGCACTTAGACCTTTCTCACCAATGTTTAAAGACAGTGGAGAAAATATGGATATATGTGTCTTTTATTTAAATATCAATGGAATGGAGAGAGGGGATACCCATAAATTAATTTTAGACAGGGTTAGGACAATCGTGTTGCGTAAGGTATATAATACACCCATCAAATGGAATCACGCATTACAACTTTTGGCAATCACCATGGCAAGGTTCAGCGTTCTCGATATGGTGAATTATTTCCAGGACATTAGTGCCCTAAGACATTTCGGGGCCCATTTTGATCTGCTCGAGGATGAGCAGTTCATCCAACGCGAATTAGAACTGGTATGTATTCATTTAGTTTGTAACTAATATTATCCATTAGTCACAGAATTGAATTTATTGGACATATATATATATATATGTGGTATGACATTTCTTTCTGTTTTGGAATTGTAGACCGTGATGGGCTACCTGACTGACTTGGATGCTCAGCATTCGAGCTTGCCAGTTGTAAGTATACTACTAAATGTGATCATTATCATGGTATTACATGTTGTTCTACTCACAGAATCGACCAAGTGTTGTTCGCATTACTATAATAATTCTAATGATATTATCATTTTAGTCCACCGATGTGCAGGAAAAGGAGGGTGGAAATGGATGTTTGAAAACGTCTGATGAACTGATTGTAAGTATATCTTTGATAATTTAGTATTGGATCCATCGCTTATGAATGTATAATGTATGGGATATTATTCATACAACTCATTTGATATTTTAGGCTGAGATGTTGGCTTGGTCGCCTGAGACTCCATCTCCCATGCTGACCTCTGCGCCCACACCATGCAGCTATGATCCAGTAAATATGATATATATATTACATAATATATTGTTCCAGTAATATACATTATATAATTATATATTATATTATAAAATGACTATTTGAATTGTAGGTTTTGGCACCGGGTGTACAAACCACCGCAGAAGAAGGCGCAGCTTGTGCGCCTTCTGTTGATGACCTCATAACGGATTTTGTAAGTATAATTTGTCTATGTGTGCCAATATATTACAACCAAATGGATTTTAATAATATCCCACCCAAGGATCTACAATATCATTTACTTTTGGATTATAGGATGTTAACGAATGGATGCAAGGAGATGTCCTCCAGTCGGCAATTGACTCCTGTATCAACGACCTGACATCTACGGACGCTTATTCGTCCGGCGATGATCTCAGGAGCCTCAGCCCCGATACAATGGAGGACATTCTGTCTTCTCTGGTGGATAGTGCTCCAAGTAAGTTTGTATGTGTTACATAATATATGAGATTATGCGAATGTATCCAATCGGATAGTGCAATCGGATTGCGTACATAGTCTAGTAGACCTTTATTATGGTTTTTATATTCGTAGAGTCACCAGAGGAGGTTCAGGTGTATGATTCGAACGGTAAATACCTAACGGGAGGAGGCGAAGTAGAAGAAGCTCAAAATGTAGACAAGACAAGCCGGAAGAAGAAGAAAAAGACTAAACTGCTATGTCGCAGAAAGAAATCCAAAGTATGGGTTGCATGTCCTTTATGCAGTGTAAAGTACTTTAACCAAAAATCTCTTGATACGCACATAGAGAAATTCCATATATCGGGGGTTGGCTTCATTTTGTAATATTGGATTTAGTATTGTAACTTATTATTCTTTTTGTATACACCGATCATCATATCATTATCATTAATAAACTGGTGCTATCCTTATATATATATATATATAAATATATATATATATACATTGATCTTTATTCGTACTATTCCATATATCGGGGGTTGGCTTCATTTTGTAATATTGGATTTAGTATTGTAACTTATTATTCTTTTTGTATACACCGATCATCATATCATTATCATTAATAAACTGGTGCTATCCTTATATATATATATAAATATATATATATATACATTGATCTTTATTCGTACTATTCTTCATATATACACGGAACGTTATAACATAATAAATAGATATATATATATATATATATATACCATACATATGGGTGTGTTCACGAGTGTTCATTCTTTTTATATATAATATATGATGGGAGGATAAATAATGCTTTCAGAAGTGCTGCTGTGAGTATAAGTGTTCGATATGTGGTGAAAAGTATGAAAGTAGGTCTGCGCTGTATCTACATAGAGGAAAGGTCCATGGTGAAGGTATACAACAGGAGCCAACATGGAGTCGAGAGCCCTGGATTGAGGATGATGGAACTATAGATGAGCCATTGAAGGATGTCTTTGAGGGCAACATGGGTCATATATTACACGCTCATAAGAGGGGTACTATATCTTATGAGTTTAACTTTCCGATGGATCAGACATTTCAAAAGTATATGAGCAATCACATGGACACAATTAAAAGCGAGTTAAATGTTGCGTATAAGGTAAACATAGGGTTAGGTGTTGTTCTGAAGAATATCGACACGCACAAATACCGCTATTTCATTCCATACGGTAATATGACGCTGCTATCAGAGCCCATGCTGATATCAAACGATTCTGATATTCAAAAGTTCATAAAAAAAGTGAGTGCTATCGATATTAATGAAAATATGAGAAACTCGAGACCAAATACAAAGTGGAGACCGCATATGGTAACAAATGTTGTGTACTTTGCGACAAGAACAGAATGGCCGATGGGAAATGGATGTTGTGTGCCGGGGTACATATCCGCTAAAAGAAGTATTATTTCATTATCGAGTGACAATGATAATCTGTGTATATTTAGATGCTTGGCGGTTCATTACCAACAGGGGGGTCAAAAGAGAATGAAGCGCAGGCTTAAGAGGATTTTCTATGAGTGGAGACTCTTTCAGCGGTTACATAACGGTGTATATATATCAAGGGATATGAGTAAATACAAAGGGTTTATGATAGACCAGATGGGGCAGTTTGAGGATTGTTTTAAAATAAATGTAAATATATACGATCTTCAATCAGACGACTGCGTGCAAATCACACGGTTATCAAAGGGGAAGTATGATGACTACATGTATTTGAATGCGTACAATAAGCATTTATCGTATATCGTCGACTTTAAAGCATATGCCAGAAAGTATAGGTGTAAGATGTGCGATAGAATATTTACAATGCATCACAAGCTCGAACTACATAAGAAGAGATGCAATAACAAAACGAAATATACCTATCCCGGAGGTGTTTTTACTCCGCAGAAGACTGTATTTGAGGAGCTGGAGTCTATGGGTATAATGGTCGACTGTAGTGATCGCTTTTATAGATCCTTTATAACGTTTGACTTTGAAGCTATATTGGAAAAGATGGATAATGATCCTTTTGCCACAAACCTGAAGTGGACAACAAAGCACATTCCAATATCGGTATCAGTATGCAGTAATGTAGCTGGTTATAGAGAGCCCCGATGTATTGTTAATCCCGACTTAGACAATCTACTATCAAACATGTTTGAGTACATGATGGAGATACAATCAACAGCTGCCGCTCAATCTATGGAAAGGTGGGGGTATGTATTGGAGGCATTGGATGAGAGAATGGTTACATGGGAGGCACGAGAGGACAGGACAATGATTAATGTAATAGGTAGGCTGAGGGAGAAGATGGAGGATTACATGAATGTTATTCCCGTCCTCGGCTTTAACTCTGCAAAGTATGACATAAACCTTATTAAAAGTAAATTCTTTAAATACATGGAAATGGCCTCTATTTCTTTTGTCGTTAAGAGAAACAATGCCTACACTGTTATAAAGAATGGGTTTTTAATGTTTAAGGATATCTCAAACTTCCTTGTTCCAGGGTGTTCTTATGATAGGTTTCTAAAGGCATATGACATTGGGGGAGACTATGCAAAGGCCTATTTCCCGTATGAATACCTTGATACACTAGATAAGCTGAATGATACCCGCCTTCCACCCCATGCCGATTTCTATTCATTGCTAAGGAAGGAAAACATAACTGAGGACCAGTACTCCCGAATGCTTAGGGTATGGGATGAAAAGGGAATGAAGACAATGAACGATTTTCTCATATATTATAATAATCTAGATACGGCAGGTTTTGTTTTGGCTATAGAAGAGATGCAGAAGTTCTATTTTGAAAGGCATGTTGATGTGTTCAAAGTTGCAATATCTGTACCCGGGATTGCGAGGTCACTGCTATATCGCGTAGCTAGCGAGTCTCGGCACTACTTTTGTTCAATACCTTATAGAGATAGAGACCTATACGCAACAATATCAAAAAATATCATCGGAGGACCTTCAATAGTATTTCATCGGCATTTGAAGGCGGGAGAAACAAGAACAGGAAATGGAGAGGAACGTGTACAAAAGGTTATTGGATTGGATAGCAATGCACTGTATTTATGGTGTATAGGACAGCCCATGCCATATGGATTTTATATTTGTCGACTCGGGTCGAATAACTATCGCCCTCAAAGATCATGCAAATATCAGCTCATGTTTGTATGGTTGGAGTGGATGAATAGAGTACATGACGCGGGGATTATTCACCGTTGTAATTATGGTCGAGAGGTAAGGGTTGGTGGCTTTCTTTTAGACGGCCTTTCCCCGAGTAACTCTGTGATATACGAATTCCTCGGGTGCTGGTACCACTTTTGTCCTACATGTTATCCGAATGCATCGGATGAGACGGAGAAGGAGAAAAAAGAAGAGGCACACCGAAGAAGAGAGTCCTTGCTTCACGCACTGGGATATACCATAGTCTATAAGTGGGAGTGCGAATTTAATAAGGAGGTCAAGGAAAATGTTGAGCTTCAGATGTTCCTGAAGGAGTATTATCCGGAGTTCTATAATAAACACCCTTCCGCTGTATCTCAGCAGGCGATTATCGAGGGCATTCGCAACGATGAGCTCTTTGGCATGGTGGAGGTGGATATTCATGTTCCAATCGAGAAAAGACCTTACTTCCAGGAGATGTGTCCACTGTTCTGTACAATGAATATTGAGTTTGATGATATAGGACAACACATGAAGGACTATGTAATTGAGAATAACATGTCTCAGGCTCCACGCAACCTTTTAATTAGTGGATATCGGGGTGAAAGACTGTTGATTGCCACTCCATTGCTTCGGTGGTACATCAAGATGGGGTTGATAGTCACTCGTATCTATCAAGTGATCGAGTTCAAAAGGAGTTCATGCTTCGCTCCATTTGCCAGGAATGTAACAGAGGCTAGACTACTGGGGGATATCGATCCATCCAAGGCAATTATTGCTGACACAATGAAATTGATTGGGAACTCAGCCTTTGGCAGTTTGATAATGAATAAAAGCAAGTTTACAAAGATATCCTTTGTCGAGGGTGAGGCTTATGCGATGTCAAAGGTCAATGATCCCCGTTTTCTCAAGGCTACAGAACTTGATGATGATCTGTATGAAATAGAGCAATCCAAACGCGTTATAAAGCTGGATTTACCAATATACTTGGGCTATTTCGTACTGCAATATGCCAAGTTAAAGATGCTCGACTTTTACTACGGATGTTTACGTCACTATGTAAATGAGAATGATCTAATTATGGGACAGATGGATACTGACTCTTTATACTTTGGTATAAGCAAAGAGTCATTATGTGACGTCATAAAGCCCGAAGTGAAGGACGAATACGATAGACAGCTGTATCAGTCGTGTCACGATGGGATCGAACCGAAATGGTTCCCTCGTCGGTGCTGCACAAAACACATTGCTAGAGACAAAAGACAACCTGGCTTGTTTAAGGTGGAGGCCGAGGGAAAGGAGCTCATCTCACTCTGTAGTAAGACATATCTACTAAAGGATGATGATGATGATGAAGGATGGATTAAATATAGCTGCAAGGGAATAAGCAAAAGACGTTTGGAAAATCACTATGAAACGTACAGAGGGGTCCTCGATGATGGGATGTATAGATCCGGATTGAACAGAGGATTTATGGCGAGGAACAATGGAGTATATACATACGAACAAACGAGAAAGGGCTTCGGATATTTCTATGCAAAACGTCAGGTTCAAGAGGATGGGTGTTCAACACTCCCATTGGATGTTACACTGTCCCCCTGGAAGGAGATTAACAGCCTGTATATCTGCGCGGATGGTAATAGCCATCTCAACTATGACTATACAGATCGAGGGTTCAATGGATACATATCTCTCGAACACGAGTTTCTACACAGAATGGTGTTAAGGTCACCACTATCATCATTCTCATTAATGAGGTTTACATTCGATACGAAGGAAGATCGGGTTAAATGGAGAACGTTTGTAACGTCCAAGGAAATGAATGATGATAGAGATGAGGTTATGTACACACTGTTGAAAGACAGACTGGTATCATATGATACGGTATATGAGCTGTACAAAAGTGATATCAAATCGATAGTGTGTACGGGACAGGATACATACTGGACAAATGGACTGAATCACTCATTAACCAATGTAACGCCTGTGCAGTCATATCCTGGAAACAATCGATTGGGGCATATGTGGGAGAGGATAAGAGAAGAGGAATGGGACAATATCGTTTACTTGGTCACAGGCAAGCCGATGGAATGGAGGTCATAGAACTACCCAAATACATTTTTAAATGCCCCACTAGCATCTGTGTGAGTGGTGCGAGTGGTAGCGGAAAGACCCAATTCATAAAGAAGGTATTGAACGAACGTAATACACTGTTCAGCGAACGTCCGGAGAAGGTAGTATATTACTATGGGATATGGCAAAAGACATTTGATGAGATGAAAGATGTTGAGTTTGTACAGGGACTACCCGAGAACCCAGAATCCATAAAGGCTGGAAAGCATACTGTATGGGTATTTGACGATCTCATGAACGATGTGGTAAATAGCACATCTTTAATGAATCTATTTACCCGAGGAAGTCATCACTTAAATATCACCGTAATATTTATAACTCAAAACATCTTTTGTCAGGGAAAATATAGCAGGTCAATCAAACTAAATACCCACTATGAGGTTATATTCAAGAATCTGCGGGATATTGAACAGATAAGGAGACTAGGAGCTCAACTGGATATGAAGTCCTATTTCATGAAGGCATACAGGGATGTAACGGATAACAAAAGGTATGCCTATGTTGTAGTTGATTTATCACCTCATACGCAGTCTAACATTCGCCTCTTCACCAACATTTTTTTGGGGGAAACCCGAGTGGTATATATAGATGCGGTAGGGGAGGTATAGGAGCAACTCCACCACCACTACCACTACCACTACCACTGCGATGGCATCATCCCGAGGACGTGGCAGAGGAGAGCAGGCATCAAACAACCTTAAAACTTTTGAAAAGTGGAACATACGTTCTCCATCGGCATTTCTATTGGCGGATAATGGTTTTATTTACACCGGGTTTGGAGACAGAGTTATATGCAGAACGTGCAAGGTTGAGTGCGAGAACTTTAACTCTCAGGACAGCATACACGCTATTCACTTTACGAAGAGCCCTTCCTGCTCAGTCGCTAAGGCTCGCATTCTGGAAGACTCTTCCGCGCTTGTCGAATGCATAAGTGCATTATCACAAAGGCTTGAGGCATCAATAGAGTGGCTATCGAGCAGAAGGTCAGGAAATAAAAGAAAGAACAAGAAGACTTTAAAAGGACGAGCTCAGGCTCAACGTATTGCATTCCTAAACAGAGAGGCAAGCGACAACGACGACATGTACGACTAACATGGCGTCTTCCAAGGTACGAGAGAACAGAGACTATCTTCATCTATTGGTCACAACGAAAAACAAGAAGCAATCATTTGGTTTGATACATACAATCACACAGGACCAGGCAGAGGCTATACAGGAGATCATATTCAATCTATATACAGGAGATCTTCAAGTGGGTAGTGACCTTCAACGTGAGCTAAATAAGAGACAGAAGCTCTTTAGGCGTGTCATCAGAAGCAAGAAGGTTTCCAAAAGGATTGTGTCATTTCTTAAAAAGCACTACAAGGTTGTAATAAAGATACTTCTCATGTTTGCGGAGAAGATAGTTGAGCTCCTTCGAGAATGAAAAAGTTTGTTCTTATTCCCTACGAGGAGTATATTACCAGCAGCAAAAAGAAGGAGAAGGAAGAAGAAGAGGATTTAAAGTGCCATGTTGTACCACCACCGCCATCTTCCTCCTCCTCTTCTTCTTCTCCTTCTTCTCCCCCTTCCTATGTACCCACAGTCATTCCTCCTCCTCCTCCCGGTCGCCCATTGTCAGGAAATAAACGAAAACTAAGCAATTCGAACTGGGCATCAGCATGGAAACCGATCAGGTCTTAAAGGACATATATTATACCCCAAGGCACCCCGCAGCGTACTCTTCGAACAGGGAGCTTTATGCTGCAGCGAAAAAGTTGCTACCCAGTTTAAAAAGAAAAGACGTGGATGACTGGCTGGCTGCACAGCAGACGCATACATTGTTTAAGCGAGCCAAAAAGACTATCAGAAGACCCAGGGTCATCGTTCCTAGGAAACTGTACCAGATGGATGCTGACTGTGCCTATATGGAGAAGGATACGGATTATAATGATGGCTATTCCTATTTCCTAGTTATTATAGAAATCTTTACGCGATTCCTATTTACTATTGCGTTAAAATCTCTTAAGGCAGTCGAATTGGAAAAGGCATACCGCAGTGTACTTCAGGAGAACACTCCGACGGTACTCAGGACGGATGGAGGAAGTGAAAATGTGAATCGTACAGTAAATAAGCTTTTCGACTCATTAAAGATACATCATGTGGTGACAAAGAATGAAAAAAAGGCTAATTATGCAGAAAGGGTTATTCAGACAATAAAGCTTAAAATGGAAGAGCATAAGTTCTATAAACAAAAGAGAAGGTGGATAGACGACCTACAGGACTTTACTGCTGGCTATAATGATTCCGTTCATTCGTCAATAGACACGAGTCCACTATCAGCATGGAATGGAATGGTGGATCCTGTGACTCTATGGGACAGACTGTATGCTCCCAAACGCTCAACGAAAAAGAATCCGAAGATACCCTTTCACATCAAATACAGGTATACTAACGGTGACATCGTGCGTGTGTCAAGGCTTAAGCATGCATTTTCACGTATATACTCGGAGCAATGGAGCCATGAACTATACGTTATTGTGGGAAGGTCGTCTAAGCAAGGCATACCTCAGTATGAAATTAAAGCCTGGAATAATGATCCGATTGAGGGGCGATTCTTTACCGAGGAACTACAGAAGGTTCTAGTCGATGATAGGACAACATACTATATAGAAAAGAAATGGAAAAGAAAAAGAAAGGGAAAGAATGGGTATATTATAAAATGGCTTGGGTGGCGAGATCAGTATAATTCGTGGCTGCCAGCGAATCAACTTAAGGACATTGAAGAGGCTACAGCGTAATAGGAAAATGTATTATCTCGTACTGAATTCGAAGGATAGCCTACTGTACTATCCATTTAATACGCCGCACTCCTTCTGCTCCCAGCTCGCCAACCCATTGCGAGTGAAGGAAAGACAACTGGAAATTGCATTGTTGGACTTTCAATTGTTCAATGAAACAAAGGCGATTGAGGAGACGCTGTATATACAGTCGTCATGTATAGAATCCCAATATCAGGTGAGAGGAGAGATGCGTCCAATAATAGGCATTGTTAAGAAGGATGGAGAGGTATCATCACCACTGCGCTACATGACTATCAGTTCCTCCTCCTCCTGCGCCATGGACAACATAAAGATCTATATAACCAATGAATTGGGAGCTGAGCCATCATTTGCTGCCGAGTCGAGCACGTGTACACTTCATGTGAGGGAAAGATGAAGGTAATACCGCTAAGTCAAATGCGAAACATCGCCATTGAAATTCCATCCATTGGTGAGAAGAAAAAGGCCAGGAAACGCATAAATAGCAAAGGAAAGATAAAAAAGCGTCAGACGAGCTCAACATCTCGAAAGGGAAGGACCAAAGGTAAAAAGAAAAAGAAGAATAAGAAGAAAAAGAAGAATAAGAAGACATAATGGCGAAGGTATTTGAAAATAGCGATCTTAGGTCGGCTCCGGAGGCAAATGTGTTCATAGGTCCGACGGTGAATGCTACAGTAGAATACAAGTACATTCAACAGATTGAGCCAATGGGCAATATAAATGGGGACGTTGTTACATTTCAAATTGATAACAACTCGGATGACATGATCGACCTGAAGAATATCCAACTGAAGTCACAACTAAAGATCGTTGGTGATGATAGACAACCAATCAAACCGGTTGATGATGTAAGCTTAATAAATGCCCCTGGTATAAACGCATTCAAACAGATCGATGTGAGCGTAGGGCAGAAATTAACAACGGAGGGAGTGGGCGACAGGATGGGATACAAACACATCATAGATCTCACGACCACGACAGACGCATGGACACAGCGTACAACACTTTCGGCGGGAGGCTTCTTCAAGGACACCGCTGGTCAGATGGATGCCTGTGAAAATACCATCGGCTACAACGATGGACTGAAAGCCAGAAACGATCTAACAAAAGACGGACGATCAGCTGTCCTCATATCTAAATTACCCTGTGACATATGTGAACAGCCAAGATGGCTTATTGGACGAACCCCATTGGAAATTAGACTGCACAATGCCGGAGACAGGTATCGACTCATGTACGCCGACCTTCCTGCTCCTGCTCCTGCTCCTGCTCCTGCAACAACAACAACAACACCAGGAACAACAGCAGGAACAACACCAAAAGCAGAAACGCCTCCACCATCTGATGACGAGGATGACGACAACGATGAAGCATCCCGTACATCAAGGGATTACCACGTGGTTTTTGAAAGCCTTGTTCTGCTCGTTCCTTTCATTAGGCTCACTGCTAAGGAAGGAAAGGAAATGGTCAAAAAGCTAAGTAAAAATCCAGCCCTCTACCCCATGAAAAGAAGTGTCATCAATAAATACAATATTCCCACCGGTTCCTGCGCGTTCAGTCGACCCAATCTATTCGGATCCAAGGTTCCATCCAAACTCATTATTGGACTCGTGAATGCAGAGGCTGATAATGGAAGGAATACGCTAAACCCATACAATTTCCAGAACTATGATGTGAAGGAGATTTCGATGGAGGTAAATGGGATGAAGATATATGGGCGCGATATAAAGGTGGACTTTGAAAAGAACGAATGGACAGAGGCCTATGCACTTTTGACAGGAGGCAACACTTCAATAAATACCTTTCCATGGGAATTTGCCAGGGGAAATACGCTGTATACCTTCACTATATCACTCGAACAATACACGAAGCTTATCTTCCCCATCATGCGTGAAGGAAACACCCGACTCAATATTTCGTTCGCCAAGAATCTGACCCAAGGAGTGACTGTGATCGCCTATGGAATCTTCCAGTCCCTACTGACCATTGACCCAGACAAGACAGTGAGAATACTAACGGACTAGAAGAGACAATGCGCGGCCTATCGAACATTGAAATCAATAGATATATGTCTAGCTTTGAACATTATATGGGAGCGATTGGATATAATAACCTCCCCAAGACCCTAATAATACCCTCTCCCTCCTACCAACCATCGTGCTATATCGTAAACACTGGTAACCACTGGATAGTCTTATACTTTGGTAATAATATAATAGAGTTCTTCGATCCATTAGGTCATCCGCCGAGTGTATACCCGCCTATAATTAAAGATATAATCGTTTCAAATACGGCATGCTCATATATATACAATACAATAAAAATACAACCTCAATCCAGTAGGCGCTGTGGCTATTATTGTATAATCTATGCTCTCTGTAAGCTAAGAAATGGTTTATCCATGGTAGATATAGTTAATAGAGTGTTTTCCGGAAATGTAATGTCCAATGATAGTGCGATGGGTAGAATATTTATGCTCGATAATAATAATTAATATATAATCTTCATCCTCCTAGCCTTGTTGTAGTATAAACCAACTGCTGAAGCCAAAGAATAAACTGCTACTACATTGTACCACTACTACTACTACTACTACTACTACTGTATACTGTTGGAATAATAAAAAGATCTTAACCTTATTCATCTTCTTCTTCTTGTGTTGTTACTGCTACTATAACAAACCACCACCACCACCACCACCACCACCACTATACTCCCTGTTGTTATCCGTTCTACATTTACATATATATAAAACCACCACAACGAACAACTGGTGGGTGCTCCAGATATATTATATTTCTATACTAAATAATAGAGGGAAGAACGTATTGCTGCTGCCCCAACCGCCCCGCGCCCACCCGCCGCCGCCACCGCCCCCCACACCACCCCTAGCACGCACAGCCGCGCCGCGCCGCGCCGAGCCGCCCCTGTTGCCGCGCCGCGCCGGCGGGTGCGTGCTGAGGGGCGGCGCGGGGCGGGGTGGCGCGGTGGTGGTGGTGGTGGTGGTAGGGGGGAGTGGGGGGAGGAGGAGTGGGAAGGAGTGCGGGTAAAAATGGGTTTTATGAGGAATAATATAATATATTTTAGGTACATTCGTGTGTGAGTATATAAAGGATGGAATCTATGTACACGAATAGATCCTGATATAATAATAATAACGAGGTGAATGAATAAGAGAAAGCCCGCCAATTCTTCCCCGTTTCTGCTGCTGTATATGTACTAGTATAATGGGGGTTTGGTCATTGCTGTGGTTGTTGCACTAAACATCCACCACTACCGATTCTGATTGGAGGACAATTATAATTGCTCTATAATCTGAGCTTGTTATTGTTTGGGCTAGAGCGGGAGGCATTATTATTAGACCCAAACACAAACGCACAAGAGAGAGAGAGAGAGAGAGAGAGAGAGAGTGATCATTCATTCATTCATTAGAGAGAGAGAGAGAGAGAGAGAGAGAGATTGCGATCTATTTGGTACAGACAGAGAGAGAATTATAATCTATTCAGTACAGTCAGAGGGAAAATGGATCGGATCACCACCACTACCAATAGAATTCTACTGATCATTGTGATCTTGATCACGATCGTGTCATGCAATAGGGACATGTGCGCTCCTGCTACATCTGGTTGCAGTTGCAGACAGTCGAGAGGGCTGATCATCTGCCGCCGGCAGCCCATCGATGGGATACTAGAAAAGGCGGTGGAGGATGGCGAACGATACCCATGGGTTAGGCGGCTGAGAGTCACAGGAAATATTAATATCATTGATCATACGGTATCTTTGCTGGCTACTGTATTTCCAAGCCTGTCATCCATAGACCTGAGAGGAACGGCAGTAACCTGCAACCGAATCTATGAACTGGCAGCCTCCACACCTGTCTTAAGGATTCGTTCTGATTGTAAGGTAAGCTATTGATCGATAACTATTGAGTATAATGCAGGATAATTATATAGTCGTGTATGAAAAGAAGGATGCAGGGAATATGAAGATGTATGTATGGAATATGGATCCTACATTAGCCCTGTTAACCACCACCACCCTAGCATCTAATTATTCTGTACTAATGATTTGTTATATTATATAGATCTATATATAATGTTATTGTCCATTTAATCGTGTATTTATTTGTCACATTCTTTGTGTTAGGTAACAGAAGCAGGTGCAGCAGCGGCTACAATTACTTTCTACTCCGCCGCCGGCGCCTCCGCCATCGCAGCTACTACTACCACCACCACTACCACCACCACCACCACCACCACTACCACCACTACCACTACCACCACCACCACCACTGCCGCTGCCGCCGCCTCCACCTTTGGTACCAATGGCACCGCCACCACCACCACCAATGATAACACGACTCCTAAAAACTCAAACCTTATCGTAAGTTCGTTTTCCCACACTCATAGCGTATGTTTGATAATAATAATAACGTTATTAATATATCTCTCTCTCTAATAATGATGTTTATGCGTGTAGGATATGTTACTACTACCTTCTACGGCTGCAGCAGCCGCAACAGCTGCAACAGCTACTGCAACAGCAACAGCAACAGGGGTAGTACCTATGATGACTGAGGAGGCGGAACAGGAGGAGGAGGAGGAGGAGGAGACAACATCCCAGATTAATGTAAACTCGGTATGTATTAATTTGAAATAAGCTAATTATAATATAGTCGTTATATGTATATAATACAATATTCCCTCATATTTCAATCCACAGCGTACATCGACTACTACAGTCACGACCACTACTTCAAAAGGGGCAATGAACTTCTTTGCGGCTGCATTCGGCGGACAGACTACCACACTCACAACCACTACTTCAAAAGGGGCAATGAACTTCTTTGCGGCTGCATTTGGCGGACCTTCTTCTTCTTCTAACGCATCATCATTTGTATGTATATGATTCATAATGTATATATTATAATATATAATGTATATGAATCATAATGTGTATATGTAATATAATCCTTTGCTTCTTTTATTTATCAGATGAAGGGTATCAAAACCAAACTGGACGCCATGACCACTACACTTGAGAGAGCTAGCAAAGAGGGAAGAATAGCTGAATTTGTAACAGTCGGGGTGGCAGGGGTAGGAGTCATACTGGCAGTAATTGGGTGTCTCATTAAGGCAAAGAAAATAGCGAGGGGAAGCACCTCTCCTATGAACGACACACTCAGGACCACAGCAATTAGATCGATCAACCCGTATATTATCAGGTATTTCAAATCAAAAATGACGAGTAAACTAGATGAGACCTTTAATGATATAGAGTCAGAGGCCGATGCCTTGCTTACCCCCTCACCTAATGATAGAGGAGTACGATTTAATTTGTTTCAAGGTCAGCATCAGCAGTCGGATGAAGATGAAGATGAACTATTTTTGACCCCGAGTCATGGAATCAAAATGACAACATTGAGGAGTTAGTCTCTTTCGTATTAGCTTTATTAATTCCTTCTTAACATATGTTTGGTATACATTGCTTAAACAATAACATATGTTTGGTATACATTGCTTAAATCAATTATCATATAATTGTATAGGTATAATACTGCAGCATGCTTATATATGATATTATATAATCCTATTAGTTAATCAATTCCTTCTCAACATATGTCTGGTATACATTGCTTAATCAATTATCAATGCAGCGTGACTATAATATGATATTCCATTCTTGACATATGTCTAGTATACAGTATGTGTATCATGTAATTGTATAATACGCATGCTTATAATATGATAAGTTTAAAACAAGAGTTATGATATTATATAAATGATAGCATCTAAGGATGAATGGATATGTATATCCATTAATTTCTCTTCTTGTCTTCGTTTCTCTAGCGCCTACACTACATTGATGCATTATTCTATTATCATTACTCAATTACTACACGTTATATTATCCACTTCAATTATATTAGATTACATACGCATATATAATGTGTTTTTCACCCTCTCCCCATTATTTGCCACACGATTGTTATCCGTAATTGCCGCTTGATTGTTTTTGTCTTTACTCCATTTGTAATGGCATCTCCTGTGATTCGCTAGGAATCGATAGATCTATAGCTACTCCATCGTCATTATAAATGGGTGGAGTTGATGCACCACTCAATGTCTCCTCCGATGGGTTAGAGGCAGCTATCAATACCGGTTTTGGTAGCTCAGTGGGTGATGATGATAGCCAATCAACCGTTTTAGCGAGCTTCAGAATTTCAACGGGCTCTTCCTCGGGAATTATCTCATACGTGTCATTTGTCTGTCCTATTTCAATGGACTTTGCATTAAGCACGTTAATAACATTCACCATGGTGACATCTCCCTCATTCAGCCGGAATAGTGCACCCGCCTGGGAGCTGAAGGCGAACACCTTGCATGGGGTCTGCATAGAATGAGCCTTTCGTAAAGCCTCCGTGTCCAGGTCCTCGCTCAGACATCCTTCTCCATGACTTTCGATCACTGTCTTTGGGTATCCCTTGATACATCCTTCGCATTTCCTTTTGATTTCCCTCATGTAGTCGTTGTACACCAGTAACTTGTACATGCGGTCAATCAGTGTGCGGGGCCCGGGAATAGGATAGCGGGATGGTTGTATTTGTACAACATTACGGGCATCTTCAACCATTCCACTTCTGCGTACATATTCCCTAGCCATCTTACCACACGTTTCCTTGTTAAGGTAGACAAGGTCATCGGGGTCATATATATCCTCATCCATATCACTCTCGTCCTCCTCCAGATGGATAATCTTCCAAGTGTACCTTGTATAGGAATGTCTGAGTTTCCTGGCTTTAGCTTTGCGCATGGCTATAACTGGAGCTGAACTCGCGTCCATTGCCTCCTCCTCCTCTTCTAATGGGCTTTTCATTCGTCTTTTCAATGGGCTCTGAGCATCCCTGTATTTCTGTAAGAATGCGTGGTATTCGTCCAAGGTAAAGTTGAATGAATTTGCGGGTATTCGTTCAAAGCTAGAATTAATTCCTGCAAATGATACGTAGTCCACTCCTTTATAGTTCATCCTCTTTATCTCCCACTCATTGATCCTGGCATATGCCGAAGGATCATCAAGGAACCTATCGCCGTAGAGATTGTACATTTCGTCCATTACCCGCGTTGGAACAAGAACACGTCTATATTGATCCAGGCTGTGTCTTCTTTCAACTTCCATCACATCGTTCTTTTCGTTTGGACGGTACCGAATAGAGACTTTAAGACTAAGCTGAAGCGTTTCTATCTCTTCCGCCGCCATGGTAGTTAATAGTAGTTGAGGTTTGCTGCTGCAATATACTTGTGGAAGTAGTTGAGGTTTGCTGCTGCAATATACTCGTGGTAGCAAAGTGCTGTACTTCAATGTTGAATCTGGTAGCAGAAGCTGTCAATGATGACTTCGATGTTGAATGAGTCTTCCAAGAGAGACCCGCTCCATATATATACCCATCCCAAAAGCAAGATGGCCGATTTTTCTGATGCAATTGTGATAAAAAATCCAATATGGAGGAAATTTCTCCACCCAAATCAAAATGGCGGATATTTCTTAGTCGTGTTTTTTTTTTCCCCTAGACAAGCGAAAGCTCTTCCAGTATTTCCTTGTGGAACTTTTTCAAGAATGGATAACACTCTCTCTTGGACATTGGTGGAAGGCAAGGTACATCAAGCACACAGTTTGAATCAAAATGAATACCACATCTTAAACATGGTCCTTCGTCCCTTGTTAGTCCTGTTGCCACCCTAATACATAACTCCATTCCGTCTGTCGCGTCCTCACAAGTTTCATCTCCTTCCAGACGTTCCAAATCCTTCATACAGAAAACAGTACCACACATGCACTTTACCTCATACTCAGATTTGTAAAGTCTATCCCAGAACCATGTCTGACGATAGGCAAACATTGCTTCTGCCGAGGGATTTGTGCGTTGTCCATACATTATGGCAAATGGAGTGTGGGCACATGTACTGCCATCATCCGCAAATATTGGTAATAATGGTCTGAAAGGAATGTATATCTTTTTCATTGGTGACTTGATATCACTGAGATAAAAGTATACCTTTTCAAATGGCTCTGTTTTGCTAAACTCATGGCAAAATATGATATTCTCTGGAATAATATATGCCTTAGAGTGCATATGGAACTTCAAAAGGAAATGATTTGTGTAATGCTCCCAAAAGTCCACTGCCCACTCAGGGGTTACACTTTCCCTCCTGACAAAGCACATATGCATGCTAAACCCTCCATTTTTCCACTCTAATGCACGAGGACTCGCAGAGTAATAATTCCTATCCTCCACACCTTTGTCCATAACAGTGTATGGTCGGTCAAATGACTGTGAAAGCTTCGCAAATTTTCTGGCCACTGCCTGACTTCCTCCATTGCGTTCAATCTTTAGATCATTTGACAACAGTACACAGCGTCCACGACGCTTATACTTTACACTATTAAACATTGTTCTCACACTATTCTTGTACTGTTAATTGTCCTCCTTCATATCACATAGCTCGTCATATTCATAAGGAATAGATACTCCATAGAAGCGAGAAAGACGATAATCATAATTACGCATTACATCATTGGCAACAAAATTCATCTTTTTTTCCAAAAGGTCCTCATTAATTGTCAATAGTTGCTCACACCTGTCAGACACTTCCCTGAGGTCGCATTTCAATATAGTATTCTCCTCCACAAGATGTTCAACTATACTCCTAGATTGAGACAGCGCAAATGAAAGTGAGTCAAGTCTTTCCTTTCTCTTAATAAGTTCAATCCACATTTCTCTAATCAGTTCACGTGTGCATTGTTTCTTATCCATCGTTTCTACGGTGTATCAATAATTCTACATGATATCTCATCCACTATCAGATTACGCAGCTCAATGTGATAATCTCGTCGTAACTTAATTAGTAGAAATGAACTTTCATTATTTGTATCACCGAGACCACTGTTCATATGTGCTATTATCTGCATTTGTAGGTATATGATGTGTTCCATTTCAACAATCGCCCATAGAGCCAATGATAATGTATCCACTGTCCTAATCGACTCTATACACGCTATCACATCTCCATCTATCGACATTGTGATGCTGCTGTTGTTGGAGATGCCTCTTCAAAGTACTTCTTACAACTATAAGAATATGAATGAATGTTCTTGTGAAGGTCGTATATAAACTATATAGTCCTCGCGCAATCCAATAGACATCCATCCGAAAACAGTCTGTGATACAATATATATAATATTATAATGCTTATATTTTGAATGTCCTTAGGTACTCTACATCAGACCCACATGTGCCTTGAACGTCTATTTCCAATCGGCCACACCATGCCTCTAATAATAAAAGTTCATCTTCGGCAACAATTGTGTGACTTATTATATGTGAGAAAAGATGTGTATCATCCTCTCCAGAAACTGTAAAGCCATGAGAAATAACGTTGAATGCCGCTGCTAACCTTTTACTTTCAGTTGCATATATCGATTTCAATATCTGAGTATCATTCAAACCCATAATACTCTCCATGGGTATTTGAAACAATTCACCCAAAGACATTTCTGATCCGTCGTCCCCAACTCTCTCAAGCCCAGCGTTATATGTGTCCTCCCCCACCCTACACCCATTATCTCATAAATCTCGCATATATAAGCTTATTTCCAAATTGCATAGCCATACAATCTATTTCACCCCTCTAATTGCTTAATTACGCTATAGAACTATATCAGACATGGACTCATACATAGAAAATGTAATTATATTCATTCATAATTAAACAAACGGGAATTCCTACTTAAAAAGTAAAGCCTGTGAGGTCACCCTATGTACCATACAGGGATAAGAGCAGCTCACAAAGTCGCTCACACCATCTTGAGGAGGAGGGCGATGGGAGGAGCAACAAAACAACTGTAATGCCAGCTGGTGGATATTTTAGTAACTACACATTTTCCCTGACAAGACCAGTGCTGCCCTCTTGTATGTATATATATATATCAAAGCTAGACACATTGGCTTATACATAATGAATATTCGAGCACTAATTAATAAAGAATTATAATCACCCCATCAAATGATAGGTAATATGATAACACCTATCAACCCTTCTTATATATATATATCATATAAAAGTACCAAGTATAACGAATAAATATCAATAATCAGTCAATAAAAAACCAATAATAAATCAATAATCAATAATCAATTATCAATTTGTTGCATTTATTCCTATTAAGGGTCCCCCTCATAGCAATATATATATATATCATGGGTTTTCCCATCGCAATAAATCATCTATTAATAATAATTGACAGCTTATGACAGCTAATATTGCAAAATGATTTACGACCATGCCGCAGGAAAATAGGATGCCGCAGCATTATCTCTGCACAAATGACATAAAAAAATCCAAAATGGCGGATTTTCTTAAAGTCATATGATTTATTATCTATAAAACCCATTATCATAAATCATCTACAAAATCCAACAAGAGTTCACGTGCACTCAGCTAAGTACACATGCACTTAACACATGATTTATAGACAAAATGGCGGATATTCTTAAAAATGACAGTAATTTATTCAAAATGGCGGATTTTCTCTGAGAAATCCAAGATGGCGGAAATTTTTCACGAACTGGGTCAATTTTCTTTTCTTTTTTAACATTTCTTGATCCGGGGACGTATCATATTACCATTTTCGTACCTGTGGCGCCACCACAGATTTAGTAAGATTATAGTGCAGTGAGGTATGTAGGTACTAAACGACCCTCAAATGCGCCTCATACTACTACTCATAATTAAGGTACAAATATAAACTATATAGACATACCATTCAATCACGCAACCGTATCGAAAGGGAGTGAACGGGCCAAAGGTACATTTTTATCTTTTTGTTTTTGTTTTCTTTATCCTCTTGTACGGAACTTGTATGTTTATCACTCCTCATCATCTCCATCCTTCTATTATACTCACACTCAATCTCATCCACCTCTTCTACCCTGGTCAACCCAATAACTTTAATATAATTCACTGTAAATGGCATACTGTTATTAAATGTGTACACATTTGTATATATATCAGAATGTGAAATCTAGAAGCAATTTATTTTGTAAACCCCATTCCAATATATTTTTCGTATCAGGCAAAAAAAAGAAACATGCCCCAAAAGGTGCTTAACAGCTTCTACCAAGAGGTGTTTAAAATATGGAATAAACATTATTACAGCAAAAACCCTACGTCAAGAATTGAAATATTGAGAGAAAGGTTGTGGTCGAATAGACTGGTCAGAAACAAGAAGAAACAAATGTTTCACTATCAAAGTTGGGAAATGAATGGTATAATATGTATAGGCGACATGATAAATCAGCAGGGGAAATTGATGTCTAATTTAGAGATAAAGAGAACATACGGTTTTATCCCTGACTATTACCTGATACGAGATCTAAAAAAAGCAATCCCTATGGATTGCCTAGAGATTATAGAAAATTCCCCACCGTGTGAAGATAAAGGTAATATACATATAAAAATCAATAGCCAATGTCATGATATTTTAACATGTTCAAGCAAAATGATTTATAATGCGTTAGTCAAAGGTATGAAGGTAGAAAGAGACAAGCTTAACACATGGCAGTCCTTATTGGATCTGAGTGAAGAAGGTTTTAGCCAGATTGACTGGAGAAAAGTGTTTATCAACCCTTATAAAATATCGTGTGAAACAAGACTCCAGGTGTTGCAGTATAGAATCATTCACAGAACGATTACTTGTAATTATTATCTGAAAAATGCCTCTATAAAGGAGTTCACCTGTATGTTCTTTCTGCAACGAAAGAGATGATATAGTTCACTTTTTCATGCTATGTCGCAACACAAAAAGTCTATGGAAAAAAGTATTTAATTTTATAGACTCCATAGGTTACCTCAACCAGGACATAGGAGGGGAGAAAAATAGTTCAAATAAATACAAATAGCGAGGTTGCAGTCAAAAGAATAAATATTATGTTTGGCTTCGACAGGAAAGGCATAAAAGCTAAAATTATAAATTGGATTGTACTCACAACCAAAACATTTATACATCGCCAGAAATTATTTCATAAGGGAATGATAGAGTGGTTTGTTTTTTGCTATGAGTTGAGGTCGAAAATTTCCATTGTATTATGTCAAAATAGAATTACAGCAACTGGCAAGGAAGAAAATACAATGTGGAGAAAGCTCTTCGCCGATTTGTCCGATTTGATAGATATCGGATTTATTCAAAAATCAGCAAGAAAATATTAATATGTAGTGTTAAAAGGTGACTATTGTACAGCTCGGTTAAACCAACGAGCAGACGAAAAGCCACTATGTCGATTAAAATCGCTTATTTAGAACTAAGAAATGGTCCATTTTCAATATTATGAGTCATACATAGTGTTTCTGCGAAAGAAGAGATAACTTCAATACTCTAAGAACAGCATTTTTTTTTTTTTAAAGCTTTTATTTATACTGGGTAGTTCAAGTCCCAGCAGTAGGGCTTTTCACTTGCCCCAGTTTTCTTTTGTACAATATTTCATTATATACAGGTATTTACAGAGAGATACTATACAATTATGGTAGAGCGAAAAGGTGGAAGATAATTTGCTGTGCCACTCAATAGTGTTAGCTATGCTTCCTTAATTATTAATTAAGCTTTCGTGTAATATAGTGAGAAAAGGTCAGAGAGATAAAAGGTGGAAGATAATTAGCTGTGCCACTCTTTAGTGTTAGCTTTACTTCCTTGGTTTTCTATGACAGTCAAGAGAAAAAGAGAAAAAAGGCAGGAGTAGTTGGATTGATAAGATGTACTGCTTTGCCACTTGTATTTGAACCTGTGTATACATGTGTTAGCAGTTTAACTTCTGAGGTGTTAATAAATATTTTAGGGTATCAGACTGACAGATGTTAGTTTTGGTTATGGGTTATATTGGTAGGTATTAATTGTATTAGTGAAAATTTTAGGTATAAAGTGTGCTTAGCCATATTTTTTTATTTGATTTGAAGGTTTCTATGGTACCGATATTCCTTTGCTTCGGGGATAACTCGTTCCATGCTCTGGCACACTTGATTTGGATTGTATTCTCACCATATCTAGTTTTAAAAGCAGGAATTTTTAAGGTAGGTGCTTCTTGTTGTCTAGTATTTCTTTTGGGCTGGTTTGTAAAAGAATCATTTTTGCTTCTTTTATATGCTATCGATCTGAGGTGAACTATTCTCCTATGTATTAAAAGTGGGACTTTTGCTGTTGAATGGACTATGTTAGTTGGGGTTTCATATGGTAGATTTAGTGTTAGTTTGAGTGCTCTATTTTGAAGCCTTTGGAGTTTATCAAGTAAGGGTTTATTTGTATTATGAATTAATATATCTCCATAATCGAAGAAGGGGAGAATTTTTGTTTTGTAGATCTTAAGAGCTGAGGGTTTATCAATATATTTTCTGATCTTGTGTAACTGGTGAATTTTGTAAACTATTGTCTTTATTAGTTGTGATACTTGCTTCTTGAAATTTAGCCCTTCATCTATTGTGAATCCGAGGTATTTATAGGTAGATACTTGTTTGAGCTTCTTGTTGTTATAGGAGATAGCTTTTGTTTTTGCTTGTTTTCTGCTCAGATGGGATCTTGTGAGGAACATAGTATTGGATTTATCAGTGTTTACTAGGAATAGGTTATTTTTACACCATTTATGTAGGTTGTCTATTGCAGTTTGCATTTGGCCAAATAAGTTGTCTAGTTTCTTGCCCTGAATATAAAATATAGTATCATCAGCATAGAGAGATAATTTTGCATTTTTGATTTCACTTGCCAAGTCATTAATAAAAATAATAAAGAAAAGAGGTCCAATAATGGAGCCTTGTGGTACTCCTGTACGAACCGGGATAGGATTAGAGGTAATGTTGTTGACTATTGCTGATTGTTGCCTATTTAGAAGATACGCTCTGCACCAGTTTAAGAGATTCCCTTTAATTCCTATGTGATTTAATTTCATTAATAATATTTCATGATTGACCATATCAAATGCCTTTTTAAAATCGATATATGTGACTAGGGTGTCATTATTTTTGTCTAGACTCCAGGCAATGTCATCAGTGAATAGAGTTATGGCTTCAATGGTCGATTTCTTAGGTCTGAAACCGAATTGCTTGGGATTTAGGATTTCATGAGCTTCTAAGTAATCATATATTCTGTTATGTACAATTTTTTCAATGATCTTACTAGGGGTTGGGAGAAGAGCTATTGGTCTATAATTGTTAATTTTGTTTTGGTTACCTCCTTTAAATAAAGGGACAATTTTGGCTATTTTCCACTCTGGGGGTACTATTGAGGTGTGAAGTGATAAGTTAATACAATGTGTGAGTTCTTTACATAGAGTTAATAGTGCTATTTTTAAGATTTTATTTGGTAGATGATCTATGGAGGATGATTTATTTATATTTATGTTTTTTACTAGTTTCCTAACTTCATTTACATTTGTGCTGATATTTTGCAGGCAGCTGAGTGTGGGGGGGGGTGTATGGAGCCCAGTTTGGTTTTAAATCTTTTGTGAGTGTAGAGGCAATATTCACAAAGAAGTTGTTTACATACTGTGGGATATCTTGTTGACTTATTGGTTTATCGTCATCATTAGTTAAATTTATTGTATGTGACTTTTTTTTGGAGGGGGAGACTACATTGACTATTTCCCAGAACTTTTTTTGGTCGTTTTTATTGTTGTTTAGTTCAGTTAATATGAATTCTTTTTTTGCATTTTGAAGTGATAGGTTTGTTGATTTTCTTAGAGCTTTGGCATTCTGCCAATTTTGTTCAGTTCTGGAGTTAATTGCTATTTTTCTGGCCCTATTTTTCTCTTTAATTTGATTTATGAGGTCTTGTGTTATCCATGGATCATTACTTATTTTTACTTTTATTTTCCTAATGGGAGCTAATTTGTTGAGGAGGAAAAACCGGAGTAGAGCAAATGTATTTCTTGGTGTAGTATTGCTCTGGAGAGTGGAAAGATTTTGTTGACATATTGAATAAAGAAGTTGTCGTAAAAACAACAACAACAAATCTTTAAAATTGTATTTTAAGGAACATGTACGTTATATTAATGGTGCACCTATATATTATATAATTAATTGCTCAGACGCACACTCTTCCTTTAAAGTGAAATATATTTCATAGATCTTATATGCTGCTTCCATTGACCTATGGAGTTAATTTTGGGCGTATGGGCCTCACACAATCATGTTTTTTCTGACATCAATTCCCCCCTCTAATGTTTTTTTTTACATTTATATATCAAAAGGACAACCCATATCAGGGTGGATTAGTTCTCTTAATATTGTTACTGCCTTCTTTATGTTTTCTCACCGGTACTCTTTTTATATTAAAAAAAAGGAGAACAATTCGCCATATTACTATGTCCTGTCACCACCAAGAAATGTTTATGGTCATTTTCTTTGTCTTGTATTCTGTATGCTTTAGTGTCCTATATGTCGTAGCATTGTAAGAATTGTCCTCTTTTTGGCAGGAAGTACACGTTCCATGATGTGACATTGGATATCATACATGCGATTTCATCATTTGGGAGAGATTTTGAGTCAATGTTGCGAGGACGGGAGGAATTGCCAAATTGTCCTAACTTTAATCATTTACAAGCACACAAATCCCAAATCCCCCACCCCACCCCACCCAACCACCACCCAACCACCACTCGTCTACACATAGGCCCACACAATTTCTCCCCTGGCCAGGCATGACGAAGGACGCTACTCTGTAAAAAAAAAAAAAAAAAAAAAATATATTATGTATACAATCACTCGCCCATTTTATTTCTAGGGAAACAAGTGTTGACTGTCTTGTGTCATCACCGCAGGACGATATATGCGATGTGCAGGTCTACCGCTTTATGTGGCGGGAAGCAAGCGCCACCAGATACTAGTGTCATCTGTTGCCATTTATGAGCACTAGAGATTATTAGTACGGTACCGGTACCGTACGTAGATTCACCGCTAGGCGGAACCACTTGGTTCCCGCAATCAAAACCATAAACAAGCGAGATGGATCACCAGAAGAAAACGGTATGTAGTTAAAAGTTGTAAGACTCGTTTAAAACCGTTGTTTTAATTAATTAAGATCTTGATACTTTTTACCTACGATTTAACGTGTTTTTGTTAGATGACACGCTGTAAATGTCCTAAATTTGATGATTAGATCGTGGCCTGTGACCCTATTATCGGTCATGGTGCTCATGCCTCATGGACATAGGACATGCCGCATGGTAATGCAGCCTTATCACATGTTATCAGTTGCCTGTGATGCAGCATAATGCGACTGGGCCTGTGGAAGCAATCTCCCGTTTTCCCGATTTTGGGGGAATAGTTAAAGTTTGTTTTCCAAGAAAGAAGAGCCATATCCTACATGAGAGGCCTATTTAGCCTGACTTTTAGGAGTGAAAGCTAGTGAAAGCCATTGCGATTGGCATTGCCAATATCCGCACTAACGTTACTTGCTGCTTAGATCTCCTTTTACTCTAAGCTTGCTGTAAGTGTAACTGCCACTACTACTAGCTCCGGACTAGCTCGCATTCATAGCTAGGCCTACCGTACTTCGCTGTTTATTTACACATCTTTTTAATACGGGCAATTGAGTTCCTGTCGACAATAGGGTCAAACTTAGCTAAACTTCCAGAAACAGGCTACACTTGAAGTAGGCCTACTGTCTGTAGATCTCGCACAGACAAAGTAACTTTTTTTTTTTTTTTTTTTTTTTTTTTAGTAACTAGTAAGCTAAACTAAGTAGACAAGCGACCCGCCATATCGGCCTCTGTCTTGCATCCCTACAGTACGGACACTGCAATGCTTAATAAACGTTTAATAAACCCTGCATGGCAGTGCTTAATAAGCGTTTTGTTTATTGGCCATTTCTTCAATCTGAGCGTTGAGACCGGGCCAATATATCATGTCTCTTGCCCTTTGCTTTGTTTTGCCGTACCTTGCTATATTGGTCTTAAGGCGTTTGATGACTGTGGTAGCTTTAGTGTCTTGGTGGACAGGCGAGACTTCTAAGAAGGTGGAGTAATAGTCTACCATTACTATGTAGTGTGCTCCATCAAGCTCGAAGAGGTCTGTTCCCACTTTGTTCCATGGTAGCGGTAGAATCTGATGGATTGTCATCGGTTCTTTCTGTTGCTTACCCGGTTGCTTACTATGGTTTTCCAGACAGGTGGTGCATTTATTGGCCATTTCTTCAATCTGAGCGTTGAGACCGGGCCAATATATTATATATCTTGCCCTTTGCTTTGTCTTCACGATGCCTGTATGAGATCGGTGTAGTATCTTCAGTATCTTCTCAGGCTTTGGGGAATGATGGTTCTTTCTTCCATGAATAGGATGCTGTTGTATGTGCTTCAGTTCCATCCAGTTCTTCAGTTCCATCATCTCATCATCAGTTCTTGTGGCTTCTTCGACCATGCCATTTGTGTGCTAAAGTGTCTATTTTGCATACCATCAGGTCTTTGTCCATTGTGATGTCGCCGGGATCTCTGGCTATGGGAAGTCTGCTGAAGCTCGGCACCACATGTTTGACCCGCTGACCTCAATCCAAAAATAGTTGGTTCGCAGACCGCTATTCTCACTGTTCTGGGCTTGAGTCTTAACCTACCTAACTAATGACCCCAGGTGATATCAAAACTATCCAGAGTATCCATAGTATAAAAGATATTTGGTCACAATATAGTGAGCGAAATCATTTTGAAGTGAAAGTTAAAATCCAAAATGCCAGTTGGTTAGGCACTGTAGTTATGTAACCCAAGGTTTGGCCCCATGTCACTATCTATTTTGGGCTTTGGTCACACACACAGATACAGGGTGGTGATTGAAGATTGAAGATTGAAGATTGAAATCAGTTTCTTTTTTGTCCACTTGGCATGGGGGCAGCACCATATGGTGGCTGAACCATTTGCTTTGTTATTTGAAATGGTTACAGGCTTCTGGCCCATACATTACGCATATCATATTCTAAACATAAAAACACAATTTTAGTGCTCTGTACTTCAGATACTGCCATGCCTATCCTATATGATCATGCTAACAAAGTTTCAAGCAATTTCATGACTACCAAACTGATTTTAATCAGTCACTTTAAATCAGATTTT
Organism: Sthenelais limicola; assembly: GCA_942159475.1. Lineage (NCBI taxonomy): Eukaryota > Metazoa > Annelida > Polychaeta > Phyllodocida > Sigalionidae > Sthenelais > Sthenelais limicola. The sequence continues at coordinate 62,322,661 of OW804095.1, read as the reverse complement.
CTTTTTCATTTCGGATTTTCATCATTGCTACTATAGTACACACTATGGCAAACCTCTGTTTGCCTTTGATATATATGTGTGTGTAATTGGATATCAATTACCATCCAAATAGTGTGCGGTACCAGTACTAGATTCCTGCTTGTCGGGATGGCTATTGCTATTTATTATATTTAACTAGGCCTAACAGTTGACAATTCTGCTGTACCCAGTTAGCCAGATAGCGTGCAAATTTAACACCAGTGGCGCTGAAGGCTGCTATATCTCCCAGTAGGCTGAGACGGAAGCTTCCGCTGCCACTCTGTTATACAACAAACAACAACATGGCAAACTGTTTGGTTCATTTTTGGTTCCTAGACGTTTGATATTTGGGTTATTTAACCCATATTACATTTGCCATGAAAGGATATTTACTAGGCTTTTTTTACAAGTACTAGATCAACACTCAGCTGCCTGCCAAATATAAATAATGTTTACGCCTACTCTTCGCTGGTTGGGGTGCCATAACCGGAAACCCCAGCCTTAGCTTTATCTCCGCCAAAAGAAAAGCTAGGTGGCCTGACGGTCAGATAGCTCATTTTCGTGCTATCAAGGATAGGGAGAATTCTACAAGGGCATGGACATTTGAACAAAATTGAATAATCATGTGAGATCTGAAAGATAAATTCACAAGGTATGTTGTATCTCATTATCAAGGGATCTGCCTGCTCCTTACAGGCTTTCTGCATGGAAGCTCATGCAGGGTATTGTAATTTGTGACAGTACACCAGAGGTGGGATGCAAAATAATAGAAGAATGATGAGAATGGGTGAGTGAAGTAATCGTTTTGTACTGACTAATTCAATAGGTTGAATGTGGTGGTATGGTGAATAACTCACTCTATAGTGTTAATATGCATGGCCATTCAACCAGTATCATGTGGTCTAGGGGTAAGGTGCTGGACTAGGTTGGAGGTTCAAGTCCCAGAGCAGGAGGCTTTTTTTGCATTGTCTAGTTTTCAGGTCATTTTTTATTTTTATTTCACTAATATCTCCACATCTGGGGCTCGGTTTTCTTTTAAACTCGCACATTTAGTTATTAATATATTCCCTTTCGATTGGTCAAATAATTAGAGAGGCTAAGATGGAATTAAGCCAGAAATATGAGTTAAATGGGGTTCTCTGGACCAGAGGTGAAAATGGTTTTCTCACTGGGCCACAACTCGTCCAGGCTACGAAGCCACAATATGTTACCAATTAGGTTCAGAGCTGCCAAATCTCTTGATTTTTTTTGACAATTTGACAATATATCCCCACCTCCCGACTTGGGCCTATATATTTCTTCATTTCTGGTTGAACCAATTTAAATTGATGCTTTCCGCAAGTATGGTATATTCTTACACTATGAAGTGTCAGTTTCATAAATCGTGTGTATCAATTATTACAACCAAAGTGAGTATATGGTACCATTGTTGCCATGCAACACTTATCCATAACCCCATGGCCATATGCCATGCAAAGAATGACTAATGAAAACCAGTTAATCATAATTGAAAAATTCGGACCATGGACCTCTAGATGTTGCCGTGGAAAATACAATCCAGATTCAATTAGCTTATGAAGTCTGTTTATTTGAATGGTTGCTGATACAAAGTTAATTCGAGTGGATGTTAGGAGAGTCCTCTGGAAAGCTTGCTCCTAAATGATAAAACATAATTATCAAAAGGGAGTTTGACATGTTCCCTAAGTTTCATCTGGATATCAGACTAAAGTAAGAGTGTTGTGACCGATTCAGGTCACCCACACTGATAAGGTGAAAATTCCAAACCACAGCTGTAATTTCAAACAAGCATGTCCCTTAAGTCAACATGTCCTTGCTTGAACTTATCTAGTTTACGTCTAACTGGTATTATTGTGTGTCACCCCCAGCTGATTCTCCTAATTATGCTGTGTTATCATGGGAACTCTTCTTAACTAGTATTGCTTTCCGAATTACAGCTATAATCGACCCTACCATTGTTCCATGAAGTTAGTGTGTAATACTCAAGTTATTTTTTAATTAATTTAATTAATTAATTCTCACTTTTGATACACTGCTCGTTCCCAATTTCACGAAGCATTACAACCCTTGTTCTTAGACAACTGATATGTGCTAATTCCAAATCTGGCGAATGACAGAGCGTATCTTCAATATTTACAAGATGGCGGAGATTTTTCAAAATGGCCACTAAATTTAAGCTGTGTTATCTGTTTATTTATAATAGCTTTAATGATATTTGAGCAAGATCCTTTAAATTTTGTGTAGTGGTGAAGAAATTATTGTTGAATTATCCAAATAAGTATTGGTGACCTTTGTCAAGTTCAAGGTCATTTGTAATGAGGTCAAATGTCTGATATCATTATCTTTGCTGTATGATCAAACAGACAAAGGGGCTTAACTTGATGAAATAGGTTTGTACTGATTCCGGTCAAGGAATCTGTCTCAATGATATCAATCTAGACCAATTTAAGCAATCCAAGGTGGCCTCCATTATGGCCGCAATAAGGGCCCAAGCACTATATTCTGCAGTAAAAGTTACTAAAGCAACACCACCATATATAGTCCAGTCAAACTAATGATATACCTGGAACAAATTGCAATAGTTTCAAACCTTGGTTTTTCAGAATCTACAGGTCTTTCTCATTAACTTACTAAAAATCTAGAACCATAAAAAACAGGGACAACCCTCTACTAGCACGCCAAAGAAAAAAAGTTAGGATATAGTTAAAATATAGGAAAATCACCCAAAATTAAAGAATAATTATATAACTTCAAATGGGACTCAACTTTTTGGGGTGAAAATCATCCCAGCCTGAAGCACAAACATGTAGGACCTAAATTAAATTAAAATAAATTAAAATTATTGAACTTAAAAAAAAATCCAAGATGGCCGCCATATTTCTTTTTAAGTTTTTTGTAAAATAAATATATTACATGAATTGGGACTCAACCTTTTGGGTTAAAAATCACCCCAGCTTGAGGCCTGAACATGTAGAACCTCCATAATTTTTATTTTACAACTCTATGCAAATCCAAGATGGCCACCATTAACCAGAAGTATATGAAAAAGGTAGTTCAAAACCATTTTGGCAATATAATTATCATCACCAGTATCCATGGAAGTGAGGTACCAAACTATAATAGAAAGGCAGCAGTTGCAATGACAATTGATATAGCTGGACTGACACCAGAGAGAGTACTACAATTTGCAGCTGATAAAGTTGACCTGAACATCTGTACCCTTGATGGTATGGGCATCAAGGGTAATTCTAACTAAAATACACTCAGGAACTTGACAGAGTCAAATCCTCTTTGTGGGACACTTTGGGACTCTCAAAACCAAGCTCCTTCGACAGAAGACACAATGATGATGACCACTATCATCGTTCAAGGTCACCGTTATACCTTATAGGTCTCGGTCCCCCATCCATCACTACATGGATTATTACAGATAGGGAGAAGGAGGGAGGGGTAGAGGATGTGGGTCACATAATTGGGGCTAGGGGTATGCCCTGAGGTGGGCTAGGGCTTTGATCCTGAATCTGAGGATATCAGGTTCTTCCTTGATTTTTTTAGGTAGGGCATTCCATCTGGAGTCACCTGAGTAAGCAGAGGCTCTTTTGCATACTTCTAGCCTGGGGCGTGAGACTGGAAGTTTGAGGGCAGAGGAGGATCTGGTTGAGCGACCCTGTGACGGAGCAGATGCGGTCATAGAACGGGCTCTTCTGTGCATTAGGAGTATGATTTGAAGGGTGTGACGAATTTGGAGGAGGAGGAGGTTGTGGGACTCCATGAGATTGGAGATACCAACATATCGCCTTGATAGGGTGGCAATGCGGAGACCTCTTTTCTGGACTCTCCAGTTTTTTCTTTGATGTGACATTGGCTATATCAAGGAAGCAGGAGTTCCAGATGTGGAAGGACCATTATTTTCAAAATGCGGACAGCAATATTTTTCGAGAGGAAGGAGTGAATATGGGCAAAGGTGGTAACGGCAGCATTAGCATTCCAAACCGAGAGTTTTACTTGTGGGTTAGCACTTAGGTGAGTGTCCAGCATGGAACCTGCACAAGGTATTTGAATTCGGTCACCACTTTCAGTGGGGTGTTGTTGATAATCATGTCAGGGATGTTAGTGGATTTTGAGGCTGGAGGAAAGAACAGAATCCTTAAGGCTTTTGGAGGAAGTGTAGATTACAGTGTCATCTGCATACAGGAGATATGGTCAGGAATGACCTCATTTACTGGTAAGACGTTGAGCTTGAATTGGGGAGTAGGAGGACAGGTATGGACAGGGGAGATATCAGATGGGGTGCTAGCAGGAGGTTGTGCGATTTTGCTGGCCAGATTAGGGCCAACACTTGCTAAGAAAGAGTTAATTAGTGAGGGAAGTTCAGTGGGCTTAACTCCTGGAAGAGAGTTTTCCTTCTTGTTAGGGAGCAGTTTTTTCATCTCTTTCCAGAATCTAACTGGGTCACCAGCATTGTTGTCTAAGGATGAGGAGACACAATACCTTTCGGGAGATTCTGATAAGGTGGTTGCCTCTATTGCAGAGTGCATTGGTTAAGTCCCATGCATCTGGATCGTTTAGCTTGTACAGTAGAGCCTCCCTGATGAGGTTTGGGTAATATCAAATATCAAAAGGGGATCAGAGATCTTTCCAATGAGGTATGAAGGAACATGTTTTGGGCCTTCCGGTCCTTACTCAGGGCTAGGCCATAATGGTTACCAAAGCAGATTGGCTGTTATACAGTTGCACAGTATTATGGGTATCAGTTACAAGTAAAGTTAACATGTAGATCACAATGATTATTGTAGTATCTTTTTATCCATACAGTATTAGTTTCATATTTTGTCATTATATAATCATTAAATAATGGACGTTAATTTACCATGGTCATCTTGAGAACATTTGCAAGAATTACAATAATAGGTCGGAGTTTAATGTATAATATCCCTAAAAATAATTAGGAGAAAAACTTTCTACACTCTTCCATAACTAATAACATAATTGCATTAGCTGGTATGGAGCGCATCAAGCAGGGAGTAAATCCCCGGAAAAATCGTTTTAGTCCTCCCTCAACAAGATAAAGTTTTTTGACACAGTCGGGAATGTTTTGATATTTTCTCTTGGATCTGTCTGAATCATCTGACTGCATGGCTGATTTAACAACATCTGTGGGATATGTAAATAACCAGTACAAAAGCCCTGCTCCTCCTCCAGCAACCAATTGACTGAGAGTGGTTAGATCTGCAATGGTTCCTCCCTCTGGTGTCAATTCAGTACGAAACATTTCATAAAAACCTGAAATGAAAAATGTAATAAATTTGAATATTGATATCATTCCCCTTTGTTGTGCAGAATAAGTAACACTCTAGTAATAATATTAGATTAAAGATATAAATATTAGATTAAAGATATAAATATTAGATTAAAGATATAATTATTACTAAAGCTGCTACAGAGTACTGATAAATGCTGTCAACAGAAAGTTGATATAATTTTTAAAGGTAATCAGAGCCATACATCAAAGACATGGCTCTGAGTTAATATGCACCATACCAAAAGAGACACAGAATGCAGGAATGTTCCTCATTTCAGTGGCACCCAATCCTTGATATACTCCGCGTACACCCCGCTTTCTTGCTATGTCAACCACAGCATGGAAAACATTGCGGTATTGAACATCAGTACCAGATTTAGCCCGAATAATTTGAATTTGCATTTTCGTTTTAAACTGGAGGGAAGAGTGAAATTTGTTTAAAATACCATGGCAAACCAATGCATTAATAGTTATGGTAAGCATATAGGCGGACAAATACAATTATTGCAGTGTTACCAGTTTTTACATTGATGAAAGTTGCTTTTGGTCATTATTAATAAAAGAATTTGGTGTTAGAATTTCAAATGTAATATGATGAATTGAATGAATTAAATACATACTAAATCGATAGGTCCTTCAATGAATGATACAAAAAAACCTGTGACTGCCCCAGATAGGAAATAATCATGTTGATTTAACCGCTGTCCATTTTTCCTAGATTTACCAGCTAGCACTGTCTGGACCTGTGATGGATGAATGATTCATACTGATATTTTATAAGCGAGTCCAGCAAGAATTAGGGATTGACAGGACAACAGAAGGAGAGGGATTGAGCAGTTGAGTGTTCAATAAGCAAACTATAGACGTGAAACATGATAATTATGATTTTTGAAAGCTAAGAATACCTTTCAATCACCCTCGTCAAAATTCACTTTGGCATTAAAGTATAGATGTCTATTATAACATCAGTTTTTAACAATAATTGTGCTGTATTAACTTGTACTTGGCTCAGATCCGGCGTTTAGTTTAAATTTAAATATACATATTGAAGCCCTATGTTAAGGTTATGATTTACTTTGAAACCTCATGCCTAAACACAAAGATAGAACACCTCTTAGTTTTTTCAGTTAACATCTTTCAAAAACTAAACATTTTCGACCATTTCTTTCATTTTTTTCCCAACCCATCTGAAAGTAATTGGACCAAAATGTTGGAGGGTTTTGTCCAGTTGTTTTTCCTACATGCGTTTGAACAGATTTTAGGGACAAAATAATATGTTTCATATTTGTCAACTGCAATACACTATTTGAAAGTGATCATTTGAATAATAGTATCTAGATACTTGGTTGACAGTTTTAACTAATTACCTTGTGGATTTCATAATTTCAAAATTACAGAACTCGTGGTTCAATGTTCCCGCAGTCAGTAAAAAGTCAGTAATTTAAAAGTCAGTAATTTTCGATATACATCATTACAAAGTCAGTAATTTTTTTAATCTGAGCCCTATACAAAACGTAAAAGAGCTAGTATTTTCGTTCTATACATTCTTGTTAATACTGAAAATCTTTGCCAAACCTAATTTTGAATTTGCATTTGTTTTCATGACCTCCGATAATTGAATAAAATAAAATAAATGACTTTAGATAATAGATAATAAATTTAGATGCCCTTAAAATCAATAGAATGATCTGGTTGATGATAGGATGATCTGGTTGAGCGACCCTGTGACGGGAGCAGATGCGGTCATAGAACGGGCTCTTCTGTGCATTAGGAGTATGATTTGAAGGGTGTGACGAATTTGGAGGAGGAGGAGGTTGTGGGACTCCATGAGATTGGAGATACCAACATATCGCCTTGATAGGGTGGCAATGCGGAGACCTCTTTTCTGGACTCTCCAGTTTTTTCTTTGATGTGACATTGGCTATATCAAGGAAGCAGGAGTTCCAGATGTGGAAGGACCATTATTTTCTCTTGTTAATACTGAAAATCTTTGCCAAACTAATTTTGAATTTGCATTTGTTTTCATGACCTCCGATAATTGAATAAAATAAACTTTAGATAATAGATAATCAATTTAGATGCCCTTAAAATCAATAGAATGATCCCTAACAGCACTTGTTTCACTCAAGAATATCCCGCGGGAGCATGCTCCCGGACCCCCTTCATTTTTTTTATTTCTTTGTATTCTTTGTAATCAGATCCTTGAATATAACTTGATAGAAATCTTACGTTTATAATATTTGCCGTACATAATGTTGGCAGGATATCATTTATATGGGTCATATTTTCAGAAAAAGGACAGTTGGCAGCTGCACACATTTAGTAAATTCTGCTAAATTTAGGCTGCAATTTGGTCAATACTAGGTAAATTCGAGTATATTTGGCATTGCATTGATTCTAGCAATCTGTTTGGTTAGGTTAGACTGTATTTTGAACCTAATTTTCGTCTGAAATTGGGGTTATTTGAGAAGATTGGCGAAGTTTAACTGTACATTTTCTGAAAATCTGACCCATATGTTGCTGATCAATAAATAATTGTTTACCTGGAAATATGTAGTAAAAAGTGTCGCCCTGAATAACATCTGTCCCACTATAGGAGAAGCTGAAGGAAATTTAGATGGTACAATAAACCTTTGTTTACAATACATTACAATAATTGCAATGAGCAGTTTAATTTATTTTTGTAGATGTTTTCCATACAATTGTAGTATGTTATACCTTTTTGTCATCCCATAAGAATCATCTAACGAATTGGTTCTGATCAGAATGCCTTCCTTAGGACGGACAATAAGCCTGTTTAGACTACCGTAGTTCTCCTTTTCATTAAAATTCTGTTTTTACACATAATAAAGACTTCAAGATTTTTTCTGTTAATGCCTATGGTGATTTTCACTTTGACAGCAGAATTACGCAGTCGTATTTGGTTTGGCGGAGTGGAGAGTTTTCATCAAAACCTTTCAAATAATGTGATGTAGGAGGCTCAGAATTATTCAAAATGGCTCCCTTATGACGAAGAAGAAGAAGCTGGGACCCAACCAAACTATCTTCTATCAATTTTGTGGTCCGTTGATAGATGTTACAGCTTGGGCTCAAATTTCTCCGTGGTATGCTTGCCTATGCCCCAGCCCCCACCGCCTCTTTCTCAGAGTCCCTGGTCCCTCTAGCTCTGTTCCTCCTCATTTGCTTCTCCTCCACCACTCCTCTCTCTCTCTCTCTCTCTCTCTCTCTCTCTCTCTCTCTCTCTCTCTCTCTCTCTCTCTCTCTCTCTCTAAAAATCCAACTATAGTGGGTGAGTTAACTGCATAAAATAGGCTGTTTACTTCAGATCATGCTACAAATGTTTCCTTTGGTATGAAGGTAGCCAAGGGTCATAGAAACAAATTTATCCAAAGACACAAGTGAGATACCGAGCGTCCACCTAGGTTGAACATAGCAAAGGCTGACTGGGAGGAGTACCAAAAGAAATGCAAACAATCATTTCGTTCATGGCCACTGATAAAGGAAAGGGAAGAACATCCTGCCGAGTACTTTGCCAATAACCTTAGGGAAATCAGTGCCATGTGCATTGGGAAAACCTCTATCACACAAAAGAGACAAAAATGCCCCTGGTTCAATGAGCGATGCCAGGAGGCCAGGAGGGAAAGAAGAAAGGCCCTCCGTAAATTCAGGAAGACCATCACACCTGAAAATATGCACAGTTACCTCAACACTAGAGCCATCACAAAGCAGACTTTCAAGCAGGAGAGGAGAGAATCATTCCACACCTATGTGGGTTCACTCTCCAAATCCACTCCTATGCGAAAAGTATTCCAACAGATTCGGAAGCTTAACGGGGACCCTCCACCTACAGTACGTCATCTTCAGGATGGACCTGTAAAGGTGGAGACCCCTAAGGAAATTGCAGACACCATGGCTGAGCAATTCAGGAAGGTGTCATCTAGTGACAACTGCTCAGACCAGTTCCTGAGTCATAAAACTAAATGTGAGAGACAGAAGCTCAACTTTGAATCCCGTAATGAGGAAAGCTACAACAAGCCTTTCACCAAGGATGAGTTGCAGCATGCGCTCTCACAGGCAAAAGACTCCTGCCCTGGACCAGATGACATCCATTACCAGATGTTGAAACACTTACCAGAGGAAACCATGCACCTTCTTCTGGAGGTGTACAACGACATCTGGGTCACCGGAAATTATCCACCATCGTGGTCAGAGGCAATAGTTGTGCCAATTCCTAAACCAGGAAAAAACCCAACGTTGGCCTCTAGCTACCGTCCAATAGCCATGACCAGTTGTATGGCCAAAACAATGGAAAGATTGGTGAACAACAGGCTAGTCTACTTTCTTGAATCGAAAGGGCACCTTTCAGTTCACCAATCCGGATTTCGTCGAGGACGCAGCACGACAGATCACCTAGTGAGCCTGGAGAGCTGGATCCGAGATGGGTTTGCTAACAAAGAACATGTGGTCAGTGTCTTCTTTGACCTGGAGAAGGCATATGATACCACCTGGAGGTATGGGATCATGAGAGACATTCACAAGCTGGGTTTGAGAGGAAGACTGACTGGATTTATTGGAAACTTCCTGACGGATAGATCTTTCCAAGTCCGCCTAGGGTCAGTCCTCTCCGAAAGTGAAGAGCAGGAAATGGGTGTACCCCAAGGCTGTATTGAATGTGTTGAATGGAGGAGGAAATGTCAGAAGGCAATGAACCTGCTGAAGGTCCTCAGTCACCCCAACTGGGGTTGTAACAAAGAGACCTTGCTGACATTGTACAAAATGTATATCCAATCAAGGTTAGACTATGGATCTATGGTGTATGCCTCTGCTCCAAGGTCTTACCTGGACAGACTTAAGCCCATTCAGAACCAGGGACTGAGACTTTGTCTTGGAGCCTTACGTACAACTCCTGCACCAAGCCTTCATATTGAAGCTGGTATACCACCTCTGGAGTTTCGCCGGGAAAAGCTCACACTGCAATACACTATACGTGTCAGAGCTAACCCCAAAAATCCAGCCCACTCATATTTGACAACAAGAACACTGTGTATCGGGAGAAGCCAAATGCCATCAAGCCAATGGCAGTGACAGCAAGGTCTTTATTCCGAGAAGCTGGTGTACCAATGAAAAGAGTAATGACTGAAAAACCACCAGAGACTCCACCATGGGAACAAAACTTACCCCTGGTTATCCTGGACCTTGACACAAACAAGAAAACTGAGACCCCTGTGCATGTATTTGAAAAACAATACAGTGAAATCAGGACACAGTTTGAAAGCCATACAGCCATTTTCACCGATGGTTCCAAAGATGGTAGTCATGTTGGATTTGCCGTGCATACACCATTTCGGAACTTGAAGAAGGCTCTCCACAAGGAAAGCAGCATCTACACTGCTGAAGGAAAAGCACTGCTTAAGGCACTTGAATGGGTACAGGTCTCACGGATGAAGAAATTCATCATATTCTCAGACTCGCACCCATGTCTAGAAGCTGTGACCAACCTTTATCCTAAGAACCCAATCATACAAGCAATTCAAGAGACATACACTGAAAACAAAAGACTGGACAAAGAAGTGGTGTTGTGCTGGGTGCCAAGCCACATTGGAATAGAAGGAAATGAGGCAGCAGACATTGCAGCCAAAAATGCATTGAGGTGCCCTGTTGGGGCTGACCAAATGCCATACACAGACATTGTACCTGTGGCGCAGGCACATGTCAAACGTAGCTGGCAGCGCACATGGAATGGTGTTAACAGTAACAAGCTGCGAGCAATCACACCATCAATCACACCAAAATTCAAAGATGATAACTTGATAAGACCCGAACAGGTGATACTGACCCGTCTTCGTACCGGTCACACCAAACTGACTCACAGGCACCTTCTAAAAGGTGAAGTGGCTCCTGTATGTCAGACATGCAACACTCAACTGAGTGTAGAGCATCTCTTAATACATTGTCAGGCAACCAAGAGAAACAGAATAAAATTCCTGCAAAATCGCAGGACACTGCAGAGTATTTTCCGGGAATCTGGGAACAAAAATATTCTTGATTTCCTACGGGAAACCAAATTGTACGACAAAATTTAGGTAACCTAAATGAAGCCTGACTTTGTCAGGCCAAACCCTGTTTCATGAAATAGGGAATTTCACAGAATAAAATAATAAAACCACAGTATATCTGCTAACTTTTAATTACTATTAGTGGAGGTGAAACTAACCAAACCAAACCAAACCAAAGATAGCCCTTTGAATCGAAAATATATGGGTTTCCATAGCAACAGTCAATATTTTTTTGTTCTTACAAAAAAAACGATTTTCAGTTTTCAATTTCTACACTTTTGTTGGGAATGTCACCAACTTAGGGATAATAATAGTATCCATGAGGGCTATATCCAACCACCTGGTGAGTGACCTTGATAAAGGTCAAGGTCACTTTTTTCAAGGTCAAATAGGAAGTTTTGGTCTAGCTTTTGGATGTGAGTTTGTTTCAGTTGTTATAGTGACCCCCTGTTGAAATAAAATAGCAAGTTATCTACTAAATATTGTTCCCTAAATCAACAGCTCCGTATTGATACTCTATTTGTCTATATATACCTATTTCAACTACATCTACTGTTGCCGTAACAGAAATAGATAGTTCCCTTTTTCTATGCATTTCTATGGGAAAAAGCCCCAAATTGCCCCAATATAAAAAATATTGCAAAGTGAGCTCTGTTCTACATTTACATAAAGGTTTAGCAACCATACATTTAATGTTGCTCTCCTGATATTCCATATATCCCAACTAGGGCTTAATCATATCTAGTTTATGATGACCTTGAACCAAGGTCAAGGTCATATTCTTAAGGTCAAATCTAGGAAATTGGTATATTCAGCTCTATACAGCTAAAATTGCCAATTTCCATTGGTTTAGTATCTGTGTATGGAAAATATCAAAGATGCAGTACAATTTCGAAACAGTTCAACATTCAGTTGACCTTCATACAAGGTCAAGGTCATCATTACCACGACAATGGTTCAAATATTTTGATAATAGAGAACCATAGTAATATCAGTCCATTGAAAAATATCAACAAAATGATAAATTCAGAATATTTTATTAGTTCAGACTTGTCACATTCTCCACTGAAATACTATATTTCAACCTTAGTGCAATAGACCTTGAATAACCCTGAACTAATGCCAAGTTCAAGGTCAAAAGGCATAGCTTTTGCATTTGAATTGTATTTCTTTTGATTAACCCTTTAAGGACGGGAGGCTGCATTAATGCAGTATTTGTATGGAATATCAATACCTCCCGTCCTTAAAGGGTTAAGGTACATGCAGTGATGATTTTTGAGTTACAAACAGGACAAATGTGTTGAAGATCTAATTTCACAGATTAGATGACCTTGATCATGGGTCAAGGTCAAGGTCAAAGGTCAAACATATTTTGTTTTTCATATTTAAGTAGTTATGTGTGCAAAGTCTCACCAGCATAAGCCTATTTTAAGTTCTTGACGGGGGCATTCAAAACCATAATATCTTTAAAGCAACAGAGCTTGTTGTTCACCTTTGCAAAATAACAAGGGAATATATTTGATGAGACACATCCTCCTTAGTAGCAACCAAGATGGCCGACAGCTAGGATGATTTTGCAATTCTCAGTAAGTAATTTTCACTTTTCAGTATCATGTATTGTGTTGTGAAATACCAAGGCCAATTTGCCTAGAGATTTGGTATTATGTGAAGTCGGAAGCAGGAGTCAGAGATCTGTTGAAGTTCTGTCAGCTCAGCCCAGGCAAGGAGTGCTTGAGATCTAGCATCAAACTTTATTAATATCCAAGAATTTGACTGAATTTATTCATAAACTAGTTCCTAGATATATGACCAATTTTCACGACTGGTAGGCATTTGGGTTTTTGAGCAATAACAGGAAGAATATCATGAGAGATTTAATTTTGATGACACTGGCTGGTTGTAAATGGTCAAAATCTGTCATGGGAACCCTACTTTCATGGCTCTATCATCAGAAATAAGGAAGTTACGGGCAAAAAACTAGTGGGTTTTGAAGTGATATTCTATTAAATGATTAGCACTGTAACAACTTTGCTCTGGTACAACCAGCCTTTCCTAGTTTATTCATATATTTAAACAAAATTATTATTTCAAACTGTAATAATAAAAAGTAGCAATATTCTGTCCATCCGTTCCTTTTATGAATATTGAGTTTAGGTACTTGCCAATTGATTCTCATAATCTTTATGGGTATGAATTCAATATCTCTATAGAGGGGGAACCTATGGGAAATATGTGCATCATTGCATGTCATGCTTCTTTATGTGCCTAGATCAACTATAAATATTAAGCTTATATATACACCTAATAGATTATCAAGTAGTGTTTTTCACATAGTTTCATAATCCCAGGTTAAATTTGCATTAATATTTAGGGGTAGTAGTCATCCAAATGTCAGCTTGATGTTTGGGGAAGTTAAATGCATCACTACGTCACCAATTATATATCCTCACAATTTAGAGGCTAAAGAATAAAGGCGTTGTTCTGGATATTCAAAGAAATATGGATTAGGTTTGTTTTTGTCTTTTTCCTGACTGTGAGGTATGTTTGATACAGCAAAACGTCATCATATGTCACACATCACCATATGTCATGCTCATCTCTTAAGCTACTTAAAACAGGTAATAACAAGTTCGTTAGTAAGTCTGAATGAATCCATCTTAATGGACCAAATGATAGTCTTCATATAATGACTGATGTCATATTACATACATTCTATTATATAGAAAAAATGAAACGAAATACAATCTAGTTAAAGTTTAAAAAATTGAGAAGTTTTTAAATAAAAAAACACAAAAGTTTAGGATCATTTTACATTTTATATGTTTACCACAATATATCAAATATCAATCAAAATCTGAATAAATAGGCCTGGTTTTGAAGGTAGAAGAAGAAAATTATTAAAATGAACCTACCACATGAGTGAAATGCTACTTTAAAGATTTTAATATTGAGCGTGATGTACGATGATGGCAGTGTATGGCTGGATATAGTAGGAAAACTTTGTCAGGCCATTGAAGGCTAATTATTAGATATTAAGCTGCCAAATTTTGGAGAATTACAGCTGGGTATTATGTTAATATGTACAAGAAAAATCAGCAACATATAAACAAATCTATTTCTGACATTTTTTTCAACTACATTTCGTGAAAATTACTACTTTTCATGAAAATTGGTCATATTCATGCTGCTCTACTCCATTCTAATTGGTGAGGAAGAATCCTTCTCCTCCATGTGGACTGACCACCAGCTCCCCATCATGCTAAGGTCATGCGTTGTCCACATAGTAGATCCCTCCCTTACTCCAAACCCAACTTGGTCATCCCTCCTTCGCACTGGCCCCTCCCGCCGTTCCACTGATTACCCCAGAGCAGCGAATGTTAATTAGATCAGACAGGTAGGGGAGTCAGCTTTAGATAGCTTGTCCCTCCCTCTCAAACCTCCCTCCCAAAGAATGCAATTCTTTACCGTCATACAATAATTTCTTTTGATTGAATGATAATAAATCTTTCAAACAAAATATTAGCCCACTGACCAACTGACCAAACAGAATGAAATACAATTATACAAAGTGTTTACAAAGAAGGAATGTAGATGATATGTAAGGTAATAAAAATAAAATGTCTTGTTGGACGTCATTGGTCTAGAAGGATGGTTTGAGGCTCTATTGAAGGAATATTCATTAATGCGAGACCATTGTACTGCTACTAAAAGTCTTTTAGTCAAGTAAATTTATAAAGAAGTCTTTGTGTGGAGGTGTGCTTTGGAACACCTGTGAAAATTTCTTAAACTCTTGTAAGAGTCTGAGTACACAGAATTTTTTTCTGTACGGTTGTCACCGCTTCCTCCTCTGCTTGCTGACATTGTACAAAATGTATATCCAATCAAGGTTAGACTATGGATCTATGGTGTATGCCTCTGCTCCAAGGTCTTACCTGGACAGACTTAAGCCCATTCAGAACCAGGGACTGAGACTTTGTCTTGGAGCCTTACGTACAACTCCTTCACCAAGCCTTCATATTGAAGCTGGTATACCACCTCTGGAGTTTCGCCGGGAAAAGCTCACACTGCAATACACTATACGTGTCAGAGCTAACCCCAAAAATCCAGCCCACAAACTCATATTTGACAACAAGAATACTGTGTATCGGGAGAAGCCAAATGCCATCAAGCCAATGGCAGTGACAGCAAGGTCTTTATTCCGAGAAGCTGGTGTACCAATGAAAAGAGTAATGACTGAAAAACCACCAGAGACTCCACCATGGGAACAAAACTTACCCCTGGTTATCCTGGACCTTGACACAAACAAGAAAACTGAGACTCCTGTGCATGTATTTGAAAAACAATACAGTGAAATCAGGACACAGTTTGAAAGCCATACAGCCATTTTCACCGATGGTTCCAAAGATGGTAGTCGTGTTGGATTTGCCGTGCATACACCATTTGGGAACTTGAAGAAGGCTCTCCACAAGGAAAGCAGCATCTACACTGCTGAAGGAAAAGCACTGCTTAAGGCACTTGAATGGGTACAGGTCTCACGGATGAAGAAATTCATCATATTCTCAGACTCGCACCCATGTCTAGAAGCTGTGACCAACCTTTATCCTAAGAACCCAATCATACAAGCAATTCAAGAGACATACACTGAAAACAAAAGACTGGACAAAGAAGTGGTGTTGTGCTGGGTGCCAAGCCACATTGGAATAGAAGGAAATGAGGCAGCAGACATTGCAGCCAAAAATGCATTGAGGCGCCCTGTTGGGGCTGACCAAATGCCATACACAGACATTGTACCTGTGGCGCAGGCACATGTCAAACGTAGCTGGCAGCGCACATGGAATGGTGTTAACAGTAACAAGCTGCGAGCAATCACACCATCAATCACACCAAAATTCAAAGAGGATAACCTGACAAGACCCGAACAGGTGATACTGACCCGTCTTCGTACCGGTCACACCAAACTGACTCACAGGCACCTTCTAAAAGGTGAAGTGGCTCCTGTATGTCAGACATGCAACACTCAACTGAGTGTAGAGCATCCCTTAATACATTGTCAGGCAACCAAGAGAAACAGAATAAAATTCCTGCAAAATCGCAGGACACTGCAGAGTATTTTCCGGGAATCTGGGAACAAAAATATTCTTGATTTCCTACGGGAAACCAAATTGTACGACAAAATTTAGGTAACCTAAATGAAGCCTGACTTCGTCAGGCCAAACCCTGTTTCATGAAATAGGGAATTTCACAGAATAAAATAATAAAACCACAGTATATCTGCTAACTTTTAATTACTATTAGCGGAGGTGAAACTAACCAAACCAAACCAAACCAAACCTCTGCTTGCCCGGCCAGCCAAAGGCCCCTGAACCTTGTCGCAGACCGACAGGGCGCCCATATCACTCACTCTGTGGTGCTTCCTCTCAGGCTCTTTTGTCTCGACCAATCTGTTTGTGTATAACAACTTCTCCTAGTATGAGAGTTGGATAAAAATACCTGGTTTGGCTGGATCCTTGTCCATGGATTCCACTGTTCCTCCTAAGAGGAATGGATTTCACCCAAGGTATAAAATACTCTTTGTTCTGCTATCTCTCTTGCACCCAGAAGAGGCAGAACAAAATATTAATAGTAAAATATTAAAGATAAAGATAAAGACAATGTAGAAGTTCAGGCACTCAACAGAAGAACTATCTAGGCAATTGTCTATTTAGAAAGTTGAATTACCACATTGTAATAAGATCTGATACAATAAAAGAATTCTTGAATTGAATTGAGTTGTTAATAAAGTGATCATGTTATTTACTCAAGAAACCAAATAAATTATGACGTCTGATTATGACGTAAACAACCTTTGACGTCATCCTGCTCAGTCTGAAATTGGCATCATAATATGTTGAGGAAGGGGGACGGAGGAGGGATGTTCAAGAGAGCAGGAATGGGCCCTAGTGCTGTGAGTCACTCCCATATTCTCTTGATTCATCTTTTGGAGGCATAGGTTTTAAAGGGAAAGGGTTGGGGGTTCTTCTAGGGCAATTTCCTTTCTTTTAAGGGTCCTCAAGCAACACTATAGGTTGACCGTGCCTCTGGGACAAGCCCCTTTCGGCAGCAGAGTTAAAGAATTCCTAGAGTTAGGTCTCTGTAAGGGTAGCCAAACCCCAGATAGTCAGACCATGGGATAAAGGAAGTAACGGCAGGGGTGGGTTTAGGGACATCTGTGTGAGAGAGAAGGCATATTTCTGCTCTTTGCAGGAAAGTTAATTGTTGGTTCAATTGTGGAAAGAGGGGAGAAATTGTCATAGGTTATATTAAACACACGGAGGGGCATAATTTTTGGGCTGGGGAGAGTTATATGGGACTTATGGCATTGAATATTACTCACAGGCTAATCCTTTCCAAGGGAGGGGGTATAGGAGGATCAAGGATAATCACTGTCGTCCAAGTCACCATCAGTGTTCTGACCCCTACTTCTTCATACAATAGGACTCCCTCTTCCTCGAATAGATCACCTCAAGCCTGCAAGGTTATAAGGAGGAATCCAATGGTGAAGTCTCAGAGAAATCTGTCATTGGAGGTGCTTCCAGGTCGAACTCCCATGGTTGAGGCTGTGGTGGGGTGGTGGTCATTGTGGGGGTATGCAAGACACCTTCTGCACAGGTGAAGAGGGGGAGACTGGGTTGGGCGAGTCAGGTCTCTCCCTCTTGGTGGATTCTAGAGGGTCGAGTATCAGTATTTTCAGATGTAGTGTTCAGAGCTTTGGGAAGGGGGTGGATTGGTGGTATTTGCACCCTCCCTCTCTTGGCTCTGGATCTGGTGAGAGCGTCTGGTGGGGGCTTGAGCAGAGGAGCAATCTCCACAGCAACATTGGGTGGCAGAGGGGGGTGCACGGTGACCGGCCTAGGTGAGGCTAGTACTAACACCTCCTTTTGCACTGGCAGTTGCTGGGGTGGGCATGGCATTTGTTTTTGTTAGCTCGTTTGAACGAGCTAACTACTATTATTACTTTGCCCCTCGGACCTTGTCCCGGCAATTCTGCCACTTGCCGGCCTGCCCTGCCTCCTCCTCCAGCCCTCCTCACCTCCCAATTTACGTGCTCAAATTCCCGATTTCCAGACTGGCGCCTCACCCGCTCCTCCTCCTACTCCTCATTCCTACTCCTCCCTCCTCCATCTCGCCTACTCTCCCTTTTCCTCTCCCTCTCGCTCTCAGGATGCCTGTGGTGACCCGCGTCATCCCGAGTGGTGGTGCTTGGGAGAGCCCACAACTGTTCCAACCCATACAGCTATATGCCTCTCCTTCTTATATAGTCACCTATGCTGATCCAATCAAAAAAATGGTGTCTCTACTTTTCTCGGATATATGATATTTAAACTTAAAATATTACATGTATTCAAATATAACATACATAAATACATATTGTGTAACATGAAAATAGCATAAATGTGGCATAACTACTGGTAAATCGGACATTTTTGGCTGAATCGAAATCATAATTCTGTATAAAGTAGTCGTTAGCCATCAACGCCCTCTATAGGGAACGGCTGGTGATGGCAATGCGTGGGTACTACGTCATTGAATCCATGATGCTCGGAGGCTCGGAGCACGCAGGGCCTTCCTGATCTAGCCGAAACTATTTGTTGATTTAATGAAAGTTTCGAAGACTTTTGAAAATAATCATTGTTCGGATAGCTTCCATACATGTTATACTTAAAGGTTTAAATAATTATTTCCTTTCGATAATGCGATTATAACCCGTTTTTAAGTGATTCTCTGTGGTGATGTCTGTCACCTCTCTCGTGGGCCAGAGCTAGCAGTCCCCCTCGTGTCAACAGGCCAGTACAAATGTTTTCATGTGGATTAACAAATATTTTATGTGTTTTCGAACTCATCACCGTATATGCACCCTATTACATGTCTTATTAAAGGATTTCTGCAATTGTTTTGGTCAGACAATGGATAGTTGAAGCTTTTTCAAACCATTTCAACCTCCGTATCACGAACCGGAAGTGGCTTCAACGTTGGGTTGGCCCTGGGGGTGTGGGCTTATGGTAGCAGAACATGTGAAACCTTTGACAACTGAGATATTCATAAAAACAGCCTAAATCCACTCAAATCTGAGCCAATTTGAGTTAGTTTTTCATTAAAATGCGTTTTTGAGCCTTCGTACACTCACCATCATGAGAGCAATATTTAAATCTGTGAAATCAAGGTCGGGAGTTAAAATCCCCTATTATCGTCCACCCCGGCGAGGCCTATTTGACAGGCAGAAGGGGAGATGAACTGACTTGGCCACAGCCACTAAGAATTATTCAAAATGACGAAAAACAAGCCTATTTGAGGTATCGAATGTTTCATTTCCATATGTATATTGTTTCTGGGCAGAGGTAGAGATTTAAAAATACTTTTGACAGCTGTGCCTATGCCTATGCAGGGATGTCATTAGACGCTGGCAGCCAGCGATTTTTGCCGGCTAGAACGACCCTGATTGCTGTCTAGAATTGCCCAAATTTCAACCTAAAAATAACCACAAACATAGACTTATAGGTATATCATTTCCACCTGAATTTTGGTCTCAATTCTTGTGATTTCGAACAACAAATACACAGCTACTACAGGTGTTTTCAAGGGTCGAAATATGCCTAGAGTCAGAACAGTGTACATTGATTTAGTGTTTATTTCTAGTTCATTTCCCAGATATGGGATCTCGATATTCGGGACCAGAGGCCTTTGGTTACCTAAGAAAAAGGATTTATAACCAGTTTTACTTTCATTTAGGTGCTAAATGTCTTGATGTAAGTACTGAAAGAATATCCCCGCAGACAGAATAATAAATATGTAAATAATATTATCTAAAATAATATTTTCCCCTTGCCTAAAAGTAGTTCATCCAAATTTCGGCAAATAATAAAGCGGTACGGTATTATGGGAATCAAACTGGGAAAATTATGTTGACGTCTAGATAATATTTAACCCCCAAAATACTTAAAATGCACCAGGTTGATTTGACTATACATAAACTTAGAATCTGTGATATTGTGTAATAATTGCAAGGTTCGATTCACATTGGCCTAGCTAGGCCTAGGCTATAATAATGACGGAACATGACCATCTAAACGGATGTCATTACATTTTTCAAAATTATTTATTTCTATATTATAACCTTGATATTATTGTTCGGGAA
Organism: Sthenelais limicola; assembly: GCA_942159475.1. Taxonomy (NCBI): domain Eukaryota; kingdom Metazoa; phylum Annelida; class Polychaeta; order Phyllodocida; family Sigalionidae; genus Sthenelais; species Sthenelais limicola. The sequence continues at coordinate 62,302,095 of OW804095.1, read as the reverse complement.
CTAGTCATTATGATACAAAAGTATCTTGAGATTGTTTGTCTAAAATGTCAAGAGTCAAAAATGTTTTTTTCTATGAGAAATTTCGTTCATAAGTTTGGTAGAATTTGATTATTTCTGTTAAAAATAATCCTGATCAGCTGTTCTGCTAGAAACAATATATTATACTATAAGTAGGTCATCAAAATTATTCACAGATTCCAGAAAGTGGAGGGGGGGATGTTAGATCCAAATTCAGAGCTTTTACGCAGTAATATTTATTTCAACGACTGGGGTTAATATCCTACAGTGATTTGTGGGAGCAGGTTATTTAGGCTTCTATTTTATGTTTTATCTCGGTAAAAACTCTTGATAAATGTATTTTACATCCATATTAGATAGGATTCAGTTTGACTGCAGTGATCTGCAAGCTTAATATTTCAAAATTATTTATTATTTTCCATTGATTTCATGTTTCTGAACTGAACTAGTCCAAGCTTTGTAATAATGTCTTGAGAATATATGGTAAAACTTGAACTTGATTCTGATGATATATAGGCTATAACTTTTTACAGATATTTGTATATTCAACTCAGAAAATGTCCTTTTAATGTTTCACCATAGACATAGGCTATAATGACGAACATGAGCAGAAATGACTGTCATTACATTTTTCAAAATTATTTCTGTAATATAACCCTGATATCATATCAAAGTTCATTTCTTTTAAAATTCAAACCAACTAATGTCAAATGAACCCATCCCCATCTGTTTATAACTAATTCGATAATATATTTTCTCTAAAAAAATATTCCAAATTATTATAATTGTCACTTGTTCCGGACATGTAATATTAAATGGCCATACTCATAATTATATTTGACGAGCTAACATCATCTTTCGTCAGAAGATTGTCACTTGTTTGTTCTGCTCTTCTATCTGAATTGCATGAGGCATGAGTGGTATAGGAATAGATACATTGTCAGGCACTGCCTTAGAATGGGTGGGGGTGGTGGTGGAGCTCTGAGTTGTTGGGCTTGTCGGGTCTTTCTGAGCCATCTGTTTATATGTTTGAGTGTTATAGTGGTACCCCGGTTATTATGTAACCATGATCCCACTTCGGGTCCAGTGGAGAGCTGGTACCCAATAACACCACTATGTGATCCCCTATGTTTAGATCTTTAGATGTTTTGCTCTGGCTCTCAATCTCTCGTAATTGGCCTCTCTACTGGCCTCAGTGCATTCGGTGGCCTCTCTGAAAGCATCTGTTAGGGCCTGTAGACGTTCACTTTGCACAGCATCTTCGGTTCACTTGGGAGTGGGGAACATTTTTAGAAAAAGGATATTTTGGATTGGTGCCGAAAGTTAAGAAACAGGCCTTAAAAGTAGTCCCACAAGAGGTGCCAATGGCTTTCCCATTTTGCTGGTCTAGTGTTGATGAATTTTCTGAGTATACCTTTGAAATCTCTCTATGTTACCGTTAGTGGTGGGATTAAAGCTTGTAGAATGCCTTACTTTAGTGCCTAGAGATTTGTGACTCCCTTCCACTTGTTGGTTTATAAATTCCAGTCCCCTATAGGTGATGACTACATCTAGATGGCCATACCAGGGAACGTATTCATTTGCCAAATAGTCAGCTATATTTTTAGCTGCCTTGGGGGTATGGGTTTGACCTTGACCCAGCCTGTAGCATATTCTATTAACATTATAATATATCTGTTCCCTTGATCAGAGACTGGGAAGGCACCACAGAGATCCATTCCCAGTATCTGTCCTGGGTACCTTGCTATGGGCATAGCTGTAGGAGATACACACTTCTGACTAGCACATTTTGTCAAAACATTGTATGTATCCCTTCTCATAGTGGGCCATTTCTTGGCCTCTTGGATACTATCCAATGTTTTTCTCATGCCCTGATGGCCTATCTTGGTGTGAGCGTGCCTCACTACTCTATACCTAGCTGAGGGGGGCAAGACCAAACAGGGGTAGGCTGGCTTACCTCGGGGAGGAATTAGAGTATAGAGCATGCCAACAATTATGGCACAGTCTCCCTCCTCCTCCACCCCCAGTTGGAATTCATCCATTTCCCTGTTCTACTCTTATTTGCTCTTTCTCAAGTTTATCAAACTCCCAAGGGATTTCATTAAGTTCATCTAAGGCACAGACTTCGAATTGACTGAGAGTCCTTGGGGATTGTCTATATTTGAGGAAGCATATCTGCTCTAATATTGTTGGCCCGTTTCTATGCTCTATGGGAGACCCAAACTCTGCTATCAGTACAGCCCATCTCTGAATTTTGGTGTCTTTGACCTACCAACAGCGATTTTAATGGCTTGTGATCAGTATAAATTTGAATTTGCTACCTTGGTCTAAGGTTCTTTAGAGCATAAGCAATTGCATATATACCTCTTTCTCAATGGTAGTCCAATTTAATTGTAAAGGTGATAAGGCTTATCTAGTTGAGGGTGTGCCATTACTCTATCTGAAGTAAGTAATTCCTTTAGTGTTTCACCACTCAAACTGGGCATACTTTTTGGTAAGCTTTACTAGTGGATAAGCTACTCTCGCATAATCTGGGATACATTGATGGTAATACCCAGTCATTCCTAGAAATTCTGCCCAGGTCTTCTGGGGTTCCAGGTCCTGGGTAAGACCTTAAAGGGCCTTTCTGTCTCTTTTCTCTGTCTCTCTCTCCCTTCTTCTCTATCTCTATTTCCTGGGTATGATCATAAACTGCCTGCCTCTCAGCTCTCCCGCCCTTGATATAACACTTCAAAGTGTTGATAAGGGCGTAAAGCCACCAATCTCACTCACTCACTCACTCACTTGTCTTTGATCCCAATGGTATGTAATCCGGATGCGTAGATAACTAGGCATGGTTTGAGCCTAAATATTGTGTCAGCTGCTAGTTGGGCGGACACTGTCAGGGAGGCTCCTCAGTAGGCTAGTACTGAGGTGTTTCCATATGTATTGTACGGTAAATAGTCACTAAAGTATGGGGCAAGACCCCTGACTCTAGAATCACCTACTATTAGTACATGGTCCTGGGTAAGACCTTAAAGTGCCTGGTCCTGGGTGGGACCTTAAAGTGCCTTTCTGTCTCTTTTCTCTGTCTCTCTCTCCCTTCTTCTCTATCTCTGTTTCCTGGGTATGATCATAAACTGCCTCCCTCTCAGCTCTCCCGCCCTTGATATAACACTTCAAAGTGTTGATAAGGGCGTAAAGCCACCAATCTCACTCACTCACCTGGTCTTGGTGCCATGTTGCGGCTGGTATTCTGAAAGCATAAACAATTATATTAGTTTGTGTTTTAGTTCTCCCAGTATCTCGCCAAACACATTCTTTCCCCACATGAACATTTCAGGGTTAAAAGCTGGGTCACTCAGCCAATGGCCGGTGCCCCACTTTCTGTCGAGCGTCATCTCATAAAAGTTGGTGAAGGTAGATAGACTCTAAGAATTTCTGCAGCAATGATGGGTTTTCATGAACAATATCCTTTAGTAAGTTTCTCTCACCTTGTTCCCACGTGTCAGGTATTTCAATGCTAGCCGCCTTGCTCTTTATGTCATAAGGGTTTTCCAGGTCTAAGATTTCTTAATGTGTTGAAAGGCCTGTTCGGCGGAAGAATATTCTATCTCGTTGAAATAGAATTTTGCAGGATGAAAATTCGATAGATAGACCAATTCTCCTTGGAAGCCAAGCCCATTTGTTTGTGGATAGATCTGTTGTTTCGTATCCTCGGGCCTGGCTCCCTCTGGTAGAAGATGCAGGCTATCCACGTTGTATTGTGTACCTTGGTAGAGGAGGTGTGTCATACGCGTGTGGGGCTTGTTGTTTTTATCTATTTTGGCGAGTAGTTTTCCACATTTCCTGATCAAACTACTTTGTCTCTGAATCTGATCTGGCACATCCTTGTTTATCCACAGATTCCGATTTCCACTCTGTGTTTTGGTTTGTGCTGCTGATTTGATAATTTTATCTTTAATCTTGAGCACGAAGAGAGTGACATACACCACTTGTATACAGTCCGAGTCAAATTCAGGGACCGATGGAGAAATTAGTATAGTAAGCTTTTCAGCCAAGTCTTCATTACTTTTCGGAATTCCCTCAAAGATTAGGTTTGATTTCCTAATATTTAATTCCATTGTGTCGATTCGAGAGTTGGCTTGTTTCAATTTAGTTACTAGCTTTGATTGAGAGAGCTCTGATCTTTCGAGTTGCGATTTGGATGTATCGCATTTTTGGTTTAAAGCTTGTACATCAGGCTGTGGCATGAAATTGGTTGCTTGGGTTATGGCCAAGTTTTTGTGATTAGCCAAAATGCCATTAATTTCACCAAGTTTCTCGTTTACTTTGGCTTTTACTGCGACAATTGATGCGATAGTAGGCTCTACTTTATCTGTTATGAGTGCTGCTAGCTTGTCGTCAGCTAATTTTGAGTCAAGTTCATGATTTTTGTGAGAGTTAAGAGTTTAAGATTTCAATCTCCTTGTCTGATATTTTTTGTTCTACCACTGTTACCCTGGCATCCATTTTTTTCAATTTATTATCGTACTCTAATTTATGAGCTTCCAAACTGGCTGTGAAAGAGTTTATGTCAGTTGAAATTTTAGAGGTTGATTGTTCATTTTGATCGATCAATTTCTGGGTTAAAGCTTCCATTGAGGAATTATTATGCTTTTTTAGGTCCTCTACTAACTTGAGCATGAAATTTTGCATTTGGTCACTATTTTCATTGTTTGTTGGTTCAGTTGACAATTGTCACTTTTTCCATTTTGGGCCTGAATCTGTTTGGTTGGATTATGGTTTGGTTTGCTCTCATTTTGCTTAGCTGGGTTTTGATTAGCTATACCATCTGAGTCGACAGCTGTGGGATCAATATCGGATTTTAACATGGTGGTAGGGTCTGGTAGGGTTTCAGAGTGAATGTCAATAACACTAGTTGATTTTGAACGTAACGCCATTTTTACATGCTTTGGGATTAAGTTTTTCATTGAGGTAGTAGAGTTAGAAGAAACTAGTGGCAAAGGTTGCTTCGTTGGGGTTATCGGTGGCAATATTATGTTTTGGTTTTGGTTAAAACAACCAGATCAGTTTTGAGTCTTCGCATTGCCAGTGGCAGTCCTGCTACCGGTGTTTGAGGCGGAGTGGTGGGCGATACAAGAGTGCTGAGGCTCGACATGGGGAGGTTTCACATAAATACACATTAATGAGGCTCTGGTAGCAAAATCTCCGTGCGGTGGCGCTACAGGCGGGCCTGCCGGAAGCGCGAAACAGCTGAGCTCCCAGAGCACAGTCAATGGTAAACAAACCACGGGACCCGCCCATCGAGGAGGGTCGGCGTCGGCAATAGATTCGTTTTAAAATGAGCTCCAAATATGCATCCTGGACGATTGTATTACTCAAAGAGGAGCTAAGGAATAGGAAAGTTCGTGTATCAGGAAAAAAGAAAGATCTGATCGCCAGGTAAGTGTAAAATGCTTCTATACAGTTACTAGCCTACAGTACACAAGTTCAGAGTGTGTTTTACTGTGTCTCAGATCCGAACTCAGATCCGAACTAGTAGTAAGAACAGTATGGCAGAGAGTGGATTATTAGGAAGGGGGATGACATATGATTTTAATCCAATACTCAGAATCATTAATATGGCAAAATATATTAGAAGAACAGTAAAAGAAATAAGGTGGAAATACAAATCTATCTCGAACCAATTTGGAACTAGGTAGATATCAAAATTCAAAGTGAATGTGATAAGAAATTATAAAATTTTCGAAGTGGATGTGATAAGAAATTATATAATCATAACTTATAATATTCTAATTTAATTAATACCCAAATGTCCCAAACAGACAAATACTCCCTGAATTAAGACCAGTTTCGTCCCACCCAGCCTGAGGGGTTAATAAAACTGAATCCACATCAACAGAAAAGCTAGGATTGTGTTCACACAGTCAGGGTGCAGGTGTGACAAGCTACACGATGACACCCCAGGCTCATGCCTGGGGTCATCTTATATACAAGGAGTATATATAACTTCTTTGGACCTGCTAGTAATTGGCCATTAAGAAATATTACAAACTTCTTTTCATGCGTACACAAATATAGAAGTACTTATTAGATTTTGTAATTATTACTATTATTGGAATCAACTTGATCTCTAATTATTTCCGTTTTGTTAGGCTAATCAGGGGTATTGAATTAAGTTATTTCGACACAGCACCAGTAGGATATGTATATGATATTGTATTGTATACTACATATTGATCCCATTTCCCTTTTGTAGACTTGAAGGCCTTGATGCAATGGCAATAAAAGGAACGGGGCAGGAACCAGATGCTGAATACCATATGGACCTGCCAGATCCGGCCTTATTTACTGATATTCACTCTGATAGCAGCATCCCAGATGTACCAAAGCAGAGAATTGAGGACTACCTCAAGAACCAGGACAAGGAAATAGATGAGAAAATAAAGGATATGTATGAGGAAAGGTAAGTTTGAACGAGCCTTTCAGTCAATCCCTCGCTGGTTTTTGTGTTTGTCATTTTTATGATAACAATCGTCATAAACTATTCATGATATTAGTCACATAATTAGTTATATTTAGTTATATTACTATTATTTTTCATGAGCACTCTGTTTCAATGAATTATATCATATTTCTTTTCAGATATGTTAGGTTTGTGAGATTTGCACCTCACAAGGATAATAAGGTGTATATCAGCGGTGGTGTGTGGGCAGAGATGCGTAAATCAGTCTCCTACAAGGTTGACATTGCAATGGATAACCATGCTGTGGTGCAGGAGGCACAGTGTGAGTGTGCTGCCGGACAGGGACCTGCTGCCCATTGCAAGCATGTAGTGTGCATTCTGTACAGTGTTCACCGTTGCTCCATTGACAAGACCATAATCACAGAGCAGACATGCACACAGGTAGGATAGAATAATAGCAGCCACACTTTAGAACTATTCATAAATTCAGTGATGAAGTGAACAGTTTGATTCACCTTTACAAATCCTCTCGAACAGCTCAAATTTAAGATAGATTTATCATTCATAAAGTACTTAATGTGCATATCTGCGTGTTATGCATTCTCTTATGTTATAATCTATATATGCATATAAGTGTGATGGTCAAAAAGGTTTAATGAAATGAATTCATCATTTACTCAGAAGGAAATTTATTATTTTCAGGTCTTGCAAACCTTCCATCGAGCCAAACCCTACCACGGCTCTCCTATGAAAGCAAGTGACTTAGAGGATATAAGGACGCAGACTTTCACCTGTGACCCCCGAAAAGATAAATACAGGAAACGTCTCCAGTATGCAGATGAATTCAGGAACAAAGTATTGAATTACAAGGTGAATTAATTTCTTACACATTAATTATATTCAAACTGACTTGTTCTACATGTAACTGATATAATTTTGATTGATACCCACATTCAATGTACATGTACTACGAAATGATATACATTTATATATAAGGAAATTGCAAACCCAGGTTCAATGTACATGTACTACGAAATGATATACATTTATATATAGGGATATTACATACCCAGGTTCAATGTACATGTACTACGAAATGATATACATTTATATATAGGGATATTACATACCCAGGTATAATGTACATGTACTACAAAATGATATACATTTATATATAGGGAAATTGCAAACCCAGGTTCAATGTACATGTACTACGAAATGATATACGTTTATATATAGGGATATTGTATACCCAGCTTTAATGCTTCAATAGAGACAGAGATATTAACGATTGCAATGAAAACTTAACTAATATTTCATTAAAATTATAGGCTGATCATCGTATGCCAGCACTGCAGCTGTATCAACCAGCTAACCCATATGCACTGAACACAATGCACGACTATTGTGGATCATCTACAAAGTTATTCTTGCAACAAAATAAGGTGATTTTTAACTTTAGAATTACCAAGATATATCTTGACATATTACCAAGATATAGTACTTGTATTGATGATAGCGAATTTTTATGGAGCCAAATTATGCCTTACAGAACAGTTAACCCCACTGATTTATGAAACAATATTATTCATTTATAATTATCAATTTTAGCTGTGTACCATCACATCTGAGGAGATTGCGGATATTGAGGCAAAGACCAGGGGACAGGCAGGGAACAAACATTGGGCTTTGGAAAGAGGAAAACGGATCACTTCCTCAAACTTTGGCACTGTGTGCAAGGCTACATCCAGACGAGACATTTCTAAGCTGGCTGCCGAACTTGTTACACCTAAGGTATATATTATGTGAAGCCTTAGTTTCACATTATTATATAGTTCCTGACAAAAGATATTTAATGCTGACATGTTTGGACAGTTAGATATTTGTGGGTATCTAATTCCATTTAAATGTGTTGAAAACCTTTAATAGATTTTGAGAAATGAGCATGACTATTCAGACATATTACTCATTTTAAGGAATGGTGGAAACCACAGTAGTGTATACATGCAAGACAGTGTCCGAGGCGACACACAAAAATTCTTGATGTTTACGTAGCTATGACATTAAGATGAAAATGATATTAAGGTTATATTAATTGATGCAATAGTTGTTCAATGATAGTACTGTAAGCCATATACAAATTATTTCTTTCATTACAGGCATTCAGTAATGCGGCAACAAAACATGGCCGAGCCTATGAAGCAGTAGCTGTGGAGGAGTTTGAACGGCACTACATGCCCAGTAAGGTTTGTGGCCTGTTTGTCTCTCAAGACAACCCATGGTTAGCTGCCTCACCAGACCGGTTAGTAGACGAGGACACCATTGTTGAAGTGAAGTGTCCCTATACGGCAAGGAACAAGCCCATCAACCCTACCACAGTGCCATATCTGCAGACAGATGACAATGGCTTGCATCTCAACCAGAACCATGCCTACTATTACCAAGTCCAGGGACAGCTTCTGTGTGCTGACAAGACAACATGTTACTTCTGTATATACACACTGAAAGATTTTAAGGTCATGCAGATTCAGCGAGCTGAGGGATTCATCCAAGAGATGATCGAAAAGTTAAACGCATTTTATGAAGATTATTTCGTACCAGCTTTCCTCAAGAAACACCTGTACCGTTACTATGATCATTACTTCTAACATTGAGATTTGAATTTGAATATATATGCCTGTTATATCGGTATTTGATGTGTTAGTCTTTTAGGTTAGAACAAACTGATTGAGTGCTTTTGATTGATTTTTATTACTCACACTGAAAGAATTGAACCTGTGAAACGTATTTATAACATCATGTTGATAATGTACATAATACAATTTATACCAATTCATCTTTTTATGATATTCATGGTCTTTGGTTAGTAGCATCTGAGAATGAAATATTGATAATCGACTGAGAGCAAACACATAACATGAGAACAATACAGTACCGAAATTCTAGATAAATTTCAGTATACATTTTCTATGTTCTATTACTGATCACTGATCATTGATCATTGATCATGTTTAAATAAAAGTTGCTATACACAGAAATATCTTTCTCACAATGACTGTTTTTATTAATCTAAGTAATAATACTTATAGCACAGTACTTAGTGAGCACAATACTAAGTGTGTTGTACAACATCCTTGAATATTTAAATCTCCAACGAAATAGGTTTACCATGTTATAAATAATTGTGAATACAGAGCACCAGTGCAGTGAAGCTTAAATTGCACCTTTTGAACAAATTTTCATGATACAGGACCTAATGGACTTAGAATCCATAATACAGCAATACGATATATATTTAAATTGCAGAAGAGAAAAAATGTGGAAAACAAATATTCAGAACTGAAAATCCTAAATAACGAAAAAAGGATAAACCTACACACTCTTGAGGCTGCCTTTTATCTATCCCAAAATGAAGAAAACCTTGATTTGAGACAAATTTCGACAAGAAGTCATGCTCAAAGCAGAAAAAAATTCAAAATTAAGACCCCCAAAACAACTTTCTACAAAAACTCGTTCATCTACATAGCTCAATCCAAATGGAACGAGCTTTCAACTAGTGCTCACAAGGCAACCTCAAAACATGAATTTAAAAAGCAGATTGAAAATATATTATAATATCTAGGGTTATGTCCCTGTACGAATTGATTGTTTTACCTTTTGTATTTTATACTGTATTAGTGCCATACGGTACCATCTCTTGCCAAGCAGACCTTGGTCACTAGGGATCCATTGTCTCTATTTTACTACTATTTTAAAATTATCTAATTCTTATCTTGTCTTAAAACCTTATTTGTAAAATTTTACTATATCTTCAAAATTATAACTCGGCTTAACGAGATGGTAACGTCTGGGAGAACTGGATCTAATCTAGAGGACTGTATACCTATTTGTCTCTTTATATGTGTTATTATCCTTATGTACTGTGAGTTCGATGAATAAAGTAGTATCTTATCTTATCTTAATCATTCAGGCAGAATCTGGCACAATATTACTCCGCAAATTACATAAAGTAAAGATGACAAAGTTAATGCGGTTGACAGAGATGATTCCATGGGAGTCATGGGGTGACATAGAATTTTGTATGTTTTAGCAAGGCCAATAATCCTTTCAATATGGACCCTCTTGCTTGCAATTGTCCGGTCTTTGCGTACTGTTTTGTTTGACATTCGATTCTTTTTTTTGAAGAATGTTGGAATGTTAATTTTGACATGGTATGGAATGAATAAGTCCTCCACATTGAAACCTTTGTCTGCCATTATATCATCCCCTGGGTCGCACATTTGGGGGATCTTTGATCTTTCAACGATCTGTCTGTCACTGGTAGAGCCTGCATACGCTTCAGAAACATATGAAACTAGCCCTCCAGGGGTTGCTCCGACCAGTACCTTCATGGTGTTCTTGTTTTTATATGTAGAAAATGTCGCCTGCTGTGCCACTGGTTGCTTTGGTTTTTTAATGGGGAACTCAGTTCCATCAAAAATGCATCTAGTCGCAGGAAACTTCAAATGGAAGTCACTTGGTACATGATACTGGACCAATTCTCTTGAAGGCCACCAGTCAATCTCTTTCCATTGGCAGAACATGAAGTTAATCCAAGTAATGAAAATGTTGCTGACTTGTTTTTCAGTGATGCCAAACATGACTTTCAGCTCTGTATTGGTAGGATGGGTGCGCAGTTTCATCAGTGTCAGTAAAAACTGATCTTCAATTGATATTGGTGGGGTGAGATTGTAGAAATAGTTAAGGTCATAGGCTGCCTCTCCAAGCGTTTGCAAAACAAAAATAAATTTATCATATGACTCCAGCCCAGTGTAGATCCGAAATGATTCATCATTGAAGTTCTTGGCACAAAAAAGTTGGTTCATATTTGTCCCTTCTGTTTGAGTGGTAACACTAATGGGTTCTGGGGGCGTGGCATCAGGAGTACCTTAGATAGATGAATAAAAGTAGATTCAGTATTTTCATTGTTTCCATTGATTCATATAAAATTATCCTAGAAAATAACAGGATATTTCAGGGAACATTTTACTAGTTTATTTTGTAAATATATAACAGGTAGCTAAGTAAAAATAGTTTTCATTCTTTTCGTCTATTGATATAGAATAAAGTTAGGAAAGAAGATGAGAGGATTTTCCGGGGAATATAAGGTTTGCTTATTTTGTTGATATTTTACAGGTTTTAAATACCTTCATTGGGGTTGTTGAGTGATTCAGTGACAACTTCCACCTCCCCGCACACATACTTATATGCCATCTGCCCTTCCTTCTCCCGCTCGTTATTATTCTTGGCCCTCTTTTGTGCTCTCTGGTCTCTAGTACAGAGCTGCCAACTTCTACGATTTCGCCGTAGTTACTACGATTTCAGCATCAAAATACGATGCTACGATCTGTATGACAAAAACTCTTCCGCAAAAAACTAGGATTTGGGATCCTCCCAGGTTGGCAGCTCTGCTAGTATTAGTAGGAGAAGTTAAAGGTCGTTTTTGTCCAATATTACAACTTGGCACAGCGTTTTCCTTTAGTATTCTGTTGGTTGGTGCGATTCCTGGAGTAAAATGAATCACATATTAAACTAAATTGTTTCAATTGAGAAAATTGGCATATTACGAAATATTAAGCAGAATGAAATAAGTCTACACGAGAAAAGTCCCTCTCAAGATAAGAAAAAGCGTCATAGGAGCGGGGATGATTACTTCAACCCCGCTAAAAGGGCAAATAGTCCCATGAACCAACATCAGAGCTACATCGAACGTGCTAGGCCAGACCCACGCGTCATGGAAAACCAGCTATTGTCCTTCAATAGTGGTCATAATCCCTCTGCAGCTATGCAACAACAGCCCAGTATGAACTACTCGTATGCACTGCGCACAGAAGCGACTGACAGTTATTTCCCGGTCCATGGAAATACTTTTGGGTCATATAACTAGAAGTCTAAACTCCGCCAACATGAGTACTCTGGTTATTTCTGATTCCAGAGGCAAATACTTGAGCTGTCGTCTGAGATCCTACAACATCAAAGTATTTCCTTTTAGTGGGGCAAAGATGGACTTTCTATGTTCACAAGCAATTGCTCTATATCACGCTCATAGACCCGCTAATATTTTGATAATTGGAGGTATCTGTGATCTCTCAGTCCTGGACAGGAGCACTAGAGTGATCTCACTTGTTCATTATAATGAGGATGATTTAGTCGCGTTCATGGATAACCTATATTCTGAAAGTATCGCCAAACTAGCCAGCATTACTGCAATGTAAGCCTTGGTGGGATCATCGGCATCGACATATCTAGAGCAAATGATATATTAAACCGATCAATATATCAAGATATGTTAAACTCAGCGATTATTAAAATCAACCATAATCTTATGAAGGCAAACAGAGACAGAGGAGCACGCCATGTCCATTTGATAAAGAAAGTCCATACAGTTGATAGGAGGAGATATCGACATCACTTGCAACGATTAGAGGACGGTGTACACTTCGACTCAATTGTATTAGACAATTGGGTGAAACAAATAGTCAGTTACCACTCGGACCCAACTGATGGAAATGGAAACTAAGCCAAGAGAGCAAATATTATACCACTTGAGGGATAAATGTCTACTACATATTAGTCATCTAGAGAAACCCAGGGGTCGCACTTGGGAGGTGTCGGCTTCCGACCCACCCGATGGTGGCCCCTGGGCAATCACTCTATATTTGTCAATAACCATGTACCCCCAATTACCTAGTCCGACATTAGCAGTCAGCTCTGTCCATTCTGATCCTTAAGACGTAACATACTTGACATTGGCCTTAGAGCGCAACACTATTCATGCTCGTCACACACCACTGTGCCTTCCCGTTCACCACTTACAAACAGACTTACCAAGCACACCGGTACTGCATAGGACATGGACTCATTTAATTATACGTTTCGTCAGTTATATTATTAGTAAAATACTCATATCTCAATATGGACAATTGGACAGTACATGGAACAACGGTCAGTTACAAACTACTCTTAATATTTCATTGGTACCAATCATGCTATTACACGTATGTATTTCTTGTGTGATATACAGATTGTGCAGGAAGGGGGTGGGTGAGGCCTGTGTCGGCTTCCAACCAAACCAATCTCATCCCCTGACCGCAATGTCTCTAGTAAAATCACTACTCTGATGTCGCGAAGAAGTAATAATATAACAGTCTGTGCGGACATTAAAAAAGTCAGAGGTATAAAGATATTGCAATACAACATAAGATCTTTGTTACCAAAGATTGATGTTATTCGAAATGAAATCATGTGTCTTGACATTGAGGTTATAGTATTTACCGAAACATGGCTGAATGAACTGATACCGGATAGTATGATCCAATGTAAAGGTTATAACTTAATAAGATTAGACAGGCCCATAGAGAAAAGAGGAGGAGGAGTTTGTTGTTTTATTAGAAGTGACTTTAATTACATATCGAACGTAGGTGTGCATGTAATGAACTCAGACAGTGAAATCTTGAATATACATGTATATAAAGACAAGGTACCGAAACTAAAAGTGATTATAGCATATAGAATCCCAAATGGTAATGTACAAACTTTCATAAATGATCTTGAAAATGTCCTAGCCTCATGTGTTATAGAGAATGATAAAAATGTCATTATTTGTGGCGATCTCAATATAGACATATGTGTAAAAGATAATAAATCTAATAGTCTAATAAATTTTGCTAGTAAACACAGCTTTGTTATAGAGGAAACAGGTGCTACTAGATATGGCCTTCACAAAGACTCCATCCTGGATGTCTTTATGATCCGGTCGAAGATTGATAGAACGACTCATATCATTGATTTATCTTTATCAGATCACCAGCCTGTAATAACTATTCTGAAAAAGGTAGCTTGCCCCAGAACAAAGTCCACCTTTTCTGGTAGAAATTTCAAGAATTATAGCCCTGAAAGGTTAGGTAACGCACTACACGCCAAGGATTGGAATAATCTCTATAATGCCTCTGATATCAACCTCTCTTGGGACATAATGTCATCTAATATCGTATCGAGTGTAGACGACATTGGCCCCCTCCAGGTGTTTAAGAACAGGCCAGATAAGCCTAAATGGTACACAAATGAAATAAACACATTACATAAGAACAGGGAGGATGCCTACAAAAAGGCAAAAAAAAGTAAAAAAATGGAAGATATATTAGAAGCTCGAAATTGTAGGAAACTGTGCAACCAGACAATACGTAGACTGAAAGCAGAATATTATAAAAATTTATTGTGGACACATAAAAAGGATTCAAAAAAATTCTGGTCTGTGCTTGAGGAAATTACTGGTAAGGATAAGCCTGTATTTAATAGCCTGATGGTTGACGACAAACAAGTAGAGGGTGCTGAACTGGCCCAAGCCATGAATAAATTCTACTGTAATGTAGGTTCAAATATAAGCAAAGAAATAGAACATGAAAATCGACCAAGATCTCAAGAAATTATCACCACCCCATGGTCTGTAATACCATTTACTCAAGCCGAAGTATTGGAAAAAATTAAAGAAATAGATAGCAACAAAAACTCTGGGTGTGCTTTAGTGAATAGTGGTACATATAAAGATGCTTTTACAGTATCTTACCGCAGCTGACCTTCTTAATAAATAAGTCCATAGAGCTCTGTGTCTTCCCGGAAAAATGGAAGAAAGCTAGAGTGGTCCCAGTACCCAAAGTAAAACTACCTACCTGTCCCTCTGACACTAGACCCATATCCATTTGCCATGTGGCTGGGAAAATCACCGAAAAAATTGATGTCTGATAGATTAAAAGCTTATTTATGTGATAACATGATATTAAGTACGCGCCAACTAGGTTTCCAGGCAGGGCATTCTACTACTGAAGCCTTAGCTGAGTACATTTCTGACTTAAATATATCATCTAGTGAATTCATTCTAGTAAAAATGAATTTACGTTAACCTGTTTTATAGACCTAAGTAAGGCATTTGACACTGTTGTTCCTAGCATTTTAATGGAAAAGCTCTCTGACTGTGGACTCCCTAGACAAACCATACAATGGTTTGACTCTTACCTTAGTAATAGGCAACAAAAGGTGGTTATGAATTCAGATGAATCGGACATGATGTTAATTGAGTATGGAGTCCCTCAAGGGTCAATTCTAGGGCCAACACTGTTCCTTATTTATGTAAATGACTTGAAATATGTTAATTTAAGCTCCTCTATCATGCAATATGCTGATGACACCATACTTTACAACTCAACAGCTGACCTCACCCTAGGGTGTAAAAATATGAATGACGACCTAAAAAAATTTAATACCTGGTGTATCAGCAACAAATTACGTGTGAATACAAAAAGAACAAAAGTGATGCTCTCTGGAAGGAAAAAAAAGGTTGACAAGGTGAAAATAAATATCATCCTAAATGAGGCAAATCTGGAACAAGTAAATAAATACTTATACCTGGGCATCCTATTTGACTCTGGTATGACCATGTCGCTCCAGTATAACAGTCTAATAAGTCAAATAAACCAGAAGTTATACATATTTCGGAAAATACGACCCCTAGTCACCAAATTTGCAGCAATTACAATAGCTAAATCGAAGTTGATGTCGTTATTCGACTATAGTTTGTTTAGTCTGTCTCCATTAACGAAAACCCAATCAAAGAAATTACAGACTCTTCAAAACAAAATATTAAGAGTGGCATTACAATGTGATCATCACACACCAACTGCTGACTTATACAGAGATACCAGAGTCATGACCTTAGAGATGCGTTTAAAGTTCAATGCATGTAAAATTGCACATAATAACGTATATATTAAAAACAAAGGTATTACCCCAGCAAGGGCTACTAGACAGGCAAATGCCCCAGTCCTAGAAGGGTTCACTCCAAAAAGTGAAAAGGATAATAAATGTTTTCTTAACCAAATGGTGAGACATTGGAACTCACTTCCCACCGATCTAAGAAACACCAGGGACAAACTACACTTTAATTTATCACTAAAGAGACTGTTATACACACAATAGCAAGTTGCTCATAAGTTTCGTCGCTGAATGGTCCCACCGACCGACTGACACCTATACGAGTACAGCTGGATATTAAATAGTATTCGATTGTAATCACTCATCTTATATTGTAACGCACACATGTTGGTGTATATGCTTCTGTCCATTGTAAATATACTATATAACATATTTTTTGTTGCCTGAAAACGTTGCCTTAGTTGGCCTCTGCATGTATAATAATTGTTGTACATATACAAATTGTAACATCATCCCGCGTCGGGAAAAAGCTCTATGCCGTAGGCTTACTGTATTTGTCGAAATGCACTGTACCATTATGCAAATACTTGCTTTCTTTATCCAACTGATCCATGCGAACTTGCTGTATTATAATACACTTGATGATATTCTTGGTTGAGTTCCCTGTCGATAGCGCTAACCCCCCCCCCCCCCAGACTCCCCCAGCCAACATAAGATATGCTTCAATACATAGCCTGTTTATAACCCTCACCACATCCCATTCCATCATTTCTTTAACTATCACCAAATCTCGCCAAGTCTACCATCAGCATAATAAACTGTATATATATTAGTCATAAACTGTAATGATACTATGCTTAGACTGAACCCAATTATAATTCAAATATAAAATTGTCACGTATTCCCTGCTATGTAAATTTGAAATAAGATAATTCATCGTCAGGGTCGCATGAAAAGCACCTGAATTTGTGACTCTTCCTTGATGTCTTGTGAATAAAATTGATTTCAAAACGTGAAAAAAAAAAAAAAAAGTTTCCTCCTGGAGTGTTCCCTTTTAGAGTTTGTGCGTAGCAGTATAAATAAAAGGAGATCGGTTTTATATTTAATACGTTAAGGGAGTTAGAAAGCTGAGAGAAAGAGCTCTAAAATGATGTATAACATGATATATATTGAGGCTTCTCCCATTCACAGAGATCAGTAAACCTATCTGGAATTGTTTACATACTTCTATGACAGACTGAGTCGACTGAGACACAATACATATAAATGCAAGGGGATCGGGGGTTTGGCACAGTGGTGCATTACCATTTCAAACAAAACAAAAGCACCCCTACACCCCCACCCATTAAATTACGAAAGTAACATATTTTCTAAAGCACCTAGAGTATGTGAAATTCATTAATACATACCATAATAAGTGTCCGCTGCTGTGTTCTTGTAATCACTGTCTGCAAAGTGAGCACGGCAAACCATAGCCTGTTTCCCAGGCTCCCAGTTCTTGCCTTTTTTGTGTGGATCTTCCCGTCGAATTGCTATTATCCACTTCTTGCGAAGTTCTGGATTACTTTTGGGGAACTGATGTCCACCCCTGTTTGTGCAAAAAGGCACTGAGCACTGGGGCATGATTGGTTTTGGAGAGAAAAAACTGGACGCATAAACAGAGCGTATCGGTACGGTAACCTATGTAAACAACATTCCCAGGGTGCCACTTCCGGCAGGGGCGCTCAGAGCGCCACCCCGCGGAATCTGTGGGCTACCAGAGCCTCATTTCCAAACTAGTCCAATATATAGTGTCCTGTATGGGTTCCCTGTGGTGTTATTTAAATTGTCCTCGAATTTTAGGGTTTAGAACATTGTATAATGTGTGCTGGAATATAGAGTATGCCCAAACATAACCATTCCCAAGCGCACTAGAACTGCACTAAAAACCATCAAAATTTACCGTGATAATCACATATCAATATCACACTATATTGAGTAACACCTGACACGGTTCTGTCACACAAATTTTTCGGTAGGATATCTTCTTTTTTTTAGGAGGGGGGGGGGGAATATTTATAGTGGGGTATCAGGTTATCAAATAACTTGAAATATGACTAAATAAATAACTTTTTATCAAATGACATTCAATTAAGTAATCTAAAGTTATACTATTCGATTTTATTGGGGTCGGGTAGCTAGGGGTGTGTCTTTGGGTTGTATGTGAATAATGAATTGGCTTAGACAGTCAAAAGGACATGTTTATGATGTATATACATGGAATATGACTAAGGATATAATATGTAATGATAGATTCAATATGACTGATGACTTTCTAAAATATAAAAAAGGATTATGATCAAAACTCAAACACACATATAATATAACATTAGGTAGAGGTGGTGTCTGCAGTATTCCAGGAGCAGAGAACCCTGTTGCCTTCTTTATTAATCCTTTGAAACAGATGTATACAACAGTATGGTTAATTTTTTATTCATACAATGGTTTAACTGCAGACATGGCGAAAACTTTAGAACTTTCACCAGACAGTCGGACCGGTGAAAAGGAACTTTCACCGGTCCTCCAAAGGTTTCACCGGTCCTCCAAAGGTTTCTCCAATGTTTCATACAAATTTTTCACTGGACAGTCAGACCGGTTAAAC
This sequence comes from Sthenelais limicola, assembly GCA_942159475.1. Lineage (NCBI taxonomy): Eukaryota > Metazoa > Annelida > Polychaeta > Phyllodocida > Sigalionidae > Sthenelais > Sthenelais limicola. Next base: position 62,283,241 of record OW804095.1, on the reverse strand, counting down.
TTTACTTTCACTGGTCCGACTTGTCTTTCAACAGTCAAGGACCACGGTCTGGCAGGTTTCGCCATGTCTGGAACTGCAAATAGAACTCTATAGTTTTTACACAATAAAATTAACATTTTGTGCCTATTATTGTACCAAATATACACAAGTTTAGAACTGTTGCTACGTACAAAATACAAAATTATTGCTAAAAATAATTGCCAAGGATACATTTTTAAAGTTCAAAAGAATTTCCACAGCTCATTTGCATTAAATAACAAATTCGATAAATCAGTATGGTTGGAGGGAAATCTCAAGACATATTGAAACCAGCTATACTAGAATGCAAAACCGATCAATTCACTCTTACCAGGTACAAAGTATCTGGGGTAGATACTTTAATAGAGAGTCACTCATAGTAACTAAACCAAGCTAATCTGGACTATGAAAATTATACACCAAGATAGGTAATATAAATGTGATGTTAATATATAGTAAATAATGCTGTTGCTCTAAGTGCAATCAAATAAATGTACAAGAAATAGAATAATATAATAGTCCAAAATAGACAAACTTATCTGATAACCATCCTAGGTAGAGAATACCATTAATAGTTAGAAAGATCGAAATACATTGAACACACAAAATTAGGACATATACATTTTCGATCGTTAAAGACTGGGGTTAGAGAAAGATAAAGATAGCCTCTCTTACTCACTCTATATTACCTGGAACAGTACTACTACTACTATTACCTAATTTGAGAAATGTGGATCTTGAAACTTTGAAATAACATTGAAATAACAGACATTCCAAGGACAGACTAAGTCAGAGACAACAAGTGAATTTGCTGTCGTGGTGCAAGCTCTTCCACCCCACCCCTATCCCACCACTGATGAAATTCAACTCAATATGAAATAGTAAATACAACTTCTATTGCAAGTAAGGACACTTTACCATAAATTGTGGAAGGTGATTTATTGTCAGCAGCCTATGCATTAAAAGTGGATGTTCATTGTGTCATGCTTTATTAGATAAAAATAACCAATTTAATATATAAAGGCCACTGAATATCAGCACCAAATAAAAATTAAGACATGACTACAGTAAACCATACAAGTCCCACTAAACAGCTAAAAGAAGCTTTCTGATTAAAGTGAAAGGAGCATATATAAGCATTGCGAGGAGGTAAAGTAGAAATGCATGCAACACTGATTCTATACTCATGCTGTTGAATAAAATGTGTCGGAGGGTCCATTTCCACAGGGCCGTGAAAAGAGTTTAACGTTCTAGGAAACATTTATAGATAAAAGTTGTTGTTTCCTTATGATGCACACATTTGAATCAGAGAAAAAACAGCTTCCTTTCAGTATTTGGCTGATTTATCCAAATGTATTCTACCTTTTCCTAAGTTATTTTCTAACATGAACACTTTTTATTCTATTTTTTAAAGAATGTATCTTTTCAGAACTATACCCTGACCTGCCACTAACACTTAGCCTACATTGACTTATTCTAAGATGAACACCATTCTACCTTTTGACAAAATATTTTCTCTATAGTTTCCAATCTGGGACACCAAATTAACCCTCAGAATCGGTTTTTACATTTTATTTCTCATTGCAAGTCATTCATTCTTATCTTTGAGTTTTAAAACCACTTGTGCACCTTTAAAAACAAACAAAAAAAACACTTGTGCTGCTCATCAGGTGAGATTCCCAGCTGAAGGATGTTTTCCTTGCTTAGGGGTTAAGAATACTGGCGTCTCTCATGTGGCAAATCAAATATTAAAATAAAGATCTTTGCAAGTAGACCTTTAAACCAAAATATTTGCCAAAGTATTTAGTATTAAACCTCTACAATTTTACTGGTGATACCTTTTTTCATGCAAAAGAGGACTTTGATGTCATCTACACCATCTGATTTCTACATTCCTGATTAACATACCCATAAATTCACATTTTTAAAGTATTCCCCATAAAAACGTTAAGGATTATAAAGTATCTCAAATGATAATACAACATATCCCAGGCCATCTGGAAATGTAACCTTTGTTAAAAGCATGAAGATTGACTATTATATTTCAGATAAACACTCAGTGAGATACCATGTTCTGTTGTTTCCATTGGGGAATGTAACCATTATTCAAAAACATGAATAAGAACCATTGTCACGTTCATATTTAGAGATATTGTGCCCTCATATTGATTGCTTTCTCTCTCCCTTCTTCACTAGCTCTATTTCCTGGGTATGATCATAAACTGCCTCCCTCTCAGCTCTCCCGCCCTTGATATAACCATCTTAAAGGCAAATGCTCTAGTGATCTAGTGGAAAATGAAAATAAATGTCATTTTTCTGAAACTTTGAAATATGATTCTTGAAGTGTTTCTGGTCATAAAGATGGAAAAATTCAATGGGTCACCGTGCTCAATTTTGAATTAGAGTGCTTCAAAAGTTGGTATCTCAAAAGAACCAATGAGGACCAAAAGGGGGGCTCATTTTGGAGTACCTCGACTTCATAGTTAATATTTGCTATTTATATTCACTCAATTTAAGTAAGGTTAACAGTTTTAGAGAGAGTATTTGGCCAATAATTCTATGCCTCTTTTTTTTATAGAATGCATGGCTATTTTTATTCTGAAAACAACAAATATGTAATGCAAATTTTAAATTAAAAACTCGAAAAAACCCACTATTTTTCACTAATTTAATAAAAATAATTTTATTTTTCTCTCATCGAAATTAAATGTCATTTTTCTGATTCTTTAGTATATGATTCTTGAAGTATGTGTGTTCATAAAACTGAAAAAAAATAATGGGTCACCGTGCTAGTTTCTGAATTATGGGGCTTTGACAACCCAAAAATCTGCTGTTTTCAATGTGTTCTATGATCCTAAACATGACTATTTCAAACAGCTACAATTATTTTTTCAACACGATGACATACATTTTTTTCCCTATATATGTATAGAATATTACCTGCAATGTGTAGAAAATTTTGGGACATTAGGAGTTTTCATTTTTGTTTTATTCCCAAAACCGTGAAAGCACTTCCCAATAGACTTGCATACTAAATGGGTACAACTGAGGGTACCCACAGCTTGCTCAGTTTCCCAAACAAGTCTATTTCAGACAGCTATTTTAAAAAAAATTAACGCTATGACATATGTTTTTTTTCCTTTTTTATATGTACTATATAACCTGCACTATATGTGTAGAAAATTTTGGGACAGTAGGAGTAGCCATTAATTGTTTGTTTTATACTATAAAACATGAAAAAATGGGCCATTTCCTCATAGACTGCAATGCCAAAGGAATAATATATAAAATGCCCGTATATTTGGTATATGGAAAAGGGGGGGGGGCGTGGCAGTGAATAGTAGCGTTTGCCTTTAAATGTGTTTATAAGGGTGTAAAGCAACGAATCTCACTCACTCACTCATATTGATTGCGTAGTATTACAGGATATTTTAAAATGATTAACTTTTTATGAATATGAATTATTGTTATGCAATATTTCATTGGATACCATATATATAATTGTTTATTTATTTCAGGGAAATGAGTCGCATTTCATGAAATTCAATTTGTGCTAAGCGATCCTATCAATATATGTGTACCAGGGGGTGTTTCATAAAAATAAGATGAAATCTTATGATACAAGATATATCATATGATGTATCTTACAACAACGTGGACAGTGCGTTTTTTCATGTGAACTATTTAAATATTGTATTGGCCTTAAATGAATTAAAAAAAACAAAAAAACTTTGGACCAGCTATAAATATCCTCGTAATTTGGGGAATTTGAGAAGTATTTTTGTAATGTACATGCTCTATATGAACTATAACAGCCTATAAACAACAGCAAATATTTTCAAGTAGATGATCAATCACAACTAAATCACAACAACTTTGATTGACCCAATATGCTCATAGTACAATGTCTTAAGATATGTACATGTACGATTTTCTATACAAGGTATTTTAGGAATAAGAGGTGCCCTGCGCTCTTACCTGCATGGCAGTCCTCTCCTCCAAACACGGGTGCTTGGCCTTTGCTCCAGATATATCCCTATTATGCACTGACGTCATAGCCCCCTGCAAGTAAGCCTTGAAGTAATCTTGAAGAGCTTGGCATTCTTCAGAGGTCCAGCTTTTCTTAGTCACCTTTTGTACACCTGAAATGATAAACAAGTTATTATAAGTGATTGTCAATTAATACGGCAATATTCAAACATTTGAACTTAAATATCTTGAGGTTTGTGCATTTGCATAAGAGAAGTCAATATAATGTCTTTTTAAAAAAACATGGGAATTTTCTTTTGGGACATTATAAATGATACATTGCTATCTTACAATTCAAAAAATTAAAACCATGCCATGGCACTAGTGTGTAGGTTTGTGGTTTGAAATTGACAAGTAAGCATTTATCAGTAGAGAGGTAGCCTCCATACAGGTAGGAGATACGGTGAAGGTATAGGGCACATGGCCATTAATAATTTGATTATAATTTGTGGTACAGTAATACATTATGACACAATGAGGTATAACATATTATTACCCTAGCAAACATATTGAGAGTTTGTAAGGCAAGATGATTATACCATTTAGATTAGCTGGAGGGTACAATCTACTGAAAATTTACCCTTCTCTGTAACAAGGCATGGACCCAGCCCAATTAATAGTGAAACACAAGAAAAATAAAGGAAATTATAATGATTATAAGAGTAATGACAATACATCAATCGATTGCTTAGAAATCAAAATTATGTAAACAACCATGATTCTATCAGAGAATGATAACTGTTTCATGAAGACAAAAATCACCTATAGTGTTGCAAACTAATTTTACCTTCACAAGAGGCCAACCTCTGTTTTTTCCTTACTGGCCCTTCATCACCTGATGTCTCACAACATGTTTCTGTGGCAAAAGAGGCTAGTTATTACTCCAAAATGCATCAAATGAACACATATTCTCCTAGAACGTTTTGTTAAAAACAGATATATATGGGCCATAGATGGGGAATATTGTTATAAGATCAAAAATGAGTTTTCGCGACTGTTTTAGTTTCTATCATTATTTTCAAAGCATGGGCCCCATCAATTGGTTTTATATGAGTACTAGACAGACTGCTTTTTATCATGGAAATCCTTGGTAGTTCAGGTAGTTGATTGCCCTAGCCAACATATTGAGAGTTGGTAAAGCAAGATGAAAAGAATAAAGGAAATTATAATGATAATAAGAGAAATGACAATACATCAATCGATTGCTTAGAAATCAAAATTATGTAAACAGCCATGATTCTATCAGTAAATGATAACTGTTTCATGAAGACAAATATTACCTAACAGTAGTATGTCAGCAGTATTGCAAACTAATCTTACCTTCAAGAGAGGCCAACCTTACTGGTTCTTCATCCCCTGATGCCTCACATGTTTCGGTGGCAAAAGAGGCTAGTTATTACTCCAAAATGCATCAAACAAACACATATTCTCTTAGAACCATTTGTTAAAAACAGATATTGGCCATAGATGAAAAATATTGTTATAAGATCAAACAAATGAGTTTTCGTGACTCTATCATTATTTTCAAAGCGTGGGCCCCATCAATTGGTTTTGGTTTTATGTCAGTACTAGACAGACTGGTGCTGCAACAAATTATACCTTCACCACATGATAATTTCAGGAAAATGTAGTTATAAAGCTTCAGTTCAAATGTCATGCTTTTAACACATATTGAAGTAATTAAAAGCTGGATAAGCCAGGGTTTTGTATGTACCATCCATAGGCTGGGTCTCAGCACGAAGGAATTCTGTAGCAAAAGCACAGTGTGCACAATTACAATGAGTAAGCTGACAAGAAGTAATGCATGGTATGGTTTCACTTGAGATTGCACAAGCTTGCACATGATCTGCCTTTTTTCGGCTAGCCTTTTTCGGCTAGCCTTTTAGCAATGAGAAGCTGAGAGACCTGGTGGAAGTGATAATAGTGACAAAAATTTTAATTATATCCTATTTTTCTTATTGACCTGTCTCTTGAGTGCACAAAACCATTAAACTGGCACCAACAATATCAGTAACACATTCTCATTTGAAACATATGTAATGGATATTGGGTATGATTTTGATAGATGAAATTATATACATTACACTATTGGGTCCATATTTTTCATCTGGGTGTATACCATATCATTCACAGCCAATTTCACAAAAAGGGGTATGAAATATGTTCTGTCTATGATTATTCAATAATGATTAGTAATTAAAGTTCAATGAAAAAGTACAAGTAACTACCTTGGATAATTCAACAGTTGAATGTTGTAGCCGGTAGTACTCTTTATGTGTTTTAACATCATGACCCAAGTGGATGGCAAGTGTTTCCACTTCCTTTTTTGTCATGTCCAATATCTGCATATTAAAAAACAAATAATGCAGAAAGAATTACTGTATCAATATATGGGCGATTCTCATGAAATGTCGACAATTGCTCTATTTACATGTGACACCGAATATCAAAGTCTAAGCGTCATATCTCTTCTAACAGATGGAATAGTTGCACAACCATACAACTTTAGGAAAGTCAAATAGACATGTCGGGATATCTAATGTTTTTGAAATTTTGTAAAAATCTTAAACAGTCACTGAGGTATAAGCATACATATTCACTGCATTCAGGTGCAATAATATTATTTTGCCAAAAGGTAGATTATTAGAGCCTTGTCAAGTATAAATTGCAATAGTGTATTAGCAACGACTAAGAAAATCAGTAGAAATAATATTCATATAATCTTTACATTTATCTAGACATGAGGGGGATGTTCTCAGGAATACAGACATGCTATATGTAGGTTGATACGATCATAATTGACAAAGCTATGGCATAAACAAAAAACGTGAAAATCATCAAAATTACAATTAAATTTCTGGAATCGCCCCCATACACTATGTATGGGTTTGGTTTTGGGGCATGTGCAATTGGCTAAAATAATAATGTCCTTTATTACGTCGTTTGCTGTGTGAAGAGAAATCATGCGATTGCTTAAATGTTTATATCATTATGAAGTAAACAAATTCCTCTTTCAGGAAATGTCTACTGTTTCATACTTATTTCTCTTATTTGTGGCCTCAGTGTGCGTTAAAAGTATGCACAAATGTACGCAGCGTGACGCGAGATGACGGCCTCAGAATTAATAAGGCTTCAATATATGTTTTTCCAATAATAGAATAAAAGCTAATATCATATTCGAAACACATATGTCCCTTATATATTTTGCTAAATTATCTATGCTCAAATCGCTCCTGGGTAAGACCTTAAAGTGCCCGGTCCTGGGTGGGACCTTAAAGTGCCTTTCTGTCTCTTTTCTCTGTCTCTCTCTCTCCCTTCTTCTCTATCTCTGTTTTCTGGGTATGATCATAAACTGCCTCCCTCTCAGCTCTCCCGCCCTTGATATAACACTTCAAAGTGTTGATAAGGGCGTAAAGCCACCAATTTCACTCACTCACTCTATGCTCAAATCCAATTTCTTACTTTTTTATAGGCTGTTGAAATGCGTTCCCGGGATGACGCTCCTATTACACAAAATTCAGTATCCCATCTCTTTTCAGACATAAAGAACAAATAAATTCGAAATTCTTTCCTATTTCCTTATTTTTCAACATCAGAATACATACTGGTTTATATCATTATTAATGTTTACCCCTACTATGAGTCACATTTCTCAGCCAGTACCTATAATAAAACGTGATGCGGGATGACGCACCTCCTTCCACAAATGATAAAATTCCATAACTATTAGGATTCTCATTGCATTGGGATCATATTTGGTGATGGTGACCACCTATAAGCACTTATTATGTACGCACAAAGACAGATTGCTTGAATGATATATCTTTAAAAATAAACACTATCATTTACTATTAATCATTGAAAAATTCTCCTAAAAATCCCGATTTCCCAGCATTTCAGGCCAAATAAAAGTAAACTCTCTCTGTTTTTGCTTACATTCCGTGCCCATATCTATCTAGCATTGAGCAGAACTGGATTCAGTCAGATACCAAGATAATTCTTTTTCTAAGTTACTAATTATCATGAAATACAGGTATAGGAACTCTGTCGACGTTGGCTGACACAATAGATATCCCCAAGTTTCTGATCTCCCTCATCACCTAAGGCCTCTAATTTTAGGGCAGCAAAGCGACAAATTAGGCTATTTGTGGAGACAACCTCTGTGATCTCGTCCTTCCGCATCCTGTCAAGCATTTTGTTCACCAAGTTGCTTTCTGGATCAGATGAAACAGTGCTTCGCAAAAGGGTGCGTCCTCTCCTGACCGCATTGCCAGTTTCACTGTTAGGAGCAGGTTCAATTTCCATCCGAAAATTCTTGACTGCACATCTTTTGTGGTGCTGCCATAGGTTACTTTGTAATATGAACTTTAGACAGTGTTCACAAGGTAAATAGTTTTTGGGGTGATTAGCCTCATTGCCAGAAGATTTTCTTCCGGCAATGACTATTTCCAAATCTCCGTTGCTTAGCACATATGTGTTGTGCTTGAAATTTCCATCATTGGCCAGCATCTCCAGTTCTATAGCTCTTTCTTTTGACCTCTTTGGCATTGTTGCTATATTATACATGCGCGGATGGTCTTCATGAACTGTTAATAAATGCCTCGAAATTTTGCTATGGATTGGTTTCATGCAGAAGGCACAAAAATTTGTTTTATCGCAGACTTGCTTGCATCCTACTTTGGGCTTTTGTTTTGTGTAGAGCTTTAATTCATTTTGAGTAGTGATATTTTGAACTGGGGATGACTGTGACTGTGTCTTGTGTATCAGTGGGAAGTGGAATCCCTGTCATGGTTTGTTCCATCTCCAGTTCCACAGAGGATGAATCACACCAACTATCCTGTTTCTCTGATTGTGGTGAATACGGTTCGTAGTCAGGGTCCCCATTAATACTAGAATCAGAATCAGAGTCAAAATCATGTGTGGCATTCTGATCTGGGGATGAAAGATTTTTAAATAAAATTTCTTCTTAATGAAAAGTACAGGAAGTGTACCCTGTAGGGATTTTTCTCTGATTTCAGTATCAGTTAAGTTCTGGATTATTGTGAGCGAAGCTCACTTTACATCTGGCTTTGACCTCCATGTGACAGACATACACACATATATACATACATATATACATACATACATACAAAATATAACATAACCTATTGCGTAGGTTTGGTGACCTAGTACATGCCTTTCTTTTCAAGCTATTTCTTTCATGTTTGGTAAATGGCTCAGGAAAACCGATAGTAGTTGAATAGGGTGATTTAAATTTTCAAATTGTTTTTCTGAAAAGAGTTATTTCCAAAAGCGGTAAACCACCTTCGTACGCTTTGAAGTAAGATCTTTATCTCAACCTGACTTGGGTATTCTAGTAGCCGACTTGGGTGTGACTTGTGACTGGCCAGTGAGTGAGTGACTGGCCCAGTGAGTGAGTGACTGGCCCTGCTCCTGCCCCGTCATAACAACCCCATCAAAACAACCACCCCCTCCTGCTCCTGCTCCTGCTCCCAGACTGAATTGAAAGACAGCTGGGATTACTCAACGTGGTCACAGTGGGCTTGGGTGGTAGAATCTCTCCAGTCCCCTATGTTCCTATAATATCGTCCACCTCGGTCAGAAAGTCAGAGAGTACACAGGAAAGAGAAAGTGCACCAAAACCCAGCTGTGGTCTGTTCCCCAAACCAGACTGTGAATACAGGTTAACCAGGGGCCCAGGGGAGTGATCCCATAGGGGGGGCTTATCCTATGGGGGTGTGTTTGACCCCTGATGTTGGTAGTGGCTCTCTCTGACTAACCTTCCTAAGTTTCAGATAACACAGACGTGCATGAGACAGAGTAGTGGAGAGAATGCCCACACTCAACCCAATAGACATACTCAAACCTGAGAGCGATGTCATGAAAATATAAACTGATGCTTGAGAGAGGAAAAAGATTAGATTCTCCTCTCCCCTCATCCAGACGTAATTCCCCTCTAGTCTCGTTGCTCCAACTGATATTAAAGAAAGCCTTTCCCAGTAGCATTCCCTATATGAATTGAAAGACAGCTGGGATTACTCAACGTGGTCACAGCTTACCCTTCCTCTCCACTCCTTCTCTGTATGTCTGGCCCTGTATCCCATGTCACCCAGACAGATAAGGGAGGCATGAAATGATAAGAAAATCTAGGCCCTCTCTCTAATCATAAAATTGTCTTCTTTAAGAGAACACATTATCAGATATTTAGGGCCATTAGTAATTGAGAAAGATTAGAGATGACAGACAGCTTGTCCAGTACTTCTTTCAATTTTTAAAAATCTATGATATACCAAAATAACTCACCATCCTAAATATTCTACTAAAGAAGAGACAAATATGGGTGTTTGAATCATTGCTGTGTGATGTATATTAGCTGTAATAATTAATATTGTGGTCGATTCTCTTAAGGTGATCTTAGAATTGCTCAATTTCTTAAGATTTGCTGTAAATTACGCAAGACCACCTCTCTACAGAGATCACCCCTCTATTAATATAATAACCAGGCTTCGCTTCGCGATATGTGGCTATATAAATAGCCACATGACCTCCTTGTTTCAGTATCAGTTAAAACTAAGTTCTGGATGGAGTTGGCAAGGTCTTCTCCTTCACCAATGTGAACTGTGACCACCTCCTCATTCTCCATTATATCATCGATGGAGACTGTGTCTTCAATTGGAACCTGGGGCTCAGTAATATTGGTCAGCGCAACCTGATTTTGGTGGTGGGCTCCTTTGTAGTGGTCAGTGCAACCTGATTTTGGTGGTGGGGTCCTTTGCAGTGGTCAGTGCAACCTGATTTTGGTGGTGGGGCTCCTTTGTAGTGGTCAGTGCAACCTGATTTTGGTGGTGGGGGTCCTTTGCAGTGGTCAGTGCAACCTGATTTTGGTGGTGGGGCTCCTTTGTAGTGGTCAGTGCAACCTGATTTTGGTGGTGGGGGGTTCTTTGAAGTGGTCAGTGCAACCTGATTTTGGTGCTCTGCAAGAGCATATTCTGTGTCATTTTTTAACGCCCTGAGTTGGTTAGGGTGGATTTTTGAGCGAGCTGAAATGTAAAAATATATCCATCTCCTTACTGAAAACACACATCAATGCTTTGCATTAGAATAAGGCTATTTTCAGCTATGTTTTGTATTTGTGATTCGTTTTAGGACAATGAGCCATAAGTCGCAAATTATGGATTTTGAGATACCATATTTGAAAAGAGGACATCAAGCCGATTCTAATGATAGTGAACACTAGGACATCTAATAAGTAGGACATCTAGGACATCTATATTTTAAGTTTGATATTCATATTTTTGAAAAAAAAGTTTGCAATGTTTCTGGGTGGGTAATAACCAATAAAGTAACTAAATACACTCCATATAAAGAATTATCTTATCTTATCTCATCTTATCTTATATGAAAGCCTTCAAAACGGAAGAATATATTCAATTCAATGTCCTGAAGTTTGGTACATAGATTCAGATGACTATAAGTGCTCAACCTTTCAAAAATCAGAACATTCCAACAAAGATATCTTAGAACTAAAACTTTGAAAAATATCGATTCTGCGACTTGTGACTCATTTTCCTGGAACACATCACATTTAGAGGTACAATAACCAAAAACAAATGAAGTAACTGTAAGTCCTTAATGGGTCATATTTCATAAAAAATAAAAGAAATATACTTAGAAATTGACCCATCATTGCCCAATATCTACTGAAATCTCATAGAAATACACAAGTTTAAATTTTGGCCTAGAACCATATGCCATAGTGGAATTATGGGTTTACCATGAAGAGATATAATTCAGAAAACCACTAAATAGGTTAGTAGCTATAATATGTGACAACAAAGAACTTATGATGTCATATGCGACAACAAAGAACTTGTCATATGGTGCCAATAAACTGATATGGAATTAAGATCTAAAGCCTGAAGTTGTGGGACATATTGGGACATAAGGGTTACCATTATCCAAATCGAAATCAATTTTTTAGAGTACAAATTATTCATTTATTATTTTGTAACACAGAATTATCAGAACTTAAGTGCAAACTATTGGCACAATACATTATTAGCATTCAAGTTGATTCAACAAAATATATAACATTATGAAATAAAACAGATGATCCTGACTAACAGGTTCATATATAAATATTTATGATAAATGCATCACCCTTCAGCAAACAGCCAAAAGCAAGACTGGGAGGTTCACAAAATGGGAAAAGGCAGTTTAAATGGGCAGAGGAAATAATGGGTCTCTACAAATATTCTTTTTGTAAAATGGGGCAAGAAAGAAGGGTATATATTTCAGCTCAGAATCTGTTTATAAATGGTTGTATTGTGATATGGGGAATCCATATGAGGGGACTGGGCTACATTAAATGTCTTGGATTTACTTACTCTTGTTGATCGGATTGTACCCATACTACTGACATCTTTGGTCCAATGTCCTTCAGCCTGCAAGGCCAAGCAGTATTAACACCAGTAAAGTTTGCCCAAACCATTTGGCCTGGAAACATGCCTGTGACATCTACTGAAATACAAAATAATTGATTATAATTGCCAACCGCATAATAATGAAGAAATAAGTTATATATTGTTATTAACCAGATTGCAAATTGAATATAAAAACACAAGAAGTTATGTCCTGCAGACCTATATGAGATACACATATATAAAAATGATATATCAGTGTGTGTCTGGAGATGAAATGCATTGCTATTTGTGTTGCTTTCATAATTACCTGCAGGATCCTGTCTTGGCCCTTTTCTGCCATTCTTCTTTCGAAGATGCATGATTATCAGTCTACTATTATCTGGGATTATAATCTAAAAAACAATGACAGTGGTTTACTCTGAGAATTGAGTTGTGGAACATTGTTTTTACACTGATAGTAGGAGAATAGGTAAAGGTTAATGCACATGCTACCAATAAATATTTTTTCAAAAAACAGAACAGAAAAAGCTGATCACCTTTAACTACAAAAATTATTCTTTCTAAAATTATACTGCCATGGGAGAATGATAGTATGGTACTGTGATGCAAACCTGTACACCTGCCATGGTTGCAAACCAGATGGGTTGTATATGATATAACATGCTTCCTCACAAGAATGTGATCATAAAATATTCAGTTAGGGCATGTTTGTAGTCTGAATACATCCTCCTGACCTTATGATACAGCCCAGTTCTGAACTCTATGTATACAAATTCCCGACCACTTGATAAAAGCCCTGTACTGAACTGTATACATACCCCAACCTCATATGATACAGCCCTGTACTGAACTGTACACAAACTCCTGACCTTATGATATAGCCCTGTAATGATCTTTACTTATTATATATGTATGTGTTATATATAAGTAAAATAGTTATACAGAAGTAAAATCTCAAACTTAAGATAAAATATATAAGGAAATCGTGTATTTAATAAAAGTTCAGAACCAAAACCCTTGAGTTTAATAAACTATTTCTGGTAAATTAATCCGCACAGAGAATAGAGCACATAGCACAGAACGATTTCTTACTTTTGGGTGGTTTTAAGATTATTTAGTACTTTCATCATGGTCGATTTTAGGTTTGAAATATATGAGTGGCATCTCTGAATATTTAATATACAATATTAGATTACAATTAGAAAGTTGTAACATACACCAAACAAACCGCAACAATGTCAGCTTTCTGCACATATATAATCATCCAGATCTTTTAAGAACTAGCAAGGCCACGGCCAAATAAATATATTTTTTTTTTATGACCATTTTAATCAACATCTTGGGTCCTAGTTTCCTAGATATTTGAGCCTGGATGCCATTTTTTCAGGAGGATTATGCCATAAACCAGTAGAATAGATTCTCTTAAATAAAAGGATAATTTTTTTTCTTGATATTTAAATTCCGCTGAAATAAACCATAACCTATTGTTCACCGATTTCACGACGGTCTTTAGGGGACCTGTGGGCAGTATTTAGTTATATATATTTATAACAAATATGGAAATTAATTGCCCTCACATCAATGTATTCTTATGGAAATATGAAATGATCCTCCTTGTATTATCATATGACTGGCAGGGGATTGAAGGCGGGACACAAGTACCGATTTTTTAAGCATGTCACGATAAGCGACAACCCTCCAGGGTTTATTATTAAATATGGAAATATTTTAATTCGTGGATTTGTAGGCCTATCAAGGCCTACACAATATAGGTATGAAAATATATTCTGCCTATTTTATTGTGCCTGTCATACCAAGAAACAGTTAAAAATGTGACGATATGCAACGGCCACAATACCCAACAGAATTTTCGGTAACGCGTTGACGCTCACAGAGGAAACATATTTTAAGCTACAAAATAATTGTGTACACAAGAAAAAAACGCAAAACTGTCGGCATCATTATGAAAGATTCAAATCCATAAAGATCTCGCAAGACTACAGACATTTTACTAAACCTATGTTTATTTTTTATTACATATCTAATTGTGATTATTATCACATATTTATTTGTGATACATTTTATGTATGATATTCCTATACAAAAATGACCTCACGTTTTGGGCTCTAGAGGGGGAAGTGAGAGGGGCAGGGGAGAGCGGGGACAAGAGATGGTGGGATGAAGACATTTTTTCAATAAATTTACATGATCAGAAATTGAATTAGAACTCAGAAATAGGGGACAACATGAATGATACAAAAAATGGCTGGATCTATAAGATGATAATAAATGCTTAGAAATAGAAATACATTTATTTGGTCTCAGTCTCTCCAGTTCAACAGATTTTGATAACTTAAAATTCACCATAATGCTGACATTCTTGCGATTTGATTAATGTATAATATATATTCCTAGCTGAAATAGCTTTTTTTCCACAAACCTTGCAAGGCGAGTATTATTTACAAATATTCCGTCGCATATTGTGACTACTGCATATTGTAACATTAAAAAAAATAAAGATGCATTAATCGAAGCCATAGTCTCATCAATTCTCATCCCATTTGAATAATTGAAAATCCACTGTAATGCTGCGGTTCTTTTGGTGCATAATATTAAGGATGTGAGACACAATTTAATGTATATTAATTATAAAATAATACATATGCGAAGCATTCCTTTCTACAGCCACGTCATAAAAAAGCGTATAATGGTGCTGCTATTAACATATACACTACAGCGGTCAAGAAAGCACATGGTCAAGGTGCCACACCCATGCCATTATGTTTATGTATACACCAGAAACTGGGTCATCTGCCCCGCTTGTGGTCACCGCTCGTGGTCAGCCCAGTGGTCACGTGTACACATGGTGTGTGACAGGGCTTGGTCTGGTCTGAATTGAATATAAAGCACGATATCCACATGCACGTCGACCGTCCACTGAGCGGTCACCGTCGGACGGTTACCCTAGCGACCGCTCGACGTGCAAGTGGATACCGCAGCCACCGTCGAGCGGTTGGGGCCTCCCGTCCGACGGTCCCTCAGCGGTCCTTCGACGTGACCCCCTCCCGTCCATATCTAAAAATTTAGATTTGGACGGGAGGGTCACCGTCCGACGGTACCCCACCCAAAAATATTTTTTTTGTTTCTGTTTTTATGGCCTTAAAAAGTGTTCTTACAACCTGAGTACATTGTCTTGACGTCTGGGATTTCTTAGTACAATGATTATTCTATTGAAATTGATGTAGAGTAATGGGGATTAATTTAGATGATTTTTTTTAATTTCATTTAGGCCTACAATTTCATTTACCATGTTTGCATTTTTGCGGATGTGCTTGTATCACGTTGGTTAATTAATTTAATTAGATATCGTATATATGATCGATTCCAGAATTTTTAGTGCGATTTTTATGTCTTTCACAGTTTTTTTTATAATAATGGAGTGAATTCTGATCGTATAAACATACACATGATATGTATGGATTCCTTAGAGTATGCCATGCCACATAATACTAGATACCGCTTTAATTTTTTCAACTGAATTTTATATCATTTATTGACCATATTTGTTTTGACGGTTCCGTACGAATACACACAAAATTAAGAACAAATATAATAACCAATATCTTTAGCACAGACTTTGATATTCCATATTAAACAACTAATTTGCCCCTATCAATACAATCTTTTAAATTGGATTATATTTTCGTCCTTCCGCCCCAATCATTTTATTCAGAAAGGATGTATCAACACAACTCCATACGAATACATCATTGAACTGATGTATTTGTATGGAACGGTGTATTCGTTGGAAACGGTTATGGGGTTTAGGGTGGATGAGAATTATCACAGCTTGTGAAATATGAAGATGCTTATGCTTTGAACATATATTTGTAAGAAAAGGTATTAACAGTTCACTTCTTCATATCTGAATTATTAATCTATTGGATTATAAAGGAAAAAACGGTCCATACATATACATGTATTTGTATGGAATCTTTTACCAGGCTCCAAAGACTTGGAGACTTATATCTGAAAGAATAATTGACAGTCATATAACTCGATGTAAGTCCTTTCTTCCTTACGAGTAAGTATTTTTTTTTTTATTTTTACCAAAAATCTCAAAATCACACTAAAATTTCTGGGATCAACCATATGAGTTAGTTAGTTAGAGGACCGGATCAGAAGTCAGTTAGTCTGGCTGTAACAAGGAAGTTCTATTGTATATACCTGCACGCTCACCTGTACATCAAGAGTCCTTGCATTTGTTTGAAATAGACATATTGAGTGAATTTTATATAATTATTCAGCTGTTTGCTGAGCGTTTCTCTTGACAATTTGGAATCATGGACATCGTTAATACCTCTCACCAATTATCATTAATAAGGATAGATCACAATACTTGTCTGTACAATATCTGGCATATATATTGGACGTGCAAGTAGATACCGGGGACCGTCCAGGGCCACCGTCCGCTGTAGCCACCATCGGACGGTGACCATGGTTGGACGGTCGACGGTCGATGGTCGTAGCAATTGGACGTGTAAGTGGATACGCTATTTAACTGGTTGTGTTCGGAATTGTGTGTGAATGGTATGAACATTCATAATATCAATCGTAACTATATTACATGGCACTTGAAATATCTGGAGATTCAAGTATTTCCCTTTTAGTTTGATGCTTTCTACATTCATCTCATATCAGTTGTAGCCATGAAAACATAGCGTGTATAGGAAGGGAGGGGGAATCCTTTCTTATACTTCACATCAAACTGAAACCTCTATCCAAATCTTTCTTTCTAACAGGAACAAAACTACACTCTAGGGTGGATCCGATTTTCGACGACAAAATTTTGTTGGTAGATGAGTCTGCGGTAACAGGGGACCGGTCCCGTCGCCCGGTCTTAACCACAAACAGATGTGTGGAGCATGAGGCTCTCTATAAGGGACTAGACAGGCAACATTGAATTTGAACAAATCCTGTCTCAGAATGTGTTGGTATTGATGTAAAACTTCAAATAGGATTCATGAATTATTATGAATCATTATGAATGTCAATATCAAGAACATCCGTTCACATTGAATTGATATAAGGCAGTTTCTCTTACCAATTTATTAACCCAGTAACGAGTGAAACTTCAAGAGCCCCATTCACTGAAATGCTACCCAAATGTGGTAGACCCTAATAGCTGTTACAGGGAAATCGCCGAGCAAAATCGCAGGGGGCATTTGAGATGTTATCTTGGTCCTCGGATCCACCCTAGAGTGGATACACAAAGTCCTTGGGCCTTGAATTTAGAATGTAACTATTCGTAAATCATGGTCAGTGTGCCCCTCTACTAGGAGGGGATCACTAGAAGCATGTTGGCCCGTGTCCAGAGGGCGACTGGCACTAGGTTAGAATCGTCACAATAGATAACTCTTAAATTAACTAGGATATTATACCGTTTGACCGATAATGAAACTTTAGGCTATTTAAAAAGGCTTCGCGACCGCCGACTGCCCACCGCCACCCACCGCCATGTTGCCGGCCGCATATGGGGCCGTCAACATGGCGTTCCAAGTAACGTTTGGAAGCGGTGATCCCATTGGCTGAGAGCCTGGCTCAAGGTTGATGTAACGCGCCCTGTGATTGGTCAATTTTTTCCCCACGAGTTTTACCGATGCGAAGCCGAGGAAGCGGAGTGTTTACCGAAGGTGCCATGTGGCCGTACGCAGGGTAAAATGTCTGTTCATGCTTAAGCATATGGGGGTCGGGGAATCGGTGATTACTCGGTTGTGATACCAGAAAGACATTGATATATTGGAGGTAATCGCAGTCTATATTAATTCTCTAGGCCTCAGTACATTGTTTTGGTGGCTAGGAGGTCGGGAAATGTGATTTTGGGAGGATCGGCGGACCATCGGGTTCTCTACTGGTATTGTCGATAAGTAAGTGGGCGTGGCACATATATTCGGTAAATGCTTGAGGCATATGAATATGCCAGTTGACGCCGATCGGTCTAGTGGGGCAGGGGCTGGGGCAGGGTGGTCAATGGGGCAGGGGTGCTGAGTGTGCATAGCTGGGGATGGAGCCCACGGAGCGGGGAAGGAGAGGTGGTCAGCAGCTGTCTTGTCTCATATATTTGCAGTTAACATAAACCTACTGGTTGGAAAGGAAAGACCTGATATGATAGACATGAAGAAAGCATCAATAGTTTTGAAATTTTGGGGAGTTTTTACCCTCCCCCTAACGATTAATAAACTTACACCAACAAACCTTCAGCAAATTTTTATCAAACAAAAAAAAAGAAAATAGTGGAAAGGCTTTAGGAGAGAAGATATCCGATGACTTGTACTAAATATGTCTTTGACTATACACCCAAAAAGGAGTTGCATAACTTATCCTTATTTTGCCTTCATGCCGTCATAGTTGAGGATACAATTAGGATATGTTAACAATACAATATAATTAGGTTAAAGTTAACAATACCTCATGCAACGGCTGGGGGTATATTAGACCTACATAAGAGAAAAGATGGATAGCCATGCAGACTACAAATAATGATAGCCAGGGGACTGAACCCCTTTCGAACATTTTCAACCATACATTCATAAAAAAAAAGAAGAGCCAAACATGGTTATAAGCTCTGATATTATGTATGCATTGGCCAAACCTGTATAGGAAAAATAAAAAGATATCTGGGATGCCTGAAAAGATAGTGTTTATGGACCTAACATAGTGTCTCAGCCTATAAGGGCAGCTGGAATGTCTTATCTGACATACAGAGAGAGGTGACTTGCCTCGACTATGATGGCCCAATGGTGTTTAGATACATGGTAATACTTGATATTCATTTAGCATTTAACATTCATAATTGTATCTATTCATCTCAAATACACCATTTCAAGAGTGTTTTCAAGGTTTTCCGTCATATGGGCTTGGAAACTCTAGTTCCATAATTTTTTCAAGCCCTGACTGGCATCCCTGATTAATACTAACTATTATTCATACAATCTGCGCCTTTCCAGAATTATGTTCCCCATGTTTCAAGCATGATTTTGGTATTTAAATCATCTGGAACTGTGCACCGGAACCGTGCAAATTAGAAAGTAGACTGGTTGAATAATCAAATAATTAGACTGGTTGAATAATAGAATAACAACTAATAATATAAATCAGACTGGTTGAATAATAGAATAACAACTAAATAATCCGGTCTCGCATCCTTGTGTCATTAGACACTCCGTTGATATCATGATAGAAAGTCGACTGAAAATACAATTAGACTAATAATCTAATTCACTATGCTATCTTGTATAGCTTTCTACTGTAAAGAGTTCTCCCTCTATAAACGTATGCGGCAAGTATAATTAATTTTTTTAAACATGACGGTCGGGACATCCAGTGACATATTTGTTCCTAGTTGCATATGATGTGACACTATCATTAAATCATCAGATCATTATTATTAAGTGACCTAAGGCCTATCTGTCCCTGGCATAAATTCTTTTTTGTTTCAATGAAAAGTTATATAAAACTTATTAATTTGTTGTTTGTCTTTAATTCTTCATAAAGCATATGTAAAAACCTCCTTCTGAATTTATTTTTTAATTTAATTTTGTTTCATTTATTTTATCATTTTCTGTCTTTTCATTCACAACTCTCCAAATAGCTTATGAAGATTATTGATAAAATGATAAAATCCACAATAAAGGTTCTACCTAGAAGATATTTTGCTTTCAGTTTCTTGTTATTGATATAGTCCCATATCACATTAAACTTTGGATTTTTATTTTTTTCCAATTTTTACCATACTTATGGTTCCATAAAGTTGAGACAGAAATTCTGAGTTTGACAGCCTTTTCTTCTTACAGTGATAAAGTGCATTTTTATTCAAATATTCATGAAAATACATTTGTGATTATGCACATTTCTTTGATATTTACCCATCTTATATGTTGACTTTGAATGTATTAGCAGAAAACCCACCTTCTGAGTATGTGTTGTGTTCGGGGAGAGGGGTGTTGTGTTCGGGGAGAGGGGTGTTGTGTTCGGGGAAACAGAGATTATGACCAAAATATAATGAAATTGAAAAGTAATGCAAAAATCGACAAAACTCTTCATTTATACATGCAATTTTCTATATAACCCATTGGTTATATTTCCATTGACTGCTTATCTTCCCTTAGAAAAAGGGGTTGTTGTGTTCGGGGAAGGGGTGGGGTGTTGTGTTCGGGGACAGGGGGTGTTGTGTTCGGGGATGGGGGTGTTGTGTTCGGGTACAAATATGCTATGATGAAAAAATGATAAAATTGAAAACTAAAGTATTCGATTTGATTGTGTATGTAATTCTGAACATAAATATTTGATTACATTCCAAATGCCTACTTTCTTTCCCTTAAGTTAAGGGGGTGTTGTGTTCGGGGACAGGGTGGGGTGTTGTGTTCGGGGACAGGGTGGGGTGTTGTGTTCGGGGACAGGGGTGTTATGTTTGGGTACAAATATGCTATCATGAAAAAATGATAAAATTGAAAATTAAAGTATTCGATTTGATTGTGTATATAATTCTGAACATAAATATTTGGTTATATTCCAAATGACTACTTTCTTTCCCTTAAATTAAGGGGGTGTTGTGTTCGGGGACAGGGTGGGGTGTTGTGTTCGGGGACAGGGGTGTTGTGTTCGGGTACAAATATGCTATGACCAAAAAATGATAAGATTGAATGATAATGAAAAAGTAAACTATTCTAATCATTTCTCTCTGTAATTCTGCACATAAATCTTATTATATTATTAAGGTTATATTCCCATTTACTGCTTGGCTTTTACCTTATAAATGGGGTGTTGTGTTCGGGGACAGGGGCCTTTAAACAGCATGAGTAAATTGGTAATTAAAGTGAAAATATGAATAATAGAATCAAAATTAATCCGAAATAAGACACCCCTATGGGTATCAGATGAATACAGACATAGATAATGGCAATATAATAGGTATTTAAAAGTATTTTTGCAATATTTGTGTGTCTGTTGTGTTCGGGGACAACCCAGAAAATAGAATATTTATTATAAAATCATATAAATATATGAATATAGGCCTGAGTTTTATCAAGTAAATTCGATATATGTAGTATAAAAACAAATAATTGTTAAATTCCATAAAAATTGACATGTGTTGTGTTCGGGGACTAGAATAGCATAGTCTTCTTCCTTGAGTCATTATATTCATGCTTTTTAAGGAGATAATGATAAAAATGGGTAGAAGTGGGGAGAAAACCCCTCCAAATTCTGAGTTATCCTTTAAAAAAGCAGAAAACATGAGATATTTAATTTTACATTGGTTAGCAAGGAAAACTTTGGAATAGAATTGGCAGTGAAGCAATAGTGGTTGAAAGAACAGGAAATAGAAATGAATAAATAGGTAGAACTGACCGCGGTGCTGTCTGTGGGATCTTTCTTCACCGAGTTGAAGGCGTGAGGAATCATTCCTCACGCCTTCAACTCGGTGAAGAAAGATCCCACAGACAGGACCAAGGTTAGTTCGAGATTTATTTGACCTCTCCCAAACGATTTTAAACATATTAGATTGCTTTTAATAACGGTAACTTGCTGCGAGAGAAACACATCGAGGGCGTGGCATGGAATTCCTTTGAGCTTAAATTTATGACGGCCGTCATACCGTTGACGACGGCCACCGCAGTTTCAATGCTTATCAATGTTCAGTGTTCAACTAAGGTTAGTTCGAGATTTATTTGACCTCCTACAAACGATTTTGAACATATTAGATTGCTTTTAATTATGGTAACTTAGCTTAACTTGCTGCGCGAGAAATACAGCGAGGGTGTGGCCTGTTCCATTGACCCTCAAATTTATGACGGTCGTTCTGACACCGGGTGTGACGTTGACGACGCCATGACAACCCTGCCCTACTTTCAGAATAGCCAATGAAAACGCAGAAGGATAAACTGGGTCATCTGTTTCTTCCCTAGGGAGGAATGAAACATATTTCTTCCCGCTCACTTGCATATAGCGAGTCTATACAAAGTCTATGGGCACTTCATTCCAGAGGTGAAATAAATACATGAAATATCATATAAAATATATATTTCTTCACTCAATACAAGAACACTCGTCTAAGTGGATGAGGAGTAATTACAAAAATATAATGCTATTTTCCTTTTTTATTCAATTTTATTCATTTCCTCCCCGAACACAACAGGCACTGTGGCCAAAAATGGACACCTTTTGGATAGACATTTCAGGAAATCAGAAAAAGCTCAGAAAAATTCATAATTTTAGTATGTTTAAGCTTGTACCATTGGCTATGACCAGGAGAAGGCTCAGATAAATTGAAATAGAATTAAATTTTGACCTTATTTTTAAGTGGACATTTTCGGGAGCCCCGCCCATAAGGGCGTGACGGTCGGGACATCATTAAAAAATTGGTCTGACTTTCGATCCCGTTTTTTAATATAGAAAGAAGAATATTTCTTGTACAACCCCTTTTCACAAACCTGAAAACACATTTTATTCAGCTAAAATAAATGTATTAAGTGATTGTCACGGGTCTCCTAAGAGGCTGTGACGGATGGGTCAGTTAATCAATGCCTTGAAATATGAAATAGCCTTTTTATTGCATGTTTTAACTTAGTATGAAATGACAGGTTTTTTTGACCGACACAGTGATCTCCGAACACATAATTTCAAATGTAAATATTTAATATTTAAATGAGGGCAAATCAATTATTAAAATCATTACATTAAAGGAACATTACTTTATACTGATGTCAAGTTTTCTTTATTGTAGAAGAATTTGTAAGATAGATTTAGCAAATTACAGTGGAGATATGTTTGGTCGTTATCAAAATGGCAGACATTTTGTTGGCATTTGCTTTTAAAATTTATATAACAGAAAGATTTACGGTTGTATTAGGAAGATATTATCTTTTCTATCCATTCAAATATCAAGCAATTTAAATATCAAGACCTCATTAATTCAGGACTTTTCAATTTAATCATATTTTCACCAAAAGTGACGGAGATCACTATTTCCTAATACTTGCCCTCATAAAAAATGAAAATGAAATAATTTGTAAAAAAAAAAAAAAAAAACTGTAATAATAACAGTACTATGTCTTCTTGTTTATCATCGTTCTACCGCGCCCCCCCCCCCCCGACAATGTAATGTAGGCAGTTTATGGGGCATTACTTTCACATTCAGACTACGGAAAATCTAGTCTGGCCATGAACTCTCAAAAAGTCTTGGCCCAACTGTCTATGGCAACCCAACCCACTAGGCTATGTCACACACTGTAGATAGACAGATAGATAGATAGTTGAATGGATGGATAGGATGAATGGATGGATGACAAATAGAAGGCAATATGTAACAGTTAACCCATTCAAGGCGGGGGCAGTTTACACATATTTTGCCTGGCTGACGGGGGCCCTTTCCCCCATTTGGGCTTCAGGACGGGTGTCTAACATGAGGATTAGGGTTTAAAAACACTTTAAGAATATTTTCTTCAGATAATATGTATCATATGTACATCGTTTCATAGATGTAAACAGCTATTGATAATATTTTTCCATAATTTCTAGAATTTGGTCTTCAATAATTGAAATAATGGGTGCCAATTGGGTGCAATATGGCGGCAACCTTGCTCAAAATTCACTTTCCAGCATTTGCATATGTTAGTTATGACGTCATCATTATTGTCTCCATGACAACATACCTATAAAAATATTTCTAATGTGTTTGTATACATATATTTTAAATTTCAGCAAAATCTATTCATTTTTCATTAAGTTATGCCCCCTTCAATTTGTATAAAAAATGAATGCCTTGAGGCATTCACCCGCCCCCAAGGCCAACTTGCATTGAATGCCTTGAGGCATTCACCCGCCCCCAAGGCCAACTTGCAATGAATGCCTTGAGGCATTCTCCCGCCCTGAATGGGTTAATGGATTGAGGTCAGAGGAGGGATTAGTTACATATGGGGTACCTCAGGGGACAATTTTAGGCCCGATTTTATTTACTATCTATATTAATGATCTTCACACCGTAATAAGAAATGCAAATATTCAACATTATGCTGATGATACGGTTATTTTTCATCATATCAACAATGCAAGAACACTTAATCGTGACCTACAGCAGGATCTAAATAGAGTGCAATCTTGGTGTGCAACAAATAAAATATCACTTAATGTATCAAAATGTAAATCCATGTCTTTCTCACTCGGAAACCGTTCAGCACAAAAATCAACCCCTAACCCCTCTCTCACTCTTACACTTGGCTCTTCTAAATTGGATGAGGTACAGGAATATAAATATCTTGGTTTTCTCTTTGATGATCATTTGACTTTTAAACCCCAAGTAAATGTCACCCTCAACCTCGTCACTTCCAAAATTAGACTCCTATACCGAGCCAGAAATTCCTTGACCCAGAAAGCAAAGCATGATTTATATAAAATGGCCATACTCCCCAACCTTGATTTCTGTGATTTTATTTACGATTCAGCACCCAAAGCGTTACTACAGCACCTACAATCCCAGCAAAACTTGGCCCTCCGCATAATCTTCAATAAGTCTAAATATGATAATGTGGACCAAGAACACAAATCTTTAAATGTTTGGCCCCTTCAACTTCGAAGAGACAAACACATACTTGACATGGCTTTCTATATGGCTCAAAACTCTGCTTTGCTTGACCAAAGGGACCTCCCTACCAGGAGTCACTCCGATGGGAAAAGGAACCTAATTGTCCTCTCAACTAAATCAAATAAAGTTACCAACTCAGTAATTTATAAATGTCAAACAAGGTGGAACAATTTAAAACCACTTGCTCATCAAATAGATAATAATTTGACCTTCAAGAATTATACTGATTGCCTTCTAGCCCCAAAGTAAACACATGTAATCGGGATCATACATTTGCAATGTATTATGGGGGGTCTGATTTTTGGAGTTTTTCAGTAGCAGCGTATGTTCACTTGCTTTAGTGCTACCCTTGCTGCTGCTCTCTGCAAATCTCACCTTACATTGATCCTTTCTACTCACCTTGAATACCCTGGTCAGTCAGCTGCTACCACTACTCTCTATTATTATTGTACTACTCGTGTTTGTGCCTTTATAACCCAACCTTCACCATCATGTATCATGCACAATTTATCATCTTGCTGTCATGTTTAGCTACGGCTATCCGCTGTTGTACAGACATATTTTGTTGATCTCACCCTTTGCCTTGTAGATGTAAAAATCTAAACCGGCAGTTATTGTAATTGAATGATTCTGTACACTCCTCTCACTCCCAGCCGATCCACAGCAGAACACTTATGTTGTTCGGAATAAATTCGATACTATCTGCTTACACTCAGTCTCGAACGAGTGAAAAAATGGACTAGACTAGGTTTTGTAAAATGTTAAATGGTCTAAAACTAGAATTTTTTGCAAAATAATGCAAATAACCATGACTGATGTATACAAGTGTAGGCTGCCGAGTTATGATACC
Organism: Sthenelais limicola; assembly: GCA_942159475.1. Taxonomy (NCBI): domain Eukaryota; kingdom Metazoa; phylum Annelida; class Polychaeta; order Phyllodocida; family Sigalionidae; genus Sthenelais; species Sthenelais limicola. The sequence continues at coordinate 62,257,281 of OW804095.1, read as the reverse complement.
TGTGCTCCACAAAGCTGTCGTTTTTATTATGACGTTATTTCATCATCTGTGATACAAATAGTAAACACAGATATCCGTTTGTTGTACATATTGTTGACTGGAAATCTTTGTCACAAAACTACTTAGTAATGTTAACTAATTGCTAAACTTGTCGACCAGATACCAATCTTCGCTGTTATATTCATCTTTAAACGATGATTACTTTGTTATTCTCTCGTTGATCTCATCATACTTTGTAATTCTGTTTTTCTACTATTGTCCCTATAAGGAATGATGTTGAGTGGCATCCATAGGAAGAGCTGGCACGCCAGAATTGGCCTACCACATATTTCTGTACCAATCAGACAATAAAAGAATATTTGAATTGAATTGAATATGTATGTGTTTACATATCAAATCTTACATAAAAATGTTTAATAGAAGAAGGTTTCAGGTTTTAGAGTGTTAAAATCCGGAGGCCCAAGCTGGAGAGGTGGTAAGCCAGAGAGTGGGTAGAACTAGGGATTAATGGGGAGGACCAAAAGCAAGGATAGGGCTTGATGTACAGGGATAGAGAGTGGGTATAAAGGAGGCAGAAAGTTGGGACAAATATCGGAGGTAGAGTGGAAAAAGGCCCAAGGTTGTTAAAGGTCAGTTGCTTATGAAATAATGTCTGTCGACCTGCCATCGGCTGTTATGTTTTCATCTTATGACATAGTCCCTAACTAGGATTGGTAAATTTTGTAATAAAAAATGTTTCTGTGACAGTTAAAGGTAATATTTCCCTACATACTGACTTGCAACACTACAAATTGTATATTCATAAAGAAAATGCAGTAGCTTACTCACCAGACGAAGTGACGACAGATGACGTTGACAAATGGCAAAAAAATCGACCAGCGCCGGCTGCAACTTGTGTTGTAACCTGTCCCGCCGCCCAGAGTAGTTGGCAGCACAAGTGTCCAGTGCTATTTCAATGGGGATTTTGATTGTTTTGTGCCATGATTTTTCCTATTAAAATAGATGAACTAACTGGATGTTAAGCATTACATTCTAAGTATATATCAAGAGTAATACTGTGCAAAAAGAAAATTTGAAAAAGCTATTTCCTTGTACTTGTAATTAATGACATGAAAACATCATATTGGTAGGCTATGGGGTAGCGTAAATGGTGCTACAAATCGGTGATGGTCCATTTTAGTGGGGAAATATTCATTTCATTGCACTGAATTGCTCTATACTGGGCGATTTTCTACCAAATATTGTGATATATTCAACAGATTTATCCAATGTGCCATAACTTTCTTGAAATCAAACTTTGAAAATTTGATGATGGCATTGGGTAAATGGTGCATGGGCCCAAAATTTGTTTTTGACCCCTGACCTCCAAATTTAAATGAATTTATCTCAAATCAAGGCAAACACATTTCTAGGGGTAGTTGTACGTGCACACATAATTTTGTGTGAAAATGACAAGTTTAACTGATAGTTTTCTTAATTTGTTGTCATGTACGTATGGTTGTCATGTATGGAGAGGACAGACTAAATTACATAAAGTTAGACAGTGCTTTTATCTCCATTCTTCTAATATTTTCATTTTATATTCTAATAATGATAATAGTAAATATTTTGATTGATTTATTATAGAAAACATATATATGACCCATTCTCACAAAATGGGATCACTCCCACTCCAAGACAATGAATTTTTCATATTAGTTCTAGAAAAATAGCCTTCAGTACATCGCAATCTATGCATCATGTGCCATAATAGGTGAATTTTGCCACGTCATATATGACATATCCTTCGTGTGAGAGCTTCTCACATATGATACCCCATTTTTTTTGTCTTTACATCGCCATCATGTCCAAATCAGCTAATTTGCCATATTATAGTTAGTTATAGATCTGCTTTAACCATATTCTGATATAATTTGAGAGAAAACACATCAGGATCCAGGAAAATACTAAAAACTGTGAGGAAAACCCATATTTAATGCCATCTCATGTTTAAAGAATGAAGGCTAATTTAATGAAAACTGCGTTTTTGTTTCATTATGAAATTCCCTTACTTTCCAAATACACTGGTGGGTAATTGAACACTATTCAACTCTATTCTTCTCTATGTTCTTACAGAATAATACTGGGCTAAAACCTTGATGTATTGTTATGAGGGGAAGAAGTATTATATATTGAACAAGTAAGCCTGTGAATGTAGGCTACGGAAAGACAAAATTGCCTCTGATATCAAGGAAATAACAAAATTCATAGATTTCCCATCCAAGCAATTATAGCCCATCTGAGTACTTTTTATTACTATATTTGATTTTAACATAATTAAATATCTCCCGCCCTTGATATAACACTTCAAAGTGTTGATAAGGGCGTAAAGCAACCAATCTCACTCACTCACTCATAATTAAATATCATAATTTAGTCCTCATTACAGACATAGTGCTTTGATTTCAGGAATTCTTTTTTCTTATATGAATTAAATATTGGCACTCAGCTCCCGCAGTTTCAGACATTTCCCCATGTCTTTTTTTATAAAGGTATGCCTACTGTTTCTGTTATTCATTCGTTCCTCAGGCATATTGAATAAAGGCAGGCCAGTTATAGTCTTGAAATCAAGGGGGAAACCTTTCATGCAGAGTAAAGATTATTTGACGATGGAAAGACAAATGGCTATTGAAAGACAAATTTTCTTCATTTCAAGCATATATGCATCCTTGGTCCCATGACTGGTGATAATGTTGCCATTGATATTCATATGTGTTTATCTAAGAATTAAATAATAAGCGTTTTCACACTTTTTAGATCTATAGACTGTAGATTATTTACTAAACACTCAGAATCATATTTCCTTTGCTATCATCAAATAAGATCCAACAGGGCGATGGAAAGACAAATGTTTATAGAAAGACAAATCAATAAATCATTGTTCCACTCCTGTCAGAATGTAGTCTAGCAATACAAAGCCTCAATAAAACTGCTGAATTTTCTTATCTATTGCATATCCATTCTTGGTCCCATGTAATTTTTTCAATGATAGTAATAAGTTATGATGAAAATGCTTTTTTTACTCTTTAGAACTGTGGCCTTTTGATCAGTCACTAAAATCTCAGAATCACTATTTCTTTTGCTATAATCAAGCCAGATGTAATATACTGATGGAAAGACATGATGAATGGGAAGCCAAATGTTAAATCCTTATCCTTATCCGGAGGTATCCGATCGAGTCGGTATACGCCCTTGGTCGGATACCGAAGCCAAGGGATGGTACGGATTTCCCGCCATGTCCCGCCGATTTTTTTGTATTGATTTTGCTGTTTCTTATTAGAATGTACTACTCAAGCATGATAGATGTATTGGTAAAATTAAGTTTTGTTTGTCTTGGTTGACATTGACATCTTTGTTGACATCATGACGGCCGTCATGCCCTCGGGGCGTCATGCCGCATTTGTGCATTTCTACGCCCTGTTTTTTCTGACCCACGAGGACGAAAGCTTAGAATGCAAAATAATTTAATTCTGCACTGTTATTTTACTAACGTTTTTGCAGTAAATTATTCTAATAAACATATTCAATTATTTTTGTTAATTTTGCAACTCATTTATATGCGATAATACTATTATCGTTGGAGAACTATATTCATTCCATATCAGCCTGAGGCCTGATACGGCCATCCATTTCTGGTCCATGAACTTAGCCTGAATCCTGTTTTTAATTTTTTCTGAGAGAACACATTTTTTTCCTTCTTTGGCCTATTGATTACACATAGAACAGAGGAAACTGGCATCCACAGTTCGTCTCGTAGCCCCACTTAAATTTGCCCCCCGACTCCATGTCATGAAGGTGATAAGTAGGGGATGGACATCCTTAAAATCCAGTTTGATTACCTTCCCAACCAACCATTTTTTCTTGTAGATGGCCGCCACATAGTCACCGGTCTTTAATTTCATATTATCCTCCATCTTCAGCTCTTTTTCCATGACTTCATCCTTATCAGCATGCTTGATATTTCTGCTGCGTGTTATCAGTTTTGATTCAGGTTCAGTGGCCGTGATATCCTCCATCTTCACTTCTTTTCCCATGAGTTCATCCTCATCAGCATGCTTGACATCGGTGTTGGGCATCAATTTATTGCCTTCAGCTTTATCTAGTGACTCATCCTCTGATATCAGATTCTGAAGATTCGTTATCTTCCTCATCCTCAGATAACATTATGTAGGCCTCCTCATTATCAATCTCTTCCTTCACGTGATTGTGCCTCTCATCTTCCTTTTCCTCCTGCATTAGATGCTGGGGCATGTTGCTTGTCATTAAATCGGTCTTCTGCCACCCAGGGCATGCTGGTTCATCATGGCAACACTCCTGGTGGCAGGATAATTCCTTGAGATAGAGCTTCCCTTCATACACACATGCTGAATGAGTCAAAGAAATCCCCTTAACCGGGATACTTTTCTTAAGTTATGAAGCGGCAGTCTTGATGTCCCGCCCATCAATATAGACAAAGCGAAGAGTTGTCTCAAGGTTCGTTGTCCAATTGTAAAAGTCGAACGCAGTGGGGATATGTTCCCCTTTCTTAACGGCAATATCAGCTGTCTGCTTGATACTACCACCTACCCCATCACAGGGGCCTTTTCCATGGCCCGCTTCAAGGAAGTCCCATGATGCCTTGACTCCCAGTAATAATCCACTGTTTACAACCATGTGCATGATACTTTTGTTCTTGTACTGGGAGGTGGGACCGTCAGTTACGAAGCGGACCATGGAAAGGTCTGGGTACAATATTTTGCATACTTCCTTTATCAAGACCTTAACAAAAGCTAAGGTTGCAGGGGCTGAGTGGTCGGTCTCCCCTGAAACACCAACGAAACTGAAATGCTTTAGCATATCTTCTACATAGTATACAACCATGAGACATGTCAGGTTTTAGGCGAATCGCGCTGAAATGATGGGGTATGGGCCACTCCGCTGAAACTCGCTACACCTGGACGACCGGGAGTGGCGTTCCAGTACATCATTACGCTTACACATGAAAGGCAGCTTTCTGACGCATGCTCCCAGGGCCACTCCTGGTACACCCGGACTCTATGCTTTAGAGTAAATCAATGTGAACTCGCCTCATCCATGATATTCCCAACTATACATTAGTTAACGATTTCAAGGATGATATAGGCTCCCGGGACGTTTTTTGATTTTCAAGGTCCTTGATTTTACCTGAAAAAACAGCCCTTTCTCCTTGAAATTGGGAACGAGCATGGGAACCCACTTTGGTTTTGAGTGTCTCCCCGGGATCGAGTGAGACCGGCCTCAAGCTACATTAGTTGACCGCACTGCCTCGCTCCTCCTCCCGTCACTAATTTAACGTCCGTCCTCCTCCCATTCATTTGTGTAGTAAGTGTATTTCACACCAGAGGGCAGCAGGGGGATGGATATAGCTACTACGGCGTGGAAGCAACGATTCTGTCTACCTCAACAGTAGCTTACCGCTGTTAGAATAGTATGGAAAGGCATTTGTATGCACATACATTCCCTCCTCAATTCTGAGATGAAATTTTCCTCATGGTATACTTTGAGGTCAGGGATGGTGGGGCAGTTTCTACCCGCTTGTGGTCGCTTATTGAATAGGGATGGTGCCTGGACTAAAAACGGTTTTCTAGTTTTATTCCATGACAATCCCCTGGGCGTTTTGCCCCACACAATGGGCGTTTTGCCCCACACAATGGGCGTTTTGCCCCAGTGCTTTGCCTATTGAAAAAAGAATTTAATAAATGTTATACAAATAATTATTTCTGACATATTTGGGGCATTAAAGGCTTCCCACATACCAACTTTTCCCTTTCATCTCTGATTATTAACTTAGAATATATTATTTTGGACATGATTTTGACAAATGAGATGCAGAGCTGACTGAGGCAAAGTGCCTACCCGTGGGCATTTTGCCCCAACCAAAGGGCAATATGCCCCACCCAGGGGGCAAAACGCCCATGTTGACTCTTTTCCTTTTTTTCAAAATTTTGACAATATGACACATGAAGCAAACTTTAGGTTAGAATATACAGGGGCGGATTTAACAGTGGTAAAAGGGAGAAAAAGCAGGTCGGTTATTTGATATTTTAAAGTTAAGCAAAACTTTGTAATATAATACTCAAAATGGACTAATTTCCACAAAGAAACACCCACATTTCGAATCAATAAATATCATCTGAAATGAATTTAATCAGATATCTTTGATTCTGAGACAAATGAACATATACATATTCACCATATTATGAAAAAAGAAACCAAAATATATATAGACACATTTAGTAAAATTGCCAAGAATTTGAATAGATCATATGGCATACGCATGGTATACTTACTTTGGGCTTTATTAGGCCCATTTCCTATAGCTCAGCTAATATCCAGAGATAACCTTACCAATTTATGCACAAAAACCCTTCGAAATATCTAGTTACTTTACTGTTTATTAACCCCCCCAGAAATATTGGAAACTTTTTTTTTCAAAAACAAAAATATCAAACTTAAAATCTAGAAATACTTATTAGATTATTAGACTGTTTAATATCATTGGAATCCGCTTGATCTCATCTTTTCTAATAAAATAGTATCTCAAAATCCTGAAACACATCATATGTAAGCAATTCGCTCTTTCATGATTGTCTGTTTTCTTGACCCAAGAGGGCATCTGCAGTCTCAAATGAGCGGCCTGGTCGTCATGACATGACCTAATTACGCCTAGCTTAGTGCAATACTATAGCGTAAGATTACTCTCTCTGTATATGATCAGTGAACATTATAAATAAACGCCATCCCCTAACCCCCTAGCAGACCATTCACATCAACTTATTAGATACACAAAACCACCTCCAAAATGAATTTTGATTGCATTCAATGGACAAGAAACATCCATTTAGATGCATCAATCCAGGTTGACTCCATGCCGATCATATACCTCAGACAAGTCTCAAGATTCCCCCTCATTACATCATCTTAGAAAACTCTTATATATCTGTGCCTAGAATTATAGGTTTACAAATTCCTCTCTTTCAATCCCCAGTTTAATGGATTCCTCATAGAGTAAGAAATGTCCATATAATTAGGTAGTTCAAACATTGAGGTAGCCTTGCCCATAGACTCAGTATAGACTGTGCCGACGGGAGGTCTGCATGTGTCCACCAAGTTGCCCGTATGTACTCCTGAGTCAACAAGATTCTACTCATACTAGATGGCGCTACAGTCATTCTCGAAAGAGCGAATTGCGAACGATGTATTGGTCTAAAATTTATCACCCATGTGTTGCCCCTAATAACTCCCTTATCAAAGATGGGGCAATGTGCCAGCATACATAGTCTACATGGCAAGGAGTTTCTGCTCTTTGATAAAAATCAAGATTTATTCAGATCGGACCATTTTAAAGGTATACGCGGGTGTTCAATGGAAAAAATATTGGTCGGTGACTTTTTCATGAAACGTTCAGGGATCATTCCTGACTACATAAGAAAGCAAGAAATGAAAAAAAAAGTATATCTCAACGACTTTTTTTTTTTTCTACAGCCGCCTGAAAATAACAGAGCTTTAGCACTGAAGTCTATGGAAAAATTTTTTTTTTTCACATTTCACTATATAAAAAAAAATTGATCGGTGACTTTTCATCAAAACTTTCTACACATATATTTGGAGTATTATGCTACTGATTTACCAAAAAAAACCTGTACGTTGACGGGGTTAAAAAAAAGTTATGGTCATTTGAAGTATAAAATAACCAATAAAAAACAATAAACATAAGCATAACCAATACAAATGGATCTTAAAAAGACTGCTGTAATGAAAATAAACCCTGTAGATATTGGAAATCTTGCACAAATACATCTCAACTTATCATGATAACGAAATATTTCAAAGAAAAATAGGAGCCGCCAGGTGGCGTGGGCGTGGACACCCGCGTATACCTTTAAGGGAGGATTTACAAGCTTTCTTTCCAGTTAAAATTATGGTCCTGGGTAAGACCTTAAAGTGCCTGGTCTTGGGTAAGACCTTAAAGTGCCTTTCTGTCTCTTTTCTCTGTCTCTCTCTCCCTTCTTCTCTATCTCTATTTCCTGGGTATGATCATAAACTGCCTCCCTCTCAGCTCTCCCGCCCTTGATATAACACTTCAAAGTGTTGATAAGGGCGTAAAGCAACCAATCTCACTCACTCACTCACCAGTTAAAATTAAGATATTTCCAGTTTTTGGCATCACCTGGTATGTTCAATGGGGTAGGGCCTAGATCTATAAACAAATCATATCCAATGTACATGAACCATGTTACATCTCATAGATTTGGTAAACTTCATTGGAAACTTTCAGTCTCACCCTTATTAAGTCCAATCTAACATTAGGCTAATAAAGAACAAGAGCCACTTGATATCTTATGAAGATGGAAGACGTTCATGAATTACGCTTGAATTACTCCTTTGTTTCTGGGGGAATTACTCTATACCCATACTAACTGCCCATACAACCCTTACCAAGTGCTATATCCCTACCATCCCTTCTCATCTGACCGTCGCACTAAGACGTGGTGCGGCACGAAAGTTCACCAGAGGCGTTGGTGTCAGCGAATGTTCACCGACTAGAGAAACAGAGGCGTTGGTGTCAGCGAATGTCCGCTGTATACTCGTTGGGGTGTCCACATGTATGAGCAGATCATGGAAGAGGGGAACGTTCACCAATGTTAGTCCAATACACATGCTACCGATTTCTACCAACGTTAGTTCAATACACACACACACCACCAATATCTACCAACCAAGATCAGCTGTCCACAGCATCTTTTCGTAAAAAACCTCCCGACGGGCATTGGTGCGCAATATATGTGCAAAAATATGGGCGCAACTGAAAGCGCAATACTTCTGAGTTGAGAGTTTACATTTTTTGCGCAATTTTAATTGCGTTGAAAAACGGAGAAATTGCGCACACTTTTTGCATACATAATGCGCAATTATTCTGAATTTTGACCCCAATCATATGCACATAATGTTTGCATATATAATGCTCATTTATTGCAGGAATTGGGCGGATTTATATGGCCTATAATATGCGCTTTTTTTGCGCCTAAAATGCGTATATTATTTGTTTGGGCATAGGGTCACATATTGGTACATCATTTATTAATTTATCTATATTGAATATCTTTATTTGTTCTCTCCTCATTTTGGCCTTTTAATTTATATGTGTGGTGCAAGCACATATCAAAAGCACCTAGCGTGGTATCTGAAATGAGAAAATATAAAATGAAATATGCATAATCAGTAGGCAACATTTTATAATATTCACTTTGGTTTATAATCAATGTTATAAATGATGAGGAGTATGTCTCTGATCTCTTTTGGTTTTCAACAAAGTTAATAGGATGTGTTACAGAAAAAGATGGATTTTGCGAAATTATCATATTTGGAAAGATGGGTTAAGACAAAGAAAAAGGAAAGAGTCTATCCGGGTACTGGAAAGAAAAGAAACCTGGCGGGAAACAGCTTAGGGGAACCAGACCTCCAGGAAACGGTTACAGACTGAAACAACAAGCCTCCTACTGGTCCCCCCAAAAAATCCAGCCCACAAACTCATATTTGACAACAAGAACACTGTGTATCGGGAGAAGCCAAATGCCATCAAGCCAATGGCAGTGACAGCAAGGTCTTTATTCCGAGAAGCTGGTGTACCAATGAAAAGAGTAATGACTGAAAAACCACCAGAGACTCCACCATGGGAACAAAAATTACCCCTGGTTATCCTGGACCTTGACACAAACAAGAAAACTGAGACTCCTGTGCATGTATTTGAAAAACAATACAGTGAAATCAGGACACAGTTTGAAAGCCATACAGCCATTTTCACCGATGGTTCCAAAGATGGTAGTCGTGTTGGATTTGCCGTGCATACACCATTTGGGAACTTGAAGAAGGCTCTCCACAAGGAAAGCAGCATCTACACTGCTGAAGGAAAAGCACTGCTTAAGGCACTTGAATGGGTACAGGTCTCACGGATGAAGAAATTCATCATATTCTCAGACTCGCACCCATGTCTAGAAGCTGTGACCAACCTTTATCCTAAGAACCCAATCCTACAAGCAATTCAAGAGACATACACTGAAAACAAAAGACTGGACAAAGAAGTGGTGTTGTGCTGGGTGCCAAGCCACATTGGAATAGAAGGAAATGAGGCAGCAGACATTGCAGCCAAAAATGCATTGAGGCGCCCTGTTGGGGCTGACCAAATGCCATACACAGACATTGTACCTGTGGCGCAGGCACATGTCAAACGTAGCTGGCAGCGCACATGGAATGGTGTTAACAGTAACAAGCTGCGAGCAATCACACCATCAATCACACCAAAATTCAAAGATGATAACCTGACAAGACCCGAACAGGTGATACTGACCCGTCTTCGTACCGGTCACACCAAACTGACTCACAGGCACCTTCTAAAAGGTGAAGTGGCTCCTGTATGTCAGACATGCAACACTCAACTGAGTGTAGAGCATCTCTTAATACATTGTCAGGCAACCAAGAGAAACAGAATAAAATTCCTGCAAAATCGCAGGACACTGCAGAGTATTTTCCGGGAATCTGGGAACAAAAATATTCTTGATTTCCTACGGGAAACCAAATTGTACGACAAAATTTAGGTAACCTAAATGAAGCCTGACTTCGTCAGGCCAAACCCTGTTTCATGAAATAGGGAATTTCACAGAATAAAATAATAAAACCACAGTATATCTGCTAACTTTTAATTACTATTAGCGGAGGTGAAACTAACCAAACCAAACCAAATCCTACTGGTCAGTCCTTTGTCTGTATCCTTGGGATGTTGGGGCAGGACACGGATAAACTGAAACTCATACTCTCACAAATGTTAAGATTGACTTTAGTTAATCTGCCTATAAATGCGGGAACAGGTTTCTGACTTATTTCGCCTTCTCTTCAAGTGTTTTTCCCTAGCATTTATAGTATTACTAGAAAATGATCGAAACCCTTATAGACCCTTACAAAGTAACCCAAACTCTTATAATATTGAGCGGAATATAAACCTTATTTTTTCATAATAATAAGCAAACAATGTGTGTGTGTGGGGGGGGGGGGGCAGGCCCGGCAAATAGTTGCAAGATCTAAACAGCAAGATCTAAACAGATTTTGATGATCTCACTCCTCCATGTTCCTGATATGTTCCCGGTTCGTTTGAGGTATAATATACGTTTCTGGCATTAGTGGTTCTTCTGTGAGCTTTGGAAAATGTGGCGACGCTATACCCCCTGCCACTGCAGATTTTGAATACTGCCGCTATTTTACATGCAGCTGCATGCGTCCGTGAAGTTCAAATGGTACAATGAAGAAATCTGTTCCATACACAAATCAAACATACACTGTATGTGACCCTAGAGAGAGAGGGGGAAAGCACATGATTACCTACTAATATTGCCTGAATATGAACAGTCTCTGAATTATATGTATATTTCAAACTCTTTGAACATGTATAAAGAAAATATGATGATGTTCACAATTAATCAAATGAATCTCAATGGCACAGACCTTACAAAAATGAACAACTTACTAAGTATGCTTCTATATATATATACAGTACATGCAGCATAGACACCTACCCTCTGTGACTGCAAGATTGCATCTGTTGTATCCACGCCAATAATTCCCGCCCAAAACCCTGAATCCTTTGTTTCTAGGCCTTGTGTTTAGTGGATGGCTGTTGCTTGTACTTCCGCCCTATACAGAAGGAAATGAGGCAGCAGACATTGCAGCCAAAAATGCATTGAGGCGCCCTGTTGGGGCTGACCAAATGCCATACACAGACATTGTACCTGTGGCGCAGGCACATGTCAAACGTAGCTGGCAGCGCACATGGAATGGTGTTAACAGTAACAAGCTGCGAGCAATCACACCATCAATCACACCAAAATTCAAAGATGATAACCTGACAAGACCCGAACAGGTGATACTGACCCGTCTTCGTACCGGTCACACCAAACTGACTCACAGGCACCTTCTAAAAGGTGAAGTGGCTCCTGTATGTCAGACATGCAACACTCAACTGAGTGTAGAGCATCTCTTAATACATTGTCAGGCAACCAAGAGAAACAGAATAAAATTCCTGCAAAATCGCAGGACACTGCAGAGTATTTTCCGGGAATCTGGGAACAAAAATATTCTTGATTTCCTACGGGAAACCAAATTGTACGACAAAATTTAGGTAACCTAAATGAAGCCTGACTTCGTCAGGCCAAACCCTGTTTCATGAAATAGGGAATTTCACAGAATAAAATAATAAAACCACAGTATATCTGCTAACTTTTAATTACTATTAGCGGAGGTGAAACTAACCAAACCAAACCAAACCAAACCAAATCCGCCCTATACCCTACATGGTTTGTTTGTTCAGGGGCTTAAGGAGTAGTGGGGACTTTGGATAACTGATGGTATTAATTGGAAGGAGAAGGAACAATGGGGTGGCAGAGGGGTTGGGGCAGGTTATTTATGTAAACTCTGAACCATGTAGAAAAAGAAAGAAATATAGTAAGTCTAGAGAAATATCTAGGAAGTAATTAAATAGCCTAAGAATTGATGTATCACCTTATCATGTACATGGTAGTTATGTTCCAATGTTGTTAACAGGGACCATGGGTTTAAATATATACCATCACAGATTAATGATTAACCATGGTACTGACGCACAAGATTGGTTTATTCTGATTACCAAAGTAAATCATTCAAATTATGATGATCATTACGCACATTGCACTCCCCGATGGACACATTGGCACTGGGGTGCCGGATTTTAATGCACAACAGGTTGTGCGTCAAAATGCACCTCCCCACAACTTGTTTTATAAACACTTGATGCACTGTTTCATAGGCAGCAGTGTAGTGGGTCAGGAGGCACTACTGAATAGCACCTCAAAACACAGTAATAATAAGTAAAATGTGTACAATGCAGCTATATATAGCAATCTTATTCAATACAGTATATTATATGCGCATCAAAATGCTCATTTATATGCATGATATTTAGCTCATTTTAGGGTAAATTTTCATTAAGTTATGAATAGTTTTTAATGAACATTCAGATGAAACGACCATCCAATTAGAGTTGCTGAGGAGCTAATTAATAGAGTAACCAATAGAGTATCCTTAGAAAGACATTCACTCATTCATCATTTTGCCACAAACATGAGTGTAGGTGTCTATCATTCTCCCTTTGTTGGTGTAGATTGTGGAGTTGGTAGACCCATTGGGGGTACACTACATATACATATGTAAATGGTTGGGGGTGTTTTGATTACACATCCTCTACAATTGCCCACAAATGATTACACAGACAGAATATAGAAGAATATCCCCCAAAACAATTCAAGATATATAATGGTTAATTCCAATAGTGCATATTATGTCAAAATACTACATGGGTTGTGCTTTTAGTATAGAAGAATTAGTAATAATGACAGGCTTGCCTGTAGCGCCCTCTAGTGCTAAAATGCACAATTGACACTGTTTGGTTTAGCACAGTGGGGTTTATGAATACAGGGAGGGAGAGGGGGTGTAATGAGCGACAGGTGAGTATGAAATGCCAGCTATAGATGAGGGAAGTGCCAGGTAATGTGGCTTTTCGCACCTGTGGTAACTTGATGTAGCCTAGATGCTTGAGGGTAGTTTTGTAATGTGTTTTCATGCACTGTGAAGGACACACTGGGAACATATATTGCTAAATGTTAGGGTAAATTTTGTAAGATGCAAGTTTATAAATACTTATATAGTTGGGAATGTGAAGTAGAAAAAAAATGGTTCAGTGGTTAGGCTGTATATGCCTTTACATAGCTTTACTTATTAAATTAAAAGCTATGGTGATTGACAGTGTGTGCAGTATGCAGCCACGCACTATGCCCCTCTAAGGAAGCTTGCAGCTTGACCAGTGAGTGGACTGCTTTTTCTTTGCTGGTCGCACTGAGACATACACTTTACATAGACCTAAAAAGCTGTGAGGCAGAATGGGTGTGCGCATAGGGTCCTGAGTGTGTGGCTCGGGGTATGTATAATTGTCTCACAGTTTCTGACCTAGCTACATACAGCATTATATATTAGGAATCAAGGTTTAAAGGGCAATAACACCGCAAAGATCAAAACGCAAAAGTTAATATATGCAGATATTTTGCAGTTATTTTCCCTTCAGAAGAAAACAAGACAGTTTGTTAAAAGATGCAAAAGATTCGCAAATTATGTTGCAGTAATTTACTTCTCAGGTTGACTATTATAGTGCAATGAATCAGCAAAGATCATTGCGCAAAACTAGCACTCAAAATATACAGATATTTTGCAGTATTGTGTCTTGGGCATTGATACAAGCAGGCCCGATATTGATTTTTATATCAACTAAAAAGGAACTTCAGAGTATGAATCATATATCATTCTTTCAGTCCTTATTTTCTCCAAAAATAAAACAAGTGCAAAAGATTTCCCAAATAATTTTGCAGTCATTTTTTCTCATGTCTGCAATGGATCTGCAATACATGTGCAACAGATTTTGCATTGCAGTCTATTGCGGTTGCATTGCAGATATATTGCACACAGCATTGCACATCATGCCCATCGGGCTACTATCTCACCCTACTTGACGTGCTCGAAAAATGAGCAGGTATGTGTAATATATATCAGTACATGAGTACAAAATTAATGCACTGCACTAAATAAAATCACATTTTCTGTAGTGAATCGTATTACATTCAGAGAGCATGGCTTTCATTCTCATTATCTCCCTCTAATATAGAGAGATAGTCGTCATGAATCCGCAATATGATCTCACTTAAGCATATGGGCAGTTCTTATGAAACATCAACAGAGTTCCTAGATCTGTATTTCATGATAATGAGTGATTTAAAAAAATAATAGCTTGGTATCTTACGTTTTGTGTTTTAAGCTAAGATATGACCGCTACCGCCCTAAGACTGGCCAGCGATCCAGAATTAGCTAACCAAATACAGTGGACATGCTCCATATGCCTGGAGCAGCCATGATTTGAAAATGCACTGTATCTACAACAGCAGCGACTGGAATTAGCCCCTAATCGGATCGTATTTGACAGAGAATTTAAGTAAGTCTCATATATATTTATTATCTGTTCAGATCTAGATGTTATTAATAATACACAGGGCTTGAAAAAAACCTACCAACATCACTTGCCCATTAGGCAAGTGGCAGCCAAGATTTACACATCCTTTTTCACTTGCCTAAATTTATTTGCAGAATTATAAATGAAATCACACTGATCTGTATGTATCTTGTTTCATTCTAAGTAGACATCACAACAGGGGTTTGAAATCGGGGCCGTAGAGATTTCCACTTTCCACTAGGTTTTTTTTAGCCCTGATACATGTCATGACCCCCATGCCCCCCCTCCCCCCCCCCCCCTCCCC
This sequence comes from Sthenelais limicola, assembly GCA_942159475.1. NCBI lineage: Eukaryota > Metazoa > Annelida > Polychaeta > Phyllodocida > Sigalionidae > Sthenelais > Sthenelais limicola. Next base: position 62,241,841 of record OW804095.1, on the reverse strand, counting down.
GATGACGTGGCAATTAGTAATTTGGTAATACGTTATTTACGGGGCGGCAACAATTGCGACAAACATATCAAAATGCATGGAATGTTTGTGAATATGACTGACGTATCATTAATGATAATATTTTAACCTCATATCATTTCAGGATCTACATCTACTGCAGTTACTGCAACCGCGGTTTTCACTTAACTTGCGATGATGGACTGGAACCAGCTCTCATGACATATGTGGACATTTGTACAAAGTGTGCATCAACTCCAATATGAGTGTGGGAGCTATTGAACTTATTGAATACATATTTCAACTTGACAAGAGTCAACCGTATGCTTTAATTTAGACTGTTGTTTGTGTATAAATAAAGAGAGGTACATTAGTTTAGTTTAGAAATAAAGAGAGGATAATATAGAATCTGGTTTTGTCATTTTTCGTTACAAACCCATAGCCATATCAGTTTCAGAACTCGCTGAATTCCCTGATCATCCAACAGCATCCCACATCGTCTACATAACATTCTTTATAAGTTATGACCATTATTTTTTAATGAACATATGGATTGAACGATCATACAATTAGAGTTCTTGAGGAAACCCAGCAATTGACAATCACCACTGGTATCCTTAGAAAGACATCCATTTATTCAGCAAGTTGTGTCCGCATGAATGCATGTGTCTGTCATTCTCCCTTATGCAATGATTGGAGGCCGGGGTGGAGGGGGGAGGTGTTAACAAAGAATCTACAATATCACCCACGGTCCTGGGTAAGACCTTAAAGTGCCTGGTCCTGGGTGAGACCTTAAAGGTCCCTTTCTGTCTCTTTTCTCTGTCTATCTCTCCGTTCTTCTCTATCTCTGTTTCCTGGGTATGATCATAAACCGCCTCCCTCTCAGCTCTCCCGCCCTTGATATAACACTTCAAAGTGTTGATAAGGGCGTAAAGCAACCAATCTCACTCACTCACTCAATATCACCCAAATGATCACATTCTTAAAATATAATGGTAGTGCTTTGCACATGAAATTGACTATGCATAATGAAGCCACACTTCAGGCCCAGCAAAGCTTTCTGTCACCTGGCAGGGCAGCAAGGATAGCTTCAACACATCAAGTATATACAGGTCTTTTGGGGGCGGTCTTCTGCATGGGACACTATGACTGTGCGAAAGCTGTCCCGACTGCAAACGCTACATTTAGCGACGATGTGGGGAGAAAGATTAAGGTGAAGCTATAGCTGACACCTTGGTCACCTCCATACGAATACACGTTATCGACGAATACACGTTAAAAAAAAATGGCTGGAAAATATACATTTTGTATTTTTATTGTCAACCATTGTCTCCTAAAGAAAGGATTTACTATTTATTTCATTTATATTCAGGTATTTCATTCAGGAAGGATGTATCAACGAATCAACATAATTCAATACGAATACATCATTGAACTGATGTATTCATATGGAATAATATATTCGGAAGGAATGGTGTATTTGTTGGAAACGTCCAGGATTCTATACGGCCCTATGTACAGACTAGTCAGCGAACCTGCCTCTGCATCTTGAGATTTGACTATCGGGACATACGCAGAGGCAGGTTCATGTGACTATATACAGACAGGATGAGAATGATAATGTAGTTATGGGGCGTCGTTAGTTGGCTAGCAAAAGCTATACATTAACATAAACAACCTAGGTGTTATCTGTTCAGCCGAAATTTATTTGGCCTTTTCAATCTCAATAGGTAGGCCTAGGGAGGGCAGGAAACAGGCTATGTACGCCTACCACACATTTATAGAGGAAATGCCATTTTGAAATGGGTGATAAAGGGCACAAGTTTAATAATTAAAACTTCTGATTTTGACCCGTGTTTATACGCTAAAGTCCTGATTTCGATGCGTGTGTACATGCTAAACTAAAGTCCTCTGGTCCTGAGGAGGAGGGGACCAGCGGAGCAGAGGACCTGGGGAAAGTGGCGCAACACGCAAGTGTACCCATATACCCATTATCCAGATTATGGGGGAGGGCTCTGCTCCGCTGGGCCTCAGTCTCAGCGGACTCAGCGGAATGGCAAGGAGCGATGTCCTGACGGTCCTGTGGGATCCTGTTGGAGATGGAGGGTAACGGATGGAGGGTAACGGGCACAAAATCATAAAAGGCTTCAGATGGCTCGTCTTGATAACAGCAATTGTAGTTTTCGCTGTAATCCATCTGTACCAATATTTCATTCTGCCCAAGGTTCTTCTTTGCAATAGCCACTTGTTTGAATTGGTTGTGCAGACGCTGGATGTGTTCCTTGGCTTTTTGAAATTCATAAGCAATGACATGTTGATAGTCATTTTTATCTAAAGTAAATGTCATCATACAGACCTGCTTGATGGTAGCCCCTTTTTTTGTCTTGACATCCACATACTTCCATTCTTTGAACTCAACCTTCTCCTTTTCTGATGAAGAGTTTATGCGCTCCTGAATGAGCTCCGGTGGCAGGGAAATAAAATCCCAAAAGCAGGTGATGTCACCCACCTGACGTATTGACTGCATCTTCAGAGTGAAATTGGTGCATTTTAGACAGACACTGCCTACGGGCTGTTACCCTAATGCCTTTGTAAGACCTTGGCACCTTTCGGACAAAGGATGGATAGCTCATCTGTATCTTGTACTGCCGGCAGAACTTGGTCCACAGGCCCTTAAATGTATCATTTAATGATCTCTTTCCAGTATCTCTTTTTCCTGGTAGCTGACAGCTATTGGCAGGATGAGCCAGAAACTCTCGTACAATACGGCATCTATTCTTGTGTTGTGGATGGCAGGAATCTTTGGCCTTGGGTCCAGAAAAGAGATTTCTACGGCTGATGTGTAACTTCTTCGCCAGGTGTGCTTTCAGACCATCATTATTTGAAGTTGATGGTTGTGTTACAATAGCCTTTTTGACTTCTTTCGGAGCAGAAATCACTTGTTTCACTAGGGAATTTGCAGCTGCAAGTCCCTTAACTAGGTTTGGGTTCTGGTTTGGCGAAATATCTTGTTCAGCAAGGAATTGTCTGGCACTTCGTACTGGGGTAGAGTCCACTGAGAAATCATTATGAGGCTGGCCATCTGCATCAGCAGCAAGTTTCTTATCACTCATCTATATTGGTTCATGACCGATAAGCGGATTGAAGGACCCGATAAGCCTATTACGACCCAATAACATGAGTCTAAAAGAGACAAAAGACCCAATAAATGGGTGTTTTTAAAAATATATATATATGAGTAATTCTCCCAATCGAGCATCATTTGGTTTTCCAGCTTAGGATGTACAACCTGTATTTGAGATGATCACACATGATTCCAACCGTTTTATTTGAGTTCCTTGGCCAAAATGAGGCTGTGGGAAGCCTACTTTCAAAGCTCTTATGCCAAAATCTTCGCCGCTATTGTGATAAAAGAGCTTTTTCAGTTAAGATATCTGAGTCGTTTCAGAATATTACCTTGTGCCTAGAGTTTCATATTCTAGAACCAAGTGAATAGTTTAGTATCATTGAATTCGTAATTTTGACCTTGACCTTATATAAGCGACAGTTGATTGATAATTTAGCATTTTCTTCTTAAATTACTCTACTGCAGCCAGATTTCAGAATTCTAAATACCTTCCAACTTATTGGACCATTTGATGTCCCACAATTGTCTCATCATGATAGATATCAGTAACCATGGTTACACCAAAAAACATTTCAGGAGTTTGATATGACAGGTTACTTGATGTGCTTTGTTCATTCATTGATGAATTTGACTTTTTTTCCAAGCCTTCCTTCCATAATTATTCTACATAATTAGCCATATTACTCATCTTGGCTCTTATTTGGCTGTAATACGCTACATTGAGTGTCAATATAGACATAACTTTGACCTTGGAAAAAGTGACCTTGACCTTTCAAAGGGGTCAAATGCTACTATATATTGATTGTCCCATTTCATGCTCTATAGATGGACAAAATTACAGGATTCTAAGGACAAAATCCTCAGTAATATTCATCCTTTTGTTACCCCCTTAATTCTTCCCTTATTCCCGGAACTGTTGCCATGGCAACAGCCACAAAATCATATTCAATAAGAATATTCAGAATAAAACTGAAAATATACTTCATATGGAACATTTTACCACCTTTAATGGTGGTTCCCAATAAAAATGTTTTCTACAAACATGTTTAGGACAAACATCCATCTTTATCGAGACACAAGGGATGCAATTATTGCCTAGTTTGACATGACATTGGCCTTTGAAAAATGACCTTGACCTTTCCTCAAAGGTCAATTGCTACAATATATTTGTTGTCCCATCAAGTATTCTATAAATTAGCAACATTCCAGAATTCTAAGTAAAATATCTTTTGAATTATTCAGCTTTTTGTTATCCCATTATTTCTTCCCTGATTTCCAGAACTGTTGCCATGGCAACGGCAAAAGAATCATATTCAATAAGAATATTAGGAATGGAAATGAAAATATACTTTATATTCCATATTTGCCCACCATTGATGGTGATTCTCCTAAAAAAGATTGTCTTGGAGGAGCTTCCATATTTGGCCAACTCATATTACTGGCCTCCTTGATGGCAACAGGAGGTATGCATTTTTTTTAAAGTTTTCTAGTTGCTATGGTAACCATATTGTGCCTTACCAACTTTAAGTCAGTGAATCTCATACTAATGATACTTTGGCAATTTTCTAGAATCAAATTATACAGATAGATCAATAAATTAATTTGTGGGCTTTTTCTGGGTTTGACCTTGATAAATGTGACCTTGACCTTGATCAAAGGTCAAATGCCATAATAATTTTAATGTACAATTTGGATGTCAATATTTTCCCAAAATATCAAAGTATTCACACTGCTCATCTCTGACAGGTTCATTTAAGTAATTTAACCTCAGAATTTCCATTTTTTGCTTCTGTTGCCATGGAAACCATGGAATAAACAAAATGTCAGAACGACAACAATGGTTTTCTTATAGGCCAGTATGAATGCTATATATATGGTGGTATGTGTTGTCAAGCTCTAACCAAAATGTTTAGCAACACCCCCATTTCGGGCCTTGTGCTCCCTGACTATTGGATTAATCGGGCTTAATGAGGCTGAAATAAGGCAAAATAATAGGGAAATAATAGGTATCTGAATCATAGGTGTAGGAATCGAAATATTGGCCCCAGCCTTCCCAAACTTCACCTGCATTATGCTGATATTCCCTGCTATGTGTACACCAAAGATTATAGAGGTTCAACGAATTTTATTTATTTCTAAAAAAAATGGCCTTCTGAAATCAAATGCTGCCCGTTTGGGAGAATTATAGGGGGCCCACACTGACGGCGATTGGCTTCGTGATAGACTTTGGTGATAAACCTTTGCGATGAGTCTGGCAATAAGCTATCGCAAAAGTGCGTTGCAAAGGGCATCGCAATAGACTTTTGTGATGACATGGTTTGCGATGGAGATTTGCTATATGCAACCCTGACCTTGACCTTGCATGATTTAGCAGACGTCAACAAGATGGAGCTTGACTGTGCCGCCCTGCTCGCAGTGTATATTCAAGTGTGCGTGTATGCAGTATTGTCATCTCAGGCCAGAAAAAAGAAACTTCAAGAAAATACAAGGGAGACAAGCAAAAAAAAGAATTTGGGAGAAAAAGTGGAGAGGTGGAAAAAATGATCCAACTCAACACAACACATTTTTTAGGCTGCAAAAGACGATCCGGACAGTAAGGAAATACTTTCTAATAGTTAATTACTTTTAATGAATAATGAAGCTTTATTTTTTAATCTAAAATATAATTTGCAGTTTCTGAATGACTCAAAATGTATGCATTTCTAGAATGACCCACAGGAATTCCGCAGGATGCTCCGAATGACCCCAGAGGTCTTTGATGGTTTAGTGGAAAGAGTCAGGCCTTTTATTCACGGACAGAACACAAACTTCAGGAAGGCCATCACCGTGGAGGAGAGGTTGTCCCTCACCCTCTATTACCTCGCAACAGGTTGTAGTGCTTGATCATTTTAATTGAATTAAAGTGAATTGATGTTAAAATATATGAAATCATTGGCTAATGAAAACTGTAGGTAGGACTATTCGACCTAAAGAACCAGCAACCTACCATTATATCAAACTTTTATTAAACATAAGAAATCAATCAATTGGTCATAGCTCTTCCTTTATTAAAAAGAAAAAGAATTAACATTAATCTTATAATCATATCATTAAAACGACTTGAAGAAAATGAAGTTTAACTAATTTACGCTACACTTTCAAGGCCATCAAGCTACTTCAAATTAATGTCCCATAGTGAATACAAAAAACTCCAAGAAATGTTGAAATAATTTAAAAAAATTTAATATTAATGAGGTAAACCTTTTGATTTATATAGGCGCAAAGACTAGGACCCTCCAGTATGCGTTTTTGGTAGGATTGTCTACAGTGAGACTAATTATTGCTGAGACTACAAAGGCACTATTCAAGACGTTAAAGGGAGATTATCTGAAGGTAGGAAGAAAAAAGATAATTTAAGTTATATATCTGATTAAATACCCCCTTTTCTTCCCCCAACACCCTCATCAATTTTATCATTTATATGAAAATCGCTGAATCAGTGTGCAATATAGTGGGGTAGGATCCCTCAGACAGATGGGCGATGAAACTTTGAGAGTTTATGGCTCTTTCTCTCCTCCCCCCCTACACCTCTCTCTTCCCCCTCTCTCTCCCACTCCCTCTTACTCTATGCGCCCCCCACCCCTTCCTCATAAATGTTGATCGCCACGATTACCCAAACCCCCACCTGCCCACACACACAACAAGCAGTTCATATGCTTAATGATAAGGGCGTAAAGCCACCAATCTCACTCACTCACTCACTGATATCAGAACGAGCCATTATGTTTAACCAGCAGTATGTTCTATTTCCAGCAAATTCATATAAATTCCATTTTCAAGAACACTATAAAACAAATAAGTGGACAATGTAGACAACATTAAAAGCTAAATTTGTTAACAGAAAAGATTTTTTAGTTAGGCGCTGATTAATTCATGGAAAAATATATAAAAATAATGTTTAAGCAATTGTGAAAGGATTATCACCCATGCATTGCCCCTGGTAACTATTCATGCATTTAGGTCATTGGATTGGATGTTGGATTAATTCAATCATATTTATAATGATATCCTTCCACAATAATAAAAGAGATATGAATAAAAGCATAATGTTTGATTGGTGACGGTCTCTCTAATACTTATTGTATAAGGGATGTATATGGGGCTCCTACATGTATGGCCTCATATTGCATAAGTCATGCAAAATATATTGGTAAAAGTTATTAATTTGACTCATAATCTTGTTGCAGGTCCCACATACTAAACAAGATTGGACAAATATAGCCAATGGATTCATGAGACGCTGGCAATATCCTGCTTGCTTAGGGTGTCTAGATGGCAAACATGTTGAGATTAGGAAGCCTAGGAAATCAGGATCAGACTACTTCAACTATAAGGAGTACTTTAGTATGGTCATGATGGTTTTGGCTAATGCCAATTATGAAATCATTTTCATAGATGTTGGTTCTGAAGGACGGTTGTCTGATGGGGGCATTTGGAGATCGTGTAGGTTCTTTAAACGACTTCCAAAGGGCAAACTAGATTTGCCTGTAGACATAACTTTAGATGGAAAGCAGGTTGCTTACCACATCATCAGTGATGATGCCTTTGCTCTATCATCATGGCTGATGAAACCATATAGTAGATGTGCATTATCAGATTCTGAAGAGATTTTCAACTATAGGCTCAGCTGAGCAAGGCGTGTGGTTGAAAACGTCTTTGGAATCATGGCCTCACGTTTCCAGGTGTTACAATCTCAGATTAATCGCTCTATTGATGGTATCAACAACATTATCTTGGCCTGTGCAGCTTTGCACAATCAACTGCGGCGGGAATGCAGTCATGGGTACCTTCCACCAGGAGCTGTTGATTCTGAGGATGCTAACGGTGATTGGCATGAAGGGGAATGGAGAATACAAATTGATGGACTTAACAATTCAGCAACCAAAAACCCGTCAGTACAGGCAAAGGAACAAAGAGAAGCCCTTCAGACATATTTCTTGACCCCGACTGGTGAACTACCTTGGCAGTATGACAGGAAAAAACGCCAATTAGAGTACCTGCTTGCTAAGGCCAGAGAGGCTAAGAAATAAATAAATTAAACTGATTTGCTACAATGTAAAATTTACCATGATGTTAAAACAGATTTGTCATTGTTTTTGGTTCAGGTACATCATAATTGAAAGAGATTTAATGCGTTGCTGCTTTTTTGTGTTCCATTACATAATATAACTGATAGAATCGCCCCTATTCAAACAATAATTCAATGAAAAGAACATAAATAAAGTAATGGATTTATTCTGTACAAAAGAATTCAAAGTAGGGTACAGCAATAAATGCATTTATAACAAGTACATGTTTGTTGAGTAAACATATTTTTTTAGCTATAAGAAACTCACCAACCAAGTCTCACAAACTCACCAACTAAACAAGGAAACTCCAATAACAAAAATGTGGAAAGTGTCCTTGGTGTTAACAAGAGCCAGAACCCAGATGTTCAACAATATTTTGAAAAAATACGATGTACACAGAAGTACAATTCATTACATGATATTCATGCGGAGAAAGGTTTCAGGGGTAAATCAGATACAAATGTATTGAGTGGCTGCATGTTGCTAGAATACAGTGGAGTAGTTCTACTTGCAGTGACAGGTGTAGCATACGAAGGCATTGGAGATTGGAGATTGGTAATAAGTTTGCTGTTGAAACCCTTGTCTTTCATTCATCTGATGTTGCTGATAAGGATACTGATGGTTTTGCTGATGACGTGGTTCTAAATCTATGTCACTTAGATCTGCGGACTTCAATTTACCTGGAGTTATATGAATGTTCCAAATTGTAATAAATCATAATTTGATCATAATTACCAGTTAACAGAGTATAGACTCTGCATCGCTATTAAATGGGCGTATATATCCCTTCCCGTTCAAAGTGAATAACCCATTCAGTCACAGTATAATCTATGTTATTCCATTATATCATTCCCTTGTGGTTAATGATCGTGATAAATGACATAGTATGAAGTGTTTTTGCTGGTGAGAAGCTATTGTATAAAGAACTCTAATGTATTAAAATACATTTGGGACCCTGCTAATAACACCACCCTTGGACTGAATGTTTGTTTGTCACATAGTGAGGTTTTTATAATAACAATGTTCAATACCATACAAACCTCGTTTTATCTTTCGTATAACATCATCAACAAATTCTTTGATGCTTTCTTCATCTTTATTATAGATATTTGTTATAGCATTGTTTATAACACTTAGTAGAATAATGAATGAATGCACTCAACGCTGGGGATGCATGCTTCAGCTAGACTATTCAACTTTGTAGTATTTAGGCATACTTATAATATTTTAGTCTTCATGATGGTCACACTTTCAACTGTTCTATTCTTATGGCCCAACCATAAGCTTAATTTAGAGTCTTCTCAAATGATCGATAGAAATTGTTTGCATAGAAGTTTCAGCACAGATAGGGTACTCTCCATCCCTGCTCTCCATCTCAAAGCATATCTAGACTCATGCTCCTTTTATTCAGTAGTAATTATACATGACCGATTTTCATAAAATGTAGTCATTTGCATGAAATGCAGTTGAGAAAATGTAAAATATCATATGTTGCTGATTTTTCTCGTACATGATACCATGATACCCGGCTGTAATCCCCTGTAGTTTGGCAGCTTAATGTCTAATAATTAGCATTCAATAGGCCTGGCAAAGTTTTGCCCCTCTACCAATCCGTACCCTGCCATCATTGTACATCACACTGCATACTACAATCTTTAAAGTAGCATTTCATCCATGTGTTCGATTCATTTTCATCTTTTTATTATTTACCTTAATAACCAGCCTATTCATTCAAATTATGATAGTTATTTGATACATTATGATAAAAATATTTAGAGCAAAATGATCTTGCAACGTTATTAGTTAATACATTGGATTCTACTCAATTTGACTTGTCATAACCAGTTTTAAGTAGCTTAACAGATAGAGTGATGAATGATGATGCATGATGTACAAAGACATTTTACTATATAAAACATATCCCACGGTCAGAGAAATGTACAAAAACATCTTTATATATGCCTACAACTTAACCTAACTGCTATTCATAATGAATATCCAGAGTAACTTTCCTATTCTTTAGACTCTAAATTGGAAGGATAGTAAATAGGTATGATGATGCATTTAACTTCCCCACTTATCAAGCTGGCGTTTGGTTGATCTTTTAGCTACTACACCTCCAAATTCCTGCAAATCTAACATTAAAATGGCTAGAATACATTAGCAAGTAATTAACGTATCGCCGGGCGCTGACCGCATGGGGAGATTAGCCAATCACATACCTTCAAACCATAAACAGATGACCACCACGTTTTACCCAGCCATTTTCATTGCTATTATGTCCGTCATAATTTTAAACCTGTTATTGCTCAAAAACCTTAACTCAGTTGGGAAAAATCGGTCACACACATGTATGACATTGGTGCTTGATGTTCTTCCTGCTAATTGCCCTTTCTTATGGAAGAACTATCGGTGAATGACATGGTCAGTTGATGATCAAATGATTATATATTTCGATATGTTGACAGGGGGAAAGGGGCGTTGGCAGGGCAGGGTGTTGAGGTTTATGGGAGGTTTAAACTAGTTTAAACAGTTTTAACTCAACATGACGCCACCAGGGCCAGCGTCCTCCTGTGTGTGGCCATGACCACATGTTAACCAGCACTTGTAAGCAAGGCAGCGCGAGGTCCACCACCTCCCCGACCTCCTCCCATCATCACAGCTCCACGGAGCGGTAGGGGGTCACGAGGAGTCTGAGGCACCACTCAGAGATCATTACTCGGACATTGGGTTAATTAATTATGCTGATTGATATTTACTTCTGTAATTGATTTCTACTTCTGTAATTGATTATACCGATTGTTTCACTAATTAATTCTGTAATTGATTTCTGTATGTTCATGACTTCTGTACAACTTGAAAAGATTACCATTATGTAATTGTGTACCTGGCGCGCGCAAACAAATTAGTCTAGTTGAGTTGAATAAAACTCCCTTTTCCCACAACACGTTTTTGAGTTAAGAGAACCTTGTGCTATCATCTATAGCACCTATATACTGTTTCCTATTGCTATTTGTTAAAGAGTAGGCTTTAACGGTTAAAGAGATTTAAAATTTAGATATACATCGATATTCTCATGAGAAGCAAAACTTTTCAAAATTCAAATTCCTAGTATTCGTATCACCAAGTTGCCATTCTCATACATCATTGCTCAACAACTTCTCTGGTTCTATTCCTTCAGAGTTGAGTCAAATGAATCCCAAACTTACAACCGACCTTATCCTGATTTATATCACCCAAGGCAGTCATGTCATTCAGCAGAAATCCATCAGCCCCAGAATTGCCATTATCTCCTTCCTCATCTGACGTTGGTATGATACCTGATGCTTCTTCAACAAAATCTTCCAATTCAGCCATATCACTTGCCTCATTTTCCTAAAAGAAGAATGTTCTACCTTTTAACAAAACATCAAAAAGATTAGGCAAACTGATTTTAGTGACTGATTTAACAACATGACATACCAACATGACAAATGTCAGGTAAGCTTCAGTATAACCCTCATCCATACTGACCACACATAATTCCAAATTCAAACTCAATTTCTCTCTTGTATCAATTATGGACCTCACATGATATTCAAATATTCCAGTCATCCATATAATATATGGGTAGAGCGATTTCTAGGAAAAGAGGTAGAAATCCATATGAGGCAAAGAAGGGTTTCTTTGTCCCGAATGTTTGGAGAGAAAAATGAGCATGTGAAAGAGGGGGGAAATCATAGATGGGGCTGGGAGAGAAAAACAGGTATGAAAGACAGAGAAGAGGGGGAGGGGGAACTATGGGGAGAGAGAGGGCTCCTGAGGGGGGTATCTAATTTCTCTCGTCGCTACCAAAAAACGGCAATTGTCATTTGTCACTAAGGAAATTCTTTCGTCGTTTGTCGCTATATTTTCGTAAAACAGCCGAATTTTTGTCGTTAAGGTCTTTGTCGATTTGTCAGGCTAAGAAAGTGTCTTTGTCATTTGTCACTAGTTGTCTTTGAAATTTGTCGAGCTAAGAAAGGGCTGTGTCGATTTGTCGAATTAACCCCTCAAGAGCCCTAGAGAGGGTGACCGTCCTACATGCAGAGGAGTGGAAGAGTGAAGAAGAGGGTGTAGGAATAGGAGACAGGGAGGGGGAGGGAGAGAGGGGAGGGAAAGGTGAAAGTATGGGGAGAGAGGGGGACTGTCCGGAGGACGGGTACTTTGCTAGTTAATAATAAAACCCTACCACATAATACCCACTGACAGTTTCTGTCAAGGTGAAAGTCGCCATATAATAGGCCCAATCAACTAAACAGAAAATATTTCAAAAACTCGATGATTTCGCACAAAAACATTTTTTTCTAAAAGAGAAAAGTTTGGTAATTTGAATAAGGTGTATGCATTTTAAACAAAGTCAATCCCCTAGTGCCTGCTAAAGGTGACTTATTTTTTTAAGTCGGTGGAAATAAGGTTTACCTTGTTTTTTTTTGTTTTTTTTTTAACATATCTATATTCAGGGAATATAAGCTGGCATATGCCATAACTGTTGTTGTGTAAGGATCGGGCTAACCCGGTATTCCTCCCTAGCCTGAATTTTCGCTATTTCATTATAAAATACATTTTAATTGTGTGTGTAACACTTTACAATATAGCCTTACCCTCTATAGGGGTTGAAATAATGTGATGAGATGGATGATTAGATGGATGAATGATAATAGGTTGGAAGGTCAGGTAATAAACAAACATATAACGAGATTCAAAAATAGGACTTGGTTAATTTTTAGAATTTAAAATTTAGTGGTTTAGAACTCAGGAGTGACAATCACCCCTGTAAGAATGGCATTTTTCAGGTTCTGTTTGAAGAATAAGGCGTCTTGAGTATTCTTGAGGTTGGCATTAAGGTTATTCCACATCTGGATGCCTGTGTATGCTAGCGATCGTTGGTAAATAGTACACGTTGGGAGGGAGACTTCAAAGTTAACTGCTCAGTTTTCTCTTAGGTAGTAGGCTCCTTCAGGTGCTCGCTTCTCTATCCAGTCCACTCTACATAGATATAACTGCTTGTGGAAGAATTTTAGGTTATTAAAATATATTCGTTGTCTTATTGACATTGTATTTGATTTAGTATGTAACTGGTCAATATTATAGCGTCGGGGTTTTTTCATGGCAAAGCGAAGCGCTTTGTTTTGGAAGACCTGTAGTTGGTTCAAGGAGGCCTTGTTACAATTCAGAAAGCATACATTACAGTAATCTAGGTAAGATAGGATCATAGATTTTACAATTAAGGTTCTTGTTCGCACGTCAAGAGCATGGCGATTAATATACAAGTTACACAACCTGGCATTTGCCTTTTTCAGTATGTTTTTAGACATCATTTCAAATTTAAGCATAGAATCAATAGTTAGGCCAAGATACACAAAGGAGTCTACCCATTCAACCGTAGTATTGTATATATTAAGTCTTGGTGGTAGATGATTAGCAGTATAAGTCTGGCTTGGTGGGATCATCATGGCTTTTGTTTTGGGCAGACTGATGGATAGCTTGTTAGATAGACTCCAATCTGCGATCTGGTCTGTGTCTTTTTGACATTGGTCAAGAACCATATCATAGTCATTCGAGTAGTTAAGCAGTACAATATCATCAGCAAATTGGAGCATTTGCCCATTAAGGTCAATTTGGCTGATGTCATTGATAAATAAATTAAACAATAGAGGGCCAAGGATCGAACCTTGTGGAACTCCACATTTTATAGGTAAATACTTCGAATGGTGGTTTCCTACTCTAACCTTTTGATATCTGTTGGCCAGGTAATTTTTAACCCATACTCTGAACCAAATTGGCAGGCAATAGGTTACGGTTATTAATTAACTTATACAATAACAGGTAGGCAGTTTCAATAGTAGACGAGTTTTTTCTGAATCCGCCCTGGTATGGAGATAATATATTATGTACATTCACAAACTCCTGTATCTGATTATTAATATGTTTTTCTAGAACCTTCCCTAATACGTGTGTTAGGGATATGGGACGTAGGTTGGTGACGTGCACTGCATTACCCTTCTTAGGTATAGGTATAACAGAGGCTTTCTTCCATCGGGCGGGGACTATGCCTTGGGCAACCAACATATTTAGCAGAAAGATTAGTTGTGGCTTAATGATGTTAAATAGGATTTGGTATACCTGCATGGGAATTTCATCGCAGCCCGACGATTTATGTGGTGATAGAGTACTAATTATTTTAGACAGAGACAACTCATTAAGAGGAGTATCTTATCATTGTCATTTATGGGGTTCAATTGGAAGTTATTAACGCTAGCCGGCAGGAGTGCTGCTGTATTTGCCCCTACATTAGCAAAGAATTTGTTAATGATGTTAGGTATATCCTTGGCATATGCCATTTTATTGGTTTCTGGATGGATAATCTTTGTAATTAATTTGGATTTTTCCTTAAAGGGTAAGTAGTCATTCAATATCTGCCAGAATTTTTTATAGTCATGTTTGTGTCTAACCAATTGATCCCTAATATAGTTACTTCTAGCTTGTCTGGTTGCATTGTTAGCCAGGTTTCGAAAGTATACAGCTCTAAGTCTAAAGGCTTCTTTTTTAGTTTTCCTGTATTTTTTGAAATTATAGTCCCTGTTATGTGCCAAGTTAATTAGCTCATTTGTGTACCAGGGCGGCTTTTCTTTCTTCGACCTAAATTTCCTTTTGGGGCATAATTTGTTAGTTACCTTTAATAATGTACCATGCATTATTTTCCAGGCTGTATTAGGATTATTACATTGGTAGAATAACTGCCAATTATCAAAATTAATCATTTCAGTTTCGGCATTTGCCGTATTTAGGTCATTATAAGACCTAGCTTTGAAGTCACATTTGTCGTATTTCTCTCTTGATTTTTTTTTAACTATATAAACAATAAAGTGGTCGCTAAGGTTATATTCAGTCACCCCTGCCTGGCTGATATACTTAATATCAGAGAGGATATGATCAATGGCCGTCTCTTTGCCTCCGATACCAATTCTCGTTGGTAGTGTTATAATCGATTGCAGATGTTTATTATTAGATAACTTCAGAATTTCATCTCTGTTATTTGGGTAATTAGTATGAGGTAACATGTCAATATTTATATCTCCAAGTATCGCTAGTTCAGAGCTGGGGTATGCCTCCCTTGCCAAGTCAATAATATTAGAGAGCTCATCGCAGAAGGTGCTAACTCTGCCCGATGGGGGCCTATATAAATTGGCGAGGATCAGATTCTTAGAGTTCTGGTATTTTATAAAGAATACTTGGGCCTCTAGATGTATACTTTGATGACAAAATTCTAATAGGACCTTATATTCCAACGAGCTCTTAATAAAGGCACATAAACCACCCCCAATTGTCTGTGTTCTGTCCAGACGTTCAAGGTTGTATCCATCAATATGGAAATTAGCATCCAGTATATCACTCTTCAACCAAGTTTCACTTAATAAAAAAGCATCAAATGATATGTCACACAAATCTAGTTTTAGCTGTTGCCATTTATTATTAATGGATCTTATGTTGAGATGAAAGTATTTCCGTCCTTTAAAATTAGCACATTCTTTAAGTGAATGCTTCAGTTCACATTTAGTATTAATTATGGTGACATAACATTTCCTTGTTATCCCTACACTTCAATGGAAAATGACTAGGCATTGGCATGTGCCATGGTTGCTCATCATTGTCATTTCTTGTATAAGCCATACATAGAGGTGTTGGTAACACTGGGGCAAATAGGCATGTGCCTTGGCTTGCGTACTTAATTTTAATTTTACCAACAACAACAGACATCTTACCATCGGCAACAAACATCAGCAATAGCATATAGGTACTATCATCGTTGTGGGAACAAAAATAAACAGGGCCGCAACATATATGCGTAACAAATAACTTCAAACTGGTATATAGGCTCAGAAGGCAGACAATAATAGCCATAATATGTCGGGTCAATAGATAAGCATTACGCGTGGACATAGGCAGTTTATAAGTCATGGCGAGTAATTTGGTAATACCAGCAGGGGAGAGCGACAGCAACAACATTTTACCGTCAGCAACCAACATCAATAATAGCATGTGAGTACTATCATAATTATGAGAACAGTAATAAACAGGACCGCACCATGAATGCGTAACAAACAACTTCAAACTAGTATATGGGCATAGGACATAGACAGTAATAGACATAACATATCGGGTCAATAGATAAGTATTACGCATAGACCTAGGCAATATATAAGGCAGGGCGCATAACGGTAACAATACCAACAGGGGAGAGCGCGTGTCATCAGCCAACGAAGATATATAACAATAAACTGGCGGTGGGTAGTAGTCACGATCGGGTCGCGCGTAAATAAGTAGGCATATGCCAATGTTATTTATTGCAGGTTGAGGATATGGCATTTCTCCAACTGCCTCGCCCAGTCCTTCACAATGTACCACTTGCCATGGATACCGTCTCGTAGTGCCCCGTAGTTGTTAACAGTGACCCCGTTTGTACATCTGTGTACTTTGCTGGTGACGGTGGGATGGAATATTCCTCTATCGATATTGTAACCCTTTACCCAGTAATTATAATCAGCAATGGCCTCGTTTAGGACAATCTGCGTCGAGTCACGGTGATATTCTCTGTTATACGTGTGTAAGGAGAGGCCGCAGACGCCAGTAAAAATGGGGCATATGCCAGGGAAGTCAATATGCATCGCCTCGGTGACCCAAAGAACCTGCTCCTCCACATGGTTCTCAAGTGCCTGCTTGTCGGGCCAGCGGACTGTAACTTTCTTTGAGATGGCGTTTTTTCTGGTGAAATCACAGATTCCACCAAAAAATATTACAAAGGTGGGTCTGTAATGATCAATGCATTCCCTACTCAGTTGGTAGAGAGGCCGTAAACCCTTACCTGGGAGTACTTTAATCCGTACCTCCTCATTCTGTAGGTACAGATAAAGCGACGCTCCCCTAGAATCTGCAACTATTAGGGTTTTTACCCCAGATGGATCATCAAGTAATGCCATATCGACTTGCCTTACAATTTGCCTTTTGGTGCAGAAGAAGAAGAGGTAGAGGCACGTGTTGGGCTGTGTGAGCGAACTTGCGCGTCTGACTTCACCTGAGACTTGACCAGAAGTGACTGCGGTTTCGGGCCGGTGCCACTCGCACTTCTTGTTTCAGGCCTATTAGTGGTCTGTTGTTTAACAGCTCTTGATTGCCTAATTGTCGTAGACGGTGTGGTAGAACTGGCATTGGCCTCGCCGTGCAAATCTGTTTTGGGTGGGACAGCAGGGTTTTTCTCCCCCCCTGCACCTTCAGCGTGGATTTGGGTGGCATTTAGTTGGTCCTGATTTTGTACAATCAGATCAATCTCGTCTTCTTCTTCCTTGTCCATGACAATCTCAGGTGCCGAATCAAGTTCAGTGTCAGAGTTTCCAGAAACTGTGTCAGACTCAGAGCCTGCGTCCGATCTCTGGGCATGTATGACATCTTGCTCCTCGTTATCTCTGTCCTCGTCTGGGGCTCCTCCAGTAGACCCAGTGGCATTTTCAAGAGCAGGCATTGCCATCGCGACTCGGATATAGTAATCTTCCATCTGATCCCCATACTCTTGCGTCATTAAATCGTCATAATCGTCATCCTCTTCATGTGGCTGGGGGGGTGCTAGTTTAATGAATTCTTCGCGCCTTATGTCCTCCCTGATAGAACTCAGAATTTTCCCGTGGTGGTTTTTGCCCGGCCACTCAGTGGTGTCATCGAGTAAAGTGTTGTTAGACAAGGCAATGCCTATCCCCCACCATTGGTCTTGTGTACATTGAGCAAGTATAATTGCGCCCGTGTCAAGTAGCTCGGATCTTGCTACTTTGCACTGCCTGAACTTCGCTCTCAATATGTCTTCCATTACTCTGTTTTTCATGCGATCCCAAGTATCGTGCTGACCACAGCGATCGCCCCACTTTTTGGCTAGACGGGGGCATAGTGTTGACGCAATTGTAGAAGCAATTGACGGGTTGCGAGTTTGGGCGGCCCTAGTGTATTGATAGGCCTGCTCTGCTGTATGAAAGTTGCGGCCATTAAACCAAAACAAGGCTTTGCTTAAATTGGAGAGGGGTGAATGCTCACCCTGGTATCCCAATCCCCCCGCAATCTTCTTGTTTTTGACTTCTGAAATTGTTATGCCAGGTGGTAAACAATTGAGTTGATCATGGGCATATTCAACCCCATCAACCTTGATTTTGCCCCTGCCCAGGGAGATCTTATAATTCATTTCTGATTTTTTGGCATGTGCCAGTATTTGTCGCATATCCGCGTGGCTACGAGCGATCTTTTCGGGGAGATCTGGGTTTAGATAACAATTCTTATAGAGTTGACTGCCCTTTAGACGGGTTTTACTTCTAAAGATGCGATTTCGGACCTCCTCGTTCTTGAACTTTAGAATGATGTTCCTTGAGGCATTTTTACGGGTACCTTGAACACCAATACGCGAAGCGAATTCTAACTCTTGGGGTTTGAACATAACGTCGATAGCGTGGCAAAGGGCTACCATTTTATCCCATGTTACAGTGTTATTTTTCTTTTCATCCCTAGATTCAGTATAGCCTGACAAAATTATGTGTCGTTTTCTTTGGCCCCTGTCCAAATCCAAGCAGTAATTTTCAAGATTATCACTAACGAGGGAAACATGCGACAATTCAAGCTCTAGTTGTTTAACTCGGGTATTCAACCTATTGGCATATGCCTGTATTCTGTCTACCTTATTGTGTGTGGGAGTAAATTCATCAGTCCATTTATCCTCCAGATTCTTCAGCCGGGCCTCCATTATGAGCAGAATGGAGCCAAGTGGCAGGTTAAATTCCAATGTTAAACAGAGACAATATATATATGAGATATACACCGATCGTTTACGTGGCAGGTATGCGGGTGCCTGGGAGCCGGGGCAGTAGTAAACAAGGGTCCTACCGGTTACACTCAGTTGTCCTTGTACGTATAGCTCTGCACCACCACCACCGGTATGTCTTTTCCTGGCTCTAAAACATCCTAATAAATCATGATATAGTCCAGTAGCATCCTCTCATAGACTCTTTCCAACCTTGGTGAAGGGTGATGTGAAATTGGGAATGAATTGAAGATGAAAAACTCCTCATATAGCAGGAGAAATGCATATAGCGCGAGAGCGATAGAAAGACGTCCTCACACCATGATCGGCACACACGTTTATTTTGGGTCAATATTTTAACTCATCTCCTGAAGTCAATATTAATTCTTTTGGTAAGAATTCTAGTCTATGTTATCAGAAACTTCGTCAAGACAAACTATACATGCCTATATTTTAAAAAAATATTGTGGTTTGGTCATTATTTGCCACAACGAAAACCAAAAATGATGATTACCGTCATGGGGGCTTCCTTAGATTTCACTCACAACGCCACCCATACCTTTAACATGAGAACATAATTTTGAAGAATTTGATAAAAATGGAAAATTTGAATTGTATTTCATTTAACCCTTGATGCTGGCCTTGATGATCCCCAACCTAATATTTTATACAATATCAGCTGCCTACCATTGAGAACTGATGCAGGTTACAGTAAACTTCTAAAATACTGATATCAAACTAAAAGTACTTCAATTAAAATAAAAATACATATATGTTACGCACTACCCATCTTTCCACCTACAAGGATTACCAAATCTCAACCCTAATAGGTGAGAATACACATTGGGGGGGGGGGGCGATGAGAGGGAGGAAGGGAGGGAGAGAGAGGATGAGATGGAGAGAGGGAGGATTAGACGGAGGGAGAGAGGGAGAAAAAAGTTGAAATGGAGGGTGGGCGGGGGAGAGGGGGGATGAGTGGGAGGGTGAAAGAGAGGGAGGATGAGGGGAGAGGAAACAGGCGGGTGAAAGGACAGGTGAGCGGGAGGGGAACAGGAAGGGGAAGAAGGAGGGGGAGAGAAATAAGAGAGAGGGGGAAGAGAGATCGGTCGGGGGAGGTATAGGGGTTGAGAAAGGAGAGAGAGGGAGAGAGAAGGTTTGCAAATGTAGATAATAAAGTAATGAATAATACTCACATCACTTCCATCATCCATTGTTGAGACTCGTTTTTTTTCCCCGGATGTGATCTTTGAGGAATTGCAGGCGTGCTATCATTGCCACGGCTTGTGCAGTCAAAGGTTTCCCGCATCCACTCCCTGATTTCTTTTTCTCCTGGTTACGCACAAACGTGGTTATCAAGTTGTGAATTTTATCCCCAATGATTTTCACTATAGAAATATGAAAATAACTCTTTTCAAGTGCAAGTAGTTTAAGGGTTGAAGGACATGCAACATTAATTTATTTTGGGAACACCAATGGATGTTCCACTGGGTTCCAACGCCACCTTTGTAGTGAATCATTAACTCATGTTCAAGGGGGAATAAAATAAAAGGTTCTTCATGAAACTTACTGATTCTTTGAAATGATATAGCATGAATATGTTCCAAAGTGTGTGTAATATTAACCTCTGATATCTCAGTGTTAGCTCTAACCAGAAGGCTCTACCCTTACAAATTTGCTCTGTGCTTTAAAATAATGCGCATTAAAAATACTTGGATATAAAATTATTATCGGCTGTCATATTCACAGAGGAAAATCTATTGCATCTATAATTAACTTGGATCTTAAAGCATAGGCCTACATATCTGTATCACAGATGTGTTTAAATTATCTGAATCCATTGAGAAATGGCGACACAGTGCCCGATTTGTAATATTGAAAATAATACAGATTAAATGGAATAATTATTTAATATTCAGGAGCTATGAAATATTTAATATCTAAAAAGACAAACCTGACACATTGAATTCATCTGCTATTTTCTTCAATGCCTCCTCCTTTAATTGTTTATCATGAAACGCTTCACATCCTCTGTCATACAGTAAGGTCATTTCTTCCCAACGGTCGATTAGGCTATCTATCATTTCCTCTGACCAAAAAAACCTTTCAATTCCCCTGCCTCGCCTTCTGTTGATAGCCACCAACTTTGGCGTTTTTCCTGATGCAACTCCCTCATTTTCACTGACTTCTTCCTCCGGAATTTTAGCTCGCTGCTGCCGCCGCATGCATTGTTATCCCCATCCCCATCCTGATGTGATCCTGATTGGGCCAGGACCTCAGTTCTACTCTGCACAAGAGTGTTGGTGGCTGTCTCCTCTTCCTTCTCCTCTTCTACTTCTGTTCTACCGTTGTTTTTTTGTTTGCTTTTCTTTGACTTCTTTCCCGGCATTTTGATCCAATATGAGGATAACAGCAATGTCACGGTCGCATCTGTCTGTTCTTTGATCCTATTGGTTAAAACATATCCCTACTTTCCCGCCACAAATTTGGAGAGTTCTGCATCGCAAAAGTCTATCACAAAACCAGTCGCCAAGCAGACCACACTTCTGCGATCAATCACAAAGCACCTTAACCTTTCCCGATAGACTACATATCGCAAACAAATATTAAACATGTCAAATAATTTTGTGATAAACTCCGCGACTTTTTCCGTCGCAGAACCCATCGCAAAACCTATCGGGAAGTAGCCCAAACTGCTGCGATGGATTATGTTTGGGATAGAAAAGGTTCCATTGCAACCCAAACCTTATTGCAAAGCTTATCACAAAGCCAATCGCCGTCAGTGTGGGCCCTCATATGTGAGTTAGAATTCTAAAACTATATGATCCATGATCGAAGAGGCGTTAGAACTGCAGCCCTGCTCAAAAGAAAAGAAAGTCCCTCTCTTGCCTCGCTCGAGTACAACATTCTCCCCCTTGAAACCAGAAGAAACATTCAAATTCTTATGATTGCCCACAGGAGAGCCCACTCCCAAAACAAACACCCAGTCCTAAAACAACAATCCCAATGAATCACCAGAAGCCAATCGGCTCTGAATCTTCCGATCACACGCCCAAATCTTGAGACATTCAAACGCTCGCCCGGCTACTTAGGTGGAACCCTATGTAACAACCTACCAAAGCCCATCAAAGAAATACAAGATAAAAAGCCGTTCAAATCAGTCCTCAAGAAACACCTCCTTCTACAACACTAAGCCAGAACCCTCATCTCTCCCACACTCCCACCCTCTTCCCAAATTTAGTCCAAACTTTGTCCATTAATCCTGTCACCCTGCAAAATACTAGCAAGCGTAAAAACTGGACATCCCTGTTAAAATCATCATGTATGTCATTGATTCTCTAATTGTCTCACCATTGTCATCATTACTCATCTATGTCTTGAATCTATACTCGTTAGCTCATTTAGCATAAGTTGTGATTTTAAGACGGGAAACCGGGTACTTTGCAGGTGGCGCTGCGGTCGGGACAGTAGCAGTTCCCGCGTGGGTGAATACAAAGGTGTTGCTAGGCTTGTTATGCACTGTGTGCAATGTGTGCGGGGGTGTCAACGCTCGGATTTTAGGTACCGGTATACTTGACCAGTGGTGGTCAAGCTGAGGCCAGTGCGGCACCCGTACAGCTGGGCAGCATTTTCTTTTAAAGATTTTATTTCCACTGGGTACAACACCTCCAATAATAGTAGGATGTTCTGACGGAACCCAGCTTGTGGGAACATGTATTTACATCTCAGAAAAAATTATGTACAATAATGAATATTTTGATTTGATATGAGTTAGATTTGATTTGATTTGCGGGATAATGTTAAAATATGGTTTCTCTGCTCAATATTATGAGAGTAATTTAAGGGTTTGAAATGTATTTCTTGATTATTAATGATTATTCAACGATTCCCTTTTTTTATGATTATATATGAAATATTCAATACATGTTTATGAGACACTGTGGGTACAGACAAAGGAATGCCCAGTGGGGAGGCTATTGTAAGAGTCCAGCCGCCGCCTGGATGTCTGGTTTCCCTATTGTGTTTACCCCCTGGTCTACTTTGTCTGTTTAATTAATTATCTGGGGACCCCCGTGGGACCTACATTTTGATATGTACAGGAAATTACATTTGTATTTCACGTTTACATGATACTGGAGCAATATAAATTAAATTTTGTAGGTTTGTACGATCAGAATTGACAAAGATATGACATAAACAAGAAGCGTAAAAAACATCAAAATTGTAATTAAATTTCTGGAATCAATCCCATACAATATGTATTGGTTTGATATTTTGGATTTAATTGGCTAAAATAATAATATCCTTTATTCGGTCGTTCGCTGTGTGAGTGCAAATCATGCCATTGCTTTAATTTTTGTATCATTACGAAAAAAACAAAATTCCTGTTTCAGGAAATATACATTTTTTCGTACCTATTTTCCATCTTTGGATCCCATTCATAGTCTGGTTATGCTAGAGCTATCCCCGCTTGTACTCGCATGATTATACATTTATTTAATTCATCATTTAATACTTTGTCAATGTACTAAAGGAATTTATTCATTTTGAATAACTAATAGAAGATATATGGGGTTGTGGGTATTTTCGAATAATAAAAAAGGAGTTAGCTTTACAGGGATCACCGTCCCACCCATGATTTATGACATGCTTACGCTCGGCGACAGACCTGGGAAATATAAGGTGGTTTCTCACACAACTAGTATTTTACTTGATATAATTAATAAGCTCTTCGATGACACCGTGAAACCTCCTCCATAAGGTTTTTTCTTCCATTTGGATTCGTTTAAATCGGTGCATTCACACATCATCGCGGTACGCATTGCTAGCTGCTTGGCGTCACCAAAGAAAGATGGCGGCCGTCGTTGCTACCTGTATCACATGACCGGAGCGCATAGGCCGTCTCAAAGAATGGCTCCCACTGGGAAACAAAATGTTATATGTCAGCTAGCTCTAGATAGATCCATGGTATAATACCAATTTTTTCATGATATTATTGGTAAGGAATTCATTTTTTAAGTTAATTTCCTAATCTAGGATAATTTTTGACACAAATATTTTGAGTGATGGATTTCTAATTAGAAAAGTACTCTCTTCAAGGAATTTGAGAAAACAGCTTGAAAGTTTGTGATATAAGGAGTGAGGAATCAGTGAGCATGCATGCCTGGATGACACCAATTCTGTGGATTGGCACTCCCATTCCCAATCCCATTCACTGCGGTCTGCAATCTTGTGTTATCCAGACAATTATTAGGAGGCTAGCTTTAAGCTGTTTATTTGTTAATCTATTAAACTGGGCAAGGCCTCCTTCTAGTGCCACTATTGAAAATATTGTACTACCCTACACAAGGGACTACTACTCAATAAAGGAATTGTTGCTCGGCCGGTCAGTCTTAGTAAGATTTTGGAGGAGGAGTTAGCACTAGCGCATGGATTTGTTGTGTCTGGCTTGCTGACTCAATAGGGGGATTTTCATAGTCCCCAGGATTTCTGTACTGAATAGTTGAAAATGATAATGCAGAAAAACAACCTGTTGATTTAGTTAGTTAGTTCTTTAAATGTTTCGCCTTCATCTTATTCTATAATATTCCCCTCTGACTGCATGTGACTCAGACTCAGGTTTCATTTCCAAATAAACAGAATCCTTAAAGGTAAATGCCAATGTTTAATAAAAAAAAAATGAAGGAATCATGGAATTTGTTTTAAATTTCGGATTTAGAAAGAACATGGTTGTGGGAACCCAAAATGCACCAAAAAATCATATGTCATTGAATTAGTTTTGGTTTCAGGGACCGCTGAAATTTACTACTGTTCATTTTAGAAGCCTATGGGGAAACCGGTATTTCCAGAATTTTCCCAAATAGAATCATGCAACTTTCTCTAAGATCTGGATATACATAGCTGACATGTTATTCTACCCTCCCAATTAAAAATAAAAGGGGGTCATTGAACTAAAAAAAGGTTATACAGCTGACCTTGTATCACAATGAGTTTTCCCCATTGAAATCAATAGTGAATGGAAGTAAGCTTCAGTGATCCCTAGAACACAAAAAAATATGATAACATCCTGGTTTTTTATGGCTTTTTGAATTCCCCCAACCATGTTCTTAGTCAAGACGAAGTTTGAAAACAATATTGTGAATTATATTTTTTCATGGATTAGTTTCTTGAATTCCCGCCTGCTGCACTGCTGACGACGCTGGTATTTACCTTTAACAACTGGTCAATGAACATTTATTCATTACTAACAAAGTACCCGTCCTCTGGACGGCCCCCCTCTCTCCCCACAATTCCCCCACTCCCTCTTTTCCTTCCCCTCTTCTCTGTCTCTCATACCTGTTTTTCTCTCCCAACCCCATTTCCGATTCCCCCTCTTCCTCTTCTCTTCCTCATGCCCTCCCTCCCCTCTTTTCCCTCCCCCTCTTCTTTCCCTCCTCCCCCTCTCCAATACCCCGACCCTCTTCCTCCCCTCTGCTTCCCTCTCCCACTCCTCTGCATGAAGTCGTGTCTCCCTGGAAGTGACATAGTATCTCACAGGGGCTTTCCCAGGCTATAAATACAGTGGGTAGATTCCAATTTAACAAAGGCTTCAAAATCACATTTTCACCCCAGATACCTTCACAAACCACATATAATGTCCTCCAGACAGGGTCGACGGACATGTACAGACCAAAAAGACAGATGGGGAAATCACAGATTCCCAGAACATGCGTGACAAAAAAACCCTTCTATGGAGCTTTATATATTAGATGTGTGAGCGTCCACTTCTGCCTTTACGAATACAAACGGTAGACAAACGAGGGAGACGTTACATGAACATTTGCAAACGCACAGAACGCCAAATAACTGATCAACAAACTTCTCCTGCTTCTCCCTGGGCGTGTCCTAACAGTAAACAGCGGTGATCGTTAAACAAACTTGAGATTAAGGGGCACAAATACTAACTAACGTGATTTCAGTCATCAAATTTCTAGCTAAATTTCAATACTTCACTTAAGCTTCCTGATGAAGAGTAATGTATACTCGAAACGTTGAGGCATATTTAGGAAATAAAAGAAGTCACAACAAGTTCAAATAATCTTTCTACTTAGTTAAAATAGAAACAACAGCAACATTTAATTTCAATACATACCAACACCCTTGTACAGTCCTCCTATGCCTTCCCATTTCAATGTTTTCAAGAAACAGTCTAGGAGACCACTATAAACTGGTTTGTGGACAGGTTGAGTTTGCAACCTGACTTTCAGGGTGTCAAATGGGTGTCCTACCAAACAGCCAGCAATTCCAGCAATAGTTCCAGAAATGGAATTTTTAGCTGTCCGTTTGAGGAAACCTTCCTGAGCAGCCATGTTTACAGGTGCAGTTTGTTATTCCTGAAGAAGGTTTGATACCAGTGTAGTACTATATCATTGACCTTAGACAAAATTATATAATGTGACTGTGGCATTATAGATAAGAGGTGTGTGTTATTAGAAAAAGCGATATGGAAAGATCGATGGACATTGATCCAAGCATGGATGCAAGTTTATACATACAATATATGTGTGTCAAAGTAGTATTTTTATTTCTACAAGTGTTAGTATAAATAAAGATATATCCTTTATGTGTACAGTAGCAGAATATCTATAAAACCTGACCTGTTTTAAGTCATAATATGCGTAAATTTGGTAAGATTGTATTTGTCATAATAGCTGAGAATGCAGCTTTAAAAAAAACTGTGTTTAACTCAGCACCTTCGTTGCAGATAACATGCCACAAGTTCAAACTATTTCTGACAAAAGTCATTCTTCAAAAATATCAACCGAATATCTTATCTCTGAATTTTTGTTTAAATTAAAAACATGTTCGTTCTTGCATCTCCAGCTGTGTTCCGTTTATCACCACCGTTTATCTTTGTGTCTTTCATTAAAATGAAAAGTACCCATCCAGGGCTCAGAATTTCACTGGCTTTCAGATACACTATATTGTTAATGAAATAAGTCATAACTTAACTGTCGTTATTACAGAAGATGTGCTGTATAAAAATTATAAATAATAATAAAAAAAAAGGCCATAGGTCCTTTTCAGGAAAAGGCTAATTCTTTTTACTAGTGCTGTCCTATGGAATATACAATGGGCATTTTTTTATTTTTTTTTATTCAGTTTAAGGCAAATACAATATTTAATTATTATAGAAAAAACGCAATATCCTTTAGGGATGTTTTCACACGCACATGATTTTCTTTCCTTAATTCTTTATTTTGGGGTGACCTTGACCTTTGACCCCCTGCTGTAAGGTCAGTCCCACCTAATATGACTTAATTAACTAGTGCCAGATCCCAATCTCCCAGGATCACGTGCATTCGAAAATCATTGTAACATAACTACCATTTGTGATATGTCACAGGAAAACGAGTCACAAGTCTCAAAAATGAATTTTGGGATACCATCATATATGTGTTTGAAAAGATGAGATCAAGCCGATTCCAATTATGGTAAACATTAAGAGCATATAATTAGTGCTTCTGTATTATTTTATGCCTGAAAAAAAGGTTAGTGATATTTCTTGAGGGTTAATCATGAGTAAATTAGTTCAATGTACGTACATTAGTTAAATATACGGATGACCTCAGAAACTCATACATTTATTTAGTACACAGAATTTGGTACGTGTATTTCTACTACTACGAACACTAAACTGTCAAAATATAAAAGCATGCCTATTAGGAGTTCTTGTGATGAGGACATTTGACAAATATTTTTGCGATTTTGTGACTCATTTTTCTGTAACACATCACTTTCTTGGGGGCCTTTTGAGGAACTGGCTCCTAAAGTAATCTACCTCATCTTATTTACAGAATGTAACGGAATCAGAGAGCAGGGGCCGGAAGAAACAAATAAAGACTTTCTGGAAGGGCAAACTGCGTATTCGTATCAAGAAGACTGATATGTATCATACTGTTAAGGTGGATCAACTATCCAAGTACCTTCATGGTTCTAACGAGTAGGTTTATTACCATCATCAAAATATCCAAAGCATACATTTATCGATTCAAAAATAATTCCTTAAATATTTTCTTATAATACAAGTGCAACATGACATAAACTTATGCATTATATTGTAAATAATTGCATTCTGTAGGGTGGGATCTGACCCAATTAGCCAACTGATCACGGCCAGATGAGCTAGCCAGAGCTGACCTATCCACCTGGCCCACCTAATTAATATATTAGCTGCTCTGGGTTAATCAAAAGGGAGTGGGGAGGGGTAAAAGGGAAGGGCAGGCAGAAGCCTCTGGGATCTAAGGGTAAGGGAGGGGAGGGGGAGGCTGAGGAGGATCCGATCTTACACATGCACAGCACATGACCTTGGCATGGTTGGGGGCGGAGGTCAGTCCACGTGGAGGAGAAGGATTCTCTCTCACCCAATTAGAAAGGGGTTAGGGCAGTGGAATATTTCTTGGAACTCTGTATATGAATTAATTAAGTGTTTTCCTGAGTATAAATAAAGCTGGGGGGAAGCCTTCAGACACTCCTTGCCTGGGCAGAACCTGACGAACTTCACCAATCTCTGACTTCTTCTCTACCAACTCGATACAAGACCGAACCTCTGGGCAAATGCTCTTAGATTCTTACAATATACCTAATGAAAATCCTCCCAACTAGACTTGTGAATAAACTTGGGAGTGCAAAGATCACAAATAATAAAAATTGGTATGTTTTTGCAATGTATTTTGTTTCATACTGATTTTACTAGGCAGGCCTAGAATACGTTAATTCCTAGGTGTCGCCAGCCGCTAGGGTGGCGACCCCATGAGAGAGGAAGGAACGTACTCCAGTCACTTTAAAAGGTTCGCGCAACTTTCAGTCACGCAACTTTTCGTTACGGCAGTTCTTTTGAAACTCCCGCACGTCTACATTCATCCCTTCTCACCCAGACTACCATCCATCTATAGCATTTCTTCTCAAGCACCTTTCGGACCTGTCTTTAGCTGCTCTCTACCTCCCTCAGGGTTATTATTAGGTTTTGAGTTGGTCCTCGTGGCTTTGCCCCACTGACCTGAGCAAGATGGCGACTAACCACGGCGAAAACGGGGCCACGGGCCCTGAAGATGGCAGGCCTCCAGTCGACCATCGCCCCAAGACACCTCCCCCAGAGGAGCGAGAAAGCATTTCTAAGGAGATACAGAATTTAGCTCTCCAGGTAACTGCATCATTAGATGGAATTAATACCAGGCTAAACAAGCTGGAGGCTGGGCCTTCCATGGTGAATCAACCCCGTCGGGAACCAGACCTCTCCAGGCTTTACTCAAGTAGATATGATGAGGATGAGGATGATTATTTTAATCAAGACAGTAAACGCATGAGAGGTGCCTATTCTTCATCTTACAGGCGCTCTCGCTCTAGGAGTAGAAGCAGAGGCCGAGTTCATCATAGGGGGATCCATGATATAAGTCCTTCGACTTCCCGCCATGGTTCTCCCGCGCCATTAACGCATGCGCGGCAAAGCTACTACGCGCATGCGCAAGATCCCAGTCAGGAGGAAAACAACCGGGAGGAAGGCGAGATCTTGGATGATCTTTTGGGAGATGATGAGGAGGAAGAAGATATTTTCTCCAATCTCACCGACAGAATTGCTGCTAAGGAGGCTACGGGACCAAAAATCAAAAGTGAGTTCCTCGTTGCTTCAGTTGCTAAAATCTTTGAAAACCCCCTGACCGGGAAGCTACTTGAGGAGATGCGTGAAAAATATCTCCGCCCCGAGAATGTGCCACATCTTCAGATACCATCCATTGAGAAGGAGGTGTGGGGGGCTCTTTCCAAACAAGGTCAGTGGAATGACTCTTACAACCAACGTGTACAGGGTGTACTTATGGGTTCGATCACGGCACAAGTCAAATCTGTGGACGAGTTAGGGATCTTAAGAAAGTCGATCAAGGATCCTCAGACTCAGGCCGAACTGAAACGGATCATGCTAAACCTTCAGGAGGGAGTCAGCATGATGGCTTTCCTAAACAAGTTTGTTCTGGTCAAGCAGAGGCGTGAGGCCCTAAAACCCCATCTAAAGGAGGGGTACAAGGATATGGCCACCAACCATAAGAGATTCCCTTCGACGGCTTCCAATCTTCTGGGAGCAAATTTGGAAGAGAACATAAAATCTCTGGAAACCACAAAGAAACTATCTCGGATCGTGGAAACTGGTTATCAACCCAAGAAAGGACAGGGAAATGACCAAAAGGGAAATGACCAAAAGGGAAATGGTGGTGGTGGTGGTGGTTTCAATAAAGGAAACAACGCCAACAAAGGTAACAACAATGGTGGTTACCAGAAGGGCCAGCCAAAAAACGGGGGACGACCCTCCTACAAACCGCGGGGGGGTCACCAACAACAGCAGGACCGGAATCCTCGCTACAGGGACGACGACCGGAGGGATTACTACCCCCGGGACGACCGCAGGGACCAGCGGTCTCGTTCCAATCGCTACTAAATATGTGCAAACGGGTGAGTTCTTTTCGAAGCTTGGAAGGCCTTACCCTCTCTACAACGGGCCCTGTGCCCCTGTGTTTCTCCCCAGGAAATCTGTCTAATCATCTCTTTGAGTGGGAATGTATCACCTCAGATTCCACTATTCTCTCTTACATCCAAGGGGTTCAACTAGATTTTATAAGGGAACCAGTTCAGCTTTTTCAGTCCTCCCAATATTCATTTGCTCCCGTCCGCCAACAGGCGGTCGCTTATGAAGTTGAGAAATTAATCTCCAAACAAGTGGTAGAGAAGATCGACCATGATGAAATTGCCTTTCTTTCAAATGTTTTTGTTGTACCCAAACCTAATGATAGGTGGAGGTTAATTATCGACCTAACAGAGCTAAACAAGTTTCACCAAAAATGTCACTTCAAGATGGATAACCTACAGTCGGCCATCGATATGCTCTTACCCCATTCCTTCATGTCATCTCTGGATTTGCAAGAGGCATACTTCTCCATGTCTCTGCATAGCGATTTCAGAAAGTATGTGTGTTTTCCATGGAATGGTGAATTTTACAGTTTCAAGTGTGTGCCATTCGGATTAACCTCAGCACCCTTCATCTTTACCAAAATTATGAAGCCAGTGTTTGCGGAGCTACACGACCAAGGAGGTCATGGCTTCTCTTACATTGATGACTCCTTCCTGTGGGGATCCACCCAGGAAGAGTGTGCTCACTCTGTGAATAAGACGCTTCAGTTATTCGAACGCCTAGGTTTCTATGTGCATCCAGAAAAATCATCTCTGATCCCAAGAAAATCTATGAAATTTTTGGGGTTCATCTTAGATTCTGAGACTATGGAAGTCTACCCTCCTATGGAAAAGCGCCAATCAACCTTGGAAAAGATTGAGAGCATTCTGAGGAGTGATAATAATGTGTTTACTATTCAGCGCATCGCTTCACTGGTGGGTACCCTAGTGGATCTATGCAGAGGCATTGATTATGGCCTAGCCCATTACAAGTGCATTGAGAAAGACAAGATCATGGCTTTGTTTTTCAGTGATGGTGATTTCTCCTCAAATATGTACTTATCCCCCAAGGCCTTTGACGATCTTCTGTGGTGGAAACACAATTTACCTTGGAGGGTAAAGAAGATCCGTACCTTCGCCCCCACCATCACCATGTTCACGGATGCTGCTAACGCAGGGTGGGGTGCAGTGATAGAGGGTACCTTGTCTGGTCAGGACATGACAGCTCAGGGCACTTGGGATGATTATGAGGAGGGTTATCACATAAATGTAAAGGAAATTCTGGCAGTGAAATTAGGCCTTTTTTCCCTTCTCCGCGAAGTCACTGATACTTCTATCCTAATCAGGAGCGACAACACTACTACGGTAGCCTATATCAATAAATTTGGAGGAACCAAATCTGAGGGGTGTGATGCAGTGGCCAGAGAGATCTGGTCGTGGGCCGAGGAGAGAAATAATTGGCTCACATCATCCCACATCCCCGGAGTAGAGAATGTCAAGGCAGATCTCGCCAGCAGGCATCATTCAGCCGATACAGAATGGCAATTACATCAGTCGATCTTCGATCATATTGTGTCAGAGTTTGGTCAACCAGATATTGATTTGTTTGCAACCTATAAGAATTTCAAGGTTCAGACCTTCGCTAGCTGGTTCCCAGACCCCATGACATCATATATTGATGCCTTTTCAATCTCTTGGAAGGTTTTCAAACGTCCCTATCTCTTTCCTCCTTTCAGGCTAGTGGGTAAGTGTCTGCAGAGAATCATCGTGCACAAGATCAGAGCGATTCTCATAGTCCCCAATTGGCCCAGCCAACCGTGGATGTCGCAGTTCCACAGTTACAAGAGGAAAATCCTCATCATTCCAGGAAGACCAAAGAACCTGATTGCCGACAAATCCTTCAAACAGGACCCAAGAATGGAGAAAACTCCCCTCTTGGCAGGTCTCTTTTAGATAACACCATCGCCTCTCTGGACCTGTCCGATAAAGCCAAGGAACACTACAGGCTCGGGTGGTCGACTAATACCCGTAAGTCATATGACACCTATCACAAGAAATGGAGAGACTACTGTTGCCTCCAAGGAATCTCCTATGAGACCAAATCGTTGCATCACGGTATCGAGTTCCTTTGTGACCTTTTCGAGGACGGTCATTCTTATACAGCAATTGGCAGCGCCAGATCTTCACTTTCATCTATTTTTGGGAAATTTGGGAAGGACACCTTTGGCTCCCATGAACACGTATCCCGAATCATTAAGGGCATGTTCTCTCAACGACCGCCAAAAACCAGATACTCAGAGACCTGGGATCCGGACATTGTGCTTAACTACCTACAGCAGCTTTTCCCTCATAGGAATTTAAATCTTCCTCAGCTAACTCAGAAGGTGGCCACTCTTTTGATGATGGTCACTAGCCAACGAGTGCAAACTTTGCGCTCTATCAAATGTGAGGACATTATCTTCTCGGGCAAGGAGAAAGCTACCATCCTATTGTCCGAGGTAATCAAGACGAGTTCGGTGGGCAAAGCCCTAGGAAAGATTTCTCTTGAGGCTTACACCAAGAACAAGCGCCTATGCATTATAAATTGCCTCTACATCTATAGAACCAAAGATTTGAGACCTTCAGACGAGGATGATGTCATCTCAGGTCCCCTTTTTATTAGTCATACCAAACCTCACAAGCCAGTACAGAACTCCACTATCGCCAAATACATTAGATGTACTCTCAAGGCGTCTGGCATTGACACCACGACCTTCAAGGCACATAGTGTGAGAGGGGCAACCACCTCCAAATTAGCCCTCATCCATGTTCCAATACATCAGATTATGGAAATGGCAGTATGGAAAGATGAAAACATCTTCCGTAAATTCTATCAGAAGCCCATAAATGTCACAACCTCCACGGCTTCACACCTTCTGGACTCTCATAGAGGAGCCGAAGCAAAGAAGGGAAGGAGACCCAAAAACAATTAACTCTCCTCCCACTGTACATAGTTCTTTACCTCTCTGAGGTTACAGACTTAGGACGGGAATTGACCAGGTTAAAGTCTCATGGGGTCGCCACCCTAGCGGCTGGCGACACCTAGGAATTAGACGAACATACAAAGCTTACCTTGTTCGCTGAAGTATGTTTCATAATTCCTAGTGGAGTCAGCCGCTGGGTGGAGGGCACATGCCCGCCCACCGTCCCAGGCACTCACCTGCGGCTGACTTAACCAGTACTCTTTCGGATTTTGGTCAATTCCCTAGTTTTGTGAAGGTTCAAATTTCTTGAACCTTACGTTAAAGTGTGACTGGAGTACGTTCCTTCCTCTCTCATGTGCCCTCCACCCAGCGGCTGACTCCACTAGGAATTATGAAACATACTTCAGCGAACAAGGTAAGCTTTGTATGTTCGTCTAATTATTGATTTTTCTATGGTAGGAACATGCCAAGATCTTTGGTTGTGCGTCATCGTTTTCCAATGGAGAAATTCAAGGAGCTCATTCCACCCGCTTTGTGTCGCCTAAAACTCGAGACAACTGCAGGTAATTATCCCCGTCTTTCATACATTTTGTAATTACGTATTTGGCAACTAATTTAGTCTGATGCCTTAGGCTATAATATGATAAGGTCATGTCATTATGTATGATGTAAGCTAGGGCACATGAGGCGGTTGGTTGTTTATGAGGATGTTTTCAGGCATAGCCTTTTTGTTAATCAAAATTTTAGAGCCAAATATTGTTGTACGCTCTGATATTATATATATGTTTGCCGAACTAGTATAAAGAAAATAGAAAGATATCAGGGATGTCTGGAAACAATGTTTATGGGTCTAACTTAGTGTTTTGGTCCAGGCTTCGGTGCATGTCACATGAGAAACTAGGCCACAACTACTCCCAGCTGATAACAGACCTGTAGTGAAGTATTTAGACGTTCGTGCTGGATATCGAATGCACCATTAAAACACTATTGTTTTGATAATTCTTTCCTCAAATTTTATTTCCTACCCCTATCAATGCTGGTATCTAAATAAGGAACGTGAGACAAAACGTACTGTTTATAGTAATATTAGTAAACAATTGTTTAACGATTTTTCAGCGAGGTCTAGACTAACATTGGGTGAATTTGCGTCAACTGAGCAAATCAGCAGAAACAGGGGGAAATAAAGTAAAAATCTGAAAAGAACACTCCTTCCTCTCAAATCATTAGTTTGGTCACACCTTCTCTAGATTGAGCGAAATTTCACATTGAAATTGGGATACGTTTCATTCGCCCTTGTCAACCCTATATAATAAAGTATTCTACTGATTATACATCAACATATCATAACAAACATATTACTATTTCCCATTTATACCAGCCCCTTATACTTGACCCAATGATAATATAATATTATTCTAATCTCCCATTCAACCGCACTATTTTCATGGATTTGTTTTCCCCATATATAATAAAACAAAAGCATACAATCCGCAAACATAATAAAATATCAAGGTCTTCACTAAACCAACATCAGTCTGAAATTTACCTTTGGCATCGACTGGTAACTTATTTCATAAAGACGGGCCCTGGAAGCAAGGGGAACATCTTAACTTTTCTGTGGATGGATATGGAATTTTAAAATTAGTACCTTTTGCAATTTTTGCAATCAACGTAACCTTGTAATCCACTCTGTAACTTTGCTGTAATCCAAGAAAGATACTGATCGTATTATGCTGATTGGATCTTAAGTATATTGAGCATGCTACGCTTTCAGATCCTGATGGAGATGGGGTATATCAGCCAGTGCTGATGTCACTGGAATCCCTCGATCCTACCTCTGTTAGCATCATCAGATCATTGGCCGAACATTTAGTGTGGAAACGTTGCGTAAGTTGCTGTTATCCCTATTTACTTTTGGTATAAACTTAATACCATTTACAGGTACTGTTTGAGCAATATTTTAGAATAGAATAGAATAGAACAATCTTTTATTCATCAAGGGTTTACAGATTTCTGACGAACAGGTCGACAGGCCTCTGGGTACCATTTAGGATTTACACCCAGATCTTCCGGCCGTTCCCTTGACATTAATGGGATAAACTAAATCATACTAAAGTTTAATAATATTCAACAATATAAGGTATAAAACATAACACTAAAACATAGAGCAGTCGATATAATCATTAATCATCTTAACAGATTTATTGTTCACTAGCAAAGTACAGATAGGTTATCTATGGAAGTTATGGTCAAGAATGGGTAGGAATTGTTAGATATGTTAGAAATCTCTCACCCCTCTCTCTTCTTCTCCCTCCCCAGCCCATCTCCCTTCCCTCTCTCCGATTCCCCCACCTTCTCTCTTCCCTCTTCTCTCTCCCCTCCCTTCGCTCTTCTTCCCCCTCTCCCCTTCTCCTTCCACACTCTCCCTCCCCTCTTCTCTCATCCCCCTCTCCATCCCCACCTCCGCCTCTCCTCCTCCACCCTTCTTTCTCCCCTCCCCGCCCTCTCCCTCTCTCTTCCCCACTTGCTCTCTCTCATCCCCCTGCGCTCTCTGTCCCTCTCCCCCTCCGTCTGCCCCCTCCTCTCTCTCCTCTTGCTTACTCCCCCTCCTCTGCTCCCTCCCCATCTCCCCCTCTTTTTCTCTTTCCCCTTCCCGCTTCTCTCTCCCCCTCTTCTCCCTCCGCTCCCCCTCTCCCTCACCTATTCTCTCTCCCCCTTCTTCTCTCTGTATACCTCATACCACCCCTTCTTTTCCTTCCCCTTCCCTTCACTGATTATTCAGAGATGGGATGGGGATAGGGGAGAATATAAGCGGTCCATGCATTGTTTGTAAAGGTATACGCCTATGTGTTGATAACAACACTGTCTAGCGTTTAAACATGTCCTTGTTCAATTTCTTCGTTTGGAGCTATTATAATTAGGCACTTTTGATTTATATGTAGCTTCTTAGTTGTGTGCTCACCTACAGATTTGACTTCAATGTTTCAGATTGCTGTCGCAGTCCCTAGGAAAGCTACCCTAATGGATACGTCAATATTTCTATTTCTGATACCGAGAAGATATGGCCAAAAGATCTTTGGTAATGTGCCTTTAGTATGTTCTTACTCAATGTGTGAGGTTCTAATCAGTTCTTGATGAGGCAAGAACTTTATGTGGGACTTTTCCTTTTCCTTTTCAACGCGATCTTTAAATATTTGTCTTGTGCTTAATAGGAATATTCTGACAATTTTATATAAATTGTGCAAACATGTGAATTAAACTTTGAATAACCTCATCCTACCTTCTAAATTTCACAGAAGTTTATGTGTAGGTAATAGATTAGTTCTATCAATATTTCAACTAGACCTTTGACCATAAAGTGCCTTTCTGTCTCTTTTTCTCTGTCTCTGTCTCCCTCCTTCTCTATCTCTATTTCCTGCGTAAGATCATGGACTGCCTCCCTCTCGGCTCTCCCGCCCTTGATATAACCTTCAATCATGTGTTGATAAGGGCGTAAAGCAACCAATCTCACTCACTCACTCACTCTTTTCATGACAGATTACCGTATTCCCTCAAAACAACCTCTGTTCGGAATTTACTACCGAAGGTAAATATATTCGCATCTATCCTTCTGCATCCTTTTGTCATTGATTGATCAGTATTACCATTACAAATATGCATATGGTACATTTTATGATATATATCTGCATTTCATTCTTAGGAAAGATACCCTTCCCTCGCTTGATCTACCAAAGCAGAAGCCAAAGAAGAAACCTCCCATGCCTGAGAAAACAAGGACATCATCAATCGACAATGTCAGTCTTGGAGATAGAGAATGTCCAATTCACGTGGATGATGATACCTATGTTTACTACGGTGACATTGATCGGGAGGTTAGACCATCTTTCACAATCCCTGAATTTAGTTCAAATGATGGGATTTGCACAAAATCAGCAGGAACCTCTTGTCAATTGGAGTCTAAAGATATATGCCCGACAGTTCTCACTCCAATAGACAACACTGAGACGTCTACCAATAAGTCTGGGGGCAAAATCCCAAGTAAAGAATCTAGAGAACTACTGGGGACAAAGGGTAACGATCTCATTGTGATTCACGATTCGGATTCTGAGCCTGAACCAAATCCTGTCGAGATATCTACAGAAGACATTTGGAAAAACATGGATCAGCTTGAGGTAGTTGATTCAATTCCTTCGTTCGAATTGTCAAACGTATCCAGCAGTCATACCGGTGGGGATATATGTGCTAACATAGAGACTGCTGTGGAAAATGAGGAGTCAAAAAGTCGGGTTAATTCCGCTTCTTTTAGTGATGATGAGTTCACACTAACTGATATCAGTTTAGAAAATACTGGGAATGCCTGGAAAGTTATTTATTCAGAAAGTCCAAAGAAACGGGCGGATAGTGAAAGAGACAGCATTTTTGAGTCAAGCTCATCCGTTACAAACCTCCGCACCGACACCAAACATTGTATAAAGGATTGTGAATTTGCAAAAGACTATGTTCCTGGCTTTAGTCCAGAAAAGAATGACAACCCAGGACCAGATTATGCTAAAGCGAAGGCCTTTAATTCTGCAAATGACTGTGTCCCATGTGTGAAGAAAGATGACAGTCCGTTTCTGGATACAACCACTGCATGTTTCAGTACTAACTGTATGATACAGGGTGCCGATCTGAAATCGGATGTATTAAAAGTATCCAAAACACTACATAATACCCAAATAGTTTCAGGATCAGATTCCTTTATTGAAAAGGCGAAGACACAGGAAGAGCCGAAAACATATGATCCTGTAAAGGATTGTATCCCAGATCTGAGTGGCAAACCCCAGCCTCAAATCGATGAGAGAGCGGATTTGAGTAATAACAATAAGGCTTTGAAGGAAAATATGCTACCGGATTTTGACGTGAAACCTAATGTGTTCAAAGTGCCCTATCCTCCACTCATTCCAGCAGCTGCTTCATTTGTCGAAAAAACAAAAAAAGAGAATGCACCCCCTTTGCAGCCAAACCAAGAAAGCAGTCAGTCCGAGAAATGAGACTAACAGAAGTATCAGTGTAGAAAAGCAGATTATTCCTGAACTTTGAGTACCTCACAACGAACACAGTATGGTAGATCAATTTAGCACCTATCTCCAATAATGGAATTATCAGAAGATCTTTGTGTGACTTCTATTGGAGAATGTCAGTATTAATATTCACCTCTGTAGAAATGCGATCACGACCGCGAGCCTGATTCTTTAAGTTC
Source organism: Sthenelais limicola (assembly GCA_942159475.1). Classification (NCBI taxonomy): domain Eukaryota; kingdom Metazoa; phylum Annelida; class Polychaeta; order Phyllodocida; family Sigalionidae; genus Sthenelais; species Sthenelais limicola. The sequence goes on along the minus strand of OW804095.1, from coordinate 62,203,080 downwards.
TGAGAAACGTGACATTAAGGGTAAAACCAGATGTACAGGTATGTTTCCATGTTGCCGAACATCGCATTGTAAAAATTAAATCATGTTTTCTTAATGGAATTTATCCGGGACAGAACATCTGTGGTGGATCAACACTTCTCACGTTACCTTGTGCTCTATTTTCACAGAGTCTGGTGCGCATTTTCATCTAATGAGCTCAGTTTCAATCCACATAGGGTGACATAATCAATCGAAAGGACCCTCGAAGTCTGTCACCTGTTACCGTCCATTCATCTCTTTCGTTCTACTGATTATCCAAGGTCATATCCACCTGCATTGTTTCCTCTCATAACTAGTAGTTGGTATGTAGTAAAATTCTTGAATTTTATTTTTCTTATTATTCCTTTGAGGCCAATATCTTAATTATTTACTAGTGTACCAGATTTTGTACAAGTTTGTAAACTTAAAGAACACCTCTCCCACTTCTCATCAGATGGCGTGCAAGTTCTGGATATTGACCCATGTAGGTTTCTCCGTTTGGTTCAAATTAAAGGCTACGTCATTAGATGCTTCGTGTGACAAGCATTAAAATGATTACATAGAACTCATTTACCTAGTCATAGATTGAGATTTAGCTTTCCACGTTTGTGTTCCCTGTTATATGTTACCGACTTCTAAATCCATGCTCTAGTCTAAAGTCAATACATTTCTCCATATCTGACATGGATGGTTAAAAGAACATTGTTCTTTTATGTATTTAATCAGTATTTGTAGTTAACTCTTCGATAAATCTCGTAGTTTTTTAACTGATTTACTATCAATTTTGTATAAGGGAGTTGGTATTTAGCTTTTATGACATGAGTATTTTTCTACAATGTATGATTTGATTGATTTAAAAAATATATTTTCTATTGAAAAAAAAGTTATCCGATTTCGTTTCTTTTCTACCCTTTTTCACCACATGCAGATTCCACTTCACGAAAGTCATGTAGACCTTAGATTCTTAAGCTGCAACCAATATGTATTATGCATATTCTCCCATGATAGGGAAATATTCCATTCTGCTAGTGACATGACATATCTGTATTTAAGATTAATAAATTCATTACATATTTTCCTAACTGTACTGTGAAATTGCCCCATTAATGATTTCATGTTACAAGGTTTATTAGTGGTGTTTATGATGGCATCCTCCACAAATAATACTATATCGAAGCACGAAACTCGGAGAAGTTTCACAAATATGAATTCCTGAAGTTGCTTGAGTATCCAAACTGACTCTAATTTCAAGTCAGCAGGCCTGTTTAATTCAAGGGAAATGTCTCATTTGAATACTTCACTTAAAAGATTCCTTCGGTGCCTGTGTTTAAACAATGGCAAATTAGGAATAATTAAATTACCTCTATTCTTTTCCTCCTATTTCCCTGCAAAGAAATGGCCCAGAGGCATTTTTGTCAAAATAATCTTCGAAATGAAGGAATGCTCACGGCCTCATATATGGGGATGTTTGAGAGTACGGCTGTGTGGACAACACTGTATGTTGATTTTGATTAATTCAAGTGTGTATTAGCTTTGACAGCACCTCCTTGATAAATGACGAGACCTTCACTGGGCAATCCAATTTAGTAGCCAATCTTCTATACAGGCCATAGTTTTTACTTTGAGGAAATTGCAACATTGCGGCAGAGTATGAAATGTAAAAATTGAATTATTCCTATCCATTGACAGAATTAATGTGTCATGGTCACCCAGAAAAAACTATAAACCCAAAATGACCCCGACAACTACACTATAAGCAACGCCCTGAGAATTCTGTCCCTTGATAAATTTTCCAATCGTGAAGTGTGAAATGAACGGTGTTCTCAAACAGCACGAGTGACATGTTTAATTTTCCATTTAAAAGTTATCCATTGGGTTCCTATTTTTAGTATATCACGAGATTACGAATAATGTTGGACCACTCGAAAGAGTACGTTATGTGTCTTGCCTCTGTTCAGTTAGAATAGACATGTTCATCTTTAACGTCTGAATGACATTATACATATTCATGACCCAGCTTATCATCGTTATACAAGGTAGTAGTTGACATCATTCCTCAAGGAATTAACATGTATACCAGATATTTCATTGGTGGCCTTGGAAGGGGAAGCGAATATGGTCATAGTAGGTCTGATGATTTCAGTGCCCACCTTAGGTTTGATATTCATTCCCCCAGATACTAAATGACCTACGTTTAAGTATAAAATTAATAATTTAACTTTAATTGTATTCATCGTACCTGAATAACTCCAGTTCCAAAGCAACCACTCACCCGAAACCTGACTACAGCTCTGACTTACATTGCTTTCGTGAACAATGGTGACAAGTATTTGAAATAAAGAAATTATAGCAATAACATAGCAATAGTGACCAATCCTGTGTTAATTTGTGCATTAGCATCTAGGTCCCCATGGCGACAAATATGCTTCGAATTATTCCTTTGTTGAACTTTGATTGGATGGATAATTAACTAGCAATTTTTCGAACTGTCCCAGAATACTCGCGATATTTTTGGGTTCGAGCAAAGCTTCGCCTCTGGTTGTCACAAGTATCTCAATCTGCTGCGTGCAATGCGTTGTCTGATTCCCATCTCTCATTATTTATGGCACGACTGTAATTACTATCTACCGTATAGTCCATTCCCTCCTCCTTCTCATCTTTCTTAATGCTCATCTTTAATGTGATGCCTTATGAAGTCTCAAATATTATTTCCATCGCATCGCGTTGATAGTGGTTTAATTGTCGTTACTAATATCAATATCTGCTTCCAGGAAAAGGCTGCAAGTCTTCTTTTCTGCACGCTCTCTCTCTCATGTACCTCCTACGTCATTCCCAACTGTATCTTGCCTTCAAGCAAACTCCTGTCTTAAATAAAGTCCTTACTTCTGACATGTGGTCATGAATGAGCACTTCGATTTGAATAAAAGGGCGAGATATTTTATCTCTAGTCAGAATCATTCCACAAACGGCTATTTCGAGGAAACCTACCAAACATCAATCCATTACCAGTATCTGATGGGGAGATCATCATGGCCTTTGCATGTGTCAGAAGCTCTGTCCTCGTCTTACTTGACAGATTCAAATCGATTCTTTATTCCGAACTGAGTGGTAATATGCTAGTCTTGGGGGTTTTTTTCTACATGTCTGACTGGCGTGAGACCGATCTTCTCAATTCCAACTCGTCTAGTTGTCGAATTCAGCGAATGTACTATGTTTGCCGCAGATGCACTGAAGGACCCAGTCTAGGGGGAACTGAAGTATTATTACACCCCTGCGATGTAGTTGCCTATACCTTCAGCATTGTATATCGCACTTGGTCAAAGTGGTGCATAACATGAAAATTATGTCGCACTTGAGCGCCCTTGGCGCATACAACCTTGTTTTGATTTTGCGGAACTCATATTATCGCCCACTCTAACATTTTTACCGATTTTCTCTGGAAATAATAAAGCTAGGGACTTTAAATGAAAAGTTCAATCGAAGAATCATATGTAAAGATGCGATTTTGCTAAAGTATATCGATGATAATCATTTATTTCATTAATCAGCCACGACGACCTGACAGGCTCTGACTGACAAGGCTCTCATTGAAGCAAGTGCTCTGGCCAGAGGGACTATTTTCTTCATCTTTCACAAAATACATACAAATTGCGGAAAACTGAAATCACTTCTTTTATTTTGATTCATTTATATTTTGTATTTATTAAAGGGGTGTAATAAATATGGAACAAAGCTCGGGTGAAGTCTGGGGACTTATTATTGACCTCGGGGAGTGCGGGAGGATCTCGGGCTAACGCCCTCTATCCTCCCGCACTCCCCTTGGTCAATAATAAGTCCCCAGACTTCCCCCTCGCTAGGTTCCATCTATATATCTGCCCTTCCATGGCGACGGGCAGTCTCCTGTAGCAAGGAAGCGGTGTGCTGAGTGAGGCAAATAGAATCATACCTGGGGTTCCTTGCCCTTTTCTCTATGATACTCTCCAGAAACGAGGGTAACGTATGTAAATGAAATGAGGGTCCAATATATCCAGATTATATTTGTGTACAACAGCCTCCCCATTTGCGTCTACTGAGAATGCTTCTTAAGTTACGCAACATGTGCAACAAAACAATAGTTATATTAGTGTTTCTATATTTTGCTGTTTTCTATCATTTGTAATTGGGTGTACATTTGATAAAATACCTCAGTGTACTAAATGACAAAGCATCACCATGAATTAGATGGATAATATGTAGGCATACTCTCGTGAGAATACATCTGATTTTGGACAACATGGGTTTCTGCTCAGGAATGGAAGACCTTTCACTCAATTCAGGGGGAAAGTGCATCCGTCGGTTTCCATCAAACACCATACAGGGCCGTGTCAGTTGATGGAAGGCAACCGAACGACTCTTTTCTATGGAATACATTGGAAGGATAATAAATTCTCGGCCTACAGAGTCATTCCAGCTGAGATATTGATTTGTTCCAAATTCTGTCTCCACGGAGCCTTATTACCTGTCAAGCTATTAAGGATAATGATAAAGGAACTTCCCTCTTACAGATGCTAAGCTGACAAACTGGGTTGATATTAATATATCAATATTCTCTTGAACAATTTCGATATACTTTTGGTAATTTATCTACTTCCGCTCATCAACCATACCTGTATTATGACGGAATAATAGATACAAAAAACCCTACCCCTGCGGATGACTTATATTTCATCTAAAAATTGTTTCATTCATTATTTTAATGTCTTTTTTCCCGTACCGCTTTGTATCATATCGCCACGTCTGTTGCCACGACGGATTGCCTATCCCTTCATCAGGTTAAATCATTCTGGATGAAGTATGTGAGACCATGAACCGATGGTGTTGTGTAACATATACAACCGCTTTATCTCTGCGACACCGTGATGTCTGTCTTCCATCCTCGGAACAAAGATTTATTTTAAGAAAATCCAATCAGGCAATGCGATTTATTTTAATTTGAGGTTGTCCTTTAAAATACATCTTAAATTGTAATGTCCAAACATTACAGATCAATCATTAATTAGGAAGTAGCTGTCCATGGCTTTCCTTTCTCACAAATAAGGCATACCCAATATCTTTCACGGGAGGTCTTTTACGAGTTTTATTAAATTCTATCTATGTATAAAGCCTAATAGTATATAACCTCAAGAGAATGATTTTACATACAAATGATGGACTCAGTGGAACTAGATATCAGTGTCCCAGAGGTGTTCTTTACTCATTTACTGTGTTCAAATATGATATCTACGTATATAAGAAGACTAACGAAGGTTTTAGACCGTGTTTTTTCTATTGCTCTGTCAGCATGTCTATATTTTAGTGCTCCATGTTCTTAAATCCGGTTCGTAAGCATAGTGGGAAAGGGACCATCCTAATAAAGCCTCATTTGCGCCGATAGACAGTTCGCCAGAAACATCCCAATTACCAGAGGACCTGGCTTAAAACACCTTAAGCGTGGGTTCCGTACTCTTTCCTTAGGCAATCAACAAGTGTTCATAATGATGGAAATTGGGTTCTTTTTGACTTTTGCCAAATTAGTTTTCCTTCTATTGACGACAGATGATTACGTCGCGTTCTGGACGACCCGCTTCTCTAAAGTTCCTTCCATAATCCTTTTTCATTTATGGACATGAAATAAGACAATTCGAAATTCCCAAAACTAAATTTCCTCAACATACCCACCGACGATAAATCTTTTCTTTTTTGTTCAACATGTTTATATAGTATAAGTGCACATGTACGACTTATCCTGGTTCAGTTAATTATTAAGAACTTCTATTTTAAAGCTTAGTGAAACGTACCTGACTCGGCAACTCGAACTGACTCGGAAGTGCCTTTGAACCTGGTTTCTCACCAAGACATTGAGCTTCCGGTCGTTGTAAACCATCGAAATGTTGATCCCCTCTTTTTGTACATGAAACCTACCTACGTATAGTGTGCAGATATGACGACCTATATAATAGTTTACTAATAATAACTATATCTTTTAGGCCTAAGTTACTACAATTACTCAACTAGATTTTAAGATGAAATTGGCTTTGAAAGTTTGTAAATCGAAACTGAAAGCGAATTAATAGGTTCAGTTCCTCACTGGCCGTCACCCCAAAATAGTTTATGTTCAAATATAGATGTCTTGATTAGTGTGGCGGGAGAACGGTGTGGACTGGTATAATTTAGGGAGTTTACCATCAGTTGCTGTCTTGACCACCTTTATTCTCATCTTCCCTCCCTCCCCTTTCTCTCGCCCTCCCTCGTTGACCTTCTCTCGTCGCTAACACTCTCTCCAGCGTTAGCACCTCGATGACGGAGTTTCTTCAGTAACTTAACCCTTTATGCCAAGAGTTACTCCTCATATCGACTTTAGTAACCCCCGTCAGGTCGCACCACAACCCTTTTGTCACACTGAATAATTTACTGCTCATCGTACGGAGGGAGTAAACGTTAACACTCAGTCCCCAGCATTAGGCTATTCTACGTAGCATCCGGCCAAGTGTCCCCCTCCCGAGCCTCCCCTCCATCCACATCTTTCCTCCACGGCGGCCACCAGTCCTCGTCCTCCACCTCCTCCTATCCCTCCTCCCCGCATCTCCCCTCCTGCTCTCTCAGTCCCCATGCTCTTTAGGATCTGCTGCAGCTGCAGCAGAAGCAGAAGCAGCGACGGCTGTGGCGACGGAGCTTAAGAGATGAGGCTTTTGGAGTGTTGAGCAAAGCAGAGAATATTGGCCAGTTGGTAGGAGCGCTGTATCACAGTTGTGAAGGACTCACCCACGGCTTGTACACTCGTTTACACCATAGGGCTGCTATACCTTCACAGGTAAGGTGCTTCTCAATGCATTTTCTTCTCAACTTTCATTATTTGCCTATTTCCTTTTTTAAAGAGTGGCCTAAAGTGGTGTTTGGAACATAGTGCGGTCTGTTACCAAGGGGTGTTGGTTGTGGCGTGGTGGTGCCCTGCATTCACACACAGACTCCATGTAACACGTTTAATATCGAGCCATGAGATCTACTGCTGTACGCCTGTGGTGCGTTCCTGTAATAAGTGATACCCCATCCTTATCACCTGCTCTCCGAATACCAAAAAAACAATCATTCCCATCGATCCAATCCATTCCACTCAACGGAACCACCCCATCAGGCTCCCATTCTATAAACTCTTGATGCTTTAAAAATGATTTACCAATATTAATGCAATACGGTGTCTTCTGGTGGTAGGAGCAGGACCAGCTGATAACAATTCCTATATGCAGCCTTTTTTGTCTATTCTCCTCGATCAGAAGTAAGGGCCACACTGAGTGTACTCAACTCGCGCTCCTTAAGACCATCCCTCATAAATATTACCTTCGGGTTTAAGGGTGGTTCTCTCACCACAGGTTTCAAGTCTAAAATTCCCCCCGCTTTCTTCCTGAGTGCATCAAAGTTGATTCAATCATGCGCCTTTCACTGTAAAGAAATTACAAGCCGGCGCGCTCAAGTCTCTGTAAGTAGTATGGAAAGAGTAGGGTTTGCACCGTCTGCTGAACGACCGCGGTGCATGGTCACGGCAGATCTTCCTGCTTGATAATAAATATATGGAAAGACTATTCTCGTATGTGATGTAAGTAACATCTGTGGACGCTTGCAACATACATTGGGGAATCTTTTGAATGATGGGTCGTCCTCTGAGGCTGTTCAGAATTGATCGAACTCCCACCTTGGTGCTATTCCTGGGAAGCACATTAATCACACCGCCCTGAAAGCTACGGCGTAAATCTATGGCAATGACATAGTATCAGGAGGGGAAACAATTTCTGTATTTTTGCTTATGCGGCAAAAGTTCAGTTTCACTGTAGCGCACTGTGCTTAAAGTATAACGCTGAGCTCATATGTAAGTAGTGTATAGAAAATGGCCTCTGGCCCTTAGGCTGACCCTGGATTGGTCTTAAACAAATCGAGGCCAATTATTGGCCATGAAACCCGATCTGTATACCTTGCATTGTTGTGGAAATGACTCGAGTGGATACTAGTGCCTTACGTTATATTAGGATTATTTGGATTCAGTCACAAACATAGGTTGCATAGTCAATAAGTTTCCTACTTAAGTTCACGAGATGCAGTTCCTAAATCAATGAGGTGATGTAAGCTAATGGTGTTATGTTGACGTAAAGGTATTATCATATAAAACGATACCATGAGTAATATGAATTCAATATTTACATCTCAATTATCATCGTTTATTGGCTCAATTGAACGTGGCTACGAGTGCCGTTACGAACACGTAATAAAGTTGTACTGTTATGATTGGTGTAACATAAATGGTAATGAAGTATATAATTTTTAACTACTCTCAGCGTTTATATTGGGGTTGCATGAACGTAGAATTATATATGTGGGTATGTGGGCCCTGGTCCATAATGGCCGATGTACTTGTATATACTGGAGTGCAGATTTCAATCCATGTTCCCTACTGCCCTCTAGTGGGGCTCTCAATGTACTTATTGGTCGGGTGACCATGCACATCCGTCTCAGTCAGCCATTGCAACTCGCCTGTACTACCCTGTGTGTGACCTCCGGTTGTATACAAATGTCTCTTTTTGTTCAAAATGGGAGAATTTTAGGCCTGTTGGTACATTTATCCACATCCCAGTGAGAAGACATGCATGTTATGCATACGGTACATACAGGTATAATATCGGAAGTGCAGATCGAGGATCACCGTTACTGGAATAAATCTATAATATATATGCAAGGGACAGACACCCATTTCAAATCATAGAGAAGAAATCGATTGACCCATGATATATATATATATATATATATATATATATATATATATATATAAGATAGATGATTTTTTTTACTGATATGATAATAATGTATGTAGTATTATACTACTATATATCTATAAGAATTGGGAGAGGAAAGTCCACTGGAGGTTGTTTTTTTAAGATAATTCTATTTGGACTATTTAGCGGTACACTATATTCTGAAGAGATCCAATGGAGACATTTTAGAGAAAACCTCACAATAATACATAAATTAATCAATTTAACATTACACATCGAAGAACATAATAGCAAACATAGTATAGGCGTAATGCATTTAAGCAAATCGATAGCCTGACCGATAAGTCACCGATACGGTTTTTACAGCAATATTATCAACAGAATGCCGAGATTTGTTTACTGGGTTACTTCTACTTAGGCCTAAATGATTTGAAATAAGATTTTGAGATTCAGATCTAGATTGATCAGATTTCATGCACGTTAATACATAGCATCAAATTTATACTGTAACATCTTTTTGTATTTTCTCCCCATCACATCAGGGTGATAAAATACCACACACCACAATAAAAGCAGTAAATCAACATATCCTATTCTCTTTGCATAAATAGTAGCAGTAGAAGCATTTGACTTAAATCATATCGTATAGGAATACAACACATGTTCCTCGTTAAGGACCGTTAAGATAAGGTTAGAATAGCGCAACGAGGAAGCACATGTACGTGTTGATATTTTGGCACAATACGCATGAGGCTGGGTGGGTAATATGTGCAGTGATTCAGGGTTTAAATCTGGCCGTTCTTCCTGTGTTCCATGTACCTGTTTCATGCCAATATTTGAACGCATCACCAATTCAACTCTTAGCTTAATTGAGTCACAGTGATTTCCATGTGATAGAGCACAATTCAACCAGCCCTATCACGGTGTAGTATGCAGGAGCGAGAGCCCCATTCACCTCACCTACAGGAATGCAATAAATCTGAATATTTAGATATGCCTCCGCGTATACAATGGCATGGCCTTGGCGCAACCCACTATGGAGATTTCTTCAGTAATGTTGTGTCCTGATTTGTTCAATGAGCCAGCGTTCGAGTTATTACGGAGCTAGTGCGCCCTCATTCATTTCAACTCTTCCTGTTGTGGGGCCTATCTCGAGTCTCCAACAATAGAACGGGTGCCAAAGGCACCAACACTATGGAAGCTTTTCAATGGGATATCTTGATTTGAACTAAATGAGGGGTAAAATCGTTAGTGCAAGGCGCGGTGTATTCAGTACTTTTTTGTTGCAAGCACACTGTACTTGTTCATCATGTTTTCGAACAGCAGAAAGGCTTCACAATGCGTTATTGTAGTTAGATTGTTAATCATATATTGTGTGTGCTCAATCGAAGCATCGCTCATTATAACTGCCCAGCGGTTCTGTTTGTAAACATAATATATATACATGTACTGCTTATTATATATGGACTATAACAACAGCAGTGTTAATCTAGCTTACTTTTCATTTCCAATTATCTTGATCATTAGACCACAGAAATAGAATTCCCTGTTTCACATCCAGTGAATTACTGTATTCTTAGGCCTCTCGAAGGTTTTCTATGTTCTGGTACAAGGATATAATTTGGCTGGGATGGGAAGTTCTATAATCGCAACAGATAAATGAAACGCGTCCTCGTCCCTTAATGTGATAGCATCCCATCTGGACCTCGGCCATCTGGCTACTGACAAAGATATGAACATCAATATATGGACAAGACGGTAGCTTGTAGCCGTAGTCGATCTATATATAACATTGATCTCAAAGACTAGCTTGTGCATGGGCTGTTACTTCATCTGTAATTTTGAATTGACAAAAAAATAACTGTCCCTCGAGCAGGCAATTTGTTATCATTCATGAGAATTGGATCAGAAAAAGATTATCAGAATTTCCATGAATCAAAAATAATACCGAGATTTTATTCTCAGCAACACGTATCCTCGTGTAAAATCCTCATTGAATAGTCAATGTAGTAGGGCAATGTTCTATATTGAACAACCTATTCAAGCCTGAAGGATTATACACTTCGCACATCATTGCCTATATTATGTATAGATTTGCGCTCCTAGAGTCTCTAAGCTTTCAACTTCACTTCTGGTCGTTCTTGGTTATACTGCCTTACCTGGTTCACTATAATACTTGTGATTTATCCAACCTCGGGACAGTTCGGGCTTGAATGGTATTAGGAATTTCCCTTAAAACTAGAGAGACCAGGGTACCCTTTAAGAATCCCTGCCCATAATAAATAGAACATTACACATCCAGTGGGGTATTTGTTGTCGCTCAGCTTTCATGGCGTTGACCTAATATAGTCCCTTGGAAGTAGTCCCTTGGATGTAGTCCCTGGCTGATTGCAACCCGGGTGTAGTGTTGTATTTTTCATGATATTTGGGTGATTAATTGTAGACAGGGACCTCATGACCTCTACGGAGTGCCTCAAGGCCCTGTCTGCCCTTTATCTTACATACTTTTAAGTCTGCTTCTGCTGGAGATGGCTCTTCCTCGTTACCTGTCACAATTTCCGCCCGTGACCTGTTCTATACATTCCAGGATCAAAGACAGTCCTCCTTCACTCTCATACTCCTTTGAGATGGCGGAGGAGATAAGTTTATAAGACCCATCAGTAGCTCCATCAGCCAGTCTGTACACTCCCCACATGCCCCAAGTCTTTTTATATCCTTCCCACCACGAGGAGTGTGGACCGGATATTTGATGCCCAAGGAGACATTCCAAAGTATATTTCATATCCAATTCATCAAAACGTAACTGCTAAGCCTAAGACCACCATATATTCCCGTGTATATATATTATATATACTTATTGGCCTCTCTATTAATCAAAAGGCACTAGCGATAAAACACCAGAAATGTCTTATGTTAGTTTCCATTACGGCAGCACATTTTTTATCCTTTTTTTCGCCTTCCGCATTATCTCCCACCAGATAAGCCCAGGTTTGCTTTACCTTTTTGTTGGAGGGAAATTTCTGTGGAATTGTATTCCTTTTATAAGCAAGGGCTCATAATTGACAGGATTAGGTTCAAAAGAGCTGGTTGACTCGGGCAGATATTCATTCAAATGAGATACATTTAATCACGAAAGGAGCGCGGAAATTGAATAGCTATTTGCAGTCATGCTTACCGAAGACACAAAGAACCTAATTAACGTTGAATGCCACTCTATTAAAGGGTTTCCCTGCCCAGGCATCAAGGTCCTGGTCCCATTACTATTGATCATGGACATAATAAATCTGGTCCTTAGACTCTATTCTCGTTTGAACTTAGTGCTCACTACCTTTCATTTAAGTCACTATCTTTCAGGTCTTAAAGAGCGTGTGCTTCGTTTTCTTCCCCTGTGAAACTATATCAATACCAATAAGACTAGAACTATTATCCATCACCATAGATCCTGTCTAGAATGGGGTTGTCCTATCTTAATAGCTTAATATAGTTACGTCGGTGGAGAGCATATATATGCCAGTATTGTAAAAGACATACTTTAGTTCTTTCTTTGACCCCCTTCAGTGATTTAGTCCTTTCCAGTGTACACCCATCGTTAGAAAACAACCATATGACAAAACGCTATCTGCACATGTCTGAGGGAGCTTCTGTTTTCGGCTGGTTTAAATTGTCCATACAGCAAACACTTTCCCAATTCCAGGTCATATACAAGAAGCGAACGACTCGGTCACAGATAAACATGCCAATATTATGTTCAATATTTACATATAAACGTTAGGTTTCTTTGACGATAAATCTAACCAAGGAGAATGATGCTGCTACTTCACCCTTTGTCCCCTACCTCGCCCTGGCTGCTCTGTGCTGGACGTGGCGTAGCGATGTCAAACCCCTTTAAAACACCCTTTCCGATAATATAGGTCCCAATGGTGCAGCCTCGGAGGCGGCGGGTCGGAGGCAATTGATCGCTAGTTCCCAGTATATCCATCCAATCCTATCTGAGCACTGAGAATCACTGCGTTCATACGCCATGCCTCAGAACGGTTTTATTTCTAGCGATGTAATCTTAGTCACCAGAAGATGAGGGGACGAGGTGGAGTAGAAAAGATAGGGTAAGGCGAGACTGGGGTCAAGAATAAATAAGGCAATACGCAGACATGGGGAACCAACCGAGCAGAGAAGCACAGAGAGATGAGGGAAAAGATTGTTGGGAATAAGGACCGAATATTCTATCGAGAGAATAGTGGCTTATCATGATGTATATTTCATTATTGTAGCACTGAATAGGGGGAGTTAGGCCTACAATGCATTATACATTTGGTCAAAGATGTTCAATACAAAAAGGGAAGAAAATATATTATAGAAACCGACATGATTTTCTACCAATTTGGACACATTTTTAATCATCTTAGCTCTTTGTCATGATATCCATCGTGACGGTGCGATTTACTGTGGATTTACTAAGAGTTAAATCGAGGAAATCGCAATGGTGTGGAGGGTAGATTCGTCCTATCTATCTAGATAGGACGACATTATGGCCTCATTGGGAGATTGAAGAGCAAACTATATGAAGCAAGTAATGATGCACCAAGAAATCGTATGAACTAAATGGGAGGTGACAAAAATGGTAAGGGAAAGGCTGTAATACGCCTCCGGGCTTCCCAGTCGCATACCCTTGTTCACTCCATTACACCACGCTTACTACCACAGCAAATGGAGGGGGCTTTTTTTTACTTGGAAACGCACAAACCCTAAGGGTCGAGCTGCATTTATATAAAAATGAACCCTGAATAAGAAAAATTGCCTACGGGCCATAATAACAGAGGCAGGAGTTTGAATGGCGCGTGGGGAGGAAATGCGGTACATCATGCATGGTAAAATAGGTTGGTGGTTAATGGGAAATTTATATGTGTGTCCATCAAGGGAGAAATAAAGACTGGCGTAATCTGACCTATGGTGATCTAACTAATGTTGGGCAAAGTGGTACCGATTATGGGAGGAATATTCTTTCCACGATGATAAAAAGAAATACACTTATTGGATCCTCTAATGTCATTATCATTCGGGAGATATATTCGTCTCTTTATTATTTCAGGATGAATACGTGTAAAATCGGGTTTTACGTTGGCTCTATTGGGCCTTATTTCAGGCCAATTTTAAGACACTCCCTGATTGCCTGTATTAAAGGATGCTGATCCAGACTACTCTCTCGAACGGAGGGAAGGTCATATTAGTTTCGGTCTCTGGGTATGTTTTTCCCTGTCTCTTGGTTTCCTATCATCAAGGGTTTCTGATTATGGCTAATTATGCAAATGTGACCAATTAAGTGTCCCCACATCAGGCAGTGTGCTGCATTTTGTGAAAGGGTTGCAAGGAAAGGGTTATCACAATCTAATTAGATTCCGTGTGGAAATTCCACGCTAATGTAAATCCTTTTCATGAGAGGACACCGAATCCGTATTCAAGAAAGTCATTTCCCCCTACATTCTAATTCAAACTACATATTGCTCCTTGGAACACGTTTGTGACGAAATGGTCCTTTAAATGCACTAAAAGTTATGTGGACAAGATCTAACTAAATGTCTGGGGTTGCCTGTATACTAAACAATGTCCTTCAAACAAAGTTGAAACTCTTCCCTGGTTACATATTTTTATTTTTCACTTAAATAATAATAATAAAAGCCAAAGGAAGCACCTACTCTAGACTGAGGTCTGCGATAGCTTCCGGATGAAGTAGACCCTAAGTAGGACGAGCGGCTAATGTAAGGACAGGCAAGGTTCGAGCGCGAGCAACTCCACTCACCCATTGGAACAAATATAAAATTAATGAAGATCCACTCAGATACACCGTTAGAATGGAAGCCTTTCCTACACAAATTTAATTGATGGACAAAAATGCCACAGATTCCAATCTTCACAAAAATTATGATTTAAAATTGTTATGAATTACCCGTTATTGAGAAGCGGTTAAACACCATGTTTAAAAAAACTTGATTCATTTTGAAAGGAATTTCTTCCGGTGTCTTCCTGATATAACCTGAACGTAATGAGATATCAGGTCTGGTGAAAATGAGGACAAAATCTATGGGTCCCTTAAGTCAAGGAAACGCCCGCCTTTATTTGGAAGCATCGGACAGTGCCTCTGATAAGCAGAATCAATCGGGGCCCTGGTCGAGTGGTGGTAGGTGGATTGTGTTAGTTGTGTTTATCAATATCAGACGTCATACGGTCTGGACCCAGACTCTCGCCAATTGTCATAGCCTCTGGCCAGTTGTCATGGTGACCTGGTACTTGTCATGCTGCTGTATTCTCCAGGCATTTTTATGGTTTTCATCAGAAACCCACTGGAGCCTTGCCATAAGAACAACCTGTCCGTTTTATCGACAAACCTTTACCTCACTAACCATATTCGATGATGGGGACCACCAGCTGTGGTGGTTAATCGGGTGTGGCCATATTGCCCTGACAACCGTTTGCCATAGCAACCGATTACCTTGGCAACAGCGCCCTTACAACTGGCCCTAACGACCAGGCTGCCGCTGAACATGACATGGAAATCTTCTTGGATAGGAGAGCGAGTGGGATCTACTCTGGGAGGAGTTCATATCTACAAGAGCGGCTCGAAACTGAATCAGCGGAGGAAGTTTTAGAGCAATCTAGATCCACGCCCGCTCCCAGTATAGACTGTCTCTACTGTACAAACATAGTATCAGCGTTAGTATAAAACCAGATATTGTTAGAGTATTATTCGACCCCTCTCATCAGGCAAAGACTCCTAATTGAGATGATCCAACATCGACTCTTCACTTGAGTGCTGGCATATATATCTGCGGTGGTATGTGGCATGTGTATTGGGTTTTTTCTATGAAGGCAATAGAACAGTTACCAATTTCCTCTCAACAATGGAAAACAAAGAAGACCAGGCAGGATTATGCAATTAGGGCCTACATTTGACCATCAGACAGTCATGTCCAATAGTAACAAAAAACACTTCATAAAGCCTCGAAGCAAGCCAGCATTGCCATATACCTCAAGGGTAAATGTAATTGAGAGGATTACAGGGATTACCAAAGGGTGCAATCAATCAAATCCAGCCAGGAATAAGCTGAATAAAACACTGGTGCACTGAAATCCACCTCACACATTATATAGTAGTATAATATGTTATAGCCATAAAATGCGTGGCATTTCTTTATACTACTCACTTGCTATTTAATGCGTTGGCTTATAGCAAACAAGTAGTATAAAGAAATGTCACACATCATATGGATGGCTATATTATTTCTCCTCAAGTAAGTTCCCCGGGATAAGGATAAGACATGTGTGTTTCATGTATTACATTTTAATTCATTTATAGCATCTCATCTGGGGTCTGAAAATCTTCCAATGGTGGAGTTGTTCGCGTTCAGATATCTATTACCGGTTGTTGCAGCATTATATCAGTCCTTTGGGTTTTAAGATAAATGCTATGCAGTGATGAGTAAAATATTCCACTGAAAAGACGCGAACAAATATCTTATCCATGCTCAATATATATGTCATTTTCATTCAAAACGTCTGACAGAGTTACCCGACCAGAATATCCGCCTTTTTTAACAAGCGCGTATTGTCATGTATTGGTCTTGCGATCAATGGAGACAAGCTTTCTTTCTTGGTGAAATATTTGCCTTACATGCACAGCATGTCCTCCTTCCAGAGTCCTTGTCTGAGGGAATTGTTTCTGCACTGAAATATTGCCTCTGCCTTCGGGAATCTATCGCGTTAGCTAAATCCACTGTAGAAGAAAATTACTAATGAATGCTGCCTTGACAGAAGATTCATTAATCGCTGTCCATTAAGCAATATTGTTCCTGTACCGATCTACCGTCATGCTCTTTAGATATGGGCTTGGAATACACTAAAGCCTGAGACGAGGATAAATCAATTTTCCTCTTCTAAGGGAGTCAATGGAAAAAGTAATCAAGCTAGATTCTACATAATAATCCATTTGGTTCTCCAAAGGATTTAGCTACAAATTGAAGGCCATTGATTGGTGTGTCGCAATGTGTTGCCATTGTAAGGCATTTAGAGGATACATGGTGACAATCGCAGTACCCGATAGAGAGCATCATTTGTTTTCACAAAACCTCCTACAATCAGCAAACACAATCAACTCTAATGCTTATTTAGATGTATGTGGTATATTCTGATGCGATTGTGTATGGGTTTGCGTGCAAGCTGCCAATGAGTGTTCTCTTATTTGATGATCGTTGCAATCCTTGAGATTGTGCAAAATAAATTTGTCTAATGACCAAGTCGCCAGTAAGTAAATGCCTATAAATGGTCCATTGGTACAATATTTTGGGGGGATGTTGGTTGTCAATGGCCTGACGAGCTATTATTAACGAAACCATGTAGTGCCAAACCAATGAAATCTTCGTTGGGAAGAAGGGATTATCATTATCCAAATATCTAATTTTATCCCATATGGGAACCTTTATTTATTTGAATATTAATTCCTTTTTAATCTCTGATGTTTTCACATACACATAGAGGTTGAAATCGCTTGGATCCAGCTGACAAATATCCTCAGTCTAAAGGAGTTCAGCTAAGGCTTTAAATGTTTAGCAGTATTGTCCTTTCCCTTAGGCGCCAGTAGAAAAAAAACTATAGTCAGTTAGGCAAATGCATCCGTTAAGGACCCCGTGCGCAAAAATGAGCCTTCCCTGTACTACTAAGTTTCCCTTCAGGCGTCAACTATAAAAATATGAGACAAAACCGAACATAATGGAACCCATTACTGTTTACATATAAAAATATTGCTCCGTTGCTCCCGTGTACCCCTTTGTCATGCAACGAGGGAGTGATCAAACTCTGAAGGCATTAACTGTATTTATAAATATTTAAGACGAACCACACTATGGGTTCATAAGGCCAGGATGAGGAAAGTGTGGAGCTATAAAAAGTATTCATATATGCGTTGCTAGGATATTGCATGGTGTACACAGGATCGATTATAACTTATAAACTGACGCCTCGGTATCGACTATAAAACAAGAAAAAATGTGGGATTACTCCCGAGGTACAATACTCGATTGCCTCAATATTCACTTAGGCCTGACTTTCAGATTTCCCTAAAGACTAAGCTAATACAAGATATTACTTCATTTAAGTCGGTTTAAACGATTAGGTAGTGCCTGGTAGATGTGTCCACCTGCTTTGTCTCCCATATCATATTTGTGAGAATGTCTTTCTTTTTGCTGATCGTTTTATCATGCAGATGAAATAAACTTAGTAAATAGAGCTCGCCCGTTACTATAATTTAGTTTATCACGTATTTTCCTGATGATATGTTTCTCTCACTCTGCGACGTATGCATTGATGAATTCACAAGCTTGTGTGTTTTTGAATGTAACAATGGAACATGTGACAAAAATTAATGATATTGTAAATAATTACAGTAGACGTTGGGAAACCAGGACTACAATACGTTTGGAAATCATCCTACATAGCAGATACTTTGCCTGATGTTTGGATTAGTATTATCATATTAATCATTACATTTTAGGACAGTTCTGTGTTATTTTGTGTTGTTTTCAAGCTACAGGCTCTTTGTTACTTGCTTGTTATATTAGACGAGAAGGATCCAATGGTCTGTGTGTGTGGTCTATGTGCATAGATACTGTGGAGGCTATGCCCTGTCGGTTAAACCCCCATCAACTACATCCATCCCTCGTACTCACGTCACATTGCTATACTGTGAGTAGTATATCATTGTCGTACTCTGGCTCGGGCATCCTAGCGCTCCCACGTTAAACATGGCCTACTCTTAAGCTATTCTCAGAGGACCACTTTCTTTGAGGTTATTCCCTGCAGGTTGTACGGTTCATGATAATATTGATGAACTGCATTTTTACATGTCTGCTCTTCATGGCATCACCCAAGTTCTTATGCAAACAGTTATGATGGATAGTTGAGTAGTGTTTGAGAACCTCCCGCGTGTTCGGCTCTACTATATACAGACATATATAAAAGAGCAATAGCCCTAAGTGTTCGTAGATGTCAGATTGAGATTGCATGACAGGGCCTTTCCCAGCTTGTGTGTCCGATGTACCACCCTACAGCCACACCACTTGGGGTTTGTCATGCCATGACTGCTGCTTCCATCCCTTGCCCTGGCACCGAACACCATTCTCAGGTTCAGCGCTCACTACACTGTCCTCAAGTTCCCCTTAGGCCCGGTGGAGACTTTGTCACGCCAACTCCTGTTAATAATGTGGCCATTAATAAAACAGGAACCGGAAAAACATACTCCGCCGAACGTGACGAGTAATACCCGCTAGAGGAAAATGAACGTAATCATTGAGTGCAACCATTCGAATGTTCATAGAATCACACCCGATGTTTCATCTTTAATTCTAGGTGTCATGATAAAGCAGTAAATCGTAGCTGATTGCTTAAAAATGAATCATTTTAATTCCACGGTAGATATTATTATGGTTCGTGGTGATTGTGGTTTGCTAACAGAACACCTGTCTATTCAGATGTATTTTTCCCATTTGCTAATAATCATTTGAATAACAAAAACGCAGAAATCGGTGGTGGCAACAAAACCTTTTATTTTGGAACTGTTTCCCCAAGGTTCTTCGATATTAAAGACCTTTTGTTTTTGCATCCTACATACATACTAAATAACGGGCTTGTGTGTTTTCATTCAATTTGACTCTGCTATACGACATTCTTTATTTATTTAAATTTAAATAGTTATTCTAAAATAAATCGAGTGTGGGTGATGATTGTAGATCCAATGTAACACATAATTAGCAGCAGTCTTTTATTTAAAAAAAATAGGGAGGTATTGTGGCAGAAAACGAAAGCGCTGTCTAACATGAAGTATACTTACAGGGAGCATTGATTTGCTGTTTATATTATACACAGGCATGCCTTATCCCTCCAATACTGAATCGTTTACCGGAGTGCTGCATCACCTCCTGCATTTCATTTTTTCCATATCAGCCATTCACGTATTCTGGCATAGCTTGTCTACCCACGCACTAACATCCAGGGTTCTTTTTGAAGATGCATTAGTGGATCTCTTGTGTATTCATCTATCTGTATAGTAATAGTCTCTGTGCATATGGCTTCCTTTGCGTTCTCTCTGAATATCCAGTATTGCTGAACCGTAGGTCTACACCGTCTGCTTAAGTTATAATTAGATGGAAATTTAACAGTTCGTGCAAGCATCGTGTCATTCTGGTTGAGAAGAATCTATGATGCTCCTCTAGCTTAACATACATAGTATACTTTTATCCAGTTTGCCTGTGAATAAAATGGGAATATTTGTTAAAATATATTAACAGCTAGCAAGACTAAATTCTCCTGTGTAATGACATGTTTAATTTAAAAGCCCTCAAATGAATAATATTGGGGATGTGCATTAACTGTGACTGTGTGAGTAGTTTATAAGCCAGGCTTGCTCTCAATGAGCAAATGTTGTGGGCTTTTGTCTGATACGGTCTTGCTCTTCTCCGGGCAGGTGTAGAAGGTACCCACTCCGCAAGACCTTTTTTGTAGTACACTACACAAAGGGACTTTTCTTCTCCCACAGACTGTATACACATATCAGCCTCAGTAGAGGGTATTAAGTTATAAGTGCAGCTGCTGCTTCTACTCTGGGAGTCACATAGAGTGTAGTATTACATCTTAGAAGAAAGCTATGTGAAGGAACCTTACTCACTTATTTGCTTCTAGCTTGAGTCTGAGCTTGACATTTTACGTCCTTGGAAGTATCACAGTTAATCATCGATATGACTGGTTTAAGAAACACATTGCCACATGTAATTTAATTGGTTTGGACAACTAGAGAAATAACACATGCAGGCGCTGCACAAACATAATTATTTCTGTTGACTGGCTGTGTGTTGTTTCGGTATTGAATGATATCAGGGTGACTGGTACGCATTACAACTTTCTGGTGGTTTACTACACCATGTTATATCCCTTAAGTAGCCAAAGTATACTTTGGGGGGGGGGGGGTATATCGTTTGAGTTATATAGGTATGAATATTTATACCGCGATAATATAGGCACATGCAAATTTGAGGCCTGGATCCCGTGGTTCTATAATTAACACAATCGAATAGCTCTCTTCAGAGCCAATGTTTCATTGATTGTTGTTGATATGAAAAAGATAGTATAAGAACTCGAGAACAACCAGTCCCCCATGAGACATTCAAATCTCCAGGGAGTGCCACTTTTTTCAACTGATACAATATTTGCTGGTTGGAGAGATTTAAATGGTGTTCTGATCTAAAACAACAAACTGGAACGGTGGTAGTGTCGCTGACAGTGTTGGTCATGAAAACATAACTAAATAGATCGTGTACATGGACTCTGATCTGTAGAACTCCCTAAGGTTTAGCCGCATGATTACGGTATATTGTCTCTACACAGTTATATACATGTGGGACCAGCTGCCAGCAATGCAACATGCCAGGCTATCACCATCAGTTCTCCCTAGAATGATTAAAATATTGAACACTATATATAGGGAAGGGACATGTTTCGGAATCAATTTGGGTATACTCACTAAGTTAAGTCACCCTGACCTAAGCAAATGGAGTGGACTTCTAGGGAATGTCCTTATCAACTATGCCTTTGATTCTAAATGATAAGTTGGGATAATGCAGAAGCCATTTTACTTATGTTTTACAGTGTGTGCAATCATAACATAAATGGTGTGGTAGAAAGCAATCACAGGTTTGGCGGAGAAAAACTATTCTTTTCCATGGATTACTGTTGACACATTTCACTATAGGAAATTACCAAATTTACTGGCTTATCCTAGAGATCGTAATAACACATATTACATCTTTTTGCGACCCACGATGGCGTCGTCCATATTGTTGCATGGTGTTTGCTGTGTGAGAAAGAGAAATTGCAATCGACTAATATAACAGACACCATGCAGTTCCTTATCAATATTGTGGTCAGGACGCGGATTACAGGTATCCGCCCTTGAATCTCTGATGGATTCGATATACACACTGCCTCGCCAAGACCCTGTTGGGACAACCTGCCTATATGTGACCCAAGTATCACTTTGGGTCGAGACTTTAATTAAGGCTAAAAGCGTGCCGAGAGCCCAAGGATATACAGTCTAATTCCCTGGCGCAGGAAAAACTGGACAGCAGCTGCCAGATCATGGCTTATATATACTTTGTTTGTATTGGTCACTAATTCCGTTTGCGATATATAATCTGATGTTTATACAGCGCTTAAATATTCTAATTATCCTAGCATGACTTGGAACTATATAATTTGTTTGTAGAAATGTCTATTTTAGCCTAATCATACATGTCCCATAGTGTATGTTTAAATAAGGTGTAATTCAATGAAAAGGGTTTCAACAGATAATCCCATCTTACATCATTGCCGTGTATACATATCTATATCAAACGCGTTTGTCGTTTATTTTATCGCATTTAATTAAGAGAAGTGTTTTTTTTCTCTCAAACGTCGCTGAATATGCTACTTTAAAACATGTTATGATGTGGAAGATATGTGTATATTTGCACACATTATCAAAGTTCATCACAACATATGGACGAGAGGAATACACTAATAAAATATCTGAACAAACTCATGCCAATTCAGTTTCAGGAAGCCGCACTGGAGTACTGTCCAACGGCAGTAAGAACAAATATGAGGAAATATAGGGAATGGATAATCGTAAAGAGCTCTGAGAAGCTAGACACGGAAATAATGATTGAGCTGCCGATCAGAAAAGAAGCGCTTATTGAAGAGGATGCTGCAATAGGCGCTGCTATGGTCCTGGGTAGGGGACGTGTCATGTGTTTCCTAATGATGCATTGACATTTAAATTATGTGTGTGGGCGCAGTGAACAGGAGTGCTGAATATTCCAGTTTGCCATACATGGCATGATAAGATGTCACGAAGGAGAAAAGCCTCGGACATCAGCGAACAGACAGACGTAAAGACAGGCTTTCGGAAAAAGCCTACTAGTAGTGCAGTGCACTCTGTCACTCTCTCCCATACAAGGCCTGTATTCAATCACAAGACATGCCCAGAAAATCATGCAGGAAATATTGCCTTTGTGTGTATTATACGTCAGTCGCATATGACCTCAAAGAATTAGCATACACAATTCTATTAGTTCTGTATCAAGTCAAGGGTATACATGTAGAATTTATTATTCCAAATGCCGAATCTGATGATGCAGTCTAAAGCGAATATTGATTCTGAATTCCTCAGGCCGCCCCTTCCGATGTAATATATAACTAAGGCGGTTGTCTCAGGACGGTTTGGATGATTCATTGCCATGTTGAATTTTATGATTTATCTCAGTTGAAGATGAATGTCTGCTTTTCCCCCTGCTGATGCCAGATATTCCCTAACTAACACACATATTTAACAATCTGTCGAATTCATTGGAATACTAATATGTGATAAACACGTATGTGATTTATATTTATGATGTGTATAGATATGGAACTATTATCTTTTGTCTGTTGCAATTGAGGAGTATGAAATCATGATATATTATATTATATATAATATGACCTGTGATTTCATTTACTCACCCACACTTCTATTTAAGGAATTATTATATATTTCATTATGAAACATTGATCCAAAAATACATGCATTAAAAAACTGTCTGCCTTTTTAAAGGTAGATTTTCTCCGTATAGTTTTATTATATATCAAATCTTACATACGTTTGACATTCATGACACAACAACATTCGCTTATAAATACTTGCGAGAGTGTTATTACTGCATTTCGTATCCTGAACAGAATTAGGTAGGTGACACTATATCGGTGGGTTACTGGCTCTTCCATCTGAAATACTTCCTTGAATTTATATATAGATATATGCAGCGGGACTTTATATATCATCATATATATAATGATGTGTGTAATAGAGGATCACAAAATCAACCATCACCATTGTGCAATAGCATTGGTGAATTATGCCATCCGTGAAGAAATATCTTTATCGGGCGGGGTGTGTGAAAGTGTGTCATATATACGTTAGCATTTTGTGGGGGAAAACAATTATCAGAAACGTCACACGTCTTTGCCTATTAAGGTTGTGTAAAATCAATACTAGAACCAGTGTTGGGTTGATGTGAAAGCACCTACGGCTCAATGAACACGTAGGCATATGCAGGCATGCTCATATACCGCTAGAATTCAAAACACGTTGAAGTAATTGTCCCAGGGGTAGTTTATATCGATGCATGTCTTGTGGGCATTACTGATAAATCATTTGACTAGGGACGTGGCTATCTAACTAAAGCCCTAAATCATGCTTATGTTGTCAGTCCCTGCCGACGGGGAAAGTGTCGAAGCTCCATTGACCTCTGGTTTTCAAGCCTACTGCGTTGTTCCTCATCACTATTGCCTCAGATAGTCATGGCCTTTGGCAGGAGTGGCGATACCGAGTGACGGTTTGGGGACTATGAGGTCTGAAAAGCCACTCCGAAGCCACTCAAATGCCATTTTGAGCCGACTCGCGCGAGAAATGCCCTGATTGTACCAATATTGCTATACCGGGGTTCTAGATAATATGGTCAATATTATGCATGGGCTTTGTCTATCTTGACTGATATTGCATCAAACAATAAAGATATCTGAAATCAAACGATTAAAGGCGTTGGTCTTCTCATTGAAGGATACTCACATATCTGTCTGAATGTTATAGACAGAACTGGTAGGGAGTGAAAATAACTCGCGCGGTTCGCCTCCACACTATTATCTGTCTAGACCCAGCAGCTTTTGTAAGCGGATCTCGGACATCGGGCCCCAAATCTCGGCCTAATCTTGAGAGCCAAGGAGAAAATATAGATTAAGCTGGGAATACTCCATAGGAAATATACTTCCCGAGACAAACATAACCCCATTTCCAATAGTGTTCCACATCCAATAGAGAAGGTGGAAACGATCTGCAGTAAACTCCTTTAATATTGGACACTATAGGCCCTCGGGTGACTCTATTTTGTATTATAATAGATTCAAAGGACAAGGGGATGTGAGTCGTAGAGCCAATAGTCTAGGGATAGTGCCGCGATGGAGTTTATTACACACCCACGCTTGCTTGGAGTAACAAGTGATCAGTGCCAGGAGTTTCTTATTTAGCTATGAATTACATACATCCAGTGCTGTAAAACATATAGCTGAGGGTGCGATACCTTTTATCCCATCTTGCTGCATGCAAAGGACTGCTATAAAACAATTTTATATGTCCCGCTTCAAATAAAGAAAATGACCGAGGGGTTAAATGGTTGCCTATTTTCAGTCCACAGTAAAAGTCAATCGCATGTGGTATGTCATTTTGATCTGGAGATAAATGCCTACGATAACACCAAAATACCTTCGGGGGAGGAAAACAGTAACAGTTCCAGTCCCTTTAGGCCATGATTTAATATGTACATCTGTAACTGGTGACAAGACACGACATTCTTTCTTACGCTCAATGTGGAACACATTTTATCTTTGAGCACATTTCATTTAATTAAATTTCCCCTGGCAGTGTTGCAATAGAACAACTCAGTGCCAATCAACTCATCTACGGAACATTCTATAGAAGTTGCATTTTTCTCTGGATCTATCCAAGCAATCAATCTCGCCTTCTGCCTATCTATATTATTGATCTGTCTATCTACCATTCTATGCAATCGATCTTTGATAGCTATATATCAGTTTGGGGTGGTCCCTTCCACCAATGTGACTTGCTGCGATTTGTTTTGATTTCTGCGTACCTAATCTATAACGCGCTACTATCTTTTCCCAACCCATTCCATCTAATAACAGTCCTGTATTGTTTATACATTTGCTCTGGCCTTTGCATGGAACTCAATATCCCGAGTCTTCGACTCTATGGAAAGAAAGGACGATTCTTTATGTGTGTATAGCAATGGGAAACTACACGGGGTCTTTTCTATGAATGTCCGCTATCGATTTCCTCGAAGTCCCATGACCTTCGAAGGCAATTATATACTATATGGGTAGCGTCTATTTATGACCAATTTACTACCCATGTGCCTAGATTCTAAAGCTTATGAGAACAGCGAAGTAGATTTGAGTTATGCTCGGAAGCTTTGAGTTCAACTTCGCCTCTCACAGGGACCCTGTCCAATATATATAAGTATGGGGCAATGGCCCTTTTGTGTGCAATCCTGTTAAACGAGACGTCGGTATAGAAAATGGTGTATACATGAATGCTTTACAACCTCGTATTTAAGTCCAAACTGAAGGCAAAATACGTTAATTCTGTCCTTGATGTGCACATAATTATGAAAAAGGAATGTATTAGTTCGTACAAAGAAAACCCAGACCGACTAGTAGATTAGCACCAACGATGCAGAGACACAATATTCCAATCATATATCCATCATTTACACTTTTACTGTCTGCCAATGCTTTGCTGGTCTTGTCGTAATTAATTTTCCCCTCGTTGTTTGATGATGTTGATAGCATAAATCAATATACTGCAGATCTTCAATTTTCCATTCGACTGCTTTATGGCATCAACATCGAGAATGAATTAACGCCATGCCAATGATGAGAGTATAGCTGACCATTCTATAAACAGAAGGCAAGATAAATGCAGAAAAATATAAAGCCTCAGTCAAACTTTGTACTTGGTTTAACATTGAAACTTATTTACATAAGTACAATAGACTTGGCTATGCGTGGGCTTCCATCGTACATTAGCACGTGATAATTGGACCAGTCAGTAGAATCCCGGTTGATCATTCCCTTTGTGAGCTTCCATTGGGACAAATGTATCAATTATATATTGAATGCTTTCTCCTATCATGGGGATCAGTATCCGGGTTTAGATGCACTTTTTGCAGTTTAGCATTCAGCAAGTTGCGACGGGTAGAGATGGCTGAGTCGGAGGGTGCCTATATTGAGGCCCTCACAGAGTCCCTTATTTTCAGATCAATTTCATTCCATTCCATTGGGCGAGGTGCTCGCTAAGTGTGTTAAGCCATGAAGAGCGACTCATTTAACCATGTTGGTGCTGCCCTAGCTTCCCCAATATCACTGCAGGAGTATGGTAGAAAAACTCATTCTGCTATGACCGTATCCAGACCCCTCTGGCACAGCCGATTGCAACAATCTCATAATCCTGTGCACCCACATGTCCATATAGCACACAATACCCTGCAAACCTCGCCCATCCAACTTTTTGTGATCCGCGGATATCAACTAATACATCCATCTATTAATACATCATGCAATATCAACCTCCTGTGCGTTCAGATTACATATTTTTACTGTCACGAAACCAACAGTGGCTCATTCCAGCGTATTGTCATTTTCTATGGATCCACAGATTGGTCAGAAGCGGCAAGGGGTGGCCTTTCGATGGGCGATGAATATACGGAGAGGTCAGAGAGTGTCGTTACATTGGGATGGTTAGGGCCTCTAATCGATACTTCGAATATACATCTCCTGAGTATACCGAGCAAAGATGATACATTGTATTTGTTGACTGATGGGGCTATCCCGATCTTCGGTAAATAGAAAGATGTCTTATTGTGAATCAGAAACATCATACTAAGTTGGTCTTCTGTGTAGATTTGATTTTATATCGATGGTAATCTTAGACCACAATCTGATCTGCCTGCACGTAGGCCTATATTGTGTGAGAGAAAAGATCGAATTGCTCTCAAAAAGGTTCCTTTTGAGAAAGTGTTTAAGTCATCATGGAAGCCAGTTTACACTCTAAGAAGAAAGGGTTCTAACAAGAACCCTTAAGGGTTCTTTGGCTTGTCGACATGGCAGAACCCCTAAGGGTTCTACTTAGAACCCTTTTTTGAGGGTTCTAAGTAGAACCCCTATTTCGGGAATAGGCAGGGTTCTACATAGAACCCTCGATTTGAAGAACCCTTTGAAGAACCCTCTGGCCAAAATCGGTAGGGTTCTACATAGAACCCTGATTTGAAGAACCCTGAAAATGTCTGGGGTTCTTGATAGAACCTACAGTACAGGGTTCTTTGTGGAACCCTAAGGTTCTTTAAAGAACCTTTGAAAATTTCGCGCCGGAGTTACGGCTGGAACCCCTTCAGATTTTTTAAGGGTTCCTTGTAGCACCCCAGGGTTCTATTTGTAACCCTGTCACATGGTATGGGTTTATTTCGGTTTTGCTTCACATATTTTTTAAATATTCTTTCCTTAACTTCCCCATGTTCATCACCAAGTATATAACTTCACTAGACCTTTCTACTCTAAATATCAACTGAGATATAGTCATTTCTAATATTAACCAATCAGATCGCTGCTTTAACAATCTGTTGATAGTCACTATGGTAACCAAAGTTACACTTTTTTGATATACCCCCCTATTTCACCTCTTATTAAATCATTCCCTGAAGAAGGTTCGACATTGTAACTGAAACGTAGGAATCAATACATCATACCAACTTGTTAATAAACCTTAGCCTAATAAGCCTTACAAAAAACTGCTGTTGTCCAGTTTTGGTGTTCATCCAACTTAAATTTAGTGATAAATTTTTTGCACTATTGAAGGGAGCGGAGGTTGATAGATTTGTCGCCTATTAAAAAAACGATTTGTCCTATTAAAAAAATTATAATAATTCAATTGAACATCAGAAATATATTGTCATCGATTTTTATTATCACATATCCAACACATATCGAACAGTAAACAGACATGTCAATAAGGTAATTAAACTACTACCACTACTATATCGCTGCATATTACCAAAGACTCGCCTCGGGGAAGGGGGGGGGGGGTGTGTGTGTGCTTATGACGATATCAAGTTATCAATATCTCCCTGACTTCTCCCACTGGGAGTGGAGGCTATTACATAGGCTAGTTATGTCTGTGCCTGTAATGCCTGTATGTTGTGTCTGTGCCTGCAATGTCTGCCGACGACCCTTTCTTCTTTTACGTAATACTAGCAAAGTAACCGTCCTCTGGACGGTCACCCTCTCCCCAGTCTAGGCCCAAAGTTGAGAGTCCCTTCAAACGAAGGGAAAGCCTCTCATCTCAAACTGGAAAGTGCCATAAATTATGCATTAAGATTGCAAAATATCACTATGTTCCCATTAAAACGCCGAGTCATAGACCAGGAATCTCATTAGTGAAGTAGCTGACATACTATTCTTATCTGATTTAAGGTTTTGGACCTAAGAGTGTCCCCACACTTCCCCCTCTCCCTTGTTCCTGCCCCCCCCCCCCCCTCTTCTCTGTCTTTCATACCTGTTTCTCTCTCCCAACCCCATCTCTAATTCCCTCTCCCTCTTCCTCATGCTCCCCCTCCCCTCTCTTCCTTCCCCTACATCCTCTCGCCTCTTTCCCCCTGTTCTTTCCCTCTCCCTCAACCCCCCTCTCCTATTCCCCTACCTTCCCTTTTCTTAACTCTTCCCCTGCTACACCCTCTCCATCCCCTCGATCCCTCTCTTCAGTACCCCCATGCTCTTCCTCCCCTCTTCACTTTCCCACTCTTCTGCATATACCTGTTTTTCTCTCCCAACCCCATCTCTGATCCCCCCCCGTCTTCCTCCCCTCTTCCTCATGCTCCCCCTCCCCTCCCCTCCATCCTCTCCCTCGATCATCAATAGGAGTATTTAAAATACCTACGACCATGAGAGGAGAGGAGGGGTGAGATGGGGAGAGGGTATGAGAGGAGGGGAGAGGCGAGATGGGGTGAAGGTATGAGAGCAAGCAAGGGGAGAGATGGGGTGAAGGTATGAGAGGAGGGGAGGGGAGAGATGGGGTGAGGGTATGAGAGGAGGGGCGGGGTGAGGGTATGAGAGGAGGCAGGGTTGAGATGGGGTGAGGGTATGAGAGGAGGCAGGGTTGAGATGGGGTGAGGGTATGAGAGGAGGCAGGGGAGAGATGGGGTGAAGGTATGAGAGCCAGCAAGGGGAGAGATGGGGTGAGGGTATGAGAGGAGGGGAGAGGCGAGATGGGGTAAGGGTATGAGAGGAGGCAGGGGAGAGATTGTCACCTGGTGCAAAACATATTGAAACCCTGAATCATATATCACCTCTTTCTTTTACTCTAGATCGTCAGGCCATGTCAAATTTCAATATCTGGGCAAAGTTCTATGTAGACCTGGATGTCGATCTCAGCAATATGTCTCACACTGGATATAACCACATTCCATGGTTCCACGGTAGAAGTACTCGCTGAGACTCTGAACTTGTTGATGCGATGAGAATCATCCCTCTGTGTCGATCTTAATTGGCTCATTTCCACGCAGATTTCATTTAGGGAGTGTTCCTCTCATATTGTCAACAGTGGTTTGGGCCTATCCGCCTGCGTCTTGGACTGTTGATAGGCGCTTGTCATCCTTACAGCTTCTGTTTTAAGACAGAAACAGTGAAAGAACTTTAATAACAAGTCATAAGCTGATACGTCTACATGTTGTAGAAAATAAGTACAGTAAGATTGTGATTATAATACATGCTAAAAAATTAGGTATGTTTGACTGAGCCAGATATTTAGACCCTGTGCACTTACCGAAAATGATGTTCTACAGGTGATGATTGTAGAATGTTCCTTTCTTTATCCATCTCTTGTATTAGCCTGTTCATGGAGTTGAATGAGAGTTTCTCGGGGGAGGGGGGGTGTGGCTCCGTTGCCCAGTGGGGAAAATACCCTCCTGAAGAAGTAGAGAAAGCTTAAATATTCATTAAAACAACATTCAGGCAATAATAATCAAATGCCCCTTAATTAAAACTTGATGTCAGACATTATTAATAGTGGCTACAACCTTAATTGACCATTCATTGAGGTTTGATAAAATAGAAGATACTATTATTACAATGCATAGGTAGAGGGGACAGAACACCAATCCAGAATGATAATGTTGAGGAGGGTTATTGAGTTAATGGGTGTTTATCAAATATTTATTATTATTGAATATTATTATTATGATTAATAACAAGTTAAACCATTCTATGGTCTTCCCTTACTACATTTCTCAACACGGGAAAAAGCATTGGGAAGGACGCGTTGTCAACATCGCATAAATTAGGAGGCGTTGCTACTTTAGGGCCCATATTACGTCCTAGCCGGCATTGGTATTGACAAAGAATTTTCAAAAAAGTTTGCAGTATGTTTTCACTTGTTATCCAATTTCTACTTGATAGATTTACAAAATGAAAACAGATTCTAAAAGGGAAGTGTTTAATCTATAGGCCGGATCATTTTTATAATTCTACAAAGATTAGTTCATTTTTATTCAGCCTTTCGAAAACGGCAGAAAAGCTCTGTGGCTCAGAGCCCTGTAGAATCTGCTTTCACCAGAAAAGTTGCTTGAGCAAAAGGGAAGAGGGATATTTTCTATCACAAAAATAAATTGTATTCTTGTATTCTGTCTGTTTGGGTTTGTTTCAGTACATTTTTCACTATTTCCTGAGTAATAATACTAAGGCTATCATCTGCCAGCTGTTTCAATAATGTCTGGTACCGAATCCATGATATTTCCCTAATGTTCTAATGAAAATATAGAATAACAATTTCGAATCAAAGGTAAATATTCTATTCTGTCTGTTTGGGTTTGTTTCAGTATCTTTCTAACTATTTTCTGATTAATTATACAAAGGCTAACATCTGCAACCTACTTCAATGATGTTTTTGTTTTTAAAGTTTTTATTCAGCCAGAAGCATTATGCTGTTACACACTTTTCTCAGTAATAGCTGATGGAAAGATTAGCTTTACATCAAGATATATGAAAAGAAAAAATAATCGTGATTAAATATTAAATAGAAGAAATAGAAAAATACGACAATATCAAATTTAACTGATAATATCAGGTCAGATCGTACAGACATTTTAAGGTACAAATAAAATAGATAATATATAAGTAATACGATACAAGGTATAAAAAACCGTCACCCGGGTATAACATCGATTTACTACAGACAAAAGAGCATCAGCTATAGCCAAAAGGGACTTGATATACCAAGGAAAGTCTGGTCTGGTACAGAACCAATAATATTTCCAGAATCCATAACAGCCCCATACCCCAATCGGGGTGCCAAATACTTAATTTTCAGGATATACTCAGCAAAATGGTAGTTGTATACCACATAAAAAGAAAGGTACGCAGACGCTTCGGCCCAAAACCGCGTCGGCCCAGGCACTTGAGCCTCGTCGGCCCAGGCACTTGAGCCTCGTCGGCCCAGGCACTTGAGCCTCGTCGGCCCAGGCACTTGAGCCTCGTCGGCCCAAGGCTTAGGCCGTGTCGGCCCAAGGGGTAGACTGCGTTGGCCCATTAGGTAAACCGCGTTGGCCCAATGAATCTGACCGCGACGACCAGACACTATATAGGCCTAGCTAGTTTAAACATTTCAATTTACTACAGTACCCTCTATATACAATAAGTTGAACCAGGGTGCGACAAGATCCAAATTATCAACCTGCCCCCGGGCAGGTTAATTTAAAATCAACCTGCCCACCTCAAGATTCCACCTACCCAGTAGTTTCAGACCACCTTTAGCCTAAACATTTACATAACATCTTTATGATATTTGAGACTCCCTATATATCATCAATATTGCTTAATAGTAAATCTGTTGAATAATAACTTTCTTTAGTATTTTAATCTTGAAGTAAGTCCGAAATCGCACACATTTATTTTAGCTAGAGGCCTATATTAAAGTAATGCATAAACATAATTAATAAACACATACTCGATGATAAATGTAATTGAATGCATTAAATCCAAAGTAGGCATTAACATAATGTTATTATTCTCTTCAATATTCGTAATGGAGAAATCCGATTTCGAAATTGGAAAAGTTTATTATGAAAAAAAGAAAGTTAAATTTCCTAGGGCTCATCAGTATCAATTTAAATTTTGACAATGAAACTAAGTTACATGCCTGGGACCTCTATGTTGGTAGTTGGGCTGATTATCTAACTCAGTAACTGTAAGTGTAAGCACAGAACTCGAGGAGAGTTCTGTGGTGTAAGCTAGGGTACGGTACTATAGATAGGTAGGCTCGCCAGTGCGTATCTGTCACAATAGTAAACACAACTTACTCAATGCAGGATTGCTCCTGATGTATTAGGGCTAGAAATAAACTAAAACCATATTCCGAAAGCTTAAGAATGTAGCATTTTAACAATCCTATTGCGGATTATGTCCTGCGAATATACGCGCAGCAACATCGCGGCAAACTTTGCGAATCGGCAATGGCGGCCCTGTTTTGTAGACGGGAGCCGAGCTGTGTCTTCACCTGTTGATCTCAAAGATGGTTCTAACTCTTCACATATACGGCATTGTTTACAATTTTAGAATAAAAACATTCCTTACCTGTTTCCTGCAGCTATGCATGCAAGTAGTAGCCTAGCTAATTTCCAGTTGTTTTTATGATGATTTCCATCCATAATTTCCAAATCAAGCTTCAAATCTTGCGCCGTTTAAAGATGGTTGATGGGACCCGGATGCAAACAGAGCTGCCGGTGACGCCCTCTACTGTTAACCTAGAGAGTGAGACTGTCTTACTCTTAGCCCTTAGTCTTAGATTGATATGAATGACAGTTGTCATGATATGCCTATTGATACCTCCTAAATTTTTGTAAATGGATTTACAATGAATAAATGAATGACAGATGTTCCCTGATGTTCAAGTTGGTAATATTATACCCTTGGTTTGACTGAAAAAGGTGTAACGTTATTCTTAGAGTAATTTGATGCTTTTGTGTCTAAAATGTCAGACCCATAGGCCGCCATGTTGAAATGATGTTTGGCGATGTTCACTCTGCAGATAATTTTTTCTTTCCAACGGTGGAAATCTCGAGAATATTGTTTTCAAATCTAGTACATGTGATGTGTTTTAGTAACATGGTGTGTAGTAACATTCCTGGTTATGAATTTCTCTCTCTGATTAATGAAAATGCTAGGCCTAACTAACATTGATGTCTTCATCAAACACATTAAAACTTAATTTGTCTGTTTTCAAAAAATAAAAAATAATTATTAATGCTTCGTTTGTTTTAGTAAAAAAAAAAAATATTAATGCTTCGTTTGTTTTTGTACAATTTTTTTTAAAAAAAATTATCGACAACAGTTCCTATGAAACTGATATCAGAAAAAGTATTGGTATGATATCGGCTCAATATCAGAAACTGATATCAGAAATAGTATTGGTACGATATTGGCTCTTTTTTTTTTATAAAATAACAAAAAAAATTATTAATGCTTCTTCGGCTTTGTAAAAAAAAAAAAAAAAAAAAAATTTGTGTTTTTGTACAAATTTTTTTTTATATGCTTTTATGATGCACCGATGTATGCAGCTGAAAAAATTTTTGGAAAAAAAATAAAAAAAATATTCGTCTGTTTTTACATGGATCCCGATGAATATTCAGCTGATTTCTTATCAAAAAGCAGGGTGAAGACCCATGCTTCTGGGTAAGTTCAGGAAGAACCCTAAAATCAGGCAAAAGCCCCTATGGTTCTAGACGGAACCCCTAAGGAGAAAAAGGGGGTTCTATGTAGAACCTCTTTGAGTTAAAGAACCCTTCAAGTGCACGAAGAACCCTTAAATCGCTGAAGAACCCCTATGGTTCTAGATGGAACCCCCGGTGGTCCCGAAGAACCCTTTTAGGTGTCGAAGAACCCTAGGGTTCTTGGTAGAACCATGGGGTTCTATCTAGAACCCAAAAGAACCCTTTTTTCTTAGAGTGTAGGTATACTTGTGGTAATTTCTTCTTCGATGTGGGAGAAAGTGTCCGAACGCCCGTCTGTCTTCCACATGGTCCCTTTTTCAGTTAAAGAAGTTTAATTGCATTCAATGGGAAGATATGACCACTGAAATACAATCTTCAAAATGTTTCTTTTTTTGTCTGACTCATTATCCTATTTTATCCTGACGTCAAATCGTTCACTTAAATCAGGAAAACCGTTGGATATTATTCGAATATTCCAATGGGTTTAACTGTCTTGAAGGATTTTCTCATTCCCCTGTAAATCATGTGTAATGTATCGCGGCTGAAATAGTCGGATCTTCAACTCTACAGACGTCCCCGGATCTCATTTTATGAAGCCCTATTTAGATATTAACAACACAAAGCTTACCTGAACTTGGAGATAAAACCTATATCTGAGTAATAGCTTTACCCCATCAGGATGGCAAACAAATCTATAAAAAATATTTTTTGTGCTTTATAGACACACTACTAAGAGTAACAATATGTTCCACCGCGACTGCAGATTCAGGCGACTACCAGGGCAGTGGGAATTAATTTAATTGCTTGGTTTGTAAGATAAGAACAAAGGGAAATACCTTCTTGGTGATAGAGGGGAGTCTGGCTTTTCCGTGCAGACATATTTTTTTGTAAATCATCACTCTCCGTCTGGTTCTACTAACCTAGGGTCCTGTCGGGCTTATCAATAAAACTGGGGATGATGGAGTATAAATAATGCCATCCCTACCATCAATCAAATCAAGAGAATAATAATATGCAGCGATGACAGGCCTTATCTTCACCCAAGCGAACAATTCCCAGGGATGTAGAAAAACATTCCGACCAAAACATGCAAAAAACCACTCGTCAGCACACCACCAAACCTCGGATTCTTCACCCCTTCTGGGATTCTGCAATTAGTGGCGTTCAAATTAAGAGCACGAATGGCAACTGTCTTGTTCTAATTGATTTTTACTAAACAAGTATCGGTAATGTTAATTATCTTTTCACTTGGTGAGTTGAGGGAGGCGGAATCGGTGATACATTCAATTCAGCCTGATATACCATGTAGTGGAGTACGATATATGACCACTGAAATACAATATTCATATGCCAGAGATAAACCAACGATGTATCTCCCCATATAACAATCTTTTGTTAATTAGTGTAATGCCTATGGAGGATCCTTTCGGTATTTTCCCTATCAAGATGTAGCAGCTCGCTCCCTAAGTAAGCTCTTTCTGGGGAGACGTGAAGCATGAAGTGCCAGATAAATGAAGTACATGTATATTGATTCATCCGTTAGAGGGTGTTTGATAAATGACTTATTCCTGTCACGTTCTCAACCGCAAGGCTTGGCTGCATGCTTTATCCCTTCACTGGAGTGGATGTGGGTCCACAACCCAGGAGATGAGACTAATATTCAGACAAACTCCTTATCTAAATATCACACTTTTCATGTGGCAGACTACTCCATCAATAATGACCTGTCTACTTGGATGATGTTGAAATGGATCATGAATTGACGCTTTTTTGACGAGTTTTATTTCCAGTGCATGCACGCGGCAAAGTGCCCCTGTCTGGAAGTATAGTGGTCCAATAAATGATGTCACTAAATGTTTTATTTCTAAAGGTTGTCACTACTAAAATGTTTCATTCCCCATTGGTTGAATTAGTATGCATACGGCGATGTCGGTCTTTCCAGTGGGCTTTGTTGGATTTATGTTGATTTATATGGATCGTATTGAGCACTTTAAAGCAACGCTCCGACACCATTTTGGTAATTTCTGGACCGTGGACAGAGGCAATGCATTCGACGCCCTCAGCTTCGTTAACAATAAGAGACTACTATATAGTCCTTAGCATACTTTTTATCCGACAAATTCTTTATCGCTAGAAGCTGAATCTTTGAAAAATACTGTATTTCACATTTCCTGAATGGAAGGGAAATATAAATATATTATAACCATCCCATATGAACCTTTATAAATAAAAAAAAACGCATGTAGTGCTTTTTACATTATATGGCAATATCGATGCAAATCCTTCGGAGTACAGGATTCTGAATTAATTCCCCCACTGAAGAACATAGTAAATTTTCGTCCGTGACATTTAGTCGTGGAGTTTCGGCCTCTAATGCTCTATACCGATGCTTTTTGTGTATGTGTCTGGCCCACGGACAAAGCCTATGGTTACCCGCTAGTTATAGACATCAGTACCAGGCCAACGTTGTCTGCAAGCGGTGCTTTCAACACATATAAAACCGACAGTTGGCCGTGGTTATGACAAGGACGGATATGTCTTGCTAACAGGACATTTCCCTCGCTGTCTTGTTTTCTGATATTCCGAAATATCCCATTATTAGCGGATAATTAGATTTTGTAGCAATTTTCTCAAAGAATGTTTGGTTTTTAATTTTACTTTTTCGGTTCTCCATGGATATAAATGCACTGTGCCTATCTACTAAGAAACGTAACTGCTGTAGCAATGCCATGTATGTATGGCCTTTAAAACACGGGGTTGGTAGAAAGCTGACCTTTTCAGTAAGCCCTGTTCGGTTTAATAGCTTATATTATATGAGATAGACAAAGGGCTATGCATGGTGAGTTCAATGCATTCAATATGAAAATAAATTTATTCCAGTCATATTTTGCGCTCATATTTATGCAATCTTCATTGGTATCCAACAATAACCATTGATTCTCTCTTTCTTTTCTAGGTACTCGTAGTGAGTCTGCTGCGTTGGGCTTCTCTCTAGCATGCCACCTCCAACGTACAATGCTGTGTGGCTGGATGAATTTGGATCGGGTCGAAGGTCCTCGCCGAGGCGCCAAAGAGAGGGCCCCGATGATACCCCCAGAGTCCTTGTCCATTCATCAGGTGGTGCTTCGTTCAATGGGCGCACTTCAAGCATGTCAGAACAAAGCGAAGTAAAGGTTCCACTGCTCAATTCTGCCACCAACACATCTGCCGATTCAGCCTATCAAGCCACAAGAGATAGCAGTGCCTATGACCAGTCGCGACCACTACTCAACAGAGGATCGCTCGTGGAGTGCCGGTACCAATCGACACAAGACAGTGGTTATGAACAATCTCAAGATGAATGTAACTTCCCTCCTCCTCTTGATGTGGATTACAATGACGTCTTGGATGATACGTACCAGTCCTCGACTGGCAGTAATTATGACCCTCCTCCACCACCTGAGGTGGCCTTTGAGACCTCCCTTGACTATGCTTATGAGCAGGACTTGGCACAAGGCATGTATCATCCCACAGACGATGATGGTTATGCTGAGTCCTGTGCCAGTAGCAGCCAAACTTGCCAGCAAGGAGACCCGGGCAACGATCCTCCCTGCGACCACTCAAAAAACCAGTGTGCATACATGCATTCGTCACCCTTTGGCGACTTCCTTCCCAGTTCAGCTGCAGAATCTTTACAAAATGGTAATTTAAGCCAAGCCTCTTCCGCTATGGCTTCACAGCACAGTACCCTCGCCAGATATTCACACACCGTGTCCCCAGTCCATCAGACTATCAGAATGTCCCCAGCCCGCCAACAGAATGGTACACTCCCTCCCCAAGCCACTTATCCGGAAATGCCCCAAGAGAGGAACCAACAAGCCCCTGCCCAGCTTCAGCTACAGCATCAGGCACAGACAAACCAAAACCAGACCCTTCAGAATCACGGTGGCGCTGGCGCCCCGGGACTGAACCATCAAGGTCGAAATACTGCCCGCCTGACCTTGGAAGGTTTGGACTTAGAAATACAGGTGGCGCCTCAAAACTGTTATTCAGGATTCGCCCCCGAAACCATACTGCGAGCGAGTGAAGTGAAGCAACGCTCTCCAAGGCCGGTGACATGTCAAGTAGTCAATCCTGAGGAAGTGGGGGAAATGATTCTCTCAGATGTTTCTAGGGATGCCAGTCTCACGCCAGAGGTGAGTTCCTTTTCCTTGCTCTTGAAATCCAAATCATGCCACGTTGACAAATGACCGATCATAATGGCTTTCCTCTGAAATGTTAGCCCTCCGGGCTCTCTCTCACTAATTCTTGGATGCAAGAATTTCATCTGATTTGTATCACCTCTTATGCTCAGGGAATTACATGGCCACCAATGAATTCTCTTGTTCCTTCCCAGTGGATTAAAACCATTTTAATTTATTGAATTGCGTTTGTGTTCCAGACTGACTTCAAAGAACCTGGTCGGATGTGCCGCAATTGTTGCCTGCGCATAGCTGCCTTTTTTGCCCACATTGGATTCTTTGTTTGTGTGGCAATCCTAGGCGTGCAGATCCCCTTGAAAAAACGCTATGATGTGCAGGTCTTCATCCTCAGACATGATGAGAATGCCCAAAGGGACCTGGCAAAGCCATATGATGAAGTGGCTCTTGTAACAGCGTGTGTCATGCTCTTCCTTTGCTATTTAGTTGCTTTGGGTGAAAGTTACACAGCGGATACGGAGAGCTTTGTCATTAATGCCATGAGCAAAGATACTCTGCAGAGCTATGTGAGGGAACAACTGAGAGAACAAGTACCCATCGTGGGGTGGGATGTTGTCTGTTACCATCTGGAAACCCGCCAAGTCACTCGGACAACAAGAGATCGATGGGGCAATGAGGTGAGATAGGCCGGCCATTTGTGTCCAGTTTTTACATTTCTCTCCCTTAACATAAGTGCTAGGCAGGCTGGGGAGGAACCATCTATTATGTCACTACGTGACAATAGGTCATATGCTTGTATCTTCAAAAAGATTTTTGTATCAATATTGGCAATTGCCGGTACATCAAGATGCCAGCCAAACTATAGCGTGTTCCAAAAGACGCTGATCATTTTGTTAACACTGAATGACAAGAACATGAAATAGCAAGATATATCATATATTATATTTCCATAATTATTTTCCTAACATATTTATACATATTACACATAATGTCTTGTAACCCAGCATTTCTAAGGTATAATGATATTATGTCTGACTAGGTGACTAAGTAATCAATTGCTTTGCCACTGTGCCTATAAATCTAATTAAGCAAACCAATTATCTATTTTAAGTCAATTATATATACTTCTGACTACAGTAAACACGCAAGTTGTTTGGCCTGATATCCATTTAGGCTAAGTGTGTCTTTACTGAATGCAATTCCAATACGCCAATAAGAAGTCACATTGGGAGCCACAGTCCAATATAGATGATCTCTTCCTTTGGCTAAACGAAGTCATTTCCTAAAGGCATTGCTATCTAAATCACAACTCCTAAAGTCATATTTGGCGTGTAACTTCAAGGATTGGACTGTAATAACGATCCCTCATTCTATTCTTAATCCTTTCCATTACAAAATAGACAACAAGCACAACTGAAGAGGAGGTAAAAGTCATGACACATCGTGAGACTCTACGCTTCCCTTTCCGTGTGGTAAAGGATATTTCCGGGGACATTAACTTGAAGGGCACTGCAATTACCAAGGTATTTACCTGCTTTTGCCTCTCTATTTATCTAGGCTCTCTAGACTTTAAAGATCGATGCATAATATAGAAAACCATGTACGTGTCCGTCTGCATGGTGTCGCCAATTTCTAATTCAATAATGGCTCAGTTTTTGTGACTAACTGAAGCTAACACAATATCATTTATTACACAATATTGGCTTCCATTATTTGCGACACAGACGAGAGGATGTGTAGGTCAATTTCCCCCAGGGTTTTATTACACTAGCATTGGTAGTTGACTAATTAAATGATGGATTATTGCTTCAATTAAATGGTTGTTGCAACAGTAGAGCTTTAGCTTAGAGATTGACGACATATTAAATCACTTAGATTGATTGAACTGTAGCCTATGCGTCGCCTAGCTGCACAAATGCGGATGATAGTTTTGCAAAGGCAATATATCGATGAAATATCGCAGTGCGGGATATTTATGCAGGGTTATTGCCCCTAGGTCGATCTTAGGGTTTGGGCACCACCAAATTAACCTCCACATTTTTTAACCAATTAGTTCTTAAGAAAGGCCATATATTTATCTATGTACGTTTAATATCGTTTAATATAATCTATGCTAAAAATAATTGCTTGCCCGCTAAGCCATATTCCGGCTGATAACTATGACAATTTTTTCGCAAATGTCCAATGAACAAATACAACAGCACTTAAAAGCTTAAAAACATCCCACCTTTTCTGGCTTATGTTAAGAGGTCAACAAATAAGTGTTAAGATACCTCCCCTCAGAGAGAATTAAAGCTAATTAATAAAGGATATTCATATATTACTTTTTATTTTGTCTAACTTGTTTTATCAAAGCAATAACACCTCCGACATTCGTACATTTAATTTGAATCGGAAATTATTAAGTATTTCACAGAAAAAAATAGTGATCCATCTGCTTATTGAGTGATGTGCATGTGTGTGTTTCTAGGTTGAAAATACCCTATTCATGCAAAAGAAAATAGGTCCTTAATAATGTACAGAAACTGAAAATAAATGTAATTGATTTAAGCTTTCGATCTTTAAAATGAGGAATCGTGCCCAAGAAGTGCAATGTTCCCTAGGCCTACTAGTGTGCACGAAGGATTTCAGCAGTGCAACATGAACCGCTATATTAAGTGATTCTTTGTCATAATTATTGTATTTGTTGCGATCCTCCTATTGAAACTATGATGCAAAACCATACAGGCGCAGACAAGTGTGCTATATATGTATATAAAAAATGATTACCGGTTATATATGCCCAGGTAACAATGACCTTATGGTTAATATTCAGCTGGGAGACGTATAAATCTTATTATTTACCCGCATTTGAGGGTGGCAGGGAATACATTTCGAGTCCTGTCGCAATATGAATCCGATTTTATCACGGTCAATCTATAATTTGACCAATGATTAAAATGATGAATCTCGACATTAAAATCGAACAACATTCACTGTGAATATGAATCGATAGCCATTTGAATCAACTAAAACTGGAGATAACAGTGCGATCGACTGTCATTTAGAAGGGTTAAAAGCGTTGAAAATGCACTTCAATGATGGCCGAAATTGGTACATCCGCCTTCCTTTGACAGGCAGGTGGTTCAGGGGTGAAAAGTATTCGTTATTCCTCTCATGAGAGACTTAATATCTCATTTAGATACATGTGGTGTTGTTTTTCTCCATTCAAAGATCGATTCATATCCATTTCCCCATTGATTCTAGCGTCGGTATGTATGTTTTTAACCCGATGCTTTGTTATAAGGCAGCTGTTTACTTTCGTGTTATTGCTGATTCGCTTGGCATCTCAGTTGCCCTTCTTTGCTAAGCTATGCTTTTATCGATCACTTATCTAGAGCCATTCGACAGCTTCCTTGCCAAAATGGGCCGGGTAATCTAAATATAGTTATGAAATGACATCGACCACTCTAAATTAGGATTAGTCAGAATAACAACATTCCTACTTAGTTTAATATTAAATGAACTTACATCTTATATACTAATGGGCTGGGTTTTTAAGTTTAAGAACAATATCATGTTGGGACCCATCGCTGAAAGGGATAATTGGTTTTTCCACACTTATGTTAAGCTTCATCCCAATATGCTTGAGATTATAGGGAACGCTTTCTGGGCCCAAGGTTCCTTTGTTGACCCACATAAGATATCATGCTGGGACATTGTCGTGTCCGTACATGAAATAGAGCCACGCCCTGGCAACCAATAGCTACACATTGATACCAGTGCATTTAGTGTTTGTATGGTAAATGATTCTGAGAAACACCTCCGCTCAATTTAGGAATGAATTATGTGTTTGGAAATCCCCTTTTTACAATAACACAACAGTAGGTGATCGCGTCATCATTTTAACCACAAATACCTCCAAGAATAGGCGAAGGTTCCTTCTCGATTGTACCTGGTTACCTTTCTGCAATGCTGATTTCAGCATAATGGATTGAGTAACATGTTGTGATAAGTCTGACATGCACCCATGTATGCATAATGCGTCTTTTGGATACATTAATGCTGACACAAGGCAGCGAACATTCTCTGCGATTTTATGACCTGTATTCATTATTAACGAGTAATCCTCAGTGATCGAACATTACTCTGAGCTCAATATAGCCATCAATACCCGTGGCAATGGGCCATGTTGGTATACTACTGACATACTTTACCGCTGGTGACAATACTCAAGCCTTACCCATACAGGACGCGGAATTTCATCACCCCTGTTTCTAACAAGCGTTCATTAATTTCACCGCACGCGTAAACATTGGTCGGCGCGGAAATATCAAAAGGTTTTTAATAAAGGTTTTTGATATTTCCGCGTGGTTCAAGAGTTA
This sequence comes from Sthenelais limicola, assembly GCA_942159475.1. Lineage (NCBI taxonomy): Eukaryota > Metazoa > Annelida > Polychaeta > Phyllodocida > Sigalionidae > Sthenelais > Sthenelais limicola. The sequence goes on along the minus strand of OW804095.1, from coordinate 62,160,304 downwards.
CGCTTATAGGCTAAACATCGTAGTGTAGGGCCTATAGATAAACTAGTATACGCATGCCCAATGTCAGATATATCCGGATGCAAATTACTAAAAATGAATGTGATTATATATGGTTAGTATAGGTCCAACATTTACTGTAGGTTTTACGGAAATCCGGAGGAATCCATAATATAGGATGTAATAATTTTCGGCGTAGTTTAAACAATCCTATCCCAAGCTACAGCACAACTTGCGTAGTAGCTAGAGAAACCTCTCTGTGGGTTAAATAAAAAGTGGAGGAATATTGTTAAGGTATAACAAAGAGCCATAATAAGAAATCTTCATTGCCTCGGACAATGAAGGACATCGGAATTGCGTTTTTGATATTGTATATTTATTTGTGCACATGCACAGGTGCAAGAAATCAACGGATCCTCCTTTATTGAAAACAGATAGCTAATATGTATAGGCCTCTATATCGGATACTTTGTTCAAGCAGTACCCGATCTCTTATTTTGGGTCAAACAGTTCAAGTATCCATCATTATGTTGCAATAGACTTACCTTATGTGGGTTAAGACAGTTTAATACATTCCACTTTATTTTTTTTCTCATTAGATGGAGTTCCACCAGATGTATGGATTCCTCGATATGGCCACTGCACAAAAATTCAACCAGATTAAAGAAAGACTCAGAGAACGCAATAGATATCGTGATGAAAAAATGGAATTTAAAGAGGTAAACAGGTTGAAATATATCCCATATGATGGCTGTCACACTGAAGGAAAATTAATGTAATAGCCTAATATATAACAGAAATATTAGAAATAGTTTTGTGTTAATAAGAAGTGGTGTTACCATGCATTAGTAGACGTGCGATACGCATATTGACCTCTATACAGTAGCCTATATTATTCATGGAGAATTAGTGAATGAGGTCATTTAATTAATTTTAATTATTGACATGCTTCCTTCACTTTTCAGATCTTCGCTCTCGATAATCTGAAAGCGCACGTCACAGTATTCGGCGAATACGGATGTCTTCGTCAACTAATGCGACCAAAGATATTTTGCTTCTTCTCATGCTTTCTCTTCTCCTGGCCATTCAGACTTATTCTGAAACTAACCACGAAGAAAAAGAAGTACACGGTCATCAAAGTCCTCGGTCTGTGAAAAGTACAGTATAATGTATAGACATTTAAATTGTATTACCGGTTATACACATGTATAGCCTACCATAACTTGAGGAACGACCATTATATTTTTCTTAATGGTGAGTGCCGTCGGTGCAGTGTTATCTAAAGACAGACAGAGTATTCCAATACTCATTATATTGTATATTCAAATCCGAAAATTGCCGTACATATAGAGCAGAGTTTCGTCCAAATTTTGAAGAAGGCTCCAAACATGCCCTGATTTTTTGCGACCCGTCGGACATAGAATATTGAATGTTCTACTTGGTGTTTGAAGTATCTATATGGGATCATAAATGAACCAAAATTCCTTTATTTGGATTAAGGAGGGGAAATCCAAATGTATGAAAAATAGGATTCGATGTATATTTCACATTGGATGTACCGTATACTTATTTTCCTCTATCGTGACAATGTGTCAATATAGTAAATATTAATGATCCCTATAATGTTGTCTAAGAGATACCTGTATTTGGATTGTGTGCAATAAAAATTTATATTACAAGTTGGACCGGTGAATATGCATAAGTTTTAAGTCGTGACTTGTAAGTATAAAAATCCCACACCGGCAGAGTTTCTTTGGTAATCTGTCGTGAGTCAATTCCATATTTCCTTCAAATTAGGAGAATAGTTTTATATGGACAGGATAGAACATCATGGGTGATCCTACAAATCCTATCATGGTATGTGCCAGCTTTAGGAAACAAATTCCTACTCAACAGGTTTAAGGTGTATTTAAGGAGATTTAAATAAATGCATTCGTCCATAATATTCATGCGTAGTATTTCGGTGTCTAGTGTCATTCAAACTGTTCAGGATGGTTCCTAAATAGGTAATGTTACAGGAATAGTTAATCAAAACCCATTAATATTGGACACCACATGATCGTGACACTGATGAGATTGGTTCGTTTATCGCTGTTAACGCATAATCACACCAGAATACCTTCTTGTATTTATTATGGTTATATTTAAACATGCCCCAAAGCCCTATTTTTAAATCTAGCTCAATTAATGCTATGCCATATACTGGCGTCATTGTTCTATTTACCATTGTTGTTTGCCTAAACCTGTTGTTAGGGAGGCAAATGGGAAATGTTCGTTATTGAAACGATGGAACAATTGATGTCCTGGGTCCCCCTAAAGTTAATTCATCCCCAATGCTGATGCACATCTCACCACATTATTCTTCCCTTGAGTACCATGAATAATATTACTTCCCTCATAGTCGCATTGCAAGGCCATTGCCATTGAGTCTAATCATTTACATTCCTTCGCCGAATATAATTATAAAAAGAGGATAAGTAAAATAATTTGCCCTTGGGCAAACGACTTCGCGATTTTCTTTTTTACTGGCGAAATAAAACCATTGTTATTTCTAGAATACAAGAAACGTATAAAGAAGAGTACATGCGAGTTCTCCAAGCTTGCATGAACAGAGCGATTGTAGTTTGTGAACGGGAATGGTGATTATGTTTATTCTGGAGAGAACGTTCCTGAATTTTTATTTTGAAGACTGATCCAGAGGTCACAGGAATGAATAATTTACTAAGATGTAATACAAAGTGCGGACTAGAAATTAAATGGAAAAGGGGGTATTATATGTAATGTATATAGGTCTTCCAAATACCCCAAGTAATTGCAAGGTGCTCCATAGCAAGGGTCCCACCCCCTTTATACCAGTGTCCGTGTCAATAATGATAATAATTTTAAAATAAATTAATATGAATTGATCTTTTCTGGAGTGTATGTAGTCTTTGTCTCAGAAATATAATTCTATCATTCTGAATCCAAACACTTCATGGTGTTTTTTTTTACAAGATGTTAAGTTAAGATAAAAGCAACATTCCTGAAAATATTTTGTATACCAGCCGAGTCTGTTTCCGTACAGTTAAATACATTTGTGTAATCATAATCCTTTTGTATTAACGATCGGTCCGTAAGGCAACTAAAAATTGCATTTTGATAACGGTGGTATTGATTTAGCCTGACCATGAATGTATTAGTATAATGTAAAGAATGTAAAATCTGTATCAACGTTGTCTTGTTAGGATTTACCAGTATACGTTTTGAAGCCGTGATATTGAAAGCAGAAACACATACATGTACTAGGTTGGACCGTTGTTGTGCTAATGTGTCGCATCTTACGTGATAGGGTTTCCGAGTAGTCAAGATACACGATACTCGCAACCTCCTTGATATTTTACAGTAAACTGGATCTCAAATACGTCGAATAATCATATGAAAACATGTGTTATGGACAAGGGCAAAATATAATTGTAAATACAAGAATTTCATTTTGCATTTCACCTATATCTTGTGTTTTCAATAATATAATGAATATCGTTCATTTAGTGGACTACATGTATGGTCTTCTCATTGGTGTTGATACTCGTCTTATACATAATTGTTTTGAATACTTCAATTCATCTATTGGAAGCAGGTGATAAGTAGATGTGTACAGAATGACACAGATTTCTCTCCAAAACGTTACATCTTAAGACAATGCCAAAAGGGGAAGCGATGGATAAAAATAAAAGTAAATTTTGTAAAACCATGTTGGGTTCTTGACTTCATTCGAATGTAATAAATTCATAATTCATAACATAAAAAGAGCCTTATAGTCTAGCAAAGATACATGTAGAGCCTTTAAGATGATATAATTTACTTATACATCCCGGATTCTGATCAACTATGCCAGTGTGTTCAGTCGCATGAACAACTCAAAATTAAATATCTAAACGTAGTAGACGGAATCTTAGATATACCATGCACGACCAACAGTCTCAATAGCAGTAGCATTGTTATCCCCTCTCGCCATCCGTGTTCAAAATGTGAGAATGAATGCCTTCGTGGCCATTACACTGTGACTGAGTGAATAGGTGGGGTGAAGGACTCGTACGCCATCTACCGTGTTAGGGTAGTACAACACCTCAAGTAGATGTAGACAGCATTATTAGACCTTGCTAATTACTAATATTATTAATAGCACCTACACCAACAAAAAAAACCAAGGAACATCCGTACCTAAAATGACCTGATGTAAAATGGAAACACATTTTTAATGCAGCCGAAGAGCAATTGATTATCCTGTAGGTTTTATGTAAGTATCGTAATTCCAATTTCTATATGATGTAGGTTGCTTCGAGGCTAGAGCATGGGGGATGCACAACAAAACAATTAAGTGTTTTGAATATTTTATTCTTTTGCTATTTGAAATGATTTGTATAACAAGTTTAAGTAATGTCATTCTTAGTTAAAGAACATATTCTGACAACAAAATAAACTTTAAAATTTCCCATCAAGCGTATTGAGTTCAATACTAACGAGTTTACAAAAACAACGCCAATCCTTCCTATTGGTTTCATATTTTTCGTGGTATACTGAAGTCTTTGATGATGTATGGAATATTCCTTCAAGAAAGTATTGGATATACTCCCTCCAAATATGATTCGGATGATCATTCATTCTACTGATGATTGCCTTTCTCTCACGCACCCTCGCATTCGTCTTTTTAAATACAAAGCCTATGTCCGCATCCGTGGTTATTCATTTTATGATCCACTGAAAAAACAACAGAGGTCGCGTTTTAAAAGTTTGCGGTGTAAATATTAAAAAAAAAATAGTTGAAGCCTCCAGACACCGAAAAAGTTCCCCATTCTCGTGTAATTTGCAATTAGGTTTTCATTGAAGGAGTGTTATGAAGGTACATTAGTCAATTGAAAGATAGAAATATTCAACGAGATCAACTTACACAATGATGTTATTGATGGGAATGTGAATGAGTTTGACGAAGAAACCGATGAATCCCATAATGGCGAAACCAATCGCTGTGGCCATAGCGATTTTCTGGAATTCTGTAGAAACAAGATTTAATATTTTTTTAAACATTACGTCAGAAATTAATATAAAATTCTGGTCGATGTAATAGGAAACAATCTAGTCCAAGAATTAATTACTTGATAGGATTTATATAGAGATGCCGGAAAAGATAATTTTCACATTAACGTACCGGTATTTTTTTTTAAAAATATAAATACCAATCTATTGTCATATTGGAACAACTGGTATAAGAATAGCAAATGATTTAGAGATACCAAGAAAGAAAAGCCGCTTACCTTTCCTGTCAGGCTTTGTGCACCTCTTAACAAGACGAATGGAATCCTTAGCAAAGGACTTGGCGGGCTCAACGAATTGTACGACCTGATCCATTTTGACAGTCTACAAATGATCAAAACAAACAATAAACCATCTATATAGCAATGCCAATGTCAAATCTCAATGTGTAAGATTACGCCCTGAAAAGGAAATTTTCGCTGGTGGCACTGGACTGGGTGTCCCTGATGGGTGTGAGGGCGATTGCATTATATATATGTCATAGGCAGTAAAGACAATCAGCGATTGGGTACAGTATAGTTTGGGGCTCAAGTGAGAGGTTATCATACACTTATTATATTTAGGCCCTGACCCGTCCTGGATGGGGTGCAGACGTATAGGCCCAGACGTATGGGCCCCGCGCATTGGACGTATAGGCCCCGGTAGGCCCAGCCGTTTGGATGTATAGGCCCAGCCGTTTGGATGTATAGGCCCAGCTCTGGACTTATAGGCCCCAACCGTTACAGGGGTTTTGGACTTATAGGCCCCACTTCAAAATTTAGTGATATATATTTTTTTAGTCAAATAATTATTTTATTAGTCAGTTTTTACTAGGGACAATCCACTACTACCTTTACTGACTTAGGACAACCAATTTAGGGTTAGGTTTAGTATTATTTTTGGTATGGTTTAGTATTCTTCTGGGCCTATAAATCCCGGGGCCTATAAGTCCAACGCGAGCGGGCCTTGGGGCCTATAAGTCCAGAGCTGGGCCCATAGGTCCCGGGGCCTATAGGTCTGGTGTTCGCCTGGATGTAGCATAGGTAAAAGGGGTGCAGACCTATAGGCCCCGGGACTTATAGGCCCAGCGGAGGCGGGACCCAAGCGCCCCAGGATCGTAGCGCCCGGACCCTAGCGTCTAGCGCCCAGGCCTTGGATCGAAGCACCCAGACCGTTTACTGGTCAATTAATTACTTTTATTAGTCTATTTTTACTCAGAACAGTTCACTGCCCCCTTTACTGACTTAGGACCACCAATTTAAGGTTAGGTTTAGGGTTAGTTTGGTATTGTTTAGTGTTAACGGCCTGGGCGCCTCATTCCAAGGCTGGGGAGCTAGGATCTCGGGATGCTACAGTCCTGCGATCGGCCCAGCTCTGGAGTTATAGGCCCCAACAGTTACAGAGGTGTTGTTTATAGGCCCCATTTGTTGTAGCCAAGTAATTACTTTTATTAGTTAGTTTTTACTTGGGACACTCCACTATATTACCTTTACTGACTTAGGACAACCAATTTAGTGTTAGTTTTGGTATTCGTCTGGGGCTATATTGCTATAAGTCCAACGCGAACGGGAACACCAGACCTATAGGTCCCAGGACTTAGTGCAGGCCCAGCTCTGGACTATAGTCCGCTACTAACGTAAAGTGCCCTATATCCGTCAGGGTCTTAATACCGTCACAGCAAAAAGAAGGCTCCATTGCTTCTGCCATATTGCCTAGAGACCTAAAATAAAGCTGCCATAAGGTGTGGGTGAATCTTTTCTACAGATTTATTACGAACAATGGCATATTGATGTCGTTTTTGAACTCAAAATGCATGGTCAAAGTTACCACCCCTTGTGGTGACCATGTTTACGCATAGAACAGGCTGGATATAGCTGTAATCAAAGTGTGATTTTAGTTGGAACAAATGCATAAACTTCCATTTTGTGAACACCATACACACTAGAACTATGTCCTCTATGTCATTGCAGCTCTGATTAAGAGGGAGCATTCATAATTTGGAACTTGTAGTCGTTTATATAAAGTGACGATATTAGGTCACCTAAATTTGCCTGAAATATCAGGCATTTTATATATACAGACACTCAAGCTGACGAAAATAAGACATGGGGTACCTATTTCCGTCACTTGCAACTTAGATGGCCTTAAAATGCCCTCCCAGTTTCATGTTTAGCATTGCATTGCTCAACATATATTTCATTCATTCCAATGTATCAGAGTTTATGGTGATACCAAGGGTTCTGTCATAAGTCCCCCTGCCCCGCCCCCTGACGATATACAGACACCCAAACTGACGAAAATAAGACATGGGTACCTATTTCCGTCATTTGCTACTTAGATGCATTTGAAACGCCCTACCAGTTTTATTTTTAGCATTGCATTGCTTAAAATATATCTAATTCATTCCTAACTTATGAGAGTTTATGGCAATATCAAGGGTTGCGTCATATGCGCTCCCTGTTGGCAAGCAGGAACATTAGAAATGTGGGTTTTAAAAAACTGACGAAATTAGGGCACTTTACGTTACAGATATAAATTCATAACTCATGAGACTCAAAAACTGTCATACTGGACGTAACAGGTACCTAACATACGTATGATTATGATACGGCAATATATAATTAATTAAAGACACATACGGTAACACTCGTCACTATTTTGTATTTGTAACAATAATTTACAATAGTCAATATGCTAACATTTACATTAGCCAAGATTGACCCCCACGTCTTTGGGTTATAGGAGAGCTCAAAATTAAAGTATTACAAAGAGATTCGTTCCATGGGTTCTATTTGATATCGATCATCATTCATGGACACATTTTAGAGGATAAATAGCCGTTCTCTTCTTCATTAAACAACTTAACTATCCCTACTCTTAAGTCTACTGGGTACACGTCGGCAAAGAAGCCGCTGTCACGAAATCGGCTTCTGCCCTCAATGGGAGGGGCAGGGGAAACTATGAATCAAACGAGTAAGTAGTGTTAAGCAACAGTATTGTTAAAATAATAAACTTTTAAAAAGTCTTAATCTAATTCGAATCTATTATAGGAGCACTGGAAGGATATAGGTACCTACCTGTGAGAGTTTTCAGTAGAGACTGATCGGCGTTACAATCCACGAAGCGGACTTGGCAAGTGCGTCGTGGAAGAGGAAGCGGAAAGACTTTACGGGTGTTTGGCAGTCGCTGTTTCTGATTGGACCATATTACCATTTTTAAAATATCAAGTATACATCGAATAAATCAATTTAGATCAACCTACATATATATATAACAGCAGATTCAATATTATATCATAGGATTGTAATGGATATTTATATTATTTAGAAATAAGAGTCTCGGGCAAATTCCCTGGTGGAACATTTTATAACTAAATAAAAGTAGAACTCTTCAGTAGTGTCTGAGGAGTGAGAAACGTAGTATTGTTGCTTTCACGTGACACAGTTTATAAACATGGCAGACTGCCTGGGTGCATTTGTTGTCCTAGATTTTTGTGGAAATACGTAGATTTGTGATTATTGAAACCACTGTGCATCATTTGATGGGATAAGATATTTCAGATATCATTTCTGGTTAGTATATTTTTATTTTAAATGTATTTTTTTACGGTGAATTTTATACAAACAGCTTTAAAGTCGGTTTACTGGGTTTACTGGAACAGGTGGGTCTGAGAATGAGAATGAGATCAGATGGTATCCGGACGTTTGGGCCCCGGGATCATTGGGCCCTGATCATTGGGCCCGGGCCTTGGACGTTTGGGCCCGAGCAAAAAGACGTTTGGACCCCGAGCTTGGATTGGCTTGGACGTTTGGGCCCCGCTGGGCCTTGGACGTTTGGGCCCCGGCCTTTGGACGTTTGGGCCCCGCTGGGCCTTGGACGTTTGGGGGTGGGGGGGGGGGGGAGGGGTCATGTTTTCATTTTACACTTTGGTTGTTTACTTTGTGTATTCTATCAAATTTGGGGTCGGGGGTCGGGGGGAATTTTTTTTCCATGTTCCATTTTTTTCCCGGATATGTGTATTCATGCAGGGTCATGCAGGGTATTCATGCTGGCTCAGTCAATACACACTAGTGAATATGTGTATTAATGCTGAGTCAGTCAATACACACTAGTGAATATATATGTGTATTCATGCTGGCTCAGTCAATACACACTAGTGAATATATACATGTGTATTCATGCTGGCTCAGTCAATACACACTAGTGAATATATATGTGTATTTATTGTATATATGTGTATTTATGCTGGGTCAGCCCCCTAAATATCAGAATACACAACCCAAGTGTAAAATGGGGGGGGGGGGGGGGGGAGAAAATCCCCCCCCCCCCCTACTCCCCCCTCCCAGGTGTAGAATAAAAAAAAAATTCTGGAGTCTGGAGGACGTACTGTAAGGGGTACTGGAGGACATACTGTAAGGGGTACTGGAGGAGTTGCTGGAAAGGGATATAGGTGGTTACTGGAGGAGGGTACTGGATTAGGGGATTTGGAGGACATACTTTAAGGGGTACTGGAGGAGGTACTGTAAGGGGTACTGGAGGACATACTTTAAGGGGTACTGGAGGAGGTACTGTAAGGGGTACTGGAGGACTTAGCAAAGGACTTGGCGGGCTCAACGAGGAGGACATACAAATACACTATTCCATACTAGTACATCAGTCCAACTGATGTATTTGTATGGAATTGTGTATTCTTTGATACATTCTTTGTGAATTAAAATACCTGAATATAAATGAATCAAATAATAAATCATTTCGTTAGGAGACCATATGGTGGACAATAAGAATACAAAATTTGTATTTTCCAGCCAGTATTTGAAGGTGTATTCATTGGAAATGTGTATTCATATGTATATTTATGGGGCCCAAACGTCCAAGATTGACTGACCAATCATGAATGCACAGAACGATCAGATAGCCTCCAGGCTCCACTCCAATGATTGGCATTGAACTAATACATGCTCGACCCAGCTTCCTAAGTTCAATAACTGGTAGGTTTTATGGGTTATGGGCTATATTTATCGGACGACACACTGTCGTAATTGGTGCAAGGCCATTTAGATTTTAGTTCACTTTAGAATTGGTACCGTAATATAGCTTACACGTCAGTAGTAAGTCAACTTATAATAAGACTAAGTCTAGATCTACTATCATGATCTAGCTAGTATAATATTGATTTGCCATTTGGGCCAATTCATTTACTTCAGTCAACCGGGTATGCAGGTAGGCCTGCCAATAAAATGTGGTCAAAGACAAATTTGTAATACCGTACGGTTTGTGAATTTATTTCTAGGTCTCCTATGACCGTTCAAAAATAATGTTAAAATGTTGACAGGTGTACCATACAGTCAGTGATACAATTCTTCAATTAATTTCTTGTCTCAAGTTTCTGCCCTGTCTCAAATATCCTCAGTTGACGGTACAGCAGAGAATGAGTACGCTAGCCATTGGCATAGCATATAGATAATGTTATTGTTACTTTTATTATTTCGAGAATTCGAAGAATTTTCAAATCATTGATAAGGATCGGGCTAATATAGCTTGTCTTTGCCATTAGATATCGTCTAATCTGTGTGAACTCCTGTGGTTAAGGTGTTGGAAACTGAGATTCAATCTATTTACATGGGGACTGTTTGTTTGCCTAACTGAGATAGCATCAAGAATTTACAGTAGTACTGTGCATTCAAGCATGGCAAGGGAGTAGGAGGGGTGTGTGAAAAGCGTGACCGGGGGGTTGGGGGGGGGGGGGGAACTTTGAACTGTGCAGTAACTATCACTTGATATCCACCACAAGTAACTGAATTCGAGAATCGTTTCCCTTGCAAACGGAAATTAGTCAAATTAAGGTGACACACATCGTAAACTTTAAAACATAAAAAGTCTAACTGTTAACTGTTTCTTGTTGTCAAGTGGGTCAAACTCCCTATAGTATAGGAATAAGTATAGAGGCTTTCAAGTCCTACTGGATAGGTAAGGTACCATATCATATTACACACAAAAATAAGGAAACAATCCACCATAGAGTCAACACAATGGTTGTCCCTATTTGAAAATATTTGAGCATTGTATATAACTATGGTATTTGGTGTAACATTATTAATATGATAGATACGGTACCGGTACTAGAGTATGCAGTGTCACTTATTAAGGCATAGTTATACTTCATTAGATTTCATTTAAATATATAAGGACTGATTCTCACGGCTTTCTTGCCATAGATCTATATGGTTTGTTATATCTTCCAAAGAGAATTCTGCTATGAAAATCACAGAAAAATAGGTATTTTATCAAAGTGAAAATAATTATTGGGTACAGTATTTTGTTTAAATAAAACATTTTAGGGAATTTTTGCCTTGAAGATGCCTTATCATTACGATTGTGTTTCTTGATGAAAGTTGAGAAAATCTTTGGAACTTCAGACATGGCGAAACCTGCCGGACCGCGGTCCTTGACCGATGAAAGACACAGACATGGCAAAAACTTTAGATAGAATTAAATTCTCTATCGAATGATATAAGTTTTATTAATGTAGCACAAGAAATGGCCACAATATGAACGTTTTAATTCAACAATATAAGTAGGCATACTAACAAGGCTGTCAGCGGGGCTCGCTGTGTTTCTTTAATATTTTTTCAGTGATATCTGATGACATATGATCAAATTTTATGCACATATAATAAATATAGAATGGAACTCGCCGGCAATAATAAAAAATTTATTGGACTTGATTCGTCCACATAAGCACTCTGCCTACAATAATGGAAGACCTGTTAACAGAGGGTGCCAACCATATTTTTGTATGATGATGTTTTACAGAAATAAAAACGATAATATATATATATATATCAATGTTTAGGCAGCTTATTTTTACATTCATTGGTCCATTTATAAATTATAATCTTCCAAATATGTCCGCAACAAGATCACATTTGGTGATATTTTCATTTTGATAATAACCCCTGTGTAAAGCTATACGCATGATAAAGAACCATTGTTAATAACCGAAAATAGTAAGGTGTCGTATCCCGAGGGCGGACATTAACATTAGCATGTTTCCTCTCTCACTCTGATATGACCAAATATATACGAAAGTATTACTAAAGTGTTGAAAGGGGCCATCATCCTCACCACTGACCCCTAACTGTGCCCATGCCAGGCGAGCATATTCTAGGATAGGTTGCCGCCAAAGGGCCCCTCAGTTGGACTTCATTCTATATTTATTCCTTTGGCTTACACTAGTGTGGCATCAAAGTTAAATTCAATTCAATTAGTATACTTTATTTGTACCTAAGGGGAATGTACAAACAGGAATCGTACATCAGACAGAATTTTTTGGCTGCCTGTATGGTCCTTGACTACGGAAAAAAAGATTTTAATTTTAATCATAGTTTGTAGAGACCAGAAAAAATATAGATTCCTAACCTACCCACTAAAATCTACATTAGTGTAAGAGCGAAATTCGGCAATATCAGACAAGGAAACACGCCCACCGAGATCATATACGAATACTATGAGGTACATGTATCTATAATAGTCCAAATAAATACTTTTTTTTATTTTTATTTCGTTAAAGGCCAATATAATATTTAATACATTACAAAATACGCTCTGTCCGTCATGGATGGTTCTCAGGCGTTGCCTACTATGGTTGTCAACCTACGATATTTTCCAGGTCCAGGTGGTCATAAAACGGCGTCTATGCAGAATGAATCATGTTAAATCAAGCTGTTTCCATTCTTCAAAAATACTGGTGAGAAGTCAATGAATACATTCTGATTATATCTTTCAGGAATTAGGGCCAAGCTCTATTGGAAAAAGGAGTCATGGCTTCTCTCACCATGGACAACCCTCTATCCCCCTCTCCTCAGGTTCAGGTAGAAAAGGTTGTTCAAGATGTCATAGGTAAGATACTTGTAATTTCATTGCTATGGGTTTTGTCTGTCAACAATGATATGGTTTCTTATCTACTTTGTAAGTTGTACAGGGAAATTGGGATACTTTTATGGCACATTGTCTTCTCTACCAAGCTGCATATTAGTACATCACCGTGGGTCAGCATTCATGATACCAACTATTTTGCTACCCGAATACATATGGTACTTATGATTTTGCTTGTTTTGTTGAAATATAATTTTCTATCCATTACCTCATTCAGATTGCATCGAAGAAATGTCGAAAGACTTTGAAGACCTGGGATATCCAATCACTGACGATTCACAAACACTTCATCGCTTCTGTGCAAAATTGGAGCGTCTTCTTCAAACTGGATTCAAAGGTAAGATCATTTATTGACTGAATCTCTATTCAACCGAAGGAAATTTTTCTAGAAGAGGGCGTGTGCCTCCTCTGTTTCCAGGGGTGAGGGTTTCATACATTATTTCATAGATACTGTACAAGTTCCACCTTTGGGTAGTATAGCACATACAATTCGGATCAGCTCCTCTCCAAGCGCAAATAGGTTTCGAATATGGAATAAATTATACCCAGGTACTCCCAGGTAGTCTTCTCCATGCGCTTTAATATACTCCCCATCGACATGGCTCAGGCTGTTATTGCTTTCAGGTGAGATCTTGTCACAAATCTTCTGCGTATCTATCAGTGGTAGGGTTGAGAAACCCAATTTACTGAACACACGGGGTTGCATCCAAAAACAACTTGACTTGACGCCGATAGCTATGCGATGAACATACTAAAAAATAATGCAGGTCCAAGTTTAAATGTACTGGGGATAACATTATTATCCGCCCATTAGTCAGAGCAAAGTGGGGTAGAGCTTCTGAACGCACCAGCAAGTCTATCCTAGCTACACACTCGCAGCAGCTCAGACTCCAACTGGGCTGCTATGAGGTTACTCCTGCTACAGGTAGGAGGGATGCTTTATAATTCATTCTTGTCACCACCACTTGTGTTGGTTCTGAGATATCAAGGAAGAGTTCAAAACTAGTTGTTTAATCATATGAATAGAGCTGATAGTTTGGGAATCAGATCTTCTTTTCATTTCATGGGATTCGTTATTATCCCGAGGAAAAGATAACCTAAAGTGCGGTAACGAGACATCCGTTTATCGCCGGGTGCTCAGTTACCTGCTTTAAATGTATCTAAAAAAGAAATACGTAATAATTCTGATTTTATTGAATTTCCATACTAGACATGTTACTGTTAGCTGTTACCACACTTCAATATTTATTTTAATGAAATTAAAGTTTCCTCCGGGCAGATCGATCAAGATGCGTTCATATTCTCTTGACTTGAGCATATAGCCCTTAACTTGGTAATTGTCGTAACCTCGCTATGTTTTCATCCGTCTTATCAATTAGATCTATAGTTATTGCAGCCTGCTTAGCTGTCCTCGGTTTCCCAAACACGCTTGAGACAACAAGGGGACGAATATTTTGTCTATAGATACATATTGATATTAAAATTTCCAAGATATATATCCTGGATTTAAGTCCAAAGTGGGCGTTTTCATGGCTTATAAACGCAACCATGGACGCTGTTAATTTTAAATGAAGATGTTCAATGTATTATGGTCAAATTATTCATTTGAGATGACCACTAGGTATTACTTAGTACTTCGTGGTATTATTTCTGAACTATTCTTCCTAATAAATATGGAAAAGGGGGATAAACAGACCCCTTGGTTTCTTCTAAGGGTCTTTTCACCTACGCTAGAGCTAAGTACGGTAATCCGTTGCATGTGTGTTGTTCTTGTGATCTCGGAGGCTTGTTATTAACTTCTCCCCAAGGGTGGTAAATCTGTTACTCCCAGTCCTCGTGTCCAGGCTAATGTATCCATTCAACCTAATTGGCAATTGCTGTCTCGTGAAGACAATGTAGTTATCACTGAATACTTTATTAAATTGTATTTTTATTGATCATTGCTGAGGACCGTTTCAATCTTCTGCACCTTTGAGTTAATGATATCAGGAATGCCTTGACTTATTAGTTATCTCCTTATCATTAGTTTGGTTATAACTTGAAGTAATTGGCAATCCAGTTTTTAGTGGCTAAATATTAATTTGATGTAAATTGAAACCTAGTGTTAAGGGACCCTTTTTTATAATTCTTTGTTTTGAAAAAACAGGGCTAGCTTCATATGTTTAGAGTGATGTTCGCAAAATCCATTTCTATGGTTCATTCCTATCAATCTTGATGGAGTGTATCTGTATTGACTCAAGCATACCGGAGTATAGTGAGTGGAAAAGCTTGCATTAGGTGCGCCTGAATCCACTGGTGTAAAGGTATGATTTGATAATGCTAAGAATGGCCACCTCTTTCTGGGAACCAGCAGGGTTTCCTTACCTTAAATTGTGGGCTCTTATCACATGTTTGGAGTCTGGAATTTCTCCTGGTAGGATAGAGGGTGGTACTGTAAGTTAGTTGACTTGGGGTACGGTCATATAGGCCTACCTTATGGGTAACCGTAAGTGTATGTAACTTATGTCGGGTACTACATAACAGTTCAATATTAGGAGGAAAATATGGGAAATATACATTTTTTTATTCCACTTTCAGGCCACAACATTTAATCAGTTCATTACAAAAATACTCTAGTTCACAATGTGAATGTACTCGAGCATTGCCTTTCAAAATACTAGTTATCAAACTATCTATTATTGGCTTAATCGACACCAATTAATCTCATATACACAGATATTTTTATACCAACAGAACTGATTTCACATCCATATTAATACACCTTTTTCTGGAATCTACTTATTTCCGCCTATTATGTCAATAACAATCTTTCGATCAGAAAGTTAATGAATCGAAGAAGGCTGGGAGCCTGAATATGTTTCTATAGACTAAGCACGACAGGAATTTTTAATAAACTGTCTGGTCGAGTCATACACGTGTCTGTATGCGTCACTTTATGTCAGAATTTAATCAATTTTGCCCATGGTTGGCTTTATTAATCCAATACTGGTAAAGGAAATAACTGGCCTATATAGATGTATGAAAGTAGGTTTATTATACCAATATATTTCTCTGTATACTAGTTTAGGTACGCTACGAAATATTAACATGAAATGTTTTGATGGTGTCATTTACATGAGAAATTTAATACTGATGCAATTGAAGAAACCTTACCCTATCCCAGGCCTTCATGCTCATCTTTAAAGGATCTCAATCATTTTTGTTTGGCACCTTTTTATTTGCAAAGTAAAAAAAATACTCGGCTGTACTTCAAAATCAACTGTGATTTCTTACGGTCGATGCTGATGATCTGTAAATCACCTTGCAAAAATTGATAGCAGTTCTCCAACCAAAACCTGTAAAGAAATGTATTATTTCCGTATATATCACACTCCCGTGAATTTAAAAGAACAGGAATTATCCGCGTTTTAACCGCTTGTATGATGAATTTTTCACCCGATCGTTTTCTGTTAGAGGCGTGCATCCGCTCATCATTTCATATTTCCTTACCCTTGATTTCCATCTTGGCTCTGTGCCCTGGCCTTTAGCTAGCCCCATTGTAGACCTACACACATTTCTCTTCCGCGTCAGTTCTTGCTGAATTGAAGTCATGCGTTTGTGAAATACCTAGAATATAATAACATCCGAGGAAGGTGTATATTCTATATGCCAAGAAATGTTAAGGTGATCCCCAATCCTGAAATATTCACAACCAATATAAACTTTATTTGGAATTTTTAAAAATCCAGGGTATTATTCACTTGCCAGGTATTCTTTGGCACCAACACTAGCGTTCAATTCAGAACAAGCTTAGGTAACCCGCTAACGTTCCCGTGTTAGCAAATGCCATCATTGTAAAAACAAACTCATGACACACAGAGAAAACTAGGTTTTGGTATGTATTATAAATATTATACATCTTCCCTAGGCAAAACAAGTTTATTTGGTGACAAGAAAGACTACTGGAACTACTTTTGTGACTGCATCGGATCCACCAAAGACCTCCGCGATGGCATAAAGTTTGTTAAAGCAAACCCTGAGGTTAGATGGCAGGCGATATGATCGGTTTTCTCCTTCGTTGTGATTTAAATAATTCCCATATTTGTATCAGGGCCTAACTAAAATGTCATGCAACTACTTCAATACAAAGAAGCAAGACATAAACATAGTAATTGATTGTTCTGCTGAACTATTAATAAAAAAACGACTTTTTGTTTTGTTCCCCGATTATTCCTAAGATATCTTTAATTATTACTGCCTATTTTTATATTCCTTTGATCCACGTTTGATGTTACTATACGTTTGTATGAGTGATTTCTCTAGTTACGGACGTCTCTTGGGCGTGGTCGTGCCTTTCTTCGCTTTGCCTTAGTCCATCAGCGCCTTGCCGACACCTTGCAACAATGTGTCTGTGGTACAAAACAAACCAAGTGAGTGCCACAATTTTTAGGACATCCAATTTGTCACTTTGAACTACTGATTGCATGAAATAAATAGGTATAATTGCATTTGTTTAGGATCATAATTATATAGAATCTCTCTTTCCTTTGATTGTGACATCACGTGTTTCTTTCACCTTATATGTTTAAACTACTGGTGATATTTCTCGTTCTTTTGAAGCTGTTTCAGTGACGGTCTTTTTTAATATCTTTTATTTTTTATTCATGCGATGACATGTCGCTTTTCAGGCATACGTATATAGGTAGTCGGGGAAGTATGAAATCCCTGATATAATATTTTCCCCCATCCCTTTTCAAAGTCTTTTTACATCATTGGTATGCAGTTAATTAAAGAAGCTAACATGTAATGCAATAATCTCGTTATCAAACCATGTTTAGTACTCGATCCTAGTTCAGACTAGTTTAAAACCATTCAACGAGATTAGATAGTTGATATAATCAACAACTTTTCCTGAATACAATTTAAAATACTTGAAGACGAGACTTAGTCAGGTAGATGTTGCTCACTTTTTTCTAAGTCTCGTCTTGAGTATTATATCTTAGTCAGGTGGACGTTGCTCACTTTTGATTAAGATATAATGCATATGTAACTTATTATTGGAACAATCGATTGTTTTCAGTGATTGGTATCATCCTCGAGCTGTCTGGCTCCAACCCGCCCTCTCATCCACCATCATCAACGCCCTCTATGACCTCAACAACATCCAATTTGACCTTCAACCCCGCGGATACGACCTCGACACCACATGGCCTACATTTGCTAGGTAAAAATAAAAAATCCTTTTCCCCTGTCTTTACGTAATATACAAAAATGATTACACGTAGCTGAAATGTCATATTTTTTGCCGAAGACTCTGTGAAGGCTTAGTAATTAAAGATGTTCAACGTATTTTTTAAAATATTGCTCTCAATTGTTGCTGACATAATAGGGACTTGACCTACGTGTTATAAATAATTAACGCATGATTTCAGGTCATTAAAATGTTACTTAAGTTTTCACCGGGATTCGGCGTTGGCTTGTGGCATACATATCCTTTTACCGGTACCCTGTTCTCCCTAATCCCCACCGGTATTGACTAAGGCTACACATCTGGACACCCAGAGATTATAAACCTTTAATCTGTTCCAAAATCATATAATCCTCCCTAGGCAGGCCGAGTGGCCAGGCCTATATAAGGACTGGAGGATGCAAAGTGATATGGCTTTCCAAATTCCATAAACATTGAATCAAGATTTGACATTAAGTCCGCTGGGGTGGTCTTCTGGCTTTATCTCAATGTTCTTTTCCGCTATGCCAGGGTCTATTTACAATATTTATATCCATTTGGGTTTGAGTGAAACAACAATTACAGTACAGCCACTAGCCACCAATGCATGTTCACAGCTGTTCAGTGTAAGTGTTTACATCTGTGTATACAAGGTGGCAGCAGTGCGGCATCTCCCTAGGGGGTCAGGGTTCAGAGTTCGTAGGTTGCCTTGTTCTATAAATAGATGCTAGTAACCCAAGTAGGCCACAGTTACACTGCGAGCAGCTCTCTTCGGTAAGACACACCAACCAGACTGAGACTGATAGCCATACCCAAAGTCAAGTCTTTCTTAATCTCTGCTTCTCACAGTGAAAGTGGTGAGTTATTCGTCTTTTACCCTTTCTGAGCAACATCTCTTGTGTGCTTTTGTTACAGAAAAACCTTTGGTTCTCCTCAAAATTGGGCTCCACCAAGCCGTAGTGTCAGCATCAGCAGTCTATCTAGTAGCATCCCAGCCTTGGTGAGTAACTGGCGAGTGGTGGTGGTACATCAGGGTGTTTGCTGTGAGCATCAGCGTCCATCGTATGTAAACTCTCAGGGTGCTTTTGAACCAAGACCTCGAGAGTAGGTGGAAACCAGGTGATAGAAAGCGTTGTAAGGAGCATTGCGCCGGCCGGTAACGTGGCCTATATCTCGTGTCTATTCATGTATTCTGAGCCTCTTAAAATTGGTAAAGGCTTATTGCTGGCATGGAAATGGAGATGTCCAATCCCAGCCACCAATAATTACTTTCGTCTTTATTAAGCTTCAAAGGGGTTTTGTGCAAGTTGAACAAATATGCCTCTGTGGCAGCCTGTCCTGCATTCTTACTACATACTTTGTATTTCTAGCAGAAGTATGGGTATAATATCTAATCGGTGTCACAGTATCGTTGATATTTTCATTCTATAGCTATATAGAAATTAGTTAATGAGTGTCTACACGATTATCACATCGAAGTTGCGACCAATCAACTAGTGCGATATTCCAAGCTGACCACGCACAAGTCAGTCAACCGATCTTAATTTATATATGGCTTTTAATCATCTAAATAGATTCA
The DNA here is from genome assembly GCA_942159475.1 of Sthenelais limicola. NCBI lineage: Eukaryota > Metazoa > Annelida > Polychaeta > Phyllodocida > Sigalionidae > Sthenelais > Sthenelais limicola. The sequence continues at coordinate 62,140,538 of OW804095.1, read as the reverse complement.
TTCATATACGCATTGGAGTTGAAACAACGTATTGTAGAGTGGGTTACGTCGCATGCGTATTCAACCGAGTCAACTCCACCACCTGATCCACTGGAAGGAGTTTTAGGAAAACTCCCCACAATGGCTTTAAATTGTTCCTTTTGAAATTATCAAAGGCATATATGATAAATCAGTTAACTAAAGAGTTGGTTGAAAGAGCTTGAATACTGCAGCGCGTGCAAAATTCTAAACAACAGATAGTTAGTTAACCAGTATATCTAGATTTTAATTGCATTTTCGAGTTTTACCGGAGATTTATCACATTGGTATTGTCACCTATATTTTACATGAAAGTTAAGGATCTAAAAATACACAAACAACTGGGAGGTGTTCTAATTTGTCATCATTAATTTATTGATCATGATTTGTCGTTTGTACCACGCATATATATCTGTGAACCTAAAAATTGAATATTTTTCTTTTCTTTTCAGGAAATACCCGCATCACCTAGTTTATATTCAATTCCATTAGAAAAGGATACGGAACAGATTGACAAGTTACAAGAAGAACTGAACGAGTCAGAAAACGAAAAGTTTGCCTTACAGCTTAAAGTAGAATCTCTCTCCGAAAACAAAAGAATGTCGGCAGAACGAGTCGCCGAGTTGGAGAAGAAAGTAGAAGAGCTGCAAAAGAGTTGTAATGAATATGAAAAAAGGTAACTTGTTATATGAATTTGGCACTTCTGATTTATATCTCTATGTTTGAAGCTTGTGTTCGGATTTAGACGACGTGTAACTCTATTCGTACTAAGAAAGCTACATACCCTGTCAATTTTCCCAATAATTGAATTAACAACATAGTCGCACTGTTGTCTGCTTTTGTGATAGTCATGTCGGTCCATCTTATCATTGCGGTCAGTTCTACCTATTTGATACCCCCCCCCCCCCCCCGCCCCCTTATTGAGTAGTAACATCATACATGTATTGCAACGGTCTGTATTGATAAATAACATTTACTTCCAGATGTGATATGCTCACGAAAGAAATGCAGATCAAAGAAACGATATGGCAAGAGAAAGAAGAATCTTTCAAATCTCAAATTGAGCAAGGCGAGCAGGCCCTTGGAGAAATTAAAAACCAACTGAGTGTAACTGGTGCCAAGAAAGATGCTTTGACTCAGGCTGAACTTGTAACTAAACTTGCAATCCAGAAGAAAGAAACCGCTGCTATAAAGATTGAATTGAAAACAGCTCAGTTAGAACTCCAGTGTAAGACTCAGACAGACGCTGGAAAAACTAAAGTCATTGAACTGCTTGATAAGAAAATTGAACAGCTCCAAGGGCAAAACAGTCGCATGCTCACTCAAATCGAGAAAGTGTCTGAGGATCGGATGCGAGATGCTGAAGGCAGCAAAACCAGTCAGATGTTGATCGAAGCTACGATGGATCGATTGAAAAGAGCTGAAGCCATCAACACCGAACTTCAAAAAGCCAACGAAAGCTTGAGAACTATGCTCCACTCCATGGAGGAAAAGTGCCAGAAGATAGGCAATCTGGCGAAGGAGAAAATGACTCTGTATAAGACTGAGAACACCAAGCTTCAACTAGATGTTCAGAGTCTAATGAAGGAAGTGGCCAAGCTCAAAACATCTGGGCCTGGGGAAGCTGAAAAGGCTCCTGTTGATGCTGATGACTCAAGTAAAACTGTTGACGATGCTCTCATTCAAGCCTTAGAGAATGCTAGGAAGGATGTTGAAATGTGGAAATCCAAGTACGAGGAATCCACGACAGAGTTGGAGAAACTGAGATTATCCAAAATTGATGCGGCGAATACGGATTTAGAGAATCAAACTGCTGGTGCTAATACATCAACAAAGCTACAAGAGGTCGAAAAACAGAAGGAAGAAATGAAAAAGGCTCTGGACAAGTCAAGGGAGGAGGTCAAAAAGATTTTGGTGGCAAAGATGAAAGTGGATGAAGAGGCTAAAATGGTGGAGGTTAAACAAATAGAGGCTCGGGCCAGACATGAAGATCTTCTAAAAGATCTTGCTCTCAAGGAGACCGAGGCAAGGCGCTTGGAGCTCGAGCTAGATGAAATTAAATCTATGGTAGAAGCATCAGAATCTGGACAGAGCGGTGCTGAGGTAGCTAAATAGGGTCTATGCACATACCACTTCAAGTTAATATTCTAAACGGGAAAGAAATATCAGATGGGGAGGGCACATTTTTTGTAGCAAATAAAGAAAAACATTTATTAGATTATTTTTTCTCTCGACGGCATTTTTTTAAAACACGGATTGCAATAACCCTGATTACACTAGCTCAAAACACATACACAAATCTAGTAATATAAAATTCTATTATAACTCTTATGTATTTGGAAGTGGGAGCGCATCATGGATGCCAGACTTACTGTAAAAAACTTCTCAGAGAAGATGTTTTCACCTACTGTATATATTGCAATTTTGTTGTTTTTATTTATCTATTTATTAATTTTATTTATTTATTTTGTGTGGGTTTTGTGTGGGAATGCGTGACATTCAAAATGTTTTGGTGAGAGAAGCTCCAACTGCCCCTCCTTTAGCCTCTGAAATATATGAAACTTTCAACCATTGAACATAGCCAATATAGCCTTATCATCTGACAGATTCACATGCCCAAATAAGCCATATAGTGCCTGATGAAACTGGTGAGTTGTATTTAAATTAAATTTTTACTGATTTGATTGTAGGTAAATGACATGTTTTTATTGCTTTATGTTACTTTTTATTCTAGGAATCGGGAGCCGACGATAAACCCATAATAGCTAAAATAAAATCGATTCTTAAAGAAATAACCCAATCGAAACTACAAATTCAAACTGGAGAGGTTCAAAATATATCCCTGCGTAAAGACTTGGAAACCTCTGAAAGAAAATGTGAAGATATGTCAAAAGAATATATCTGTGCCCAACTTCAGATTGCGGACCTTAAGACAGCAGTTAGCAAATCAGAGGTAGATGCTGCTGACATGGTATCTAAACTGGATGAATTAGAAATGAGAATTGGCAAAGATGAAGTAGATTTCTCGGAAAAAGAAATAGAGATTCAGAAGCTTACCACTTCTCTAGAGGAAAAGAATAGAGAACTTAAATTGCTTGAAAAACTATTGGACGAACGAGCTGCGCTGCAAGAAAACTTGCAGCAATCTGAAGAGATGAACGGGGAACTTTCCCGAGAAAAAGAAAACCTGAAACAGAGAGAGGAAGAAGTGTCAACGCAGACTCAGTCTTTGTTATTAAAAGTAGAAGAGTTTAAACAAAGATATGAAGACCTAATGGAACAAAAGATTAAAGTACAAGCACAGTTACATGAGTCAGAAACTAAATTGAAAAACACAAAGCAGACTTTAAAGAAAGTGGACAAAGAAAATAAAAAGCTGTTGATCGAGCGAGATGCTCTCAAAAAAGAAACAGGATCCCTCCAAGATGAGTTGAAGCAGCTCAATGAGAGCAACAATGAACTCAAAATACAAATAGCTGAACTTGAGAAGAGCATAACCCATATAGTGGAAGAGAAACTGACTACTCTCCAAGAAGAAGTCAACCAAGAACAAACTGGCCGAAAGAAGCTTGAGAGTGATATCGCAGGACTCAGAGAAAAGCACAGCGAAAATGAAAAGATCGTGGAACAACTTCAGAATAAGAGGATGACTAGTTCCCAACAACACCAGGAAGAAATACAAATTAAACAGAGTGAAATCGATGAATGGAGAGACAAATATGACCACCAAACCAAGCAACATGAGTGTCTGCTTAGTGAGAAAGAAGGGATAGAACTGAGAGTCCAAGAAGAACATAACAAACTTAAGGAAGATCTAGATGTAGCCAAGTGTAATTATGAAAAACTACAGTATGAACTTGAGGGAGAGATGCTTTCCATAAAGGAAACCGAAAAGCTCATTTTGACCCACCTGGAATCAGATGTAAAAGTAGGAGGTGCTGCTGGACTGGCGACTCTTGCATCTTCTTTGATTGATGAGCTTGTGGGTATTCAAGGTGCTATGTCTTCCAAGGAAGATGAACTGAGTAATGCGCTACTCTCGTTAGAAACTCAAGCGAAGTCCATCAATGAATTAGAAATATCAACCCAAAAATACTTGAATGAAAATACAGAAAATGAAATGCTGCAAAACAAAATGAAATTGGAATACTCAGATTTAAAAAAAGAACTCGATGGTTTGAAAAGTGACCGGGATAAAGAAAAAGAGAATCTCACAATACAGATTAAGGAATTTGAAAAGACTGGCTCAGAAATGCAAATAAAAAATCAGGAATGGCGAGACAAGTTCGGAGAAAGAACAAAAGAACTTGAAAAACTCCAAACAGAACAGCTTCAACGACAGGTGGAATTGGACAGTCAACACTCCGAGAAACTGGTTACTCTGCAACAGACTCTCAAAGAGAAGCAAGCCGAGATATCGTCATTGCAGAAATCTCTTGAAAAGCAAAGTACCAAGTTCTCGGGCGTAGTGAACGGTTTAGAACAGGAGATATCCTCTCTTAAATTTGAACTAAGTTCGCAACAAATGGAACACCAAGAAGCGCTTCAAGTAAGTGCTAGAGTATTTACATAGTATGATTTTTATATTTGATTATTATTAATAACACCAATAAGTGTGTCTAACGTCGCCTGTTATTCAAATATATATTATGTTTAAGATGAGTGTTTAAGATAAGTGTGCAAACGTGAACTGAATTTTGAATTTTAAAATGTCTCCAATACTTTCATGGTAGTGGCAAGTGGCGGAACAGGTAATAATCTAAATAAATTGGGGACATGGGTATTGAGGTTTTAAATGTTGTCAATATCTAACGTAAATTAGCTATTACTTACTCATTTTGTATTCCACGACTTAGTATTCTACGACTTCGTTTCTTAACGTCATTAAGTCGTTGTGATACAAGCTGTATCATCTTAACTTTAAGAATTGCATGCAACTGATCTTCCCATGTTTAAGATGTAATCAATAGCTCAATTGCTCTTCTACATCTGTTTTTCAATGTCACAAATGACTTAGATTTTCGATTGTGTATTTTTTTCTGGTTATTTGAACAGGGGTTACAAGGACGTGCCTCTAACATTAGTGATCTTGTGAGCAAACTTAACGCCCAGGAATCATTAATTGATATGCTCGAAAAAGAGCTCGAGACGTTAAAAAGAGAACGACTTCTGGAGAAAAATCGAACTCTTAACGAGGTAAAAATGTCACACATGTACCTAAGTCCTTTACATCAGACTAAAAGATTATGCCGGAGAAACTTCTACTTTGGTGAAAAGTATTGTGGTCTAAACTACTCTTTAGGGCGATGATCTATTTGAACGTTGATCCAAGATTTTGAGTGATCTGTAAAATTAATCGATCAAAATCCCATTTGCTTTAATATTTTGCTAAAAAGAAACAAATATTCTCTGATCAAACAGAAATATTTATTTTTTAGCTTGAGGAGCTAAGGCAAAGTATTAGAGGTCGTGACGAAGAGTGTAAACTTCTAAACAGTGAACTGAAGCGGGTTAGTATAAACTGAAATGTCGTGCCTAGTTGATTGTGAGGCGAGTGTATTAGAGACCATATAGTTTTTGAACGAGCATGAGATCGGCCAAGTCGATTTAGTTTATGAATGTAAATCCTTGATGAGTTTTATCATATATAAATATTTTATAATATTAAGCATATGTACATATTTGATCTAAAAAACACCATGGATGTGATTGTGATGTTTTAAAAGGCATTCAACGTGTATCAATTTTTAGTTGAATATTCGGTTTTTATGAATAAGACTAACAAAAGTTATTGCATGCGCTAACAAAAAATATTTTACATTGTGCACCGATTGTTCCTGTGACAGACAAGCATGTTACTCGACGATGAGAGAAACGTTTCCCTAAAGTTTAAGGTTAGTGTCTAACACCTTTACATTTGCACAGACTGTTTGTGCCACTGTGCGAAGGACCATTCTAACTAACAGATGTATCAAAATATCCTCAGTTTTAACCTGGTTATTTCAGTATTCGTTTGGTTGCCGCCTGAGCATTCTATTGTCTGAAATTAAAAGGGATTCAAATATGAAAAGCCAAAGTTATTATACAAGTCCTTGCAAAATAAATATTCTTGTTGTTATTAGTTCTTATTTGCATTGCTGGTATTCCTTTTATTATTCATCATAGCATTGTCATCTTATGTCAAAGATCATATAAGATGATATTTTCTCTTAGAATGAATTGGTGGAGGTCAAATCTGAGTACGAACATCAATTACGAATGAGTCGACAAGAGGTGGAAATGTTGCAAGAAGACACCAACGTTCTCAAACAGCAGCTCGTCAAAATAGTCAAGTGAGATATTTTAATATTTTAATTATGATTGTGATAATATTAGCATTTTTCGCTTTCTATGCTGATTAATCTAGCATTTCTTTATAGTATATATTATTTCCAGAGGAAGTATATTAGTAGTTATTTGGTGTGTTCAGTGGCCCGTTTTCCTAAGAGGCGACAGCTTATTGTATATTATTGACTCAATGCGGGTCCACTGCATCCTACGGGTGATCATTTGCATATTACCGGTATTTGGTTATGTGTTAGAAATCGATTGTATATGGAAGGAAAGTAACATCTGTCCTCATCAAATACTTAGTTACATGTATAATTGACCGACTATATCAAGTAGTGGGTGTATACTATATATATCCATGATAATTGAGGTGTATTAGTAAATTATCGTTGTGACAAATCTGGACAGTTTAATTCATTAGTTTGTGTCTGTTTTTATATTCAGAATTATTTGAAGGTCCACTTTCTTTACTTACAGAGACAAGGACATCCTTTGGCAGAAGACAGACAAATTGGAATATTTGCAGAAGTTGACCGTCTCTGGGTCCTGGATGGAGGACGCTGATACCAAACAATGCCTCTCCTGTAAATCAGAATTCTCATTCCTACTCCGAAAGGTAATTTTCAGTTGCTATCATTGCATTCGTTTTCATAGTTTGAAGATAAATCCACTTGACTATTTTGAACAGACACGTCTTTCAATATTTCTGTCATCATTTCAGCACCACTGCAGACTCTGTGGACGTATATTTTGTTTCACCTGCTGCAATAAATGGATTCAATCGCCCCACAGCAGGTAAATATGCTATTCTACTACGTTGTTAAGTCGATGTAACATAAATAAGAATAAAGATGGTATAGTAATTTCCTAGAGGTTTAGTATGTAGCAGTAATGTAGAACGATGTTAACCTCGCTCTGTCTGGCATACAGGGCGGGAAAGATTTTATATGAAAAATTCCCGGGGACGCTAGACAGGGTAAGGGGTTCTCAACTTCCTTAATTTCGTTAATTCAATCCGAACTATTTCCATTTATATGTTTCTCCTTTTGTATAACAATATTCTAGTAAGAAGATTAGAATCTGCAATGACTGCGGAAAATTCCATCATCTGGAGCTTGACAGAGCGTTAGAGGAAACAAACCAGAAAGCTTCGGACACGGGCGCCATGGACGAAAGCACAGACTCATTCAATGATTCTTCATCACGTTCTGTGGATCCTGAGGAGAGGGAAGGTGCCTTGCCTACTGCCGCGAGCAGCGCCAAACGTCTGGAAGATACCGCAGATGAAGAGGAGGAACCTCCGTCCAGTTTCCATGTCGATGATGACCTTCTGGAAGATGCCAATCTGCCTAGTCCTGCAAACCAACCTACTCATTCAAAGACCACTTTAGCTGGGTCACCACTGCCTGAGGTTTCTGGTGGTGAGTATGGGTTCTGTAGTGTGTCTTTTGGGGAATCTTAGATGTGTAAGTTACTTTATTCAGTTTGAATTGAATATTTTTTCGTCAAAAGTCAAAACGTAATATGAAAAAAATAAGGATTCGAATTATCGTAAATGCCGATGTAATAATTGATTCTCAACCGCCTTGGAGAAAAAAAATAACAATCGCCATATCCATTACTTATAGTTTTAGAAAACTATGACAGGATCCGCACCGTTATCAAAATAGGCAATGAGCAGAAATATGTTAGAAATATCTTAACATTATTGCTTTTCTCCAGTTCCTTCAGATAACCCCGAATCTCACGAGGAAAGAGGAGCAGAGAGTAAACAGCCAGAAGATGACATAACACCATCGCACATTCCTACCGAGAAAGACAGGTACTCCTTTTAAGCTAAAGGATATTATAGAAAAACTTTGCCTTCAATTGCTTTCGCTCTATACTTGTTTCCCAAGCAAAGTGACTTGGGAAGAATTGTCGGTAGATTCTTAAACTAAAACTTCACCTTAATTTTCTTAGATCATTTTTCTGGTTTGCTCGCCGGTAATGTAGCCAAGTACACTGATATCTATTGGTTAAGCTCTTAAAAGTGATTACAATGTCGAGTCATGATCGGAGATTGATTTTATGAATAGATTATAAGATTTCCAGTAAATAGGGTGTGTATGAAAGGTATGAATTAATCAAATGATAAATATTTAAGACTTTAATCGAATCAAATATTACATATATCCTAGTTAAAACCTTTTCCTGTTAGCCCTGTATATGCTTGGTTGATTCTATTGAGGTTGGTTGGCCGCACATTTTATCGGATTGTAATTCGGGCCCTTGTAATTTACTATTTAGCCATCAATCATCCGATAATGAAGACGAGAGTGACAATTTTGATGTTATCACCCCAGAAGAAGTTGTTCAATCTATGCACGAATCTGTATATGAAGTTGACTCTCAGTAAGTATAGATGAGGTTCCGGATCCTTTGGGAAATACCTCAAATTTAGCTATGGTGTTGTAAAAACTAAGTTTATTCTAAGCTAGGACTGACCGCTAGCTGTTACTGCAGTAATTGCTATATTAAAAGAATAAGCGTTTAATCAATCATAAAGAACATCCCATCATGTATGCCTAATTCGGAAACCTCAAGCATATTATTTATTTCACCAAGAAATATAAATTGCGGAAATAAAAACAAATGGAATTTGTTGTCCTAGAGAATATAATTTATATTTTTTGCATCTTATTTTGTATTCTTTATCCCAGTTCCCTATATATAAAACACAGCCAACTGATACTACCGTATGTAAAATAATATACATGTCTGGATATATTCGTGATAAATAATTGCTGATTCATTATATGTATTCAATCTTTTAGGAATTTATCATCCCCAATGATTACTGTGGAGCAGATAGCAAATGGTCTTAATCACGCAGAGCCAGATCTATGGATCAAAGCTGGCAAAATATACACAGTTCCTGTATTCATTGATGCACCGGGCATTGTGCTCTGCTGGGAATTCTCTACGGAACCTAAGGTATATAGAACTATTGCTTATTCTCTGGATTTCACCCCGGCCCCTATGATCAACTACGGTCAGTGATATTTAGTTGCGGTGGGTTAAAGGTGTAATTAAGCTCGCTGATGTCAAGTGCAACCCCGAAAATATCATTCCTAAATGCCTTTTATTTGCTTCTTCAGGGGATCCACTTCAGTGTAACGTTCCGGAGAGATGCGCTGACTTCCAATGATCTGTCAGATGTACTCATCCCACTGTGTCCCTGTAATTCACATAGACAAGCCGTCCAAGGAGAACTGATCGCCGTCCAGCCCGGTCTCTATACCTTGGTCTTCGATAATTCCACATCAAGGTAATTATCGATGTATCTTGTATTTAGATAGTTAATTTTCTGGCCACTTTCATGTATACATGGGTCAGTTTTTTCAAGTGTGCTGTTTTGCCTAATTATCATATGTGCTGCCCTATCATCGTCAATATGCGTTGGATCTTAAAGATATTAGTCTCATATCATTCCCATGAACAAGGGCTTTCATTCCATGTATACCTTTTCTAGGCTGTTCCAATATTTAGTGTCTTAAAATTCTGAAAACGGGTATTTTGTATCATTTTTCAACAGAAAAAACCAATGAAGTAAAATAAAAAAGATCTGCACAATGCCTAGAACATTTTTCTGCATGTTTCTTTTCATTTCTCCAATACATCTAGGACTAAATTTAATTATAATTTACTTTTTGAGCATTTGAACTTGGTAACAATTTCTACATGGCCTTCAATAATCAAACATCAAAATAACGCATGAAATCCCTTTTATTACATGAATGGTTAAAAATATATATTTTTGTCATATCCCATCTAAAACTGTATATTGAAGATGGTATACATGTATTGTTTACTGTATACAAAATTCCACCTGATATTTTCATAAATTTTGAGTGACTGAGAGGTTATTGTCTCCAACCCTTATTTTGCATACAGGATAAACAAATAAAAGAAAATAATTCATATAACCATTTTCTAGTCCCATTTCAACCTCCCTTATGGTACCACTACACAATTTTGTGATAATCTTGATTCAGGACAAATAACAGTCCAATAACCCTTAAAATGTCCCTTAGTAACGCATGAAAGCCCTATGCAAACTGGCAGTGACACATCAGCAGATATAGTAGAAAAGGTGGCCTAATATATTTATTTGGCTATATTTCTGGTTTGAAAATGATTATACATTAGTTGAGATTCTGTTTGAATTGATTCAAACCATATAACTTGTTCACCTGATGTATTATTGTGTGTGTTTAAGCATAACGCATGAAGGCCCTTCTATTCTCATGACATAGGGTGGTTCAAATGATATGTTATCTGAGCTCTCTTTGAGTTGAAATTAATTATATATCACTTGCAATTGCATTTGTAATCATTTAAAACAAGGTGAAGCTTATTTTTATTCTATAAAACCTGTTCAACCAAATTATTTTTCTTTTGGTTTAGTTGCTAACGCATGAAATCCCTTCCATAATCATGTCATAAGGTGGCCCAAAATTCATATCTCAGGCTCTCTCTTTAGGATGGATGTAATTATGCATTAATTTTGATATCATTTCGAATTATTTATATCAAACTAATGATGAATTTAATTTCATATTGGCTGTTTGACTAAATTAATATTGTGTTGATTTACACAATAACGCATGAAATCCCATCAATGGTGTTGTCATAGGGTGGCCCAAAATATATGTTTAGCTATTTCCTTGGATTAGAAGTCATTATGAATTAGTTGTTAATCCATTTGATATGATGTAAAGCAAGTTGATGCTATTGTTACTTCATGGAGCCTGTTCAACTAAATTAGTATTGTGTTTTCCAACATAATAACGCATGAAATCCCTTCAATAATGATGACAGATGCTGGCCCAAAATATATATCATGGGCTCTTTCTTTGGGTTGAAAGGAATTATGCATTAATCTTGATATCATTTCGAATTATTTAAAGCAATGAGAGGATACTTTTTATTTCATAAAGGTTGCTGAACTAAATTAATATTGTGTGGGTTTACACAATTATGCATGAAATCTCATCAATGGTCTTGTCATATGGTGGCCCAAAATACATTTTTAGCTGTTTCTTTGGATAAAAAGTCATTATGAATTAGTTGTTAATCCATTTGATATAATTTAAAGCAAGTTGATGGTATTGTTACTTCATGGAGCCTGTTCAACTAAATTAGTGTTGTGTTTTCCAACATAGTAACGCATGAAATCCCTTCAATAATCATGACAGAGTGTGGCCCAAAATATAAATCTTGGGCTCTCTTTGGGTTGAAAAGAATTATGCATTAATCTTGATGCCATTAGTAATTATTTAAAACAATGGGATGATATTTTTTATTTGATGAAGGTTGTTCAACTAAATTGATATTGTGTTGGTTTATAGAATAACGCATGAAATCCCATTAATGATCTTGACATAGGGTGGCCAAAAATATATTTTTAGCTGTTTCTTTGAAGTAAAAGTCATTATAAACTAGTTGTTATTCCATTTCATATGATATAAAGCAAGTTGATGTCAATCTTATTTCAGAAAGACACTTCAACTAAATTAGTATTGTTTTTTCCAACATAGTAACGCATGAAATCCCTTCAATAATCATATCAGAGGGTGGCCCAAAATATATATCTTTGGCTCTTTCTTGGTTGAAAGTAATTAGAAATTAATTTTGGTTCCATTTGTAATGATTTAAAGCCAGATGAAGGTATTTTCATTCCATAAAGGTTGTTCAACTGATGTATTATTGTCTTTCACACATGAAATCCCTTCCCTAGGCACAATATAAGGGGCCAAAATATATATATTCTGCAGTAATTATGGATTGAAAGAAATAATAAATGCTTATTTGTGCCCATATCAGCATCAAACATACAATTTATAGGTCTTACAAGCCATTCCCTTCAGTTAAATTCAATGATTTCAATATTTTCCAACAAAATTGGGATTTCACGTGTGACCGTATAAAAGAGGAAATTAAAAAGTGACATAATAAGACAACCAAAGGTCCAAATTTGTTGGAATAAAATTTTCCCAGAATGTCAACACCAGTATATTATGATCCAAGGCCAAAAAATTATATTCAAGGTATTCTAAATTTCCCCTCTTTCCCAGATCCCAAAATAGGCACCTAGCTACTGGAATACCATCAATTTATGCAATGAACGATTTTCTTCTAAAATTCTAATTCTGTTTGAAACCATTATTTGTTTTCTGTAGGTTCACTTCAAAGAAACTTGTTTTTCAACTGAATGTCAAAAAACCCGAAGCAGCAGATTAAAGTAGAGCAGACGATTGTGTGAATCAAAACGCCTCCGTCGACTGAGTCTTTCTGGTCCAGCAACAAGTTATTGACTACATGTTCCAGCTTGTCTTCCATTACAATCTGTGATAAGAATGAAACAGTTCCGTTATATTGAGCTCCCCTTTTAATAGTCCAGATAACATTCTGAAAATACTTGAATAATTTTAGAATTTTAGTATGATGTGTCACAATGATTAATGGTCGTATGTGTATCGTAAAATCGTGCACCTTTGTCGATGTATTGATGAATCATAAACATTCATGCCGCTTTGGAAATGGAACCATGATTCTTTTATACCCAATAATGTAACCTGGCTATCTCGCTTTTAAAGTGCCTTGTAAAAATAGCCAAACGTTAATTCCCAAGAATTTCCTGTCGCACTTTTGTGTCTGGTATTAAGGATGTACACGTGTTGTATCATTTCTCTGTTACATGTCTAACCTCGAATTTGTGTCATATTTGACTTTGTGTCATAGTTTGTCCTCAGGCACTTCCGAGATCTGAATTTTATTGTATATGTTCTGACCTGGCAAGAAACTATTCATGTAGTTCCTTGATTAGTTACACATAAAATTACAGTCCCAAAGAATAAGCTCTACTTTAAGTTCGCGCTTTACCAATATATTCACTGTGTGAAATTAGTTCTTTGGAATTTTTGGAACCGCCGTTTGGTCTATAACTGATTTTGAAAGGAATATTTAAAAATGTAGACTGGTACCGGTACTTAACTTATGTATAGGAATGTATTACCCACTTGCAACTGTATTCAAAATGTACGTGTTCTATTAAGTTTTTCAACGAAATAACTTAATACTTGAACTGAGCGTTATGTTATTCGCTCCAAGTGGAATATATTAATTATGATACTTTATTGTATCAAATTGTCTGCAATTTGTTGGTATGATGTCATTAATGGAAACCGACTGGTATTAAATTACTTATTTTCCTATATAAATGTTATGTTAATAAGTAGAATATGACTTTGCATTTAACTTCTAACCGATTTCATGTTATCGGGCATCAATTTAGGTGTTATCTAACTCTTATTCATTAGTTCCTCACAACGCTTCTCGTACATCATTCACCTGATTAAATTTATTTCATGATTACTATAAGTTTCCAGTTCTATATCGAATTTGTAATTGCTTCTATAATAGCGTCTACGATTATTCACACATATTTGCTTTTGCTATGAGGGGATCAAAGAAACAAAACTATTGAGCATATAATCCAAATAATATACCTATTTTCTCTCCAAAATCAATGGCATCTATATGTATAATGTATCTAATAACCTCCTCTATTTTTCTGGGTTTTGTTTGAACTTCAGTATCATGCAATATATATCCCGAATACATTATTGGTAATAGATGATAATTATGTTACGGGATGGGCAGATGACTGGAGCCCATATGAGATGGATGTTTGTCTGAGAATTGTGTCCAACGCCTAAGACTGTGTCATTTTATTTGATATGTCACACCCTTGTACGTGGACTGATTTTGTGGAATTATCTGTGCAATAAATCAAATCTGAATTTGGCATGGGCGTCGTGTGTATAGTTTGATGTCTATAAAATATTCGTCTTCTTACCAGACAATGTAGCGGGGACGAAACCCATCCCATATGCTGGTGTGGGTGGCACTGATTCACTCTAATTACCCGTGGATTGTAGAGCCTTAACGAATCATTTCATTTCCAATCATGTTTAAGATGACCGTACCGTAATCTTTAGTTTCCATGCATCTGCTGGTTAGGTCAAATCCATAATACTCACAAGGTGATTTATCCCTTGTCAAAACCTAAAAGCTTTCCTATATTTCTAAAAAAGAAAATTCCCAAGTTTCCTGTTATGAGGCTTCTACTTGGTATGTCCGCAGGTTTTCTTTTACCTAGATCAACTCGATAGATTTCTTGAAAGATACCTACAAATGCTTTATTTCGTTTGTTTAAATATCTAGAATTGAAGTCCTTTTTTTTTCAGGCCCCGCTATTTTAGTAGCCAAACGTAACACTACTAATCAATTTCTTCAAACTATAAATTCACCAAATAATAGAAGCTTTAAAGCAGAGTCATGGGTTAAAATCTTTTATATTAATAGCCTACACATTCTATAGATATATACTTATGAAAGTCCAAATGTTAATGAGGCGGACAAAATGTAACTAAAGCATGAGCGCAGATCACTTAAGATTAAGGAAATATCAAAATACGAAGTAATAGGACACAGAATCGTGAGTGAATTGGATTTATTATAACGTCCCTATTTAGTAGGTGACCGGTTTCTGTGTATGAAGTCTTATAATTAGTTCGTAATGCGATATAATACGTTTCGCGATCAAGATGTGATTCTGTCAGACGGCTTGTTTTCAAAATAATTGTACGTCACATTCTTACTGTGGTACCTTGTTCTATCACAAGTATAGGAGTCATAAAACGACTGGACGGATGAAATTTGTAGCTTAATGTAACAAACATGTAGGATACCATAGCAATGTATAAATAGTTATCGAACAATATGGTATCGGTAGAAGAATAAAAAACAACTTCCTTCCAACGTGCATACAAATATAGAGAACTATAAATGATGCACAACGCGACTTGACTTACACCAAACAAACTAACTTTATAATACACGTGTGTTAGAGAGTGCTACATCTGATTGCTTTTTGAACAACGTTAGAGTACATACAACTGCGATAAACATCATCGAAAGCTAGCCTAATATGCATCAAAATGTAGACAGATGTGCAATTAATATATATATATATATACTTATTCGGGTAACAGAACTTCTCTGATACACATGGGAGTTGCTGGGACAAGTTGAAGATATCACAATTTCAAAATATCATTCAGGCACATTCTTTTCGTCTGAAACCACATGGACTTAAAATATTTCTCGGGATAGGAGAATGAGGCACGCAAAGATATATATAACCATATTTATATCAGAGGTCACATATGCTACCATATTTCTCTGGTGTGCACGAGGGCGAAGTGACTAAATGATGTAATGGCATTTCCAAAACAGTGTACCAAAAGACGAATTGGGCTGTAATGATACCTAACGTTTGAATCGAATTTCATTGAATTACAAGATGTAGTGAAATCACCGGGAATTCTAAATGGTCGCAAATTATTTCAATTTATTAACTGGGAATTATCATGTTTTTACAAAGTTTTAGAAAGCAAGTGACGTACCACCTCAGAATAACTGGGACTATTTCCTTTCTAACCAAAAAATACTAATTATACTAATCATTCCAATATATGCATTTGATTGATGCAATGATGATTTTAAAAACTTAAAGAACCATTTTGTCATATATCACCAAAATCCAAGTTCGTCAGTAAGCTACATTCTATACAACATGAAAGTACAGAATATCCTCGAAATGGAATTGCGCATAACTAATCGCACAGATTCGTATGAAATCGTCAATATAACGTTATTAGCCTGGTCATTTTTCACAATACAGCAAGTCCTAAAAGCGTGGATGGAGGCAGGAAGGTGATTTCTTTATGGAGTAGTGTTAGGAATGTCTCCCAGTGTGACTCATCGCTCACACTCTAATCGTCGTCCTCCTCGTACCTGATAATAAATATGATTGTTAGCAACAAGTTATAGAAAGTTATGTGAAAGCTTTAGAGTTTACCACACTTTCTTTTCTACAAGATGTAGTGAAACCTCGATTTATGGGATAGCCATTAGGAATCACTAATTACGTGGAATTAACTAGAATATTTTCTATGATCATTCATCCTCGCTTCCCCCTTGATATAACTCACAAAGTGTTATTGATATGTGAGGCACTTAAATTGCGCCCACAAACATACGTACCGGGCCAATCGTTTCCTAAGATCCTTGATTTGGTCATTCTTTTTGCCAAGCATTTGCTTCAGGTTTTTGAAAGGAGCCGTTAGTGATACTTTCTTCTCAAGTTCCTTATAATATTAAGCAAATAATTTTTAGTTTGGAATTAAAAGTTGGTAAATAGGCATACCATTGAGGCAAACTGATACATATGTATGTACACAAAAAGAAATCCGCTTAAAATTTGTTAAGATGATTTTTTATTTACTGAATACTCGACTTGATTTACCTTTTCAGCCATATCAAGCATATCCCGGACCTTCAGCAACTCATGTTTTGTTCCTGTCAAATCCTCTGAGAGCATCGCCGACTGCTTCTTCGCTGAGTCAGCGTTCTGAAAGTTCAAACACGTTTTTAGTGTATTATAGAGGTTTCACATGCGTGAACAGAATGCAACTTACACTCAGAAATATTTCGACCGAACCTGACAGTTTAAAACCAATAATATATATAATATATCTATTTTGCGTAAAGAATTGACAGTTTGAGATGTACAAGCTCGTTTTTTTAGACGGGATAAGTTTTACCTGGTCCATGTTGCATTTAAGATCTGCCAACTGTCTCTGCAATGCCTCTACCTCCCGAGGGTCGTAGTCAGCTTTCCTATTCTTTGCACGTTCAAGTTCCGCCCGAGTTTTGTCGAGATCTCCCCGGAGATGGCTCCTATCCTTAGAGGCATCTATGGCCTAAAACATAAAAAATATTTACGTAAGAGCACTGATTTAGCACTTCACAAGAAATGAATTCAATCAAAGTTAAATATGGACATGTTAATAAGCAGGAATTAATGTTTGATTATTAACGTGTAATGATCGGGTTAATTCTGACAGATTTATTAATCCATAATATTTAGTCCGCGAGGTGTCAATAGTTTTACTCTCATCCTATAATTGTGATGTATAATAGTAGAAAGTATGTCGTAATTAAAGGTTTGTGTATGACTAACAATGAGAGGTTGCAAGAAATTTACAATATTATTTTTCTTAAAATGTTTTGCTTGAACGAAATGAAAAGTAACGCAGTATGTGACATTTTCGGTCAATGAAATAACGTAGAGGTCGATGCCCTTTTTCTGTATCTTTGATTTGTGTCTATATAATATGTATCTGTATCTGTAAATTTGATGGAAACCCTATTTGAAAAATAAAAATATTTAGCGTTTAAATTACCACTTACTTTAGATTCCACACCATGCATTCTTTCCTTCAGCCTAGCATTCTCTTCTTGAAGTCGTTGGATTTCCTATGAACACACGAGAAATCATCCCATTTTATTAAACTATCGTAAACATTACGTAATTTTGATGCTGATATATAATACCATCTTTATAACTAAAGAATAATATCACCAGTAAAAACATACCATGTTAAGTAGAGCACTTCCTCCACTCTCGTTCAAGGGTTCTAAACGACTCATTGGAATGGCTTTATCATCGCGCTTCGCACCAGCGAATTCTGCCTCTTCAAAATCTTTTATTTGTTCCAGAAGATCTCTGCAACCAAACAAATCACCAAACTCACTCGCTTATTGTTTCATGTGAAAATAATTTGAAGAACCAAGGAGGATAATCTACTTCATAGAAGACTCTCAAGTCCGTATCCACGTACCTGTTTTCCAATTCAGAGATGTCAGCTTGAAGTTTAAGATGCCATTTCTCCGCCTGCTGGAAAACTTGTCTCAAGAGAAGGATATTTGTGTGAGATGTGTTGATGAGTTCATACTGAACTTCCCCTCGCACTACCGAGAGCAGACCATCTAACATTTCTGTGACTTCGTCACATGTGAATGTATCCTCATTTAACCTGTAATTAAGCAGAATTGGTTACCCGTCAGTGCGGAGATTTTATAAGTATCGTTGAAATAAAATAGATTTGTACACAGGTTTAATGGCAGGAAAATAATTTTGTTTCTTTAAAAGCGCGAGGTCTTTAGAAGAAAACTTAAATTAGCACTCCTGGCTTCTATGACCAGTCTAGCCCAGCTTAGGTCAGCTTCATATTATTACTACATGCCATCATAATACAGCTGTGCATTTTCACGTGCTATTTACAGGGACTAAAAGTAACATGCCTTGAGTCTTTAAGATCTTCAAAACAAGCATCAACTGCCCGCATCCGTTGGCCTCTTTGGTATCTGGCAAACCTCATGTAGTTGAGGACTGTGGCCTGGTGATGCTCATTCAAACCAAGCGCCGACTGGAAATAATCATTAATTATGGTGAAAAGAATGTAGAAATTGCAGTACAAAATTCATACCAGGATATCTCAATGACTGAACTACTATAGATGGTGTTTTTTGTTCTTTTATTCAGATTCAGATATGAGTCATTTCCAGGCTCACAATTAATTACCCTATGCCAATCGGGAGAAAAACTATGAGGGTATGATATATATTGCTAAAACTATAATTATTTTTCATTTATAAATAGCGAAGTATGACTAATATTTAAATAATTTTTATGTCGGCAATACAACAAAACTGAATGAACATAACCTTCGGCAGTTAGACAGTACGGCAATATTTAAGAATGCATGGATGACAAAATACTGTCACGGTAGTCTCCGCGGATATCTAAAATTTATCAGGGCCTCACTTTTGATGTACCTATATCCCTTGCATCTATAAGCCAAAAGGCCTCGGACATGGATACTCATGTAGAGAAGCTACTCTATCTAAATCGAAACTTCCATGGCAACAGGACACACTGGAATACACTTATCTAGATGTTGATCCATGAATAATATAACACATGAACAGACGACAGTTAATGTCTGTTGCAGAAATATAAACAGATATATTAACATCTATCAAGGTTAAAATAATGCTATAGCTGCAAAATAGTTTCAATGAAAGACTATATACGAGAGGAAACCGTTCCCTGGTAAGAAAATAGCTAGATCAGAATTACAGGAAATTGAGCCCAAACTCCAAGAGTCCCGAAAGGTGATCAATAATTCATTGACTGCATTTGGTACAACGATAGTTCAATATCATACCGCTGAGAATGAGACATTTCCAATAAAACATTAAACTGAGGTCATTTACTATTAAATAGAATTACTTTAAAGATATCTGACAATGCAATCGACCAAATTTTGGGTTGCTGACGTTTATTGATACTATATTATTTTGTACAAAAGTGGGGGATCTACAAGACATCGAAACAACAATGAGTTGCTTGCAAGTCGCTTGAATGAATTGTTGCAAAACTGAATTCCAGTACCCGAGACTATCGGAATAGTATAGGCAATATCCAATACAGAAGGAATATATGATCTCTACAATGCCACCTGTTGAGAACTACAAGTTAATCTACATCTCCGACTACCGATTAGTAATTTTCTGCCCACCTATTGCAGCTAAACTTGGTCTGCATGACTATCCCAATAAAGCAATGTTGTGGGGTTAATCGCTTTGTTCAGTATAGTATGATATACGACGATGTAATTTTAGAGCATGGGGACAAGAATACATTGCAATTGTGAACATTCAGAAGAAATATAGGATAGTTAAGTATTAGATGGTCTATGGGGAGTCTACAAAACTGGAAACGTGATATGAAATTGAAAGTTAGAAAGCATGAAATATAAGTTGTTGGAAACAGGGAAAAGCACCATTTCATAAACCTTGTTTACCTCAGTGTCAGCAGAATTAGACATTCGGGAGCGAGACTGTCAAAACAATTTGTATAATGAACAACATTTTAAACATGCCACGTATGTTTGTCATAAGCTTGTTGGAAAAGGTTACAAAAGACGTACAAAAAGAATGATTAATAATGATAATCAAAATTTAGACATCTTGATCAATCCTATGTATTCTCCTACATGATCAAATGGAAACAAATTATCTGCCATATTCTCGTGACTATAATGTATTAAACGCCGCAAAATTTGACAAATTTAGACAGCTTGTATTAACTTTCGTTCTCAGCTAAGTGTCGTATAGTTGATAATTGACGCGCAGACAATATTATTGTATCACAAGGGGAGGAAATAATGTATAACAAGAAATTTTGGCTGTAACCAAGGAAACAACGGTTTCCCCCGAATCCCCTTGTAAAAATAAACACCCCTCCCCCTCCGCCCTGATCGATCCCCACTCCACGCGGGGAAAAGCGATGTCAAGGACTCCATAAAAGTGCGTTACCAATGTTGCAAAAATTAGAAGACGTCACGACAAAAATACAGAGCGCGCAGACGAGTAGGCTACGTTATTGCGTCGTCGCCGGCATCGGGCATTGGATGGCGAGAAAGAATGTCTTGGCCTACTGAAAAGTTTCGCTCATATATGCCTTATTTAAAGGCTAACCTTGATATAACCACATATTTAGGGGTAGAAAAGCATGCTCCTTCTGAATTTCATGTTTTTGGCAATGTATTTCGAGGCGAAATAGCGATTTCTCTCAATTCCGCAGGAGCATAATTTCCCCAGAAAATGTACAATCGTCGGCAAGCATTTTTATTGTTTACTTATGTAACTGAAAACATTCTCTCATATCTGTCTCATTTAAAGGCTGAACTTGATATAAAAACATGTTTAGGGGTAGAAAAGCATGCCCTTTCAGAATTTAAACACATTGGCAATGTATTTCGAGTAGAAATAGCGTTTTTTATTACTTCGCGGGAGCGTAATTTCCCCGCGATATGCCGGCTACGACACAATTATGTACTTTGGCTAAAACTTAGTTTGCATTGGTCTGTCATGATCAATATCTATATCGATGACAGTGATATAGAAATATGATTCCCACCAAATGCAAGCTTAGACATTTCTCTTTCCGATGGTGTATAGGGTTAGGTAGACAAAGTATCCGTCCCCTTGCCCTCAGAGGCAGAGCATTGGGAATCAAGGCCAGCAACGTGGGCTAAGGGTTAGGCAATTATTTTATATATTAATACCTTGGAATACTATATTAGACAAGTCAGTTTTGCACAACGACTGGATTTTGCCTATATATATGCCTATGCCTTTTTATTTCTCACAACGCAGGGCAGGCCACAGGCACAGCAGTAAATTATTGTTGTTTTTTTAATAACAGTACAGTTTCCTTATAGTACAGGCATTTTAGCATGGAACCCGGAATAAAATAATGTAAAGCTGATTTTTGGATATATGATGCGGGACACATGGGGGAACATTCCCTGAAAAGTCCCCACCTGGGGACTGTGTGCTTTTTGAGATTTTGACGTTTTTGCGTCATTTTCTACAAAATAGCATTGGTCTCTATGGGAAAAAGCACCTGGTTCAGGCCATTATTGCCAACATTAAGAATATTTGGCATTGTTATTTGCAGGGAATATAACATATATAAAACATACTGTACAGGTTGAGGTACCATAGTAAACATGGACGTATGGAGATTCCAAAAATATATATTTCAACAAAATATCTTTTTTTTTAAATTTTGTTGCCATGGCAACAGTCAGATTTTGGTGAAAAAAGCATTTTTTTTAGATCAGGTCATGATATTTGGGGACCTAATTCTCTACATTGTGCATGTTGTGACACGTTTTTTAAATTTTGCATGTTGTTAAATAAGGCCTGAAATTTTCAAAAAGCACCAGCTACAAGTTGGTAGACACCCCTGGTGGCCAGAATTTTGACCTTGAAACGGATCTTTAATGACCTTGAAGCAGAAAATGATTCCAGAAATGGATTCATTACACCTACAAACATAGAATAACTGCTCTTATAATTCGATCTAGAGCTCAAAACATAGAAAAAATGGTATTTTACTTGGATCTAGCAATAACGGCAGTTAAGATATATGATATTCTGGTTCCTAGCAGCAGCCATATTTCACACCTTTGATCCTAAGAAAATTGTTCTTATTAATGAATATGTACACCAACGGCATACATATAGGCCTACAACGAGAGCTGAGATAACATTCTTGTTACTCAGTAGGGGCCATATTGGATTTTGACCTTGAAAATGACCTTGGAACATAAAATGACCTTCAGAAATGAATTCCTCATACCTAAAAACATCAATAAAATGGTATTATAGTTGAAGATCTACCAAATAGAAGCCAAGATATGCCATATTTACTGTTTTGGGTGGCCATCTTGAATTTTGCATCTACTGGCCACCAGGGGTGTCTACCAACTTGTAGCTGGTGCTTTTTGAAAATTTCAGGCCTTATTTAACAACATGCAAAATTTTAAAAATGTGTCACAACATGCACAATGCAGACAATTAGGTCCCCAAATATCATGACCTGATCTAAAAAAAATGCTTTTTTCACCAAAATCTGACTGTTGCCATGGCAACAAAATTTTAAAAAAAAGATATTTTGTTGAAATATATATTTTTGGAATCTCCATACGTCCATGTTTACTATGGTACCTCAACCTGTACAGTATATTTTATATATGTTATATTCCCTGCAAATAACAATGCCAAATATTCTTAATGTTGGCAACAATGGCCTGAACCAGGTGCTTTTTCCCATAGAGACCAATGCTATTTTGTGGAAAATGACGCAAAAACGTCAAAATCTCAAAAAGCACACAGTCCCCAGGTGGGGACTTTTCAGGGAATGTTCTCCCATGTGTCCCGCATCATATATCCAAAAATCAGCTTTACATTATTTTATTCCGGGTTTGGCCTAAAATTTACCTAAAATGCCTGTACTATTAATATCTTCCTTATTTAAATAAAAGTTGTGATGAAACTACATGCATGGGGTGAGAAAAGTATGCTCTTTCTGATTTTCAACATCTCAGCAAAGTATTTTGAGTATAAATAGTGATTTTTTCATCAATTTGCGGGAGCAATATTTCCGCGATGTGTACGCGAATGCATCTAAAATTTAGGTGGCAGGATGCTGACTTGTTTTTTCTATTTATACCCTGAACGCGGACGTTTCTACAGCAGCCTGAGCAGGCAAAAAAGTGGAACCTATATAAGGTTTCCCAGTACAAGCGCCTTCGGCGCTCGTACCGCCTTCGACGGGGGAAACCTTAAAAAATGTGAAATTCCACAGGCCGTTCATTTTGGAAATCATGTTAAAATATCTAGAGCCATCATTGGCATCAAATCAAAAATACCGGAAATATTTTAAAGTGTTTATCAGGAGTTTTGATGCAGAGAAAGGAAGTATTCATGCTAAATTTTCCTGCCTTGGCCTCTACATTCTTTTTTCAGAGAGCACTATAAGTGTTCTTCCTATGCTTCCAAAAGTACAAACGTTCTGGTACTAAGAGTTGGGAGGTATAAAAAACGTGTGATGACACTGATGACTGATGTGGCCGTGGATCGATCAGTGACAGTGTACACCGGTACTTATTTTTAGTAAATGATCAGTAATTTCCGCCCAAAATCGCGTTAGCCCAACGATAGTGTCTTCATCATGGCTACCCAAAAATTAAGTGAGATTGAAAATTGAATTCCTTATAACAGCTTTTTGTGAAAATTAGAACTAGTGCCTCCGCACTTTACCATTGAAGTCTAGTGGATTTCAAAGCCACGTAGGCCTATATACTACAGATTTTTTTTTTAAATAATCACCGCTACCGGGAACCCCGCCCTCTATTTTTTTACGATTTTTCTGATTACCGGTACCTGGAATAATTGCTTTTCCTAATTTTATTTTTTCAATTGTGTAACCATTTTAAGGTGATTGAATTTTAGTGAAAAGTTTCCAAAAAGTTGTTTGAAATATATAGGCCTAATGGCGTAATGCCCAAATACAAAAGATGAAGACATTAAAAATATCCCCTGGCTCAGTCATACGATACGCTTCATCATTTCTTGGATAATTTAATCTTAGACTTAGGGGGTTTTAACATTATTTTGATTAGTGGGCCTATGCGTCCAATGCTGGGGCAGTGGGGGCCCCAGCACGCGGAGTCAGAGATAATAGAATTATAAGTTATAGTTAGCCTATAAGGTTATATAGCCTACCGCAGAACGGTATAATATATAGCCTATAATATATGGATATGGACAAGCTAGGTCTGGATAATCGACGTCTACCTAGCCTAGCCCTATTATATGGCAAGGCTGCCCATGGTAGCGATGCGATCGGTGATATCATATTCATTATTTGAACATCGACTGAATGTCTTGGCTCAGAGTCTTGCCTAAACATGGCACAACGTAGGCTACACCTCCGACGAGCTCGGCGGTAGCCTGTGCACTTGACCCGCTTGGTATCCAATGAAGCTTTCGGGGGTCCACGAGTGCTCCGTGGCTAAGCCACTTTTAGATACATTTAGAATTTAACAGCCCACGTAGAATATGCATTTTTTCAACTAGAGCTCGCTTGACATAGAACGAAGTTGAATATAATAATAAACCTTACCATTTTAACTTTTCTCTGGATTTGCTCTTAGCTGCGAAGCGTCTGGAGAAAATTTGCAGTAGGCTACCGGAAGTTATGTACATCAGTGGGTTTATGGGAAATAGAAAATATGTTATTCCAGAAAATTACATTTTTCCAAATGGAGTAAAAAGGAAACGATTGGTACCTCCTATCATAAGACATTTTAATAAATAAACATCCACTGTATTGCTATTTTGTTGGGATTTAAGTAAAAATTGTTTTGACAGCCATCCGGGTTCCCCGTGACACTAAACCAAAATGGCGTCAGGTAGGGAAACTCGTGTCCAAAATTTTAACATTTTCTATGCCAGTCTTTCATGTCATGAGATCGCTTTGAGGAATGTTTACTTCTCATATGTACCTCTATATATTTAGTGGCTAAATTATGTCATTTACCAGATTTCCTCTGCAGCCTGTAATGAATGTTATTGTGATTTTATGATCCGTCGAGCACGCACACCGCTTCAAACAGCATGCGCCAATACGTCAGAATCCAACGTGGTTGTCGGGGCTGATCAGTGAAAGCATGCCTCGCGGTTGGCGCCATATCGCAATCAATTAAATGATTCACATGTGCCGATCCATCAAAATTTCGGTAGTACCATTCAAAATTATGTGAAAGCTTCTCTATGTTCTTTCCAAAGTATTGGAATGTTTCATGGAGACGGCTTATTGGCGTTAGTCACGGACTACAGTCACACTCACACGTCGTCCCATCTCCTCCCACCCCTTTCAGTCTTTCGTACGGTACCTCTTTGAACTCGGCCCATGGGTTTTGCTTCCCCGAGCTATCACCGCCCGTTAATAATAGTGTGGTAACTTCCGTTTATAACGTGTATTCAAAATTGTGTTTTCATAATTGTGACTGGGACAGTACTCTGTAGGAGATGTACGGTACCGAATGAATTAAATAAATATAACCAGTGGCAGTGCCACAGCTAGGCTAGCCTAGCCCTAGGGCAATACATGTACTATTAAAGGCCAGACTACAATGCACTAGCTTGAACTTGCAGGATTATAGGAGCTTCCTACTTGGTCTAGTATAGACTAGTAGGAAGGCTTTCATTTGTTGTAATTCGTATGTCATGACATGTAGTTAAACTGAGACTGAGTTATACTATACTAAGGCTATTGTCTTAGGCTTAGCCTAGGCTATGTAATTGCCTCACTCCCAGCGCTCCGGGGGTGCGGGAGGGTACGGGGATGATGCTTTGCTATAGCTTACTGATCATGTGTACAATGACCATGTTTATGACTGCCTGTGATGTATGGTATTACTATTAATTTTGGAAATGGCGATCACAGTTGAAACCAAATGCCCTTGCCCTTGGGTGGGCTTGGCCCTTGCCTTGGGATATGATGGGTTTATAAATATTTGCTAATACAAATACAGACAGAGTCAGACAGATCGGCAACGAGTAAAATTAAGCGAGACGTATTGGCTTCATTCTATATACTAGCGCGTTGGATATACCTCCCCATTAATATATATAGCCTTATAGGACTGAGTAGGTAGTATTGGCAGTATTGCCATCATAGAAATAGTAAATGAAAGATAGGCGAATTAGAATATATTTGTACGAGTTTGGCACTTACAGTCACTGACTAAGCCTTAGGCTAAATTTTATACCGTATTCTACCGTAGCCTCGAATATCCAACCGGTCTTAGATCATCTGTCCAACACATATTATCATAATTGGGGATAAGACATTCTTATCAACAAAACACCATCAGTTCTATATCGGTCTAGAGTGTTGACAGGCTAATGTATGGCCTCGTCCTGTATATTCGATAACTAACGCTTCCTACTTGTTTATATGAATGGATGAATAGTTTCAATCTCACTGACTGACCTTTGGCAACAGCACATAATGTGGCATGTGTTATGTAACCGTTTGTTGCACAAGTAGTACCGTTAACCAGTGCGCATCAGTGATCGCTCATGGACATTGCTACCTGAATTATTGCATCCCATGGTTAACTTATGTAATCATCCTAGAAGCAGTCTGTCATACTTCCGTAACTTTAATGATAGAAGTGTTCTAAATGAATGTGCCTTTGTAGATATTATTTATATAGACATTTATTAACGTTCTACGTAATGAGGATGCGTTGTCCCCTTTTCCGCGTACTACATGTGTTTCTTTTAAGTTGTAAACGTGTAATATTGGGTGGATTCTGGCAGATGTTAATCCCAAGATATTTAATCCGCAAGGAGTAAGGGTTTTGAGTCTAGAAATCCATCTTCTCCCCTCCTTGTCCCCCTCTGGAGCGCATCGTTTCAGGTTCATAATTAGAGATGAATATGATTGCTCATTTGTTAAGGATATCAGGATGAGCCATGTTCAAGTGTCTTGTGACAGTTGTATCGTGGATCCTCTCTGTTCACCAAATCTAGGGTTTGGGGGTTTGACCTACCTAATGGATGATGCTGATAGGTATAAAGTGTATCAGTTGACACATTAGTGGCAGGGCACCATTCTCATTGTTTCTTGGCACCAAATCTCTCTCGTAGTGTTGATTTGAGAGCAGTTTTTGCTTGTTTACGGTTTCTTACAATCGTTTCTATTTATTTGCATGTGTTCGGTCTCTTACAGCCATTTGTATATCGTGTTTCTTATGTCTTAATCCACTTTATATGTATGCAGTTTCAGTAGGAATCTTTCATTTACTATAATGTATATCTACTGTTCCTCAATCCAGGCAACAAGAAAAAGAGCCAAAAGAAGGGTAAAACCATCGGTCTCCAGGAGTTCCTGGCAGATCATTCAAACCCTGGACAAACGTTTGTAAAGCCTTCCTCATGGGCTGACGAAGTGGATGATGAAGGTGAGCATTTATTCTATTTTCTAAATAAATGACTGATTACCACTATAATACAAATCACCGTTTCTATTGTGATTGAAAGGTGAGGGGGGGGGGCTTTGCTTGACACCCTATTATGAATCTATGTATATTTGTTCACGTGAGGACGAGATAGGAAACACACTAACAGGATGCGATACCCTACTAGTTTCGATCATTAGCAATGGCTCTTTTACATGCATATCCCGTGGCCATATAAACTTGGCCAGCTTTTGATGACCCAGTTGGCGTGCTCTTGGCGGGAGGTGAAGTTTTTATCCCATTAAAAAGTCAATTGCACAAACAGTGGGGGACATAAATTGTGTTGTGTATTTAAAACAAATAATCTAAAATTCACCACTAAATGCTTAGTTGATTGCGACGTCCCTTTTCTCTCGTTCTCCCTTTCCCTAGTTTTAATGCTGTATTCCCAAATAGGGCGCCTCCTGACAAGGCTAAAAAAAAAGTGTACCAACATAAATTTTTTAAACAACAATATTTACTTGCCCAAATTTATTTGCGGAATTATGATTGAAATCACACCGACCTATATATGTAACTTTCACCAACAAAACATTTATTGGCATGCTGTTGCCTTACAAACAAAAAAATATTTTTATCCTATTATTTGTATTATATGAATGGAAATATTGAACTATCAGTGTCATTGGGTTGCTCTGTTGTGAATTTTAAGCATTTTCGGGGTTAAATATTATATAGGAAGCAGCATAGATTTCCCAGTATGATTCATATAATATAGCTTCATTATTTGCATTTTCTGGGGGGGGGGGGGAAATAAGGTGAATGACACCTGCAAAGTTAAATGAATTTACCAACACATGAATGCTATGTATGATTATTCATAAGATTTTCCAAACAATCTCTTTTTTTTTCAACGTTCCAACAAAAATATGTTTTTCCTTTTAAAGTTTCATAATTATCATTTCATAAAAATGAAAATGTTTTCTGTAACATATTGAAACAATTTAAAACATTGTGAAAATCTCAATTATATTACTAACAAAAAAGGTTATCACATCTTTCATTTCTTCCACACAATTTCTGTTTCTTATCAACTCATTGGAACTTTTTAGGATTTTCCGTTGCCCAGACTAGCATTAAATTTTACTCGCCCAGAGGCCAGAGACATTTTTTCGGCAGACATTGCAGGCACAGTCCATAAGACATAAATTTATAGGATTTCATCAACTCCTAACAAAAACAAAACCTGTATGTCTCTTTGTAGTTGTCTGCGCGAACCTCTAATTATAGCATAAATATGGTATGCTGCACTGAGAACAAAAGCAGTGTGTGAAGCTGACCTCATGTGTTTTATTAGTTGCCCGGACTGACATTTTGGTTGCCCCGGGCGCCCAAAACGACGATTTGGCGAACCCTAGTCATATAGCAGAACTATCAGTACAAGCATAGCAATAATCAGCATAAAGACATGATATACAAGAAGGATATACTGAATGTTGACAAGCAATGTAATAAAAATGCCAAACCTTAGGGGAATTAAATGTGAGAGGCAATATTAAGAAGAGCAGTGTAGACGGATGAACTTGAAGAGAGGCCCGGTTGCGGTCTGAGATTACCTAAGACGGCATCTGCCCTAGGTGTAGGAGGCGCTGCTTCTCAGGCTGTGGAGAGAATAGTTCTTAGGTTTTACGCCTAGGGCCACAAGGGGTCACTTAGAAAATCAGGGTACTGGTGCTGCATTGCTGAAGAAGGCCTCAGGATCTGAGTCGTGGAGACTTTGGCACTTGGCATCGCAACTGCCCATTCTTATGTCAAAAGCATCTGGGCTCAACTTGGCTTACTGCCTAATTCTGTGGCTGGGCCCACCCTGATTTGGCAGATATTGCCTTGATTTCTTCCATCGTTGATAAGAGCTTCATCCTTACCGTGTCAAACTCCGCTTTTGTTACAAACAGCTTCTTTGCCAAGCCTTCTTGGGTGGAGGCGGGGTCGCAGACATTGGCGAAATGTCATCCCCAGGTATGGTGAAGTCTCACCATCTTCATTCAAGAACCACGGGTTGGGGAAGAATAGTCTTCCAGATCTAGTCTCGATTTTACACCCCTCCTTCTGATCTGTGAGATGTTATTAAAAGCTTTTCGCCAGCACAGCGAGAGAGCATAGCCTAGATGGTGGAAATAATGCTAAAGCTGTAGGCAACAGAAGTATGTTTTGGTCCTGAGCCTGGAGGAGAAAGGACGCTCACTGACGTGAGGGTAACTCTTGGTTAGAATGCCACGGACTTCCACCCAACGCAAGAGTCACTAGATTTTACTTAGTAAGCTCTACTACGATATCAGTAACCTTATACTGGAAGACAAAATAAAATACGAACTAGAAAAAAAATAGATGTGAGATGTTGGCTTAAGTTCAACATGGGTAGTATGTACTCTAATACATGCAGAGATATGACTACGGAGTCCCAAGACAGTTTATCAAGGATACAAAGTACAAATCAATCAGTGGATTACTTTTTAGAACGAGATCGAATCTCGTTCTTTTATTATATCTTAGTCCTGGGCTGTTTGGCCGGCCGTTTTTGCGTTCTCCTTTCCCCGTGAAGACCGTCCTCATAGCTGTTATTTTGGCCGTCGATGGGGGACCAAAATGGGTAGGCCAATCCACTTTACGGTGCTTAATTCCCAATTCCATGTACTACTTACATACTCGTAGTATAGGGTAGATATACTGGCCAACCAATGATGTGATAGGATTTAGTGGGACTGTTGCATTAAGTTGGGGAGGACAAATTTGTATTGATATGAATATTGGACCCCTACTTCGTTTATGGCTTTCCCTAGCCTTGAATGGCTGGATGTGTGTGTTTCATAAAGTCTGTAAGGAAAACTTTCTCCTTTCTATCTCTTCCCATCTCTTGTCTTCCTCTATCTCCTCCTCCTTCTGCTATTCCTCTCCCCTCTCTCTCTCTCTCTCTCTCTCTCTCTCTCTCTCTCTCTCTCTCTCTCTCTCTCTCTCTCTCTCTCTCTCTCCCACCTCTCTCTCTTTCTCCTCCTATAGTATATGTAAGTAAAAGCCTACTTTGCCAAGTGTCCTCTCTCTCTCTCTCTCTCTCTCTCTCTCTCTCTCTCTCTCTCTCTCTCTCTCTCTCTCTCTCTCTCTCTCTCTCTCTCTCTCTCTCTCTCCCTCTCCCTCTCTCTCTCCCTCTCCCTCTCCCTCTCCCTCTCCTCCTCCCTCCTCCCTCTGCCCCTCCGTTCAGTCTGCTGACTCATTTTCCTGTGACACATCACATGATTCTCTCCTCCTCCTCCTCCTCCTCCTCCTCCTCCTCCTCCTCCTCCTCCTCCTCCTCCTCCTCCTCCTCCTCATTCTTCTTCCTCCTCTGAGGCTCTCTCCTCCTCCTCTCTCTCTGTCTCTTGCTCCTAATTGCGTGATTGGACCCCTACTGCGTTCAAATTGCAAAATGCAAATTGCCTTGGATTTTTTTTTTAAATGGTTTCTCAGCCCTGGAAACTAAATATTTTTCCCTCTCTCTCTCTCTCCCGCTCTCGCGGTTCGAACCCGGGTCCCTGCGCTCAGCAGACCAGCGCCTCTACCCCCTTGGCCATCCCTCTCAGTTGAAAATCGCTCACACAAACCTAGTGCAGTGTGCAAATTGCAAATTTGCACACACAATTTACTGATCAGGCATATTGAAAATAAACGTTTCCAATTCCTTTGAAATGTTCATTTATAAACAGAATCGTTCATTTGGGATCTTTAATAAGAGTCATATTAAGCTTCCTATCTCTTTAGTTACTTTATATAATTCATTAAATAACTTTTAAAGGTGTTTTAGTTGGCCCAACTGAGTGGGCGATAATGGGGGATTCAGCCCACTCAGCTGTCTGCGGAGCGAGGGTCCAAGCTCATGGACTAGGGAGCACTGAAGGATGCATGTATACATGTATGTATACATGTAGTGTACTTGAAGAAGTGTTATCTATGCATGTATCTATGTGGTGCACTTAGAGTGTACTTGGAGTGTACTGTACTTGAAGGGTACTTGAAGGGTACTTGTACTTGAAGGGTACTTGTACTTGAAGGGTACTTGTACTTGAAGGGTACTTGTACTTGAAGGGTACTTGTACTTGAAGGGTACTTGTACTTGAAGGGTACTTGTACTTGAAGGGTACTTGTACTTGGAAGGGTACTTGTACTTGGAAGGGTACTTGTACTTGAAAGGGTACTTGTACTTGAAAGGGTACTTGAAGGGATTTAACACTGGAACATTTTTTCACGGATTCCAGACACAGGCACTCTCTCTCTGTGTCTCACTCACTCTCTCTGTGTCTCACTCACTCATATGTCATATGGTCGATGGTATTTTTTCTCTCCACATCCCTTGCTCTGATATATTCATATTTTTAATTATAATTATACTTATAATTATAATTCGAATAATTAAAAACCCGCGTTTACACAAGCTTATGCTTGTAATTCTTGTTTGTATTCATCCTGGTGATTATTCATATGATTATGCTTTGAATAGTGTTTCATATGATAACATATTGGGTAATTTAACTCTGGTTGGTCTAGATTAAGAACAAGAGTATGTAATTATTATGTATGTATGGTAATGTAATACCTTTTCTCAAACTCAACGTTTCTGGCATGGGGGGGGGGCAGCATGCCCCCCCCCCCCCTCACTATTTCTTATTAAGTAAACGCCTATGCCAAGTGTCCCTCCCCCTACTCCTCTCCACCTCCTCTTTCCGTGATTGGCTGCCTACTGTGTTACTATAGTCAAACCACTGGTAAAGTGGGAGGGCAATAGCCCCCCCCCCCCCCCCCCAAAAAAATATTTTTTTCCTCTAAATATTTGCTATTTTAAGGTATTCTGGTGGGATTTATTTAGCGTCATTAGGAGAATTCCTTAATATTCACATGCTGACTTGAAATTTAGAATGTTAGCCTACTTCACTGTATGTATGTATGAAATGTATACATGTATATAAGTGTTGTATGTGTTTACCTTCAAGGTGAATGCAAGTATTTTAATGAGGATATTTTATGAGTTGTCATATGGTACTTTCTTTTTCCCCTACCCCTCCCTCCGTTTCTCATTAATAAACTTATTCTAAGACTTATGCTATTATTCGCGTTAGCGTTTACTGTGGATTAAAGAGGAGAAGACATAGATATACTGACAAACGTGGCCCCCGATGGTTTGGGCCACTTTTTCTCCCCCTTTTTCCTTTTCCTGTCTTTCCTATTCTATTCCTTAACCTAGAGAAAAGTTTCGGACGTTTATCTATTGGCTTTACATTTTAGTTTGTAACTGAGGACTATTTTCATTTTGTGTTTTCGGCACAAGGACTCACACCAAAGGAAGTGATCACGATCGTGATCACCCTGACTAAGACTTTAGCCCTTATCAGATCAGAGGCAGGCCCTGACTAAGAGGCACTGACTAAGAGGCAGGCAAGGCTAAGGCCAGGCTAAAGGCCCAGTGTGAGTCCCACCCCAGTCAGTGTAATAAAAGTCTGACCACATGGTAATAAAAGTCAGGTGTCCACACAGAGCTGCCACAGAGTTGTTCTATCAACTTTTTTAATTTAAGGATGTACAAAAGTGATTCTGATGCAGAAGTATTCTAATGATCATAACAATATCTTTTCGTCTTTCTTTCATAACTGTGTGATCTTTAGAACTGAATCTAGTGTACATCCTCTTCTCTCTCTCACCACCACCACCATCATCATCAAAATGCCCCCACACACCCCCGCTAGGTCCTCCGCTAGGTCCTCCGCTAGGTGCAAATAGTGCTCCCATCACATCTGTCCGGCCAGGGTTGCCCATTCAGTCTCTCACCACCACCACCACCAGCCAGGGTATATGACTGGGTAATAAAAGTCATTGATATATGACAGGTGTCTCCTCCTCCTCTCCTCCTCCACAGTCCTCACACTGGCACACACAGACACAGAGCAGGAATTCAGTCAGCCTCTCTCCCTCCCTCTCTCTCTCTCTCTCCCTCCCTCTCTCTCTCTCTCTCTCTCCCTCCCTCTCTCTCTCTCTCTCTCTCTCTCCCTCTCTCTCTCTCTCTCTCCCTCTCTCTCTCTCTTTCCCTCTCTCTCTCTCTCCCTCCCCCTCCCTCCCTCTCTCTCTCTCTCTCCCTCCCTCTCTCTCTCTCTCCCTCCCTCTCTCTCTCTCCCTCTCTCTCTCTCTCTCTCCCTCTCTCTCTCTCTCTCTCTCTCCCCTCCTCTCCTCTCTCTCTCTCCCCCCCTCCTCTCTCCCTCTCCGTCTGTCTGTCTGTCTCTCCCCTCCTCTCTCCCTCTCTCTCTCTCTCTCCTCCTCTCTGTCTCTCCCCTCCTCTCTCCCTCTATGTCTGTCTATTTGTCTCTCTCTCCCCTCCTCTCTGTCTGTCTATCTGTCTCTCTCTTCCCTCTCTCTCTCACACAGAGCAAGGAATGAATGAAAATAAATATTTATTATGTCAGACAGTGTGTCTCAGCTGATACTTCTGGGAGTGGAGAGGAGGAGATGGTGGTGGGTGGTGGTTGTGGTGAAGGCACTCCTCCCCTCTTCTAGCTTCCCTCATCCACCACCTAGGGGATTCCCCCTTATGTGAGTCTCTCCACCACCACCACATCTCTGCCCCCACCAGTCCTCCTCCTGTGCCCCGGCTAGGTGCAAATAGGTACTCCTCCTGTAATTCTACACCTATTATTAATGATTTAATAAAATTCGAAACCATTTCGTTACATTATAAAGCTAATACAAGTGTCTCTCACCTTTAGAGAATCGATATATATATTATCTTAACAAAGTTCATCAACTTTCAACCCCCTCTCTGTCTCTCTCTCCCTCTCTCTCCCTCTCTCTCCTCTTCTTCCTCTATCCCAGTTCAGTCCGATGACTCATTTTTCTGTGACACATCACATCCTTCCTCCTCCTCCCCTCCTCCTCTTCCACTAATGATGGGCTTTAACAACCCCCCCCCCCCCCCCTCCCTATACATTAAACCCATGTGATGTGGTCCCACTGTGGAGGAAGGAGCCCCCTGGCGGCGAGACAGAGAGGTATGAGAGGCTGACCTGATATCAGATGCTGATATCAGATTATCCCACCACCACCAGCTTTACCCCAGTGCTAGCACCCCAGTCAGTGTAATAAAAGTCTGACCACATGGTAATAAAAGTCAGGTGTCCACACAGAGCTGTCACAGAGTTGTTCTACCAACTTTTTTAATTTAAGGATGTACAAAAATAATTCTGATGCAGAAGTATTCTAATGATCATAACAATATCTTTTCGTCTTTCTTTCATAACTGTGTGATGTTTAGAACTGAAAAT
This sequence comes from Sthenelais limicola, assembly GCA_942159475.1. NCBI lineage: Eukaryota > Metazoa > Annelida > Polychaeta > Phyllodocida > Sigalionidae > Sthenelais > Sthenelais limicola. Next base: position 62,105,509 of record OW804095.1, on the reverse strand, counting down.
ACATTTATATAAAGTTTCTAATGTGGTGCCACCACTTTTCCCAGAAATCAACCACCCTAACCTTGCACTCATCTGACCTTGCACCCTCCAACCCTCCATCCCTCCTCCTCCTCCTCCTCCTCCTCCTCCTCCTCCTCCTCCTCCTCCATCCCTCCTCCTCCTCCTCCATCCCTCCTCCTCCTCCATCCCTCCTCCTCCTCCATCCCTCCTCCTCCATCTCTCCTCCTCCATCCATCCTCCTCCTCCATCCCTCCTCCTCCTCCTCCTCCATCCCTCCTCCTCCTCCTCCTCCTCCTCCTCCTCCTCCTCCTCCACCGCAAATGTCATTAAAATCCCATTAGGACGAAAACAAATTTTTTTTCATTTTTTTTCATCTACATTGTCTAGGGTCTTGCTCCTAACCGCAAAATACCATTGACTTTTTGATTGACAATTCTGATTTTTCGATTGACTATTTCGACTTTCCAATTGATTGTTCTGACTATGACTTTTCGATTGACTATTTCGACTTTCTGATTGACTGTTCTGACTTAATGGTTGACTATTCTGACTTAACGATTGACTTTTTCATTGACTATTTCGACTTTACGATTGACTTTTCTGATTTTACGATTGACTATTTTGACTTTTCGTTTGACTTTTCGAATTAAAATGATTAAAATGACTTTTTTACTTTTCTGATTTACGATTGACTTTTTTTACTTTTCTGATTTACGATTGACTTTTTTTACTTTTCGATTGACTATTTTGACTTTTCGATTGACTATTTTGACTTTTTCGATTGACTATTCTGACTTTCGATTGACTTTTTTATTGACTTTTCTGATTGACTATTTCGACTTTCTGATTGACTTTTCTAACTTTCTGATTGACTTTGATTGACTATTTCGACTTTCTGATTGACTATTCTGACTTAACAAATGACATTTCTGACTTTTTGATTGACTATTCTATTTGATTCTGATTGACTATTCTATATATGCCCCCATTTAAAGGCCACAAGGATATATCATGAATGTAATTGTACTTAGTTTCATGTCCAAGTAATAGAATAATATTTAATTTTCACTGGTCAAATCAATAAGGCCACCAAAAATAGGTGTGTTTCCGATTACCCCCACCACCAACCCCCTACATAGAGAAACATTCCCCTCCCTGTCTTTTTTTGGCCTAAATTGAAAACATCCCTCTTTACCAATGTATAAACACCCCACCTATTAGCTAACGCTGTGTTGGTAAAAAATCCAACACTCCATCAGCCTCATTCCTCTCTTGTTAAATTATTCTCATACTTATAATTATACTTATACTTATAATTATAATTATATAATCGAAATCTCGTTCTTAATGAGTGCGGTGGCACTCGATTTTCTCTTGTTAGTAAGTAATTTTTTAATATTTTAAATATTTTTATTGGCCACAAACATTTAGACACTCGTTAGCAGTGTTCCCGAAAACTTTTTAGTGACGGCGGCCAATGTGGCCGACGTGGACAAGCCCCACGCCGGCCATTTGTCACTGACGCAGGCCATTTTTTACCTACAAAAAAATTGTAATGTTACCTGCAAATTTTCATGAAAAAACACCTTATTTCACAACACCTATGGCCGAAACCTTATTTCACCTAGATGTCACAGTAATAAGATTGGTCCTGCTTAATATTTCAGTGATAGCATAATTTTGTATGCACTTCACATCGATTCTTGTCCACTTTTAATATACTGAATGTATATAAAACAACGAAAATAGAACTAACAAATATAGGGAAAACTATCACTTAATATTAGCATGTGTATTTAGGGGGAGGGCGCGGGGGGGGCGCCCTTTTCGAAATCAAGCTAGGGCATTTTTGTTGCAAAAGACACAAGAAAAACATTCATTACAATGAAATAGGACTTTATATATACTTTTATGTACACTTTATCAACTGTATTCCAATAATTGGGCTTGTAAAAGCCTAGAATCTAGGCAAATAAATTCAAGGGTTAAAACATTAACATATAGAGGTCTAAGGGCCTGAAATATCATCACATGGCCTTGAATCCTGTTGGAATCGTTTAATACCTAGGACACAAACTATTTCATGAAAGCAGACAGACAGCACTGACTTTTTTATCTTTAATAAATTATTACCTTATACAACTTAAATAATTCTCAGAAGCAAGCCAATATGAGTTCGGAGGGTTCCCTGATGTTACTTTAATCTTTAGAAGTAAAATCTAAAATTGAAAATAAAATAAATTATGAAATTGGGCATTAAGGAAAATACTTGGATGCTCTTAAAATGAATTCTTGAATGGTGAGGAGGCATAACTAATGATGTAGGGCCTATTCAAGAAAAGTTCAAAACGAAAAAATCCTGGATCTGCCCCTTACGTCGGCCAAAGTGGCCGACGTGAAAGGAGCAGACGTCGGCCAATGAAATTTTACGTCGGCTTTTGCCGACGTGCCGACGTCTTTTCGGGAACACTGCGTTAGTAAATTACGCATGACCATAAGTATGGTGCTTTTGAAATGATAATATCCCTTTCCTATTGCAGAGAGTACGGTAATGCCTACTTTGAGGAATGCGCAGCCCATCCAGCTGCCGACGGCACCCAGGGCTGCTCGTGGGGTGGACATTGATATGAGTAGAATTCCCACTAAACCTCCTTACACTGCGTATGTGGGTAACCTACCATTTGATGTGGAAGAAAAGGAAATAGCTGACTTCTTCAGAACGCTGTCTGTAAGTACTTACGTCATCCGGTTTTCTATTGTTACTTTCAAGAGAGGCCCGTCTATTACTTAAATCTTTCATTTAAACTAATCAGGGTTGACTACCTGCAATATCAAATCAGAATTCTCCGTTTAGTTGGAGTGATAATTCTTAATTAACCGTGAATTCCTTATGTTTAGATCGTCAACATCCGCATTCCAGAGGGAAGGACCAGGAAATTTGGCTATGTCGAGTTCGAGGACAGAGACTCACTTCTGGAAGCTTTAGCTCTAGATGACCAGGTATTAAATGGTTGATATTTTACCAGGCTGTTTAGTTTCAACTCTATAGCTGGTCTTGCATTAACTCATACTGCCACAGGCAGCCATATAATATAATATAATATAGCCTTTGATAATCCAGGCAGCAAGCACTGGGTTGGAGGAGAGATGAGTCCAGTGATGTTTGGACCCACAACTCACTATTCTGGGTCCAAAGCCAGCCCATTAGAAAACTGCACCACCTCACCCTACAAATAACTTTAGCCCTATTTCTATTTCCCTTTATTAGTAATTTGTGTTATTTATAAACATAAGATATAATTTCGCTGCCCACTTGATTGCTGTCTGAATCGCAATGTTGTCGTGGCTCATTACTGGGAATATTTGCTGATTTGAACGTCCTGCATAACTAAATGTAACACTATTATGTTATGTAAGGTTAATCAAGTAATTATGTATTTCAGAAAATGAGGAATAACCAGATTCGTGTTGACCCGGCTGATGGCCCACAAGGTAAAGTCGTTTTCTATCATCTAACAAAATTATGACCTTGCTCTAAGCGTTTACATGTCTTAGGGATAGAAAACATCTACTCTCTTCCTCTTCTACATCAATAATCATTTAGGAACTGAATCGGGGCTTTGAGTTTAAATTTCATGGGAGATTATTAAATATTTTAAACAGGTTAACTAACGAGGGGGTTGAAGGAGCGTGAATATCGCACGACAAATGTGCTATTCCAAGCTACTGAAACCAACGTGTTAGTTCACGGTTTTATTAGATATGCCTTTACTAAATTAACTTCATTAAACCACTAGTACACTTACACCTGAATTATATGCGATAGACCGACGTCAGATCTAATGCGTATATAATAATATATTTTCTTCATTCAGGTGGAGACCGAGATCGTGACCGCCGTGGCGGTTTTGACAGAGATGACCTAGATGAAGATCGAACCAGTGGTGACTGGCGAAAGCCACGTGGTGACGGTGGCGGTGAGTGCAATAATTTATATAACAGGTTCCCAGTTAGATAAATACAAATAAAATCAACCGATTGCTCCTTTAAGTACACTGGAAGACCTGAAATTAACTTTCAGATGCTGGTCTCCTTTTTGTACAACTCTTTTGTATGAATAAAAAAAATACATTGAATTAAATTGAATAACCTCTGAAGTGCTAACCATCCATTATATTGTTTTGGCAAATATCTTTATTCAGGAACATGTATATTATAAGCACGCTCACTGAAAGGAGTGTTTTCGTAGTGCCTTGAAACCGTCATTCTTATTAATCATCATTGAAGGAGGTTTACAAAGATTCTCTTATCTTATGATAGGATGTAACGAGGTTGGTTTCTGACTTACCGTATACGATGCTCACAAGTTTTTTTTCGACCAGGGATATCACGAGAAGCCGCAGGCTTTGAGTGAGATCCCTGGTTGAAAAAAACGAGTGGGTGTCGTATACGGTAAGTCAGAAACTAACCGAATTGCATCCTATTTTTATACCAGGATCTCATATTTTAAAATAAAACGCACAAACAAACTATTTATTTACCTCGCTTCTCTACAATGACCTGCCATATTGCTTTTTGATGCCAAAGAGCTAGACAAGCGTATAGCTGATTGGCTAATGAACGACGGCATGGACTGTGTATGACGCCACGAGTGGGCGTGACGTCATGAGCGAGCGTAACGTCAACCAATAAGGAGCCTTCTTATAACTAGACTTAAAAAACGTCATATTTTCATGCGTGGATCCATTTGAGAATATAGGATAGCAAGTACCCACTCATTTGCAGTGTGTACAACCCCCGATCGTGGTATAAAACATGTACATAAAATAAGTTTCATAGATACAATAATAAATAATAGTTGGTCGTAAAAGTAGGCTAAACTGTTTGACTTGTCAGCTTTCATAATTCAGGAACCATTGCAATTGAAGAAATGTAATGTACAATTCATGTATCTACAGTATGGAGTATGACAGTCCCTATTTATACGTTTCAATGACCCACCTTAAGTAAAACCATAGCTGGGATTACTTCCTAAAACCACGCCTTGTTTACATTCATATCTTGGCTTGAACAGATATGTACATTTTTATTTTGTGTTCTGTTTGCAGATAGCTTTAGCAGAGACAGGCCTGGTGGTGACCGTGATAGGGACCGTGGTGGATTTGACCGGGACCGTGGTGGCTTTGGGGATAGAGATAGAGGAGGCTTTGGAGGAGACAGGGATCGTGGTAGCTTTGGGGATAGAGACCGAGGATCTGATAGATATGGAGACAGGGACAGGGGCTTTGGAGGAGACAGGGACCGTGGTTTTGATAGAGATAGGGGATTCGGAGGCGGGGGTAGAGACCGAGACAGAGGATATGGTGATCGTGACAGGGGATTCGGAGACAGAGATCGAGGATTCGGCGGCGACAGGGACCGTGGATACGGAGACAGAGACAGGGGATTCGGCGGTGACAGGGACCGTGGATTTGGTGGAGGTTTCAGAGACGACAGAGATGGAGGTGAGTCTAGAATAAACATGTTCGATTTATACTGAAGGAATATATAATTCTACCGTTGGGAATAATTCATTGTTTAAATTTGAATGTTCAATTCATATGACGATTTTGAGAAATTTAATTTCATCGAATTTTTCCATTATTATGGTGCAGTAGATTAATCCATGCCTTCTTTCCCTCTCCACTCCCTCTTCTCACTTTTGTTGGTCTCATTTCAGGCCGGCGTTCCTTTGGTAGTGGATTCCGTGACGATCGAGGCAGTGATCGGGGAAGCGGCCGTTACGGCGATGATCGGGGAGGCGGCCGTTACGGCGATGATCGGGGAGGCGGCCGTTACGGCGATAGGTATGGTGGTTACCGAGATGACAGGTCAGGTTATAGGGATAGGTATGACAGGTATGTGAAACTACCGCTGCCTGCGTGACCTGTGTCTGATGCAAAGAATCGTTTATTTCCAGTCACTAGCACTACCTCTCTAGTAGGCGCACCCGGCGCAAGCAATGATCCACTCTGTACCCAGTGTGAACATATCTGGTGCTACTGTATAAATGGCTCGGCTTGCGCTTTCTGGCCTTACTAAATTCTTGAACACGCTGCGGCTTCATAGCTGATAGTCTGATCATTGCTCACGCCATCATAAAGTACTTCAATATTACCATGGATCAGGAGATTGTTTTCCAAATGTCGGGGGAGGGGTGGGGGTTCTTTTCTTTTTAAAAAGTGAAGTGACTGAAGAATTCTTATGCAACAGGAAAATAACCGTCTGCCCTGAGTATATTTAGTTTTATTTCGACTATTCGGCGAATACTTGGCATATAGCCTGGGTATAAGTATTAAGCAGGAAGTATTCTACGATTTGTTTCTTTCTGGTTCAGTGCATGATAACAGGGCTCAAGGTCATAAGGCTCTATCTAGATCCTAAAACTCCTTATGTTTTGTGCTCTTTATAAGTAGTCAAGTTAAAGATAAGCGATACTATTATCAACATCCAAAATGAATGTCAATTTTCTGAGCTTCTGAAATATGATTTTTGAGTGTTTCTCGTCAACCGGAAACAGAATTAATTGATTCCAAAATTATTTCAGCGGGAAAGATCTTAAAAGTAAAGTGTAGTTCCAAACATCCAATCTCAAAGTAATAGGAACGGCTAAGTTTACGCCAACAAAAATTGCTTCAAATTTTCTTAGGCTCCTATCCTAACAGTTTTCTGATTTCTTATTGATTTTGATTCACGATTATAGGGTCTGATGGTTTGGTTTGTTTTGTTTTTTAAATAGAAAAACTCTCTAATGGGTTCCTGAGATAGCCGCTTTAGAATAGTATCACTTGTCTTTAATTTTATAGTTGATTGATTGAAGTTGTCCCAGCTAATTTTTAAGAAAAAGGACAAACCCTTCCTTTTAGTCAGTTACTCCCTTCTTTGACACTAAAAAGGAATATTAAAGTAGATGAACACCTTACTCAATTACTTCAACTATCCTGCCTCAGACTACATGTACATGTTCAGAGATAATAGTACGTGAATTTCCTAGTATCTGCCTTCTTTTTCTGGGTAATTCTATGAAATGTCCCAATGAATTTTATGTTAACATGAAAGAATATACATACATGAATTTATTTTGTAATTGATTCTTATAGGCTCATTTTGTTGTATAGGTCTTTCAATCTGGACATACACTGACATTACAAGAATTAATTCTTAAATTAATACTTTAACATTAACATTCCAAAATTAATAATTTGTATTTATTTATTGGTGCATGTGCTGTGTCTCTTTTTCATCAAGTGATGTTATCCCTCCAATGATTTATATTCATCATTTTATTAACCCCCTCCATTCTCGAGATTATGTGTATTACACTCTTCTTTATTGTTTCAGAATGGAGCGTCGTGATGATGACAGGGGTTCGTGTTAGTATCTTCTCTTCTCTCTGCTGTTTGGCTCAGGTTTTGCTACATTTTGGGGAACCTAAATAATAATCAAAATTGTGCCCATACATTTGTGGTATTATATCTTCTGGTCTTATGAATGAGTGTTTCGTGTCTGTAAGCAAAAGGAGTTTCTGTCCATCGTATCTCATTGATACTCGCTATCCTGTAACTATGGATTATGGGATAACCTCTTACCCACTCAGCTCCCGTCCATTATGTTCTTAGTTTTTTTTCTAACCCCAAGATGATTAATATAATATGTTTAAATTATCTTAGCCCAAGTTTCTGTCATCACATATCTGTAATTTTAATTGATGTCCTATATTAACGTTAATCAATCAGCACAATTGAAATTCATCCAAACGTGAAGTATCAAGGTGGACCTGTAGTATGTAAAACGAGGAATCCCTAAGACTATGTATGAATTCTGTCATGAGTGGTACAAAGCAAGTATTGTACATCCAGACAATTACTATAACCATTTGATTTGTTCATGACCAGTCATTGAATCATCAAGGGTATTTTCTTTCAGCCCGAGACCCCCCTGCTGGTGAACGTCCTAGGCTCAAATTAGCCCCCCGCACCAAACCAGTAGAAGCTGCTAAGAAAGAAGAGACAACCGCTTCCAGCTCTATTTTTGGAGGAGCCAAGCCCGTGGACACAGCGGCTAGAGAACGTGAAATTGAAGAAAGGTTAAAAAGGCAACGTGAATTAGAGGCAGAGAAATTGGAACAGGAGAAGGAAACCAGGTACAGGTATGGTGAGAAGCATTATCCTTTGGAATGCGGAAACACCTCACCTTCACTCCTTCGGTTTATTTTTCATTTTGTTTGAGTTGCCTAGAAATCAGAAATGCCACCCCTCACTTATGATTTCATCACTTATTTATGCTTTAGGTAGTTCCATCCAGAAATTACTATCCTGTCACTATGGTAGTCTTCCATTATGTGGAGTCAGCTATTGCATTGTTGTCACTATTCTGGACAGTTCCTACTTACCATTTTGGAATAGAAGTTCGAGAGAATGAAGAGTAGCATATATGATTTGGCGACCTGTTTCTCTGTCTATTAGTCATACCATTGAACCTGTACACTTGTGGGGTTGGGATTTTTTTAGACGTTTCCCAGTCTTTGACTTATTATTCTGTCTCTTGGCAGGATTGATTTTAGCTATATGTGCATTTACAGTCCTCTTATGTTTTTGTCATTGATTTTAGTTTGGAACATAGATTCCTATAATCTAGCAATACATTATTATAGAAAAATCATTCTCATCAATTAAACAATATACAATATTTTTTTATTTAGTATTTTTATACAGCAGTCTTTAGATGACAACTCAAAAGATAGATGTTATAGTTTGTGATAATATCCTTTATTATGCCCCTCAGCCTCTTACATGGCCGTCAGTCAATTTTGTCTATGCAGCGGTCCCTACTCAAGGGTGTGTTTTTTTTCAGACACTGCAATCGCTAAATCACATAATATACGCTTATCTGCCCATATGATATGATATGAAATGAAGTAGTTATATATATCGAGACCAAATGCTTAAACATAACACCTAAATAACAATTAGATGATGACATTCTTTTAGAACTTTCTAATAAAAGTACATCGAATACATCATCTTGGAAGAATAGGTCTTTTTTTTAAGCTCTGGTTTTGGAGTACACATAATATGGCATTGTCTTCTAGTCTTTGTACATCACCTTCAGTTAGCTAAATGCTTAATTCTCTCCTTAGCAAAACATATTGCACTGGGAAATTTCACCTTCAGTTAGCTAAATGCTTAATTCTCTCCTTAGCAAAACATATTGCACTGGGAAACTTTCCCATCACAGACTTCAAAGAATACTATCGATTCATTTTGCTGCCTGTTGTAATATATATTGAGAGAGTAATGCAAAGCTTCTTGTGATTTTAACCCATTGAGGACGGGCTGATGCCTCAAGGCATCAACATCAAAATGGCTCAGGGGACGGGCTGATGCCTCAAGGCATCACACATAATTTGGCTCAGGGGACGGGGTGATGCCTCAAGGCATCAATTTTTTATATAAATTGAAGGGGGCATAACTTAATAAAAAATAAACTGATTTTGATGAAATTTAAAATATATGTATACAAACACACTAGAAATATTTTTATAGGTATGTTGTCATGGAGACAATAATGATGACGTCATAACTAACATACGTAAATGCTGGAAAGTGAATTTGGAGCAAGGTTACCGCCATATTGCACCCAATTGAGACCCATTATTTTAATTATTGAAGACCAAATTCTAGAAATTATGAAAAAATATGATCAATAACTGTATACACCTATTAAACGATGTACATATGACACATATTATTTTAAAAAAATATTCTTAAAGTGTTTTTAAACTCTAAACCTCATGTTAAACACCCGTCCTGAAGCCCAAAAAGGGGGAAAAGGGCCTCCGTCAGCCAGGCAAAATATGTGTAAACTGCCCTCGTCCTCAATGGGTTAATTAAGTATGTGATTCTTGTCCGTCGCGCTAGGACACAGGAGAAGCGGTACGCAGTAGTCAGTCCACCGGATTGCGCAGACCAGTCAGGTCTACGCCGGGGTTATCTCTTACCATGTGTACGATTTTTCGCCAAGATTTCGCCGTTTTCACTCCTAGATTACTTCTATTATTCACCATAGGCTTCTACTACCTTTTGAAGTTGGATTTATTTCCCTTTTGATTGGTGGTAAGGGTGGTTTCATCGTTTCCCAGATTGGGCGATGTTGTACCCTTAGCCTCGTGTGCTCGCTGCTCCTCCAGTTACATCCTGTTCTGCATCCTGTTTCTTCATCTTCATACCATCGCTTGGACGTTTCTACCTCGTGCTACCTCTTTCTCCACACATATTGGATTTATTCTGACAGACTTTCAGTTTTCCTGAACTTTATTTGTGTTCTACGGAGTTTACCAGTATGGCTGAGGGTGGTGTTCCCCCTGGAGGGGATGTTAATCCTATTGCCAACGCTGCCGCCCCTCCTCAAGATGCGGGCCTCCCTTTACAAGACATTTTAAACCAATTGAAGTCGATTAAATCATCAGTTGACACCAATGTGGCAGCAGTTGCGACAGCCACCTCCATTTCTAAGGATTTGGCTAGTCGCATGGATGCTTATGACTCTTCTACCCAATCTGGATGGGGCGCACGTGCCACCACCCAGGGATGAGACCTGGGGCCCATCCAGTTTTGATCTCCTTCACAGAGGACGTAATCAAGGGGATTTCCCAATGTTTGATGATGATGGTGATTCATACAGGCATTCTGAGAGGGATTCATTTTATCGTCATCGCTCTCCTAGACGCTCTAGGAGATCAAGGTCTAGATCTCCCCGTTTTCGTTCTAGATCACCTGCCACAAGGCGAGCACCATCCCGGATGTCTGCTACACATCCTATGTCTAGAAGTACATCCCCCTCCCCTCTGACACAGACTCCTTCAGGCTTGTTTACCCTTCCTCCCGTTGAAGTTCCAATGGAGGAGGGTGAATGCGAGGAGGAACTTCGCTCAGGTCTCTTTGATACCTTCCTCAAGCAACTTTGTATTGATGAGACTGTGGGCCCAGCCCTTCGGAATAAGGAATTCTGTGAGTTTCTCAAGGGCATTCTCGCCGCTCCACCCGTTGGAAAAACCCTTGATGAGACCAGGGCTAAGTATAAGCGGCCATGCAATATTGAGGAGCTGAAGGTCCGTCATTCCTTCGGAGGTTTGGAGTAATATTCCAAAGCCAAAACAACGCAATGATAACTACTCCCAGCACCTACAGAGTACTGTACTTGCTGCTACTACTGCCGCTGCTATCATCGGCGATGATCTTATGGCTGTGCGCACTTATGCTCTCAAGCTGGAGAAAATGCAGGCTCAACTTATTTCTCTGATTTCTCCTAAGGACCCTAAGAAACCTTTGGACATGGGTAAGATTGGAGACCTTGCTTCTAAGATCAATGATGCTATTAGCCTCATTTCTGCTTCTGTCACCGCAGCTGTCACTTCATCCGCGGATTGTATTGGTTTGTTGTCCTTCTATTATCTACACATTATTACAAAGAAGCGTCGTTCAGAGCTGGTTACTGTTTTCAAAGATCAAGACAAGGAGATGGCCAGCAACACAAAGAGGTTCCCGTCCACTCCTACCCATCTTTTTGGTCAGGATCTGGAACAAAACATAAAATCTCTAGACGCCAGCAAGAAGTTGTCGGTGGTGGTGGACATGCAATCCACTCCTCAAAAGGGTCAACAACAGAAGCCTAAGGGTGGTCAGGAAAACTCCCAGGATAAGCCAAAAAACTCCTCATACCCCTCTGCAAGGGGCAGAGGGGGTCAACGCGGACGGGGGTCCCGCTCGTCGGACTACCACTCCAACAGGAGGGGTTCGGATTACTATTATCAGAGGGACAATCGCCGCGACAGGGGCTCTTATCAAGACCGCCGCGACTACAGACGCGACGATCGTCGAGACTACAGACGTTAGAAGAGGTAGTTTCCTTTATTGAGAGTGTGCCACCAGGAGGTCCTACTTATACACTTTCTCCTGCAGGCCTTCAGCCTCTGTTGTTTCAGCCTGGAAATATTAGGAATCATCTAGCCAGCTGGCGGGATATTACATCTGATCCCTCTGTTCTTGCCATGGTAGCAGGGGTACCTTTAGATTTCATCCGCCCCCCTGTTCAGAAATTCAGGCCATCTCAGTATCGATTTGGGCCTATTCGCCAGGAGGCTGTGCAATATGAGGTGCAGAAACTCATCGATAAAGGAGTAGTACAGGAGATAGATGTGGAATATGTCTCTTTTTTGTCTAATGTTTTTGTTGTGCCAAAACCAAACGACAAGTGGCGTTCGATTATTGATCTGACCGACCTGAACAAGTTTCAGAAAAAGTCACACTTTAAGATGTTCAGTCTACAAACGGCTGTGGAGATGATCCGTCCTGATTCTTTTATGTGTTCCTTGGATTTACAGGAAGCTTACTTCTCTTTAGCACTTCACCAGGATTATCGTAGTTTTGTGGTGTTCCCTTGGGGAAACACATATTATCAATTCAACTCTGTCCCGTTTGGACTTACCTCTGCACCCTTTGTCTTCACAAAGGTCATGCACCCCTTGTTCTCCGAGGTACGTCGTAGGGGTGGACATGCTTTCTCTTATATTGATGATAGTTTCATATGGGGGCAGACTTCTGCTCACTGTTTAGATTCACTGGATATCGTACTTGATTTGTTACACCAGACTGGATTCTATGTGCACCCAGCTAAGTCGTCTCTCCTTCCTTCAAAGCAGATGAAGTTTCTTGGATATATCCTTGACTCAGCTAGGATGGAGGTTTATCCACCTGAGGATAAGAGACTTTCGGCCATGGACCTTGTTGATTACTTCCTCTCTCGTTCTGATGAAAGACATTCCATTCAGGCGGTGGCCTCCTTGATAGGCACTTTAATTGACTTGTGTAAAGGCATTGATTACGGCCTTTCCTACTACAGATATGCAGAAAGGGATAAGATAGCTGCTCTCCGGAGATCAGCAGGAAACTTTGATGCCATGATGTCCCTGTCTTCTAGGGCTCTCGATGATCTATTGTGGTGGGAGCAGAATCTTCCCTGGAGAGTCCGTAGGATTAGGACCTTCTCACCATCCATTACTATGTTCACAGACGCTTGTGATACTGGTTGGGGTGCTGTGTGTGATGACAACACTGCCAGAGGTTTGTGGGATGATTTTGAGGAAGATTATCACATTAATACAAACACTTGCTGTTAAGTTGGGCATTCTGTCCTTACTGCGAGATGTACGTGATACTCACATATTGGTCAGGAGTGACAATGTCACCACTGTGGCTTACATAAACAAATTTGGAGGCACTAAATCAAGGAACTGCGACCTCGTGGCTAGGGAGATCTGGTCATGGGCAGAAGCACAGAATAACTGGCTTTCTGCATCTCATATTGCTGGAGTGGACAATGTTGATGCAGATCTGGCGAGTAGGCATTTATCAGATGATACTGAGTGGCAATTGAATATCAATATTTTCTAGGAAATTGTTGATACTTTTGGTTTCCCTGATGTTGATTTATTTGCATCTCGCCATAATTATCAGGTGCCCTGTTTCGCCAGCTGGTTTCCTGATCCCTTGTCATCTTTCATTGATGCCTTCTCTGTAGACTGGACGCAGTTTCATCTTCCATACATATTCCCACCTTTCAGGTTGGTGGGACGATGCCTGCAAAGAGTAGAGATGTTACACCTCAGTGCTATCATTGTTGCTCCGGACTGGCAAGGCCAGCCGTGGCACTCTCAGCTGACAGGGAATTGCAAGTCTCTCCTCAGGTTTCATCGCAGAGCAGAGAATCTACTCCCCCACAAGAACTTGAGGCAGGATCCCAAGATAGAGAGGATCCCCCTCGTCGCCGTTCTCTTCTAGAGAGAGCTATTCATGCTACTCCGCTTTCTTCTAGGGCTAGAAACCATTATAGGAATAGTTGGTCGCTTAATACTAGGCGCTCTTATGAGTCATATCTCCGGAAGTGGAGATTTTACTGTTATGAAAATGACCTTCCAGATGATACCAAGGATGTGTACCATGGCATTGAGTTTTTGTGTGACCTTTATGAGAATGGTCTTTCTTCAGCCGCTATAGGCAGTGCCAGATCAGCCTTATCTTCCATTTTTGGCAAGTTTGGTAAAGATACTTTTGGTTCTCATGAGTTAGTATCGAGAGTGGTCACTGGAATGTTCTGTGCTAGACCACCAAAAACTCGGTATTCAGAAACCTGGGATCCTAACATTGCCCTGGATTATCTATGCACTCTTTTCCCCTTAGCGGATTTATCTTTAGTGCAACTCACCCACAAGACTGCTTGTTTGTTGATGCTGGTCACCAGTCAAAGAGTTCAGACACTTCGCACTATTCGTTGTGAGGATATAGTTTTTGATGGACGTACTAAAGCCACAGTTCTTTTGTCTGAAATGATTAAGACTTCTAGAGTAGGAAGGTCTCTTGGCTCCATAGTCCTCGAGGCCTATACCAAGGACAAACGTTTGTGCATTGTGCGATGCCTTAGACATTACCTTAACAGGACTATACAGTTTCGACCTACCAATGCCGAAGGTTGGGGCACTGGCCCATTATTTATCAGCTTTTGTGCACCTCATAAGCCGGTGCAGAACGCAACTATTGCTAAGTATATTCGTTGTGCTTTGACAGCCAGTGGCATTAACACTAAGTTTAAAGCTCATTCCGTTCGTGGAGCCACCACCTCTAAGTTGGCGGCTAACAATGTTCCCATGTCTCAAATTATGGAACGTGCCATGTGGAGAAATGACAATACTTTCAGGCACTATTACCAGAAACCGATCAATGTGACTCAGTCTACCTCTGACGCCTTGCTTTCTGATCATACCAGGAAGGCCAGGGCTAGGGAAAAAGACAGGAAAAAGGATTAGTTTGTTAGGTGAGAGATTTTTAGTAGTGGTTAAACTTGAGCTTTCTGACATTAAAGTCTCCTGTGTCCTAGCGCCACCAGATGGCGGCGACGGACAAGAATGGTAAGATATACAAAGCTTACCTTGTTCGCTGTAGTATATCTGTGATTCTTGGAGGAGCAGACATTGGTGGGGAGGACATAGGCCCTCCCACCTCTACCCTCTGTGTCCTTGTCTGCTCCTCAATTTACTGGTTTTAGAATCACCTATCCTTTGTCAGAATTACGCTCAAGCTGCTACACCCGGTGTTAAAGACTGACTACTGCGTACCGCTTCTCCTGTGTCCTCCCCACCAATGTCTGCTCCTCCAAGAATCACAGATATACTACAGCGAACAAGGTAAGCTTTGTATATCTTAGCAATCGCATGAAGACTTCTAGGCCTAGTGTTAGCTTATAACATGATCTTTTCCAATAAAGGCACATGGTGTGCGATTATTTGTATTAAAGAAATTGTTCATCGCTCTGTCGATCAATTACTGTTGTGATGTTGAAAATTACTTGATTTATTAGCAACAATTGCAATTTCTTAAAAGTCTTGTCCCAACTATTTTTGTGAATAGGTTAAGCAGCTCCACCAGCGAACGTGGTAGGCATAGTAGTCAAGAAGACGCTGCACCGAGGCGGGAACGCAAGTCCAGTTCAAGTTCAGGCAAAGGTATTAGAACAGGTTCGTGATCTTTGTTGCTTCAAACAACAATGTATCACCCCGTAAAAATAGGTTAAGGGTTTGAATTAACAATTAACTAGGATGTGTCAACAGGTACCGTGTAGTTAATTCTTCAAAATCGACTTAATGTTTTGGCGACGCTTATCGAATTGAATTTCGCCTGATTATTTATTCGTGACAAATTGTCCAATAACCAACGGTGCCGACGCACGAACTATGAAACTTCAAGGTTTGGGTCTCTAATCACTAGCACGTTAACGGTTATTACATGTATTAAGATTGCTCTCTTCCCTAAAATTCATTCATTAGTTCTTAATCTAACAAAAATGAATTACGAACGAAGTTAGTAGGTTAGGTTGGATCGGGTCTCTAATAGGGAAAACAATACCTTAACATGACAAAAACTAGGGTTATGGTTTGTTGATAGTTCTCCCCGTTCGCTGAATGTCTCCGGTTTCGGTAAAACACTACTTAGGAAGACCTTATCCTGTGGGGGTGTTCTATATTTTCTGTTTATTAAATTCTAAGACTTCACCCATTTAAGAGTATTAATGCACTTTAAGTACCTCCATATATTAAGTACCTCCATATATATATATATTGTTACAAGAGATTATAAAACATTACTATGGAATGACTACTCACTTCCATGTAGTTTACTGTTTATTGTGTTACTTTACGTCTCTGTCATATGTAAACAGTTGCTCCGCCCCCGGGTGCAGGATCGGCGCGTGTGAGGACAGACAGTGCCCTCTCTGAGCCTGAAGATGTATTCGACGAGGAAAAACCGGCGTCCAAAACCTCCCCTCAAAAGGAAGATACTGAGATTATCCCCGCCCCTCCGCCCAAGGAAAACGCCTGGCTGAAACGAATGGAAACTAAACCAGCCGGCGAGACGAAGCAGACGACGCCCGAGCGGCATATGGACAACTCACGGCAAGAAGAGCAACGAAATTCTAACAGAGAACCTGAGTCTAGGAATCAAGATGTAAGAAAATACATACACTAACCTAACTACGATATGATTCGAATTAACATTGAGCCAAGCTACCGAGTGTCTGTGAGAAATTCTTCCAATTGATATAAGTAGTTGTGATCCTCCGATTTTCCCCCCGTTGCCATAATACTTGAGAGTTGTAATTTCCATCAGCTTAAATTGTTTTCAAACAGTTTGATGCCTTTTATTTATTGCTTTTCTATATTTCCTATTCAGCGGGGGCCTGCTTCCCCTCCCGAAAAAACCGCGTGGTCTAAAGGTAAACCTGACTTGGATGCACCAAGGGAGAATGCATGGTCCAAAAGAGCTGGACGACCAGATTCTGATAGGGACCGAGATGGAGGTGATAGAGGTGAGGAATAGCGATGCTTCGTGTGGATTAAATAAACGCTTTCATCTGGTAGTTTCAGCCCCAAACTTTCTCCTATAATGATTTGAATTGGACGTCTTGCAATATACTATAGCATTTCTAATTTAATTGGTTTTCTAGACGGTTTTTCCGGTAGCCATTGGGGTAGTAACAAAAAGCGCGATGATGGCCCTCAGAACAACCAACAAGAATCGAGTGGTAGCCGTCCCAGTGGAAAGTGAGTATTTCTCTATCCCGTGAGAAAAGAGTTATATTTACTGTATTTTTTTCTCAAAACTCTAAAATTGATTGTTACCTTAGATTAAGTGCGATAATTTTATTTTGCTATTACTTGATTCGATCCTTGGGTTTTTATTTACCCCCCAGAGATAAACGGGAAAGGACGCTTCCGAAGTCTGTAGATGAGATGCCAAAATACAAGGAGCAAACGGATAAGGTTCGTATTCTTTCATTCGTTCAGTAACTTAGGGGCTTAAATTTGAATGGTACCAGCTAAGGTGAAAATGGCACCGCTATCCATATTGGGGAAAGCTATATGATTTCAAAAACAGATATCGAGTACCAAGAATATACTTTCTTGTGCGTACTGAATAAGGCTTTCGTATGTTTGCAGGATTGGAGTGATGCCAACAAGTTCTCCACACTGATGGATGATGATAACATGGGTAATAATGACTCAGACCAATGAGAGCGACGGAGACGGCATTGGTTCCTTCATTTTCTCTATCGCCTTGTTAGTTCCATTAGTGACAGCGATATGAACCAAGAACGGGCTTCAATCTTAGAGAACATGAAATTGCTGGAATGAACGTATTGCATCTTGCAAAATCTTTCCTGAAATTGCTCTAAACCATAATCATGTGTTTTAAAAGCTATACGAATATATGACTAAATTGTACCATAGAAATTAATTGTGATTTCCTTCTCATTAAGAGGTGAGTTAAACGGATTGGTCTGTCCTTAGATATAATTATTTGATTAATATGGAAAGCGCTGATTAATTTGTTGCAAATGTGTGATTGTATCGAGTGTTCCTAGTGGACAGTGTTTCTCATCCTCATCAGCCAGCCTTCTAAGATTCTTCTTACTACAACCAATAGTTCTCTCCCGTGTTCATCTGGCATTGGCCACTCATCGGTAACCGTCTGTACATGGAGCTAAAGTAAAAGAAACCATTAAAACATAAATTGCTACATGCTATAGTCATACAAATACAGCACATGCATGTACTATACTTTCGATCCTCTTTGATTTAATATAAATAAAGGTTCGATAACCGGAGACTTGGGGGAGGCAGAATAGCAGGACTGAGTATATGTTGATAATTGGTTGTTATTTTTCTCTTTAAGTTATGTGCACTTCAAGCATTTCTTGTACGGTTGTATACCGACTCTGGTGACCTACAAGTTTTAGTTGCATTGTGCTATAAGTACCATTATATATAATACAGTACGTCCTTTTAGAGACGTATTTGGTTCAGAAAGAAGGGTCTTGTTGCATGTCCCCATTTGTTCATAACTTAAAATATTTTATTTTTTGACTACATGTGGACATGCTGCCATCATGTAAAACAGAATCTGTCAATAAGTGTCATTTATAATACGTTGTAATACGCCGTTGGGATGTTGAATAATAAATCGTATATATCAAAACACCTCGATCCCCGAGTTATTTTCATGAACTTTATCTTCGTGGATATTTTAACTGTATTTCCACTTGTAGTTCTACCCAAAATTTCATTTCCTAATGCTTGAATCTGGCATAAAAATCCTGTAATATCTTAATTCGGGGAGAATCAAATATTCACTCCGCATGCGTGTATTTATCACGCATGTCCTGATTTTAACAGCTATGGCCACATTTATTATATATATGACCCAAAGAGTAAAGAGAGAATGTACAGCTCTGATAGTAGCTGGGGAAAAGATCTGCGTTCAGGGATGTCTCATGTTATGGTACTAAAACCTTGTTCATAGCTCGATATGTATTCTATACCGTAGTGGTCTGTTTACCTATTCAACCGGGTTAAGCACAACTCGAATATAAGCCGGGATTCTAGGGGTCATGTCAGTCGGGTCTGTTTGAAAAGAACTAAGTAACTCACCTTTTGACCATTCATTTGATTAACCTATTCATTCAGTCCTGTAATATAGCACCCTTGAAACAAAATAAGAAATACAGGCCCAGGCGCTCTACGATATTTGACTAACTTTCGTAGAAACTCTCCACTGGAATACTTTAGATTGATAATCCTTCTCAGGAGATTTTTCTATTGCCTGGTTCCATTACTGACAGATAATATAGGTATGTACCAAATCAGTATTTCGACGTATGCTGAAGAGAACAGACTGGCAAAATCCTTTAATATTCTATCCAGCTGATTCGAAGGAGATGCTGAAAAGAGCATTGAGAAGTCTCCATCTGGTTATAAAACCGAGCTCATTTAACACGATCCTCTCCAGCATTTCTAGTTCGATCCTCTCCAGCATTTCTTCTATAACGATGCACATCATCGCGAGCGTGTATTCTGAATGAAACGCCAATTAGCTTTAAAATTAAAAAGACGAATGAACAACATACGCCTCGTAATTCTGGGGCTAAATTTAGGTGGTTCTGCTGGAGTCCCATGTCTTGTTAGCACGCGTGACTTTATACTACTCTGGTATGTGATAACCGCATATAATATATAGCCAGCATTAGTCTGGCTCTGGTAAAAAGCCGCGCTTCCACTTAGCCGTTTTCCCAATCGGCAAATTCAATCGTTGCCAGCTGAGGGGGGAGGGGGGGGGGGGGGAGAAACAGGACATATTGAATAAAAATTTGATGGAAAATTTTAACAATAAACTATACTTCTTTGTGCTTACTTCATGCACATGATCTCTAGTTCATTACAGAGACCACTGCTTTTTGCAATCAAGTTGGTGGGTGTCTCAGTCGGGCTAGTGGGTTTTTACGCCGCTTTAGTCACTTTAAAAGTGCCTTCGGCACTTGGGAGTAGACCAGGTTAGGTCTGTAATTTCCCTTCTCTCTTTTCCCTCTCCCCTCCTATTTTTCTGGGTATATTTTGAGAATAAATGGTACGCTATCATGATTATTTTTTTTAATTTAACACTGGAAACTATTTGAAAACAAAAATAATGAGGATTTAAGATTATTTTTTTTTAAAAATTGATTTTAGGGAAATAAATAAGGGAGAGAGGGAGGGAGAGAGCACGATTAAGGGGAGGGGAGAGAGAAAGACTGTTCAAGACAGAAGTGCATGAAGGCATTGTTGAAAGGGCGAGTGCAACATGGGAACCGAACGGAGCAGCAGCAACACCGTAACTATGAGCGGTAACCGATGCGGAGTCTAGTCTACTGGGAGAGAGGGACAGATACAGGAGGGAGTCATGGAAAAAAACTTACATCCCCCCTCCTACACGCACCTATAGATATCTTGTCTCTTGATTCTAAATACAGTAGATAATTTAATCTTATCATTAAAATTCCTCAAATGTTACTAACTTTGGCAGATTATATTTAATCAGAAAGCTCACATAAGGGTGGCGAGAATAATATATCAATTTTCCTACTACTGTTCCCACTTTCCTCCCTTTCCCCTCCGGACTACCTGTTACACCCCCTTGCTCCCACTCCCCTTTTCTTCCTCCACTTCCCCACTACCCGTTAAATACATCTCCCCTCCTTCACAGGAGAGGGAAGAAGAAAGGGAAGAGGGGGAGAGTATGGCAGTAGTTGGAGTAGGGGAAAATCCCTGGAGAACTGGCGGCATTGGGGCCCAATCAATTATTGCTATAAACTAATATTTTCGCAAACATGCCAGCATCACAGAGAATTTTGAATCATCAAAATACCTTGAGAAATGGCGACATTGTGGTCCAATATGTACTATAGAAAATAATGCTGACAACACATGACAGCCCTATAATGCTGTCTACACAGGTCCTGCTAAATGCTGTGACGTCATATGCACCATTCGCTTTCGGATGGGTGTCGTAATGTAGTGGACATGTCATAATGTAGCGTATAGTCGTCATATGCACCATTCGCTTTCGGATGGGTGTCGTAATTATGGAAGGTGAATTTCTGAATTTAGTACATACCGAAATTCGGGGCAATTTCGGGATTCGGGATAACTTCGCCGGCCCGAATTCCGAATTCCGAATCCTGAATTGAATTATTGAAAGTTAAGTACACAAAGTACTGGCTTAGCCACATATCCACCAAACACCTGTATACAGGTGGTTATTAAAACTGATAGATACAGATTACCATTAAAAGTACAGCAGAAAAGTTTACTTTTATCATATATGATATAATATTTGCATTTATTATATCCATGCTTTCGTTATGTTAATATTCGTCCATACATTCGGCCATACATTCGTCCATACATACATACATACATACATACATACATACATACATGTATACATACATACATACATACATACCTGTGTACATATTCATATACATACAGATATACATAAATGATATACATACACCATATACAATACATCTCTGTCTCTCTACACAGAGCGCCGCTCAATACCCATTATACTCAGGTATAACTAATTCGCCTAAATAATGTCTAAAATTATGTCAGAATACTTATGCTCATTACTAGGGGTCCTGATGCCTAAATCGACAAACTGACATAGCCGTTTCTTATGATCGACAAACGACATAGACCCTTTCTTAGAGTGACAAATCGACATGGAATTCTAGAGACAAGGGACAAATGCTCATCCTTAGCGCGACAAATCAACATTATGAGGTGTCCTGTTGCCTAAAATCGACAAACTGACATAGCCATTTCTTATGATCGACAAATCGACATGGGATTCTGGGGACAAGGGACAAATGCCCATCCTTAGCGCGACAAATCGACACAGGACCCCCCCCCCCCCCCCCCCCATCAGGAGCCCTATTACTCGAAAACTATTTGAGCCTTTTCCAAAATTTAAAATGTATTAAATACCCGAACATATCTATTTGACTGTCCTAAAATTATATAATTATTAAATTATTATTTGTACCTCATTTTGCAATCGTTGCTAGTATGGTATTATAGAAAGTGAATATTCTACAATATGAAAAAGATATATTAAATTATATATTATTAATTAATGTCTTACAGGCAAGTTAATAAAGGCTATAAACTTGTATTGTATATCAAAAGAACCGGGAACATGTCAGCACCACAGAGCTTTTTAAAGTATTCCAATTCGTTGGGAAATGGCGATACAGTGGCCCAATATGTGAAGTCTGAATGTAGCCCGGCCCGAATTTTCCCCCGAATTTTCCCCCGAGTTTACCCCGAATTTTATAAAACTCGGGTCGGCTCGGCTCGGATATTGCATGATTCGGACTTTGCTTAGATCAGTGACATCCAGATAATTCCCGAGGGCAGCCTGGAGTGGGTTAGCCCGATGTGTACATTTCAGCGAATTCAATGCTATTGGAAACAGGAATTCTGTATAGAAAAGTATAGGGAAGTTAAGTTCGGGGTTCGGCATCGGGTCGGGGTTCGGGGTTCGGGTCGGGCTCGGGGATTAAATTCGGGCATCGGATGTCGGACATCGGACATCGGAATGTACCAAATTTACCTTCCTAATGTAGTGGACATGTCATAATGTAGCGTATAGTCGTCCCGCTCTCTGGTAGTCGTCCCTTTGTGTCGACAGGTGATTAAGCCCCTGATTTATAGAAGAGGGAACAACAGGCTAGTCGTGATCCTGGGAAACCATATTTTGGTTTTACTTATGAACGCAAGCACTTCATGTTCTCTGATGCTAATAACTTGGAAATAACTGATATTCAGTGAATTGTCGTTATGATAAATCCATGTTCTATTCGCTCTTTAAGGGTGTTCAAAATGTTAGGGCAATCTATGCTTTGGTGATTAATCGAACATTCAACACAATAGACTGGAAGTGACTAAATATTCAGGTGAGAACACAAAGAGAAGCTCATATTCATATGTATTTACCATGCTTTTTTTATACTGGAAAACAACAAAATGGAATTCCATGCCATTACTAACACACTAAAATTTTATTTCCTATTTCTTTCATTCGCGATACAATAGTTTAAAGGAAAGTTATTGACAAACAAGTTTCGGTGTACTAGCCTATGTAACAACATGGTCAAAACTTTTTTTCATATTGCAATGAAGACCTGCAGGAGATCATTTTAGACTCAGCCCTGAATTGGTTCACACAGATATGATTAGGTATAAAAATAATTATCAGTTTAGAGAGAATCTACCAAAAGTGTTCTTCAATCGCTCAGTAGCCTAAATATGATTCTATCTTGACAGAGATTCTCTAAACCTGTCTGTAAAAAGACTTCAGTGATCTCCGTGTGTAGGCTATATTATCAAGGTTTACAAGGAGAATTATGTTTTCTATTCGATGTGCCCCGGGATCATTGTGATCCGAACAAGAAGAGATGGCCATCATTGTCCATAAAGACTCCTTTGGGCCCACACTTAGACAATTATGTAAAACTGATAGTCAATGTATCAAAACCATGTTACATTTCACCTTTTTTTACTTATCTGTCCATATAACATATGTTAGTTATTAAACGAATGATGTTACCCTATTAAGAGGTTCGAGACTGACAGAATCGTATTTAACCTTTATGTTGCCTGAACCGTAAGAGGCCGCAATTTTACTTATCACCAAAACCCCTCTTATCGAAATAGACACCTTGATTTTTGTTGATTTGGCGTGTCATCAATTGAATGCGCCTAAACGCTTTCTCTATCAGATGCTTCTTCTGAAGATTATTCATATTGTCAAATTGAGATAAAAGTGGTTTGTAAAGCATTGAACGTTTGTCACCGAACCCTCTTTTATCTCCAAACCCACGCTTGTCGCCAAATCCCCTTTTCATTGGCTCATCAATACCAAAGTTTGGATGCCTGAGAAAATGAAAATGTCTATCACCAAACATGTTTTGATTAGACACTCCCCTCTTGTCCCCAAAACCTCTCTTGTCCCCAAAACCACGCTTGTCTCCAAATCCTCTCTTGTCCCCGAATCCTCGTTTCTCCTGCTCAGAAGCGGTTGAATCCCCCATTTTATAATCAAATGAAACATCGTGTCCTGAGAATCTTTTATCTCCAAACCCCCTTTTGTCCCCGAATCCCCTCTTATCCCCAAATCTTCTCTTGTCCCCGAATCCCCGTTTGTCCCCGAATCCTCTTTTATCGCCGAATCCTCGTTTATCCCCAAAACCTCTCTTGTCCCCAAATCCGCGTTTCTGTAGCAAAGTGTCCATTGCGTCTTCCTCCTTAAAATCATCAAACTCCTCGCCTTCATTATTCACGTTCTCCTGGTAAGCTCGCTTGTCTCCGAAACCACGTTTATCTCCGAAACCTCTCTTGTCTCCGAATCCCCTTTTCTCCACCAAAGATGAGTCAAAAGCTGCCAATTCATCATTTTCTCTGAGTTGCTCGTTTTCGCTAACTCCCTCCGTGTATTCTGCAGAGATGAGGGTCAGGTGTAGAAAGAGGATGACCACAGCCGCGTTAATTATGTGTAAAGGGCACAACTCCATCTTCTCTTTGCCTCCGACAACTCGTTGGGAATTACTTTTTTGCCAACAGCCTCCCTCGGGAGGACGAAAGACCCTGTAGATGGGAAAATAGATATTTACTCATCTTCATAGATATTGTATCTAATATAGTAGTAATATAAATCGTAACCAAATATATATTAACCAAAGGCGAGCGGGAAACACAGCATTCATTCAAATTCAAATGGGCTCAATCAATATATGACCAGAACAGATAATCTTATCGTCCTGTCATATTTTAGATTGAAAACCAACCTTAATTTGGCGTTTACACAATCCTAAGTAGCCTACTCAGTATATTAATTACTAAAATCTCTCCTTTTATAGAATTGATTGAACTTAAGTTCTTCAGGGCGCTGGTTGTAAACCAACATTGGATCTTATATACATATAAAAATAGCCGTACATCAAAGTTGTGAAATAGTTTGTGTTAATAAAATGTATTTAATTGATATACTAGTTCATCCGTAACTACCTTGCACCAGCTAGCTATCCATATTAGCTATCCATATTCTAATCAACATTCTGCGACATTTAATATATACTATAGCTATTGATAGAAACCGCACACAAAATATGCTGTATGTGAACCGAAGTCGTATGAGAGTAGCCTAGTAAATCAAATTGACATGTCCAAATTACTTAGAAAGTTTCAAATTACACCCACACAATGCTAGATTTGCGATACGGTATCCAATGTCCCTAATTAAGGGGTGCTTGGAGCAGGAGACATAATTAAAGTGACTTGAAAGATAGCCATGTATCCAGTATCCATTAACAACTGCGGAATCCATTATTTGGTTGATTTTTTTCCATGATAATTTACCTTGGGCGAAATACAGCTAACCTTATGGCAACCCGGGTTATATATCATATTGTCAAAGTCTACAGGACAAACTTGCTTTGACATATATACTCACAATTTACAATAATATTTCGATTAAGAATGAAATGAATTGATATAAAAATTAAATTAAAAGATAGTCAAATTTTACTCTAAGCCAATACTTGCCAACCTAGCTCAGTGAATGTCATGATATTAGGATTACATAACTTACCTATTTACGCTGTAAAAGGTTTTTCTATTCAAGTTTCATAGAATGTGTCTTGAGTCACTTTTTATCATATAAAACTTTATGCTCTATTATATTGGGTTAGCGAATATAGGCCTATTGCATTTCAGTTGTTAAAAGTATGCATACACTTCAATACTATTCAATCGTGTGGTGAAAGATATAAAAATTTGATCATTAAGTTCACCCACAAGTCTTTATAATAGTATGAAACCCAAGTGTCAAAGTCGTATACATACCTTGTTAGACAGAATTGCTCGATCTCAATCGGAAGTGTGGCTGTTTCAGTTAAAATAGTATCCTTCTCTTACTTTCTCCAGTGGACTCTGGTCCCCAGCCAACAGATCTAACGGCGTGCACCTAGGCGCATTGCTTTATCATTGGTTGTTGTAGCTGCGATAGCGAGGCAGCATCAACATATTCATGACGCCGAGGTACGTGGGATGAAATGAGTTAATCACTTGGCTCGATGTGTTACTCATGGGCGTGATGAATAGATTTATACTGCCCCCACCCGGCTCTCGCCGTGAATATAATATCATATCACGGGGACAGGTGATTTTATTACGATAAATGTGTGCATTATTTTTAAGAAAGATGCTTTAAAGTGACATATAATATATACCTCGTTACTTTCCGCAGATAGATGATTTGGTGTGACTTAATTTTAATTATTTTTTCTTTCTTTGAACAAGTATATTGTCGACTGATGTGGGAGTAACGACCAAACATTAATTTCAATTGGGAAAACTGAACGGATATCTCTAATCGTAGGCCTATTATGTCTTACTACAAAGAAACTATTTCAACGATTTCTAATAAAGTGAGCTATATACTGACACTCATACCGTTACTGAAGAGGTATAGGCAATAACCGCCCAAATACGAAAGATATTCCTCTAACTTGTTATAATTAGGAACATAATAGAAGGCATTAAATTAATTAATCTAACTTCTTTGTAAAGAAGAGAGAAGAGCGAATACCTGGAACAGCTGAAGCTAGCAGAACAAAAGGATCCCATTAAGAAAGAATACAAGAAATCCTTCTCCTGGCAGTTGGCAGGCAATAGACTCCAAGACAACTTGAACACTAAAGTCTCAAACATAATTGAAAATCTCTTGACTTTCCCCGACATAAAAATAAGGACATATTACAGAGTAAAAGGACGGTTGTTGTTGGATCCAGGTTAGACTGGCCAACATAAATAAGGCAGCTTGTCTTAGAAGATTGGAATAGCCACCGCACTATGTTTATTGATTAAATACATTTAATTATATGCTCAAAACGATGGATTTTATGCTTATATAATAGAAGATTCATTCTCGAGTTCAACTCATATATAGTTCCCAAGAAGGAATTTTTTCCGGTATAAAACGAATTTTTGCCTGGTCTCAATTGTTGAAAAAGACTTCCCCTGCTGATGAATAAATGATGTACTTATGGTGTATTCAAAGGGTCATTGATCTTGATGTAATATTAGAATATTATTAAGAAGAGGAAAAGCTATGGAGACGCCTAGTGGAAGATATTGTTGAAAACATCGAATTCTTAAAAAATGATTCATATTCGCCTTTTATACCTTGATATAACATGTTTTTAGAAATGTATATATGCCCAGATGGCAGGTGTCAGTAATAAAGTCTGTTGTAAAAACAAAAAAAGAAGAGTAACAAAATACCTATAGATATGCAATATATGACAACAATTGAATTAATTAAGTAAACATCATTTTCTAATGTAAGACACCATAATATGCCTATCTATTACATGAAATATAACCATCAGATTCGTAGACGACTTGCAAAGGAGGAATTGCTTCTATAGCCTACATCATGATATGCCTAGTTGATGTTATATGTAGGCGTACCACACCTCACGCTGCTTCTTGAATTGCCAGCAGTGTTTATATTGAAGAACATTTTCCCAGTGTATAGGCCTAATATATATAACAAATTCCTATATTTATATGCAAGAGGTAGGCTATACAAAGAAACAATATCAAAAATATCATATTATTATTGTTATCATAGTATGATACGGTGGCCTACACTGCTATAAATGAATAACAGTAACAGGAATATGTGCGTTTCCGAGAATTTCCAAATAACAGAAAAGCAACTGTAAACAATTATGATAAAAATTATAATAAGATCATCGAAATTCTTTGGTCACTCTGGTGTGGATATTATCAAAAGTTTTGTAGGCCTATGTGTAACTAAACTATTATTATTTATCATTTTTTCTTTTATATATGGTAGCCTACATCATTATACCGTTTCCTTTATTTAACCTTTGACATATTATCAAAATTTAAAAAATCAGTGGAGTTCTTGAAATTAGGGTATACATAATGTCCTAATGGCATTATATATGTCATGTTACATGTCGAAAATTGTTATGAGTTTTGGGAATCTGTTGAATCCCTATGTACATAGAGAAACCTAAATGAAGGACTATCATTAATCATAACAAAGTCCTAATTCAAAGAAAATGGAAATTGATCTGGCATAAATTATTTCATGGAAATTATGTCAATAATTATGTTCATTCTAGAATATGTTCATTCGAGAGTGGGGATTCTATTGAAAACTGTTCATTTATTTGACAGAGCTATAGCCTACGGTAGGCCTAGCCTACATGGATAGTGGAAACTAGTGTTTACATTTTCCATTGAACCTCATGTAATTATATCGAAAGCAAAGGACTACACGTATATCGTTATCACTCGAGTTTAGAAATATGGTCCTTAGGCCTACTTCTAGTAATTTTCTTAAAGCTATAAATTCTTAGCTATAAATGCTTTATAGCTCCCCTAGGAATTCTTACGAGTCCTGGTGCATTTGGAATGTCAACTACTAGACTATAGTTTATTACTTGGATTAGGCCTATTATTACAATGTGTTATTATACGGTCACATATTAATCATTGCTTTCATAAATAGTGAGAAGCAGAAGTGTTAAGTGATTTCCTGTAGCCTACTGGTAAACAGGGTTATGCATGCGCATATATATAACGCATACATAGTATACATATACGCAGTATTCATACTCGTCCTATATTATATCATCTTTATTAACGCAATTTGCATCGACCGCTTGTCTGTGTCAACCTATCATATCGTCGCCGTCTCTTAATAACGAAGAAGACGCCAATAGGACGGTATATGTTTAATCAAAAACCAAGCATGACAGAGTATGACAAGCGTTGCTTCTCGTTAAAACTCGCTCCAGCCAAGAAAGTCACGGGATTTGGTGGTGTAATTGAGTTGGGTCGGCCCTGGGCTGATTTCTATGCAGGCTGCACGGCGGTCTGTAAGCCGTATTGAGACTGCGGCTGGACCTTTCTAGTCTTGGGTATAAGTAACCGTATTAGTAGCTTGTCCATTTTGGTAGTATGGCGACAAATTCATCTATCGAGGTGTTACAGGAATCTTGGGGTCGCTGTTTGTCAATGGCACAGATCACAGCTGTCGGCCTCAGATCCCTACGCCCACAAGAAGTGAGTTAGCCAACTTGCATACATACATGTATGTGTGAGGGTGGATGGGCGGTGCCGAAAATGCAGCGGCAACAGCAATAGCTAGCAATGCAAAGTCAGCTCATTACATGGTCCTAAATGCCTTCAGTAAATAGCTCTGCTGTTTGAAGTCATCCAAGAAATATTATAACCTGGCGTTCTTCTGTTATCAACATCGGCTTTATTCATTCTCCCAAATTAACAGCAAATCCAATCGTTGCCTTAAATCCTATTATTTCTTTAATATTGATATTGGGCCTATTTGGAGGAGATGCATAACCGATATTTAAATAACCTACACACCCCATATGCTACTTTGTGGATGGAATTGTGTGTCTCTCCTCACTGCAGATCGACTTCAGATTCTGTGTAGCCTATACCAGAGCTATACATAGGCTACAATTGTAGGCTATGTATAAATCTGCCTATACTGATATAATTATAATATTTCGTTTCCTTACACAAGTATTTTGTATTAAAACCTAAATGTTCCACAAACTTTTTAATTGTTTTTATACGAAATAATTACTGAACAAATTAGTTCCGAGAGCTAATAGGAAAATAAGGACGTTATTGTAAGAAATGAACCTTCTACTCGATTGCACTCACTGTAATTGTTACTAGGTTGCCCGCCGCGTAATCCCATTTCAGTATACTACTTACCACTGAATGCCGGCTCTGTAGCCTACGCGTACAGCTATCCAACACTTACAGGGTGGTAAATATATAGGCACTCGCCCACTCGCATTTGCGAGTGAAAAGTGTGGTTGGTGAGTACCACTGTGGGTGCACTGGTCCGTATTCTAGAGTACCAAAATACAATGAAAGAATGTGTTGGCTACCATACCTTTTAAATGCATAAACAAAGGTTTTTCACATACAAAATACTGAAAGATGGAGAAGTCTTAAAATCGGTATTGTTGTAATAAGGATTATATTGATGAAGCTATATTGAGAAGGTTTTTTTCTTATTTATTAGTGGCCAAAATAATACATTCAAGCAGTTACATACACTATCCTTCAAGGATCTCGGATTCTCCATCCTTTAAAATTCATTTTACTAACCTGAAATCTTAAAACAAATTCTGGTCTATATGCGCTGCCTTATTTCAGATTAATATTTATTTCTTGGTTGTTTACCCACTCTTTTTCCTTTATAATAAGAGAGTCCCTGTCAGTATCCATTCTTACATCCATTCCTACATGTTCAGGGAGACTATTTCACATTGTTCTTCCCCTAATAAAATACACTTCCCATAATTTGTTCTTTCCTAGCTTCCATGATTTTGACTTCCTTATATCGATACCTTACTCTATGACGAATTTATAGCATAATGTACATTTTGACATGTACAGTATATAGGCCTACTGGACATACTGGTACATTTTTTTTAAAAAAACAGCAAAACTGTAGACAAACGCGTCATCATTTAGACTTCAACGCAATAAGCACCTGAGTGATTCAACCAGTTTGTAGTTATTAGGCCTAGTAGTGTTATTCCTGCCAATAAGTTAAAATGCATATGTATGCGAGGGAAATGCAATTGCTAAACTATTCTATTCAGCCATCTATTCTACATCCGCCTGTAAGCTTAATTACAATGTTGGCGTAAAATAAATGATAAGTATCTTACTTACGCCAATTCATTTATATCACTTCTACCATAGATGGACTGGGCAGGTTCTCTTTCTCAAAAGCTGTGCTGAACAATCTAAAATGTTGTCTGCAAAATGGTTTGCTTGTCAGGAATGTATCCAAATGTAAATAGTATAGGGAAACACGGTCTAACTTAAGTTATTGCATGATAACCTTTCGTAAGAAAGGTGTCCTTTTCCCGTGAACTAATATAAGCCAAGCCAATACATCAGCGCCAGGTTCTGACATCCTTGTAATTAATAAAAGTAGTATCAATTTGCACATCATGCACTATCTTTGCGTAGGCCTACTTGCTAAGTAATGAAATTCCTCTCGGCTCCTTTGTAAATGGAATGTGTACTTCCTTTCTGCCTATGTCCATATATTACAAGAATAAGGTTATCCTAATTCATAATCAAGTTGGCGTTGTCCCGGGAATGAAATAATGTGGGACGCTTGTTGTCCAAATGTTTCTTACATTATGTCCAAAGCTCCGGAGTTTTGTTGTTTTGTATTAAAACATGAGCCATTCTTTCGACAGCATTTACTCTTGCCATTCACATGATACTAATTTCATAGATTATTTTTAGTGTATAGTTCCAAATACAAATTGCATTAAATTTTATGCCAAATGCCCCTAAAGCAACAGTATCCGAACTGTCGTTTAAAGAAAGCATTTTAACTTCCCAATAACAGTTGACTTTGGTCTTATCTGTTCAATTCGTGTAATTTCTCTGAAGATACATATAATTATGGTTACCTTTATAGTTTATTTTGAAATTTTTAGAGACTTACCATGGAAGTTGAATTAAAATTTAGATTTTTATGAGCAACACATAGGGTTGCGGGAGTAAATAGAAATAAAGGGAATCTACATACAGTATACGGAGAACGTTCTAAAAAATATCTTCCCCCAACATGCCCCTTTCTCCGAGGAAAACATCAGCCACTTTGCATTTATGATGAACGATAGGATGATCAATGGCGACTGAGCTTAAGTCGGCAAGCCATTCTTGCATACGAAACCTGCTCTTGGGTTCCCATTCTTCAGCAAAAAGACTTGTTGTGATGCTACTCGGTTAAAGGGGATCTGAGAATTCTTGCTCCATAGATAAAGGGTCCAGAAACTGGCTGCTAATATGGCGTGGGGGCGTGGTGGAGGCTTTTAACTACAAGATCTGAGCTTCAGTCAGCTCGCTGCTTCGGTAATACACAGCATAGAAAATTACGGCAATTGTGCACCAGGGAGGAAAAGGTGGGAACGAAATTACCACACTGAACGTCGTCGCCCTCTTCAATTAAGTCCATAGATTAGAGTTATTGCACACTCTTCTTCCAGTCTGACGTTAATGGGCCGTTAAATTAGAACAATTTCAACTTGTATATGGATACAAACTTGGTGTCTGCCTTTAAATTTATGACGTGGAGTGATGGGGAGTAGCTCGAGACGCCTATATTCAAAGTGCATATTTTTGTTTATCAAAGTGAGAACGCAGTCTTCCTCAATAGTGGGAATACCCTCTAACCCCTAATGAATATACACTGGTTGTAAATGATGCATTGCTTTATACAATATCTACATTGTAGGATTGCTCGATGATGACGAGCAAAGAGAATTCATTTTATATCGCCACTTTCTACTTGTAAAAACCATTTAGACTACTTCCTCTTCCCTTCCAAATTGTAAGATTTGCAAAACCCAATCAGAAATAACAAGGCTTTACTTAATTTAGATTAACACAAATCTGATTCATGATGAACTTTTTTCTCTGACACAATTTTTTAGTCTAAGTAATGCACCCGTATTTAAAGCAGACCAAATTATGGACTGGAAGCAAAGGGTTGTTTTTATGTGTATATTTTGCAAAGTACATTTTGAACAATTTTCTTGCAAAGCAAATACATTTATATCATAATAAATATATTATCGATACAACTCCAAGGCTAATAATTGGTGACATCAACAATTGATACATAATTGCAATCATTAAATTCATAAAAATTAAGTCTTAAAGGTACGCTAAAAATCGACATCTCATGAAATAAATTGATAAATCAAAAATGGAAATGGTATCTCATTACGAATTCCAACGGCTTTTTATAATATGCATTATTGTAATTGATATAAAACGTATCATGTCATATTGATTATTCAAATACTTATCATGTCATAATTGAACAACTATGAAAACATAATTTATATTCCATTCGAACAATTGAGCAAATTTGCATGAAACCCAAGGACAATACAGTAGAATTCCTGAAAACTCTCCTGGGTAACATTCAAGTGTATAATTTACAATAATTTACTATAATTATAACTATGTATATAAAGTTCCTTATATATATTATTTTCACGTTGAATAACTTTTAGACACATGATTTCCATCGCTGATTCTGTATTTCTCTCGGAAGGTTTTTTTTTGCCGGCAGAGGTTACTCCTATACTTTCCTCACCACTTTGGGCCGCGCTGTATGAAGATATGTCCGAAGGGCATCTCCTGATCGGCTGTCACTTTTCGGAGAGCACAGATGTCTGGAGATGTAAAAGAATTCCTCTTTAATTACAACATACAAAGCTGGGTTCTTATAGCGTTCTTATCGACCGTATTATCATATTCTGTCATTCCGGAGGATACGCCTAAGTTTAGGAAGTATAAATGTACGTATACGAATACATCATAAAATGGAAGTGTATTCTACGATCCACTCGTTTACAGTAAGGCAATATTTAGCATGCATTTATAAATGTTCCCTTTATATATACAATAATATTACTAATAATTTATCGTGAAAGGCGCCATCCTTCAAAAACGGTCTGTCCTATATTTGCCTCATTTTGACAATTCCATGTAATCAATGTTAATTTTGACAATGGTGACTTATGGAGTGAATAAAAATAACCAACCCCTCAATGTCAGCTTCAATAAAGAACGCATATAGGAGAGGTAAAGACATGCACATACTTAGGAGTCACAATTGATGAAAGAGTACAAATGAAACAACAATTTAATAGTTTAGTAAGGCCAATTATAAAATATTCGCCTTCAGAAAAATTAGACACAATATTACAAAATTTGCAGCTGTATTAATTGCAAAGTCTAAGATCTTATCGATATTTGATTATAGTTTGTTTAGCCTTAGTCCCCTAACGCAATCTGACATAAGTAAATTGCAGAAAATCCAAAATAGAATACTAAGGATAGCACTTGGAAGTGACTATCGGGTAAGCAACATTGAGATTTTGAGGATGACAGGTGTTATGAATATCAGGCAGCATGGGGTACAACCTTTGTATTATTGGTCATAAAGAAGTGTATTTCAATGGGAAAGCTGTATTCCCAGCAAGAAATACTAGACAGGCCAACGCACCAATGTTAGGCAAGCCCCAAGAACGAGTAGGGATGAAAAATCGTTGTTGAATTATGTAAATATGAATTGGAGTAATCTTAGTCAAGATCTTCAACTTTGTTTAAAACTAGGCTGAAAAGGAGTATCAAAGAGTAAAATGTTTAAGAGTTGTGTGATCCGGCTGAACCTAGTAATAGTAATATTGGTATGTTATTACGATTATTGATTGACTGTATAGATTTGTATATAGAAGTAACCCCCCACCCCTACATTAACTCGATGTGCTGACCTTCCTCAGTGATCTCCTGCTTTTTCCTTTTCCTTTGTCCCAACTGACTAAGTTAAACAAGCTATAATTAACTTTTGAATGATAACAATCTACCTTGCTTTAGGTTTTGATATGTTGTGTAATTATAATCCTGACTGAACATAGAATGTGGCTGGAACATTCTACTATCTCACCTCTCTTAATAGGCATGTGCATTAGACTGGTACCTATTTCATCATTTCTCAATATTCAGCTTTCATCTCATCCCATTATTCCATTCATTATTTCATCCAGCATCTTGTGGGATGTTGTATAATTTACCATACCAAATTGTAACTTTTGCATAACATGTTTAGGGTACTGATAGAATACATAAAACTTTGGTATGCAATTAATAGATTACCTCGATGTAGAATAATAGTAAATTTCGCAGGGCATGACGAAAATCACCCCTGGATTGTTATATATTGTTGTTAATTTCCTGAATAAAAACGTGATAAAAAAATGCCATATGTAGCCAATTTGACTTATAGTCTCGACGGTTAGTTATATAAAGAAATGTGTACCTAGGAGTGCCGAGAAATGAAGTGCAGCTTGGAAACGAATCACAACCAAAGGGCAGACTTCTTCGAATCTGGCTACCCGCCCGTTCTTGGTGTGTTTCTGGATGCTTCTGAAACGACAAGATATATTCAGTGAATAGTATTTCTTATTCTTTATACTGACTAAATCAAACCTTTGAGCCATACCTAAGGGTCATCCGAGCAAAGAAGTTTCAGCAGCCATATGCATAAATCCGTACATATCAAAAAGCTTTTTCATGAAATCTTTATGGATCGATATCCCACACTTAATGTGATACTTACAAATGTTTTAAAAACATAATTATTTTTTAACGTTGATCGAAATAAACCGGTTGAACAAACGTTACAATTAATATCAATTATACATAGATACAACAAATTTGATACTGAATTTCAACATGTGAGATTGCCATGCCTGCAGAAAAGAAATCATACATTTGGTGTATATATATGTATATCTTACTTCATGAGTTTATGATGGACAGAGGGATATGCATCATCATTCACTTGGAGCTCCCTTTCGTCGTACCCGGGGACTTGCATTGGCCTTGGCTTAGGTGACCTTTGCTGCTGCGCTTCAGGCGACCCTCGAGTGTCCTGAGGGAGAACCTGTGGTTCAGTAGGAGGGGGAGCCGGGGTCTCCATATGCAAAGCTTGCATTTCCAGATCTTCAGGAATTTGATAGAGGGGGAATTCTTCAATGTAAGATTCCATGGTTGGCTCCTGTTGAACGGATTCGTGTAGACTATCACTGAATCGTCGATGTCTGGATGAAAAAGGAAATGAATAAATTAACAATCGATCTGATAGATTGATAGACATTTTGTTTTTAAAATGGCACTATATGCATGCTGTGTATTTTGGTATAAAACTTTAACAAGAAGACAATCCGGTCAAAAACCTTGCAATAAAATCGGTTAAATTTTCAATCCCTAAAATTAGATATAATTCAATATCTAAGATTTTGAGCGAAACATATGTACGCTTTTTGAGCAGATTCGGCGTCGAAGCTTGTGAGGAAGGAGCCATCGCGGGACCTGGAGAGCGAACTGGTATTTGGATGGGGGGTGACTGTGGCGAGTCCAGTCGTGTCCAGCAGGTGACTTTGGGAGGCATCGCGTGGCAGCTCTATGTGACTTACTGAAGCCTCACGGATGGCTTCCACGGCGGATTCTACGACAGTCTGGTCGGCCGCCGGAGCCATGGGGGCATGCATGTCCTCATCCTGGAACAGTTTCATTCATGATATTGAGATAAGTCTTGATTTACGTAATAGTTACAGCCACGTATCAGCACAGCTGGGGGTCTGACCAGCAAATTGCATTATCAATCTTTGTACTTGCTTATGATATATGTTGTATGTAAATACACACAACTCAGGTGTATTTTCTTCCAAAAGTTCTTCATCCTGAGAAATTATTTTTTTGATACAAGGTTTATGGTTTGTGTTTCCATAAGTCCAAAAGTCTGCTGTTTTACTTTAGGATTATATACTCAAAGATCTAGGCTTATAAATACGTTTTCCCTCATAGTCGCATGTTTTCTTATGGATATGTGAAACAGGGCTTATTATGCTGGAGGCTTCTATACACAGAATACTTTCTAAAATGTAGTGTAATCCACACAACCTGCTTACGCTGGGGAAAATGTGATATCTAAAAAAACACCCAGTTGACAATTCGGTGACATTGCCTCTTTAACATATTATACTCGTGGAATCAGCAATCAATATCACTTTTAAAACTCAGAATAAAATCGGAAAACTTATAGGTCTAACATTAATGAACAATGAACCAACAATACATGGGAAGTCTATGAATATACCGATGCCGAAATAGCGAGCAATTCTAGCCTAGGTGAATTGCTATCGGACGATGAAGTGTCTGTAAAAATTGAAAAAGTTAAGATAGATTCGCTAATTGATTCGAATAAATTATTTTTATGAACCCACTAGAAGTTCTGATTTCAGATGATATAAAGTGGAAGGTTTTGCAAGACACTTGGACATTTATTATATATGCTTTAATAATATAAATAGGAAACATTCTCGTGTAATAAGGTTGAATTTTTGCGCTAAACTAGGTAAACAAAACGAATTGGTTACCACACGTAATTCACTGGGGACATGTGCACTGTGCATAACTCACCCTATAAACGTTGTTCTCAGAGCAATGCGTATATAATAAATACATTATGTACACAGTTTTATTCAATGATTCCGTTCCCAGCCATGGAACAATGAGTTAAGTTCTTTATCATAGGCTAGTATTTTGAAATTGTAGATTTTTCTCATTAGCCTTTTTTAATTTCACCAGCTTATGATTGTCATATGGCAAATCTGTTATGCCTGCAAACAATGAAATATAAATTACCTGTTGGCACAGTCCAGGCAGAGTCCTTGTCCTTTTCGTCAGTTGTTACATGACGCGTACGTAAATTCCTGTCCCAAAGCCTCCGAAATCTAGGTTTTTCCTTGATGGCTGTACACATATATGAAACACACAATGTTCATAAAGGGAAAGTATAAGTGTTTAGACCTGGGAATCTGATTAAGGAAGTTTAGACTGCCGAACAATTAATTTTGAAACTTTAAACATTTGTATGCCATCCCTTTCACTAAAATCTTATTTTTCCCTTTAAACCATCCTAGCTCAAATAGATGCAATTGATTTCTAGGACCACATCACATAATGTATTTAAACGCATTACCGACCATTGGTATACGGAATCTTGAACATATCCTGTAAACGTGTTTTCTCCGTGTCAACCAGTTCAATCTATAAACAACAAAAAAGAGGAAAAACATTTAATGTAATTTATTCAATTAAAGTCTAATGTCGATCTGACGGCAATGAAGAACAAAAAGAAAAGAAAAGTAAGAGTAACATCCTACTCCTCCTCTGCATGTCTGCTGGCCCTTGACTAACTGTTCCCTGAATTGGCGGTGCGGAATCTGGATGGAAGCATCTATGACCAGCAAACAGCGGCGCGCTCTTTTCCTCCTTGTCGGACCCTCTTCCTCTGGTTCTTCATACGGCAGCAACTGCATCCTTATTCTTTTCCTCTGAAATACCGTAGTTAATTAAAAACCTATCGCTCAAACGTATTATATATCGATTCCAAACCTCTATAATTATTACTCCAAACAAAGATTTAAGTGGTGTTCAAAATTATTCAAATGTTTATAATTATATAATCAATTGGGAGTATGGGAGCAACGATCCTACAGTTTACACATGTGTAACTATAGGATCGTTGATGGGAGCTTGTTGCATTTATGCAATTCCTCCTTTTTTTCAGATTGCCAGCCAAACGGCACACATTTTTTAATACGGATCCATACATTTATTGAAGTATAAAGACCACAGTGACTAGTTTTCAAGTTTTTTTTTGTTTTTTTTTCTGGGGGTGGGGGGTGGGGGGGGGGGGGGGGGGGTGCAGCTACCCTATACCTCGGGGATGGATATCCATACATATCAAGACAATGGCGGTTCCATGTTCGCCATCTGCTGGATTTACCTTTGGAGTCCGCGACTCTTTATGATGAGGCACAGGTGTGACTCCAGGTGAGGGTGGAGGCTGTGTCTGTGGTCTATCGTGTACACCAAGCTGCTCTGGGTCTATGAAAACTGCTGGAGTCTCATCTGTTGGTGGCAACCTACCATTGGTACAAGACAAGAATGACAAACAGGATTACTATTGTACACTATCGATAGCAATTGTCATAGGCTGCTGATATATCA
Source organism: Sthenelais limicola (assembly GCA_942159475.1). Lineage (NCBI taxonomy): Eukaryota > Metazoa > Annelida > Polychaeta > Phyllodocida > Sigalionidae > Sthenelais > Sthenelais limicola. The sequence goes on along the minus strand of OW804095.1, from coordinate 62,066,775 downwards.
TTTCTGGTTTATGTGTAAGGGGTTTGTTTTATTACTCCTGTTTATTCGTTCAATACTTTGCTTCTTTTTAAGGGAAATTAAGCTGCTAAAAGCAATCGAAGTTGATCATTACTTCTTGGAGCCTCTAGACCCGAAGCAATTAAGTGCTATATACATATAATACATGTATATAATTATATGTGTGCACCACTGCACCATCCCGACCCAACATTCTTTTACATTTTTCCCCACTTACACTTGCTGAATTTGTTCCAAATCCAAGGCATCCCCTGTAATTGGTGGTGGAGGCAGGAGAGGGTCAGTATGAGTTTGATCGGTTGATTTCTGGATACTGGAATCTTCTGCAGACACGCGTGTAGGCGCATGGACATCTGGTCCCTCCAACGAAGAAGATAGGAGATCTTCCGCCCCGATTTGCATGTCCTCGTAGAATTCAGAATTCAAAGGGGGGAGATCCTGCTCTCCAGGGATCTGCAAAATGGTTCAACATGTCCCCCATTAAGGACTGTAACTAAATTTACTTCAACTTAAATTTTATTTTCGATTCTGCTGTTTTCGTATATTTTATAATTTTTAGATACCGTAGGAAAGTTGAATTAAAATTTAGATTTTTATGAGCAACACATAGGGTTGCGGGAGTAAATATTCCGCACCCAATATGGGTTGCGAGTAAAAACCTTAATTTTACACGTAATTTGAGATACGCTTTTACAGATCTTGTTATTATTTCAATGCACCATTATAAAATCTCTTTATTTTTCAGATGGGGAGAGGTATTGTACGAATACTTAACAGATGCACCAATTTACCTCCATATCTCGTCCGCGTGGCATATGTTCTGCGCTTTCCCGTAGTGTTATGGCTTTGTTAGGAACTTGCAATGGGCTGTTACGAACTGAAAAATAATATAAATATTGCCACCGTGGGGAAAACAAACAATCAAAATATAAGATTTCTATTGTATCCGAACCAACCAGCGATTATGAAATTTCTAATAATTGCTTCCCACCTGCCACGTGTACAAGATCGGGAGTGGCTGGTAGTGGTATTGCTGGTCTGTTGGCCATGGCTTCTGGGGAGCTGCTAGAGTCATACAGTCCTTCTTCATAAGTCCAGAATTGCTTAAAATTCCAATGTAAATATTGTGTATGAATAGAAATATATTGCTATGCTACTAGAATTGTTTTATATCTCGTAGACATTATATAGCTTTGCGTTGTTTAATTTGTATTTCATTGATAACTTAATGGTGTGGTTAGGTTCCAATTGATCATCAATGATTAAAATTGCGTTGAGACACGTGACATCATTCATTTAGACGGGCATATGGCCTGGTATAAGTTGCCATTGGTTGCAAGGAGTTGGTAAAAAGGACCAGAGGCGCAACTGCACGCTTGGAACCGGCACTTCTCGCATAACGCCGAGTTTTAAATTCAAGGCAAACGTGCGTATAGAGTCACATAGCCAGTCTTAATTATTCATTATTAATAGACGCTGAAATAAGATTTCAAATACACAACACAAATCAACCACTGCACACCATATCAGGTAGGTCCTGTATTTGTATGTCGCTATGGTCGCGGATGTTGCCAAAATCCAACTCAGAAAACCATGTCGCACGAGCAAGCGGTGATGGGATGTTGGTTTCATAGCTCCTACAATTAAACAAAAAATCGGCCATTTTATTTAGATTGTCTTTAATGTTCAAGAACTCCAGTATATATATTTTTTACAAACACCGAGACAAGCCAAATCGATATGCCCTTCGATTGAAGTTCAAATATAATTTGCTGTGTGTAGTATATAACTTGACTGTACTTACTTTTTTATCTGAAGATCAATGTTTGCACTTGCGATTTTGCAAGAAGTGCAGCTCAGCCACAAAGATGTTACATCCCCTACAAGTGAAAAAGAAATTAATGGTTTTATTGTGGGTTATATTTTTTCTGTTCGTGTAAACGATACGATCCTAAATTCAGAACAACAAAATATATTTCAATTATAATTGGTGAAAAATTAATGTGTTCAATAGGAATTTAGATTCAATGTCAGGTGAAATACCAGAGAGGTATTCATGTTGCTTGCGGAATACTCGACACACTCCGAACATAAGCTGTGACGAGAGGTAAAGGGAAAAGCGTGGCCTAAGTCCATCTTTGCCAGGCATTTGTTGAGTTATGTAGTTGATTATTTCTTCGCTGTAACACAAAAAAGTGTATGGTTAATATCAATTGAATTAATGTAACTCTTTATTTTTGCATACATATGGGGCAATATATCACTAATAGGGGATCGACTGTATGTTTACCCGAACAATATCAAAGGTTAAATGTGAGGTCTTGTATCCCAATGATAGAGCCACTAATTGCGTAGTATTAGGATATAATGCTCTACTAGTATAGAAACCTAGATCTTTCTTCCACGTACCAAGTCCTCTTTATTTTGACACTTGTGTATTCCCTACGTGAAAGTTGCACTCCACGAGTCGCCGCGACCCTGGACACGAGAATGGGAAACAAATATTGTTTTCTTAGATTACTATAATTGGAGTGCACAGAAACTAGAGCCTAGAGCAGAAATTTCTTGAAATAATCAAGGTATATTAAACACGAACAGTCATTGACATTAGTCATTGACATTGGGATGACATACTAGAAATACCATTCAGCTATTAATTTAAACATCAAGCCTGTCTGGATATTCCTTCTTAACACTTAATAGGCTATGTGTTTTTTATTTAAAAAAAATAAATACACAGGGTCTATCCATCTATTTTTTATGAATAATAAACACCCACCAGATAATACCGAATTTTCCTCCTCGTTTCTGAAGGATATCTTGACTGTAAAACATGTTTCTGGGTTCTGTTCGCCTGCTAACTCTGACAATATGATGAGGTCATCAGGCAAGATCGTACTTCTTCTTCCAGGTAGGGATTAAAATATACGCGGATGCGTTCTGAATTCAATTTTATGAGTCACGTGTTAAAGAGTACCGTAATAAAGTTATTATCTAATTCCAGATAACAATTTAGAGTAGTTTTATAAACTATAAAATTCTAATGCTAGGCCGCGAACTAGGCCTAACCCCTTAAGATGTAACAATCATTTAATATATCTAGCCTAATGAGTAGTTACTTATACTTATGAGCCCATTATTAATAGCTATTAATGATTATATCTGATCAGATGCTGGGAAGAAATATCTCCAGTCCAGAGGTGTGGTATGTGGAAATAATTAATTAAAGGTCAGACGACAGACCAACCGTTTAAAATTCAACGTGAAAATCCTTTTTTCCTTTGGATCTTCCTCTGCAACTAATGTTAGCCAACTGACAGTAAATAATTTGAATAGAATATTATAATATAGGCTAGCGAACCTCCCTACCTCACAGTTATGTGGTTATTGCAAGAGAGATGGCTTACGGATTGGATAGATCACCAACTTAATTGCTAACTTAAGCACATTAATTACGACAGGCGTCAGACAGACGATCGTGCAATCAGGAACCGTTAGAAACTTTGTTTATCTCGGGTATTTAATTTCCCGCCCTTCTCAGTTGACGTGACGTACGCTGTCATGTGTAGCTCGCCGCGCCCTCTGTTAGAGCAGGTGCGCGTTGTAGCGGGTTACTTCTACTTCCGGCAGGTAAAGCGTGACCATGGCGAACAAATCCAGTCCCGGCGGTCCCCAAACTATAGATATTGCACAGTTAAATGTGCAACAATTGAGCCAACTCTCTCAACAACTAGATCAGGTAAGTCTTTTTGTCCTTTTAAATACAATTAAATGAGAAATTGAAGCGGTTTTCAAAGCCGTTTCAGGTAAATTGCACGAGCGATGTTTGCATTATCGCTCAGCTGTCATTCTGCAGTGTAGACATGTGTGAAACATGTTCACTCATGAATTGCTGATACTCAAGTTTCTTCTCGTGAACTAGTTCCTATTTTGAATTTATATCAAATATCAAACCTTCACCGATAACTTCTAATAACAATTGAGAAATGATGATAAAATATTATGGCTGTTAATAATAATATGTTCCTTCTAGTTACTAGTCTCTTGTCAGACTTGACTCGAGTATTGTCGATGTCACTCTTGTCGTGAATGACTTGACTTAAGTCTTCAAATCAATTAAATTCAGAATTACTTTAGCCTAGATTAGGGCTAGGGCCCAGTCTCTAGACCATGGAGGCCTCCCTCGATAGAGATTAGACTACAAACATGTTAACACCTCTCGATCCATCTGAAAGACAAAGTGAACTTGGTCGAAAATATATGTAATTCCCGATGGTCCGTGAGGAAGACATGCAGCTGAGCATAGAGCGATTATCCAATTTCCTCTATAACAATGATAAAACTCACGGAAATAAAATTCAAAGCAAATCAAATCAATCAATCAACTTACCTAGCCCTATGCTATGGGTTATTGCTATAGCTATGTGATGAAAATGTTTTAGTTGTAATTCTTTCCCTTCACTCAGCTTTCTGTGACTGATTATGATATATGTTTCCAAGTTTCCAATGGCTATATGTCGTAAACCCAGTAGGCCTTTACTTGTCTAGTTTTGAATGGCTTGTTCCCTTTTATGCATCCCACCCAGAACTATTATTAATCTAAGCCTAAGTTTCTGGATAGAATTTGGCCATGCACATAATATCCACACACAACTTACTGCACTATAATATTCTCTTTATTTATATCATATTTCTTAAATCTAAATTATGCCTTGAAGGCTTCTCACCAATTTGTTGTCTCTTGCAGGAAATCGAGCTATTCACCAATTCATTGAGTAAGCTGAAGATGCTCCAAGGCAAATTTGTCGAATCTCAAGAATGTGTATCGAAGGTAACGGCTCTGAGTGAAGGGAAAGATTTACTCGTACCGCTAACCAGCTCCGTATCCTTCTTTACTTCCAAGTCCAATGTAGACAGTGGATTTGGCTCTACCGCATGCTAATGCTGGGTAGTCGCGAAGGCCCCTACAATGTATCGAATTCTTAAATATTGGGGCGGTGTGGGTATTACCTTTAATGATTTACTCATATCATTCCCTATTATATTGACAGCCCCACTTCTTACCAACCAATTTCGTCGAAATGAAGTAGATTTATCATTTATTAGTAGCACTTATAAAATGACAGACAACATCATTTTCTTATGATTCGACTATGTATCCTTAACCCATGACAAAGATGTACGTTGCTGGTCAATTAGCTGACGTTAACAATGTTTTAATTGACATTGGCACGGGGTATTACATCGAGAAGGTTAGTATTTAAACCCACTGTTCTTCTTTGTTGTTGCATGACCTAATGGTTTTCTTCGAATTTAGCAGCTTATGTTATATACCCTTATGTATTTATGTTGTGATGATATCGCCTATGACTTTACCCACCACACTAATTTAATTTGGTTCTGACTCCGGTATTATATTCAGTTCCCCAGACGTCTGCACTTATATTATGTGGTTCTTGAGTTATCTGCTACAAATACTGATTTCTTTTATGTGTGTCATTTCTCTAGTCCGTTGATGACGCTGTCGACTATTATAAGAGAAAAACTGAGTACCTAACGAAACAAATGGAGAAGATTCAACCAATCCTACAAGAAAAGTACAAAATGAAACAAGGTAAGACTATTTGCGGTGTCTGAAGACGGCCCCTATTTTAAATCTCCCAAACCCAGCTATAAACCACATGTGTAATAACCATATCAAGGAGCAGTGTTTCACATTTTAAAGCCTTTAAACTTACTAATATGTATAAGAAGTTTATTTCCATTTTTCACATTTTACAATCATTAATTATGGAAAATGAGTAGACCCATCTGTATAAGACAGTTCTTTCCGGGTCATATTAAGCTAACATTTTAAAATGGATACCTTTTTGAAACTTGCTATTTGATTGGGATAGCATAAAGGCCCACTGTGGTATTCAATCGTGTCTAATCCATGATTATTATATTTCCAGCCGTAGTCGAAATCCTGCAGATGAAGGTACAAGGTCAAATTCACGCCCAGGAACAGGCAGCTAAAGCCAAGTGACGGACTCGCCGGCCTACATATTCATCATTTATTTGTACTCGTGGCGCCCTCTTGTGTTGACTGAATGATTGAGCTTACATAAACCTGTTGTTCACCCCTTCCCTCTTGAGAACGAGCTTGACTATAAACATGTTTAATTCAAGTCGCTTTTCACAACTTTGACAACTACTGATAAATAGGTAATTACAGCGAATGAAATTAATGTGTGCATTTTTCAACGTCTGACCACAAATTTGATAGTTCTGTTGGAAATTCTGAATTCTGTTATAGCCATAAGTTCAGTGAAGGAAAACACTCCTGTAGTTCTCCACGTTTACTGTTTTGAGTCTGATGAAAATACATGAGAAGTATCAAATGATCTGTCCCGCGCTAAACAAAACAAGCACATGTCATTTTCATTCTTTCTCATTTATCTTTTAATGTTGATTTTCTTGGTAAGAATTTCTACCCAGATGTACAAAAGTAGAACGGTTTTGTATATTTAACTTTGGATAATATAGCTTGCTTAAAACCAAAACTTGACTTGATTTAATTTTTCATATATCGCTTCAACCAACATTATCTTAACGAAAGGGGGCACACTGGTATTTTAAGAAAATATAATCATGGGTCGCGAATGAATCTTAAGATGACAAATGAAGTTTTATTTCTATGTAAATATACATACATCGAAGTTAAATAGTACACCGATTGAAGCACGATGAATTAACATGGAACATAGCAGACAGGAACCACTTGAAGCTACATTCACAGTCCATTGCCACTTGCATTACAACGTAACGAACCATGACAGTGATTTCTACCTTTCTTCTTGGTCTGCTCATATCATCCTGGTATAATATATTCCTTCTTCAAGGCATAAAGCCCTCAATCCCTGCTATAGTTAACATGAAATGCATAACTACAATTAGGGAAAGTCAACTAAACTTGAACAAAACCGGATACATGGCAAGTAGTCCAGACTTATTCGATACAAGTTAGAGCGAATCGTTTGTGTTGATTTTATATAAAGTAATGGAAATGTCGGGCTACATTTGCAGTCAGGGTACGAACGTAATTACTGGTGTGCGTCATCCTTAAAGCCTGCTAATTACCACTGTCACATTAGGCATAGCATTTCGCACACCTGATGATTAATTATCGCCTTACTCCGGGGATTTCTAAAAGAGAACCGGCCTTATGATGACTTTTCTCTCGGTCCATTTCGATAACTATTCCATAAGTTCAGAAAAGTGTACTGGGAATCTCGAGATCTTTATTCAAAACATATTTACAACAATATCGAGAGAATCAATGATGTAAAACGGATAAAACTCTTCAGATAATTCGAGAAAAAAAATCTCCGAATTGGATAAACACTTCGGGCTGTAAGCTAAGAAAACGTGAACGGCCAGCTATGCATTCTCAGCCAGGTACCAATTACTGATGGCAATTTCTATCATGAAACGTAGATTCAGAGCATGCTATACATCTTTTGATGACACTAATAGGGATATATTTGCATAACCGAGACGTACACTATGTGCAATTTTGGCTAGATGTTTACATTCTCAATCCCAGGCTTCAATTGCCTTTCAATTATTCTTTTCTTGTTTTGGAGAAAATTGTTGTCATCCCGTCAGAAAGTATTAGATTTGATTATCACTTCAAGTACAAGATATACGAGAATCTATAACTCTATAAAAAGGTCACTAGAGAAAACTCTTTGAGGATAGTATCTAAACGTTAGCATCAATGTACATGTATAGTAAAATGTGTAGAATTGTATGTAGGAAGATCACAAACTAATATCTTATAAATATTCTTACATCTGGACGAACAGCTATAAAATCAATAAATTATGTTCCAATATCATGTCTAAAAAGGTATTCCACTGTAACTGACACGATACACATGTTGCGTGGGTTGTATAGATATATATTTATAGGTATAGGTATTGTATGTATACATCAACGTTACGGGTGCATATATTCATGAAATATGAAAACATGCGTTGGAACAGTTGGTCATATGTTTACGTATGACAATACAATAAGCGACTTGGGTCACCTACCCGTTAATTCTATCTAGATACTTTTAGAAGGGAGTTGTCAGAAATCTCTCATGTAATACGTCATATGTCATCTGTCAACTTTTGCCTGTCACCAAGGGGGTCCAATCTATTCATTATCGCGTCTCCGAACTAGCATAGAGAAAATAAGGCTCCTCATAAGAATCACATAACTTCCCCCGCTTGCAGTCACTCCCATGTTATACTAAGGCCACAGTCCTCTATTTCTCTTAAATTTTATTCACCTTATCGAAACCCTAAAGATCAGCTTTATTTCGATGGATCTTATGATAGCTATAGCACATTCATGTTCTACTCGTACAATAAATTTATCATATAAATTCAAATAGCTAAACGACAGACTTAGCTCCTGACTTCTCATGTCCCATTAGCTTAATAAATAAGTGTAGATCACAATGACCAAATAATGCGTCATTTAAAAAAATTATAATTCCGTACCTCTTTTTAAATCATGGTTTAGTTGAAGGAATATATTAACTATGACATCTAATGCACATTCTATTCATCGTAATTTGTATATATAATGGATAATTCACGAGAGTACTGTGGTTGGAGATTGTGGGAAGGACTTGACTTCCTTCTACCCTGTATCTAAACACGTTCTACCGTTCTATTAATGATTCGCGAGCAGCGACACTATAATGAATATTTCCAATATTTGAATGGTTCCTAATATAACTTCTAAAGGAAGGAAGAATTCGGTTAAAGACCGCGTCCCTAATCGTCTGAAATTTACCGTACATGAACGTTTTTTGTGGCTTTCGCATGATTTTCCCTACTCCTTTCTAATCTCAGGAGCATTATCAATTTCTCTACAAACAATAACAATTTAACACGTGTAAAAGAAGCCTATATTGAATGATAGCACATTGAAATGATAACACGTCTATGAACTTTTTACATCCATGAGTCATTTTGTCCTCGACTAACAAATTCTGGACACCTGTAGAACTCATATGTTTGAATATCATAACCATGCAATTACGAAAATATACAGATTCTCAACTGAAACCTAGCAAATATACAACAGGTTATCGCTCATGTTACTCGATATTTTATGTGATAATTTATACATATGAAACAGTCAATGTTAAATCTTAGAAAAATCAATGGGGCCTTCAAGACCAGTAATTAGTGTAAAGGATAGGGACTATTTTATCGTCCATTAATGGCTGCCGGGTTTCTATATGGAATAAAATATTTTGATTAATTTGATGGGGTCATGTGTCCTGGGAAACTATTGGGGTATGGTACAACTTGTTTTAATGACAAATGATATCATGGCACATATATAATGTGCTTAATTAACTCCCAAGTACACAACCTAGATACTTTCTCCGGATTGATTCTTAGCGCCTTTTAAAGAAAGATATTCTCCGTTTCGGTTCATGGAACAATAACTTTTTTTATATATTTTTTAAGATTTAAGGGAGGTTATAACTGGTTTTGTGAAGATATAGATGTATTACTATGACGGATGTAGACGAAATGATAAGGGTGTGAGTTTAGGGCATAATGACGTCTGAAGTTGCCAATGTCATCACCGGAGCTCATAACATTGGAGCCATTATGTGCCCATTTCTGCTGCTTCGGCGACTTTGGCTGGGCTGAGTCCATGCTTGGTTCGTGCTGCGGCTTTCTCACGGAAATCCAATTTGTGTGATTCGATCTGGAAAAAAAGAAAAAGAAATTGTATTCATTCCGAAACTATAAGATTACAGTAATACCATACTAATAGTGCCATTCTCAAGGGAACGATTCAGACGTTCTTGTGCCTGACTTCAGATTAATTAAAATTTCATGTCTATTTGTATTCAGGATGTCGGTTATTTGAATGTAGGAATAGTATTTCACACATTTATTGCTATAGATTAATATAAATATGTTTAATACCTTTTTATTCTGAGGAATAATAGGCAAGCAAGCCCGCGAAATATTGTATAATCCTCTTATCATTGAATGCCAGATCCCATGTTCCATGGGTAATGCAAATGCGACATACTGTGTATCAAATCATGGGATGAACATGCATGATTCACTGCCTCCATATTCCAGACATATATATTTGAACCCTCTTCAAATGCTAACCTGACCACCAGCGTTGTAACATTTCTAAACATGTAGTCTGAAATCCTGTTCAATTTTCTACCCCAGCCACAGTGCAATTAAGTTTAACCTATGCGGATTTAATAGCACAAAGCTCCACGTCTATTTTGAGAACTTAGAATGTAAGGCCCATAATTTGGTTCTGGTATCAGGAAATTAAGAAAGGTAATACGCTATTGAAGGAAAGTCTCCGTCGGGCGTTACAAACCATTTAAAGGAATTACATGTTGATTTAAATGATAGTGTCAATAATATTGGTAATAGTATGGTGACAGATCGACCCTTAACGACACTGGAAAACATTTCCTAAATTTACTTAGTTGCCATTGAAAAAGTATATGGTGCACGGCTCTTACTTGTTCGTTATATTTTGTTTGACTCTTGTCAACGCAGACTCACGAGAAGGTATGAAATATAATTAAATGATTTATTTATCAAACACCAATCTTTCCTCCGTTACTTTACATAGATTTGAATAACATGATATCGACACTGATAGCAAAGATTGAACATAATATTTGACATGTACAATAAATGAAACAGCAGTCTTTCAGTGCATTGCATTGAATACACATTTCCAATACGACGAGCCATTATATATATGCAGATGGGAATAGAAGAGTCTGGGATAATTGGCTCCACAAAAGTACAAATATTAGTCGGTGTTATACCAGCGATCTGATGTAAATGCTCACGTTAATGATTCTTAGCCGGATTAACACCGGCTCCTCATTCCTCCTGCTTACTTTTGATTATATCGTAAGTACCCTCTCGAATGGCCCTTGGAACCGTCCCAGAGTCTACTTTACTCTCGCTTTGCCACGACAGTTTCTCATTAAACACAACACCATTCCCACCTCTCGGTAAATGGTCGACATTGTCCAGGGAACCCACTTTGGCCCGGGCCTCCCATTTTAATTTCTCGTCTTTGATCCGTAGGTGGTCATTGATCCCAGGTATTATTTCCGTATTGCCAAGAGAACGAACCTTGCCATTGACTTTTTTTGACCCTTCAGACAAGGGTTTCTCTGGGTTCTCAGGGTGTTCAACAGGGACCATTTTTGAAGGTGGCTTGGTGCGCTTTTTGTATAAAGGCATGCCCGCCCGGTCAAGACTTTTAACGCCGGGTGATCTAACATTGCTCTCAGATCGCACAACATATGGCGCTTTAGTACCTAATGTACCAAGTTGTGGTTTACCGGTTCCACAGAACGGGGTATCTGCCCGTTCAATCCCAACTGGATTTCCTACTAACCCTCCATTTGCTATTCGTCTCACCATTTCGGGAGACCGATGACCATAGACTTCTAATTCGGGCAAACTCCGGCCCGCTGTCCGAGAGTTCGATTTTCCCGGTGGAGGAGCACTTTTAGAGTCTTGTTCTTCCTTTATGGGCTTTACCTTCCTGTATTTCCTATTTCCTAATTTTGCATTGGTCCCATTTGGATCCATGTCTTCTAATTCTTTGTCTAGATCCCTAAGCATTTCCCGGCGTGATTTTCTCTTTTGTTTGTAATCTTTAAACCACTGGTCGACAGGATTAAAATTACTATTGTCATCAAACTCATTTTGGGACCGCACGGCTTTCACCTTTTCCAAGTCAGCACTTTGTGATCCTGTTTTCATTGAATCAGCCTTATTTTCAGGAATCGCATTCGGACGCAAATGTTCAGGGAAAGCTTCCCAATTAACGTCATATTTTTGAACAATAATATTATTTTTCTCATCCTTCTCAAACATACTTCTTAGAGAATCAACTTTTGACTTAGCATTCCATTTAGTTTTTTTCGAGTGGATTTTGACCTGGCCTTTGGCAGGTTTATGATTTATATTGTCTAGGGATCCTATCTTTGGGGCTGCTTCCCATTGAAGATCTTCTTCTTCAATGACAACATTCCCTCCCTGTGGTTTATGCCCTATATTCTCCAAAGATCCAATTTTAGATTGTTTTTTCCAACTTAATTTTTCGTGGAACACACCAACAAACCTAACATGATGTTTTATTTTATTAGGTTTATTTAGAGCATAATTTGGTACTTTAAGATCGCGTAGACCGTCTTTATGACTTCCTTTACTATCCATTTGTTCATCGTCCTCACTAATTGAGTCCATCTTTCGCATTGAATCAGAAGCTTTGTCCATTTGTTTCATTTTCCTGACATTATCAAGCGAGCCTATCTTAGATTCTGTTTTCCAGTCTATGTCATTCTTAGGTAATTTGACATCGCCACCCATGGTCACATACTCTTTATGTGATAATGAACCAAGTTTTGATTCAGCAGACCATTTGCGAGGCTCATTGAAAATTTTAACTTTGCTAGGGGCAGGTTCATGTTCCCAGTTTTCGAATGATTTTACTTTCGATTCTTTCTTCCACTTGGGCAAACTATTAAACATTTTCTTCTTTGGCTTTTCAGAAACCGGATTCAAAGCCTCGATAGACCCTATCTTGAATTTTGGAACCGGCTCATCATCAAGATTTTGATTGTTAGATTTTTCCGAGAAATCGGATTCAATTGGTCTGGAAAGTCTGTTTCTTTTGTAGCTATATTCCGAACCTAATAAAGAAGGAGTATAAGATGTGCTTCTTTCAATGATTTGCATGGCCTTTTGAGTTTTTACATCAGTACCGGATTCCATAGACAGAGGACCTTCCCCAAATTGGGCTTTGTAATGTATGACCATTGGTTCATACGGTTGATTGTCTTCAATATATCCGGGGAAATACTGTTCATCTTCCATAGCGGCCAATTCATATTCATCTTGTATCATAGAACTGAGAGCCTCAGCAGAAACTATCCTCCTATCTAACTCTTCGTCCGAATCGTCAGTATCACTAGAGAAGAAGTCAACCCCGTTAATCTCTTTTAGATGAACATCTACTGGTGAAGTAGACACATTTCTGCCATTTTCCCCGTTGTTATCGTCCATATAGTCAGTCCCAGTATTAGTTCCCATTTCACGAGAGGATGTTAGCTCAGAAGGCCCAAGTTTCATCTTTTCATCCCCATTCTCTTCAGACTCATCTTCGCTTTGTGACGAACCCTCTTCTTCTTCCTCTTCTTCATCATCAATATATATTTGTTGCTTTGGGCTTGGTTCCATATTTTCTTCTTTCGCTTGGCCTGTCTCAAGCGGATCAAAATCTAAATGATCTGTGGTCTCATCGTCAAAAATATTATCACAGTTACTTCCCACTCCTCCATCTTCCTCTTGTTCTTCCACTTCAGTTTCTCTAATAGGGCTGGCATTACTAAGGTCATTATTGCCAGAAGGAGTTCCCAAACTGTTATCAATATTTTGAGAGTTGTCATCAATCTCAGGGAGTTCAAGCCCATTCTCACTTTCTGAATGTTGCTCATTCAAAGGGCCACAGGCGAGATTATCCTTGTCAGCCATATCTGATCCGTGTTCGCTTTCTGCCTCAATGGGAACGTCCTCCGGGCTATCAGTCTTAGCTTCACAATCATCAGGATGCATATTATCAAAACTATGAGGAACTTGAGGATGAACTGACTCCGCTTTAGTACTTTTACCTTCCTCCACTGAACAACTATGGTTATTGTCATTGGACAGTTCCATTGCGTTCTGATCATTTCCAAGCACTGCTGCATCTAACTGCTCTTTCACTAGCTCTGTATTGTCATGACTAATGTTTCCGTCCGTGACACCAGAAACTTTGGCCTCCTCCTCTCCCTTGGACATATCCTCCCTCTCAGTCAGGTCACTTGATTCCATGACAATGCCTTCCAGGCTAGCATTGAGCTGGCTTTGTTTGGGACCTGGGGAATTTTCACACGGATCTACGGGCACCTGTTTATAATCCAACTCTTCACATGAGTCTGAATCTGTTCCGGGATCCATGATGGGAATTAATTTAGTCTAAATCCATTCAAACCTTCTTGATTGACTCCAGTATCGTATTGTCCAGTGCGGTTCACGGACGATAGCCAATACTATAGCCCACCAAATCTTGACCTCTCTTACATGTAAAAGATGTAGAAAACTTCCGAACGGCAAATATCACTTTCCAATATATCCAGCCTTTGATATTAGTATCCATATTGTGATTACAAAATCAGCTCAAGGATTTATCCATAGATTAATCTAAACAAATCTGTGGCTGAACATGGTCTCGTGCACACCTCACAACTCTTGAGCGTGGTACGGATCCGTGATTGTTGAGACCTGGATAAGCAAAGTCTAACAATGGCCAGTCATACTTACTAACACCTCCTGGAGAACTGCCAAGACTTGTACAAGGGTATGATATTTAGAAAAATTGCTCAACCGTTCAATTTTACAGCATGTAACCCTCTGTAGAGCACTTAAAACCTGGCCCGGGTCTAACGAGAAAGTCATAAGTTCATATCTGAATAGCCGCAGCTAGTTTTCTCCAGTAAGGAGGCGTGCAATGCCTCTGTATGGCTTACAAAAGGGTAAAGCATATCGAAGAGCTGGTCATTGTTTTATTGCTTGTGCAATAATCCAATTATTTCAATATCACCTAGCAGCTATAATTACCGGCAATCGAGGAAACAACTAGAACAGGCATGGACATGAAATAGTGGTCTATCAGTGGCAAACATTGGCATGGATCGTAATGGATTCAGCCACTGATTTTTTAAAATCAGTTATCCATTCCTGGATAAGAATTCGTGATTATCATTTCACATGCGCTTAGCAATTGTAATCCACCTAGTGCAATCCTAGCGTGTACATGGCACTGTAATGGCAGTTCACATGATGTACTCATGAGAGAAAAGAATAAATTATGAATAATGGGTGGCATCCGATAAAGGCCTAACTATGGTGAGTGATCTTTAAATCCATTCTTCAAACCCGAGGGTCCAGGCCATTTGTGTGCAGAATGTTTCCCTTTTAAGTCCTCGAGTTGAATATAAGCAAAAGTAAGCGATCAAACTTTTCCGTCTCAAGGAATAGTGTGTCCCTTCCAATGGAATCACAACACCAGTGGAGGTACAAGACATCCAGTATAACAACACCTATAATGCTTTGAATATGCGCGCTTGCCATTCTACTAGGAGGTGCATATTGACCTTATATAAGATCACCAACCCTGAGGGTAGGTTCAATAGCGAGCCACTTGGACAAATACTCTGGCGAAGGTACAGCACCAAACGTGAGTTTGATTAGCAGATTATGAAGAAACCTTTCCTAAAGGACACGCGGGACTTAATATTATTTTAAGGCTTGAGGTCACATTACTCTTATGCTTCCAAACAATGTGGCCAATACCTTAGATCTTTAGAAAATGGAGACATGGAAAAACATGTAGGGGATTATACGATTTATTAATCTCATATCCAGGGAGTCGCCCGCCGAGGCGACCTGTGGGCCCAATTCTTGGTATATTACGCACAAATATCTGATACATTCGATAAATCAACACTCTTCTTGAAGCACAATAGCCACCTTGGCAACTTATCATTCTGAACAAGCCAAAAACAAAACTGCCTCTGGATATCTTTGTTAGATACAAAAATGTCCTTCCCCATCTAAGCCTAATCGTGCTTAATTAGAAACAAAATTCCCTTGGCTCTATAGATTAATACATTACCGCCGAATTTACTAGAAATTTCTGAATTAGGCAATTATCAATGGCATCATCGACCCCCGCAATACTGGTGTGAACATCGACGTCATCGAGTATTAGCTACAATTTAAATTTCAGGATCGGGTTTAAATAGCCAGTTCCTGAACTTTTTAAGCCAAGCAAACATTTACTACTTGACGTGCTATATAATTGAACAAACAAAAAATAAGCCCCTTCCACTATGGCATTAACTACATCTCATTAGCACTTAATCTAAGAGACGTGTGCCAGACTGACATCGACCTTCTCTTAAGATTTTCTAGAAGGAGCATGAATGTAATTGTCTGGTTGCGTTCCAATGCCACCCAGAGAGACAGACACGGGAAACTCAATATCTCATCACCTATAAGAATATCATATTCTCATAAACACAATAGTTTTTTCCTTTCGAACCGATACACGGTTATATGAACAGAACTAATGCTGGTGTTTGTCCAAAATGTGTAGGAACCTAAAGAACCGACATCAGAGTTATTAGCAGATTGGCAAACAATTCGATTATATTGGCAACTGAATATATTATAAACTTTGAACGTTCTATTTCCATTACACGCATATAAGCATAATAACAAACAAAGACGCAAACATTTAAAATCAAAGCTATTTAATTGTGCGCATTTGCCAAACGAGTTGAGCTAGCCGTGTTTTATATCCAGCGATCAATGAATACGTTTTATTGTTTGGGGAGGCAGTGTGAAACAACTACACCGTTATGAATTCAGTTCTTTTTATATTCTTCATCAAATAAATTGTATTGATATAAACTAAACATACCTTCTGAACAAAATTTTTCATTGGTACCACTCGAACAATTAAATCACGATGGCAAAAGAGTGTAAAAGAACAATCACACAACATTAACCGTATGTACATACTTTATTTTTAAAACGCATAACCATATTTTCACTTTTATAGTATGTTATGTCACATTGGCGCATACATTTTGAAGCAAGAATATACTTATTTTATATGTATAGCATACACCGGATAGTTTATGAAGTAAAACAATGCAATTTGGGATAGAGGAATACAGTTCAGTCAAATAACTTGGCTATTAGTCCTCGGTCTAAGGTCTGACAGTTGTAGATTTGACTTAGAAAGCCAACTAATGGCGTCCTCGGTAGAATTTATCACAGGTGGAGTACGTTGACCGTGAGATCCTTTACCACTGCTTAGATCAGTTTTTCTTTTAATGGCGTTATTTGAAAGATTTGATACACTATCTTTCTTTAAATTTGTACCATCGTTATTATTGCCTGAAACATTTTCGTTTTTGTATTCATAAGCATCACTACCCTCCTCAATGGCCTGTGCCCCAAGACGCCAAGTATTTAATGTTGATTGCCTTTTGACAATCTTTTCTGGTGAACTGGATTTATCTTTTTCTTTTCTGTTTTCAATAGCAGCAATTGCGTTACCACTCACATCATGCGATTGATTTGAATGGTCAGTCCCCCCAGTTGGCTTTTCTGAGTCTTCCTCCTTCTTATCATCCGATTTCCTTTGGATAGGGGGCAACACTTCGTTTTTGTTCAGAGTGCTTTTCTCAGGAGAACTGAGTATGGGAGGAAGGCCGGTGTCGGCGTCAGTGCCTCCCTCTGGCTGGCTATTGCTGTTTTGACCAAACCTTTTACGACGGTGTGCCTTCAGACGTTTGCGCATCTTATTTTCTAGCTGGAAATTATTCCTCTTGGGCACCCAGTCTATATTGTCAAAGGATCTCACTTTGGCATCAGCTTCCCAAGCGAGCTTCTCGTTAACTATGGCAACATCTCCTCCTCCAGGCATGTGGTCGATGTTAATTGTAGAACCAATCTTAGATTGTTTGTGCCAGAATAACATTTTATTTTCAATTTGAACAGAGGTTTCTTTTGGTTTAAAGTCAACGTTTTCTAGGGAGCCAATCTTCGCATCGGCAGACCATTTAACAGGTTGGTTGTGGACCAGTTTAGAGTGTCTTGCTGGCTTCCAATCAAAACCAACTAAAGATCCTATCTTGGAGGATGCTTTCCAATTTAATTTTTCTTGGAAGATTCGTTTCTTACTCGCACTAGGAAGAAAATTGATGTTTTCGAAAGAATTCACTTTGGCCTCCTTTTTCCACTTAAGGATGTGTTCCCGAAGTTGGAAACCGCGATTTTGGGGCTTAAAATCTAAGTTCTCAAGAGAATTTATCTTTGCATTCGCATTCCATACGGGCTTGTACGATTCTATTACTTTGTTTCCACCACGAGGAGTGTAACCTATGTTTTCCCAAGAACTTATCTTTGATCGTTTGTTCCAGTACAATCTATTATTTTCTACAACAACATTACCGCCTTTCCTTTCATAATTAACATTATCAAAAGAAGCCACTTTAGCTTTAGCATTCCATGATAACTTCTGATCGGGATCGATTTTCTTTCCTTCGGGTGGGCGATATCCAACATTTTCAAGAGATCCTATTTTAGGACGCTTTCTCCAGTTCAGCTTTCTTTGGTCAATTTTAACATTGCCTCCACCTGGTGTATGGGATATTCCCTGAATAGAACCAATTTTCGAAACTTGCGTCCAATTTAGCTGGCGTTGCTCGATCTTTTTATCACCTCCCTTTGGTCGGTGAGCCACATTTTCTAGTGATCCAACTTTAGCCTTCTTTCGCCAATGGAGTGGTCGTTCCTCTATGATCACGTTGCCTCCCCCAGGGACGCGGTTAATTGTCTTCAGGGAACCGACCTTTGACCTTGCATCCCACTCAAGTTTAAAACTCTCTACCACTCTTTGTCCACCCCCAGGTTTATGATTAATCTTGTCAAGAGATTTCACTTTAGGAGCCGCCTTCCAATGCAATGATCTATTTTCAATCTTCACATTTCCACCCCCGGGCTCGTGAACGATATTTGGAAGAGAGCCCAGCTTAGATGATGTTGTCCATTCAAGCTTAAAGTTTTCTATGGCACGATTACCACCGCCGGGCTGATAGGAGACATTCTCTAACGATCCAACTTTGGGGAGCTTTCTCCACTTAAGTTTCTTATCTTTAATTTGGACTTTACCACCACCAGGTTCATACTGAACATTATCGAGAGAACCAACTTTTGGAGTTGCAGTCCATTCTAGTTTGAAATCTTGAATGACTTGATTTCCACCACCAGGCTTGAAAGCAACATTCTCCAGAGAACCAATCTTAGGTTTGCCGTTCCATTTTAAACTTCTATTTTCAATGCTGACATTACCACCACCAGGCATATGTGTAATATCTTTTAATGAACCTAACTTCGAGGCGCTGTTCCACTCCAACTTATGTTTTTCAATGACCCTATTACCCCCTCCAGGCGCATGGGACACATTATCTAGGGATCCTATCTTTGCCTCGGGACTCCATACGAGCTTGTAGTTTTCTATCACCGTTTTGCCCCCACCAGGTTTGTGGTGGACATTTTCGAAAGAGGAAACCTTTGCCTTTTCAGACCACTTTAGCGCTCTCTTCTCAATTTTTACATTACCTCCTCCAGGTTGATAATATACATTCTCCAAGGATCCTATTTTGGGCGACATTGACCATTTCAGATTATTATTTTCTATTGTCTTTGATCCCCCACCTGGTTTGTACCCAAAATTATCAAATGATCCTATTTTGGGCTTTCCTTGCCACTGCAGCTTTTCAGATTGTATTCCTTTATTTCCACCTCTTGGGGTGTGATTGATATTGTCCAAAGACGCAACTTTGGGCCTCGTATCCCACTTTAATTTTTGCGATTGAATAGTTACATTGCCTCCACCAGGGATATATTGTTCATTCCTGATGGATCCTAGCTTTGGTTCTGCCTCCCATCTAACTGGAAAATTTGGAATCGTTTTACCGCCTATGCGCGGCGTATGATTAATATTTGCTAATGATCCGATTTTTGGTCTCCTGTCCCAGTGCAGCTTCCGCTGCTGAATTTGAAAATTGCCGCCTTTGGCTTTGTGAGCAATATTTGCAAAGGAATCCACTTTGGAATGGTATTGCCATTTCGGTTTTATATTATATATGACGATGTCGCCACCCCCTGGAACGTAACTTACATTTTGAAGTGAGTCAATTTTCGGACCTCCTTTCCAAGTTAATCTTTCAATCTTGATCTTTTTATCACCGCCCTTTGGAACATAATTGGCATTTTCAAGCGACCCTATCTTCGGTCGGGCGTTCCATGACTTTCTATCATTCACAATCGGCACATTACCCCCACCTGGAACATGGCCAACCTTATCCAATGAAGCCACTTTAGCCTGTCCCTCCCATTTGAGTTTCTGTCTTGGTATTGTCACATTACCCCCGCCGGGGATATGATCCACATTGTCCAAGGACCCTAACTTTGCCTCGGCTTTCCAGTCAATTTTAATCTTAGGCAGCGTAACGTTGCCACCTTTAGGTACGTGGTCAATATTCTCAATGGATCCTACTTTGGCAGAAATGTTCTCATAATTTAGAGCCATCTTGACTATGAAATCAGGTATGAATCGAATAAATGACGATCCTACTCTGCTACCCAACCAATACTAGACATTGATAGTACGGGATTCTGCCTTCCAATTAAGGCGTTGAGTTTCTATTTTTTTATTTCCTCCAGGGGGAACCCAGTCCTTGTTCTCCAGAGAGCCGACTTTCGATTCTTTTTTCCAGTTTGGCTTCTCGTCAAATATCTGAACCTGACCTCCCCCGGCCGTGTAATTCTTGTCGCCGGCATTTATTCGGGGTTCTGCTTTCCACTTAGGCTTCTCACTGAAAATAGCAACTTTGCCACCTTTAGCTTCATATGTTTTGTCGCCAGCATCTACCTTGGATTCTACCTTCCATTTCGGAGGTTCGTTAAATATTTTTACCTCGCCACCTTTCGGTTTGTAATCTTTGTCCCCAAAGTCAATTCGTGGCAATCCTTCCCATTTTACCTTCTCATTGAATATTTTTACCTCGCCACCTTTCGGTTTGTAATCTTTGTCCCCAAAGTCAATGCGTGGCAATCCTTCCCATTTTACCTTCTCATTGAATATTTTTACCTCGCCACTTTTAGGTTTGTAATCCTTGTCCCCAAAGTCAATGCGTGGCAATCCTTCCCATTTTACCTTCTCATTGAATATTTTTACCTCGCCACCTTTCGGTTTGTAATCTTTGTCCCCAAAGTCAATGCGTGGCAATCCTTCCCATTTTACCTTCTCATTGAATATTTTTACCTCGCCACTTTTTGGTTTGTAATCCTTGTCCCCAAAGTCAATGCGCGGAGCTCCTTCCCATTTTACCTTCTCATTAAATATTTTCACATTACCTCGTTTCGGTTCATAATTTGTATCACCAGCATAAATACGAGGGGAGGCTTCCCATTTCACTTTTTCATTGAAAATTTCGACCTTTCGACCTTCTTTTCTTTCATAGACACCGTCACCAATGTCAATCCTCGGTGCTGCATCCCACTTCACCTTTTCAGAAAATATTTGAACATTGCCTTTAGAAGGCTGGTAGTTATCATCACCAAAGTCAATTTTCGCTCCCACCTTCCAATTTGGCTTTTCAGAAAATATGTGCACGTCACCTCCCTTTGGTTTATAATTCTTATCTCCAATATCTATTTTAGGTTGTGCTTTCCATTTGGGTTTCTCGGTAAAGATCTGAACCTCGCCTCTCTTAGGTTTATAATTCTTATCTCCAATATCTATTTTAGGTTCTGCTTTCCATTTCGGCTTCTCAGTAAAAATCTGAACCTCGCCTCTTTTAGGTTTATAATCATTGTCCCCAATGTCTACTTTAGGTTCTGCTTTCCATTTGGGTTTCTCAGTAAAAATATGTACATCTCCACCCTTTGATCTATACTCTTTTGTCCCGAAATCAACCTTAGCTTCAACTTTCCACTTGGGCCTTTCAGTGAATATAGTTACATCGCCGCCTTTTGGTTGATAGTCCTTAGAGCCAGCATCAATTCTGGGCTCAGATTTCCATTTAGGTTTCTCAGTGAAAATTGTCACATCACCACCCCTCGAGATATATTGCTTATCCTTGTCACCTATGTCAATTTTAGGTTGCGCCTTCCACTTTGGTTTCTCAGTAAATATCTTTACATCACCATGCCTTGGTTCATAACCTTTAAATTCAGCATCAATTCTACTCTCTGCTTTCCATTTAGGTTTTTCCGAAAATATTTTCACCTCTCCTACTCTAGGTTGATAATCGGGATCACCCGCGTCTATTCGCGGAGTTACTTGCCATTTAAGCTTTTCCGAAAATAATTTTATATCACCACCTCCTGGTTTGTATTTACCATCACCTGCGTCTATCCTTGACAGTTTCTCCCATTTGGGTTTCTCTGAAAATACTTTAACATTGCCACCTGTACGTTCGTAATTTGACAGGGCCGCCTCTACTTTGGCATTTGCTTTCCATTGCAATTTTTCGTCTGTAATTTTCACATTGCTTGCTTTGGACTGGTAACCAAAGTTTTCACTGTCAACTTTGTGAGCAGCCTTCCACCTCGGAGTTTCGTTGACTATGGTAACATTCCCCCCTTGGCGTTTATAGTTCTCATTAATAGTGCTTACTTTCGGATCCGCTCTCCACTTAACTGGCTCATTTAAAATAGCAATATTGCCACCTGTCCGTTTATACTGAAAGTTTTCTGCATCGACCTTAGGCCTGGCATTCCATATGGGTTTTTTATCATATATAGCTAAATTTCCACCACTTGGCTCGTAATATTCATTAAATGTATCCACTTGGGGAGCTGCGCCCCATTCAGGCTTTTCATTAAATATTAGAAGATTTCCTCCTTGAGGTTTGTAATCTGGGTTCCAGGCCTCTATTTGTGGCCGGCCTTCCCAGGATAGCTTTAATCGCTCGATGGGCTTGTCTCCTCCTCTAGGCCTATGGTTGGCATTTTTAAGAGACCCTATGCGAGCCTTGGCTTCCCACTTCACACTCCTTCTTGGTATAGTAACATTACCGCCTCTCATAGGCCGATTCAGATTTTGTAGGGATCCTATACGAGCTTTGATATTTTCTAAGTCAGGCACATTATTTCGCGGCCAAGACCTGGTTCGTTGCACCGAATCGTAATCATCATCTTCGTCATATTCACCCTCAGTTTCTTCATCGCTATAATTCTTCTCATAGGCGTCCTCATCCATTCTTTGGTGAGCTCATATAGTTGCTCATATAGAGCTCATATAGTTGCCACCATATGCAACAGGCACGGTTATTTCAGCACACACATCAATATGAAATGTCAATACAGCCTTCCATATCAAACATTACAAGAGGCAGCCTTATTATTAGCCAAGATAAAACGAAGCAACCCAGAGAGCCAAGTGTTAATGTGTCCACGTCAGGTAAGGATTATTAGATGAATATAATAGTAGGATGCGTACAAAGTCAAAGCAAAAGTCAAAGCGTAAAACACCAACGGCTGGCAAATTCGGACACTCAATGTCTCTTTCCTACTTACTTATTTGAATTAAGTCCACACATGGTAGCATATCCAAGAGAGAGAATTGTTCGTAGTTTCTAGCGTTTAAATATTCTAGTTGGTGCCTTGTAAATATAGGTCCACATACATTCGTCTACGAATATAAGGCATACATAGAGACAGTTGTACATACAAAAGGGCAACATGAACCCAAATGTCAACGATTTTATATGCTTTCAGCAAACGATAAGAGATCCACAATTTGGTATTGATGTATTAAAACCATGTCTCGATTCCCAGCAACTATTTCAACCTTTAAAAAGTCCACACTACGTTTTGTAAATCCTTTCATAGAGCTTGGTTGCTGGGAGTCCTTGCCGATATAGATGATTTCTTCTGACTTGCGCTAGTGCTACCCTCAGTTCTTGCCTCCGAGCTTGGGGTTACGCCTGGACTTCCAACTTCTATGAATTTCTTCTTTCCATGGTTTCGAAGCTGAAGCTGGTTCAATCTGAAAACACGCGCTTGCAAGCTAAGTTCTGTTCCTTCACGCTTAAGGCCAACCGGGAATTCTAACTTCTTCCAGCACTTCTGGATATTGTTTTCCTTGCCATCATCGTTATTGCTGTTCTCCATTGTTTGCCACCGAACTGTCGTTAATGGTCGGGTTATACAGAACTGAGAGGGATTGAATCAATGGAACGCTTTTGCGGGTTGTTACTCCTCCGGAATATTTTCTTAGTAGCCAAACAAGGTTCCCGTAAGACTGATCATGGTAAAAGGTGGCTCAGTATATCAAGCTATATTGGCTGTGAATATATTGTTCCTACAAGCAGACATAACACATTTGTACAGTCGCCTCAATGATTTTTCAAAGGTGCACAATCATACACATGTATGCAAGCTACATGGTTCCTTCGAACTCAATGAATCGGGTATCACAGTATACTTATATGCCAGGCTTAGCAGGGATTTAATCATAACCACTGCAAATCAATTAGTCCTTCTTGGCTCTCCCCCTAATAAACACTGGGAGTGTAAGATTGGGCCATGCTTGGCATGGAAATTTCCAATTTTACCCCCGTTGGATCAGGTACACTGCATACAAACTATCTCATGGTGTCAATCTACAATCCAGCTGAATAACAGGCGCTACAAAAGTTAGCCCAATTACAGCAATTGACTCCATTTTTAACAATGATCCAAACATAAATATAGCAACAATGGTGTGTAGTACTAGTCCATATGGGGTCCTGCTATGGTTTGGCATTCCGAGTCACTCAAACTGCTATATGCCTCCCCTTTAAACATTACTCTGCTGCTAAGAAGCAGCCCCATGGAGAGGTTGGGTTATTCGAAATCTAAACACTCCAGGCAGTCAAGAAAAAATGCTGCTAACTGCTTACAACCTCCCGTAGCTTCTTTAGTCTTCAATACTGAACGATATTCTGGATTGTTATGACTTGCAACCTGAGCTAATTTGATCATAATACTTCGAACAAACTCCACCCAAGTGGGTCAGATTTATCCATCGAATTAAACCCAGTCTCAAAATGAAATTCAAGGAATGTCTGAAGAGGGATGCAAATACAAGGCCTTGGTGAATATGCACCACTTGTCGACCACCAAACAAATCTTTTACTGCTTCTGGAATCAGCAGTTGTGCTAATATTGATAAAAGGCACCTAACGAAGGACAAAGACATCGATTGCGAATAGTGTGCATAGGTGCGAATATTTCTTGAGAGCCTGATTAATCTTCAACCGGAATTAAATTCTATTCAATAATTCATTTCCCAACTAAAACTTACAGAAGCTATAGTATTTGTTCATTTAGTAACTGCATGGACAAGGCAACGCACTAAAACAATCACCTTTGTTGGTTATGCGTATTTTGTAACTTATTAAATAATGTACCATCGGCCATTACAAAATACTTTTTTAAAAAGCCTATTATATCAAAGAACGATATCATAATAAGGAATCAGCAAACAATAGTTTAATTTCACTCACTATTGCTTTGAGTCAAATGAGTGATTAAGGGAGTGGTGAATTACGTACACCGTTAGGTTCACTGGGGATACATGATGACAGCACAGAAGTTAACGCACCTAATGTTTGGCCAATGTCCAACATTAATTGTTCAACACGTGCTGCATTGCATTGCTTTTAGCTAAGAAGCTTTATCTATTTTAGAAATATAGATCTATATAGACACCTACATATAGATCTATATACACACGTGTATTATGATAAATCTCAATCAAATGCCATTTCGTGACTATAGACTAATGCTTCCGCTAGTCGTATCTATTTTAAGGCAATGTTCTTTTGAACAGGAACTGTTACATAACACCTTGGATGAAATCAGATTAAGCATATAAGCTGATTTAGCATTACAGGGATCAAAGTATCACATTTACTTGGTAACAAATGCACTGGTGAAACAAATGAAATGATTTCACCGTCATACAGGCAATATAGGTGGTCACCAAGAGCAATAGTGATTAGACTTGGCATTATATATACATATAGCTCATCTACTAAAATTATGTAAAATTAGTCGGGGAAGCTGGACATCCTGATCTAATTTTGAAAATACATCAATTGATCTGTGATTTGCATTACTGCAATTTACTTCACGTTCCAACCAGATTTCCAACCGAAATTGCTTGGCAAAGATGTGTCAGGGATGTTTATGAATATTGAAGAAACCTTTGTTTTTTCTTATTATGATGGTACACATTAGTACACATTATCTAATAACTCTGAGCAGATATTCGAGATATTAGCATAGGGACACAGGCTTTTGGTTTGGTAATGTTACATTGGGCCCGTTGTATAAGGTTGCGAGAACCTCGTATATCCTCGTATATCAGTAATAAGTGTCTCGTAAGTTGAAAGCATGTGTATAAGTCCCCGAAATTCGTATCTCCTCGTAAATGCACCCTTGTATGTCCCTATAGCTGTGCATAAGGAATTTTTTCTCGTAAATATTTCGCAAATGTCTACGAGCATTTTTAAGGGTGCGCATCTTTTCGTATCTCCTCTGATCCCCTCATAACCTGGTTATGATTGCCGAAAAAGATAAAGAGGAAGAGAGAGAAGACAGTGGATATGTAAGCTAATAGTTTGTATTGAATTGAAGAAAGAGAGGGCGGCAGAGGAAAGGGAGGAAAGAGGGATTAATAGGCTGTATATATATATATGTACACGTATACATGTACTACATGTATGTATGTATACATGTGTATGTATAGGTGTATGTGTGTATGTATGAATACATGTATGAATGTATGTATGTATACATGTACATGTATGTATGTATATATGTATGTATGTATGTATTGTAAGTATGTGTGTATGTATATATGGTATACATGTATGTTTAATGTATGTGGGTGAAGTCGTCAGAGAATATGCAATTAACCTTCGCCAATCATCTGAAATTACCCAAATCCAAGACAAAATAATTTTCAAAATATGATTCAACATAACTGAACAGATTGTCTGCATCAAGGATTTCCAAATATACCCAGATGTTCCTAGTATTTATCGTTTTTCTGCCTGGTTTAGCAGAATTTGCTAAATGTGTAGAGCTGCCGATTGTACATTTATAGGCGATCTGACCCATGTATGTATGCATGTATGTATACATACATATGTATATTGTTTATTTCATGTTCAACATGATACAATTGGACATGAACTTACATCTGGTAATGGGTGCTCCATTCAATGATAGTCATGGTTCTTCCAGGGTGTCCCTACTACATTGATTGATATATCCTCCTCCGTCAGTACTGGAGGATGTACTGTAAGGGGTACTGGAGGGGGAACTGTAGGAGGCACTTGAGGGGGTACTGTAGGGGGAATTGGAGAAGGTACTGGAGGCATCACTTGAGGAGGTACTGTAAGGGTACTTGAGGGGGCACTGGAGGAGGTACTGGAGGGAGGTACTGGAGGGGGCACTGGAGAGGGGTTCTGGAGGAGATACTGGAGGAGGCACTAGAGAGGGGTTCTGGAGGAGGTACTGGAGGAAGTATGAAGGGGGTACTGGAGAGGGC
This sequence comes from Sthenelais limicola, assembly GCA_942159475.1. Classification (NCBI taxonomy): domain Eukaryota; kingdom Metazoa; phylum Annelida; class Polychaeta; order Phyllodocida; family Sigalionidae; genus Sthenelais; species Sthenelais limicola. The sequence continues at coordinate 62,039,457 of OW804095.1, read as the reverse complement.
AGCTACTGGAGGAGGTACTGGAGAGGGCACTAGAGGAGATACTGGGGGGTTACTGGAGGAGGTAGTGTAGAAAGTACTGGAAGGGGTACTGGAGGAGGTACTGGAGGGGGTACTGGAAAAGGTACTGGAGGGGTACTGGAGGAGGTACTGGAGGGGGTACTGGAGGAGGTACAGGAGGAGGTACTGGAGGGGGTACTGGAGAAGGTACTGGAGGGGGTACTGGAGAGGGTACTGGAGGAGGTACAGGAGAAGGTACTGGAGGAGGTACTGTAAGGGGTACTGGAGGAGGTACTGGAGGTGGTACTGGAGGGGGTACTGGAGAGGGTACTAGAGGAGGTACTGGAGGAGTTACTGGAGGAGGTACTGGAGGAAGTACTGGAGGGGGTACTGGAGGCGGTACTGGAGGGGGTACTGGAGAGGGTACTGGAGGAGGTACTGTAAGGGGTACTGGAGGAGGTACTGGAGGTGGTACTGGAGGTGGTACTGGAGGAGTTAACCGCCTCCAGTGCCTCCTCAAGTAACCTCCTCCAGTAACCTCCTCCAGTACATCCTCCTCCAGTATCTCCTCCAGTACCTCCTGTGGTAAATGATCCTGTACTCCCTCCAGCATCTCCTCCACTACCCCTCCTCCTCTACCTCCTCCTCCAGTGTAACTGTGTCTCCTCCTCCAGTACCTCCTGTACCTCCTCTTCCAGTACCTCCTGTACCTCTTCCTTTACCTAACCCTGTATTCACTCCAGCATCTCCTACTCTCCTACCTCCTCCAATACCTCCTCTGGTACATGATCCTGTAATCCCTCCAGTACCTCCTGTACCCCCCCCCCCCCTTCCTGTGATTCCTCCTTTACCTACCCCTGTACCCACTCCAGTACATCCTCCTGTACCTCCATCAGTACTTCCTCCTTTAATCACCTCTATTACCTCCAGTACCTCTATTCTAATAAAAACAACATACCCAACGTCCCCAGATGTTATATACTCTTCAATTGTCTTAAGGATGATCGCGGGTATTTCCCAAAGTAAATAGATCAGCCTGATTTTTTCACAGTTTGTACTCCAAATCATGCTGATTTCAAATATAATTTTTTTAAGGGGGGTTCCCAAATTAGATTTTTTGCTATTTCCGTTTGAAAATAAAAAGTTATTTAATTAATTTAACATGGCCGTCTATGGAGAAAAGAGTGTTTTTGAAACGTTTCATCCATTTTAAACCATAAATTGTAAATACAGTTGGCTGATTCTTTAGTATATTATAGTTTAAGGAATATATTTTCTGAAAATAACAAGAAAATTGGTGGTTCCCAGATTACTTTAGGAGCTGCAGGCCCCCAAACTTGACATATCAGTAGAATAGCTTAGAATCTCAATGTAAACAAGGTGGCTTACGGTGTCGTAAAAGAATAACAAACAAGAAAAAAAACATAATATACTAATCTGTTCAATCTTCAGAAGTGTTTCTTTTTAATAACTGAACATCACTAACCTAAGAAATGATAAAAAAATAAATAAATATGAATATGGTCAATGTCGTAAAATCTCTGCCGTTTTTGGTAACTGAGAAATACCCGCGATCATCCTTAATACTACTATCAACACTTCAGATAGGAGAGGATACGAGGAGATGTGATGTGTTGCTTAATTTAAATTACCAAATTGTTGCGAGGGTTGTTATGCAAACCACCCCTCGTAAGTCTGTCACATCTCGTAAGTCCCTTGTAAGTCAAAAAGATGCGATAGGAAACGAGGAGATGCGAGCCAGTTACGAGCGTTTTGTTATACAATGGACCCATTGTGACCAAGTGGCTAAACAAGAGGCCATTACAGGAAACACTCACTCATTACATAGAGAAAGTGTATCGAAACTAATATTGATGGTCGACATACGGCTACATAATTGGGCGATGTCCAAGTCGGACCTTTTGTTAACCCAAGGTTCATAATTGTGTAAAAACAATGTTTATACTTGTTATCTAGTAAAAACAAATAAAGTGAATGTCTGATAAAACTAACCGCTTTATCTCCACCGCCAGGCTGGTGATCCATATTCGCCGTCGATCCTATTTTAGGAGCGGCCTTATCTTTGAAATCTAACTTGTGGTTCTCAATCTGATACAAAAAAAGGCAAACGATCAGTCAGTTGATCAGTGGTACAATTAAAAGAAATCGCAAACCATACATGTATAGAAAAACTATTAGTTAGGACTATGACAAATCAACTAGATCACTTCTTAGATAATGCACACCTTCTTTTCACCACCGCCTGGTCTGTGAGTTGTATTGTCCAAGGATCCAATTTTAGAGCCAACATTCCATTCCAACTTCTGTGTCTCGATCTTAATTAAATATCAGAATAAAGGCTGTCATGATATTTGTGAATTTATCGTTTCGTGGCTTAGATTTTGGGGATGTTATAAATTGTGTAAAATTCAATCATTTACATGATGCAAAGAACCAAGGACTATGTATAACCCTGTAGTACGAATTAAAGTGGGGATTACTGTAAATATCATAATACATATTCTCTTTTTATATAGATGCGTTTTCATTTTGCAATTATTGTTTCTTTTTTGGTGAAATTTTGCAATTGGAAATCTTGATTTTACATGATGCAATGACAGTCACATGGTATCAAAATATCTTTTCTTCTACAGCATCATGTTGAGACGATTCTAAAAATAGAGTTTTATGATCAATGGATATCATATCAAAGGCAAAAACAAAATAAGCAAGAGCAAATTTTAACACCTTTTTGTCACCACCGCCGGCTTGATATTTAATGTTTTTGGTTGAGCCAATTTTTGCAGCTGCCTTTTCCCGGAAGTCCACTTTGTGAGATTCGATCTGAACAAAAGAAGAATTCTCATGATGCATGTACGAATGAAATGTCCATTCCCGCGTAAAAATGTTTGGTTCAAACAAGAAGTATCTTTGTATATAATATGGTAACAAAAAAATGGTTTCAAATTAAAAAAATAAAAAATTACAACTTCTTGGACCATCAATAAAACATTTCTTGTTTGGTTAACAATTATTTTTACATATAGTGTATTCCTAATGTAGGAATGTGATTGAAGCTGAAGCACGTTGCCCATCTAAATAAAAAATATTTTATGAGATACATGTGGCTTTCAGGCGTTCAGCTATAGGTAAACGTAAACAACATATATGTAACATACATGTTATTTGACCATTTGTGAAAGCGATTACGCCAATATTTGGTCTAGGTTGATGTTTATAGTGATATCCTTAACTAAAATTATAATACAGGTTTGTACTTTATATTTACTCCCCTCTATTCTGGTTTGTTTCTGAATAATTACCAAAATCCATCTGATGAGTTTACCTTCTTGTTACCTCCACGGGGTACATGTGCGGCATTGTCTAGTGACCCAACCTTTGACTGGACATTCCAATTTAATGATTGTGATTCAATCTGCATAGGGCAGTTAAATGAGAAAAAGAAAAGTACTATGGTTAAATCTTGGTTGTGATTAGATTAATGCTTCTAGAAGATTTCGGGTAGGGTTTATGAGGTGTAGTAAAGAGGGGAAGATTAAATGTTGCACGACAACCACGTAAAGGCTGGAAACCAGTTTGTAAAAGTCAATCGGGAATAATAAGCATATTGAAATGATACCCAAACGATAACATGTGCAAGTTGGCTTATTAAAGATGTTTAAATATTTCATAATTAGTAACAAACTTACATACAATATATAGTTAGTTTCGTAAATGCCTTTTCCTCTGCATCATCACGTTTCTCGTATATATGCTCCAAACAAACTACACTTTCTTTTAAATAACCCAAAGTTTGCAAAATAGTGCATGCGCGAAGTTTTGAACTAAAGACCTTAACCGGCAACATGTGAACTGAAGTCTCCACAATAGCTTGCTATATAGCACGCGTTTACAATATATCGGTGTTACATAAGTGGCCAATTCCACCAATTTGACAACATTTGGCCCCCAACCGTGGAAAGTGATAAAATGGGCTTAAATCAAATGAATTACTATCAATTTGATAATTTTTTTTGATTGGATGGTTCTACCAACCTGCGGAACCACATTTTTGGCATTTTTGGTCCAATTTTTTTTTTTTTTTAATTTCAAAATCCCATTTTGGGGGCAAAAATCATTTTTTAAAACTGCCATTAGTCCATGGAATTGCTGAATTTCTAAATAATCTTCAAATTTGAACATTTTTTTTTATATGTTGTGACAGTAGGTTACGTGAACATGATCTGTGTAAAAAAAAATGCAAAAATAATATTTTTTTCGCCAAAAACCATCAAAAACCAATTTTTTTGTGTGTGGGGCACCCCCCATGTCGTGTGCCGTCACGCAGTGTGCCTAAGGTGGAATAAAAAAATAAAAAATATATATGTCTATCAAATTATTATAAATAATGATAAAATGCATGGGATTATATATGTAAAAACATTAAATGTATTTATTTGAGTTTTTCTTGGATCATAGCAGAGAAATAACATGGTGGCAAAAGGTGGTGGGTCCCAGAGTTCATGTCGTGTGCCGTCACGCATATTTTAGGGTTTTTAGAGCTTTATAAGGCATAAATTTAATAATAAACTTTAAATTTGACATTTATTATTGACATTGCTTGGTACCCATCTATGTAGATTGAAACCCATGATTTCCGAGTTGTTTTTACATGATTCTTAAGGCAAAATGCTTTAAAAATGTGCCGTCACGTTGTGTCGTGTGCCGTCACGTTGTGTCGTGTGCCGTCACGTTGTGCCATCACAAAATGTCAGAAATGATACCCCTAACATAAATATATAATATTGGAACCTTTATCCTTAAAGAGTTTGCCTCTAAATAATTAAACAGAACAGGAACAATCAATAGAAGTATTCAAGCCAACTTTAAAAAGTAATCGAGGGTAATGAATGTTTCTAAATATAATGAGTTATATAATGTGTATATATTATGGGCAGAGGGTCAATGACATGTCACCATTGCCGCTGCCATTATGATTACCATTATTAAATGGTTATTTGGCTGTAACTTTTCTTCTAGTTAGAATATTTTCACAAACTAAAAAGTGTTATCACCCTTATGTCGAGACCTATCAAATACAAAATAGTTCAGTACATTATGTGCATATTTGTTTTATTTATTTCTAATCTGAATCTTCATTTATGTAGTAATATGTACCATTATTCAACATCTTATTCTTGGCATTACATTCATATTTGGGATCTATCTTTCGACCCCCCTGTAAAAAAATTACTAATAATCAGAATGGTTCCATACTTTGTAGTTCAATGCACATATATATAAGGTTGATAAAAAATAACAAATGAACTGATTAATATAAAATTTATTTTTTGGTATTCAGGGGTGGTCTAGGGGGCCAAATGTTGTCAAATTTATGGAATTGGCCAAGTAATGAAAATTTAGCACTTGGATAGAATGACCAAAAAGTTTAATTCTACCTAACGTCACCGAAAAGTAGGAGGACAATCAATATGGGGCCAAATTTTGCTTTATGGAAATTACCATGATAATAACGATAACGATTTATCATTTTCTCCAAGGTTTAGACAATCATTCTCTTCCTTGCTAAATGGAATATTTGATTTCAATGGTAAGTGTAACTTTCGGCATCTAAATAGTAGATAAAAGAGTTTTAATAACATATCATTTCGAAAATAACTTTCGTCTGAAAAATGGAAAACTGGTATGAAAGTCACCTACTTAATTATGGTAGAATTCGTAAACCACCTGGAAAAAAACAACGGAGAAGACAAGAAATATACCTTCTTGGAACCTCCACCCGGCGAATGAGAGGCATTGTCTAATGAGCCAATCTTTGAAGAAACATTCCAGTCAATTTTGTGGGATTCGATCTGTTACAAAGGAAGGACTGCAGTGTTCAATTACACGATTGTCATTGTGAAATGGCAAATTTCATTGAAATCTGTAGTAATGACATTGTTCCTCTGGAAATGAATATGGTTATTATGAAAACGGTTCTCTTTGCTGCAGCCTTGACCGATACAATGTGATACGATACGATACTGTGCACAAAATATCTTTTCACCGACCCATGAAGTCTATCCAATTTTACAATAGTTTCTTTTCGGACAATAATTGAACATGTAAAATACGCGTTCCAATATTTCGTTGGATGATATATAATTATCATAATACTTGATAACGTTTGGTGCAAGAATAAGTACTTTCTATAAGGGGGCTTTTGAACACCAACATATTTGGAATGCTATTAAACCATTTTTACATCAACATTCATCAAATATTCACATTGGGAGGCATATTTATCGAATCATGATTTCATTTCAAGGAATAATTCAGTTAGTGTATAATAGTACTAACACTCGATCTTTGCACCGGCGTTCCAATTAAATTTTTTGTTTAATCTGTCACATAAGAAAGAGAACATGGGGGAAATACAAAAATCTTTTGGAAATTACATCTGGAATTAATCAAAATTAGCTACATCCACATCTACAATAAACGAGAAGAATGGGTATTAATTACAGGGTGAGATCGACAATACAGAGCAAAGTGTCTCGATACCATTCTATGAAACAACATATCTTACATAGCAGTGCGAGTCTTCCAAATATTTCCATTCCCTTGTTAACGTTAATCTGTATATATGACATATTATATGAGCCCTCAGATAGGGGTATATCTATTGTTTAAAACATGGATAATGTCTAAATAAAAAAAACACGGATCAAACTTGTTACCAGAAGGAGCATTATATCAGACTGATAAGTGAAGTGATATGTTGTTGCAATCGAATCAAATGCTGTTCTGGGTTGTTCAACCCTGAAGCCCATGCAATCAAGGGAGAAAATTCAAACCGTAATAAATGGATCATGCAGAAGGGAGAATAGGTAAATATTTGAAGGCGATAGAAATACTCAGTCATGACTAAACATCCTGCTCTCAAGTATTTCTGTCTATGGGTATTCTACGGAGTTTTACCCAGTTCCAGTGGGATATACCATACCACTACTGTCTACTCTCCGTCACACCAACACCAAACCAGCAGTAAATACCAATACTTGATAACAAGATATAAATATATCTATCAAGGAATTCGCACCATGGTTTCTTATTACATCCTAGACACTCCAAATGTTCAAAGTACGTGTTTTACTATTTCTTTAACAATTACTATATTACATGAAACAGATAATTGTGTGTGGTATAAAGAATAAAAACAAAAACAACTTCTCATATGTGTGATAGGCAATGACTACAATATCTTAAGATTATTCACAAATTCATGACATAAATGACGACATACAACTAAATAGTTGTGGACATTAACGTTAAACATAACAGAAAGGATTTCACTATCCACGTACTAATATAATCTAAGGGAGCCGAATGGAATAGGATAATATGTGAACGGAAAATATAGAGTACATTCAAAAGCTATTTATAAATGTCTTCACGACCATGCATGTTTGGAAAGTGTCATTTCTTCATTAGAGATCAAACTCAATGGTGCCACAGTAGACCATAGGTTAAATTAAGTCAATGGTTATAAGTGTTATAGATTAAGATTTCGAATTACAAAGTCTGCTTGGTTGTATTGTCACATAAGCTCGAGCATGCTGCGATTTGTTTTATTCACTTTACATATAGATGCAACTGAGTAATTTAGGGAAGTTATTTAGATCTTATTGCGGTATGTATCGTCAACAACAAATACATATCAATAAGTCAGTCTAAGCAAGATAGTGTTGCCAGATGTATCAATAAGTAATACATGTGATACACTGATGACTTTAAATGAAGAACAAATAGGAAAACAAATATTTAAATCATATAGCAGAAATTAGTTCTCCTAAACAATGTTTAGCTTTATACCGCTGCTTGTTTTGAAAATGAGATATTTTCCATGGAGGAAAAGCAAGGGGCTGAGCTAAAGATGCAAATATATAGAACAAAGGAAGATTGTGACCAGACACTGAAAGGGACGTCCCAGAGATAGCCAATCTACCTTCTTTTCTCCACCGCCGGGTTTGTGGGCAGCCTTCTCCATTGAACCAACCTTGGATGCGGCATTCCACTCCACTTTGTGAGTTTCAATCTGTCAGATTGCATATGGAAATCAGGAGGGAGGGTTAATGATGTAATTGCTCATGCCTATAACTAAGAGTTCCGTTAAACTGATGCAAGGGGTTTCGCCAAGTTACTTAAACTTTTACTAATTATATTGTCTAAGTTGGCAAAAGTTCTTGTTCTCAAAAGGAATACGTTGAAATACGAATTATTTATGACCGTTCCAGCATTTGAGACCTCACGCTTTTACACAGTAAACAGTACAGTAAGAATACATCATTGACGGAAGAATGTTTTAATCGTGAACTGGCCGTACAGATAATACACTTCGCAGTTAATTATAATAGTTTGCGAATGTCCATGGGACATTATTTTCGAGATAATAAATTTCGTCGGTGGGTACTACCGCGGAATAGTAAGAAATCTCACAATATTTCTTCAAACAGAGTTTTCATCACAAGTCTAAAATATCAAATTTTTTTTTAAAGAAATTGTATTGAGCTGAAATTTTATTGAGCTGATTTGAAATGTACTCGTTTTGATCTATATTCCAAGAATAAAAAAAAATCCAATTAACACTTTAAACTGCGATCGTTTTCATTTGCGCGGCACATGAAGGAGACGAACAAATATATCATATAATGTTACCTTCTTATCTCCACCTTTCGGTCTGTGTTTTGCGTTCTGCATAGATCCTACGCGCGATTCTGCTTTCCATTCCAATTTCTTTGACTCGATCTGGAAAAAAACGTACAATACATTGAGGATCCCTCAGGGAATGGCCACTACATTAGAGTATAACTTAGTTAGGCTGAGCCTTCCTGGACTAGTTGTGGCCGCACTGCTGTATAACATAACATACGCCACTTCCGAAGCGAATGCATTCAAATGTCTTAAAAACTAGGAGAATGCCAGTAACTAATATGTGATGTGTTACAAGAAAATAAGTCACACACATATATAGTGAGTGATACTTTTTAATTAATAAAAATATGATATATTTACGTAAATCGTTATGTTATGCCTTGATTATGCGTCCATAAAATAAATAATAATCATTTGATTAGGGCAAATTGTATCTGAATCCAATAGTCCTAACCTTTTTCTGGCCACCACCGGGTGTGTGTTTGAGGTTTGCTGTGGATCCGCACTTGGCTGTTACCGTGGAAAAATCGTCCTTCTTTGTGACAATCTTTACCTATAATACAAGTTCACATTCAGGCTTAAGGATATGTTTTTGCCTCATTCACAAACAAAAACCGATAGTTGTTGGGTATTAAATGACGATTAAACGTCTCTAGGAGAACATTATTGCATATCCACCATAAACAACCCATATATTCTTTCGTCGGTATCGCAAAATAATCCATTCGGTTCTCAAATAACAAGATTCAAATCTCTATGATGCTGTGCGATCTTCGGAACATGCAGATTAACACATATATGTACGATTAACATTATTTCATCAACGACAATATACATAAGCATCAATGGTGAATAATTAAAAGGAAGAAACATAATATCAGATTCCAGATGTGTGTGGAGTTAATTAATTGGATGTTAAACTTGTTTCTTTAAAAGATTCTCGCGCGCAAATAGCATGCTATCATGGAAAAGGAAACCCCGAGTGGAGGACTGAGCCCGATAGAGAAAGGTAACAGAAGAACAACATATATAGTATTCATTACTAAAAATGAAGCTTTATGGCATGGAAGAGCTTTTATAGCTGGGCAGACACGAGCCCAATGATTATAAATTCACTTGTCATCACTATTTAAGCGAACAAATGAGATTTTCACCAGAGACTTAACTAATCTCAGTCGGAAACTATTGCATTGGTAATGATAATGTCGAGGGACAACGAGACATCGTATATTTAGCGTTTTATCGTCGGTAGAAATATGTATGCGTCACATTGTCTTTCTACATAAATCTCCTTAGGAATAAACTTGAAGGTAATTAAGCTGTGAAATTATTAAGAAAGCAATCCCAAAGACCACTTACATTGCCTCCACCAGGACTGTGTTTGGCGTTTTTTAATGATCCGACTTTAGATGTCACTTCTTTTGTATTTGGGGAAGGAGTCATAGTCTTAATGGTTTCAGTCAACTTCTTGCTCTGGGCTGTAACATAATTAATACATTTATGATATACATGTACATTTCATATACTACACCGGAGCTACATCTGGTGCTATACTGGCAAACCAAAAGAAAGAAAATGTAGAAGATAAAATATACTAAACAAAATTATTAACAAAGAATTATTGGGTCATGATGTAAACCAAATAAACTAAAAGGTCATTAAAATGAAGATTAACTCTTTAAAATTTATTATAGACCGAGTCAAGAAGTAAACATTGGCAAATTGATTATTGCAATTACTTAAATTCTTAAAGTGGATTTTTTTTAAATTATCGCAACACAATGTTTGAATTGATTGACCCTTTATCATTATTGTAAAATAACGGAAGAAGCAATTCCATACGAATATACATAAAAGTTAAAGTCAGATTAGGACGCTGCCATGTTGAACTTCGCCGACAAGTGCACCACAAAGCAATCACAAAAAAGTAAGGTCAATTTGGCACGCAAATTATACATTCACAGAAAAAGATAATCGAATATTGAATAAAGGTTTATATGAAAAACTGAAATGAAGATATGTACAGCAAAAGCACAATTAATTGAGTGGTGAATGTGTGTGTTATATAAAGTGCAGAAAGAGGGGTTAATATGAAATTAATGAATAGCCCCTTAAAACTTAGAATTATATTAATTACAATTATGTAAATTACAGTTATGCAAATTTCATCAGGAAGGCAAATAACGGATCTTGAAGTTAGGGAGTCGGGACTTACACAAATGCCTTTCTCATTATTTCACTGTTTTGTTAACCAAGAGTAATTTTTAAATTCATACTTCAAAATAGCATTAATTAATGTTCACATGGCATTCGGGAAACTTAAATCGTAAACATCTATTTCATTTCTTTTGGAGGGAGGTAGAACGGAATACTTTATAGACTGGTCTATTAAATTTAACATAATCGGTAACAATATTATATCTTATTTCTGGCAGAATCTCTTTGAGATATGCATGCACCAACCACTGACAGCTTTCAAGTTCTGATTCATTATCTGCCTTCCTATAAGTCATATTGTGCTCAGAACATTCTTAAAATTTCGAAATGAATTTGAATTCCCATGAAACCTTTTACAATAACAAAATGCCTGAGTCAAGTGTAAACAAAATTGTAAATCCCTCTGAAGTTTTCCTGATATTGAGCAGAGCAAAATTCATACCGACTTGGCCCAAAGCATAAAACAATATTAATGCTTAACGGTATGTATAATAAACATGGGGACAACTGAAAATCGAGGATAAAAATATTGTAAACTAACGCATATCTGGAGGTACGTATCCACCGGGACCTGGTGATGAGAAGAATATCAACAAACGGTTATGGGGAAATGTTTGAAGGAAAAACAGTTCACAAAAGTATTGAGATTTGTGCCTTGGATTCACAACACTCCCATCGTGAATACAGAATACACGATAACAGATGACATGTATAATATGTACTGTTGACGGATATGAGTTAAAGCAAGTGATCGAACACTTCAACAGTTTAACACATGCATACAACCTTTTCTACGAACATAGAGAGAAAATGTGTCAGAAATATCGATATAGTCACATCCAAAATAAGACACCTGAAATTTGGAAAAGGAAATTGTTTAACTAATAGTTTTACTTACGTGTTCTTGGGGTTCCACCTTTGGGTGCAGGCTTGGAATCAACCCGACATTCAGCTTTAACTTCCACCTTTTTGTCGAATATCTTGACATTACCACCGGCTGGTTTGTAGCTTGAGTTCTTTGAGTCAATACCATATTTCTTCTTATCTGAAGAGGATGGTGTCTATTGAGACAACCAAGAAAAATGACTCATATAATTTTAAATAACAGTGAAACACATTTTATGCAGTACTAAATATATCTAACAATCCCAAGGTTTTACAAATTGATCATAAGATTTCAGGGAAAAGGTATCTACCGGTACTAGTATGACGAATCGAATTCCTTAAGAGAAAATAAACACCTAAATTGAACACTGATGATTGGAATCTGAAGGACAGGTACCGATCCAGATCGAAACAAGCATCACAAAAACGAAATCGTGCGACAACAGAGAACAACGGCAGTCTACAGCTATGACAATAAGGAGTGTGTGATACGTTTTGTTCTAATAAAGAATTCTAGGAAGTAAACATGCTTTCTCTTGCACTAGCTAACCTCAAAGTGCAAAAGAGGGTTTTCGTTTGGAGAGAGAGATAAAATGTTGGACCTCAATGGCACGTGGCCAAGTGTTGTAGCTCTTGTTTTTTCAGTTCAGGGATTTGGGCAGGTAGATGTTTACAGAAATATTTTCTTTGACCCTAGAGTGGAATGGTATTCAGCCATGATGAATTGAGGGTGAAATTGCAAGCAGCTGTACTCAAGTGTGCTAAATCTCAAAAACATTACCCCTGTACATAGGAGCTGCAGCTAAAGGGGTTGAACCGCGCCTGTGGCATATATACTATAGTGCTCGATTGATCTGAACAGTCAAGAATACTGTTAAAGGAGGGTAACTTCAGACGCGAAGTCAGCGGATAGCAAACGGAGACTATCCTAACCAGCCAGGGAGACGAGAGTAGGGGAGGCGGTGGAATACAGACGATTAAAGCATCTATTAAATCATAATTCTTCCTTTGGGTTATTTGATTTGCATTGTCGATTTCCAATCACGATTCTTATGCTAAATTGCATTATTTCCTTACAACAATTACAATTATAATGAGCATCAGCGAATGTAAGTAATGTTAGCCAGTGAAGTATAATACAAGTTTAATGATTATTTCATTTGCATTGTCACTCAATCTGATCATCAAAATTAAGAATTAAGCCCAAGAGTCAGTATTTCTCTTTTGAAAACACCACAGGATCTAATGACCCTGTATAAAAAACGTAAAGTACTGCGTACCACTGGCCCACAACTTATCTAGCAATATATTATTGCTGCAGCATGCGAATCAATGGCTACCCATTTTTAGTTTTTAGTTTTTAGCAATGAAAAACAGCCAATCCAATTATGTGGAAGGGTTAGAGTCATGCATACCAGACTCCTTTTACGTGAATAGTAGGCTGAGGATCCATGAACTTGTCATCGATTATTAATGGATTGGGTGCTAAGCTATCTAGGTTATTTCTTCCCTTACTCTTTTTATTATTCTATTATCTAGTAGCACCTCTATCACTGCCTCTATCACTGGTCAACCATTAATCATAGCCACTCCATCTACAAATCACCCAAGACATGTATCACATCACGGGCTTTCTAGTGGGCGCCAGCGAAACAGAGGTGTTGGAAGGAATATTTATGAACATTGGGTAAAGGCGTAACACATTTTCTTTACAGTGTAAATTTCCAGTCAAGCTATACCTTAAATGGTGTCTTACCAATCTGATTTAAGAGGGGCCCTCGATGCTTTATTAACCTAAATTGGTAGTAAGTTTAGAAAATAAATTCAGAAGATATTCCTAAATGATTCACCGAAGCTAACTGTAGATATCATTTTTTTTATCTAGTTTAGTCTTCAATATTTACCCGTTTTTCATGACATAATCTCGGATCATCAGAACTAATCACATTTTAAAGAGCAAAGACAGTTTTATTTTTCTAGATTTATGGTCCAAGTTTGATTGCAGATGTTCTGCTCAGTTGCTAGTAAAGTATGTAGAACTGTGTGTAACACGTAAATAAGACTGAATGTAGCACGTTTCAGGTAGATCCGCAATATTTGTAGAGATCTAATTTTATTTACAAATGTGTGGGGGGGAGGGGGTGGGGAGGCATGTCAGATACACGTTAAACGGAAGACATTGTGCCCATCACTACATTATTTACAGAACTGCTAGCTTGCTCTCTTTGTTGACGATGCCATTTCAAGTAGCGTTGGCATAGCAATGAACAACTCGAGTCGTTGATATATAGTATGTTCCTGATAATAGTAGGCCTATACATATTGCCCCTGGAATTTTAAATTAAGAAAACTCATGAGTTTATTGAGCGAAAATGTGTGGCTTCTGAGTCTATCCACGATATGATTAATTTGAACAAGAAAAGTAATCAATTTTCTCCCACTAGCTGAGGTCATTCAGCTTTCTCAGCAGCCGCATTGGAAGGAAACATCCGGTGATAGCTACGAGCTAACAAATATAATCCCTCTCTTTTGAAAAACAGAATAGGGAATCTCCCATTCGTGAAAGAATGCGCTGTCATGACATCGCACAAAACCAAAGGGAGTAATCATTCAGGGTCTTCTGAGGGATAAGATACTGAGTCAACACTATTTCTTTTCGATTGGCATGACTAAGTTTACACTATTTTCCTTAAAACCTACTTGTTGACAAGGCCTGAAAATAAAAGAAGATTTGGGAGTCTTGTATTTATATGGACCGAGGCACTGATTTGTAAGTGGCACAAGCTCTACAATCAGTCAAGCCTCACTCCATATCTAAGTACTAAAACACTTCGTATAACAAGCAGGATTATTACATGATATATAATTATGGTTGTGGTAATGGTCGGAAAGGACTGTAAACCTAGGGGCGAGATACTGTTTCTAATCATAGTTCTATTGTTATGGTACCCTGCCTGGCTGCGGCTTACATGCGAAACGAAATTGGCCATTCGAATGAAATATAAAAAGAATCTGGATCAGAACCAAAAGAACAATATTGGTTCAACTAACTATAATAGCTATGAAAAACACTTCGTTGTTACAAAATGGGTATAGAATAAATAACCTGTGGTGTGACTTCATACCACTTTGGATTTTAGTACAGTACAGAACATGAATTAATTTCCCATACAGATATCCGGAGGCGCAGAACATGAAATGATATAAAATCCCATAGTTCTCTAATCTATATTATGATTGAGCTGAAAATTAGTCATAGCAAATAGGGTCAATTAACCGAGAGAGGTTGCCAGGTGTAAATTTCCATATTGTTTACCGTATCCTAGAAACGTTATAACTCATAATGCCTGCCAGCGATTGCGGGGAAGCTGGCCCAATCGTAATACGTGAGGCGCATAGGTAGAAAAGCTATATTATAATAGCGCACACAGCTGTATGTTAAAATGTCGTATTGCTCCACACAAACGATAGGATACCCTTGTACTTGTTTATTGTAATAGCTTGGGGTGGATTGGGTTGATACAAATGACTGAAGCATAATCCGAGTTGATTAAAGATGTGCTTTATATGAAGTCGATTAAGAGGCAGTATCAGTGGCTTGGAAAGCTTGCCGAGTAAGATGAAATCAAAATCATATATACCATGCAGGGGCATTGAGGAAGTGAGGCTGATATCGCAGCATATAACTACCCATCAACAACAAACGGGCAGTAAAAGGGAAAGTATACAAAGTATATGATTTTCCAAGAAATAATTGATGAGATTTGGGCATTTAGCATTCAGTGGGAAGCACTGCCCAGTACAGGTGACAGAGTGAAACAGTCAACTGAAGAGTTCTGTGAGGCATTCCCTATGAATGTGTCTTTATATGAAACCATCTTACGCGGTCAGAATCAATTGTACTGGAGTCCCTGGAAGAATCGGGGGTTGTAACTGTGCCCTCCTGCTCAGTAGTGTCCTTCGAGGAGCCAGTTCTCGGAGTACTTGGCTCAGAGGACTCCGCAGATTCTGGCTCATCAGCCAAATTCGCATTGGCATCCTTCATCGAATATACGTTCACAAAAAGGCAAATACTGAATACCGAAGGCAGGTCGTGTGAGAAAAATGGCTATGGAATGTTCTTTTATGAGGATAAGGATGAAATAATATCATACACACGAAAACTTTAGAGATAATCGACAACCGGGGACGTAGAGAACATACATTTAAAATACGAAAATCCATTACAGAGAATGATGAGCTCACAGGTAATTTTACGAATGCACTAACACAAACACCCAATATAAAACAATTCGGTAATTTCTACTCCCAGCTGTTCCCGACAACAGGTAGAAATGTCGAGATCACAGATCGATATGATAGTAATTTGGTATATACTGCAGGTGCAATTGACAAGATAGTGAGCCAACAAGTGCGGAAGGAATGGGGTGAACGAAGTACCCTTGATTAGAATACGTTATGCTCCATATGGACATATATATATATGTTGTGGGTGTACGCGCTTTGACATTCTTACTCCGTAACAGAACAAATACAAAGCATTAAATCTTCCAAGAATGTGCATCTTACCCTTCTTATTTTTGATTTGCCTGTACCTTTAACTTTTGTTTTAAGTCGAGGTGTGTGTTTAAACTGAGTTTTTGGTGGTGGTTTCTTGTTGGTGCTGTCCATAACAAATGTGTTCTTTCTCAGTGGTGGTAGAGTCAGTGACTTTTGTCCTTTGGGATCTTTTTGTTTCATTTTTCTTTTGTACAACAATATTTTTTCTTCGGTTGCTTTGCGTTCCCTGCGCTTCGAAATATCTCTTGGTGGTTTCTGATCGATAGCTTCACTCATATCTCCCATGATATTTGATATTCACGCTCATAGAATGTCAGTGATATCTAGAGAGCTCTCGAAGGAGAACTAACATAGATTTGAATAAAAAATATTCTTCAACTATAAATGCCAGTAGGAGGGTAAATAGAACTTAATCAAAATAGAAGTAGGAGTGAAATTAGATATCTTGGGAAAACAATAACAAAGATGATTTTCCCAGATGAGCCATTCATGTCCACATCTAAAAATCAAAATATCATGCTTAATCATAATCATATTATGCATAACATAAAACATGCCACAAACTATTTTAAAAGAAGCTTATTATATTTCTAAGCAACTTAGCTAATAATTATATATTCATTCATAACAATCCAATTAAAATTGTAACAAGTATTATTACGATGAATTGATCGATAACATGAATAAATTTGAGATGAAGGCTATCATAACTCAGCAAACTAAAAGAAAGAGTTGGCACTAATGAATCTTAGATAGCGACAGACTAGATGAGAAATAGATAGGTAAATCATAGTCTAGTCAATGAAATATAAATTGGGATTAGCTGAGAACAAACAATCAATCAACGGGGAATATTGTCTAAAGGGATTTCCGCGTCAAGTTTATTTTGGCCTTAAGTTTGATGGCAATGCCTTCGTGACATATTGATATTTTTAAAGATGCTCAATGCATGACATATTTGAACTAGTGAATGCTATTGTTGTGAGAAAGAGGAATGGATTTGGTAAACCCATAGATATTTGAATGAAAATATATCGTGGACGAGGTTATCCGATGGCCTGAACAATATCTTATCACCACACTTCCAGGTAGATCTATAATAAGATCCAAGCCTGAGGAGTAATCCCTTGCAGCCTCAGCAGCTAATCACAAACAAAACATTACTTGCATTATTTATTACATTTAAAACGCTTGGATCTTACCGATCGAACCGAACTCCTACTAGATGCTGGCGATCCTGGATGTGACATATCTAATGATAAACAATTCTTCCTCTTCAGTTACTGAAGTCACAGATGGATGTCTAAGGTATCCCAGTGTCTGTTTAAATGATCCACCTTTTGACAAATCCAATCCAATAGATATGTATTGAGAAGAGAAGATCTACAATCCTATGGGCAGGTTGATGATAAACAGAGGGATTCCATTTCCAGGAACCTGATAATCCTAGAAGGTGGTTAACAGTTCTATTGCTTTTGATACCTCACCCACCAATATCCACAGAAATGGAATCTCGTTGATAGTAGAAGATTGTGGTCAGTTATATTTAAAAATTCATCCCAATCAAGGAACTACAGATGTGAATCCCATTTCCTAAACTCCAGTGGAATTCCAAGAATCCTGCAAGCCTCCAGGCTCCTCCTTTTTCAAGCCCAACAATCCGATGGTTTCCTACACACAACTGTATGAAAAGATCAAATGAGAAGGGGAAAGCGAAGTTAAAGATGCGCTCCGTTCAAACAAGCAGAAGATCAAGGCTTGGGTAGTAGCCAAGGTACGTATTACACTACGGACTTACTAGAACCTAATGGGAAAAAAACATTATTCATTAATACTCCACTAATCAGGGTCAATGAGGTAAATTGTATTCGGGTGAATCCTTCACAAGTGCGCTCATATTAACGCATGTAGCTATTTTTGTAGGAAGGAACTGTATTTCTAAAAGTCCTTCTTTTCTATAAGAATATATGCCGATTCTTGTTAGAAATCCAGGTGTTACTCCGCTTACTGTTAAACGAGTAGGTAGACGTATCAGTACCTGGAGTTTTCTACACCTCCATGCAGTCCCTCCTCCTCATTCTCGCATCCTCCTCCTCCACCAGCCTTTTTCGCTAGAGAATCAGGGGGCTGCTTCACCTATAACAGTAGTTGTTATTGCTGTCTGGTGGTAGTAGTAGTTTCCTTATAATGGACTGACCTGGCTGCAGTTGGAATCAGGCTACTGTGATAAACCTGGCACAGGTGTGTGAGGGTGAATGTGCGTGTGTGTACGTATGTATCTGTGCGTGGTGTGCATGTCTCAGGAGGGGGCCTACACAGATGAAGCTGGGCATGGTGGGGGGTTCAATGGCGGGTTCCTTATACTAACCACTTCCAAGGTTATATCATTTATGAAAATGACTACCTGAATTTGGAGATAATACTTATTATCCCTGGCATATCATTAGCAACAGTTGGCCTTAAATGAATAAAAGAAAACAAAAAAAACCCAGTCAACTGAGCAGAATGAAAGCCAGATCATGTATATGATAATGGTAAACAGCTTATTTTCAGCCTTTCTGATTTTGCACACAACTTTCCTGTAATATTATATACGATTAGCGGAACAGAAGTAACATTTTCAAAGAATTCTTAATTCAAGATTATCCTACATCCATGGGAGGTGATGTACCCAGTTGAAATAGAATATAAATATGCCACAAGTAGACTGTAAAACTGTACGAGTGGTTTCCTGTGAGAAAGATTTAGTATCCCGTCCTTTAGCAAACAAGAGATTTACATACTTGAATTGATGGCTAACAAGAAGTGGACAAAGTACCCTCCTAAAACATAACACCTGCACAGTAAAAATTATATAAAGTCAATATATGTACTTGTCATAAGTTGATATCTCAAATATTAAAATGCCCAACATAGAGCAGCCATTGGGACGGTTGGGGGTTGTCAGATTTCTGTGGGAGTTGGATTGAGGGAAATGTTTGAGGGTAAACTTAAATTGTTGGGATAGGCAGAAGAATCGGGGGTATCCACCTGATATCATCCTGCCTGTTTAAGTCACTCCTAAATCCTATAGGCTTCATCATATATACGCGCCGATCAACAGTAAACCTAATGTTATGGAGAGGAAATATCGTGGTATTGGCCCATATAGGCCCTATGAATAAATAAAGGGTTGAGTGTCACGAAGGTGCTTCGTGTAAAAGCTACATGTAGCGACTCATCTAATAGCCTTGAAAGTATCCCCAATCCTCAGTGAGTGAGGAAGTTTTAAGGAAAGACTTTTCCTAGAGCAAACCAAGAGTATGCACACCGGGTAAAAAGGAGGTCTGCTGTTTGCGCAAGGCATTAGCTAGGCTGCCCTACGTTTCTAGAGTCACAACGATACCATTCATTCATACAATAAGCGCCATGAATGCAAACATTCCTTGTAAAACAAGAGTGGGACGTTAGTGGATGGCTACGCACTAGGATGTAGTACTCCACATGATGGGTAAATCGACACCAGTCCCGGACATGTCTTTAGCGTGAGAACAAAGTATATGTTATCATCAATCACTTAGTTGGGCCGATTATGGATCCCTTACATTAACATAATCTTCACAAGAAACAGATCCAAAAATCGAAGAATACTTTCTCGGATGATGATAGCATATCTATTTTAAATAAGCATTGGGGTCGGTATATATCTGAAAACTTCTCCCAGGTTATTAGTAAAAGCAGCATTTAACAAACATGAAATCTACGTTATTCTTTTTAAATTGTTCCGTTGAACTCTTCATTTTCAGGTCCTTATTTCTTTCAGTTACGTAAATGGGATAGGAAATCCCTGTCCAGAAATACATGTTTGCTTTGAATTAAATATTATAGAGTTAATTTTACAATATGAAAATATGTGTAACACCGTTCACGAGTGCACAGGTTTAACATTGGGATCGGCTTCCTGACATCATAGAACTCCAGCTGGAGTTCTATGCTGACATGTAGGACGTGAAACAAGATATCACGGATCCCTCAGCAGTCTAGCCAGTGGCCCAGGCTTTAAATGCCTCGAAACGAGGTGTTGAATCGTGTTGAACACAAACAAAAGAATGAGCGACAATCGTGATATCGCAGGTATATAATAGAATTTAATGCAGCTTAATGGCCTATGCTGTTGTCCTATGTGGTTTGCAGCAATTCATTGCATACCCAGTCATGAATAGGTTGGAGGTGACATAAATAAATATATATTGCATAACTATGGCGCAATGCAGATTTCACCCATATTTGTGGATATCGATTCTCATGACTATGTTAGGGATTCTTCTGGCAACCGTTGATATTATATTGCGTTTCTTTGTTAGATTCGGTTTAATAATCATGTATACAGCTATGCATTGAGTGTCTGTATTCAATCATTTGTATGCTTCAGGCTGCTCTCGCTGTTTTATTCTAAAACTTTAAGTGTATGCTCAACCTTGATGCGATCGATGGTAAACTTTGATTGTTCGTGAACAGCTTTTAGTGTCACGAGCAGCACCTCCAACTGCGCCACAATTAGCCTTGGTAGAGGCCGAACAGAGATACGGTGATTTACCAATTTAGCTCAAGAAGCTCTTCCCAAGGTCATAATCGCTAAACTGATGGCATAGCTAAAGAGGAATACAAATTCCTGAGACTGCATAACAGACTTATTTTATGGACAAAGGTTAGTGATTATATCAATGTTCATATCCTATGGTTAATCAGGCAAAGGAAATAACACAGGCTGATGTGCATTACACCATCAAAGTTTACCTGTTAGTTCAGATGGGGGCTATGTACGTTATGATGTTTAAACCTCATTTCCTCTGCAATTTCAGCTGCGAGGTGATTAGGCATACATAATAAGACTGTCTGGAAGCAGGGCTACCAATAACGGCAAATTCGATCAAAGTCTGGGACTGCCACGAACGATTAGCGGAACAATTGGTAAAATAAAAGCTTTAAAGGCAGAATAGCAACCTGAGACATCAGCAGCTTAAAGGTCCTACTCTAATGAAACTAGAAAACTATTGCCTGAAGCAGTCGATGCGTAACTCCATCAACCTGACACCGTTCCCTTATCCTATATACTACTCACAGAAGCAATGTTAAGGACCGCAATAGGCCCCAAGTCATCCGTATATCTTTCCCGCTCCAGACCCTTACCAGTGTGTCCGAAATCATCGTTTTTGAACGAGGAATCGTGCGTGATGAAGTGGTTAAGTGGGTAGAACGAGGTAGAGTATAAAATCAGAATTGTCACTGCTGCTGTACATACCGTCCGAATCAATAAAGTTGTGCCTCGTGATTTTACTGGCTTAGTAGATTCTTTACATGAAGATGATACATTGTCTTGTCACTTTAAAATAAATATGTACAGCTGTTCTTAGTGACAATTACAAAACTCGGCTACACCCCAATCCTTTTGTATTGAATTTGAAACAATGGAAAATTCTTCGTTAAACCATCGAATCACTGCATGAATTTTCAAGATCAGCACAGAGGCGCTAAACTGACCTCACTCGTGAAGAATTAATTGAGAACTACATTCACCCGAATAATTTGTATATATAATATACAGGGAGCTTAGATCTTCGTTGTATGTAAGTACTGAGGCAATGGATTGATTAGTGCAATTATATAGAGGGTTAACTTTGAGCTAGACGATTTGAGCTGTACCTGTTAAGGAGCAGAGATGATTGATGGTCCTTTGTTGGACTGTTCCAAAACTGGCACAGCTGTCGAAAGGATCGGGATCCTGTGGCAGTGATATGCATCCCTATAGAAAGCTATAGAAGAGAGCAATCACGTAGGCAATCTTTCAAGCAACCGAGAAAAACCGCCTTCACCAAAACCTTTAGCGCTGGCGGTGGGAATATATGATTGTCAAATAATCCCCTGAAGAGAGAAAACGATGCAGAAATGACCTTAGACTATTAGGAGCTCAAGATGCTATAGATAGCAGCTACCCTATATAGAGCGCTCGGTAGTTTGGCTAGGAATGAATCCCCGCGGACGCGCTGTCCTTAAACGTTGCGTAAGATCCGTATCAGGGTTTGAGAGATTGTTCCCATTTTCGAACACATAGACTTTGAGTATGTTGCATGATTCATAACGCTGGCTAGGCTTTTGTCTTTGACTCGTAGGGCACCATGAGTCAGGATCGGGCCAGAATAATGCTCCGCGTCCGAAGTCACTCCAATCAAAATTCCTGTACTAAAAGGCAAAATGCGTTACAGCAAACCAGCTGGATAGATCCCTAGCACCGAGCTTGTCTCCTCACAGTTATCCGCAAGATGTGAACCACAAGGCGATGACTTCAATCCTTACATATCGCAATCGTACACTAGATGTCACAACTGATTTTAACAACCTTCAAGCTAACTCTATATTTTTGCTGGAACGGATGCTTATTGTCGAAGCAAGGAAGGGGTGCCTGCTACGGGGGAGGAGCAGAATAATCCAAGGTTTTTGTTTGGGTTTGCTGAGCAGGTCATCAAGGACGGTGCCCACAATTGTGAGCGGGAGGGGTGGCAGGTGGGTGCAAGAACGGGGAAGAGGAAAGAACGCAGGGCGCGGCCCATTAACACGTGCGGGGAGAGCTGGCTGCCATGCCTTGAAAAGCGATGCTGCGCTAAAAGGGTTGGATAGCAAAATTAACGCTTGACCAGGGCATTGCTTAGCATTTATAGATTAAGTCACTATTATTATGAATAGCAAAGGAAATATAGCATGGTGGGGAGGAACTATCGCTCATTGGCAAAATGTGCTTATTGTGATCATGAATAGAAACCGCGCGAGAATAGACGCATATATACATGTATATAAATCTATGAAAAGTCCACCACAGAAAATATGTTAGATATAAGCGTACCGGTATTTTAATATAATATTATCTTTATATTATATGCTCTTTAAAACAGCACAAAAAAGGAGTCTGGGGCCAAACATGTTACTGTCAATTATGAACATGTTCTTTTTGTGAAATAAAGGAACCGTTCGGCTCCTTTGAATAAGAATAAGAATAAATTCACTACTGAACCGATATAAAGTAAATATAGTGATTGTGATTAATTAATCTGGGTAACTTTAAGAAGACTAATTGAGATATCAAAGCCCTAACCACACCGATGTGGCGAATACGCAAAAGAATGCAATCAACTCACCGAAAGATCATAAAAATCCAATGACCGATAGTACATCTTTCCACTTTCTCTAGCTCAAATCGTACAACTGCACTTTACAATGTCCTATCACAAGTGAACTTAAAGCTCGACTAACTATTTCCAGTGCGGGGAGGGGGTCGCTTTACGCCCTATCGTCATGGTTTATAGTGCGGTGGAAAAAAAAGAATCGCTTTCAAGGGAGGGACAAATTTGTAGCTATTTGTATTCATGTGTGTTGGACACAAGCAATAAAGGAGCGGCAAATACACACTCAACCACTAAAGCAAAACCTACAAACATTTACATTTCAATTATCCCTTATAATAGGTGGGCTAAAGTTTAGAGCAAATAGGGGTAATCTTAGTGCGGTATTGGCATAATATTGGCGTTTCAAGTGGTATCAAATTCACAATTGAAACCCAAGTAAAATCTAAAGATAAGGCTACAGCACCATGAAAGTGCCCACAAAAGGGATTCTTAAGCTTAGGGTCCAAAACCTTTCGCAACTCACTACCATTCTCGAAATGCCAAGTGGCCAAGTGTTGCGCAAATAATTAAGGATACACTTGACATATAATACCTACTAGTATCCGCATGCATGATATACGGTCTAGCTGGAAAACAACAGGCGCTTGCTCTAGACAGACTATTTGTTTCATGAATTCGTTCCAACAGAAAATGAGGGGTAATTAGTGTTTAAACCAAACCGGGGGACTGAATTCATGGAAAAAAATAAACTTCCAATGAAAATCGATGTTAGAGTCTGCATGATATGGAATTGACAAAGCTAAGCAATAGATAAACAAGGGATGCATCCTGGCCCGGGATGTTTAACAAACCCTTTAGAAATAGAGATTTACAATAAATCAATTATGCCTATAAACAAGAGAATGCTATCAGGCTTCGAACTTCCTTCATTAAAAAAGTAAAGGACTATTTATGATGGTAGTTCCAGCTCAATTCACAGAACCATGTTTATCACACATCGTATCTCCACACATTCCTCAGCAATTAAGGAAGACGAAACTGAGATATTGTTCTACTTGGATCCATACCAATTCACTAATCTTTGCGGTGATAAGATCGCAAATCTGTTGTGATAATGTATAGTATGTCTACTATGATGACAATATAATCAATCGCTTGCCACGCGGATATTTCACACACCTATTAGACGGACTTTATTAAAAGTTAGCAAACAAGTAGACATATGATTCTCATAAGAGCAATACAAATAAAGGTATCATGGTCTGTAAATGTACTTCAGGAAGAGACACATTCTTTTACTGGTATCAAGAGTATCCGAGGAAATCTCATACTTAATCTTACTATACAGTACAAAAGAAATGAATGTGAAATGACAACTTTGATTAAACAACACTGGCCACTTTGATCAAAAGAGACAAAACTGAAATAAAAGAAAAATATTACCCACAAACACAACCTAGATAGTAAAAAGGAGAATATAACACTGAACTCACTCTATTAATGTTTCTAAGAATCTCCTTCCTGGTTTTGGTGCTCATTCTCAAGCGATAATAATTAAGTTCGAATCACTGCGTCTCACAAATGTTGTTCCCACACTAGTGTTAGACTAATCTGACGCCCGAGATCCGACCGTAACATGTTATTGTTACATGATGCATGGATCCATGGGTGCAATCCATAAATCCATGGATGGGTGATAGGGGCAGGAAACAATCTATGGTATCATTGGCAATGTTTGCCAAAATCTATAAACGCGTAAACGGTGGACCTATTATCTTAATGTAGACGGAAACTATAATGAGTCGCATGATGAGTGGTTGTAATGAAAATTAGCGCCCAGTTAAAGAGGACCCTGCTATTGGATGATAGAGTATAGATGTAAGACTTAATATCACGATAAGTGGGTTATCGCAACTAAAAATGGAATTATTGCAGTTTGGGGATATGATAAAAGAAGATAAGACATTCTCCACCGTAAGATGTGTTTTTTATTTGAGGAATTTATCTAAAGCTGTGCATGATGTTGCTAGGATAATAGGGAAATGTATAAATAATGTTTGAAGCAACATAATCCAATATGACATTTTCATACGCCAGTTTATCTCGTTATCAACAGTGATATATTTCAAAGAGATAAGCGATAAAACTTCAAAGTCAAACTTCTTAAATGTAAAATCAGGATGTTTTTGAAAAATAAAACTGGCATAAACCAGAGGACCCTCAAGAGTATTGCTCTCCAAAAAATTACATAACACATCAACAGATAGAAAAAACGACATATAACGACCATGACGACAACATTTCAATCATCAGTGTTCAAATCATTCAATGATACCCTTGGTTACATGCGTAAAACCGGTACATGAAGAATTTGTGGAGCCCTCCTATAAATTTCACTTCTGAATTTTAGTCTATATTTAAGAACACAATTACTAATTATAAAAAAATATTTGGACTATAACACCATTTCGGCCTTTTTGTGTCTTTACGACATGCAGATACTGCATACCTGGGGCAGATATATGTAGTAGTGGAAATCGTTTTTTTTTCATACTTTGACATGTTAAACTTTACAATTATTACAAGATAGACGCGGAGATATCATAACATAAGATAGGGAGCTACCGAAATGGAAATCCCCCAACCCCCAAAAAGTTATTGAAAATCGAGAACATACTTGGGAATTCGCCTTGCTCCGAGGTGTTCCTCTATCCTCCTCTGTTCCACTATCCGAGGCGCCATCTGTGGGATCAAAATTACACACATTAATTACAACCATAAATATATACATTATATCACCCCATAAACCATATCACAGTATACCGGCAATGGATAACAACGTGCCTACGGGCACCATACTGACTGGGGAGATCATGAAATACAGATACAAGACCAAATGTAAACAAGGATTGAATATTCGAACAGGAGACCAGGAAGGTATTGGAGGCTTGGATGCCAAAAAGGGTCGAACGTCTATGCGGGTATACATACATTTCCCTACTATCAGTGATCAATTTTGTGAAGAAGGTAACAATAAATTCTCGATGTTTCCATCAGAATACATTCTCCCATTGAGCGTTCACACATTACAATTCGAGTACACCCTGCACCGTATACACTTCCAAGTAGAACCCACACACCGATTCTAACCGAAACTCGATCATGCTTTCCAAAAGATGCATTCATCATTACACATTCCTTCTGAAATAATTGAATGTCTTTCACTCAGCAAGTCAATGTAGAACGTTAAAATGTAACGTCCACTTGACTAGAGGTTTCTGAAACTATAACCCCCTGCATGCAATAAGCAAACTGATAATTGAATGAAAAATAAAGAGCCAATAAACAATTCTCACAAGAGAAAAGACATGCGATAAACCTCTCAGTAACCATCCCTGGCCACACACTAGTCTCATCCAAACTTCCCTCATGACCAATAAGAATGTTTTATTTCTGAAATATTGGCCCACATGGGGACATTGTGTCAATGAAAGGAAGTGCAGCAATTGTAATTCACTTTTGGAACTAACTAAAGGATTGGGACTTTGGGATATCACAATTTCGAAACTAGGACCTGCAGATGTTTTTCTGTGTATGCTATATTTAGGATGGCAATAATATTTCTATTGGGAATTTGATTAAGTTCTGGCCTTTGGAAATTAAGTGATTGTACTGTCTCTATTTGTCTCTGGCTAAACCGGATGGCATCGGGGTCACCTAGTATATACTCATGCTAACAAGAATTGGCCTATAATGGTGGTATTTGGAATGGAAGAAAGACTATTGTAGATATTTGTTAATGGATTAGGGATACGGAAAAGATGTAGGAAAGGGAAGTACGAAAACAACTTGTAAAAACAAAATGATCCACCTGAATCTGAAATGATTCATATTTTCAGCACATGCTGCTTTCTACTTACTTTGCTTTCGATGCCGCGATACGAGAGCTAAAAATTAATTTAGAAATAAAGATATGGTAATTAAAAGAAGGAAGAGAAGCTCAAAGCATGGAGAATTTGTCCCTGGCCTTCTCACCAATGCGAAGAGATACGCCAGAGTTCTGTAAATTGCATTGTCCCATCAAAACATAACAAATATGCATAGAAATAGCACACACACTATAACATATGTGATGTTGATATAAAGGAAAATAACCAGCTTTTTTAAAAAATAAAAATAAAAGTAAAAACATAAATAGGCCTATTATTAGAGGAGTCGATGTGAGACAGTAATTGAGTAAATGTATCAAATGCATAGGAATGTATTATAATTGAATGACTGTTAGAGGAAGATTTGCTATAGAACTAATTAGGCCTATATTTCATTCACCACTTTCATCAGATAAATTAAAAAGAAAATAAACAAATTTTAAATGAATACCCTATTATATCAAGTTCGATTATGAGACAGATGCACAGAATTGGAAAGATTTAATTGAAAGAATGCAAAGAAAGATCAATCGAGAGAAAAG
This sequence comes from Sthenelais limicola, assembly GCA_942159475.1. Lineage (NCBI taxonomy): Eukaryota > Metazoa > Annelida > Polychaeta > Phyllodocida > Sigalionidae > Sthenelais > Sthenelais limicola. The sequence continues at coordinate 62,011,455 of OW804095.1, read as the reverse complement.
TAGGCTAGCAAATTAAAAACACTGCGCTATCACTGAGATGTTTTATATCGAAGTTGGTTCATCGGTTCGCTCAGAATTCTCACCTTGTTTTTTCGGCGTAGAAAGTGGAGTCCTTTCCTTTTTTGGAGATGGAATCTTTGATGAAGGCGCCGTCTGTGGCCGTTCTTCCTCTTTGGCTTTTTTAACAGCTTCCTTCGTTTTGGAAGTTCGCGGAGTTAATTTAGGAGAGGCAACCTTTGCTGGGGCAGTTTTGGGTCTGGCGCCACCAGACGCCTCAGTCTTGGGAGTAGCCGTTTGCTTTGGCTCTGCCAATTTCTTCTTTGGGGACGCTGGCGGTGTCTTCTTGGGTAACTTGGACTCTTTCGAGAGCTTAGATGGAGATCCTGGTGATGGGGGTGATTTGACTGCGCTTTCTTCAGTAAACGCCTCTTTGGGGACTGCTGGGGGAGGAACTTCAGAACAATTGGCCAAAGCTTCTGTGGCTTGGCTCTGAGCAATAGAACCGTTCTGCTCTGCAGCTCCTGTTCCGAGATTTGCAAGGCCACCTTTAGCCTTTGCAATCGTGGATTGTTCTCCCGGAGGTGCAGGAGTTTCCTGCACACCCAAATCCTCCAGTGTCTGGCCTGTTTGTCCAAAGAGTGTTTCTGCAGAAGCAGGGGGTGGACATGCTTCAACTGTCTGGCTCACCGAAGGTTGAATAGGGTCAAAGGACTCCAGACCACTGGCACCATCGGCGGGAGGGGACGCAGGGGTCAGAGAGGCAGTTGACGCCTCGTGGATATCACTCTGATCAAGGTCAATCAAAACGCCACCGGAAGACGCCGTCGGTTCAGAAGGAACACTCGACGATTGCGATACAAGGTCCGGGGTCAAGGGCTCTGTTTTCTGATCCATGCCACTAGGCGGCGACACAGCTTGAGTTGCCGGCGGCGCTGCATCAGACGATAAAGAATCAAGATTTAACATATTGGTGTGCTTTGTTGCTATTCCATTGCTTTCTCTGTGTGTCCCATTCATAGGTGGAGGAGGGGAAACAACCCCATTTTCATGTGGAACTCCGTTTGACATGTGACCGTTCTGCATTTCTGACATCTTTGAACCTGAAAATAAAGGAGGTAGCAGATCTGTTAGATAAGCCAAGCCGTTAGAAAGACCAACTTCCAGGTTACCGTACATAAACTATTGTAGGCTACTGCAGTTACATGGAAAAACGAAAGAGCTTTATTATTCTTGGACGAATGTTATGTATAACGTTACCAGAATCAAATGTACACAAGAGAGATGTAAAAGTTAATAAATGAAGTCGAATGATTGATTTCTTATAAATGAGATATAATATTGGTGTCAGGTCTATACTGGTAGCCTTTTATTTGAATCTCACATTAAAACACCGATTGTTGTAGCAATAGATCGGTCTTCAAAGGGAAGGTTACAGGTTAAGGCCTATATGTTTTTGTATATTATAGGCTAACCGCAATGAAGTGGAATACACAATGCAAACATGCTTCAACTGGATGGATTCTGGTACATGATGCCTTTTCAATATTCTATTGTAATGGTATCCTCTGGAACTACGAATTTGCTTGCCATCCAAATATTTACCCGTAGGCTATATATTTATAGGATCATAAATATTATCATAGCGACCAACCATCAATCATCGAAGGATTAATTCACATGCATGGGACATATAGATCTAAAGGACATATATATCATGAAACTCTCCCCCAGACACACACACTTTCTCTCTCTCCCTCCCTCCTTCCCTCTCTCTCTCTCTCTCCCTCTCTCTCTCTCTATGGGCCCAAACATGATCATTTATCAAATGTTATACAAATATCAATGCATGTGTGTATACTTAGAGGTACGAATATACATTATGGCAGAGGTAAACTTGACTATTAGTAATGTAAGGTAAATAATGGATCGACCTACATAGCAAGAGATACTTCAGAGTAACCAATTATAGCTATGTCAATAATGGTTGTGAAGCATTGCCCCATATAGTACACAAAGGAGAGTGTAGGCCTATATACAGTTCCGACTGTCCAGAGAAACAAATGACCATCAATGTTTCTCATAATACCACTGCATCTCAGCCCAGAATTGGAGCCTGGGGTGACCGCTAAAGTCTCTTTTATGGCCTCCGGTAATACTGGAAAATCCTTAGTGGTGCGCCTGCACCAGCCAGCAGTTTCCCTGTACTACTAGGCTCATCACTAGGGACGGATGTGCCCATGCTCTTGAGACCATATACATCAGTATAGTTGGTTGGCCACTCAAAACAGACATCATTGTTATTACATACAGCTATATATCACATCACATTGGAGCACTGGAAGAGGCCCCTACATGGACGTTGTGTTGAGTTCGTTTGTTTAAATGTTTTATTCTACCAAAACATTATGCCTGGGTTTTACATATTATGTTACCAGTGACTAAGTCGAAGGGTCCACGTTCTTGCTGACCAAATAAAAATATCAATATCTTTTCAATATACAATGTTAGGACTACGGATAATATTGAGCACAGTGGATACACCAATAATTTTGAAATGGGAGTCCATATTATCAGGAGTGAATTAGCATACCGGTAGTACTGAACTGGTTTCGCCACTAACTTTTTTTAATTTGAGGATCAGGACACCGTAATATAGTAGTGGTATGAGTCATGCTATAATAAAATGAAGGCAACAGAGGCCTATGTTTAGCTCGATTCCATAGACATTAATTATATTTCATTTGTCAGTCGTGGGACTTTTAAAATACCATATAAAGACGTGAAGTTTAGCAACCGGCATCTGATGTGAGAAGGACTTATCCCAAACTAGATTGTGTGCTTTCGTGCATGTTTCTCATAATACCAATGCATCACAATTATTCCCGTTCCGACACTGATCCCTCTTTTAACAACCGACATCTCGGTCCGAGTAATTAACCAATCCAACCGATCTGTCTCTGATGGCCGTTTTTTCTCCTTCAAGCAGAAGAGCCGTCCAAAGCATAGGAACCCAGCTAGTAATATACTCATTAAATACGGGAAATGTAAAGCAAAATCTGACAATTCGCCTGCGACTGATTAAGGGATACTTCTAAATTTCTACTGCATCAATTTTCATAAGAATAGGCTTTAATGAAAAAAATGATTTTGTTTGTATACGCTCCCAAGAATAGCCTATATATATATAGGCCTATGTTATGTATTTATATACATCACAATTCCAGTGACAATGGCTGCAAAGGAGGAAATAGTGCACTGACATATAGATATTGGATAATGAAAGGTCACCGTAGAACTCGAGTCCCCGAGAGTACAGACATTACCATGTACTATTATATACAAATAGGAAAGTAAACACTATAGTACACAATAGCAATAATCCATATAATATACATCTTTCCCCCAGGTTCTGTGCCACCAGATACCAAATGTGGTGGGATGCGATTACAGGCATGTATTATACTATTGTATCAAGGGGATTGGCTTTAATAATTATTAGAGAATCCCATCGTTATATCGGGAAGTGCGTGTCCAGTCCAGCGATTATTTGAATTTACGGTACTATTTATGGGGAGGATCGATAATCATTGATATTAGCCGCCAACCTGGGAATCCAGGGCAAATACTTCCGCTACATTATAAAGGCCAGAGCTGGCCCATGTACTACGATGTATACCAGTGTGTGCCATGACAAAATGCACATCGATGGTAGAATTGGGGCAAGTAATGTCGTTGTTTTGAACAAAAGAAAATGTTACATAATGCATAAACTGAACAGTGTCAGTTTTGATGAGTATGCGTGCACAAACCAAGCAAACGGAATATGCTCGAGATATTCCACGACGATTCTATATTAAGGGTTATTACGCGTATTGGTACACACGCGATTATATATTATGAAATGTATTTTTCTTAGACAAGAACGGCCTCCGAAAAGCGGCGAAACATGTCGGATCAGCCATAATACAAGAAAAACAAGAAAAAATAAGGGAAACAACAGTACTCATAAATCACTTCCCTCCACCTGAGTGTACATGTAATTTAACTCTAGTTTCACTGAAAAATTCTTGAGCTCTATGACGTGAAAAGAAACTGTCTTGTAAATCTAAAGTACCATGTTGAAAGATTCATATCAACCATTTTACAGTGAGATATGGAAATTTATAACAAACACATTCTACATCATTAAGCTTTAGCGCCGGCTAGACTCGGTATTTATTGTTTTACGTGCGATGGATTGCGTTGCACAGTGGACCATTACTTCTGCTATAAGTAAGCAATCTAATATTTGTGATATCAACGGGCCGATATATATCCACGAATAAGTTGGAACGAATTCTGAATTCGCAGGCCCCTAATAATTATAGATGGGTGACTGTTTTGAGGACTGTATGGACGTAGAATAATAATACATTGTAAAGCCGTAAAGCTAGGATAGCAGAATCGACTACATTCAAATGCTTATTCGCTGATCGGATCAGCCAGTCACTACATACGCTAAATATATTCTATACTTAGCGGATAATCCCAAGGAAAAACAGATACTCTCATGGGGCAAATCAGCTAAAAAGTCTAGTGCTAACTCTTGACGCTTGACGGCGCCATGGAAGCGCAGAATATTGCACGACCGTATTGAGCGCAACGTGATAAATCACAAGATCAATGATTACACGATTTCAGCAAGGATTGGACGCAGTCCGCAAAACAACTCAATAATATTAGTGAGACGCAATCGATTGCTGTAAAGAGGGATTTACTCCCTGGGAAGGGACTGAGAGGTACAATAGTAGCTAGGAGTGAAAGTGGATTTTAGCATAATATTAAGAACTTCGGATAGCTTGTGAGTTCTAACACTGGGTCTATATGATTACCGTATTTATCCTACCATGTTCCAGTGGGTAGTATAGCTATTATGCCAATAAGGCATACATTATGAAATCTAGGAACAATGATGTTCAGCAAAGTGGGATTCAAAGTAGTTAAGGGCAAGTAATCGGATTAAAGGATCCAATAATGATTGTTCCTTTAGCATTTACATGCTATAAGTTCTTCTTAGGTCTTCATGGATCATACACCAATTATCATTATAATGATAAAGATATCTGCTTATAGTGTATACTCTACGTATATATACCATCGGCTATGCAGCAGCTGGGATGATTCACAGATCTAAGATCTAGACTGATGCAAATAAACATACAATATCTTATCAGCCGATACTCTAATGCTAATACTCTAAATGATGTAAGCTTCTTCTGATTATCCCACGCTTTGACCCTTATTTGTTATTATAGTTTCATCAAACCAGCCCAATTCTGATAAGATCACACTAAGTAGGTAATTTCTATGTGACTAGAGAAAACATGGTCCACAGAATCTATGACACTGACTCTGAAACATATCATAGCCACTTTAAGTCACGATATCATATGTAGACCTATACGTTTATGTATGTATATAATATCTAAGTGTGTATTGGAAAGTATCTTGATGGATGGAAAGTATCATTTATGAAATAATAAAGGTAATATTTTTATTGTCGTTCTTATTCTGTCAAATTTAAATTAGTCGCGAAATACCCCACATAATTAAATAAGCCATTGGAACATTAGAATGCAATTCATATTATGTAAAGGCATACCTTGGAGACTAATTCCATTTACTGCCTCTTGGACATTATGAGCCATTTTCCTGGCTTAGTTTAAATCCAGGGTTGTCAAGGCGAGCGTTCCCTTAACAACCAGCGAATGTAAACAATAGTCAGACGAGGACCTGAAATGAAGAGGACTTTGTGTAATAGTTGCAGACGCACAATTGTCACACGGGCGATAAACCACCCAAACTCGTTCATTATAAAGAATTGTATTATAAATCAATAGTAATAAAGTATAAAGATAATGTACTAGGTGAACATCGTTATGATTATTTATGGCGCATTCATACAAGGGCAGGTCACAGCAGGAGTTAGAATAATTATTCACTAAACACTGCCCATACATAGTTTCAGTGGTGATTGCAATTTGCAAAGTGACAATTTACATGAATTTAATACGATGTCCCCAGCAGCCAAGTTCTGGTGATGCATCGTTTGCATCGGCAGAATCGATAGATTGTATTTGGTATTTCTTATGTTAAATAATAAATGTAGATTGTTGATCTTATAGAGTGTAATATGCAGACAGATCGAGGACCAGTAGACAGCTGAACACGATGCCACTTGGGAAACCTGGCAGATTTACGGGGGGAAATATTCGATGGAGGACTCGAGTTGTCACGGTGATAGTGTTGACCAAATGAGTCAGTTGTGATAGCTTAGTACCCAAGTGTTTGCCGATGGAAATAATGCATCCCAAAAGTCTGAATCATCATATATTATGCATGGGTCCGCTGACAATAATGGATTTGATTCCACAGGAATGATTCTAAAAGTTGATTTGATACGAGAATTTGTTTGTCTATGTCTAGTAACTATAATAGATATTATAGTCTCTCTGAGAACTATACATGTAGTTATACATATTTATACACATATAATATGAAAGAAAAACCGTTTTCCTAGAGACTGGAGATTTCAACCAGACAAATACATTAAAATGCTAGAAGACCATGATCGCATTGAGAATATAATATACCTTTTACACAAAGTCAACTCTCAAATCTTCCAACATTTGAGCTATTTATATATGTTCACTACACCAACAACTCAACACCTGCCTCTAATGGAAAAGGGAACCCCTCGAGGAAAAAGTGCCCATAATAAAATGTATTGTAGCTAAACACAGCACCCCGATACAATAGCATGAATCTAGCGGACCGGCCCAAGGGGTCAGATCACTTTTAATGGTATTGAAAAGCGCATAAAGAACAAGCGGAGCGATCTTGCAGCTGCGGGAATATCAGGTTTGTTCTGGCTACTGCACATCCATGCTGTTCTCCTACAAGCTATTATGTAGATTATTAAAGGTAGCAGAGTCAACATGACTGAAAGTGTAGATCTGGGACAAGGGCCAATAGTCACCTATGTGTTCACTAGAAGAAATATCTGAAGCAAGTGAAGGTAAACTACTTAGCACGCCAAGTCCTAATAGGATAATCCCAGAGCTCTGATCAGCTGAGTGAAATGTAGCTTTTTACCAGGGGCTTGATAGTAAATGGCCCCTACATGTTGCCACTGAGTATCCGTATAATTTAATCATAGTAATTCCCACTGTATCAACTGTACAAGTTTTTATATTACTGTCCTCTATAGACTTTATACGAAGGTGAGACGAATAGAGAATGAAGGCAAGAGGTTCTAGTAATTTCGTCAAGAGATAGACAGACTCCACTCCAAATATTGTCCCCTATTCACACTCAGTTCCAATCATTTTCGGCGGTTGGTTGGCTCTATGTACACACACAGATACATATGACCTCCAATATCTACGAATGCCTGTGGTGTATTTTAAGAAGCTCCGATCAATATATCCCCGCAACGGACTCCTGATAAGAAAGTGCGGCATATATTTATAATATGATGGACGTCTAGTAGCACAACCTCACGCCTTATCTCCCTCGCCTCGTTGAGAGATATGGAGGGTCATCCTTTCATCCGCAACACACATCCATGTTATTCTCGAGCTAAGTACCTATTCTATTCCTGACCCTGCCACCCAATCCAGCTTCTGATATTTATTTAAAAGACACTCCCTGGGTTAATGTAAACGTTAGACGAAAGCTAGACGAAAGCAAAAAAAAAGATTTTTAATTTATCATCTTATAATCAGGGGGTAAACTTTCCTTTATATATGAATCATTTTCTCAGCAGGGCGAGGAGGAAATGAGAAAAATAAATTCCATGCACGTTAGGATTTACGAGCTCACAAGAAATATTCCGACTCATATCGCCCCCAACGATTATTACTGCTGCCATGGCAAATATTCCTGGTAAATCACATGGCCTACCGCCCTTCCGTAAACATGGAAAATGTATGACTTTCTATGCCTTGCATTGATAAGTACGGAATAATACGAATGATGTTTATTCATCGTTATCCATCTTTGCTATATAATTATACAATAGATTTCTGAGGATGTAGATACCTACCATGGTAGGTATCTACATCCTCAGAAATCTATAGTATAATTATGCAGAGTAACCACTAATATGAATGCGTATATACATAAGCGACATTCTTCCCATTATGGAGCAATAAGGTGATATCTACTTTACGAGCCTAAAATTGATGACCCGTTGGGAATACCACGGTGGACATGAATAGTATGTATTTAGAAGCTAACCACTAATTCCCAGCTTCCACTCGTTCGTAAACTGACTCTGAGGACATGGCTATCTAGTAGAGTTAACAATAGCTGTGTGGCATATACAATAGACAAACAAACGAAAGGACCTATGGTGTCAGCCGTACCTGCCTGCCTTATCTATTTCAAACTATAGCTCTAGGCAGAGGCAATAGACAGCTATAGTGGGACCACATCCACACTAACCCACATGAACTATACTGTCTCCAGGTGCAAATGAAATCTATTATTCCAAAGGAATATTGCTAATACGACACTGCATCTGATATAATATGGGATATAATTGGTACTGTGCGAAAGTATATTTTCCCATTTCCCACTTACATGAAGCAAAACAGGGAATATAGCACTTTAGTTGAGTACAATATGTAATGAGCACTATGTTAACTGTACCAACATAGCACAACCATCCCCAAATTAAAGTGGTATGTCTCCACATCGGTGCCATATATACATCAAATTGATTTGTCTCTGGGAAGTCTAGTGTTTATACATATTAGGACGAGTTAGTATGATGCATATGATGCAGGAAGCATTAACTTGTGAGCCTGACCAAAATGGCGCAATAGTATTCCTTACTATGTCTGGACCTTTATTTCAAGATAATCTTGAAACTGGAGATGTAAATAACGTTTCTCACACTTCCTCTCTCCTTTGCATATGAGATGAATAAAATATAGGCCTAAAGGGTAAAATTCACTTTTAAAAAAGGATATAAAAACTGTTGAGCACACATTGAATAATCAATAGATGGAAAATGAATGTGAGCACACTGAGTTAATTTTCCACGGTTGCTTCTTATTTAATGTCTTTTCACCTGTTGAATATGTGAATTCCGGTATTATATATAATTCATTAGCTCATTAAGTAACGTAAGGATTTGGACGGATGCCAAATCTGGCGTTGACGTGATGCTTATTTACCATGACTTGCCTCAGGTCTAGGAATTGTCCTGTTATACTTTTTGTTTCAAGTTGGACAAAGAAGATGCACCTATATTATCGATTCACGAAAGAAAACACACCTCTATAGTATCGGGAGCATGCTATATTTGAATATATTCCAATACGAATATATGGAACTTCATTGTACTATTCTAAGGGGAAGAATAAACTAATGACAGTAAAACTTCACCTTACAACCAGTAGAAATTCTATATATTATTCCACATGGCGTTTTTTCACTGCCGTGGCTAGATCAGATATACCAATTATTGTGGAGGCCTAATAAACATATAGAAACGTTTTTCGGTCATGCTACACCAAATACATGTGCATGTTATATTTGCATTCAAATCTTCCATAAGCAAGAAGTTTGTTAGGTCGGTGCCTCGTTGGTCTGTTTTGATGAATAGTACTGATCATAAGGAAGAAAAGTATTTGTTAGGATTAGAGCCGACTGTGAAATTGATGCTGTATATACAATGATCACATGCCCAATGTTATTATACAGTATGTGGATGAAAAGCCATCGACCTCCATGTAACCCGAGAATATTATTTGCATTATGTTATGGAAAGGGATAAATAAGCACCGGTCCTTGAGCAAAGGGATTAATGCTTATGCTAACACTATGCTCTACCAGCCGTAAACCAAATATTATTCCTTAGAACATAGAATATAGAAACAATTAATGCTGTAACTGAACATGATTCATCATAGAAAATACATATGTTTTGTATTGTCATGTAAGGACAACGGTTGCATTTGTTCTATATTAAAAAGTGTATTTGGTGGGCATTATGTCAGGTCTGACACCAAAGCGTGGAGTAGGAGGGGACGGTGATGAAATAACGAGTGGGAAGGAAGGCAAGTTATGTTTGTGGGTGTAGAGGTCAAGTGTCACTAGGTTGTTTTAAGTTTCTGTGATGGGAAGGTTTGTACACGTGGGAGATGGGGTATATAGGACCACCTGTTTTGCCACAATGCTCTATCCACTGACTGGCCCAGGGAAAACAAGACAGGGGCTGCTGACTCTGCATGCTAGTGCCAAAAAGTATAACCCCTTCTTTGTGTGAAGGACAAAGAAAAAATAAATACCCTAGATATGGAATTTCTCGCTCGTCGGCTCCCTTAAGTTTTACTATCATTTTTAATGAATATACGTAAAGAATATAGATATCTACTGAACCGACCCCATGCTAGGGACGGTACCTGGTTAATACACGGTGCCTTGTCAATATCCAGGTGTAGTCCAGTCTCATAGCTCGGCTTACAGTACAGACAAAACAAAGAGCTAGGATAAGATAATGTCACTATTTTACCCAGACCAACCAGAGAAGTAATGATTTTGACAGAGGAAGTTATTTTGGGAGAATTTGTCTTGGTTCGGTTTCCATTTCAAAGACTCACATGATGTCACTGATATCATCATAATATGAACTAGTAACGAATAAGGATACAAGATTTCACAAGATAATTTTGAGGTCAGAGAATGCTAAAACTAAGATCATTGTAATCAAAATCAAACCATTCTTTAAAGTATTAACAACACAAATAATTCCATTAAAAACTAAACAAAGGAAAGAAAACATTCAAGAAGAGATAAGGAATCAATATTGACCTTCATATAAATTATCGTTAGTACCAACTTGACTAAAGACTAACCCCAAGGCACCATCCGAATGACATATGACAGCCACATTTGCTCTTTTTGCCAGAGTGTAAATATCCACACTTTTTCAGGCGAGCACAACTCCCCGCCAGAGCAAAATGCAATAATAACTAAGCCAAATTGCTTTTGTAAAAGACCTGGCCATAACTCAGAGAACACGCAACAAGGAAGCATGGTGATATATTGTTTTGTGTCTAAAACCGGTCAACCTGCTGTGCTTTTGTTAAGTTGTTGAGCTAGAAAAGACACGGGGAAATTTGATGAATAAGATTACACAAGAGGTCAGACACTTTCCTTTTAAAACGTGTTATGTTTAATATTCTATCGGGGGACTTAAAATTGATATTAAAACTATTACTGCGGAAACCATTGGTTTTTGCTTCATCCCATCAACGTTTGGTTGTCAACGTTAAGTTGTCTTCTAAAACTAAATGGGGTATTTGTATTTGAAGTGATACAGCCTTGATTGTGGGCCAGGTAAGATAGTAGGAAATGAATAAATTCCAATGTGTTTCACAGACGAGGAAATCCAGTTCCTCTTGTACACGATACGGAACTAATGTGGTATTGCATGATCCATTGACCCAGAACCTAGGGAGCTGAGGTAGTATAACATTGTAGTGAGTCAATGTTTAGCCTTGCATGGTGTTACATTTCTCAGCCAGCATAAATTGTTACAGGTGAGTGGAGGTGCGCCTACTCACATGTAATGCTTCACATGAAAGGCATGTCTATTTAGAAACAGGTGGATATGGACTTCTTCCCATTTTGGTGTCCAAATGTTATTTCGCAAGAATTACATTATCAAATAAATTTTAAAAAGAAAATTAATATGTATACAATCGTCGAATTCACGTTGATACATCATCCTGACCACAAGCCAAGAAGTTTATGCACACGTACTGGAAATCCCATGGAAATAGAGGAAATAACTCAAGCTATTTGTGTAGGTCCATTGTAAAGTAAAATTCCAGTGGGCCTATTTTGCATGCAATGAAGAGTTAGTAGAATATTTGGCAAGGACGATCCATCAACGTCAAATGTTTGTTCTAGAGGATATGAATACCAATTAGTACTTTAATGCTTCCAGCAAAAAATATTTGCAATCGTTCCAACCCAAGTGTCATACAAACGCCGATAATATTTTATTAATTGAGCACATCAATTTGTTCGATCGCCTAATGCTCAGGTAAAACTATGCGATTGCTTGTTTTCATGCCAGAAATGGCCCCTCCTTCTATATAACTTATTAATCATAATTATGTATAGTGCATTGTTTTGCATAAATCGAAACTCATGAAGAATGTGGTCCCAAAGAAATAAAAAGGTTGGCTTTCTCCCCAACAATTCATAGTTTGGTCCTCGCTGGCCATTCGCAGCAGTGATGGAGTGTGTTGGGTGTGTGTGTATTCATTATGTATACTGGAGCGCTGGACAGTGGCCAAGTGCTCCGACCCAGGCCGGCTAACCAGTATACTGTGAAAAGAAGGATGTTACCTGACACCCACAGATTGGATGGATACGCTCCTGGATACAGAGGGTTAAAATCAATATTGTTATATATAAATCTGAAAATCCATGCAGTTCATAGGTCAGAAATATTGTATGGTCAACTATTTCAAGAAATCTGAAATGTGAAGATACATCGTTGCCTTCCAAAATAACCTTCAAGGCGAAATCCCTGGAGGTCTGATAAAACCGACTCAAATACCATCCGAATGTATCAACTGTTTCTAGAATATAATGGTGTGCCATCTGGAAACAGCAACACAATTTAATGAAGCTTACCATGAAGCTTACTCATCCATCTGCTCCAAAATAATCAGAAACTAGAACAAGCACCCTAGTTGGATTGAGTTTAGGCAACTTTCGTTAGGTTAGGTTAGGGTTTATAGGGCCAATGCAAAACCGCGATAGTGTACCTTCAAACGCGTTCTACAAATTAAAGAAAAAGGTTATCTGACGATAATACAACAAATTAAATACATGTATATATATGTATATCCCCCTATAGGAATGCTACCATGTTAAAGTCTTTAATATGATAAAAACAATAATTGGAATTTCAATTTTATTTACAATATCTAAAATCTAGAAAGAATTAAATCGCATTATTCATCCTCTGGCCAAGAAAATAATTTTGATAAATGACTTCTTGTCGTACAAAATGTAATACTATATGAATCTGTTCGTTGTAACGGGGTTGGAACTGTTTTTGTATCAATGCCACAGAAATATTCTCACAGGAATCGGTAAAACAAACTACAATATAGACGAGATTAGTTCTCGTTTGTTCGAAAGTGTTTCTCCAAAGGCGATCCAATTTCCACAAGTACATGCCCTTAGTTCATACACAAATCTAATGTAAAAGCCAAAACTCCATTAGTATAATCATAGCCAGGTGGTTTTTAGCCCCGCTAGAGATCCCTCAGGTATAGGGTATGTTGTACGTAGGCCTAGTGACGTGGAAATGAGGGGTGATGGTTCATCTGTTGATCGGGTAAAATCTTGGTGGGGGGCGGGGGGGGGGGGGGGGGTCCCAAGTAGTTGATCCTCCACTGTGGATCCATAGTTTGCATACTCTGAGAGAAATAGAAAACTGGTGTACACCCATACTTTCTGCTTTCAACCAATACAACAGAATCCAGGAAAGCCACACAATAAACCCTAAAACAAGGAGAGGTGGATTTGATTCCATGCTTTTAATTTGCAACCTTGACTTATGGGACAAGTACTTCGACCACCCCATCAACATATCCTTATTAGCTGGCATGTTCTCGGGGTATCTGTATAGGGCCTCCTATAATCATGTAGCAAGGAACGGCAAGACTTTACTTGTGATTGATGGTTCTTCCTCATGGCATCGTTGCCGGTTATACCGTACTTTGATGTGGCAAGGTAAATTACCTTTCTGAAGTAACTGTTGCCCTGGTGCCATTACCCGTTCGTTCAGCAGAGAAATGGCTTGAGGTAAAAACCCTCTCTGGGTTCAAGTATCGTTTGGTATGAAGAATCAATAATCGATGTTCCCTTGATCTGAAGTCGCTGTCACTTCCATCAGAAGCAATAAGGAAGGACATAATTATGGTACCATGCAGGTGTATAGGCTTCTACAACCATTGCAAAAAAAGACAAGGGAGTTAGAATGTCCCTTACATCAGTATATCCTTCATCTCTTGGATTAGCATTAAGGATTTATCAACTTTGGACAGATGCATAGATCTATTGGCGCTGTCTGAAGAAAGCCAATATAAAAGAGAAAAGCCAACACGTCCCTAACGACGGAATATGACTATATATAGATGGCCAATGTCAAGTGCAAGTGGACAGATAATGTTAAGTAGCAAGCACATACACCCAATCGGTATTGTCCTCCATGTCACGTCTTTTATACACACTGTGCATCAATTTACATAGAAGGACAATAGCAGGATGGAACAGCAAACATGAATGCTACAATTTCCTTCCTCTGAAAGATGGCAATCCCGCAGACCAACAAAGCAACGATGGCTTGAACCCAAGAGTGACCCTACTTACTTGACCCTGACATGGTCTGTCAGCAGGAGGAGGACTAGGCTAGAGAACATAGCCCTCAGCGATCGGTGTCATGATATATTATTGCCATAGCGTTCTAACCATTACAACTGTTTTCTAGAGTTTTATTCTACCCAGAAGAATTGGGATAGAACCAATTACTTGGGTTGCTTTCCCATCAAATCAAGAAAAATATATCCTGGAGGAAAAAGGTCCTGTTTATGTCAAATAAGAGTACAACAAAAATGATGAATTAGGGAATTCCGAAGATCCAAAAGAGGAAAATTGAGTAGGGGGGAAACGACGTTGACAGGGAAAGACATCAAGACAATGTCATGTTGGGGACAGATACTATGCAAGGGAACATTTGTGGTGAATAATGTCACAGAAAAATGCGGCCTGCGTTCAACGGTTATTAAATAGGACATGCAAGAAATGGTTAAGATCTCATGAAGCGCGGGGCAGATTAAACGTTCTAAACGCGCCAATTATTTCTCAAATATTAAGCACCCCTTATTTGATAAAAAAAAAAAAAGTTCTCCATGATATTGGTTAGGCCTATATATTTGAGTATTTTCTAAATTTTAGTTTTAAATTTAAACATTGATAGGGCCAACACAACACCCATTTTTTATTTTAAACATTTTTATTTGCTGAAAATTTCGTACGTTTCATTCAGTCAAAATTTATCAAACGGCATAACTAAACATAAGTTTGATTACTTTACATCCACAAGAAAATATTACGGGTAATTGCCAATGGGCCCAAACATTGTTTCGACGACAATAGTAGGTAAAATCTCCAAAATATATATTTAAAAAAGTATTCATATCGGAAGGACAAAGATATTTTGGCGGGGAAGTGAACTAATTCAGACGTCATTAGCAGCGCTTTTCATGATAAATATAATATGACTAGCAGCAAACATTTTATATTTGCCCCAAGTCTTATTCCCACCATGTTAAATGGCTCATCTACTGAAAGGTTAAGATCAAGGGATACTCTTAAGCATGTACCTGCCCCTAAAGGCATCTCGACTAGAGTCACGACAGGTTAAAAATTACCATGTACCCAAAAGAAGAGAAAGGGCCTAAAGCCTGGCACTGAATTTAAAATAAGCGTTTTCGAAAGTTTCTAAGTAATCTTTGGGTCACTCATACATACAAGTGACTAATTTAGACCAAATTCTCCATACAGGAATCCAAGGCTTTGCAGCCAATGGAAAAGATCATATTAGATATTTTGTCTTTTAGAATTGTCCCTTCTTGTCCACTGGGATATATAACTAATAAAAGAGCACGATAAATCACACCGTGTCACATATTAGTCTGTGTATGAATGAGCACCCTACAAGAGATATAAAAGGGATTTTGCACCAAGCCCATCGCCCCTTGTGGGAAAATGTCTGACACCCACCAGGATATCTCCCTGTCACCATATATCATTTCAAATCCTAAGGCACTATATTATAGAGTCGACGTCTCGAGTTGCTGGCTAACAGAATAACAAACATTACATGTATTATATTTGTATCAAAAGATCTTCCCTTATACAGGAGCAATTAGTTAGTATTTCGGGGTTAAATATTTCCTCGTTATTTTTCAGTATCCCTTCAGCAGGAACACCTTTCTTTTCTCTATCAGCAAATGATCGGACAAATGAAGTTACGAATAGAATATTAGCAATGGGAATAGGAAATGCTGTTACCCACGGGCATTGTAATACTAAATGTAGAAGTTCATGACTGAATACAATGGTATAAATATATTAAAGGTAGACATATGGATTATGGTCTATATTGATCTGACGGATATACCTATGATGTGATCGGAATCAAACTGTACACATTGTCTCCCATATATATTGAATACCATCTGTTGCATTATAATACATTGCACTTGGGTGGAACCCAAAACATAACTCCACATCAATCATAATAAATCTATAGTTATGGTTTCGGTACAACAATCACAGAACTTAACTGTAACCATCAAAGTTGTGCTTCTGGTTAGAACTGGGCTCGGAGAATGTAAACATTAGACAGGGGCATGTACGTTATAAGAAAAACATACTTGGTGAACCGTAGGAACCGGTATACTCCTTTATCTTATATATGTGTATGCTCTCTTATCGATACTGTCAATTCGTGATGTATGGATGAAGACGACCAATATTGCACATAAATAACAGACGATTTAAATATATGTATAATAGTAGTCCATGGATTCCAAATTAGATCACCGAATGTCTTCTCGAATAGATCTACAAAGTATTCAGATGAAATATCCCTTTGGTAATGGTCGATATGATAGATGCATGCATACATATGAATCTACAAAACAATTGACTTTTTCATACCTACTGAACCGAGGTTTTTTTCCTTTGACCTATAGTGATTCTGGAATTCTGGGTACGAGGAATATATGTGAGCTGGGCAGCTACTTGTGTGGTATTAGCAGAGGGTTCATTACTTCTTTAATCATGGAACCGTAGATGACGTAGGCTCGAAGAGCTCCAATCTCCCGCCACAATGACACGGAATTATCCATTGGACAATTCTGGACTAATAAATAAATTCAGATAATGGAGTTTGTAGAATAGTTTACCACAAATATGCAATCGAAAAATGATATAATTATTATGTGCATGTACAATGGAATCTATTAACAATTCATATGTTTATCATATATGTGAGCCCCTTTCCTTGTCGTTTGCTCGATCCCATATATAAACAATTTAACCTCACACCATTTTCATTCACAGGATTCACCAACATATGCTTCTGATCCCCGAGGGGTGAAGAGGGGGAGTCGGAAGTGGCTTATGGCCAAAGCACCTCCACGAGCCCACGCCAGAGAAGTGTTTGTAAATAGAGGTTGCGTGAATTTACCAGTGCGTGACTGCAACAGCTTTGGTGATAGGGTAATATGATAGCCACTTTTTCACTCACCTGGCCAGAGATCAAATGGGGACATCAAACTGAAGCTCCTCAATCGCTACGACAGGCCAAATGATCAACTGGTGTAGGTTGTGTTTAATTCAGGGTTCTTTCATGCACTATAACCGGTATGGCAAACTTGACAGAAATAATGACTACAATATTCTACAACACGCTTTTTCTTCAAGTGCAGAGAGGTATTTTGCTTTTGCAGATCTATCTACAACAGTGGTACATGTCATAACCGCATTGTAATTGGCAAATCACCATAATTGTACAGTATTAAACAGGAAATCTTCAATATGAGCACATGAAAGGGCAGAATCAATTACACACATATTCCTTGTATAAATAACTAAATCGTGCAGTAGATTAAACCTTACATAGGGCTTGAACTATTGCACATGTTTCAGGGTTCCTGATGACTTAATTATGAGACGCTGTTTGTAACCTAAAAACATAATGAAACTAACCTTACACGCAAAGGTTAAACAGCTGTGGTGTAACATTACACGATGGGATCCGAATATCTCATTTTCGACTTGACTAGTTCGTAATGTGAATCTGGTTTTCATGAAACGGAAAGCCAGAGGCTAGGCAAAATGAATTATGCATTTTAGCGCTATAGGGAGTAAAGGGAATCAAGCGTAAGATCCCCCAAATATATTATCTATAATGTTTAAATCACATAGGATCATCAGCCTTGCAGGTTAACTATTTGCTCCAAACAGATAAGTTTTAGAAACGTGGCCCATGGTATACGAATACCGTAAAATATAGAATTATAGGATAACATGCATTTACATACTATAGTCCTTCTAATCTTAATTACTCATAGAAAAAGATGGGTTTCCATAGACCTGGTGCTGTACAAATGAACATAATTTTGAATACAAAAATTTACAACAGTCAGTTGCAAGTATTATATACGATTTAGCCCTAACCATAGTGATGGGCCAACTGTGTTATCTTAAGTCCATATGGTACCAATTTCATATCACGATTCAGTATGAAGAAGTTCTAGACTACGATGAACTAACATTAACATATAGATGTGTGAATCTTCTACGAGTAAACCTCTAAGCAGTCATCAATATTGAGACCTGGTGGACGACTGAAAGTGTTTTCAATACATCACACTGACACAAAATAATTGATTATTTGAATGCTCGTGTCAGGGCGAATGAGGCAGAAATATAAGGTATAGCAGTTAGTAAATTAAAAGGATCATTTCGCATACATATGTTACAACCAACAATTTAACCCATTTAAACCATGACTTTTAGAATGTATCTGATTATTCTGAAACTTTGGTAGGAAGGTACCAGAGCTCCAGTGAGTCCATGGGTAAAATTTTGGAAATTTCTAAAAAAGGGTTGCTAAGATACAGGTTGGGTCAAAAACGACCCCTACAGGCATATATGGGGGTCAGGGGATAACATTTCTATTAATGTGGTCACTTAAGGGCAAAAACTGTGAATTTTGTTGCAGAAGCACCAAATTTGGTATAAAGGTAGTTATTTTGATTTCCTATTATTTTGGAAGAGTCCACATTCTGAAATATGAAATCAGTTGCCATGGAAACCGATTTTAAGGTGGAAAATGGAGTTTTAGGCAAAATTGTTATATAATTTGAACTAATAAACGTACAAAGATAAGCAGATATTCATATAAAAGGTCTTTTCATAGAGAATCTGATAATGTCTGTTTTGCAACATTTTAATACATTGATATTGCTATGGCAACCGTTTTAAGGTGAAAATGGGCTTTTTAAAGGGAAAAGGCCAAATAACGGCCATATAATTTGCTCTGTTGAACATGCATTAGTAACCAGGACCTCATATAAAAAAAATTGTGATGCAGAATTATGTTTTCCAGGGTTTTGGAAATTTTGTTACCATAGCAACCACATTTATCCTCAGATTCAAGGAGTGGAGAGGAGTCTTTGTCTAAAATAATATTCATTTCTATGTGAAAATGTAGTTAAAAGATGGATTTCATTTGTGTAGTGTTTCATATATAGTATCTGGTTTCCATGGTAACCCCCAAAAAGCAGACCAAAAAGTCAGAAAAACAGCATTTTAGTGTCCCATTTCTACACTTTGGTCAGGAATGGCACCAAATATGGCCATATTGATGGCATGTATGAGAGATAAATGCTTGGCTTCATTAGCACAGGTTTTGTGGCAATTATATATTTGGCCATTTTCCCTTAAAAAGCCTATTGTCACCATGAAAAAGGTTGTCATGACAATGAAAATATGTAAAAAGTTTACAAAATGTATAATTTTGAATTCTCTATTAGTAGAGCTTTCATATTCGAATGAATATGTTTATGGATTTTATGTTTATTAGTTAAAATTATATGGCTCTTTTCCCCCTAAAATGCCATTTTCATCTTCAAATCAGTTACCATGGCAGCATTTTCTAATTTTAGAATGTGGAACCTACCAATATGATAGAGAATTTAGAAATCTACCTCTATACCAAATTTGATGCCTTTGTACACAAATTCACATTTCTTTTCTTGGTCAATGCCATGAATGTATGGACTTATGACTACCCAAACTGTTTTATACCACTGGTGCTAAGTTCTCCACCCAATAACAATATGTAAATTGTGTATGTAATCAGTTGAGTTGTCTCCACCTTATTCATCATAATATGTAAATTGATTCTAAGGAGGTTACCATGCCAAATTTCTATGCAAAGTTATCATGAAATAGAACATAATACTATTTATTTGGTTTGGTCTCCAAAATCAGAGAACATTACTGATTTTCAGGGATTTCCACAATGAAGATTTACAGATTTAATGGATGGTTAAACTCCAACATTCAGGGCAATTCTGATTATAATTTGGTTGCTATGGCGACTGAAACATTCAAAACCATGGTAATCATATCCAACATGATTGGGCATCAAAAGACCTTTCATATGAGGCCCTGCTTATTGATGTATGTCCAATAAAACAAATCTTATGGCCATTATTTGGCCATTTTCCAATAAAAAGCCAATTTTCACCATTAAAAATGTTGCCATGGTAACGACAATGTATAAACTGTATTTAAACCAATATTTGCAGATTCTCCTTTAATAGAGCTTTCTTATGAATATCTACCCAACAATCTACATTGATTAGTTAAAATTATATGGCTCTTTTAAAAAAATATGTCATTTTTCAATTTAAATCAGTTGCTATGGCAACCGATTTAATACTTCAGAATGTAGATCCTTCCAAAATGAGAGAAAATAAAAGCTCTACTTTGGTGCCAAATTTGGTGATTTTTTCACAAAATTTGCTAGCCCTACTATTAGCTGCTCAGTCATAGTCAGTATTGTTGAGATTTTGTTACCCCATATATGCCCAGAGGGTCGTTTTTGACCCAACCATAAATAAGCTTAATTAATTCTGTATCAAATTTTGATAATTCTACTTTAAGTGTGAAAATAGATGTCTGAGGTATTGGGTACTCCATTCTATGTATTTTTTTCTAAAATTACTTTATATATTGCAATATCTAATCATTTTTAATCATCTTTCCTGCTTAGACACCTTTTTTTTGTAGCAAGCAGACAGCAGTGATGGTCACGTGACCTAATATAGCCCGTTGTCAATGGCAACACTAGTTATGCAATGTAGAGATCCTAAACTTCCCACATATTCCATAGTAATTACATATTTTATTTTATTTCAATATAATAATGCTTATGAAAAAAGCATCTTCCATGGGTCGAAAACGACCCCTATAGGCATAATATATGGGTTAAGATTGCATTGAATGGCAATTAAGGATGTCGTTCTAGTACTTCATGCATAAACAAGCCTATGCCAAATCCATTCAGCACTTCTGATCAAATCACTCGATCAGAAACTAGTAAATGATTCATATGTTTGGCAGTCGTAAAGCATCAGGATGGCTGGGCTTTGATTCCTCCTGTGCGAGCAATATAGTGACTATAGATTCTTTTTTAAGATTTCGCTTTTTTAGACTGATGTTTGAAACATCAGTATATTACGTTTCTGCCAGATACCTGCCAATCATTGATTTCAACTCGTATCTCACTATTCTCACTATCGGTGTGAACGTTGTGATTATATCAGTGGCACCCCTTCATTGTTTGTGATTGTATCAGTGGCATGGGGGCCAAGGGAAATACTCAGTGGAATGATTTCTTTCTGGTTCACATGTCTACCACAATTGTCTTCTCCTTTCGTCTATAATTATAATGTCCATGTGCCTTGTAGTAAGAGTCAATGTTATAAGTGTTAACACAAAATATTGATCTTCAAAGCTAAAAATATAGAGGTAAGCCTGAGACATGTCTTTCTGGTTCACATGTCTACCACAATTGTCTTCTCCTTTCGTCTATAATTATAATGTCCATGTGCCTTGTAGTAAGAGTCAATGTTATAAGTGTAAAACACAAAATATTGATCTCCAAAGCTAAAAATATAGAGGTAAGCCTGAGACATGTCAGCTCATGGGTTAATTATGATGAGGGATAATTGCCAGAAAATTACTTGTGTTGATTATACAACATTTCTACATTATCTGACAATATATTTATAACTGAGACTTGACCAACCTTTACATGTAACTGACATCAGTTGTCATTTCCCTTAGAAACGCAAATTAGTTCAATTATACTGACACCAGTCAGCATGCAAAAGGCCGAAAAAAAATAATGTAAAGTGTTAACTGTAACTGATTCTTGCTAAACAATGAAAAGAAAACATTGTAACTGGCTTAGAACAAATGCTGTAGAATGAGAGTCTTTTATCAACACAGGATCAAGACATCACCCTTATCCTCATACAAGATGTTTAAAACATGTTATAAGTGTTAACACAAAATGTTGATTTCCAAAGCTAAAAATATAAATAGGTAAGCCTGAGACATGTCACCTCATGGGTTAATTACCATGAGTGATAATTGACAGAAAATTACTTGTGTTGATTATTCAAAATTTTTACAGTATCTGACAATAACTGCGACTTGACCATCCTTTACATGTAACTGACATCAGTCGTTGTTTCCCTTAGAAACGCAAATTCGTTAGATTATACTGACGACACCAGTCATCGTTTCTAAAGCAAAGGCCAGGGGGGGGGGGGGGGAGGATAATGTAAACTGTTAACTGTAACTGATTCTTGTTAAAAAATAAAAATAAAACACTTGCTCAAGTCTAGCACATTGTAACTCACTTAGAACAAACGCTGTAGAATGAGAGTATTTATCAAGACAGGATCAAGACATCGCCCTTATCCTCATCCGAGATGTTTAAAACACCAAAGAATCCAAACTAAACAACGTTGGGGTTCCAACAAGCCAATAGATCTATCTCAAAGACGCCCAGTGACCCCAGCACCAATGTGGAACAAGAACTAACCACAATACACAACTTTTTACATCTCGACTTCCTTCTCCTAATGTATGTGTGCTGCATGTCTTAATCATTGTTTGATCTTCGAGGAAACCAAAGACTTTGGCAAAGCTTTATAGACTCTAAATAGGTTTCAGATCCACTTTAGAGTTTCGGATAAACACCAAAATAAAATATTCCTTACAGACGTGACCATTGTATACGCGAAGGATTCGACCAGAGCAGTTTTTGGCGGGGTGGAAATGATATCCACTTTTCTCCATGAAAAAATGACGCCAACCTGCGGCTGGGAAATACCAGAGGCTCTTTAACAGGGGTGGAGTGGGATCTCTCACGATTTAGAGAACATGGTGCAGTCGCATACGTTTTCATCTAGTAGTTTCTATCAACGATGAACATAGAATCAAGAGTTTCCATGGCCCATGATATGACAAAGATGAACACATTGTCTTCAGATAAAACATCATAGGACGGGGTGCTTTTCTTTGTCGACATGAGTTTGCAATATTGACAATTCCAGTCATGGAAACGGTTTGATTATGTGAACTATTCAATATCTATTATGTATACAAAGACTTATAAAATTGTTGGCTCGTGCGACCGCAGCAAGGGAATAGAATATGGATCTAAGAATAATGCGTTTAAATAACAGGACTATCTTTCGAGGCACATGGCTAGTTAAATGGATTTGGCTGGACTTGGGCTGCTGTTAAACAGCTTCAACAACCAATTTCATTTCGCACGGGAATACAACGCGAACCTATAACCGCATGGTTAATCAAAGAGCGTCCGAAACTAAAGTTTAAGTGTTAATTCTCTCTCCTGGTTTGGATCAGCCTTTGCTAACACGATCTAAGCGGACAGAAATTATGCGAATATGAGGCTATTCATGACTGAACTGCAAACATCGCGTTTGCTCTACCGGGGTCTATAGCCGTCCTATCTTAAAGTAAACACAAGTCTATTTAAAACCTGACTGAACAATAGGGTTTAACGAAGAGCAACAGTTGTCTGGCGTTGAATGTTATCATGACTGTGCCCGAATATGTGCTTCACAGCTCTGTCAAGCCATACAAATAGTTAGGCTTTCAGCAATGGGTTGTGTGATAGAAGCATCTAAAGTACATTCAGACCAGTGATGTAGAAGCACTGCATGCATCCGCAATAAGCCCTGATGGTAACTTTATACAGTAACTAGCGGTGAAATAATAAGTCCATCTACCTCCCAGAGAGGACCGTAATATTTAGAATATCGCATTGCTATTACTGACGATCTATATATGTTTCACAAAGGAGGGGAAAGTATTTCTGTGTGGCTAGATGCGGGTTCGCTGCGGTAAAAGCCCCTATATAATTATTTGAATTGTTGTTGGTTGTATAACATCAATTAGAAACGCCACCCTATACATGGGACGCGTGGATGTCTATATGAAAACAAATCTATCAAATTGACGTTTTTATGAGAAAAGTGTGATGGAAAATTTAAAGAAAACAAACATTCTTCAAAGGGACTGGTATAATTGGAGAGCTGCCATTATAATATTACTGGTGCCATCGAGGCGAATAGGCCTGGTAGAGCAATTTTCCAAATGAGTTCCATCATACACATATATGTTTCCTTTTCTTTTCAGGTTTTCTTAAGATCACGCCCATTTGACAATCTTACGGCAAGGTAGCCATAGATTATGCGAGTACAGAAGAACAAATTCAGAAACCATCTCTGGGCATATAAAAACAGTTTAGTATAACAATGTCCAGGATATACATGTCAATCAGTGTGGGGTCCATTGAATGTCAGACAACAGACCTTACATTTACAATGGCTGACCACAAACTAAGGTTATTAAGGTGACATGTATACATAGCAATGGCAATAACAAGTGGTAAGCAATATTTCAACCTTAACGATAGAAACGCAAACTGGAATTCACTCTGAATATGACCAGGCAAACCACAAACGAAGGTCTCATTGGGTTCCAATTGTCCTTCTGGGGGTGGGTTGTTTCCCTAAGTCCCGTTCTATTTTACACAGAGGTCAATGCATTTATTTACCCAAGAGTTTCGAGTGCTTCTGTGTAAGCAAAGAACCCCTGGTGAAGAACATAAAAGGATATATGTAATACCAAGGTGAGAGGTTCAGAAACCCTTACTAACAATACTTCTATCGCAGGTAAAAGTAAATAGGCTAGGAGAGACCACTAGATTCTTTCAGACTGGCTAGATTATATGGCTTTTAAATGCTTAATCAGACCTTGGGGACAGTTGCTTATCTATTCCCGTGAAGTAGGAAGCGCATTGTGTGAATAGTAGTAAGGTTTTAAAGGGGGTAAGAAACGAATATTAAGTGACCTTAGATATGCTTTGAAAACACCCATTCACTGGGTACATAAATTACAACTTTACATCAGACTATGTATAGTGTCCAACATATGTGTCAAAGAATGTCGTAGAAGATGTATAAGCATATACAACAGACTATACTCTCACGTGTATGAATCGTTACCCATTCCCCTTGTGTAACACGAAGAAACCCTAATTCTTTTGTAATCGAATAACTTAGCGTGAAAACACATTGCATGCTCTGGTTTTCAAGGCTGTGTCGAGCAAAAAAACCGTTTCCAGAGATGGCATAACTGAACAGTTAAGAATATGTCAGTGCGATGCTATGCTATGGCTGCTAATGCAATCTATCTAGCCATGCTCACGATACTCACGTGTGAAAAGGATTTATTTAAAGTAGGGTGATGTAAAAAGGGCATATACTTCTGCATTAAACTACACTGACGTTTCAAACGACACAACTATAGACTGTTCACATACTAAACTATTGCAAGTCAGGAACAACAGGAGGCTATACAATGACGCGCAACTCCCTGAAGCAAACGCCCACCTGTCAGAGATTCCAAACACCTATCTAGAGAAAACAATGCGTGCAATATGATGTTGAATGGGAAGTCTGTGTTACATTGTGAATTTTCTATATGTGGTGATTTACGTTTCTATATTCTACCAAGAAATTATGTACATTCTAGTGGTTGAGTTGATTCAATTAATCTCTGGCACATCCTATATTCGATTCACTTGTTGTCTATGATTATCTACAATGTGAAGAAGTTAGAAACTGTTGTCGGTATACAACATCCTTTCAAATCTCTATACAGTTTGGGCAGAAGTTTAACGTAATACAAGATTAATGGTTACCTGGCTTTAGACGTATATATAGGACGATGAACACCACCTCCTACACTGAATTATCTCAGCCTCTTGAGACATTGAAACGTTCCACCGATCCCATTCTTAGATAAAGGTCACCAAAGTGGGTCAGAAGCCAATTGAAAAATCAATAGTTTCTTTTGATGTTCAGAAAAACATCTCAGTAAGCATGTCCGAGTACTTAAAATGTAACCTTGGAAATGTGATACAATTCAATTGTTCCATTATCTTTCTCTTCTATGATAAGCTTTTTGCCATAGCATAAGGTTATCAGTATTAGACTGATGTTTGGTTTTTTTCAGCAGCGCACAAGTTTAAGCATGGACGATCAATACATACATCACTTGTCTCATTCAAAGAAGTTGATAGATAATAATTCATTGCACAAAACAAACAGTGGTAATACTCAAAAGAATATTCCCCTTGACATCAAATCGATGGATGGACAAGCATGGCATCTCTTTTACACACATTCTCACTCATCGTACATAAATAATTATGATGAGATGGTTATTTAAAATACATGTATGTATAGAACACATCAGTACATCATATACCATTACTATTCTCCGCGGTGAATTAAATGTGTTTGGTGTTATGAATGGTGGCAGAACATTTGGACAGAATAGAATTGATCTTCTCAAACAATAACAGTTTTCAGGTAGTATAAATAGGGCATTACATCTCCAACCCCAAAACAGGTGTGCTGAGACACAGTATAGAGTGTAAGGGGATTATAGCACACTGAGGAGCAGGTGAGACACCCCACAAAGGTGGGTGGGGGTTGGCAAGGGCGCGAGTGAGAATTAGCAGCAGTGACGTTTTGGTGAGAGGGGAGGAGGTGGTAAGTCTACCATCTGCTGTGTCATCACCTTAACACCAATTTTTCCCATTCAAGAATATACTGATAGTATCCTAAATTAAGTTTTTATTTGGAGATCTAAATAATAATCCATTATTCGCGTCTATAGCCCCATATGTGGCAGACAGACAGAGAAAGGAAACGGACTGCTATTATTTTATCAAAGGCTTCCCATAGGGTGAAACAGCAGAAAAGTTTGACAAAAAGTTGTCAGTTTACTGTCACTGACTGTGGTAACTCGAGGAGGAAAATGGGGCATATAGACCAGTTTCCAGACAATGTGCACCCTGCAACATAAAATGTAACTTTAGGTATGACTATATATAGGGGTATATATATATATATATATATATATATCATAATGGTACCTTACATACAACAATTCTAGACATAATATTAAATTGCCTATTACAGAGGTTATACATGTACCAGGCGTAGGCCTACCTAAATTCTAGCTACCTGAGGACAACGACTCCCAAAGTCCAAATCAATAGTATTTACATTGCAATGCGAGACAAAACAATCTGAGCGCCATGTAATATCGATTTCACCCGCCAAGGGCTGGCTATGGGTATAATATAAGGTGATATAAAAGTTAAACATCAGATTAAGGTCCCCGTGATATTTCCTGCAAGAGAACTCGATCGAGAAAAGGCCTTTTACTTGGGCCAGACTGACACATCTTATTCAGGCTGAACCGTTCACCAACACGGATATGATTGATTATTTCACCCTGGCCTCCACTCACCCTTCAATTATGTAAGAGAACAATAATTATGTAAAGGAATCCCGGGATTGGAGGTAGTCTTTTTAAGCTGCAATTAGCACGCCTGGGTGGTGTATAAATCCACCTGAACACACTCACAGGGATCCAGACCACACACTACCCAAGTCAAAACCATTAATCAATTACCCCCGGCCAATGGGGTTGGCTTTCAAATGATAACTTTTCAAATATAAACCTCATGCCGCAGTCGACATCATCCTTGGATAATTTTACTGAATAGGATTAGCTGCTACGCAATAGAACGACGACAGCATGGAGACTTTATGTGAGCCTTTCTATATAACCATCTGAATTATTCAGTAAAAATAGTTCATGTGTATGGAAGCTGCAAAGAAGAATATCGACCCCAGTAAGAATGGTACCATGCATGTAAAATATGCATGTTATACATGTAGGCCTAAACGAAGTTTGCTATATCCCATTAGACTTGAGTACTATGAAACTTGAGCCCCAAATCCTGTAACCAGCAGTGGTCATATGATTCAAAATACCACCACCAGCATCAAATGATGGACATAAATAACTGGTGTGGAATATGATAGTATAGAATATTCAGATTTGTGTATAACATAAATAGATAGTACCAATGCATGAAAACAATTATGCGCCAGAACTAGTTAATGGAATGCAAATCTATTAGGGAGAAGATGTGCCACGCCCTGTGTCTATTGATACAATGATTGCTGTTTAAATACACACATTGTATATTTAAGGGGTGGAATACAGGGAGATCAATATTACACATTTGATATATGCGCATGAGCCCCTCACAGTTGAAGAGCAGATCTAGTGATGGCACCATCCATCTCTCATAATATCCAATACTCCACACAGCAATATCAGACAAGGGTAAATGGGTCACCTAGAAAGGCAGTGCTAGTTTCTGAATGGTTCTATACCATCTGGATGTATTTCCCCAAGCCCAACATTAACATTGATAAATGACTTCATCCCGATACTTATGCCAGTTACATATTAGCACAGCGGTCCATGCAAAGATACAATTCAATTCAAAATCCATCCATGATTTCCAAGCAGTAAATCACTTTTGAGCTTTACCTTTAAGCCCTGGCGGTGAGCTAGAGGTGTTGAAGATTATGGAAATTATTTTCTGATCTATGGGCATGAGGGCAGGATCTCACTTAGCAACTTTACATGGAAGGAACGAAAGGATAAAAATAAGCGTTCATAACGTGGATTTATCACTTTCTATGGTAAGTGTCAGGGGGGAGGTGAGGAATGTCAAGAATGCACTGAGCTTCTGTCAAGTCACAAAAGAATATTCAGCAATATAATAGCAATTCAATATTTTATACACATTTTTTTTCCTTTAAGAGCCTGAATAAGCCTGTGGAATTAATCCATCCTTTTGATGTGCCATGGCGTAGGGGTGACCTACAATTGCCATTGAAAAATTGTATGGATAAAGTATATACCTTCATATTGTGTATTTTCGACGTGTATGCGTTACTTTGAGCAAATAAAGAAGTAGCCTTTTTGAGACTCATACCCAGTAATTTGTAGGGCATATATGCCAATGAAACTATCATTCAACCTATTTCTTTTTCCCTGTAGAATGTCTTTAGAATAGTTGAAGGCAGGCGAGATCAATCAAATTCCAATTAATTAGCGTGGGAATAGTCTATCGCTTCTATATATATAGTTCTGACGATATGAAACACCGTTGTTAATCAACTGAGGATTAAGAATCAACACTTAATCTCTTAAGATCTTACATCTGCTTTCTGTCCCATCAGATCAAGAGGCATTGAGACATATATATCCCAGTCCATGTCAAACCTGGATATAATCACTATAATCACCAATGATAATCTTCGTTCCTCCCCATCTAATCCTGCTAGTTGACGAAGGGCCGATAAACAAGCTGAAATGAAATATGTGTCGGGAGTGATGAGGCAAAGCATGGCGATAAACAAGACAAGCCGTTGAGGAAATAATATTTTTTGATTGTCCAAGTCTAGATAGATATATCAAAACCTGATCCAATTAATATGCATCTATCCTTATGTATTACTCTAAGATCTATCTAATATAAGGAAAACATACGGGGGAAACCAAAGAAATCATTAAGAGTTCGTATGACAATACAATACGCTTTCTCTGGAGAATTTTAGATAGGAAATTTGATGTGCTTTTAAAAACAGAAAGTAACAGATGATAATATTCCCTTTCCCAGGACTCCAGGATAATGTAGGACACATCGCTCGATGTAAAGATATTAACTTTCTATGTCAGAGTTGTATGGAAAGGCGTGGTAGATGCCATTCCTACCCTTGTCAAAATCCCTATCTAATTTCACTGCCAGCCACAGTATTGCTTCCGAACAAGCACCTCGACCATTTTGTAGTAACGATTGGTGATGACTGGATTAACTTTTATGACAAGTGGAAGAAAAAGAGGGCATGGAGATGTATTCTTTGAGAGACATTGAGAGACAGAGCTGAAGGATATTTAAATCCCATCCTCACACTGGGCCTGAAGAAGAGCCCAGGAAACATGATGTTAAAATTACAAACACAATCGAATACATCTATGTACATACCTCTTTGAGATTAACAGCTTTGAAACATTACCCTTTTGCACATAATTTGCAACATGTTGTCATGTATATTTCAAATGCTAGTGAGGCGAAGTAAGAAGGTAAATAACACAGTTCAAATCATTTGGTGAAAATCAAGGAGAGATGGATTATTGAGTGCGAGCACAGCCTCACCTCGACCCGAACTTGACTTAGGGAGTATGCTGAGGTGAGCAAAATAGAATATAGCTGGGAGGGAGATGATGTGTTGTGTTCTAGTGCACCAATGTGAGGAGAACTCAACTCATAACAACCACTGGACCTGGCTATTGGGTCGAGAAACCGTCAGAGATGCAACAGACGCATAGTTTCCCCATCCTCCCACACTCACTGCAGAGAAAACTATTTACTTGAATTACACATACTAGTATATGTGGTTGTATGTGATTCTAGCTGTCGAACTACATTAAAGATTTTCTTCCAGTATTATTCTTACAGAAGGTATGAAAGATTGTTTTCCTTGCCTAGATGGTTTATAATATGAACATAATAACGCATACATGACGAATCACATTAAGTCATTAGCCAGGCATCTTGACCTTAATTAACCTTTTAATTTCGTATGCTGATTATGACTCCATAAGATGCATTAAGTCTACCGTTTCAATGGATATTTCATAGTGTGAATTGACTTGGTTGGCTGCCATGAACGATCAAAACATTCCAATGTAATTGGATTACATTAATCGTTCACCTAATTGGGGCACACTGTCACTGTTGTTGACATTCAAAATAATATCGTATTGGCAGCATGGGCATGTTGCTAGAAATCTAGAGATACAGGTTATACACTTATCGGGGTAGTCTTATATAGTAGATGTACATGTATTCGCAGCAAGTCAATAGTATGGCCGTCCTCCTTTCTCACTCTAATAAGGTATAACATAAGATATATCGACGTTACCTCAGTCAGGGTTATTACTCGATGTTACCACCGTCCAGTGTGCAGACGAACAGAAGCTGCTATAGATCCTGACCATCAAACCGTTACGACGTGCGATATCTTTATCTCAACAAATGATAATATGAATCTGGTCAATCGTAACGCTCCCTTTCCTTTCTGTTGGGTGAGTCCACTCTTTATTTCACTATAGCCATCAGGCTCACCCTTCAGTAACTATTCAGCGCTGGTATTAAATAGAGAAGCTGTTTTCTCTAAAACTGATATTGCGATAGTGTTACAATGATTCTCAATTTTTTCCTTTTTCGTTTATCTGCTTTATTTTTCTTTACATCCTACATCAGCCTCGGGTTCATAAATACATCACTAATATTATCTATTTAGATCAAGAACCTTCTCACAGATAAGGAAAGCAAACATCTGCCTCTGAATTCAATCCGATATGACTATCTACAAGATAACATCAACCCCGTGGCCAATGCCCCTAGTAAAAAAACTAGAGGTACATTGAAATATGGATAATTATTGAGACGCGTTCTTTCTCAAACTCGATATATATAAGCATCAATAGGATACATGTATAGTGGCAGATGGGGACCCGATGGTCAACTCAGCGAGGTGGCGAAACAGTTATCACCTTTAACTAGTGCATCACGAACTGAACTCAATTTCAAATAACACAATGTAAATTGGGCTCAGGCCCATGACGACCATCCTTTTTCATCTTAATATTATATCTACGTACTAATGTATAATATACGAGGGACTGACCTGTTAAGGGAGTTTTGAAGGAAGGTTGTTAATACCTGAAGTATTATAACACGTGTACGGTATAACTGCTAGCATAACACTGCCATATGGCTATCATTAGTGTAACGACAAGTATTGAGACAAGGGTTTAATCTAAGGGGGACCACACCAACGTAATCAATAATTAAGTAAGATAATGTAATGAGGCAAGTGTCATTCGTTGGAACAATATTGTCATTCAGAAAAGACCGGCTTGGCCCCGGACAGGAGTTCACAAACTGCCCCTACTGCCCTAGTATATTGAGTCAACCATATAGTTCAAGAGGACACTGAGGACAACTAACAGATTATACCCATTACAAGGTATTATTAATGGAACATAGGGGCAGTCGGCTTCCCTGATTTTTGCTGTTACCATCCCACATGAGTTCATTCATAAAACATGATTGTTTTGATGGTGGTCTGACTGGAGAAGTAAGTAGTCAGTACTTGTGAGAAAATCGGGTCTAGAGTCATCCATAGCCAACATTATACGATTGCAGAAGTGCAGAAACACTGGAGAATATAGAAAATGTGAGAAAATCGGGTCAGAATAATGACGCACAGATGTTGATAATTAGAGTAGTTCAACAAGGAGCACTTACAGCTAGCAGACTGCACATTTATTTACACAGTCACAGGCGTCACCAGTGTTCAATAAAACTGATGCTCCCGCTTATTGCACGACTGGTTTTTCTCTTGAATTAATCGATTGTTTTATAGGTCAAGAATTGATTATCAATGGTCATTGTATATCTGTATAGATTATCAATTATACTAAATGCAGTAGTAATTATTTTGATGACATATAGTATCACTCATCGCAATGTATTTTGGTATTGCGACACAATAATGCTACTAAATACAAGTTAAGCTGTATTGTATTGTGCATGGGAGTGTATTGAGCAGTGTGTGTCCGTATTTACAACATATCGCTCAGCATAAATCACTGAGAATGCAGAATCGGACCAATAACTGTATATCTGCCAAAATCAATAGTTCGGCAAGCGAGATCAGACGGAATCGTATATTATATACAAGTCAAAATATGTGACAAGCTTCTTGTCAGATTGGTTGCTTCATAAGATAAGGTACGTATAGAAGAAATTGATACCGGAGACAACAATATCTTGCCTGAATATTGATTGGCATTTCGTGTACGTATTTAACAATTTTATCTATAATCCTATATAAATCCATTCCATCGTAGTAGCACCTACACCCTTGCAATGGTTGTATTTATAAGCGTGTTTTGATGCGCAATAGCGGCGAGTAATTATGTGATCTACCCTAATAACACTGCTACCGTTCCGATACTATGACCTCCAATAGTCTAATTAGCAATTGGCAATTACATGTACAAACATGACAAGTCCGCCCAGTCTAAACCTGTGGAATCAAAACTAATGTAGACTGGTCCTTGTATGCTCAACGTGCCCCTGATCCAGCTTACATATGCACTGGGTGTTCAGGTATTTTCTCGACGAAGAATAAGCTACTACTACAACTGCCACAGATGCTATTACAGGGTCTAGAGTCATCCATAGCCAACATTATATATACCGGGAAGAGAGGGAGGCCTGCTGAAGTGTATACATAATACTCGTGCGATGATAATTATGTACAGCTAGATCTCATTGCAGGCAGTTGTCCCCGGCTTCCACAGCATTATATACCAAGAATATGAACCTACCTGACTTCTTGACACTGTTATTCTGGAGTTGGTAAATCCTGATGAAGATGTCTTAATCGAATTAAAGGTATTAAATAAAGAACACAATCTGGTACTCCACTCCCTGCGATGTATTCGCTACAAATGCGCTCAATGCTCTACTGTGTGGCACAGGCTCCCTAGGTCTAGGAGAAGCAACATCCACAGCTGTCTATTTGCAACCTTGACGGTTAGAAGTCTTGAGTCTAAACCCGAGATGCTGGTTAGAGAAACCCTAGGGACAAGGATGGTTGGGTCCGACAACACACACTACCGGCTTCTCACACCCGTGTGTGTGTGTGTATTTAGCAGATGAGTAGGGCCAACCCTAATAGAAGGTCTGTGGTGGAAGGCTACTGGTGGTGGTGGTGCTTGAGGCCTTGGACTGGAGCAGTCGGCCAGAACTCACACACGCTTTGCACACACTTATTTTCCACCGGGAATGAATGATGCAAATCCTCTACTACACACACTGTGGATCCCCAGACTGTGTGTAAGCCTTGGAATATTAAACAAGGTGGCCCTCAGCTGAGGCTGGGTGTGTATAGCCGCTACTGCTGCTGCCGCTGCCGCTGCTGATGTCGATGCTGCTCTGGCAGCTTGCTGGCGTGCCTAGGATGGGATGTCACAGCCTGGGCACCGTCAAGAGCGTGGTGGTGGTGCGCTGTCCCCAAGTCCACATTGCTCCCACACATCCCCATCGAACGCGACTTAGAGGTAAGTGGCGTCAACCAGTGGCAGGAACAAGTGGTGGAACCGCCCATAATGCTGCCTATACACTGGAAATGAGATGAATGCACTTTGTATACCAAAGTGCTCTGTAACAGTCAACCTTCTATTGGCGTCCACCACAACACCATTCATCACTGATCATCATTATGTATTATTATAGAACTAGAATGTAAGACTAGGACAGTTATATGGATATTACAGACCCGTATAGGCTGGAGGGTTCTTTGGGTGCATGACTCCCCCACGCAGATTAAAATGAGGTCTACTCAGCGATGATGAAAATATAGATGTCTAAATGTCTATCGGACGAAAACAACATAACATAACAAAATGTATACACTCGATTTGCCTAACATATCTTATTATGAAATATGTTATGGGTTCATATAACATCAACTATTGTGACCCTCCTCTCTCTCCCTCTCACTCCGTCCTACCTCTCTCTCGATCCGTCTCCTCTTCCTAAATCTGCCCTCTCTCTCTACCCCACCCCCACCCCCACCCCACAGCACTCAGACACATAGCATGAAATATGCTGAAAAAAATATATATTTTAATGATAACCCTACCCTGCCTCATTCTTGCCATGTACCTTTCACTGTTTTTATGTACCTTAATTGCATTACTCTTCTAAATAATCTCTTAAGAGGTTTCCAATCGTATCCCCAGTCCTTAATTGTGTTATCTTCATGAATAAATATGAATGTTTCAATCCAATCCTCAAGATAATTATATGAGGTTATACCACTGGATAACGTTACTGCAATGAGTTCTATGTCCACAATTTTCTTTACGGAAGGCAAGAAAAGTGGTCAGTGACCTGGATATATGGAGACATATCAAGGAGAACAATTTCCAATTGTTGCCTCCGGTTTTGCCTTCTTTCAGGGATTTATCAGCTTTTATCCCACCCTAGCTGGCAATATTCTTGGATCAACCCAAACGTTATTAGACAGGGGGATAACACGTCAAACTTTGGTGTAAAGGCCTGCTGCCTAACAATTATTGGATGTACATGTAATCGATAACGCATACGCACAACACTTTTTCGCCGAATGGGAGATATCCCAAGAGAAGCAGGCGCACACTGGGTACATGTCAGAAACCACATGTTGCTTTATCTTCGACTGTGCTCCCATCTAGTGGTATAAACGCGTGATTCGAGCGATGGGGAAGCACTTGAGATTTTTTGGGGGAAATGTCAATTATTGCTCAAAAGAACCCTAAATCGACTCCGAATACGTTGAGTGAATAACCTCATATTTGTATATATCTATACACAATTGGAGATAATTTCTACCGATAAGTTCATGAAATGCCATGGGCAATCTGAACCTGAAATCTGAAAATAGGCTTATAATAAATAATATTGGTGTAGGCTACTTTATGTATACAAGCATTAACAATAACCAGCCCTGAAGAAGGACCCTGTGGAGTCCGAAACTGTAGGCAGGAGGTCGAATAAAAACAAAAAATTGAATTTTCCTGTTTGTTCATCACTCAAATCAACCCACGAATTTAACTATAAGAGTAGGCTATCTGAACGGTTGGTAGTTCTCATTTCAAAACATTAAAAAGTGTTTTATCAACTTTTATTGTTTTGTTTTTTTTGTTTTTTTAAAACAGCTTTATTCAATATATCAACAAAACTTGCTCTCTCCGGGCCGATAACACACAAAAATACATCAAACCCCTTTTCGTTCCTTAATGTAGACATTAATAAAGTGAAAAGTGTGAAATACAGACTCCTCTTGATGATAACATTTGTGAGAAAGATGAAACATATACACATCTTTATATTTTTAATTCATTATGGAGAGACTATGTTTCCTTAAAGTAAGGATCTAACCTGTTAAGCTGCTTAAATCAGCGTGTAACATTCTCCATGCGTTTTTCCATTCACTTGAGGTATTAGATATTTTGTTCTGATATAAAACTGTTCTACATCTACTGTCTAATTCTGCAATAAGGTTGTCAAAAATAAGTTCACCATTATAAAAGAGTTTTTGTCTGTGGATGAACGTTTTGACTTGTAAGATTATCCAGTTTACAATTTTTTCTGTCGTGCCACAAGGCTCCACACCAAAGAGAATATTCTCAGCTTTGATTTGTACATTATTGTTTACAATTTGAAACATAGGTTTCCCATTTTTCAATGAGTTAAGATGGCCCATAAAGCATACACATCGTATTATATCCTCCCATAACCTTTTGGTTGTGGGACAGTCAACCAGGAAATGTCTAATATCATCCCTTTTGTTACAAAAGGAGCATGTGTTTTTATCTCTGATTTTTTTGTTTTTCAGAAACTCATTACATGTAATAGTTCTGTGTATTACCCTATATTGAAAATTTTGCAATCTTGTTTCGGATGTGCATTTGTAGGGGTGAAGGAAAAATTTGCTCCCCTCAATATTCTTCATCTGTTCATCAGTAAACATCAAAATATCTTTCCAGCCATTCAGTTTTTCTATTTTTGGCTTTCTCTTTGTT
Source organism: Sthenelais limicola (assembly GCA_942159475.1). Taxonomy (NCBI): domain Eukaryota; kingdom Metazoa; phylum Annelida; class Polychaeta; order Phyllodocida; family Sigalionidae; genus Sthenelais; species Sthenelais limicola. Next base: position 61,974,594 of record OW804095.1, on the reverse strand, counting down.
ACCAATGCATTATATATTATTTTCGCACTGGCTGATCTTACGTTGACGGTTACCTTATTGATCTTAATGTTAATCGAATCGTCAGTTGGTACATCATATTCATTTTTGAGTTTTTTCCACCAATCAGTAGGGATTGAAGATAAAAGGTCTCTTCTCCAGGAGAGTAGAGAATCAACACTATACTGTTTTTTTAGTTCTAAGATTGACATAAACTGTTTTTTCTCATTTAGCAGATCACCAAAAACTAGTATACCTTTCTTTTCCCACGACTCATATAAGAACATCTGTCCTTTGAATTTAATAAGGCGATTAAACCATATTCTCTCCTTTAGAATCTCAGAAGTATTCTCTGGTTTGACATTGTAATAGTATCTATTCCATACATCGAATACATCTTTATAAAAATGTTTTAATACAGATATGGGTTTGTACCTTGATAGTATAATGCTTTCGACATTTCTACCAGCATCAGTCTCAACAGCTCTAAAATTATTGGAGTTTTTGTATTCCAGTAATAGATGTATCCATTTCAGTCGATTCGTTTCGACTATTTCTTTTATATTTCTTAGGCCTAAACCACCGTTTTCTATTTTCTGTACAAGGAAATCAGGGGTGATTTTGTTTGACGGGCCTTTCCATATAAAGTTCATGATTATTACATCAATTTCTTTCTGTGTTTTAGCAGGTATAGGGACACAGGCGAGAGTATACTGAAATAGGGGAAGTATAAAAACATTCACGACAAGTATTCTCCCCTTCATAGTCAACGATCTTCTAGACCACTGTCTTAATACATTTTTCATTTTAAGAATAAGCTCACTGGTGTTCTCCTTTACAATTTTTTTCTCGTTTCTTGGAGATAGGAGGGTTATACCCAGTATTTTTATTTGATTTTCCCATGAGAAATTTAGCACATCTCTATTAGTAAGAATAATATTCCCCACATTGAAGCCTTTGGCCTTCTTGGGATTAAGTTTTAATCCTGAGGCAAGATAAAAATCTTCTATCATTCTAATGGCTTTTACTAAGGATATTTCCTTTGGTACAGTAATTGTTAGATCGTCAGCAAATTGTGTTATTTTGAATTCATATTCACCAAAGCGGATACCTTCAATTTCGTTATTTTCTCTTATGCTTATAGCCAACGTTTCAACAGCTATTGTGAACATAATCGAGGAGATAGGATCTCCTTGTTTTACTCCACGCTTGATATTAAACCATTCTGAGATGTGACCATTGTTACAAAAGGTGGCTTTTGAATTATGTAATAACATTTTGATCCAGCTTCTATATTTCTCATTGATGTTATACGATTTAAGAGCTCCATCCCAAAAATCCCAACTCACAGAGTCGTACGCTTTGGTGAAGTCGAACGAGACAACTAAACCTTGGAGATGGTTTTTTTTCAAAAAGAAATCGTATCATCTATTTTTCTCACGGCTATTCCGATATTTCTATTTTTAATAAATCCAAACTGATCTTCCCCTATCATGTCATGTAGATAGAATTCCAGTCTTTTAGATATAACTTTCGAGATAATTTTATAGTCCACGTTTAACAGAGTTATAGGTCTCCAGTTACTTAAATAAGTAATATCTGAGTCCTTTTTAGGTATAACACAAATTAAGCCTCTACTTTTCTTCTGATATTGCCACCTAGACCACTCGTATTGAAAGATATGTAATTTAATGTTTCTTTTATATTATCAGGATTGTGCTCCATGACTGTTTCTGTTTTCTTTATTGAGTCATGACTTCTTCTATGTTGACGCTCTATGCTTCAGAACCTGACGTTTCATCATCCATTTCCTCTTCTTCATCTTCATCAGATTTGTCTTGAGATTGGTCGTTTGTCGTCAACTCTTCCCTTATGGCCATCCACGATTTCCCCAAAAGGTTACCATTTGGGGGCCAGGCGGCCATGTTGTAGATTTCTGGATCGGCTAGGGGGATGCCTACCCCCCATACCTTATCTTTGGGTGAAGCCTCAGCAATTTTCTTGGTTCCTGTATACAGAAGGTAGTCCTTGACTTCAAGGTTGTCCCTAACTTTGGCTCTCAGGGCGGACATGATGAATTCTTTCCTGTGTTTTTCCCACTCGCCTTTGAATCCCGTGATGGATCCCATGAAGGCCTTTGCATCTTTGGGATTGTAGGTGGAGAGTGCCATTCTGGTTTTGTCAGCATCCTGACCTACCTTTGCCCTCTTATAATATAGAAACTGTTCGACATTATCGAACTCATATCCTTCGGCTCGAAATGGGGCATAGTAATGGTTGGAGAGGGGATTGTTTTCGGTGAAGAAAGCCACTCTCTCGTCATTCTCTCTTTTGGTTAGTTGGGACAGACGTACAGGTGAGGGGACAGCCGATAATTCATTGTGTCTGTACCAGCGATCTACATAGACGCTTCCCCTGCTGACTTTTGCTTTGGTGAAACCTGCTTTGAGAGCAGCGTCAACGATTATTTTAGCTCTGGCAGTCCTCTGCCTCATAAAGTAAGGGATATCCTTCTTTATGAAATAATCCATTCTTTATGAAATAATCCATTCTTTATCTCCGGTTCATGCTGCTTAAGCTTCAGTCTTGCCTCATATACCTCTATGGCATCTTTTGTTTGGTGAAACTCTACTTTTATGGGACAGTCTCTGAAAGTGTTCACTCTGTAGGCGCGTTTGATCTTAATGGTTGGGAGGACGAGAAGATTTTGCATGATGTTTAAGACAATGTTCAGAGAATCTGCATCTGTCTCATGTTCTGTCGACTTTATTCCGACAAACACTAGATTTTTTTCCAGTTTGGCCATCTCATCTCTGACTAGCTGTTCGTCCTTCAGTATTTCCATTCTTTTCTTTTCTATGTAGCATATGTCTTTCTTATCGCCTTGCTTTTGTTTTAGTATTTTGATGTCCTCCTTGTATTCTTTCATTTCTTTCTTGATGTTCTCCATTTCTTTATCTCTGACAATGTTCCCTTCTAGAATGTCGTCCATATTCACGGCTGTGTCATTTACCACCTCCTTTATTAGTTCCATATCCTTCAAGGCATTATATAGCTGGTTGAAACTTCTTTGATTAGTGTCAGCAAGGTCTTGGAGCATTTGACCGACGTCTCCCTGGAGGTTATACTTAAGTGGATCCTTATGGGCCCTCATTGGGATTTTTTTTACTTGTTTTGGGACACGATTCTTCCCTCTCCCTGACATGATTTTTTTTCCCGCTGATTTTGGCTCTGGGGATTCACTGTGTACTCTTTTTTTCCTTCTTTCTACTATTTTAGCAAAGGCTTCATCCGATATGTCTTCGTCACTTTCACCATTGGAAGTCATATCGCGTGGGAGGGCCAGCTGCGCGTTGCACCTGGTTGGTCCGGCCTGGGTTGGATGCTTAAGTATCGAGTTTTACTTGTGTTTTGCCTTTTTCACCTCTTCCGGTAAGATGGCGGACATATACTTCCGGTTACCGTATTTCGTTCAGTCCCTTAGACTTGAAAAGTCAATAATTCATATTCGTGGCTATATCTACTGTTTCTATTCTGGGTTACTAAGATGGAATTGTCTTGTGATATTTATTTCCGGAGGAATAAGAGTTTAAACAATCCTTTGCTTTCCTATTTGTACTTTCGTTGCTTCAATTTCACCTTACTGTATACGTCGGGTGTGGACACAGTTACCCCACCTGGTGAGAGACACGCGCAGTTCTTAAGGCGAGGATGGAGTTTTGCATGCCACCTGGTGTTAATAATGGAATGCTGTTTCGAGTCGACGATTTCTCGTTGACAACTTATATGTGATTACGACATTTATCAGAATGGACAATTTAATTAGAACTTTTTCCTTTTAGAACATTTTCCTGGGTATGAGGCATTTCACTTTGTAAAGAGAAAGTCCGTATTCCAGCTTTGACGTTGACGTAGGCAGGCTCTCGTGCGCCGTCCAAGATGGCTACCACGTGAGATTCCTCCAGTGTCTACTGATCGATGGTGTTAAGTAAGTCTCCTGTGCACAAGAAAGATGGATAAATAATTCCAGCCCGATTAGGGTGAAAAGAATTCCTGTGATGGGTTTTCCGTATAGTTTTTTGGTTCATTTGCGAGTTGCTCCTGAGTTCTTGATGAAAACACTAACAGTCTTTCCAGCGACTCCGATGAGCGATAATTCAAGATGGCGGTTTTTTGTTCCTCCGTTGAGCGGGAAGATACAAAAAGTGTCACTATTTCGTAAATCCTATTTGTCAGATGATTTATCAATCTTCTCGAGTTCTTTTGGGTGTTTACAAAGCTTTCTCACTTAGTCCTCCTGTTCTGAAAAAAAGGGAAACTTGTGGAGCTATGCTCCGAAGCGTTTTCTCTGATTCTTTACCGACCGGAAGTCCCTCAACTTTTATTGGTTTCGTCACGTTGTTCTAACTCAGCGATGGACCGATACCTTATATGGATTATATATATGATTATATATGGTTGTATCATGAAAGACTGGACTGCTACCTGAATTGACACTGGTTGCTAGGAACGTTTCCCGCCAGTTCAATGCTGGTGGACGATAGTGACGAACTGTTTTCTGGATTGTTTTGTTGGATCGTGTTACAAACGTATATAGGTAGCTTGAAATGGTACTAAATGTTTGTTAAAAATGTCACTTCAATTATTTCCATAGTATTAATATTATTTAAAGTCTGTCCATTATTTATTGCGATCCATGAAGAACTTCCAAGTGTCTGTTGAAGTATTGTTAATTGTCTCTCGTCTAATTGTGTTAAGATTTTGATTGATCGTTTTATCACATTTTATCACCATGTCAAATATTAAGGACAATGTACCACTATTCGTCTTTAGAAATAGAGAAAATAATGAATGTTTTTTAAAAAAATGATCGACATGGTTAACCAAGGGTCATTGATATATATTATGTTGATATTTGTTTTTAGTTTTTTCCCCTAAAATTCCATGTTTTATACATGTCATATTGGGATAGTCTTGGATAAGGGTATGCATAATTGGACGTATGCCGATTTAAACCTTTGAAACTGCGGATTATTTTCTTTTTAAAATGTATTTCCTTAGGGTATTATATTCAAGAACACAGGGTTAAAGCAACAGCTTGGATAAACGTGGCAAAATCGCTTTGCTAAATATCATGTACATAAAAAAAGAAGAAGCAAATATGTGTCAGAGAGAAATCTCGTGCAACCCGAATGGCAGATGCGATAGTCTTAACATGTAGGAAACAACAACAACAACAAATTCCCCTCATTATCTTGGAACAATCTCCCACCGTTACCAGGAATAAACCCTGGAAGGAAATTAAAAGTGTTTTAAAAAGGGACAACCTCTGGCCGTAGGTTTTTGTCCATCTAATAGTTTCATAGTGACTAACGAGGAGCCGCTCTGCTCTATTTAGATGTTTCGTATTGATGAGAATTTTCATGACTTTTTTACATGGAAAAAACAGATTATACTGCATAAGAAAATTGTTGTTTTTAGCCTGTGTGAGTGGCTCTATCTGTGTATCTCGGCAACTGTCGGATAATGTGGCATACATAATAAAAAAAATGGTGGTCAATTTATCCCTTGTACATAGGTTGTATACTATATTGAATTGGGTTATTGAGCTCGAAGAGAGTATCTGATGTGTTCATTTTCCTTAAAAACCTGGGTGATTAATGTTAAAAACTTACTAATTTACTAAGATTACTGTGCGAAACTTATAGTTTCTGTACAACAATATTGATACTTTTGAATATTTATTTGTATCGCATGAGAATATCGGGACTTGTCCACGAAATTGTATGCAATAAAAAATAAAAAAAATATGCATATGATTTTAAGTTTTAATTTTTATTCCATACTGACTGAAAAATAATAAGCCATCAACGATCAATACCTCCTTATGGTTAAAATAGTCAGTAATTAGGCATATGCCATAAAACATATTATATTTTCCATGTTTTTTAAATATTAATGGCAAAAATCAAACATATAGTTAGCCGCAATATATATCTTTTCACTGATAACGATATTCACTGATAATTTTATATTTTGAGACATTCTGCTTAGCTTTATGTTAAACCAATAGAGGGCATAATTGGACGTATGCCCATAATTAGACGCAGTAGTTGTGAGATGCCTTTCATAGATCTGTCTATCACAAATATCAACAGAAAAAGATTGAAATGTGTCCTCTTGTTCCTAAAAATACACCATAAGGATGGGTTTGTGATATAAAGATGTTCCTTCATTTTTTTTATTTCCACAATCATTACAAACAACATGAATTGCTCTTCAATGCTTCGAATTTTGGACCAATCAGAATTATGACAAGGCTGAAAAGGCTCCATAAATACATAAAATATGCATATTATTTTTTAAAAATCATATCAGGCAGAAATTCATGGCCCCTTGATTATAAAAAATGATTAAACAGATGGACCCTAGCCATTTTTGTCTTGGAAAAAAGAGAACATGAGTTTACAAAGGTATACGGTACATCAAATTATGCTAAATTATGCTATCAGGACCTCTTAAAATTCATCAAGCCCCCCAAACATGAAAAAAAATCCAAAACACTTTACCAAATTATGCCAAGATGTTCTAAAACATGTCAGTAATATATGTTGAAAAAGTTGGAACATAATATTCAATTTTTAATTTTACGCCAAATTATGGCCTTTGGTGATCAGTTCATGAGAATCGACCATCATGGTCAATGCTTGATTCCCTCTATCGTTATATCGATCTTACTCAAAGGAATACAGTCCCTTATTTCCCTTTCCCCTTTGACACCCAAATAACATTGTGGAATGAGCATTGTATAGTCAATAATTAGTACTATGGTTTGAGAAATTGGTCAAAATCGGTTATATAATTACCGCTTAGATAACTTATGAATTATTGTTCATGTGATGCTTGACCAAATTTGGAAAAAATATACTTCTTTCCTGAAATAAAGTCTACATTGGTGTCCTATTTCCGTATACCCGTATATAACTAAATCCCTAACCGAACATAGGATCAATCTATCTTCTTCGTCTTCACAGAAAGCGCTTTTGCACATTGAAGCACCATCAAAGATACTGAAAAAAAGTAAATAGTAAGTGGGACGTAGATAGCAGACGATCCTATTGCGTGACTATTCATCCGAATGGTAAGAACAAGGGCTACACAGCAACGAATGACCTCAAGAACCGGACCGTACCACCTGAAAAATAAATCAAATGTGGATCATATACTAGTATCTTCTTTTCCGGAATTACTTTTGATATGCTCTGTTTTGTCCCTATATATCTATTCATTATTGTCATATTTACTTTCCAGAATGGTTTTCACCAAGAAAAGTATTATGAGATATTCGTTTAAGTTGGAAAATGTCAGTGATAATCTATCGTATTACTATCCTTCCATTTATTGCAACTTAGATATCATATTTAGGCAAAATTGCAATTGCCATTATAATTGCAATTGCAATTATGTGTAATTAACTTTTTAAGATTAATTACCGGTGCTCATAGATAAATCCAAGATTCGTTAGCGTCCAAACCAAGAACATGGTAAATCCAAACACAGACCACTGGGTCATACCCTGAAAATTTGAAACGGCACAATGAATAGCATTGTAGTATAAACGTACGGTATACCTCAAGTATGTTTCATTTAAACAATTCACGCACTAAGGAGGGACAACACCAGACCAGTGAAACATGGGATTTTTAGACACAATTAAGCTGTGACGAGCTGATCTTACCGCCTTGTTTTCAGAAAGATACAGGTGAAATAGCAAAGATGTTGTCAGGTGCAGCCAACAGTACAGATTTCCCAGCAGAGGTAGCGTCTTGTCATATTTTGGTTGGGGTGCCTTGATCTGTTCATATATGGATACTTTGTTAAAACATTGCACAATATGATAACAAATGATTAATGTTTTTGAATTACCTTTAATGGTAGCAGTGAAATGTATTAGACATTTATTTTTACGTACATCGGGTATGTCCTCAAGTTCTCCCATCCTTGGCTTTCCAGGACTCCAACCTGGGCCTTTCCAGAATACAGACAGTTTATTACCAATTCCTTTCATGTTCCAAGCCGTCTGGATCATATATTGCCAATGACAAAGCTGCAAAAACAGAAACGCGATAAATGTTATATCTATCTCTTACCTTTGTCCGGAATACGTTTTGTCCCGATTACGTAACCCCAGCCAACGTATAGGTAACACACGTATATGTACACATATGTCACTTTAAATTGGTCAAATTCAAATTGGTCCCTGATTCTCAGAATCTGGCGGCTGGAGGGAAACCACTTTGTTGTTTGATCTTAATTAATGGCACCTTCGGCAAGACCTGTGTCAAGTTGGGAGGCTAGGAAGTAAGTGTGCTGCTAATATTGTCACATCTACATGTGTCCTCATTTTGTAATACAAGAGCATAACGGTAAATATTGATATATGTAATATTGTATAATGATGTAATGATGCCAGACTCTTCACGCAGCGCATTATTATAAAATGTAAAGTGTTTTTCTATACACTCGGTAACGTTTATAGCTTAGAAGATTAAAATGTCAGACTCTTATATGAGATAGGTGATATAATGTGAAATGGCTTTGCTATGGCTAAAAACTGGGGCAGAATCGCAGTTCGTGATATTTTAAAAACCCAATAGATTAATTTTCTAATGGATCATAATCGAAATGATCGAATATTGTTCCTTCATATTCAGGATGTACCCAGCATAATCAAAGCTAAATGCCGTCTAAATAAAAATGTGTTGCGTGTAAATCTCATTCGTTGCTAAATATTAAAGATCCTCTCCAACAGTGGAATATCTAGATCATTTTTGTAATTGATGAGTCTTGCGAGCAAAAATGATATACAAGGCCTTAATTGCGTTCAACTGAGCAAAGACGACAACACGCCATAACATTCTATGTTGAACCAACTAAATATCTTATGTTCTTGGGAATACCGATGAATTATTTTAACTTACTGTCGGAATAATATTTTATAACAAGCAGCTGTTCTTCTCATAATTTCGGAATACCGATACATTATTTTAAATAATTGCCGGAACAATATTTTACAACAAGCTGCTGTTCTTCTCATATGTTAATGTCCATTATGGATTTAACATGTCTCATTGCCCTAATCGATTTTTAATGTGTGATTAATTGCAGAGTTATTAATGTTTTATTACCCTGATGTTAAACATGCATTTATTAATGAATTTATGTATTACTGTGAAATGTATCATTAGATGTGTAAATTGTATTTGAGTAGTCTGGTGCAATGATTTATGCTGACGCGATGTTCTAAGCTGAAGCAATGATTTATATTGTGAAACATGTAGGAGCTATTGCTCACAGAGAAACACAGCAGGGTTCCCAGGAATTGCACCTAAGGGTGTAACCAGGTTATAAAAGGAATTATTTCACCATGTACTCTCACAATCCTGTAATATGTCAGCACTTATTCTGCTATCCAGGCAAACGTTTTCTGTACGAATTTATGTGAATCCAGTCAGGAATCCAGGGTATAAAAGGATCCTCCTTCCAGTCAGTCAGTACCATCTACTACCTGGACTCCCCACGACTATCGCTTCTGTAAGAAGCTTGCCAACGGCAGAATCCGAAGAAAAAGAGCAGTCGAACCCGTTATCACGGTCAAACGCCTATATACCTAGAACAACATTTATAGCTGTCTCTGCCCACCAAATACATGCTTATTGAGGTTATTTTCTGCGCCCACTCCTACCGTATATTAGTAAGCAACGATATTAGCCAGTGATTACTGGAACAATATTGTCTATATACAATGATAGGGTCAGGTATAGCTCGAAAGATCCGCTCGGGAAGATTCGAATCGACGGTCATTGCCGCGAAATATATCAACCAGGGGAGTATCCGCGCGAGAATTCGTGTACGATAACTGCTTGGCTGGTTAGTTTAGTAAGATTATTGTCATCTCTCTCTATTTGTTATATCGATAGGAATAATCAAAGCTTTTAAAATTATGGTTTCGGCGACTGCAGAGCCGGGGGACCCGGCTAAACTGAAACGAGGGTTGCCTGGACTCTGTGTTTTTGACGAGGTCTGCAGGCGTCTTTATGGCAGCGCCATAATACACCTGCACACATTAATATTTTAGCAAAAGAATATATATTTCGTTAACTTTTTAATGGAATAAATGATAATCCCGGAGTTTCTAGCTTTGTTTATCTGTTAGAGCTAGGCCTAGGGCTTCCCTGACCTGCCGCTATATATGACGTCATTGTGCCCATGGTCATGGGATCGTATCTGATGATCTGATTGGCTTAGAGTCGCAGTGGCTCTTTCTTCCATCAACCTTCTGTTTTGGCGGCCATTTTGAATTCTCCGGCTCCGCTTCAAGTACGCGGTTAGCGAGAACTTTTTAATTATCGCTCAAATCAAAAATCTTTTCAAGGCCATTGTTATCTAATTATTGCAAGCCAGCTTTTGAGACTACTTAAGGAGGTTCGACCTATGACGAAAAGTGGAGTTTGAGGCCAAAAGGTAGGGGAGTCGCTATGTAGGATCAACCTTTTAATGGCGGCGTGACGGACCTTAGATTTCGTATAAGCCTTTGGCTTTTTTTTCAAAAAAGCGCGGGGGTCACATTTCGTCAAGCGCCGAAAATGGTGTCTCCCAATACCGCCACAAGCGCAACTGTATCAAGCGCTGTTTAGCCATTGAGGCTAAACAGCGCTATAAGGGTGGGGGTGCGGGAGCCGGGGGGTGGGGTGGTGGGCAGCATTGAAAATGAGAAAAAGATTACATATTGATATAATACAAGTACATAGCCTAAGACACAACACCCATTGAAGCGGATACTTTCTAGACCTGGAAGCTGTACCACCACTATCTACTAAGGAGGACTGACTGGAACCTATACAAACTGATACCCTGGGGAACCTCTGCTCTACTAAGGATATATTGTAATATACGTTTCCGTACATGTGAGAATGATATAATATTACATTATGGGAATGTTATATTCATGACACAACATTTTATATTCTGTGTCATATGATTGTAACAAAAATGAAAGACAATTGAAAGCCAACAAAATAATAAAACCTGGCTGCATTTCTTTTATAGCGAGGTACATGCAAGTATGCTTAAAGTAAGAGACAGACAAATGCGATGACACGTGTGCATTTGTTTGGGCTTTCTATCTAGATAATCTATTATTTCATTATCAATTTTTTTTTTTAAAAAAAGCCGTTGTTAGGGCTATGGCGGTTGTTTTTTAGTTTGAATGTTCTTGTGCAAATGCCTATGAATTATTTGGTGATGTTGACGAGTTCGGGTGTGTACTTAGTAGGTACTGAAAGTTATAATTATAATTGATTTCTCGTGGATTCGTAATGTAGGTAATTTAGATTCATTTCCAAGTGTGTGAACGAAGACTGCATGACATGCAGAATCAGATTGTATCATTATTTGAATATCTGGAATGTCTTGTAAATCACTAGTCAAAATATGTAAAATCATTATTTTTAGGCAATGCGGTAATACGTCAACATGGTTGACACGCGTCTTTTGTATTGATATTAAATGTGCTTGGCGTTTAATGAAATAAAAAATAAGATAAAAACATGGATTAGTACAATGTAGGAATTGTATACCTGAGTGTAAATAGGATTCCAGTTTGACAATGGATGGACAAGGCCGTAGGCAACTTTTTCATCTTCAGGGGTGAATGTACCAAATATTCTGTCCCAAATAATAAGAACCCCTGCGTAGTTCTTGTCGATGCAATACCTGTTCCTACCATGGTGTACACGGTGGTGACTAGCAGTATTTAGGACGTACTCCAATGGACCGATAGAACGAACAATCTAAATGTTAAAAGAAGAAAGAATTATTCTAAAGAGACAAAATAATCGGGGTAAAATCGCTATGAGGGATAAATTTTATCGGCAATTGGTATATTCACCACGGTTTCTTAAAGTGAAAATATTTACCTCTGTATGAATCCAGAATTGGTAGACAAGGTTGAATTGTATGTGAGCTACAAAATGAGATGGTGGCAAGAAAAATGCCAGCGGAAGGTAAAAAATCTGCAAAATATTCAAAGCAAACAGTGATAAATTATTAATCCACGAATGTAATACTGCGTGATGCCCTGTTTATATGAAGAGCTTTGTAAATTTAAGCGGAAAAAGACAAAGTAACATTGAATTTCATAGGATGTATGAATTGATATTGTTACACCAACATAATTTACTATCATTCCTTGCGATTACATATTCTTCAACGAATCCGTTCAATCTAATGGTGATTAATCGTGAGTTGTGTCACATGAGTATCAGGCAAAGTTAAAAGTATTCTACCCAGGAATTGTATCGCTGTAGAACTGACTGACGAAGTGCCGTAGACAGGTTATAATCTTCTGAACTGTGATGAACCTGATGCGCTGCCCACATGAAGTTCACCTCTAAATGTGAATGATTAAAGAGCTGTACATATCAACAACGATTAATGCATCTTGACTTGGCACATAGTGTTTGAAAAAGAGTGGTTATGTATGGACAGGTAGAACTAATGAAATGAAATTTTAGGTAGGTATGCTTATGATACAATAAGTTATAACAATTCTTCCACGATGTTTGTCAATACATTCAATTCTAATCGACATCCCGTCTTAATTCCAATGTAAATTGTACGTGACCTTGAGGGAAAATGCAATAATCAATAAAGATACATAATATCTCGGAGAATATATTGTACGAGACGAACTACTCCTTCCCACTCTCACCAAACTGCTACCATGCAATGAAGATTCGATAATCTCCATAGCGATGTATTACATCACGATCCGCCTATTACGTCATAGGCGATGCCGAAACAAATGCGATGTGTCAGATGTTCCTTATTTATTTATCGTTTTTACCAACAAAATTGATGGTTCAAATAAATAAATACCCTGTTACCATTTCAATTTTCATGAAAATTGTTATATTATGAAAAGTATTTACTTCCCATAATCCACTAGTGGGCAGAGGGGCTTGTATTCTTGTATTTGAAAAAAAATTAATATCTCGGAGAAGACATTGGGTGAAGGCCCCAAGCAAATATACTATGACATATTAGGCATACTTGTAATATAGTTATGGCGTTTTGTGGGTCATGTTTAAATGGAGAAATACTAACCATGTGCCATCCGATGGACCCAGTAATACCCTAAATCGACTGCTAGAAATGCTACGACCCACGTAAGCGGGGACTCCCATGGAAGCTCATAAATGCGATAGTTATTGTAAAGCCATATGTAGACGACAGCTTCTATATTCCGCATCAATAGGCTGTGGATAATTATGTTGACGAATGAAGAATCATGAAAAAGAGTAAAATTCATCAGTAGACGAAATTGCACGATGCCCAACTGTTGCATTAAATATCTATGAGATATCACTGAACCTTTAACGTAGGCTATCATATCATATCGTATCATAAGCAACGACACACATGTATACGGGTGGGATATATTTCACAAACACTATTAATGTATTCTTGTATTTGAATAATTTTATGTTCTACCAATGTGACAGAATATTTAATGGTTAGAAGATTTAATGTGCATATTCTCCGAATCTCTGCCAGGTTGAATAATAAACTGGTCATTAGCGATAACACATCCGCATAACATGAAAGTGCGGTTTGGGACAATAGACATAGAAGCACAGAAGCATATATAAACATTAAAGTTTAAATTTCCGTTGAGTCTTGATGTCTAGCCACTAGCGAAGGAAGACGACGACTGACGTAGTGACTTCACTCGAACATCTACGCCAGTCGTCGTCAAGGTCAGCTCCCCTTGAAATTATGCGTAGACTCCTTGGGTCTACTTCACAAACTTATTCAAGATTTTACGAAGAAATACAGTTCTCCACTATTATATCTTCAGCCTAAAAAGAGGGGAAATCTGAGTGCCGTTGATGATTTAAATAAACAAAAAGAACAAAAGTAATAATCGATGAGGGACCTTTCCATTATTCATGGTCATTTAATGAACGTATCATGTGATATCAGGTTAATAGAACAAGTGTTGCCTACTGTGGTAATTGTGATAAAAGTCCAGCAGATAAGGAAGAGAGTGCATCATTCCATCTTGGTAGAGGTTTATCACCTTGAACATGAAGGACCAACATTTCCAATCCCATGAATACAACAAAGAATGGAAGGGCCTGAAATAAAGCAATACTGACATATACGGTATCACACATAGTTAATATTTGCCTGGATAGATAAGTAATCAATCAATCATTTCGACCTCAGTCGAGCATCTTCCTCTATGAGCATACATCGTGACAGGCTTCCCTCCATTCATTCCGGTCCGCTCTGCTGTGTTGTCCAGGCCAGTGTCCTCTCGAGAAGGGTAAATACGTATGTCTTATGTTTGGTACCAACTATTCCATGTTTTGGTTCCACGAGCACACATTTCTCCTATGCCTCATCTTGCTATGCCCTGCTGCAGGGACCTCTATTCCCAGATCGGGTCACCTTTTCCAAATACCATTCATCTGGTATACTCCTTTTCCCTTTGTACCAAAGGAAAATTGGGATGACCACTAGACTTGTGCAGCTTGTTTATTTTTGTAATTTAAAATATATTAATTTATACAATAAAATGTAATTTATCAACACCCAGCTACAGATTTTGGAGCATTCATTGCATATCAATTCTTAAAATGTATTATGCTTGTCATACATAGCATGGAAGGGAAGGGAAGCATGGAATATTTATGCAAATCGCTGCACTGTTGAACAAACTCGTTTAAGTAGAATACAAAACAAAACAAAAATGTGTAAATAGGGTATTATAAGGGCTCAAACGATCATGTATCATATGGAGACTGTCCTCCCTCTCATCACAAATGAAATGCTGGACATTATTATGGAGAGCCATTTATGTACATATCCCCATAACTCTAAAACGGGAAGACTAGCATGCTGATCAGGAATACATAAGTAAGTATACACTCTAAGAAATCAGCTGAAAATTCATCTGGATCCACTTAATTGCCTGTTGGTCCCGCGTAGGAACTGTCGTTTACATGGATTCAGCATGCCTGCATGGATTCCATGTAATTGCAAGGTGGTTTTACACTATTCCCGCGCACCACCTGTGGTGCTCAGTCAAGCATGCAGTGGCTATTGTTTCAGCGGAGCATGCACCAGTGATTTCTAGGTCAGCCTCATTCTGGACAGAAATCTACAGAAGGTTTAAAACATCCAACGGTGCAATATGCTGCAGCCATGCAGTGGGAATTTGGATTTGCTATGCCTGTATATCCAATATGGCAATACTTTCAGGTAAGTAATATACAGTATACTCTTTATGTTTTGTGGATACCTAATGTTTTACATGTTTATGTTATAGACTGGGACCAACACAACGCAGGGAAGGTGGGAAATAATCTTAAAGAAGAGGGAGGAGGGCTGGCTGTATATCGGCAAGTGGCAGCCAAGATTTACTTGCCACTGGCTGAGGCAGAGCCCCGACTCACTGATACATCCCTACTTCTGGGTTTAAATTTAATTCTGTATCATAACAATGTCAAACTATTAATTAAGTATCAGAGTGAGACTAGGTTAGTAGTAGGTAAGTGTAATATCGACAGGACGGACTCTAAAATTAAATAACATGTATTATTGTATAGGAGCCTATAGAGGGATGACTATGAATTTTTCAGTTTAACCAAGTCCTATACTACCTAACGACTTCAGATGTTGTTGTCACTAGTCATATCCTATTACTTCTACCCCTACAATTTAATTATGTAGCGTTTGGAACATGTTCTCACATCATTCTTTCCCAGTGCATTCACACATCTTATATAGCCTCACACCTAGCATTCGCGCAAGGAGGGTGGTACTATGACTTATGGGTTGGGTTGTACTCTGACTGTGGGTGGTACTTTGACCGTGAGCCGGCTGGCTTGTTTAAATGATGTAATAACCAACTGTGGATGCATTGCACCAAATATAGCTGTATTTTATTCTTTACAGAAGCTGATATGAAGAATTAAGTACACCAACAAGAAAATGATGAACCAAATTGATGAAATGATGATTTTCTGAGGGTAAATAAAAGATCCCCGAATAAGAATATATAGTGAGGATAAAAGGGTTTTACATGGGTCTACTGTAATTTCGAGCCGGGTTTTACATGGATTCAGAGTAAATTTTTACATGGATCTACTGTAATTTTGAGCTGGGTTTTATATGGATTCAGAGTAAATTTTTACACGGATCTACTGTAATTTCGAGCCGGGTTTTACAAGGATTCAGTGTAAGTTTTTACATGGGATCCATGTAATTTTACACAAAAATGTAATTTCACCGGGAAAAACCGTCATCCAAAAACGCAGTGGAATCCGTGTAAAATTACACGGATTTGACTGAAGGACCGCTTACAGTGTAGCCATAGAAAAAGCGTGCGGACTAGGAATTTTTATTCCTGTTCAGCTGCGGGATAGGCCCCAACCCGCACTCTTCCTATTCTTCCAAGAAGTTACATTTTAGGAATTTACTAGTCTTCCAGTTTCATAATTCCTGTTCAGCCATGACCAATTCCTGAACAGCATCATGCTTCTCCTATTCCTCCCCGGGTTGGGCGCCATTCCGCAGTACGTTTTCCTGTTCAGCAATTTTTCAAATTTCAGATACCCCAGCCTGCACCTACTCATCCTGTGCATTTCCTGATCAGGACGCCCACCACGCAGCCTGCAACTAGTGTCAACAACACCGGCCCCATCTCATGTGCTATCACCCACAGCCCCATTTCTGTCGCCCACCACCGAAATCCAGCCGACCAAGTTCTGTCGTCCACTACCTTATGTAATGATGATATGAATTGGATGTTAAGCTTTCTCTGACTGGCTTTTTTTAAGGGAATTTAACAATGTCCGTCGTGCACAGGGGAGGTATAAAGGTACCCTATAGGGAAGGATAAAGAATAATGACAATATACGGTACATAAGACAATGTGAGCGAGGTGAGAATAATGATAGTATCTAACTTATTAAGGGCGGGAAGACAAAAAACAAATAGGGCGGGAAGACAAAAAACAAAAAATAAAGAATCAAACTATTCCTAAAACGTAACTTTTTGGAAGAATAGGAAGAATGCGGGTTGGGGGCTATCCCGCAGCTGAACAGGAAAACAAATTCCCAGTCCGCATGCTTTTTCTATGGCTATTCTTACTTCTTTATTCCTGATCAGCATGCTACTCTTCCCGTTTTAGAGTTGTGGGGATATGTACATAAATGACTTTACATTTCTTTTTTACGGATTGGCGATATGTACATAAATGGCTAATATTTGAAACATTGCTGAACAGCAAAACGTTCTGCGGAATGGCGCCCAAGCCGGGGAAGAATAGGAGAAGCATGATCGCTGTGCAGGAATTATTAATGGCTGAGCAGGATCTATGAAAGTGGAAGATTAGCCAATTCCTAAAATGTAACTTTTTGAAAGAATAGGGAGAGTGCGGGTTGGCTGCTATCCCGCAGCTGAACAGGAAATAAAATTCCCAGTCCGCACGCTTTTTCTATGGCTGTTCTTACTTCATTAAAGAGATAAACCATAGTCATACGCACTGCTGCAGGCGGGAGTTCAAGGAACTAATGCATGAAAAATAAGGATTCACAATATTTTTTTCAAACTTTGTCATGAGAAAGAACATGGTTATAACAAAAAGCAAAAAAATGGATCTCAGCATATATTTTTTTCATTCTAGAGACCACCAAAGTTTAGTCTTGAAGTATGAGGGGAAAATGGATATTTTCTCAGTTTTTCCAAGATTTCAGACAGACAAATAACATATTTCAGTTGAAATGTCTTCTAAACATAGACACTATACAGGTTTACCCTCATGCATGAAAGAACAGGGTATCAACATATTTTGAACAATATTATTTAGCATTGAAAATCTTCAATATTCCTGTTTTTAACTCATTAGGAATCAGATTCAGTTGAATAACTTTTTTAAAAGATCGGTGACCCCCATTTTTTATTGCTTGAAAGGGTAAAGCAATATGTTAGCTACGTCTACAGAGATTTTTATGAAAAAGTTATTTTCAATTTTTTTTTTATACTGAAAAAAACGAAAAAAATCGTCCTTTTCTCATAGACTTCCATAGTGAACACCCCTAAATTTCAGGGCTCACTGAAATGAAAACTAACCCGGTGACATATTATTTTTATTGGCTTTTTGAATTCACATAACCTTGTTCTTTCACAAGGCAAAGTTTAAACAAAATGTTATTTTCAGTTTTTTTCCCAGTTGAACTGTGGTTTATCTCTTTAAATTGCTGATCAGCATCCTAATCTTCCCGTTTTAGAGTTGTGGGGATATGTACATAAATGGCTTTCCATACTATAGAGACCTGTTGCTGATCAGCAGGGCAGAAGCCTACCACGGCCGCGGTAGGCTACCATCCCGGTGCTGTGTACTGCTGTACAGGAACTGTATATGGCTGAACAGGATTTCTGCTAGTCCTTTTTTACGGATTGGTGATATGTACATAAATGGCTTTCCATACTATATTGATAATTGCGGAGTAAGATTGAAACTATTCCTGCATTAATATGATTATTTCATCATACTGCTTGCTACAAAATAAACAGATTTTAATCGGACCAATGTTGTGTCTCTTAATGGATGAAAGTAAATATAAAACATCCAGTGTTGTGTCTCTTTATGGCCAAAATGTCAGTTTAAAACATTCAATCCGGAGAAGAATTGGGAATATGGGTATCGAATTGAAAGGAACATGTACCATATGTTCCACCAAATCTATTATAAAAACGTAACAAACTGGCCGATATGATTGATAGATCTATGTTGTTTTCAGCATGGGCTGCAATACTAAAATACATAACTGTTGAAAGGTTTACATAAATATGGTTAAAATTCGTATGTCGTAGTCAAGTACATTATACAACATGTGTTTAATTCCTACTATGAGACATTGCACATTGAAACACAGTTTTTACAGCCCCCCAATCAGCCTTTTGTATTTGTTAATGTCCCAATGATATTTAACTGATATTAACTGTAGATCTAGATCATTCTACCTGATGAAACTACCACTGGTTCTTGCTCATAATTTATAAAAGGTGAATTCTTCTTCACTTTCTCCACTCTATTTCTCTCTCGCCTCCCTTCCCTCTCTCTCATTCTTTTCTACCATCTCTTTCAGGAATACATTGAAATACATGAGGTGTGAAAATGAGCCATATAATTTAGTATAACCATCTGAATCGTGTAAATATTTAGGCAAATTGGTTATCAAATGTTTATATAAATTTATATATGTCGTCACCGTAGTCTACATACATACGGCGTTAAGAGAAATGAAGTTTTTTTTTTATCAATCTATGGTCTGTACGTCGTCATTGTGGTCTATACGTGATCAATTGAAATGGGGGAAAAGAGGGGAAAAATAAGCAAAGACCAATTCTTTGAAATTAATTCTTTTATCTGTTGTGGTTCTAGCGGAGACATCTGCTTTATCTCATGTGATTTGTCACGTTTTGCTGCATCCAAAGCTAGTGAGACTCTATATGATGACATGGCTTGGTTAGCTGAGCCTCTTTTCTTGAAATAATCGCGAACTGCGGATACATAGTTCATGACTGACTTTGGGCTGGCCAGATATATGCGTAAGTATTGTATATACGCACATGCCTCAGGGACTGTTATTTCATCTGGGATTATCTTATATCTGTAGGTGAATGCTAGGAATGACTTCATGGCTGTTCTTTGGTTTGAGATGGTGCCTGGGGCCCTAGCTTGTAGTTGGGCCTGCTCTGCTCTCCTTTCTTCCCTAAATTTGTTTCCGTGCCTTTTCTCTGTAGGCTATATAATTTAGTATAACCATCTGAATCGTGTAAATATTTAGGCAAACTGGTTATCAAATGGTTGTATAAATACGTCGTCACTGTGGTCTATATATCTACGGTGTCAAGAGAAATGAAGTTTTTTTTATCAATCTATGGTCTGTACGCCGTCATTGCAGTCTATACGGGATCAATTGAAATGGGGAAAAAGAGAGGAAAAATAAGCAAAGATCAATTTTTTAAAATTAATTCCTTGGAGTGTACCATGGATGATCACACGCGTATACTATATATAGAGAGAATGGGACGAGCCGGCAATAATCAAAAATTTATAGGACGAGATTCGTCCACATAACCACGATGCCGTAGGCAGAGTGCTTATGTGGACGAATCAAGTCCTATAAACTTTCGATTATTGCTGGCGAGTTCCATTCTATATTTATTATATGTGCATAAAATTTGATCATCATCAGATATCACTGAAAAAGTATTAAAGAACTCTCAGAGAGTCCCGCTGCCCCGCTGAGAGCACCGTCAGTAGGCTACAACGGTGAGCTGTCAGGACTGTGTGATCATGCAGTGATTACTTACTGACTTTGTTGAACTAAAACGTTCATATCGTAGCCATTTCTTGAGCTACAATAATAAACCTTACATCATTTGATAGAGAATTTAATTCTCTATTTAATGGTGTGGTGTTTATTATGTATTTTTATAATCACAGGTGAATTACCGATCGCGGGGATCCCCGCGGGGATCTCCAGGGCTCCTGAGGGGGGTGTCTAATTTTTCTTGTCGCTACCAAGAAACAACAATTGTCACTTGTCACTAAGACAATTCTTTTGTCGTTTGTCACTTAATTTCCGTAAAAATGGCCCGTTTTTTGTCGGTAAGGACTAATAAGGTCTTTGTCGATTTGTCAGGCTAAGAAAGTGTTTTTGTCGTTTGTCACTTGATGCCCATGTCGATTGTCGATCCTAAGAATAGGCCTTGTTGATTTGTCGAATTTACCCCTCAAGAGCCCTATCTCCGCGGGGATCTCCGCAGAGACAGCGGAAGTGCTGAGTCAGAGCTATTTTTAGACAACTACATTTTTATAGGATGCGTCCTATATGACTATTTTTATAGCACCCCACTTATAGCACCTCCCATATAGCATGCGCGTATAATAAGTGAATGGAAAGTTTAACATATTCGTCGTCATGTGGTCTCTCTCTCTCTCTCTCTCTCTCTCTCTCTCTCTATATATATATATATATATATATATATATATAAAGAGTGAAAAAATTAGGTTCAAAATACAGTTCAACATAACTGAACAGACTTTCTGAATCAACACAATACCAAACATATTCAGATATACCTAGTATTAAATTGTATCATTTTTCAGCTTAATTTAGCAGAATTAAATTTTATTGACTAGATAGAGCTGCTGATTGTACATTTTCTGACAACCTGACCATACATCGTTATAATCTAAATTGTGCCCGAATATGTAATGCTTAAACAGGATGTGTAAAGATTATATCAAGCTATAGAACTGATATTGATTGGTCACTCCTGTGAGAGTACTCTAAGATTCCTGGCTTCATTTACCTAAATACGGGATATTTTAGAATAACGTTATAACACAAGAATCAAGAATTATAACAAAAAGATCCAAGAAAAAAATATAAAAACCATATTTGACTTATTATAACGGCCCAAACATTATAATATAATATATAAAACAATAATATATTATCTATTTTCCAACCTATCAATCAATGTTCTAAACCAATGATTAGTGAAAGGGCATGATATTTGAATACCATAAGATATATCCCGTGTACAGTATCTGAAATAGTTTTCAAATGGTAGAATAGTCTCCAATCGTAGCCAGAAGGTTTCGCCACATCCGTATGTTGTCGACTATAGGCTATTTGTACTCACCATATTCACATAGTTTGGAACGTCCTGCCATTTCTCAAACGTGCTTTCCGCCGGAGTTACCAAATAAAATAGCTGCCTTGCCCCGATGGAAACGCGGGACAAAGTTTCCAAAGGGGTTTCAGCAGAACCGTTCAATGCCATCGTTGGTATACCGAGTGATGATCGAGGTATACGTTACTGGTGTTATACCATAGTTCATGCAATCACTGCGTACTTGATAAGGCACCGTGCTAAGGATATCACAGTCCTGTGTCCATATCGAACCTATCAGTCTTTATCAGTCAGTTGCTATATAGGCCTTCAGAATAAATCAAGGCATCAAAGGTTAGTGATGTACTCTAGCTCATTGTTAGAATTTACACTGGCACGCACTGCAGATGCAGTTGTTTGTTTACATGGCGAAGGTAGAGGTTACGTCCCTGGAAGATCCGACAGGTTTGGATCCCTGTCATGACTCTAGGTAGCGTGATTGTGCCTAGCCTACAAAGAGTCGTAGGCTCGAATGGGCTAACTATATCAGAACTGCATTATATCAAACAGCGACACTGTTATAAGTTGCTCTAATGAAAAAGAACATAGAAATAATCTGTTATTTAGTTACAATTTAAATACAATGAGTCGAGACTATATAGTTACTGCGTTATATAATACAGCTACACAGAAAAAAACTCTACTATGTATAACGAAAAAATAAGTTATATTCGAATTAGCTAACGCAAAACATACTTCCCATGGGTTTAAAATAGAACAGTTGATTTCAAAATATGAAAGTACTCGATACTAAATAAAAAGTGATATAATTTTCTTCTGAAAATGCTGCTGTGGGCTAGAGTTTGTAGATGGGGCTGATGATATTAAATGTTGAAAATGGAAGATTTTACCAAATTTATCATTATTTTTACGTTTAAATTAACCATTTTTTTTATATATAAATATTGAAGACTATTTCATTGAGAAATTCTTTCATTCCGTGGTTTTCTTCCAGGATTTTGTTTTTCTATCCGCTTTCTCGATCGACATTATTACAATACTAAATTCCTTACCAATAAAATATCATGTGATGTTGTCGTGGGTGTGCAACCTCGACCCCCTCCCCCTGCATCTAGTTAGCGCTAGTCTAACTCTAGTATGGTGACGGCCGTACACTGATTGAGTAGAGGCAGGTTCGACTGACTACCTGCATCCAGTTTAACTGGGGGCGTTTTTTTAACCAGCCTGCATCTGCGTCCACTAGGGGGCTGCATCCTGCGTCCAGTATAAAAAAAACACACCTGCATCCTGCATCCATTTTAAGGGGTACTACACACCCACGTTGTCCCCCACGGCACGCTCTTCTTCATGCCTCTGGTGTAATATTATAGGCATACCCAGAGCTGTCAATTACTTACACCCAATTCTACGATCACAACTTAGGGGACTACATGTTCCGAAATTTCATTAACCCCTTGAAGGCTAAATATTTGCCCATTTAAGAGTAAAATGTGATGCGCTAAATACAATGTTAAATAGAGAGGGGGTGGGGGAGAGTGTGTGTGTGTGGGGGGGGGGGGGGGGGTCCTGATGAGTGGTGTCGAGTTGTCTCAGTTTGCAGGTAGTGTGCTGTGCTGAATTTAGCGGAGTAGGCGGCAGAGACGGTAGCAGCCAGTGGCAGTGGTGAAAATCCCATAGGTTGTATATCGGAGTTGTTGCTGCTGCTATTTCATCGTTTTTGTGGTTGTTGGTTGTTATCCAGATAGTCCCTGACTGACTGATTCCGAAGTCGTCACGGAGGTCAGTGTGAGGCTATTCTAACGATTAGGAGAGGGAAAAGTTTGTTGCACCAACCACGGCAGCCATCATACTTTCGCTGACCCAGATAGTGGTTTGAAGTGGGAGACCGAGCGCCCGCGAGGAGTTGTGGCGGCGAAGAGGAGAGGCCTAGGCAGCCTACTTTATTCCATGATTTGGCCGTGAGCGTACAATATAATCGATATACTTGCCGCTCACAAGGTGTACAATATAAACTCACTGTATTGTACAGTGACGTCACGACCGTTCGAGAGTATAAGGATAACACAGTTTGATGAAATTAATGCAAATAAAGTTGTTTTAGGGTAGGCTAAGAATCATGGAATAAAAGCAAGAATAGCAAAGTATCGCGTCTTTGGGGGCCTATATTCTCCTCGTATGGCCGAAAAACAACTCGGCCTACGGCCTTGTTGTTTTCGGCCATACTCGGAGAATATAGCCCCCCTCATACGCGATACTATGCTGTTCTTGCTATAATATATAGGGGCTAATGAGTGTGAGTCTCATTAGCCCTACCTGTGATTGGCAGAGGTAGGCTGATCAATGGGAAACCCGGCTCTCACCATTTGTCTTTAGGCCGTCATAGGGGTAACATGTATGATAATTGATAATTGAAGCTTAAAATCTAGTATGCTAACATAGGACTCGGTAGGGAAGGGAGGGAAGGGGTCAGTTGCGGAATTGGAAATAACTATCTTTTTGGCCTAAGTTATAGAGAGGCCCATATAGCCTAGTAGTGGGGTGGGGTGGGGTGATGACTTTTGTTATACTGTAGGTAAACATTTTTTTATTTTTTTTTAATATTTTTTTTATTGACAAAGTTTCACAAAGTGATAGTTCTCAGTCATTCTCGTTCTATCAAATGGTTTCGTGTTGGAAAGGCTTCAATAAGGATAGTCAACCTTTTTCTAAAGTTGGGTAGCCTATGCTTTTCTGGGTGTAGGGGTGGAAGCAAATCGGGGCAAATTGGGAAACACGCCTAATTTGTTTGACCTTATTGGTTGCAAATTGTCCGTGAATTGCAAAAGGTTGCAATTCCGGGTCATTGAGGGAGGGGCCAACCACCAATCAAAACTCACAGGAGTATTCACTCCTTGCCCTAGGACTGACGTCATCACATCCGGGCACTCATAGGTGACATTTCTTCGGTGGCGGACAATTTTTTATCCTCGGGTTTTATTCGTCCAGCTCAGCTCTATCTTACCATCGAGAGCTTCTTGGATTCCATGAGCTGGTAGCTTATTCAGTATAGAATGGCTGGGAACAGACGAAGAATCGCTACTCCACTCATCCGTCACAGGCCGGTCCGCCACAACGTGCAAGCCCCAAGACGCTTTCTGCACAGTCCGGAAAATGGCCACGCTTCAGCCAAAAAGCGCGCCAAAGCCTCGTGGCAAGTCACGCCACAACGGCCACAGGCTTCCATCGCCGAAGAGTCACCTCCTGCGCATGCTCAGCAACCGCATGCTTCCGCCCAACCTGCATGGGATGGTCGTTTGAGTCCTTCATTGCAGCCGGCTACAAGAGCAGAAGTTCGTGAGCTCTACAATGATATGAGGCAGATGTTCTCGGACTTCTCAGCGGGTCAGGCCCCAGTGTCAAACCTCCCGGAGCATCACCCAGAGCCAGAGTTGGACCAAATCTCGGAATTGTCTCCGCTCCAGGCTCATCTTGAAGCGCCTAACCGTCAACATAGGAGGGCGTCAGCCGGCTTCAGTGCCCCGATACACCCGGCAACACTCTCGACTGCATCGGCCTCGCTAGCTCCTCGTCAACTTGACATGGCAAAGCGTAGGAATGGTCGCAGATTGCCTGTGGTCCAGCCAATCTTCTCCAATGATGATCAGGATCTTCCTCCTCCTCGAGAGTTGTCTTCAGCCTACCGAGACTCTGAGTTTGCATTCGACTCTATTGATCGCCAGTACCCGTCATTGTCAAATCCCAGAGGTATGTTAAAGTTCATATCATCATTCACAACGGCCGAGACCTCACTCCCTCCTACAATGTATAAGGCTGTCCGTAAGGACAAGAGGGAACTTCTTCTCCCGGAGTACGTGTGTGGCTTTGCCAGAATGTTAGTTAATGCAACTGATGTCTCCTCAACCCCGTATTACATGGCTTGCCACCTCGAGCAACTAGCAGAGGATGCTTCTACCCGCCCGTGGGAAGGCGTGAGAGCTTGGTCACAAGCATGTTTAGCTCTGATTAACGATGGCCTGGCTTCATGGGCGAATGACTCCCTTTTTCGCTCAGAAAGGGCGAGATTAAGTTGGATGCAACCGTTTGTGTCGTCAAAATCTTCCTCTTCTACAATGGGAATTGCATCGTCATCAGTAGCCAATCTATCTACACCCTGTCCATCATTCAATAATGACTCATGCGAGTCCTCCGAGACCCACACTAATGGCAACGTCAAGCTCCTCCACGTGTGTGGCTTCTGCTTTTTTCTGACAAAAGGCAGGGAGTTCCCCCACGCTGCAAAGTTGTGCAACAATAAAAAGAATATGCCAGACCGCAATAAGGATTGGCGGAAGGGCCAGAAGCCCTCTTCTACATCAAATACATCCTCAACTTCTTCAAAAAACTCTTAGGCGCGTCTGGGTGTCAGGATGGCGTGAACAAAAACGTGAGTACAGTCAATTATATCCAATCTTCGAGTGTGTCTGCAGACAACACAGATTCTGTTCTTACCCGCCTACCTTCCCACATCTCCCCAGACGTCTCTATCAGTGCGAAAAGTGTTAGTGAAAATGTAAACAAACATGGCGGCGCCCATGCTCCCATTGAGACTGTAGTGTTACGAAACGCAGCTCTCCCTGTTCCCCGATTTGCTGCCAGGCAGCCAGCTATTATCACCAAGGATTCTGTAGTTTGTCCTTCTCAGGACACATGTGTTACCCTCGCCGGTGATGACTTGTTATCTTCTAGTTCTCACTTTAAACTTCACGTTCCCCATTTATCGCCCACTCGTTCGGGCTCATATGACATGCCTTGTGTTACGGAGTTAGCTCCGCGGCTTGATCATACAGTCTATTCAGGCTTTCCTGTTGACTTTCATTATCAATCAGCACATGAACGTGAGGATAACCAGATCTATCACTCAGCAGTTCGACAAAAATCTGACACTTGGCCTTGTGTTACGGAGTCCACGACTCCGCGGCCAGTGCATGATGAGTGTTCCTCCCTCCAACATGCCAGTGAAACTCCTTCTGTGTGTGCATTATCCACTGACTCTCAACATACGTTAGTCAATTCTGATATCAACGAGCATAGTGTAGAATGTGACTTCATTGACTCTGGCCCTTCGCCAGAATTTCTGATTGACAACACCAGAAAGGGTTGGCCCTTCCCAGCGCGTATAATGCACTCTTCTCTAGCAGACATTTATGCCGCTGTGGCTCTAACCGGAATCTCAAATGCAAAGTCAGCCAGAATACATTTGACCTCGAATCTCAATATCAGTGCTTGGAAAAAATATTCCACCGGATCTCACCTTGATGTCATGATACTCGACGGTTTACAGTTCGGATTTCCTCTACAATATAGAGGTGGCCCCCTCCTATCTCAATCCCTCCCCCCCAACCACCATTCTGCCTTAGCCTTCCCATCCCACGTCCTGGAATATATTCACACTGAGGTCGCTTTTCAAGCCCTAAGCGGCCCCTATGAAACCCCCCCTTTTGTGCCTTGGATGCATGTAAGCCCTCTCATGACCAGGCCAAAGCAGGACCCCAGAAAACGTCGTATTATTGTAGACTTATCCTTCCCCGATGGCGGGGTGAACAAATTCATCCCTAAAAACTCATACGACGACCTCCCTGTCCGTCATCAACTTCCAACTGTCTCAGATGCTGTTCGTGTTATCAACACCTTCTCCAAGTCTTGTGCATTAGCCGTCATCGACCTCAAGAGGGCCTACCGCCAGTTCAGTGTATGCCCCCTTGACTGGCCCCTGTTGGGTATCCGTCATACTGGACTCTTCTACTTTGATCGGGCCTTGCCCTTCGGGGCTCGAATGTCTTCATATGTAATGCAGTCCATCGCATTATTCATAGTTCGTGCTCTTAAACAGTCAGGAGTTGAAGCTCTCATGTATCTGGATGACTTACTTCTTATAGGCCAAGACACTGCATCAGTCGAGAGTCAGCTTGGCATTGTCTGCTCCCTAATAGAGGAGCTTGGCCTACAACTTGCACAGGATAAGCTTCAACCCCAGTCACAGTGTGTTACATGGCTTGGCATAGACTTTGACGTTCCTAACAACTCCCTTACAATTCCTCTTGCTAAACTTCACGACACCCAGTCGTGCTTGGCCAAAGTGTCTGCGACATCTATCATATCAACTAAGCAACTGCAGCAAGTGTTAGGAAGGATAAACCATCTATCTAAGGCGGTCCCTCCTGCGCGGCTCTTCATGAATCGACTGCTATCAGCGTTGAGGGGCGCGGCAGGAGGTGATGTCAGAGTCTCTTCCTCAATGAAGGCCGACCTTCGATGGTTCTTGAAGTTTCTCCCCAGGTTTAATGGTAAGGCCATTATGCCCTCGTTCCAGGTCTCGAAGACTATATGGGTAGATGCATGCCTCGACGGATCCGGAGGCACAGATGGTCGTAACTGGTACGCCCATAAGTTCTCCAAGGAGCATGCTTCTGAGTCAATAAACCATCTAGAGGCTTACAATTGCCTTGCAGGAGCTCGTCTTCTTACATCTGCCTCAGACGCTGGTTACATTATTAGAGTCTGCTGTGACAACCTAGCTGCCGTCCAGGCCCTCTCTGGAGGCAGGGCCCGGGACCCCTCCCTCGCAGCCTGCGCTCGAGCCTTTTGGTTCCTCTCAGCCTCCTCTTCTGTTGAATTCCAATTCGTCCACATTCCGGGCGTGTTCATGGATTTACCTGACGCCCTCTCAAGGGCCTTTATGTCAGACACTGCCAAGTTGAAGGCAGCTTCCATTATCAAAGAAAAATCCCTTAAGCAACTACATGTATCCGAAAGTCATTTCTCTGTTTTGGCTTTCTCCTAGGTAACCGACAGCGCCAGTTTGAAGCCCTAGCCCAGTCTCGCCAGCGCTTGGCCTTCCGCCCTGGGACTGTGCGCAACAGGAACTCTGCTGCTACCGTGTTCTTAGCTTTCTGCAACGAGCTAAGCCTCGACTATACTTCTCTACAACCAGGTCACCTCTGTTGGTACCTTGAGTACCTTGCAAAACATTCCTCTGTGCCAAGTTCTATTAAGAACTCCCTTTCCTCCGTAAGGACCTTCCTCCGCCTCTCCGGCATTGATGTGTCCATTTTTGAGTCCCAAGTTGTCAAGAACGCTCTCCGAGCACTCGACCTTTCTCTTCGCCATGTCCCAGTCCAAAAACTCCCCGTCTCGCCTGACCTGTTACGTCAAGTCATCACTTACACTTCTCTACATCCTTATGCTCCACAACTCACTGTGGCATACCTGCTTATGTTTCTCGCATTCCTTCGTCAAAGCAATCTCGCCCCGAGGACCTCAGGTCAGTTCGACCCGACGAGAAACATGACTCCTTCAGACATAAGGATAACAAAGTCAGGAATTGTCATCTCCATAAAGTGGACGAAAACTCTTCAGAAGGGACGCCTCCCTGTTTCTACCTATCTACCAGCTCTACCTGCTAGTCGCCTCTGCCCCAGAGCAGCGGTGAAACGCCTCTTCCTCCTTCATCCGGGTCGCCCTCTCGACCCCCTTCTCAAGTTCGAGTCTGGAGCTCCTATGACATCTTCTTATATCGCCTCTCAGTGGGCTGCCGCCCTTAAGGCTCTTGGGCGCGACGCAACATCATTCTCGCTCCATAGCCTGAGGCGCGGTGGCGCGGTATACGCCTACTACACAGGGAATGCCTCCATGGCTGACATCAAGGCCCATGGAACATGGGCCTCCGACGCTGTGGAGGTATATCTAAACTCCGCTCAGCTACAGTGCTCAACTGTCCATTCTGCTCTAAGAGATCTAAACTCTTAGCTGCGCTTTGGCATCTTTATATATATTATCTCTAATATTACAGAATGTATATCTGCATTCTCTCACTAATCTTCAAGAACCAGCATGTGTTCTCTTCTACTTTACATATATCTCTATAATACAAGAACTCTCTGCAGTACACATCATGAACTTTCCAGTTCCAAGTCAACTTACCCACAGCTATTACCATAGACTCAAATCTCCATCAGCAAGACATTTGTGTGTGTGAAATTTGACATTGCTCCAAAGAGAATTAAAACATATTCATATATAATTTTCTTGTTGTGTTCTCTCTCTTAATGGTCCGTGAATTGCAAAAGGTTGCAATTCCGGGTCATTGAGGGAGGGGCCAACCACCAATCAAAACTCACAGGAGTATTCACTCCTTGCCCTAGGACTGACGTCATCACATCCGGGCACTCATAGGTGACATTTCTTCGGTGGCGGACAATTTTTTATCCCCACCCACCTCCCTTTCACACAATATTAATTAATTCAATTAATTCTAAAGCCTATAGGGCTCTTTATATATATTATCTCTAATATTACAGAATGTATATCTGCATTCTCTCACTAATCTTCAAGAACCAGCATGTGTTCTCTTCTACTTTACATATATCTCTATAATACAAGAACTCTCTGCAGTACACATCATGAACTTTCCAGTTCCAAGTCAACTTACCCACAGCTATTACCATAGACTCAAATCTCCATCAGCAAGACATTTGTGTGTGTGAAATTTGACATTGCTCCAAAGAGAATTAAAACATATTCATATATAATTTTCTTGTTGTGTTCTCTCTCTTAATGAAATAAAATAGCCTACATCAAAACTATTTAATTGTTTTCTTTCCTTGCATTAGTTGCGCCAAAACCCCAAAATTGTTTTTAAAATTATTTGATTTGGATATAATAATATTCATCTTTAATTTGATTGCAGGTAGGCCTATTCCGATATCAAATTACATAAATGATAGCCATAAAATAAATTAGACCGGCCATCATACTGCTCCCGCTACCGCTGCGGCATTTTTCTCTGTAAAGGATAGCACACATAACACAACTTTCCTCTGTAAAGGATAACAGAATTTTCCTCTGTAAAGGATAGCACACACAACATTTGACAGTCACAACAGCCGGTACAGCAGTTATATACAAGGTTGTCGTGTGACCATGAGGCCACCGATTTGGTGACGTTGAACACCGTCCTTTTGACGTTCGAGTTTCCTATGAGATGACGTCACTCATCCGTTCTTGCACGTCTCTTTGTTTTCTACTTGTTTGTACCCACAACAGAAAAGAAGGGCAATGGACAGTTCGTTGGACAATTTCATGTACCTTTTGGAGAATGCATCGATACTGTTCGTGGATTTCTGCTTGACAATTTCAGAAAGATTAGATTGCCAATACGTGTGATGATAGTGGTCAGTTTATAATATTGTTGTAGGCCTAAGTAAGTTTACAAAAATAATTAGTTAAAGATTAGGCTAGGTGCGAAAGGTAAACATATAGGTTAGTGACCATGTCATCAGAATCCAGCGAAGAGGATGCATTTATGAATGCAGTAGAACTGGCAAAATCTACGTTTGACGCCAAGAAAAAATGTGAGGAAGCAAATCATCACGTCAAACTAATTGAAGAATACTATCAACAAGCAAAGGAAGAATATTTACGTCTGCAAGATGTCGCCGCTGGTCTTGCGTCAACGGCAACAGCCGTGGCGTCAGTCGCACTGAAGGTTTGTGCCTATAGTTCCTATAAGGAAGCATTTTCTTCTTCTCACAAGTATTCCGAAAAAATGTCCTACGATGAATTCATTGCAACGATTTCATCGAATGAATCTAGGAAGGGTGAGAGCAAGGGCAAAGCCAATAATGGCATGATGGAAGAGAACGATGAATTCGTTGTTGCGCAAGTTCAACACAAGGAACCAAGATCGCCGCCTG
The DNA here is from genome assembly GCA_942159475.1 of Sthenelais limicola. Lineage (NCBI taxonomy): Eukaryota > Metazoa > Annelida > Polychaeta > Phyllodocida > Sigalionidae > Sthenelais > Sthenelais limicola. The sequence continues at coordinate 61,943,080 of OW804095.1, read as the reverse complement.
GGAAAGTGCGAGGTGGAAAAACAACATTCAATCATTCCCAGAAAGATTATGACAGTCATAAATTCCTAAACAGAACTGGAAAGGAAAAACTCTCTAGCTCTAAAAATCCATTTAAACATCAACATACACCCTTTGATTTGGTGCCAGGACAAGTAGGCAGAAGAAGTTCTCTACCGGCAGATGCAACCTTGTTTGCAAGCTTCAACTCAGACAAATCCCTCTCCGAACTGGGCTCATCCTCCTCAAAAGACTTCGCTTCAGAGAAATTCCCCAAACAAGTGACACCTTCGGACTATAAGGAATCTCTTGAAGAAACATTCCACACCAGTATAACTTCCATGACCCCGCTCTGGGAAGACAGGTACACAGATCCTTCCAAAAACAAGACTCAGGACCATGCCCATGGCCACGGAACACTTCATCATGACCCATCGACTTGGTCGGAAAAGAAATCCTTAAAACAATTTCAAGTGAGTAGGGAATATATAACCCTTTTGTAAAGAAATAAATATATAGCAGATGAAACAAATATAGCCAAGGCCCAAGCTCAATGTATGTTTCGACGGCTTTTACTTTTAGGCCTATGAATATTCTTTTCGCTGGGAGTAGTATAGGGACATTTTTTTTTTTATAAAGTTATGGTTTTAAAAAAGTTAAAAACCTGTTTGATCTGAGTAGTTATTCTTACCTTCAAATACGACGCGGGCTTTTAACCATTGATCGTAGGCCCCCTATATATTAATTACATTAAAATGTTGAGTAGAGGAAAGTAGTTCCTATCTGCAATGCAAATCCATCCAGACCAAATTAGGGATTGTTCATAAGTAACCACTGGGAGGTGTGTGTGTGTGTGGGGGGGGGGGGGGGGGAGTGGATAATTCTTGTGCAAAATTGTATGATCCCCTTAAAAGTCTTCTACAAAATGTCTTGCCCCCCCCCCCTTGAAATTTTGTGCAAAATTTCATCATACCCCCTACAACATTGTAGTTCTGAGTCTGGGCCCAAAAAAGATGCCCCCCCACACACACTTTTAGAGTGCGCCAAAAAAAGTGTGTGCCCCCCCCAAAAAAAAAGTGCTCCCCCCCCCCCCACCGTGGTTAAAAATGAACAGTCCCTTAGGCCTATTTATAGGCCTATTAATTCACCAATAATGTCATCCTCATTTCTTGAATAATGGAAAGCAATGACTGTATCCTCTTGCCGATACAGTTCTTCCAGCTAAACTAAATAAATTGGTTTTCAAGATAAAACTTAAACATGTGAATCCAGTGGATAGTAAAGTAGATGAGAATGACCCGTGGCGGCCCGACAACCCAACTCCTATCGACAACCCACGCTTGCTGACTCCCTACAGTCCTACTACTTCATCCCGTCGGCCGAGCGACGATGGTAGTGATGAAGAAAGCTTCGACGATGCCAGAGAAGCGCTGGATTTCCAAGATACAAAGGCTAGTTGACATTCGAAATGTCCTGTCATTTGATTATGAATTTCAACGTTTTAACTTTAACAGCAATAGAAGTTCGAGGAATAGTATTGCCGTTGGGGAGGTGGTTGCTAATGTATCAAACCTTTGATCTAACCTTTGACTTTAATTAAATATCTGACAAAAGCTGTTATTAATCTACAATACTTAATGGTACGTTCTGCTATTTTAAAACTAAAACAGGAGCCCGAGCTCTCTAAGTTGTTCAACATGAAGCTCGTCTCAAACGTGAGAAATGTAGAAGGACGGCAGATGGACGCACAAAGACTGAATATACCTGCAGCTTCCATCAAACGGCCAGTTTCGCCCTTACTCAAGAAAGAGGAAATCGTTCATTATGGAGTGAGTTATCTGTGGAAAACGTTCTAATTTGCCATTTTGTATTGAAAGATAATTAATAGTAACTAGATTATAGGTCGGGGTATCATCGGGTATAAATCTAAATATCCTTGAGTGGATGGGGTTAAGCCCAAAACAGAGGGGACAGGAGATGGGGAATTGTGTTAGGTTTTGCCTTTATTGGGGTCCGACGTTTCGAGCTACATTAGCCCTTCATCAGGGGTAAATCTAAATAATTCATAGTTAGGGCATTCAATATGGTGTTCAGTTGAATTCCATTTCCCAACTCTGGCCGATGTTTAGATGTAATATCAGATTGTGTGTATATTCTTAGGTTGTAAAAGATGAATGCTCATGCAACCAAGAGAGGCACATTTTCCAGCCAAGAGCCCACAACAGCGATGGAGGAAACTAATAAAAGCCAGAGGAGTTGCAAGATGTCATCTCACCCTATGAACAACAGTTTGATTTAGTCTAGAATTGAATGTGGTTCTACTTTTGTGAGCGGCGACAGCATTTAATCAAATGTCTATGAAAAATAAGATTACCAAATTGTATTTAATGTGCGAATATTATGTTGAACCGAAGTTAATTTATATATAAAAATATACTGGACAATGTGATATGATTGTTGCGAGAGGATGATTGCTGAGTATCTAGAGATCAAATATATATTTATCGAGTTATATTTAAGAATGTTGAAACAAAAAGATGATAAAATTGATGTTGACAGGACGATAATTTGTGAGGCCATTTTTTGGTGCATTTCAATACCATTGATCTGTTCCCCAAATACATGTATTCGGCTAGGAGTTTCTACGGTGGTATTCCAATGCTTAGCATGACTCCATCAGTAGGACAGGTTCGCACCACTCGAGATCCCATGAACATATTTAAAACGATCTGATGCATGTTCTAGTAATCGAATAAGTTAATGAACTTGTAATAAATCTATTTATTATACGAGACTTATTTGTAAAAGTATGCAGCATTATGGAATATGCTTTTTACAAGGGCAACGCGCGAACTGACGCTACGCCCTGGAAATCTCATTCTCATTTTTTAAACGAACTTTATTTGACAAAATTTCACATTGATGTAGATGTAGACATTGAGATCTTGACAACACAGGAAGTGTTACATAAGAGAAATTCGCAATTTTAATGCAAAGAAAAAAATGGAGAGGCAAGTGCCGTGCATTCTATTGCATGTAATACATAATGTGAATGCTAGAAAATACTTAAATAATTGCCCAATTTGAAATGGCTAAACTTATTTTTATAGGAAGTCTCTTAATATTGTATATTTTCAATCTTGTTTTAGCGCTTTTTAGGGGATTCAGAAATTTTAAAAATTAATGTTATAATATGCTAATATTGAATAGTCTGTGTTGTTCTAGAACTAGAAATATTCATTTCAAAATTACAAAACAATATCATCATACATCCTTTAATGTATTTGGTTATTAAAAAGATGCAGAACTTACATCTTTAAGTCAGATCTATATAGGCTTGATTTTGATTTGGCTACACACAGAGACTAAGAGAAAACTAGGGTAGGATGAAACTCCTTTTATTAAGTGTCATTCAATGTCTATACATGCTTGCTCCTAGGACAGGCGGCGTAGACCCATGTAGCAGTGAAACATCTACCAAAAGCCCTGGCAGTGAATAAAGTTTTCCATCTCAACTACAAAGCATACTTAAGGTCAGAGGGGAGCCTGAGGGTGAACCCAATAAAACAGGACTACAACCGTTGACCGTCGTGACATTGAGTGTTTCACGGGAGGGGGCGGGGATGGGGGGCAAGGGATTAGGACTTTGGATATGGGGGCCTTAAAAGAATAGAGAACTGGAGGGTAGTGAATCTTTTATCAAAGAGGAGCATGGGGGCGTTATTATGAATAAAAACATACAATTATCGTTCGTGGAATACAATATTTCTTAGATGGACAGACCGATCATGATGCAGGAAAAAAGTAAGAGGAGGAGTATGAGGTGAAAGCAGGAAGAAAATAGGGAGCTTCGAAAGCTAGATAGCGTCAATTTTTTCCTGGTAGTGTAAGAAAACGTGATATGTATGGTTCCCACTTTACATTGCACAGCTAACTGGATGGCGAAAAGGAAAGTCTACAGTCGGTCGCCATGGGAATGGTACGCTCCTCCACGTCTCTCCCAAATTGTCCACATCACAACTGCTCAATTAATAGTAACAATTAAAGGTCAACCACTGGGTAATAGTCATAAGTCAACCTCACGGGGGAAATACTGGTTGTCAATTCGTCCTAAGGCCACCTTAGAGAATCATTGAATGTATGGATACCATTTCAAAGGTGACTGGACAAACGTCTAAAAGCAGTTTCACATTGATTTCGATTTGATTAGTTACTCACAATTTGATTTTAGTCACAATAGATAATAATTGTACAAATATTATTTCTTGTATCAGTTTTCCTTAGCATTCCTCCGGGTAAGATGATAAGAGGATAAATTAGTTTCCAAAATGCCTTTGGCTCAAGGACTAGATTCAACCTTAAGTAAAATATCTAGGTTTCCACAGAGTTACGGTAACTCTTCAAAAGTTCAAACACTTACTTAAGAAGAAAGAAGCATACACAGATTATTTTATAAACAAGCAATTTTATCCACAACTATCTATCATCTCTATTACATTCTAGATTTTCTAAAATAATGTCCCGGGTTGAAAAACATTTTTTTTCGGATAGCAAAATGTGTCTTTCAATAACAATACGCATACTTTCGGCGTGGTTCAATAAGCACTCTATAATGAACAAACACAATAATGACAAAGAAAATTACATTCTAGTAACAAAATCCCTGGCCAACCAACATCGTCATTATCTTATTCACGCCACTGGCATTATGATGAGGGAGTTCAAATAGAATGTAAAGGTACCGTACAACATATCAAAAACATCAGATTCAAACCACCAATTAGCAACAAGACTTCATCTTCCTCCCTTGTGTGAGAGTCCGTTGTTATATGTACATCTATAAAGGTTACTTAAGCAGGCAGATGTGACGTGGACAACAACCTGAAGATTAAGATCTCATCCAATCCTCATCCCACTAAGTGTGACATGGCTTTGCTCCTAACTCTGTCTGCCTGCTAGAAAGTGACTGTGTCACACAAGCCATATGGCGTCCACTTCAGTAACGAAAAAGGGTTGCATAGCGACAGATGTGCTGCCTTTTGGTAGTCAAGGAACAAGACGTTTAACAGGAAAGTATGAAATCAATAGAGGACAAAATAGTATGGAAAATTCATATCTTAAAAAGTGTGCATGTAAGAACGTGGCTATTGACTGATCAGTGCAAAGATTTCTGGAAATATATATATAATATATATGTCATATATCTAAGGAAGAAACCATGGAGGTCGTTTGACAAAGGAATTTTCAGGATTGAGATCTTATTAGCATCAATTTCCAATAGTAATACTGATTCATTTTACTATAAGATTTTCCCCATGAGGACTCGGTTTTGGTTAAGAGTAAATTAGACGTGTACAGTTCCAAAGATGAGAACTTGATGTTTGTATTTATAGGAATCACCGGTCATATGAATTAGTTTGGATAATATCAGGAGAGACTTATATAGAGATACAATGAACGTGCTATTATGGACCACGCCTTCCAATGTACTATAGTGTGTAATCAGGATAGAAATGGTTCTTAATGAGTAATACAACTGGAAAATCGGGAGAAATTTATCTTAATGGCATCCCATATACGATAGGTTCAAGAAATTGGGACTTTCTCGATCGAAAAGGTATCAAGGTTCTGAAACATGTCACACTTGCTGCATTTTATGTACCTTTGGTATGGGGCTACATCCCTTCTCTGACTACAAACATCGACTAGCTGGCAACTTTCAAGTCACATTCCCATACTATGATAATAATAGATTCTCAAATTTCTGTTCGATCCATGCACACAAATCAGCCTCAGTGTTCAGCAGAGTAGACATAATAATGAACATTATTTCGCCAAGTTTAATGGCTTCGTTTAACTCTTAAATTAACAGCTCAAGTAAAAAAAATCATGGACAGAAGACAGCAATATCTATGAACATCATTATCCAGGAATACATAGTGTCCACCTGGGCTTACCTCATTTTTTTTGCTAAATCCTTGTGATTATTTATATCTCTTCGTTGATAAACAATTAATGATAAATAACCTAGGGCAATCGGCTACAGACTTAGTAAGATGTTTTTTAAACTTCCCGTTAATGAGTCGTCAGAATAGGTACACTGAGCTACATAATTTATTATAATTCACTAGAAACATCACAAAAGTTCTCCCATATAGCGTCCACTCATTACTCGATGTCTCAACCCATCAGATCACGAATTCATCATCCAGCTCTACGTGGCCCTCCAACCTAACAATGTAGTGAAATGAATCACAGGGGTGGCGCCCTGGGATGTGGATATGAAAAGCACCAATCAATATTTTACCTTATATTTGAAGATAGGAAAATTATAAATGAGTGAGGGGGGGCGACTAAATTCGACACAGGAATATTTCACGGATAACTATATAACCATTGCCCAAATTGGGAGGGGCTCGATCGATCGAATTGGTATAACAAGATTTCTTTTCAGGAGCCAACTGTGATTATCTACCATCTACTGATAAAACTTGCATAAGTAATCACACTTAGGTCACTACACCACCTCCCTGCCACATGAGGATAAAGAGCACCTTCCATATACAGGTTACAGGGCCTGTGATATGTGGGACCCATGCAGTATATTCATCTGCCATGTCATCATGGATGAATGCTTCCAGGTCCGGTAATCTGGATATTGAAACGATGCTTACAGTGACATTTTATCCACATGCCAGGGCCGCATACATTATTTTTAGTGTCCAGTGGCTTCAAGATCCGTTTTTTTTCTTTTGGGAAAGAAGCAACTACACCAACCCTTGTTACCGTTACATTATACAGTGTAAGAAAATATCCGCTTCCCTGCTAATCTCTACATACAAAAAGTTAGAAGGCAACCAAGAACCAGTGACTGACGATGATCGCACGGTACAAATACATCACAAAACTCAAAATATTAACAACAAAAACATACCATAAACAATCATCATTTCTTTTGGGATTTCTGATGTAAAATAAGTGTGGACCATCCCATTCAGATTACCTCTTCATTATAAAGCCCAACAGACCAAAATGTAGAAATCCTTAGTAAAAAGTCTCTACACACCCTACAAGTCTGATACATCACTTTAATTTCTTATTACCATAAAAAGACCGTTTCCTTACTTAGAAATTCCAAAACAACGATAGATACGTGATAATGATTGATGTTGACCTATTTTATTATATTAATTCTTTCTTAATACACTCCATTATAATAATTATTTTCATTATTATTTTTTATTTTACATATACATATACATATATACTACCAGTGTATATACATACATATATATACACATTGTGTGCATGGTGTATGTTGTACCACTGTAATTGACTTTTTCCTCGTTCCTGATACTGCTGCACTTTGTTAAATAAAATATGTAAAATTCCCTATAAAAATAGGTCTCTTTCAACTGGGGGGCTCTTGACTTGACTCCTGCAGGCGATAGCGGGTGGATTTGTGACTGGATAGCGCCCGTTGTGCAGAAGCCAGACTATCGAAAACGGCGAAGACTACTGGCTCTGGCCACGACTGGCCTTTGTAGGAGCTGTCAACGTATTGCAACTGGGCTCCGAGTTTAATGAGATCATCGCAAGTCGCCTCAATTTCAGAGCGGGAAATTCCCTGGGGCAGACCCACGACCTCCAACGCTGTCCCGGCTATACTGCAGGTCACTGCTGAGGCGAAAAGAAAAGGTGGGACAAGGTCATTATACTGTGTGTCAAGGTATACAAGTGTCAATGAAGCGCCATCGAAATTTGGCCCTGTTAAAAGATTGACACCTGAAGATGGAAGGGGTTAAGTAGACAGGATTATATTAGAGATCAGGTGTTATGGGATGATTGAAAGAGTCACGGATAAATTATTTACTCGAGGAGAGAATCCCATATATATATGTTATTTCTTAAGAGTCTGGCAGGGTCAGTACAGCAATGCCTGCTTGAAAATGTATTTAGACTCTCGAGAGTGATGATTAAGACAATATAGCGAAAATTCAGGATGAATAGAACGTTAACAGTAACACCCGGATTGTTTAGAGAAAAAAATCGCAAAAAATACAATCCAATGCTTCAAATATGAGATCTTTGGGAATACTTTAATTTCTAAAAGATACTGTATATATGAGAAAAGGACAGTCAATCAGAACAGGATAACATTCGATAGATAGTTCTTGGTCATCAAAAATTATGTACCTTGATTAAATCCAGTATCTATCACTCAATGAGCTCATTTAATGTGACAAATTCAGAACTTCAAAAAAAAATCTTCCCCAATTTGATTAGGGTCATGCACAAACATAACCAGGAGCGTAATAGAAGCGCTCTGGACAGGACACACAGTTAATTGATATATATAAGATCAGAATCCCAGGCAAAAGTTACAAAAGCCTATGCATGAGAAAGAACCAGAGAATGAAGAGGGCGAAAGTTCCTGATTAGTGTATACCTGGGAAGTGATATAAATGAAGGACAGCAATACTTATAAACCCCCGTTTAAGCTACTGAAGGAAAGAGGGTGAAGATCTAGCGTACATAGACTCACCGCGTGTGGTATAAGAGCCAGTGGGGCCCGTGAGGCACTAATGGAAACGAGGAGACCTTGTAAGAACGGACTTACTTTTAGCAATAAAGAACGCTACTTTTTTTTGGCCTGGCTTTGACAGCAACTCAACATCGAGAAAAATGATTCACAACAGAGTTAAGGACAGAGTGCGGACGTACTATATATAATATGTATGTTGTTGTAAATGCTATATAAGGCCTCAGACTGTCATCAAGAAAGGGACATAAGAATTACAGGGTTTTTTTTACAGACAGGCTTTTAAAAAATAATTTCAAAGAACAGTTTAATGAACAGCAAGGTTTATGGTTTCAGTCTGCCAGAACAAATGAATCATACACTTAAATGATCATATTGATATCATTCGCTTTACAACAACAAACCAAATTTGAATGCTAAATAAACTAAGACGGTCATACGAAATGTTATCTCTTGGTTGTTCGTTTAGAGAGCGTTTGGTCTAAACATTGAACAAAGAATAACAGCTAAGGATGTTTTCACCAGAAGGATCATATTTAAATCTAAATGAATATTATCAAACAAATCTTCCAAAAGGATGCACCAAAAAGAAAGAAAGCGCATAAAATAATGACAATGACTCTTCACCGAAAGGTGTCGAAAAGATGTTTTTCTTCCTATGTACATCTTTGATAAGGAAGGGATTAACCGAGAAGAATGCAAATGTAACAACACCAAAACAGACAAGAAAATGAATCAGGGGATAAACACCATTGGGGAAAATCAGCATCGCGAGCGAAGGAATCACAAAAAGGACCGAAGATAAACGGCTTAGGAGAAAGAACTTCCATGGGGGACAGATCACACAAATAAATTTGCCACAATAAATTTACTCAAAATGTGTATGGAAAACAACTGAAGGCGCTTAATCATAATGTATAAGAGTTACAAATTAAAGAAATCCATATAAGCCACAAAAGCGGGACACATACATGAGTCATAATTTTCAGTACTTTCTGTTGAGCTGTGAGGGGAGTTCGAGTCCTTGCTTGATCGCGTCCAAGACTTGCGACCTTTCTGCATCCTGTTACTGCTATTGCTGCTTGTTTGCGCCGTTACTGCAGGCAATCTAAAGACCAGGAACACACCAGAATTATAATTATGCCCAACTGAAGTTACCCGGGTATGCATTGACGTTTTTTAAAATAGAGGGACAAGGGCTCGCTGTATATCGGGTGGGCTGGTAAATGATGTGATAATAGAAAGAGCATAATACACTTTTTTTTAAAGTTCAAATGCAATTATTAAGATGCCAAATTACATATACTATAAGGCAAGAGTAAAAGTGCACACATCACCACTTACCAACAATTAATTAAGGATTTAATAGAGTAGAATTCACAAAAATTTGCAAAGAAAATTTCCATGTAACTGGTACGTATAATACTGATAGCATAATGAATGACCCATTCTCACGAAAGTGGTGCAACCCCCTCTATTGTTTTCATTTATTGGTCAATAACTTCGATTCTGATCTTAAAGACAAATGAATTCACTTGCTACACCCGTCTTGACATGAGCGTCAATACAATATATACTTTTGTGTATCTATGATCTACATTTATTAATTATATACTCAAATCAAGGAAAATACCCAAATAATCACTACCCAACTTATAGTTATATTGGAAAAAAATCTAATTAAATTGATATACATAAATAAAATTCATGCCATAGAATGGGGGATGACAACCGAACAAAATGAATTTATGATCATAACCTTGTTAATTGAGAAATGGCTAAATTACAGAGTGAAAACGTTGCCAGATTTTTATGTATGTGCTTTAATGATAGGATGTAACGAGGTTGGTTTCTGACTTACTGTATACGTTACCCACAAGTATACAGTAAGTCAGAAACTAACCGAGTTACATCCTATTTTTATACCACGATCTCATGTTGTAAACTAAATGAATAAACAAACTATTTATTTACCTCGCTTCTCTCCAATGATCCGCCATATTGATTTGGTTTATGCCAAATCACTAAACAAGCGTATAACTGATTGGCTAATCAACGACGGCACGGTGGCATATGACGTCGCAAATGGGCGTGACGTCATGAGCGAGCGAAACGTCAACCAATGAGAATGCTTCTTAGATTTAGGCCAAAAAAAGTTCATATTTTCACGCGTGGATCCATTCAACAAAACACAATAGCAGGTATCCACTCATTTGCAGCGTGTACAACCCCCGATCGTGGTATAATCAACATAATTAAATGATCCTCATTTAAATAGCCCAATTTCATAAGCATGGACTCTGAGACACATGTATATCACCATTGGAAGTTTCTCACACCCTAGGCAATGGTGTTACGGTACTCACAATTGGCGTGACCATGATCACGACGGGATCACATGATTTTCTGTTTAATTGATTCACATCAATGTATAAATGGTGCATCACTCTGTTGTTGCTGCTACCCAGTAAGCAGTCAGTAAATATTGGGCCGATGTGATCACCCAAATGTAATCGCACTGTTCACATCTGTTCATGTCATGTATGTCATGTACGCCGATATTTTATAAGCTCCTGTACAAAAACTAATGGTCCAATTTAAAGGCAAACTGAGATATATTACCACCTTTATTATATGCGCATTCTATATGAGACGTGCTATAAAAATATTCATATAGGAGGCGTCCTATATGAAATGTAGTTGTCTAAAAATAGCTCTGTTTTTATGCTTCACGGAGCTTTGGCTCTCCGCGGAGCATTAAACAAATCCCCGCGATCGGTAATCCACCCGTGATTCTGGTACTATAATTATAGAAATACATCATAAACCTACATCATTAAATAGAGCATTAAATTCTCTTTTGAATGATATAAATTGTATTAATGTAGCTCAAGGAATGGCCATGATATAAACGTTTTAATTCATCAATATACTAACAGGGCTGTCAGCGGGGCTCTGAGACTTCTTAAGTATTTTTTCAGTGATATCTGATGACATTATGATCAAATTTTATGCACATATAATAAATATAGAATGGAACTCGCCAGCAATAATCGAAAATTTATAGGACTTGATTCGTCCACATAAGCACTCTGCCTACGGCATCGTGCTTATGTGGACGAATCTCGTCCTATAAATTTTCGATTATTGCCGGCTCGTCACATTCTCTCTATATATAGTACCTTCAAACCTACCAACTCTCAGGTCGATCAAGCAAAATATAATTTTGACCCTTTTTGGGTGGGCTTCCGTGAGAATGGGTCATATAATATGAGGTGGTTGTATCTAACGAGCAAGTCTCAGGAGTCCTCTAGTCATCGCTACCATGCTAATGACGTCACGCTGGATCCCATCCAACTTAGAAAAAATATATATATATATAATGTGAGGTTGTGCGGGTATTTGGATTTCTCCTACTATATTCAATTTCGGAGCCTTATAGCCACTGCTTTACGCACCTTGGTCTTGGAAATAAAGGCTGTAGTTGAGGACGTGGAAATGGCTGTTGAAGAGGCTGATTTGCTAATTGTAACCGGATATCTGCTATTAATATAGAGATCATTGTTAGTGCCATGAGAAATGATTGTTTTAATCACGTTAACTGGAAATTTATATTCAAATATAAGGATTTCCCTTCATTTTCCTGTATCATCGCTAATATCTATAAGTCAACTTAAAAATGAAGAAGGGAAATGTCGTGCGTGTACATTTTATTAATTATTCAAACATTTATTAGAGTGTGTACACGCTCGTAACCATGATAAGGGTTTCATCCAATAACGATAAGCAGAACAGAAATGTTTTGAACCATGATCAGACTGTGAATATTTGCTCTAATTGATCTATAATATAATATAAGATGATAATTAAGAAAGACTTACCCGGGCAGAGAGGTGTAGGCGCTCGATACGGTTGTACCGCAGGTCGTACACCGACAGAAGGGCTCCCTTTAGGCAAGGCCACGACCTGCGAGGCCTGAACAGAGAGGGCACTACTGTCTTTCGGCTCCGGATTGTAAAGATCCACAGATTTGGGAGGGCGTTGATCCACACCGTAAATCTTCATCGGCTGAGAAGAGGTGGACACCATAGCAACATGGGGGTATTGGCTGTTTGGAGGAGGTGGTGGGGGAGTCGTCCGAGTCTGCATTTGCATACTCATTTGCATATTAGGTCTTACAACAGGAAATGCAGGTTGCGGAGGGCTGTGAGTGTGAGGCATGGTCTGAAAGGGCACAACTTGAGACGTTTGTGGTCGTGGTTGCGCGGGTTGAGGGTAAGGTAAGCCCGCAGCGCTAGGGGCAGGGTAGGGCATGTACGGTCCCCCTATTACCCCTACACCATTTACACTTACTGACGGGCCAACGCTTCCTACATTTCCTGTCCCACTAGGCGGCGTACGTGGTCGATATGGGGCCTGACTTTGGCCCATATTTGGAAAAGTAACAGAGGTCATGGCCCCTGACACAGCAGCACCATTGGTGCAAGGGGTATTGGAACTATAATAGACAGAACCAGTTTGTTGTTGTTGTTGTTGTTGCTGCTGCTGTTGCTGTTGCTGAACATAACTAGGCTGGCTACAGGTTTGGGCACCACTGGCACTAGGATACTGCGTGTAGGAGCCCTGCGGAGGGGGTACCATCGTACTCATATCAGTTTGTGGTTGGTAGGAAGGTCCAGCACCTGGCTGGTATGTCCCTGGAGGTGCCTGGTAGCCATCCCCAGAAGGTACACCCATAGAAGGGTAGGCAATCATCTGGTATCCTGTATTACTGCCAGTTGTGCTTTGTGCCATCCCTGTACGTGGGCCCCCCGTGTAGCCAGGCACATATTGGCTGCTGTACTGTTGGCTCTGGCCGGACGCCGCCTGGGGGGGCTGCTGACTTTCTATGGAGCCCTGCGTCTGCAGCAGGGGTTGCTGATGAGAGCTGTAGGTCACATTGGGGTACATGATCTGTACCTGTGCTCCTGAAGACTGTTGTGTAGTTCCATAGTATGGGACCTGTGAAGATAAGAGAATGGGTCATGCACAATAACAAATCATTTTGAAATTAAGCGTCATGAAAAATTAACAACAGAAGCATCGGATCTTGCAAAGATTTCTTCTTCCGAAAGATGACACAAAATATAGTTATATATATAAATATAGTTATTAGCTAACAAAGTCTTAGGATCTTAAGAATTTTCACTGCCAACTGTCGTTTTTACCAGTGGAAGGTTGATCGCTGAAAACATCAGGAACATGGACATAGATTTTAAAAAATCTAGTTGACAGGTTAACGTCTTAGAATCTGTCTGCAGGAAGTATCACTTTTGTTTTTGGGGCAAGTATTAATTAAGATGTGATAAATCAATTATTTTTGTAGGGAATTGAAAATTATCCTATAATCACATAGACAAATACTCGTTATTGGGTGTGCCATAACTTCTCTATATTCCTTTTTTAATGCAAATCAGATGTGAGAGCCTACCTGTTGTGTAGGCACGAACCCTTGCTGGGGTTGCATTTGCTGTGGCTGCTGAGTCATCTGCGGCATGCTTGGCTGTTGCGACGACGACGGCTGGCTGGGAGATGTGAGCACGTACATTTGTTGTTGTTGGGGTGCTTGTTGCTGCTGTTGCGGCGCTTGCTGCTGAGATTGTTGATGCTGTCCGCCACCGGGTGGCTCTGGCAGTTCTATGGATGATTGTGGCGTGAGTGTCAGCTGTGTAAACTGATGGGTCATCTCTCCTGAGCCGTCCGTCTGGAAGGAATTGTGTTCTTCTAAATGAGATCATTTAGTGCATTGGGACCTCTAGGCTATCACTTCCATATGGGAATTGGATCACAACTGAGTAAGTCAATGAATAAATCAATAAATGAATCTATAAACAAATCAACAAATAAAACTAAAAACAGCAATGTCATGAAGATGTTCAAACGCATAACTCTCTTGCATATAATTAATAATAGGTGTATCAGGCTCACTACTTGATTTCTCCGTTCATTACTAACCGGGGTGTATATTTTTTGATCAGGTGAGCCCACCATGACCTGTGGTGGGTTGTAAGGGGTGAATGTTTGCGGTACTGCCTGTTGCAGCGCTGTCCCAGCCTGAAGTTGGTTTTGTTGCTGTTGTTGTTGCTGCTGCTGTTGTTGTTGTGGTGCACACTGCATTTGTTGTACTGGTTGTTGTTGTTGTTGTTGCTGTTGTTGTTGTTGTTGTGACTGGCGTGTTGGGGAAGGCTGGAAGCGATAGACACTACCATCCGGGTTCATGAAGGGTTGGCCTGTTTGAGGGTTTATGAGGACACTTCCTGGTGGAATTACACTCATACTGGACGCCACCCACACGGCGACAGGCTGCCCGCCTTCCATGTTAAATGGCAGTTGTGGTAAAACTGAGCCAGGCGATACACTCTCACCTAAAATGGGAGAGAACAATTAGCCAACTATAAGCGAATATCATAATGTTGTTGTTACATAAAATACAATGTAACGACAAAAATCGATCATCTTTGCGTGCACCATAACCTATAACCATCGACACTCATATCGGCTCTATATTAAATTCTTATTAGTTATATTTTATCTATGAGTTATATTTTATCTATGAACAGGAACCTACTAAATTGGTTTTCAAACTGTTTAGCTATATAGTGTTACTTTTGCTATAATAGAATGAGTCAACAGAATAACAGTTCAACTTTAAAAGGATAACTCATCGAATAGAACCTAGGTTGGTTCCTCTCCAAAAATATATACTTACCAGCATTGGGATGAAGATGAGATGGGCTGGGGGCAGAATGACTACTACTACTTGACTCTGATACTGACTGACTATCTGGAGGGGGGGAAGATGGGATAGGAGGGGGGCGCGTCATTGGACTTCCCAGACTAGACACACCACTACTCAACGAGTCTGAAAATATAAAGATGAGAAACACAATTAAGTACAATCACTGATGGGAGAGATTTCGGGAGTACGGATGAAAATAAGAAGTAACAAGGATGGGAAAAAACCCGCTTACTCCTATTTTTAGTCTTGATAGGAGACTGAATTGTAAAATTGGGGCGGGCTTTATTGTTTTCCTCTTATCGCTTGATAGGACGCCCATTGGGCTAATGGTTTTCCAGGACCTGGTGTAGGCGTTATCAACCATATCGTTGATCAAGCTGTAGACATCTCCAAAAGCATTAGTTAGTGTGTGGTTATACAAACGGTACGTGTATGCATACGTACAGGTATACGTATAAATGTACATACATACATACATACATACATACATACATACATACATACATACATACATACATACATTCATTCATTTTGTGAAGAAGTGAGGATGAACCACAAACTCCTTGATTCACATCAGGCAATGGCAAATAAAAAATTCTCTTATCAGATTTCCCTTGATCTATATACCATATAAGGAAGGAGAAGTGCATGCCTTTGATACATGAATCCTCTCATTACTAATGGGACGCCTCCACAATGGAGGGATGGAACGAGACTGCAAGGAGGAGGGAGGGGAGAATGGCCCTACACTAGACCTGAGAGAATTCCCTGTCTTATCTGATTCATTAAAAGCATCCATTACAACTTTAGATTATCTAGTACCATTCTAGTTTATTTATATTCCAGACCATAGGAAATAATTGGTCACACATTCAAATAGCTACTTAGACATATATCAGGGAGAGAATTTTCTCAGACACTTGGAAAGTGTTTGGAGGTATTTCGAACATGAAATCATTCATTTATTTTGTATCTTATTTACCATGTAATATTTCATATAAAGCCATGTAATATTTCATATATTTCATTTAGGTGAGGGTCAAGTGAGTGCAACCCTTTCTGCAATGATTGACAGGCAGGGAAAGAGCCCTTCCTCATCCCACTGATTTAACAGGGCACTCAGTGGAGACCCAACCAATGAGGGACAAAGGGAATCTAGGGACCCACCCCCAAAACCTGCTCGGCCTGCTTAGAGGAGGGGCAAAGATATTCAAAGAGTGAGTGAGTGAGAGTGAGTGAGTGATGGAGAAAAGTGATTTGAGTTCAAACCAAATCCATGATATTAGGGTTGTATATTCGGCGTCAAAAGAGGTCTAATGAGCAGTTAATTGATATAGGGCCCAAATTGTTGCTGTTTTTCATTCACAACTCGCTCCAAATTAGTTATAAGAACTCCAGATTCTGCAAGTAGAAAATATCATGTGCATGAGATGCTGAAGTGTGAGCCAGATCTAATTATCGGAAGCACCCGGAATGAGTGTCGGCAGCACAAATCCTCTGAACCCTGGTTTTGAACCATTTGTTTTACTATACCGATCAAACAATTAACGGTAATATAGCCCGCCCCAAAAAGAGTGAGAGGGGATTGGAACATATATTTTCAAGGTCATTTGAATGAAGAGGACCAACGTTTTCTGTATGATGGGAAGTTTCCCACTATTTCTTCAAATAAGTGGTGATGATAGTAACATTAAAGCAACATAGAAACGTACCGGAAGTAGCTGTCTTGGAGATTCTACCTCCACCACTATAACTACTGGTACGACTGTCACTTCTGCTTAGAACCGTCACATTCACGCTTACTCCACCGAAACTACTGGCTTTGGTCATGCCAGCAACCTGCAAGTATCAACAATACAATTTATGTCATTTTCATAATTAACAATTAACTAGCGATACAGAAATATATTTTCCGAATGCATTCGTCTTTTAAACAAGATAACGCTAAGTTAAGGGCAATACAGTGTCGCATCGACACCAAAGTTGATTTCAAGCTTCATTTATTTAATCTTCTCTTCCACTCCTCCCATGGAAATTGAAATCAACTTTCATACAAATTTAAATCCCATCATACTGTAGAAAAAATCGTTTTGTCCAATATGTATTGCTGATGTTTTTATTATGTAAAAAAACGAACTATATCAATTATCAATAGCAAGAGTCTAAGTAAATGAGATAAATTTTACCTTGTTGGCTTTGGAACTGGTATCAGTTCCATAGCCACTGGAGTCTGTACTACTCCAAGGTCTAGGTTCAGCAGCCCACCGGAGATCCTCCTTACTTGACCGCGAACTAGAAGGCCGCGTACTGGGTCGGACAACGTCCATCCTGTAATAAAAATCAAGTACGGAGAATATTGAATTATTCAATTGGATATATACACTCACGTTCATATATTTTTACTTCTTAAGATATATGAACGTTGACAACATTCCAAGTTCCTGAAAAAAAAATCTAGTAAATCAACAAACACATTTTTAAAATATGGAAAAGGTAAACTATTACGTTTGTTTCTTGATAGAAATTAATAACGTGTACACTTGTCTGAACTTAGCGATAGGTTTAAACTGGAATGCCCTTTGTTAAGTATTACTATAGGTCTAGTTGTGCGTTGTGAAAACTTTTAAACCTTACCCTATCGGCGACTCTAGTGTCGCGCAGTCCTGAGAGGAGGAAGCCTGTGGGAAGAGCAAAATACAGCTGATCAATGAAGACGACGGGATGGAGCCACGTATTCACATACACCTGCCTTTCTCCACCCGAGGCTACCAGGAAAGAAGACCCTTCTAATGCTACTACGCTAACCAACATTCGATTGCGAGCAGTTTAAAAGACTTGCCTCAGATACAAGAGTAGATTGTTCATTTACTATATAATGTTGATTTAATTTACATCAAGTAGGATCTTGATCTGATATAGACGATGTCCCTATCGGTAGCGTTTCATATTATAAATGATGAATAAACAATAATAGAGGAATGTTTTACCAGAGTGTAACAAATTAACAGGTAGAAACAGTCATGTAAAACGTGAAAATGTACTTGTGATTTGATTTGATATGGTATGAATGAATGGATTATATATAATATGATGGCTGCTATCTTCAAGGAAAATGTATAGTTTTACCTCCTCGTTAAATATTCTTGCTCTAGCCTGGTTATAATTCTGTTCTCTTTCCTCGAATGATTTACTCTTTTTCCCATCCATGCCAAGCCTATTAGAACCTCGTCCCTAGGAAAACGTATTAATAATGTAACAAATAGACATGACACTTAACCTTAATAATTATAAAATGTGTAATCATTAAGTGCAAACGACGGAGAAATCAAAGGGTGTAGAACATTTCTTATATTCAAGGAATCATTTGTAATGGTCTACCTCGTCAAAGCTGGCACTCTCTCTCTTTAAGATCTGTCGTTTAGGTGGCTCGTCCTGTGAGCCGTCGTCATTCACATGATCCCGAAATTTAAAATCAGGTCTGCAAGGAATAAATAGAAAAGCCATCGTGAGATAAAACAAGGGAATGTCTGGCATGTAAGGAAGGCCATTGTGCCACCGGGAAACGATGGGTAACATGCTAAGAAGGGGGCTCTCTATCGGTTGGAGTAAATGGAAAACCCTGTTGGGAGGTTGACCGTATCTGATACTCAGAGAGAGAAAGAAGATAAGGATGATGAGTGAAGCAATTTACCTTAAACTACTAACTTACACAGACAATAAGTTGTACCTCTGTCCATCAGAGAAATACTTAGGGTATTTTCATCAAACAGATATTTTTTAGGTTCCCTACTCTACTAACATGTATCAGGAAAGCACCTGTATCACAAGCTCTCAACTTAAACGTAAATTCCTGAACAGATATGGGGAAAGATATATAAGACTTTTTTTTAGAGTTTAAGTGAATACTCACATCCTGGTATTGGATGTGCGGTTTACTATTACACATTTTCCGCTTTGGTCCACATTGTGATCGAGTCCGAAAAACGCTGCGACTCGATGAACCAACATCCGATGATAAGATGTCATCTGAGGAAATTTTAAATATTCATGTCTGCAAAGGAAAGATTCCATTAAATACAAGTTCAACAGATACAAATCTTCAGAACAAGTACAACAATTTTAGACATCGGAGGCTAAAGAATATCGACACTTTGCCTAAATACTGAGGCTGTTATAGAGAATTGTTTCAGGAGGGGACATATATACTTGGAACTTCCTTAAGATAATGTGGAAAATAGCTCATAATCAGCAGCAGCTTGTAAAATTGCCATAATATTTCCAATACTTACTTCGATTCTTTGATGAAATTTGATAGATCCTGTTCAAGTTTGAGTAACATCATCTTATCCTTTGAGTTTTTATTCAATGTCATTTTAATAAATTCTTCGAGGTCAATTCCCGTGGAATCGGTATATTGTGTCTCCACGCTAGAATCTAAAATAAAGAGGGCAAGAGTAATTTTTAAATTGAAGTACCTTTCAAACAAAAAAACTGAAATCAGAAACACAGGATAAATATGTAGACATATTACATACAATAAAGCAAGTGTACCAAATATGGACATATTTGACTTGCATAATAGGATATCATGTGAACTAGAAGTGAGTGAGTGGAAGAGCCGGGGAAAAAAGAAAGAAAGAGGAATTGTTGATAAAACAAATATAGGCATTGTTAAACATTGGTCATTTTTATAAGTTGTCATGATCTTGGCCTGTGATCAGGTCAATGCAATCAAGCCCCCGTCTGAGCCAGCGATCACCCTAATCGTCCGTGCCCAGACTACGAACAGCGATCTTGAGTGAGCTCTAATTAGCGAGTCGAGCACTAACAACTAGAGTCGTTAACCGAAATAAAACCAGCTCTTATCATCGCTAACAACAATGCTAGTTTATTTTTGACATAACAATGAATCAGAAGATCATTTTATGAGCGGAGTTCGCAAGATTGAGGATTGCCAATGATGGCACTCGTGAAACAAGAGAGAATCGGATTTATAGGGGAAATTACGACAAGCAGGCCACTACAGAGGCTAAATAAAGAAGCATGATTACTAATGGCATCTTTCAATATCTATTACCAATGAAATCGTTTTTATTGTAGCCAATGAGCACAGACATTATTGTAGAGGACTGTAGATATTGCAGATCAAACGATATTTATTAATAAACATCGTTAACATTTACAACAACCATGTCAACTGACTCTGATGACGTGCACAATGGTCACTGTATTGTTAAAGATTTTATTTATACTTGGTGTTCAGGACCCCTATTCGGAGGAGAGTTTCACCTGTCCCAAGTGGGGTGTTATGTACAGAGATATACAGATGCGAGTGTGTGTATATATTACAATATTCAGTCATTGATTAGAATGTATTAAGAAAATTATAATTCAAGAGATGCTCAACTTGTACCAGTGGTAATATATGAAAAAAACAGAATATTAGTATCCACTTGCCACTCAAATCGCATAGGATGGAGTGTTGGTGGTATCTAATAACTAAAGAGAAAATTTGTAATCAATCAAGTTCCACATATAAAGTATTTAACCATATGTTCTGGTTTATTTTAAAAGCTTCTATATTTCCAATATTACGTTGCCTCGCAGTTAATTCGTTCCACGACTTGGCTGTTTTAATTAATATGGAATTTTTACCTAGTTTTATTATAAATCGGGGTTTTTTAAAAATAAAATCATCGAAATTTCTTGTTTGTCTGTTTGGAATTTGGAAAAATTTGAATTTCTGGATCTCTTAAAGCAAGTATTCTCAGGTGTGTTATTCTCCGGTTTTTTAAAAGTTAAAGTGGGATTCTAGCTCTGCTGTATAGCTCGTTGGTGAGTATTTCATTGGGTAAATTTATCAGGGGACGGTTTTGAAGTCTTTGTAGATTTCCAAGAGTGGTTGATGGGACCTGTACATTATACCTAAACTGTAAATCGTACGGCGTGATCACAACGCATGCAATAATAACAAATCAGTAAACATAGTTGCAAGTGTAGCATGTTCTGTCCTTACTTTCACAAGATCAATTTTACCCATAATTCAGTGCGAATTATGATTTCAAATGGCGTCAACGCAATTCACCTATCGTATACTGACATTACGTAAGTCATAGCAAGGGGACGCTTACCTCTGGACAGGCAGGGCGATGTACCAGCCTCTGACATTGAACTCTGCGAGCCATCTTTCTCAATTTTATGTCTGTAGGATTTATGCTGAAACACAGAAAACACACTATCTGAACATCGTGCAAGTCAGTCTCCCTTTAAAAAAACATAAATCATTAAACATGCAATCAATGGCAACGGGGGAAAATCAATGTCAATTGCACTATACGCCGACGACGATGTGGTACACCGTGTCTTGCTTTTAAATCCAATTGTTACCAAGGACCGTGTTAAAATGTAATGACGAAAGTCCCGTCATTTGCAGAACATATTGGAAAATCGATACATGTTGGTATTTATAGAAAAGAGCGAGTGCCTGACCCTGACGACCAAAGTTGTGACGAACTGTTTGCTATTACCCTGATTAAATCATCAGCAATTTACATGTTCATGAGTATATTATTAATCACCCTTTCGAGCAGCAACACATTCCCACTCTATAAGGCTAGTAATAGAGTAGCAGACAAAAGCCATATCGACGATAAAATGACTCAAGGATAAATTAAAGCTTGGCCAATAATGGTAGGGATTGGAAATTAAGTATTGGCATGTTTTAGCCTCTAGTGTTTAGCAAAAAAAGTTTACCAAAAAACAAAAAAAGTCTAGATCGCAAGGCCAGGGACTCCACCTAAATATACTCGCAGATATCCTATAATCATCATTATAAATACACGACTGTCATCTGTATATAAAATGCTTAAGATTGCGCCTTTATGACTCAAAGAAGAAACAAGAAAAAAAACCCATCCCCTTTAAAAGAAAGAAAGGGATTGTTGAGAGGTAAGCATAGACTGAACGATGTAGATCTGTTCTGTGCTTTAGGTCAGTTTCTAGAGTCACACCTTATGACCAGTGCCTCCATCTTTTACACCTGAACATGCCAAGTAGAAGGCCATTTCTAGTAAGACACAGCAGAAACCTTACTACCGTGGAAAAATATCTCCATATACGGCATTGCTGTCGAAGCAGTTTTTGGCCCTTAGAAGGGGAATCTGCGAGTGTCAGCAGTATTTTAAACCTCATTTCGTCTCCCTGTCTCCCGCGTTATCAATCAATGTAGGTTGTTATATATGGCACTTTCGGCGTGATGTGGGTTTGTGAAGGTAAAGCAAACGATAACTGTCTAGGCGATTTAATTCTATAGGGCTAAAACCTAGTTCTCCAATAAACGGCGGGGCAAACGGCTCTTTAAAATGTGGTGGTATGGGTGAGAACTACAACCACTGCCTTCAGTGATATGAGACAATGAATTACTACAACACGACCCGTGCTTAATAAAAAGGCTTTCATTCCACAACTGCCGCTGAATGATCCATTCGTCAAGATACCGAATGTGACCTTGGTAATGAAACCATCTCATCCTCATTCAAGATTCCGCCCACCAACTCAGATAAACCATACATCATAATAGGAGAGTGAGGATTTAAAATCCATTAATAGACAACAGATGGCTCTGGTTTGATTCATAACGATTGTCGACCAAGCCAAGGCGACATCAGCATCACCATGTCCTAAATGATCAGGGAGAAAGAAGAGATGAGGATGAGGAGTATAAAGGAGAAAGCGAGTCTCCATTCTCTTTCTCATCACCATCGACTAACGCCCGTACAAATAAATTCCAACCACCTAATATAGCCAAAAGGCAGTGGACCTGCCTCCCCACCAGCTTTCTGCGCAGTCAGCAGTTTTGATCCCCCTCCTCTACCTCCATCTCCGACTCGCACTACCTCCTATGGGCTGTAGCGGGGTACAGAGCCTATTGATTGGGGATGTGCATAATGCGTGTCGTCGGTCAATGACAGGAGGGAAGACATGCCCCCCCTCCCCACCACAACCTCAACCTCCCGCCCGCCACCTTCCTCTCCTCCTCCCTCCACTCCCCTTCCTCGACCCTTCCCTGAGCCGCTACTACCCGTTACCAGCACACATGCTACACCCAGAGCCATTCACATCACAAATACATGTAATGCCAATCACCCTGCCATTCAACGACCTAATAAGCGGACTCCTGCGTGTCTGGGCCGATATGGAAATGATCTTGTCTTCGATTGCATCGAGAAGAACAAATGAGCTCAGACAATAACGAGAGAATTATTTCTTTTAGGGAGATTATAGAGCCACACAATCGACAGGATTTTATAACATTTTTCTACACGTCTATAGACGGCTCACTTAATGATTAAAAAAACTACTTCAAAATGCCCCATTCTACTGTCATTCACAAATGCTCAGACACAGCAGAAGATGGGAAAGAGAGAAAAAGGTATCAAATCAATGTCAAGTAATTACAAAACTAATATAAACTTCGGGCGAATATACAAAATCCGAAATCGATGACAACTTAATCATTCCAGAGGCGATTTCAATTTGTAGGGAAAGTCTATCATTTCCCCGGAGGCCATCGTTCCCTCTTTCGCGTTTTCTTTCCACTTCCTTTCGTACTGTGACATTTTCGGTCAGGAAAAAAGTAGGCAAATGCCAGAGGTCGGTGTCATAATTCTTTGATTGGATTTTAACTTGGGAGAGCAATAAGGGAAATCAGAATTATCGCAACATAACAAGAGACGAATGTCCACGAGCCCAGTAACTTAAGGGGGATGCTAGTATTTTTGCTCTTATCAAAAGGTCAGGTAAAGCTGGCCCTTGACTAACAGGGCTATATCTGAACATGAGTTGACGTAATTGCTAAGTTCTAATCAAGATTCCATGGCAACCATAGCAATTAGTTTACTACTTCCATTCGGTGGTGAACTATTTCCGACTGACAATAAAAAGAGAAAATGTCACCACGAGATACTATACAGAGATGATCTTGACAGTGTTTGATCCATTTGCAAAACACATTTCCATCCTTTGCTAAGATTTGGCAATCACTTCACTCGGGGACATTTTGCACTCGCAACCTCGCAACATGTGTAGTCCATCCGTAGAGGATCAAGGAGGAAAAGTTTCTGTCGAAATAAAACAACAATATCTTCTGTCCGGCACCAGAATATTTCAATGAGCAAATACTCATGCATCGCACGGTTCCCGTAAAAAAAAACTAATTTTGCCATTTGTCATTTTTCGCAGGAATTGCATCTCGCGCTCCTTCAAATGAACTCAAATTTGCATCCAGCCAGTCCCTGAAAGAGGCCTTGTCTCGAAACCAGAGCATTATGACCTAGTCAGCAGAAATATTCTCCATCAGGTGGATCGAACCACCTTTTGCCTGGCAGACGTTCATCTCAGGTTCGTTCTCTGACAGTATATATTCAACCCCCACCTCCTAATTTTCTATTTATCATTTCACAATTGATCACCCGAGTGAGAGTACCCACTGGCATTGGTAAGGGGAAGTTTTTTATGCAAGGTCTTTGTGCCGAAGACAAGTCTATCCACATAGGTATCTTGGGACCATTACAACCGATCCGCCCACGCAGAAGCCGAGCTAAGTTTACTACTGTCAATCACTGGTTGCCATAGTGACAACCCCTCCTACTTCTCTAGCCCTGCCTCCCAACATTATTGGTAAAGGGGTGTGGGTGCTGACTTCATTGAAATCGATCGGAAATTATTGAACTGGCCAATGAAGGCACAGTCTGATGATGTCATACAGATGAATATTCATGACTATCCTAGGGCCCTGTCTAAGGGAAACCGGGCCTCCATTTATACATATAAAATCCAAGCCTCACTAACCCCTCGTGTTTAGTCTCAAGGATCCATGCCCAGAATCGTAAATGTGCTGTACAATTTAGCATGTCCTTCCTCATGCGCTGGATTGAAGGCTTTCCCCGAATTAGTCACGGTTTTACAGAAAGGGAGTAGTGATCTGTAGATTTAGCATGGGGCATTGAGACGTCCAAACCTGTGCATGTAGAGATGTATTATACACTAGGCAACCTGCAGGCAGTGCAGAAGCGAGAGTTTTTATAAAGAAGGTCCGCGGGTAATTTCCCCATACCGAGTGCGTGAGTGAGCCCATTATACAAGTGCTAGGTTATCATAAAGAAGACATGAGGTGCGGGGAAATAGCACCGGGCGTATTCATTGTGAATAAAAAATATTCTGTTTGTATTTTGCCACGAGTGTTCTCCGTCTCTTACACTTATCGCTATCTCGATTGAAGTTAGCCAAGTCTAGGTCCCCTTTAGACCATGTATGACGGAAGATCGTCATTGTCATGGACATCAATGTATGTACATAACACACGCACCCATTCACCTCATAGCACTAGTTTAATATTAATAGTGTTATAGAGGGAATCACAGTAAAAATCCCCAATATATAAATCAAATATAAGATGTCACAAAGTCCCTGTGGGTTGGTTTGTTGTTGGGGTGCTTTAGGATATAAGTAACAGTCAAAGTCCCTGAGCTTGGGAATACACGTATACCCTCTAACAAATATGACGCTTTTATCGATTGAAAACATAGATTGCCTTACTTCCATGATGATGATGAATTGAACTTTTCACAGGCCATGTTCTACGCGGGGAAAACAAAGTTAGGCAGGGTTAATTAAACAGGAAACGTTAATCATGTTAATCTACTAACGATTCCAATTCCAGTCAATGGCTTAATAAAGAAGAGATCAGTTCATAACACTAAGCAGGTAGGCCTATTTCCAGTCCCCTACTCACTGATCACTCGAGTGAAAACGTCATAATGACATTAGGAGACTGCCTGACCGACCTAAACGGAAGAAAGCCAGCGATTGGCAGAGGAGAAAAGTGTACGAGTTTTACTACCATACAAAATTATGGCCACCCAAAGTAAGCAATTACATGTACATGAGCGACAAATATAAGAGATTATATCGATCCGAAAATCGACTCCAGAGGAAATAAATGACAACTAAACAACATTATATACACCAATATGTTGTAAGATTGGAGTAGCTGGGTAGTTGAGGAAATTGATATATATTATATTCTTTTTCTTCTAATACATTGTATTACTTCCCAGTTTAGAAGAAATGAAAAGTCTGAACTGTACCTCATATAAGACAGAAAAATCTGCTTTATCAATTAGCGCTTTACTCTCATCAGTTCTTCCAGTAGGGTGAATATATTTGTTGATCGTGTGTCACCTCTAAGAACTTACATTTTTCGAGGATATTTATCATTAATAATCATTTTAGAGGTAGAGAAAACCTCTGGGGAATAAAATGAGCCACAGATGAAGAAATATGTATTAAACATCATTGTTGACAAAACAATGATTAGAATACAAACAACTGACCTTGCAATGATACAAGCTTGTATCACTATTTTTGAAGGTGCTTACATAAGCATGTCTTATTTATGTATTATCACAAATATTCCACATAACTAGCCTCCCAACACTAAGGGCTATGATAAAAAAAAACCAGTAACTTGGCTGACCGGGTAATAATATACCAAGAGCTATCAATATACAGACGCACTTGATATTCACTTATACAACTTCAGATCTATTTTTACAGTTGTCGAAAATAAGTACAAATATAACTTAATAAGGCAAACATCTGGCCCTAAAAGATAAATAACAGCCAATGGGCGGGGCAGGAGGTGTCGAATGCTGGTCAGAGTTGCTTTAAATCGAAAGTAGTTGAAGAATGTGCTTATTATTAGATGACATTTAATTAGACAAATCAAACAGAAACGAAAAGCACCTCAAAGCAGCCAAGATTCATCTTGGTTAGCGATGTCAAAACAATGTAAATGGCAACTGGGCTGATATAGAAATACAAGGATTGACTGAGTTTATTTGATAACTTTGCCTGATAGAAAAAGATGGTCTAAATAGGATAACCAACTCAGTCTAAGCATCTTGTAAGTGAATGACAAAAAGGAGGATGACGTAGCTGACTAGCTTTTAATAGCATTGGCAAACTCACAGAGAAATTTGGCGTTAAGAGATTAATATCATCTCCAATACAGGAGTGAGCTAAGCCTATCTACAAATATGTGAATGGACAGTTTCCAAGGTGATGCTATATATAATGCCTGATTGGGACCAATAATCAATTCATGATGTCACTGTTAAGCGGAACTGCCGAAATTCATGAAAGGTGGGATGGGGTAAGCGGGAGAAAAGGGGAAGTGGTGGGTCGAGAAATGATGAATTATATATCAAATATAGTATAAATACGACAGAATACGCTCAGCCCCTCTTAGTCTCTTACTTCTTATATGAGGCAAGACCTAATGTGAATGAACAATAACAAAAAGTATTGATCAACAGAAAAAAACCACAGCAGCTTCACTGGCCCCAGATTTTCTTTTTGTAGAAGTTAGCTGGGACCAACGAAGGCAAACTTCATTACAGACAGGCCCCGTACAGAACCCATCATGGTCTACTAACAATGTGTCCAATACAGTCATGACTACGGTCTCAGCGGCAGGAAATTTGATGTAATTGCTAAAATATTTGCCTTCTTTCGCCCGCCTCTGATGCTTTCCTAGGTAACCACACCAACGGGCGGTGGATTACCATAGGCCAAAGGAAGTAATGATTGAGTATGTGTCTCCCTACTGTGGACCTATCATTGCCTATTGCTAGATTTGCGTACATCACTTCTTTAAAAGCTGTTATATGTGGGTATATCTAGAGTGTCATTCTGTCTCCAATCCCCTGTCAGTCTCTGTTCTATCTCTCCCTGTCTGTCTGTGTATATATTTCCCCCACTTCCCCTCCCAATAGACATATGTATAATGGCAGGGGAGGGGTACTGTCTATGTTGGTATTTTGCTGTGTGGTGTAGAATTCGTTACGTACATTATGTTAGGGTCTTTGCAATATCAATGCCCGTGTTGAGCCGCGGAGAATATAGATTACTTCTTCGGCGCTTGGATAATAATCATGCAGCCCGTCCAGTTCCCAGAAGCGGTTAATTTGTATGTTTTCTCCTAGGGTTGACAGGGTTCAGCTGGGCAAGGAGTGGGCTTATTGAGACAAGTACCAGCGCGTAGGCGTTAGATCATCTGGCACTAAAGAGTGATCAATAACCAGAGATAATAACGCACTAGGTTGGTTGTTGCACTATTCAATGAGGCCCGGCTCAGTCCGGCTACTGAAGTCCCTCTCCTCTACGTATCACCCCTCGCTGCCATCGAGCATTAGGGATTGTGAACGCCTAACCTAAAGGAAATCATCCCCCAGTGTGTCCCCTACCATCTACCCATCCGGCAGATAATAGCCTATTGCATCACCAAATTCGCTGTATATAATAGCACCCAGCATCTATTTCTGCTCTAACCCATGGTTCTTAGATAAGGAGCACCCCCATCACCCTCTCACCCTTGGTGAGTATGGCAGTTAGGGGACGAGCAGTTACAAAGCTGTCCATCAGCTAGGGCCGTATAGAAGGAAGCCCCACTCAGTTCCTAGTCTCTGATCGATGTTCGGTTAAAATAATTTCTTCCATTAAAAAATCATCTACCCCCCCCCCCACCACCACTTACACCCCTCCTCCAACAACCAACTTTTCCCATCCTCCGTCCCAACATCCACACCTCCCACCACCGTCTCCTCACCCAGTCCAACCCGCGTTTTCACCCTACTATGCCCGAGCGTAATATGAAATTAAAAAGAGATGGATTAGGGCAATCGATTGAGCAATGGTAGGCGTGGGTTGGGGAAGAAAGAGAGTAGTAGGTTATTAGGGGCCAGAGCTGGTTCTCCTCACCTCTGAAGTTTTCTGCTGGTGGCAAGTGGGAACGCTGTTACCCATGCATGTTCTCTATGGGAGACAAGGCAGGCGACAAGCTCCACCGACCAGACTTTACATGCACCCTACCTCGTAACTTATCAAATTAATTCATACAGCAGTTAGCTATGACGGGCTTTTTCATATTTTAATATTAATTCATGACTGCCTAATTACAGCCAATGTAATTTTTCTAGGTAAATCATTTTTAGGGATGAGGTACCTTACAATGGAAGCATTACCCACTTTTTGTAGCCTACTTACATTCCGACCGTTAGGCACTGAGGGCTGTAATCGGTAATTGGTGCACTACCTTTTTACCCGAGCTATACATTAAATTTATAGCTCTGCTTTTACTCAATGTTTTATTTGATACCAAAAAAATCATAACAAAATGTTATGTTCTGCATACGTGAAACCAAGAAATAAATAATAAATCGACCAGTAGATGTGCGGCATATAGTATGTGCAATGGGAAAAAGGCACACATCACTTGAGAAAAAATTGTGGTCGTCCAGATATATGTAATTTACCGATCAATTAAAGCTGCGTTCCAAGCTAAATTGACAATTTTCTCATTTCTTTTTCTCTATGACACGTACCACTGTAGAATGAATGATCTGAATACTGAAAATGTAGAAAATTTGTTATTCTCGGTTTTTCATGAATTCATGGCGTCTTTTTGAAAATTTTGGACATATTTGTATTTGCTGATCCATGGTGGCAGTTTGGAGTAAAAAGGATTAATAGTGCAACTGGGTAGACTCTTGATAAATATTTCCAGCCTTCCCTATGTTTAAGAAGATGAAATAGAGCCATATGAAAATAATGGGATTCTGGGGTTTACTGAAACTAATAATTTGGGAGATAACATGGTTTTGTACCATGGTGACTTTCGGATGGGTTGGCAATGTCGACATACTCATGGATTTATTCCCTGAAAACCAAACATCGTAAGAAAACAATCTAAGAAGAAACAAGATTGCTGCTTACTGATGGCGTTGGTGACAGTGAGGCTACACTCAATGTGGCAGTATTGTTGTTACTGGGCGTTGTCAAGGTAACCGTTTCCTCTGGGGGTGGCGAGGCATCGTCGCATAGAGCCTGACTCCTCACTAAAAGCTTCACTTTCGGATGGCCCTGGGTGGGACTGCTTTTGTCCGAGTCGGTGCTCCTCTGGCTCTCCAGCTGCCTCTCCTTGTGCTCCTCCGGCGAGTCCGACTCCGGGGTGCCTCCAGGGGTCTGAACCACTGGTGTGTCATGGCCAGCTGTGGGTGGAAAGGAGAGAAGTTGGTATTAGTTTTTCATTAACTCCTCATATTCAGCCTTGGACTTTTTAAGCCTTAATTCATCGAAGGTTCTTTTATACGCCAGTGGGTGGAAATTAAACCCAAGCTAATGGCAAGAGTGAGAGACATTTTTGATTAATTGAACTGGTGGCTTAACCCGTTCTGTGCACCACAGGATGAAACGATCCTTATGTTAATGTTTATTCATCTAGTATAATTTTACTAAAGAAAGCTATGTATATCAAATAAATTAATTCTACTGAACATAGAAATATGTACACACTACACGTACAAACGGTGAACCTTTTCATCTGAGCAAAAACAAACAATACAAAAAAATAAAGTAAAATAATCTTTCTATGTGGCTGACACATGCGTAGTTTATGGCCCCATGATTGTATTACCGGTCAAATGTCTGGGATAATCATCCTTCAATATTTTCCTCAAGGGAGAGGATTTCATGGCAATTGGGTGTTTTGGGTAGAATCCAGTTCGGTCACTCTCCATTCATACATTCTAACTAAAGTATACTCAGTCTAGACCGGTCTATCCCCTACACAAGTTACCTGGTATGGCTTAAGTAGGATATTGTGCAGCCACCAAAGCCACAGATCACGTGTAGTTGTAAGAACATTACCAATAACCCCCTCCCGACCCTTCCAAGGCACACCTCAATAAGATGCCTACTGCCTTAACCTGATTTAGAACCCACTTTTTGTAGCCTACTTACACTCCGACCTTTGGGCACTGAGGGCATTGAACGGGGCAGGGAATCAGTGCTAGGCATAACGCAGGGCCTGCCACCCTGACCGGTAAATGGCATACCTAGAAAACGAACCATGACAAATGCTGCCGCACATCTTGAAGCTTTCTAATGGAGCCTAATGGTTTTTCATAGCGATAGGTACTGCTGGCGGGATCTAATGGATTTATGGGGAAAAGCTATAAACGATGCGCGCAGGCAATATCTTAAAGGGTCGAAGACAGTTGAGCGAAATAACCTTGGAATTTCGGAATCCTTTATGATGAAACATATAAACAAAAGGTTCAAACAACGTAAAACTTGAGATTAAAAACTCACATCTATCTCATGTTGACCCCAATAAAACTATGTGGCCTAATGCTGTGGCTTTTCATACTAAAGAAGTTGTTATCAAAAACGTGAAACTAGAAAATTGGCTGGTTTCCGATTGAATTTCCAAAACCAATACAACACCTGTTGTCTTCAGGACTTCTATTTGGATATGAAGCGTTTGAGCCAGCGTAGCAGTCATGATCTACATAGTGATACAAAGGCGCACATGATAGTAACGACCTGCCCCTTCACCCCAATGACCAATATTAACATGGCAGTAGATAAGAGGCGTCCCCAAATCCCCACAGGCTCCATACCCCCACCTGATCTCTTCCCTGCGTACCTCCAAGTGTATAGCCTACATCAATCAGTGGCCGTTTACATCACATTATAGCCCTCCCTGTCCAAGCTCACGGTGTCTAAAACAGATCCAATGTGCTCTAATTGGTTTTAAACAAGTAAGACACACACACGGCTTTTAGGATAGCATTCTCTGTCTCCCAGCCCCCCATTACTCGTCCCTCATCAGTCATTGCTATTGATTTAGCCATCCTCATCACGGATCTGGACTATCACCGACCACTGATGTTTTCGTGGGTGCGCTCATCAAATGCATGAAATGATTAAAGTATTTTTTCTACGAAGAGTTAGTGGTTTTATTAAGCTTAAATTGGCGAGAGGAAAGTGGATGATGACAAGTGTATACAATCATACAACATGATATGTCAATGCCCTTTAAGAGGGATTAGCTTCGGCTTTTCTTTCCGGGTTGAACATGCTCTTGATAACAAGATAACATGTAGACAGTCACGTTCGACGATATCTACCGATATTAGGAGGCTATTATCGGTTGTAGCTGTAGTTGTAGTTTTATTTTCTTTAAGTATGGTTAGTTTCAATGAAGTACTTCTTTGAATGAAAGTGTCTATCCAGTGAGTAAGTAAAGGCTGAAGGTTGAGTTGGTCCACTACTCCACCAGAATAAACAGGCTATAGATCAAAAGATAAGGCTCTTAGAGACACCTATATAGATCAAAATATAAGCCTCTTAGAGACACCACAATACAAATCCCTGTGCCCCACCCCGCTTGCTAACCACCCCAATTGTCCATCAATCGACCCTCCATATGCATGCCACCAGTGACTACCCATCACAACCTTAATTCTAGGGTCCGCCTCTTTTATGAAGTGACCATGTACTCCGTTGCTAGTGTTATTGTTGTGATCGGGGGTGGTCCGTCATCTCCTGTACTCCCAAAAGTGATGTCAGAAAGGAGTCCCAAAACATTAAAACAAAAAACAGAAGATAGCAATAACCTCCTTAATAATGCCCCAAAAGGAGAAGCATGCCTATCAAGGAATACTTTTGGGGTTTGGATCACTGACCCCGGACATATGAAAAGGATAGGTTCAAAGAGATAATAGATCTATTTCTTGTTCCCTTTATACAGCATGTCACGCCCACTTCTAAGAATGTTCCCCTGTGATATCAGACCCACGAATGATCGCCTTGCTTGTCAGTTTAGTAATGTGATAACCCACCAGCAGGTACTATGGTGGCATCTGAGGTTTCGGAGCTGGGGCTAGTGTCTTCCTCCTCCACTTCTTCCACTTCATCTTGTTTTGACAAGCGAGATTTGCTGCTGCGTCTCTCTAGTTTGTCCTTCTGATCTGCCATCCTAGCGTCCGTGCACCACCTCCCCGCTTTTTAAGTAGCACTGACAATCACACGTCCTGCAATAACAAAAGGTGAGGTGACATTTTATAAAATGGGTGTTAATCATATCAGCGATGCTAAGGTCTATGATCTGTGGGAGGCATGCCTGTGGGGCAGGGGGAACCGCAATGGTAATCAGCCAATGCAATTATTGATAGGGCGTTTAATACAAAATAAGGAAATTATCCATAGATGATCAATACTTAGGTAATTCTGTTGGTATATACCTCTTAGAAGCCAAACGAATTTAACGATTAAGGAAACTATAGGTGTGTAAGCACAGATCAGGGGTAGGCCAAATAAACTCATATCTGTCATTCCGCTGGAGGAATGGCACAGGATTTTCCTTATACCGTCTGTCATAGTAACTAAATACATTGCTACATGGCATACACTGTTTTAAATGACATGACAATAAGAAGTATGCCAACATAACGACATAATATCAATACTAGGGATAAAAGGTGCAATAAGCAAGTCTTGGGAGTCGACCTGAATGCATATCATGAAAATGAAAAAAGGACCTTGGTAATCCTCCAATGTATCCAAGCGGCATTGGGTTCTAAAAATAGCTGTCACAGAACCTATTCACGAGTTGTGTTTGTAGAGACCTACCGACACGTCCCAAACAATCTAGCGCGACATCTACTTACGTCATGAGCGTCAGTGGTTCTTTGTTTGCAGGTCGTTTCTGTACACTCTGACTGGAGAATTCAAACATAGAGAAACGCCTGGTGTAGAGTGGATATTGGGGTAGAGCGAGCTCTGATAATATCCCCTGACCTATCTAGATCTTTACTGGATCTCAGGGGCGCGGGTGGCACCATCGATGGCCAAATAGTGATTTTAATACTTCTCCCGTTGGAGTTTTTCCTACTCCAGGAATATTCCTAAGAGGGGAACGCACAGGTGGTATTTACAAATCGAGGAGAAAGCTTATGTGTAGGAGGGAACTAGCACTCATGGCCAAGAGCCACAACGGATGCGATCTATAAACAATGTTTTAGATCATAGAAATATGTAAGCCTGAGTATGATGGGGGAGTTAAATAGTATGGCAAGGTAGAGGAAATGGATCGGGCTACCCATTTGAAAAGGACACGTGAAATCTGCATTCAATTAAAGTTTATAATAAAATTAGTTCCTTTCAAACCTGAGCATAAACCAATCCAATACAGAATAATTTACAGTTGGGAAGGTAAACAAATGTTCTATACATATATGAGCCACTTCCGATTTTGGGATTTGGAATATCAACACACGTACGGTACATGCATAAAACATGACATTGAAACAATAAATCTTCTTGTAATCGTTCCATTTATCGCGGATGAAATAATCGATGAAATTCAAAGATAGGAATGTGATGGAATGGGAGAGAAACGATTTATTATCTCCAACAGTGCAATTACCACTATAGATTGGTTATTTGATAAAATAGTTTACATGGAACCATACATCTCTGACCTTTACCGACAGTTTCACCTCTTTGGAATAGGTCCAAATAGAATATTGATAGTTTTGGGTCTCCTTTCTTAAGTTAACTAAATTTCTTATCTGAATTAGGCAGCAATATAAGGTTAGCCTATTTTGCCGTCCTTAAACCACATCAACCATGGTTTATAGAAGATTGGTTAGAAGGTCTGAAACCATTTGGTCACAGAACTGAACACTCCTGATATCCAGATTTTCAGCTTAGACGACCACTGCCAATTGCGAGGCAGGGCCCACTACTGAATACATTATTTTCCTAACCAGGCTGTTCAAATAATACAACTGTGATGCTTTATTATTTTTCCAACGGGTCTGGTATATACAGAGGTGCGCGACTAAGATCCACATCAGTCAGTCTGTCAGTGGGGCTATGGATCCCCAGCTCAGATCTACCTATTATCTTCCCAGAAGATTTTCCACTCCTGAATTACTTATTAAAGCCTAATATCATTCCCGCGTATCCCATCCTGATGGACTCATATATATGTAATACATCCTCTTTTCTATGTCAAGTTATTTGTGTTCCTGTGTAATGAAATGGCATTAATAATAGCATTGCCTTATAATGGGTAAGGAGAATATGTCACAAATAAAGGCAAAATTCTCTAGGGACTAAGCAATTGCCGGTACACATCATTTGTAAAAACACACAGCATCTAGCATTAAACAACCATTGAAGGACAAAATAAAATTGTCAGCAATAATATCTCGACTACCTCCCGAGCACCCGGGTAGATCGATTCTACACCTGCCTTGTCTGTACATTGGACAGACTAAAAGATGGGGGACTAAAACCATAGACCAGTCCAGCAGACCCATCACTTCTTTCGTGACCCCACATCGCCCTCTCAGACGCACACTTCCATACAAACATCCGCAGATTGATCCGCTCACCTGACAGGCACTGATCAACATTTCACTCTCTACCAGTCTAGCCCGACTCCAGATTCTCTATCTACCCCCTCCAGATAAGCCCGATCAATAATACGTCTGCTGACTCGGTATGAAACCTTAGTGCTTAGGACCAAAAGAACAGTTAAAGAACCCCCAACAACCGCCAGCACCTCCTGCTTCAACTCCCACAACCATTCTCCATCCACACTTCAATAACTCAGGGGACTAGATTTAAATCCAAATCCAATCAACTTTCACAGTCAATACACTACTTTTTAAGGCGGCGAAAGAAAACCTGTTGGACTTTTCAAAATGAGCTTGGACCCCAGTACTTCCTGGAATTCTTTCAACCAGATTCAGTATTCAGGTTATATCCAGGGTTCGGGGAGCGGTGGTCCACCTTTCTAAATAGACGTAGGCGTGGAGAAGGTCCAGCAATCAAATGGGTTACTAAAGTAAAGACAGCATATATATTGAGATGGACAATTAGCACTATTCCCCTCAGACAAGGGCCCCTCGATGATATGATGCTTTTCGGGACATACCCCAGAGTTTCCTGGGACCCAGTTGCGTGGTAATAAGGTGAAACTAAGCTTTGTTGTGACCGGGCGTCCACCTACTAGTAGTTGGCCGAGGACCCTGCCGGAGCTGATAGGTAGAATACAATTCAATAGAGAAATGAACCAATTTGTCTGGATTCAGATCTTTTATTTCTAACTCAAGAAAGGGTAACCTCTCTTTTCAGGAAATGAATATAATTATGGAGTTTGAATTCTCCACCTATTAATTAACAACCTAAGGTATACATATAACTAGATAAAGTACGCAAATCAAAGGTGGGAATGGGGGCAGTTTTCATGAATATACACACTGTATGAATATACTCAGTATAATAAGACCAATAAAGCTCATCCAATAGTAACCATTTGGTCAGCCCAATTAACAGGTATGTACATATGTGATAGTTAAAGTAGAGTAGACGGTTGGAAACATGATGTAGATGCAGCGCTCAGTAGTGCAAGTTAGGCCCCAAGACAGAGACACCCACCCACACACCGTCTTCCCGAGTGATCACAAAAGGCCTGACTCAGCCCCTCCAAATGTCATCGGCTATAATGCCAGCGGGTTGTCATAGCAACAACGCCTGCCTCAAAAGGTAGAGCTGACGTTTTCCATTCAATTTTATGCTCATTTTACAAATACACAAAAGAAATGGATTAACAGATACCCACAACTGGCTTCTAGCCAATTGACGAGGGGAAACATTATTATAGTAAACAGCCTAGTGCAATTGTTATAGATTGGCTTCAGTAATCAGGGAAGGGCCGGATAGAAGAAGCAAGGTATCCCAGAAGGGCATTAAGTTCTAAACGGGGCTTTTAAAATGAGGGAACTAACGTCTTGGTCTGGGGAAACAAATATGTTTCACGCTATAAGACACATGTAGGTGTGTGGACATAATTATGTCCAGGGATAAAACATCATTTGGATCCATGTCGTCAATTTTTTTTAATGATGATACTTTTTCAATTTTAATATAACACATATATTGTAAAACGAACAAAATGGCCAAAAAAATGCCTTACTTTATCTTCGCTAATTATTTTTAATGCCGAGGAGCCAAAGAAAAATTAGTTCTTTCAGTTAAAGAAGAGGAAATTGAGGAGCAGGACATACCGGTGAACTGTCTAGTGCCTCCCTGTGGCGCTTCCATCCGTCATCCCTAAAGCTCTCGCCGGATCCAAGACACTCCCAAAAGGTCAGAGTCAAGAAAGACGCTACTAGGATCACCTTCAGATCACTGGAGATGTCACAGACCATGGGTTAAGTCCATATTTGCAGCGCGAACTAGTCCTAATTAATTGCCACCTATGTCCCCCTGGGTCTGAAATAAAGATATACATGATCAGCAAAACATGAAATTATCTGTGACTTGGTAAAATTTGTCATTTAATTAATATATTAAGTAACAGAATATGTGATCATAGGATGGTAATCCGTTTGGCTATGATCTTACGCCAATATCTAATGTGATGTAGCATCTTGCATAGAGTGAGACATAAAAAACATTCACATGGGTGCAAAATGGGAATAACAAATTCAATGGTACATATAAAGACCGAGGCTAGATGTGAACAAGGAGAATTGCTGAATTTTATGACAATGGAATCTATAGGAGATGGAATGTAATGTTGATGTGATCAGGTGGGCCAGTGGTGAGAGTGAAGAGGTAGGAGGCAGACCAGAAATGCTATTCCACTCAAATCCCATTAGCCCTGTCGCTGTCAGTAGGATTAGAGATGCCCATGGAGAGAGGGAGCGAGAAAGAGGGAGAAAGAGGGAGAGAGGAGAGAGAGAGAGAGAGAGAGAGAGAGAGAAGGGAGAGAGAGGGTGGAGGGAGAGACAGAGGGGGTGGGGGGAAGAGACACAGAGAGACGGAGACGGAAGTATAACATGGTGATGGGTATGAAAGTAAATATTAAAAAGAAAAGTTGCCGCGCTCTACTCGCACCATTCAATAATGAATGGCAGTTAACAGTGACATTCCTGAAGAGAGCTGCTCAGCAAAATTATTTTCCCTAATACGATAAGCTTATTTGCTGACTCAAGTTAATTTTTCACTTTGATAACTGAATTGTCATCCGAGGCCGAGGCACTAATACGCCCGTCCCGAATAGCTGAGGAGAAGCAGATGCATAAGCAGCCCTAACTCCGACTACATCATGATGTACCAGCTCTGAGACTTTGGGACAATATCGCCTAACGACACAGACACGCTGTGCTACACGTATCAGATTTAAGGAATAGGCTAGGAGGAAGAGATGTATTCTATTATCCTTCGTTAGACACGCTACACACAGAAAGCGATTGGGGAGAAAATTCTGACCAGGAAGTGCTCGACATTGTTTAATTTCACTGGCTGGCAATGAGGAACTATATGGGTGATAACCACTGTCATAGTGTTATCAACACTGAAAGGTTACCAAGGAGAGAACAAATAAGTTTGTCACAAGGTGGGTGTTGATCCATCTTCCGGCCATCTGGCTTGCGTCATGATTAAATAACCCGCATGGATATACATCCTTGTGGACATGGCTTCCTTCAAGCTTAAGAAAAAGACTCCCTCGAGTCTTACCCCAAGCGAAACAATCTCCTTTATGCATTTTACGAACCAGTTGTAATACAAAAAAAATTATTGTAAATCTTAATCCAGCGTGAAAAGTAAATCGGTGTTATGAAATGTCACGAAGTAAGTGCGAATTATGTGGGTGTATGTTGTCCAATAGAATATGGATTTCATGAGACACCTATCAAGTTTCGGTTTACACAGCAAATGGGGAAGATTTATTGGAAAGGCGCCTTGTCTTTTTTCAGGATCTTTCTCTTCAGGTCTTAGATCTGAATCCAATATGTATGTGTGTTTATGGATTCTCACCTATGTTCCTTATATCTCCTAGGAGAATCCCCCTACCTCATGGGGGACGCCTTCTA
Source organism: Sthenelais limicola (assembly GCA_942159475.1). Lineage (NCBI taxonomy): Eukaryota > Metazoa > Annelida > Polychaeta > Phyllodocida > Sigalionidae > Sthenelais > Sthenelais limicola. The sequence goes on along the minus strand of OW804095.1, from coordinate 61,903,962 downwards.
TAAACAAGTTTTGGCCACAGGATGGTTATGGTTCACTGATATCTACCAAGTTCTCCATATTATTCTTATATAACTAATGACTAATAAGCAATGGTTAATAATTTGACCATCGGGAGCATTTTTTAAAGAACACCTACTAGTACGGTACCTTTTTTCCAATGGGAAGAATTTTGATCTAATTGTATGTTCTTGTCAGCACTAAAAACCCCGGGAGTAGATGAAACGTTGGTGTAAGATAATGTGATTTACTCAACAATCTGTAATTTTACCATTTAAAATCAATAGACTAGCAAGTCCCAGTAACTTGTGCCATCTACTTTGTAGTCCAGCTAGTACCTGAGCAAATAGAATGAACTCAACAGGAAGTGTTCTATTGACTCTGTGTTTTTTCCTGAAGAAAATTTCCATCTCAAAATCGAGGCCAGCAAAAGTTGGCATGATCATATTCACAATGCTGGACTTTGCTCAATCCTCCTACTTAGTCTAGCAACCTGGAAACCAAGCTCATAGAATATTACTTTTTAGGAGTGGCCACAATGCATGGGGAAATATTTAAACAACACCATTTCTCACTCAGTGCCAGTTTGCCGGGCAGGGCAGGGTGTGATGTGTGTCTGTATGGGGGGGGGGGGGGCAAAATTAAACCAATTGAAACCACTACTACGATATTAAGACATGAAAGGAATAGGTGAGGTATTATTCTATTTATCAAAGTCATAACGGCATTTATTTCCATAACTTAAAATCAGACCAATTCCAAAACGTGCGATTTACCGTGTATCACCAAGTTTTAATCATTGCCGACAAAAAAGTTATGAGGGTCAATTATCTCCCTTATAATAGTATCCACGTACACTACGCATTTTGTTTCGTCCCCTAAGTAAGTTCCAGCGATTGAAATGAGTGAGGTAGGGGAGGCGTAGGCATGCTGTAATTACACTGTTTTTCAAGGGCTTAAGGGTAGGAAAATATTGATCGTTTTCAGTGGTTGAGAATTACTCAGACCAGTAAACTTTGGTGACTGAATCACACATTATGTCGTGCCAGAAAACAAGATATTGAGAGTACTTATGTGCAGGGGGGTGCTTTAAGAGGGTTATTTTATCGAGGTTAATGGCAAAGAAAACTTGGCAACGCGATACAAGAGATGTATGACGACACCCGTTTTTTTAAACACAGTTGTTATATGTATGAGGGAACAATACTAAGGGACAATGCATCGATATCAAACGAGGGAATTTGACAAGGGAAAGTGGCAAAAACTAACTCGACAAGTGAGTATCTGAGTGAAAAAGAATGACACGTACGTGGAATGAATATTGGCAAAGAAACGTATGCATACACAGAGTGAAGTCGATGTTAATCTATCAGGTTTTGTTATGAAAGATAGACATTATATATATTTCGGTTTTATGTTTATATCCGTGGCTTGTGCAACTGCATCCCAGGCAATATAGTTATACATATTTATAAATATAAATCCAGAAATATTTTCACAGGCACCACTTCGAAGAGGACGGCTTCATTGATAAGAGGCACATGGACAAATGATTTCAAGTGTCACTTCTAATAGTAATCACTGTTTGCTAGGGAAGTGGTGAGGTATTATTCTATCTATCAATGAGTGTGCATGGGTGCAGGTATAATAAGCTGGAATATGGAGTAGGACCAACACTGGGAGGCGGTTAATGTTGCCACCATCAAATACCGCACACAGAAGAGAAGAACCACCACAACAGATCCCCACACACATTGATATGTGTCTCTCACTCCTCCCTCCAGCGCAGAAAGCTGCATGAATGAAAGATGACTTAAAGTGTGATCATATGGAGCTGCGTTTGGGTGATGTCACTGATGATCACCCGTGACACAGTAGGGGTGACACCCACAACAAATATGATCCACTCAAAACACAACAGTGCCTCGAGTATTGACTGTCACCTAGCCTGAGATTATAGTATGTCCTGTCCAGGTCATTGTAAACACAAAACTTATTTTCGTACAATATCATAAATACATAGATGATACGGTTCCACAGTATTTTATTGTAAGGTAGGCAATGCCCACTCACTAGTATGAAGGCTATCTGAGAGATGTAGTAAGGGTCCCAGTATGTTTAATGACCATACCTGCAGAAAATCATCCCAGTGTTTTCAATTGCATCACAGTTAGATTCTGATAAGAGTTCATCCCTGCGAAATCCAATAAATTTTAAGAGGCGATATTATAATCCAGTAACATAAACGCTGCGTACTCAGGTGATATGTGCGTTAGTCGCGTAGCCTCAAGGCGAAGCTCGTAAGGTGGAATAAAGAGTTTTAGCTGACTCACATCTCTTCCTCTCATTATATTCTCCCTTTCTCCTCTCTCTCCCTCTCCCTCTAACATGTGGTGGCGTTTGCTTTGGTAGTGTATTGATGGCTCCACAACCACCGTAACTTCATACAGTCACTGGGCTCTTCTCCAGTGTACTCCCCTCCGCCTCCACTCGCTGAGTAGCTGGCTGGCTGGCTGGTTAGCCGAGGCACTCTCACTCTCCAGTTCCCTCTCTGTTGTCAAACAATCTCACCAGCAAACGATACAGGGTTCTGACGACAGAAATGCATAAGTGGTGGCTACTGCTGCTGCTCCCACTCCTGCTCCTCCTCCTATCTGCCTCCTGCTACAAGAGTAGCAGCTGGCGGGACATCTGCTGGAGTTGAGGGCTACTGCAGGTACCACTGTTGATGGTGGCAGTGCAAGAGGTTGTAGAGAGATGGGCAGAGCAGGCGAGAGGGAATAGCGGTGGAGAAAGAGAAGATGGTGGTGGCGGTAGTGGTGCTGGTGGCGGTGGCAACGGTTGCTGTGGCTGCGAAGGTTGTGGAAATATTAAAGAGGCATCGTTGCTATGCAACCGAAGAAATGTACAAGGACTGTCTATGGGCACGAGTTGCTGTATGGCAGCCTGCACTGTGTGGACCGATGAGGTGAGATTCGAAGCATGGGTGTGGGTCTAGGTTGGTGGGTTAAGCTTGGGTGAATGAACGGTTCGGGCAGAAGGATTAGGCGATAAGAAATAAATGAGAATGAGAGGAAGGCTTTGGCAAGGCCCATAGTAACCCACTGAGAAGGCTGAAGAGGAACCTCGCTCTGTCGACTACGTATATTCAGGTCTCCCCGGAGAAAGGAAACTAAACTAGGGGTTGGTGGTAAAGGCTGGATAGGAGGAGACGGGCCCTAGATCAACGAATTTAATGCCCTTCAAGATCCACATAATTTCATAAAATAATAAAACAATATGTTCCAGGTTTTCAAACAGCATAAGAATGGTTGTAAAGTGGAATGTTACACTCTGACTGCTGCTCCTGACTTGCCAACAGCTTCTCTGACTGCTAGTGCTGGCGCAATAATGCAAACACGAAAATACGCCCACCCCCATTACTCCCATCCGCGTGCACAGCGCACAATTTGAGTGCTGCAGCAAGTGTTGTGAAACCCATGCATACATGTGAATCAAATGTAAAAAGAGTTTATGGACACCAGCGTGACAGATGCGCGCGGAAAGGCATCAGGGGAGCACCGAGATACTAAGCTGAGAGAGAGAGAGAGAGAGAGAGAGAGAGAGAGAGAGAGAGAGAGAGAGAGAGAAGACTTAGAGAGAAGAGAGAAGAGAGACTAGAGACAGAGCTAGAGATACACAGAAAGAGAGGAGACAGAGACAGAGACAGAGACAAGAGACAGAGACGACAGACAGACAGACAGACATTCAAAGAAATAGGAAGTATAGAGTCCAAGAAAGCATAAAATATCCCAAGAGAGCAGTAGAAGAGAAACAAGTTGATAGTCGGAATTCCATTAGATTTGGAGTGCCACAAGGTTGTCAGTTGCTGTTGGCTTATCGGACTATAACCACTCACACAATCACACAAATACAGATAGTTGCATTTACCCTGAATCGGTCAGAACACTACATGAATTATATATGTATATGTATATGATCGAAAAAAGTCAGTTCAGAAATTGAAAGTCAGTTTAAAATTCGAAAGTCAGTAAAAATGCCCATTAGCAGCAGGTTGGTGGATGGGGCGGGACTCCGAAAAATGTACACACAGCAAATGTAAAAATGTACAATTCTTCTCAACAGACTCTTTCAAAAAACCTAAATTTTAGATAAAAATGTATGCTCGGATATAATCAGTGTTCGAACTAGGAGATTGCCCAGGCGATTTGGCAAGTAGAATTCCCAAGCTGTTTGGCCACCCGGGCAAGATAAAATCACAGCAAGATTGTCCGTTATATTTTCACCAGAAATCGAGATGAAGAAAACTGCCTATTGACAGAAATAGAAGAACCGAAATTGTAATCGCAATATAACAATTGCATGTATAAATTAAAAATCAGGATTCTCGCCACCATTTTTGAGCATGTCAAATATTAAAAAATCACCTAAATCCAGACTATTATAGATATATATATTAATACATTCGGTGTATATATTTACCAACAATTTTTTTTGGGGGGGAATGAGCATGGGACCCACCCCCCTCCCCCCACCCCCGTTCCCCCGGGCTCTCACCTACTCCCCTATGTTGAATTCATTCGGTGTTATATCCTTTGAGGGGAACACTGACGTTTACTGTTTCCCTTATTGATAATCTAGTATATTTATCACTTTTCACCGAGTTTAGCAGACTAGTTTAGCAGAATATACACAATGCTCGGACTTGCCGATTTTACCCATTCTGATGCTAGGACCCTCTAATAAAAGAAAACAAGCCCCGACGTGCGTTTCATCAGGCCTATTGTGAATACAAAGTGACTCTAACAGGATTGCTCGATATAGTTAAATAGATATATATAGTAGTATAGCATTCTCGCATCCTAATAAGGACATAGCAGCATTTAAGTTATATTAAAAGAATTTCCTACATTATTTATTTGGAAGATACGCCAACCGCCCATGATTCGAAACTATCCCGCCAGGTATATTTCCCTAAGAATTCAATCAGTCTCTCAAAGATGTGAAAATACAGCATAGATGGATCTAAGATAGACAGATGGATAGATTATATAGAAAGGAATATGAATGAACATGCATTATTAGCTCCATATCCAACATAATGAAAGACATAGGTTATTAGATCAATACAGCAGAGGGATGTGAATGAAAGTAGGCTAAAAAGAACACAAACATTGAAACAAGAATGCCAGATAAGAGTAAAGGATAACAAAATAGGAAGTTTCAAAGGTCAAGGCAATGGCTGCTTATGAAAGTAATTGTTCTACCGAATCAATATAACCATTTACAAAGAAACACAAGATACACGGAAGTGTAAGGAATTGAGTATTTGGACCTGTAAATATGAAGATAACCAGATCTGGAGCCCCGATGGAAATGTAATACGTGTTGAGCGCTAGAGCCGAGGGGTTGGGGAGTTTTTGGCCTCCCCGACCCCTGATCCAGAATGCCCAGACAACATAGGCAAAGTCCCAGAACAGGCAAGCTAGCAAAGAGCTGAAGGTTTACACGAGGGCCGTTGTGGGAACCCTTGTGGGATATGTGCCCCACCCCACTTTCCCCCTAAATACACCATGCAGGAGGTCCACTAACTGTCACAGTATTTCCCCCAACTCGGTGTCACAGGCCAGCCATGAAAAAGTACCACCCAGGTCCTAACCGGGCTCTAAAAATATTACACGCGTTGAGACAGTTACAGACCGACATCCACTAATCCACTGTTCCATGCCATAGAGTTGCTCGTGTTATTAGGCGTCCTAGATGTTATCTAGAGGCACAGGTGATTAACATTCATCCCATCAGATCAGATGTACAGCGTTCTCTCACGCCGCGGTCAATAGCATTCCACGAAGAATGATGAATACACACAGAATGTATACGTGCATCTTTCCTCTATAATTTACTTACTGAAAATACCACATACAAATCCCTAGTAGAGAGGAGTTAACTGTTAAGATTTCCTCTATAATTTACTTACTGAAAATACCACATACAAATCCCTAGAGAGGATTTAACTGTTAAGATAGCTAAATGATAAATTAGAATAAAGTCAACGCAGTTGCTATATATTTGGGTTAATATGCAATGCCAAATGTAGCTACTCTCGCCACAAACTAATAACAATTACTTTTGTCAATGGTGGCAGACATCAATTCAAGCAACAACTTCACATAAATTTTTTTTATGAAGATCGAACTCTCATTCTCAAAAAGTGTCCATAGTACGCTCCACAAAACCACTGGCGCATTGGGAAAGCCGAGGAAGGGTAATTATAAACAGACGTTGGAGTGGTGAGTCGAGGATCATCTCTTTCTACCGGGTCGAAGAGAGTGAGTGGGTGGATTCTATACACATTCAAGGGGCTATGAGAGGGGGAGCATAAGTCATCATCAGAGGTGTCATCCTGATTTTCCCCATAACCCTCTATTACGCAGATATATCAGCAGTAAAACAACTCATGCGGTAACCGAGACAAGGAGCAGATAGGCGTAGTAAGCTTGAGTGATTATTACTTAAATGTTGGGTTTGTGGGACAAAAGCCAAGAATATATTTCATGAAAATGTATCATTTACTCCCATTCTGGAGTGTGTGAAACAAAGAAATATATTCCAGAGTATCTGTGAAGTAACACATGAACACACACTTAAATGGTTGTTCTTTTGGGGTGCAGTAGATGGTACAAACAAATGGGGTCAATGTACTGAGTCAGATAGACATATCAGAGCAGAACCCTCCTCCTCATTCTACCTCCTGCCCCCCCCCCCCCCCCCCCAAAGATGTTCATCCGTAATTCTGAACATCCACTAAAGAGTTGATGTGAGAAATTGCTAACAGAAACACGCGGGCCTGGATCCGTGCACCGCAAGCTGATGTGGGATCGCCCCCTCCCGGAGTAAACGCTACTTTATCGGGGTCAACCCAAGTCATCATAAATTCTGCACATATATTCATTCACATCAGGGAGGGCAGGCATTCTTTTTAATCATACAGCCCCCTGGTTTTATATTGAAATACCACCCACTACCAGACATCTCAATCTGCACTTCATTCTTTGCCCCCAATGCTTTAAACATAGCCACACTCAGAAAGGTACTATGCTAGACACAATATTAACGCCAATAAACGGACATTAAATCATAACTGTCATCCTCAGTTAGTAATCTAGCCAAATAAATTAAAGAGCCGAGAGCTCCCCTTTACTAGCTGACCAAAGGTAGAGTGAACTGAGAGTGGCACTTGTCTATAGCTATTTCCTTATAACAGTGATTGGTTCCACGGCCAACATTCAATTGGAGATGTAAGGTTCCTAAGTCCCTCTAAAGCCTGGCAATTGACTCTGGCCTTAGATGTGCTCGCAAGTGGAAGGGAGATGGGGAACCAGGGACATGGTGATAGAAGGTTCGAAGATGAGAGATACAGTGCAAAGGGCGCTGAAGGCAATGTCCCGGAGTTGGCGCTGCTTACATTCTCAATGAAAATGTAGCAGTCAAACAATAACCTTTATCCAACAAAAAGGATAATGCATGCAATCGCAAATTGAGGGAGGGGGGGGGGGGCGTTCCTTTAATTTGAATAGCTGTACCACATATCGACTGCTCCACAGGACCAGAAGGTTATGGGAAAACGAACGATGTGATCAAAACATATTTTATTTATGGTACGAATTGATTAATTGTACATAAACGTACCCGAATCACTATTTCGCTTTATAAGATACGAAACATAACGAGGTAGATTGAAATGTTGTGGACTAATGTTTAAAATTAGATAATTAACTAAGACTAGATTGATTATTGGTAATGTTAAAATCATTATGTCCTTTCATTGTAAATGATAAAACTTTTCTTAAATTTTGCCATTGTACTACATGAGCATATCAGGGCAATCCTGAAATTGTATGCAATAAAAATCTTTAAAAAAAATAAAATCATGCATTGATGTTATTGTTAAAGTAAAAAGATTGATATACAAACATTGATATCAATAGCAATCCATGATAAACAACTCAGATGCATCAGTGGCAGAATTGGAATAAGTTCTTCTGGCCTGAAGAGGAAGACTGGGACATGTGCATGTGCCAGAGCCTAAGCAGGAAGAAAAGTGCCAAGGAGCACATGAGAGACCTGGAGTGCAAATGGAAATTGGCAACTCATTGAAGGAGAGCCGTCAAACCAGTGCATGGCAAGTTCCCCGAATTTTACACCCTTACACCATATCTATCAGGCCAGACATGCAATCAAGCCAATGTGATAACACATCCCCAAGTCAGACACAAGTGTAGTATACAGCCAGCTTATGCCACTGCCCTCACCAACAATATCAACTCCGGTACTGTCCCCCAAAATGAAACGCCATTTACCATCATCATTCCTCTGTTTTCATCGCTTACACGACGAGAACTACAATGAAATCTGATACAAACGGCGTGGCCTATCTAATATATAACTCGTTTCTCATTCATGATACATACTACTTAGAAAAGACTCGAGCGTTTGGAAATAGTTGGATGAAATGGGGGCAGATTGCCCAATTGTCTCATTCCTGCAGTCCACCATTCCTTCAGCTACACAATTTTTCTGAACTTTTATAATCCGCAGACTTAAATATTTATCTGCACTTTGTTTTAGTTGTTTTTTAGTAGAGGGACATGACAGAAAGAAGGACTCAAATAAAATTTCAAAATGCATACACTGTCCTTGCACATGTTTGCATGCGCACTAATAAAGAATTGCGAGAAGAAAGAATTGGAAGCTTAAAGTGCCACCACATTGATCAATTTTGGTATGGAGCAATACTACACAACAGACCTTTCACTAATATCACATAGAAACGTTCTCTGGGGAATCCTCTCGGCATGAGATCCTATACAAGGGCAAAGGCGTGCTACAACAAGCTGTACACCGCCTATTCACGGAAAACTTTTTTCCCTCTTTTGGGATTATAAAAGGAGAATAGTCTAGTGGCCGGGTACAAGGTTTGTGACACAGTGCTGGCTCAAGTACCATGAAACAGATCTGAAGTTTACTCTGGTGCTTAGTGGCTGTGTACTCTCCTCTGTTTACATAATTTCAAAGCTCAGGGACATTCTTAAATACAGCCTCAGGGGACGGTTATATGGGAAGGATCTGACCTACTCCGTTTGACATCCCCCAACTCCTTTCCTCTTCTACCATCACCACAAACCATAGGACCATCTAATATACTAAGCCTACACGCGCCTGGGCTATATAGATAATTTACCACATTTCTACGCCGCCAGCTGCAAGCACTGCGCTTGAATGCTATCGTGAATACAGCAATCCAAGCCTTTCTTCCCCATTGCCGGATAACTTCACCCTTTTAGTTTGGCTGACGGCCCAAGTTCCTGGCGCGCTGTCCTCTAAGTTGGCGCCCGGTCTGAGCGTGGTTTTTATTTTTTTTCTTTGGAAATGTATTCCATGCTTGCTGCTGGTAATTTGTTTGCTCTCTCAGAGACATATTCATTCGCCCGTTCTTGATGTTTGATCTAGGGATTTCTCTCGTCCGATGCAGTGTTTAGGCCATAGGTTGAATACATCCTCCGTTTTTTTGCTTCATCAAAACTATGATCATCAATCCTGTCAAACAGTGCCCAAGGTGGAGGAACAGAATGATGGGTTCTTGGGAGCAACAATACGAGAATGCGGATATCCTATATTCCTGCCATGTTTTGGGCCAGGAGAGTGTGGGCGGGTCTCGTACCATATTGGCCATTTCAGAAACCAGTGGAATGTGGGAGACCAAACTTTAAAAAGAACAGATGCAAAAACCACTCAGAACAGACTGACCCCCAAGGAATGCTTATATTAGTTATATGCCAGACTAGTATTCCTCCAAGCTGAATTATAAGAGTTATTTTGACATTTGAAGCGGGTAAATAGTAAATACAACGCAGAAGAAACCGTCAGGGGAAACTCCTACTCAGTGATCGGCGGCGCTAGTCAGGACAAAGGGAGAGAAATAAGAACCTGCTGGTCTGTTGAGTGAACTCTCAGATGTAGCGACCCATTTCATCAGACCAAAGCTTGGTACTGGTAGTTATCCCTACTTATTTTCTTTAAATAAGTTTCGATCGCGATTCTTCCCTGTAGAGAAACACATGGCACCAGATAGTTACACTTAGAAATCACATGTGATTCTTGTTGGGATCCCAAGTGAGGACTGAACGCCCTAAAGAGCTTAATGGTGGGCAATCATTACAGTAGGAATGTACTCATGTGATGGACCAGGGACCGCGGTTTAAACAAAGCTCAGTGTATTTAACAGACTTTCCGGCTCATAGCATTTTTACTTCTCTTTTTGCTTCTGCTTCCCAGGCAGTAATGGGGGTGATTGCTGGTTGCAGCTTTGAATAACCCCAACCATCAGCTTTGAATAACCCCAACCCCTATTACAAATATTTCAGTTAACTGAAATACTTAATTGAGGATTAACTGGTATTATTGCGAGGTAACATGGTTGTTCACGGGAGTAGATGAGAGCCCGGGGGGAGGGGGGGGGGGGGGTCCCATGCTCATTCCCAATTTGAAGGAGAGTGGGTGGGTTTTTTCAGGTACTATCAAGGACCTTGAAAATCAAAAAAGGGGTACTTTTTCAGGTCTCTCTCCTTGAAAATGAATACTTATTGTTCAATATATAATGGAGGTTGAGCCTCAGCATCAAGAGCCAAATATGTTCTTGCATGAGGGGACTCATCGGAAACAGTCCCGATTTTTGTATCTCATACCTCTAAGAAAAGTGTCAAAAAGTGAACAAAGAAATCAGCAGATATTGGTGCCGTAGCAGAGAAGGCAAAACCTCTGGAATAGTACTCTGAAAAACTTGCTTTGATACATCATCAAGACATTAAACTTGTCAAAGGAGAAAAATGTCACATGAATGTACATAACAGCTTAAGACTATTCTGAGAAGACATTGAATATTTTTATTGACAATGATATTTGAACTGCTGACAAGAAAGAGATTATACATATTAAAAGTGAAGTTAATGATTGTTAGGTTTGAAGTACAATTTCATACTATATTCCCTGCTGGTATTTACTAGATCGAATATTACAAGAACTATTTCAGTTCAATAAGAGATTCATTCAGCCTTTTTTACATTTTTTACTTGGACTAGATCACCTCAACGGTAGTCTTCCTCTAGTACCTGGGTGGGGGGGGGGGGGGGAGGAGGGAGGAGGGGGGAGGGGGGGAGGGAGGAGGTGAAATTTTAGCCACACCTGGGTTCAAACTCACAACATACTACTTGATTAATGTTTGTTACAATAAGCGTCACAAGTGCATCTTCATTACCTCTTACTATAAAAGCCTAGTCACATAGTTTTCTGGGGTTGTCTTTGTGATGTGGAGCTATACAGCACCCTGGAGGTGTTTTCTGGGAAGCTGGCATATACTTCGATTAGTATTTATTCAATCTCTCAGTCTTGGTCAAGGAGTGCTATCCTTGCGTGTTTCAATACAATTTTATTCTGATACTTACTTAATTCCCGCTTCTCTCCGAGTCACGTCAACAACAAAGTGTTGCCGAGGGATAACATATGTTAAACTAACTGATGCGTGGATTATCTCATTCGATAAGAACCATTTCCCTCTTTCCTAAATTCACTAGCACCCCCTGTCTTCCAAGCCGCCCTTTCCACATAACAAAGGATTATACTGATTTTAACCCAGTGTAAAACTTTAACTGAGATCGAGTCAAACTCGCAACTGAAAATCAATGGGAGAATGGTACGAAACCAAATAAATGAATTAAGTCATATACATGTATGTATAGAGATCGGACAGCGACTAAAAGAATTACACAAGGGACCTACACCTCAGCAACTTGTACCATTGGACGAAAATCTATATCTAAAAAATATCAAAAGATTACAATTAGATTACATATTGCCTCGAATAATTCCATATAACGCCCGTATTTGATGGCTAAAAGGGTGCACTCATCCAGACTTAAAACACCGAAGAAGTGTTCCAGCGCGGGCAGTTGAGTCAATTCTCCCCATTGTTATATGACCTGGTAGTTTGGCAATTGTCCAGACGTTCCAATACAGCATGTGTTCCGCCGAGTATCAACAACAAAATCTAAGGAAGTCAACATAGTATGAACAAAAACAACAAATGCCAATCAATATTTCTGTAAATGATCAGATGAGCTAAATTGCATTCTCATACAAGGCATATAATAGGGTCTCCACACACTGTTTATATGTTAGGCTCCGCTAGAATAGAAACCAAATTCTATGCACATGCAACACATTACCATCACTTGCACGTCTCTCAACACCATTCATGCAAACCCAAAGCAGGGCGCGTGGGTCATAAAAATCATTACAGGTTACCCCCAACCCTTTGAAGATATTTTTTCATAACTTCTCATTATCGCCACAAAGCAATACCCGAATGAATGATATTTTTCATTCTTGTCCATTTATATTTACACTGACCCGCAGGAGTTATAAAAACGTACACATGAATGAGTCGCGTCTGTTGACTTTGACTAAACCAAAGGGGTGACTTGTTATTTCATCGTTTCATGTTCTGTAATTATATTTTGCGTGAATTACTGATCAAACCTTAATCTAGCAATATAAAATGAAACCATCAAGTTCTCACATACAAGTAGACACCCAACAAAGAGAGTGTGCTTGGAATCCAATCTCAATGTAATTCCAAGAGAACATAACACCTCAATCTTAATATTTCAACGCAGTTTAGCCCATCTAGTTAGGTAGAAAAGAACATTACTGCTGTTAGCTGTATTTTTATTTGAAAGCAGACGAAGTTATTTCAAGTACAGTAAGAATTCTTCGTCAACACATCCAACTCATGGGGAAAACCCCCGTTGAGAGCTAACAAGAGGGAGTGGCGAGGTCAGAGGTAGAGAATGAAAGGAGAAAAGAAAGATAGAGAGAAAAGAGCGGGAGAGATGGAGAGAGAGAGAGAGAGAGAGAGAGAGAGAGAGAGAGAGAGAGAGAGAGAGAGAGAGAGAGAGAGAGAGAGAGAGAAGAGAGAGGGAGACAGAGAGTATGTGGGTCAGATTTTCAGACAATGTACAATTCAACTTCTCCAATCTTATCAAATAACCCAAATTTCAGACGAAAATAAAGCTCAAAATACAGTTCAACCTAACCAAACAGATTGCTAGAATCAATGCAATGCCGAATATATTCGAATTTACCTAGTATTGACCAAATTGCAGCCTAATTTAGCAGAATTTACTAAATGTGTACAGCTACCAATTGTACATTTTCTGAAAATCTGACCCATGTATGTGTGTGGGGGTGTGTGCGTGAGTGTGAATGAATAGGAAGAGAGAGAGAAACCGTTCGTGAAATTCCTCATGCCACATAAATTCCCCTTACTTTCTATACCTCAACGAGATGCCCAGAAACAAAGCACGAGTCAATTAATGTGGGACTTAATGTAGGCCCCTGGATGGCAAGTACAATGTACACGAGAGCTGTGTGATACTCAATCAGTGATGGAACTCCTCCAGGTTTTGGTACTTTTTCATCAACTCCTCCTGGCCAGCATAGCAACACCTGTAGAGGGGCCGTGCTATTTGTTGACACGGGTAACATTGGTCAGACAATAGCGAGACGGGCAGATAAAACCTGTCTGCTCGATATTAAAACCTGCCCACGTCGCCCTGATAATGGCCTTAGCACCTGGACTTCACCACGACTTGCTGCACCTCGGCCTGGCTTTCCTCATTCCCACTGCCTGTCCACCACATGCTATGTATATCTTTTGATAAGGGAAAAAACTTGTTGGTCCTGCCGCGGCTCGCCAATATGCATCCGAGCCCCCAGGTGTAGGTAGGTACCGATTCCAATTGCGTCGGAAATAATGATCACGGATAAGGGAACATGCAAAGATCAAGGCATGTGTCGTATAATACTGTATAGATTTAATTATATTTAAGTTTAACGTGATAAATATTAGATATTAATCTAAAATATATAAATATGCCTAAGTTCTCATACGATTTACACCCAAATTTGTTATAGTTTCATGAAAACGTTTACTTCTGTAGTGACGCAAGAGCCCCTGACCTTCAAAACTGTGCATAATAAGGAAAGTTTGTATTGTTGTACATAGTAGGGACATGTCGATTGCCAATTCTTCCTACAGTCAATGATTCCCCACTTGTGTCCAGTGCAGTGACCCTTTACCCATACAAAGGTAGCATCGGCTTCCTGCCTGAATGCTTGAATAGGCAGGTTTTGACATAAAAAAAAAGATGGAAATCACCCAAAAATACTGTAATGATGGTTCAATATTCTGGCCAACTAAATGTATTATTTGATATAATGTTATACTCATGAACGAGTCGATGTGTAGACGAAGAGAAGGGGCATTCATTCAATAAAGTCATTTTTGAATCATCAAGTCACGATTCACAACTCAATTAGCGAAAGTACGTAATTTCAATATGCTTCTTCCTTTTCTCTGGCAAGGTTCAGCAAAGAGAGATCAGTTCAGAAAGCGAAGAAACTTACAGGATTATTCATTTTCCCTCCGAAAGGGACAAGACAAAATGTCTCCGCTAAGGCAGGGAAGTAAATTCCATCAAGTTATTTACTCAAAGGCCACATCCATCGTTGTCTAAGAGGTAATCCAGGTAAAATATGTATTAAAAAACCGCAACCGATCATTTCCTCTATATGTCAGCATGTTATTAATATCCGAATCCCCCATTTAATTTTTCCAAACAAAAAAGAATCAGCTGGGTGGGGCAAAACATTGGCGATATACATCAGTCTCGTTGACCTTTGAAAGCCGTTTCCTATAGCTGCAAGTGAGGTGTTTATCAGCAAAGATTTTTCGAGTACCTCCAGATAGGTTTTTCCTCCAAAGTATTCCAACTTCTTCAGTACGGTGGTAGTGGTTAGCGGAGGAGTCTTTTTGGCTCAAGCATCGCAGCAGGTTTATACCAAAGATCATCAATGATCCTTAACATGAACCTTAGAATTCAGGCGACGTTTCCACCAGCGACATGCAGCAATGCGTTCCGTCTGGCATCGTAAACATGCCCATCCTCTGAGCACCATTAAACACCGACTTCTGTATCACTAGGGGAAAAACAAAGTATACAGATTCTACGAAACCTTTTCTGACGCCCTTTATTATTTCTCCCAACGAGAACTTCGTGGAGCTGTTATGATAAGAGACTTTGAGGTACTCTGTACAGGATTTAAAAACCAGGAAGTATCCTGAATTTCCAGGAAACCCCCAGACTAGGAAGTGAACACGGCAGAAATATATCACATTGCAACAAACGATATTGGGACATTCGATTTATGAAGGTGTATTAATCTTCCACCTCAAGCCTTCCTCAAACACTATCATTTATATTTACAGTTCCACTTCTTTCCTTATCTGAACTAAGGCGACCTAGACTATCAGACATATACATTCAGCCACGGTCAGAATTATTCCCGGTGATCGATAAAGGTCAATAAAGCTAAACCAAATGGCAAATTCTGAGCAAACCTTTTCAATTGGAACCATTCAAGCGTAATCTAATTTACAAAGAATACGCTGAGGGGATCATGGGACGCGACCTGCAGCGATAGTGGAGACGGCAGACGGCAGATTCGACGATGGTCGCGCGACAAACTGCCGCCGTATCGCTGATCAGCCAACGTCTAGGTTCCCTCCGTGTCCCTGATGCCAATCTGACCTAGATTTTTCAAGCAGCTCGGGCTATGCAGTAGTAGAATTAGTAGTAGTAGTGGAAGACCAGTCAGGGGATGTATGCATCTATTCATTCTACCTCAGCAGAAAGGGAAAATAGACGAGTTCGCCCAAGGTGCAGTGAGCATATTAAAATTCCCCAGGGGTACGAGTAAAAATCGAACAGATAAATAAAATTAAATGGGCGAGGAATCGTGAAGCAAGCACATGCTAGCTACTGAATGCTGAGAATGTGAGATAGAAACTGTTGCGGGGCTCCTTCCCTTCCTCACTCTCCTCTTCACACGCACAGCTTCATTCTGGGTCTGCACTATTCCCTTTAAACTAAACCACCTTGAAATTCCACCTTGTATAAATGGACATGTTACTCAAAAACAACATTCAATGCTACGAAGAGCTATGGGGTGGCTTTTATCGGTGATGCTCCCACCATTGCCAGATCAAGGATCAAATAAAACACTACTGCACATTTATAAGCAGGTCAACATCATTTTTTAAAACTCCTCACCAGCCTGGGAGTTTGACGGTTTAATGTTCAAGCACTAAATACTAATTATTCAACACAAAGCGAACCTTCACGCCGCTCGTTGTATAAATAGTGCCCACCGGACCACACTGGCGTTTAAACCATCGATAACATATCCTGTCAACGACCCCCGATTCCACATACTACTCGTAGTTAATCATTGATGCCCTCCGGCTAGGAAAGCTATCTCTCACACCGGTGTCAAACCCGCCGAATCTAATCAATGTATAATGGAACTCAAACCTGTCTCTCAAGACGGTGAACTGGGCTTTAAGCCAGAGTTTGCGTTAGGTTCAATGGGTTCCCATACAAAACCTGACATGGGCTGCTACACATGATATGAATTAGTCTTCCAATATTACATAATTATGTGGGAACGATGGGGATAAGTTCTTTTCCTACCCATGCATTGGAGATGTTTTTTTCTTTCCAGCACAAGAGCGATAATAACGTATACCAGCATGCATCGGAAAGTTATTTTACCAACATTTGGAGGATTCTACTATGTAGTTCTTGTTGTAGGGTTTCCTATACTTTCTTAAACATGTACATACGACTAACAGCAACATATCAATAAATTCCTATACGTCAAACAATGCGTAAAAGAGTATGACATTTTTTGTCGTAATAACTGAGAAAGAAGCTTCAACTACCATACATCGGGACTATGCATAAGAAGGGGTTTGAGTATCCACCCGCACGATAGACGATAGATTAATATATCAATATCCCACAGTAGTAATAGTAATGTTAAGTGCTCATAATAGCGCACTTGAATCACTTAACTCTTCAAAGAAAAAACAACTTGGGGGCAGAAACTGTAAAACGAGTATTACGACTAAAATGCGCGCTTGTATCGGATAGCGAGCACAGTAGTTAGATACGGTTTCATTAGACGAACTGATCTTATTCTGAGTTCAGTCAATATAGAGGACGTCAGACTTCCTTGTTTCGCCCACAGTTCGTCTCCCGTACCTCGGTAATCGAGGTAGATAAAACAGAAACAAACAGGAATATATATCTGTTCACATCTCTTTGTAGACAGGTGCCCATCTTCAAAAACATTTGCTTCTATGAGTGACATGTGTGAGGATAGGAAGTAATAAAAGGCAGGGGGATACTATTACTTATGAATAAATATACGCATATAAGTATGCGCTGAAGTGCTCAAGTACCTTCCAATCAGACTGAATCGGTCATTTCACCAATCAACGCCTACTCCTATTTGGTCGAGATAGTTCCAGTCATCAATACGAGTAAAAAGTGGCGACAGGGCTATGGCGCCTTCACTCTTCAATGGATTTCTGGTAGCAATCCCAGTTCATTCTGTGTTTGTGTGACGTGCGCTCCATCGGAGCCTCTAGGGAATACGGAAAATGGTATTTGTATTTGTAGGGAAGACTTAATTAATCCCAGTTTCCTTTCTGCCCGAGACTCCCTTTCACAACTGTTGTTTATCATTGCAGAATCAAATACAAAGATTAAAGCGTATAGTTAGAGCAAGGAGGTAGACTTGAACAATAGTGTATTGCTAATGTGTATGACACTGGTCAGGTGGAATTATAAAGAGGTGGAAATGCAGGCTGTCTGGATGAATTAAGAACCGGTGAAAGAATAAGTCAAGGTGCAAGAAATGAACAAGTTAGATGTAAAGTACTGTCCAGACTTTGGTGTTATTATCGGGCAAACAGTAAATTGCAAGTGACGAGGTAAGTAGAGCAATTGAGGGCAATGAAGGCGAGGAACGGCCAGGCCAGGATCAAGAGTAGGTCTCGTCCTTCTGCATCCGAAACCACTGTGCATTACCACTAACTCAGGTAGGCGCTCATACTACCTTCCACCTGCTGTTGCTATGGTAACCTGTTATCTATCTGCCTGCGGGGGTAGTAACTCTAGCACCGACTCCTCCATGTAAACCAGTGCTACTGTACTCCAACCACATAGCATTCTCTATTGGTTCACAACACTGACTTCCCTCTCTACACCTACTCCTCATCCATGCATCTTACAACTGACCTAGCTCTCAGCCACCCCACATTTATATATTGTATTTCATTCACCTGTACACATCTAAGCAAGAGAAAATGGACGAGCACTTCATCTACCTGCCTGTATCCCACCCACACACGTAACACAAACCCGGACTCCTCAATGCAAGAGAATAAACCCAGAAAAACAACAAATCTGTTACAATTAGAGTCACACTCACGTTGTATGCTTGCTTGACTTACTAATAATACTATGTTGGTATTTCGCACTATAATTCACTGCCTAGTTAGGATGTACATGCATATAAATGATGCTCGCCAATAATAATGAAAATTATTTTGATTTTAATAACAATATAATCATGTCAGATTCACTTAACCATATTATTTACTTAGTATATTAAATAGATATTTCCATACAACAAATATATTTGAAATCATTATCAATATAGATTCAGAATTTCTGAAAATAATGGACTCATCGTTGCCACTCAGTCGGATCAAGTAATAAAAACAGTGGGCACCAAATATTGAAAATAACAACGAGGGTAGTGATATGGTAGTATCAAGGGACAAGGCTGGTAGTAACTTTATATGTACTGTACGTACAGATACCCTGGTGAAAATATCCCCTGGCAATATAAACGTATTCCATGTCTCTGAGTGAGGCAAAGGCAACTAGTGAAGCTACACCATATAACGAGAGGGAGAGGTAATGTTATGGCGCTGGTTTTTCCATTCGCTAACACCTACAAAGGCATTGGCATCCACCAAAACTGTCTGCCACCCTCAAGAGGAAACGTTTGTCCACCATCAGCCTAAAATGCAAGGCATAGATTGAACTTGTCATCCATGGACTGCGTGAAAATCAATAGCCTTCATGGATTTGCTTGGCCTGTTGGGCTGGAATCTAATGGTTCTTTGATGTCCAGTTACACGCTCACCTAGCTGCTAAGCAAAGGATTACAATGGTATGAGTATGTGAAGGAATGGGTGAGAGAGCCTCGATTATATGGTACAGCAGTGCCTGTATGTATGAGGGAATGGAGTAGAGACAAAGAAAGCTAGAGGGGGAGGGAGAGAAAGAGAGAGGGAGGGGGAGAGAGGAGAGGGGGTTGGGGTTGGGTAAGGGTGGGGGCCTAAAAGGCCCTTGTCATAAGTATTTTTTACCCCAACGATTGACTGGAATATTAACACTATTTGAAACACATTTTCAACACGTGTCTGGGATGGGACACATTTACCTCTTTTTCTCTCATCGGTCACATCCTGCATGATTTCATCTGCTGTAGGTCAATGTCAAATAGTGAGGAGTGATCTACCTAACACTATGTTGTATCGGGACTGCAGCGAATGATTCTAGCATGATTCATGCTTAGGTCTATTAGAATCACAGCTATGTTCAAAGAACGGCGATATACCAAGCTACAGCACTGTAAAGAATCAATATAGCACACAATGCCAAGATTCCAGCTGGAGAGAAATTCGGAACACTTATAAAGAACAAAAATACTCAAAATAACTTCATGAATCAATGGTAGGTCCATTGCTTGGTTCATCATTGACTATGTAAGATCATTAGAAGCAAAGGATATTCGACCCTAGTTTTGTGGTATTTCCACTGAAGGGCAATACGAATTATTAACTGGTTGTAGGACAGAATGTCGTGATTTTAGACATTAAATATCGGCTGATAAAAATTCCTCGTCTAGATATGAGAGGAGGTGAATGGGCAGTGGGTAGAGGTATGAATAAGTAATGTTAGAATGAGAACTTTACATGAAAGCGGCAGACTAGTTAAGTAGTCGGTTAAAAAAAACTCCTTGGTAGCTTTTGGTAATGAAGTAGAGCTTCATAGCCTGGTTTTAAGGTGATGATCACAATCATAGGAAGTAATACTAAACAAAAATATTAATTCATTGGATCCCATACATCCTAGTAGTAGTGAAGTAGAGGGGATATTTATAATAGGCATATCAATGACAATACCTATTTTTTAAAAGTATATATGTATTACTGAAGTGTGAATAATGCATAAAGAAAATTGTGAAACTATAAAAAGCTATTTCTACAGCATTAAAAAGTGTCATTCAGCATTAAGCACTCAAGCGTCTGAATAATGGAAAAAAATATTCCAATTATTCTGACACTTGTCTTCACTGGCAACACGTATAGTTTGGTAGGTAGCCCCAGGCGTTCAATGCGTACCGCCATGCCACAAAACAAACACTCAATTACTGGTGAGGGAGAAGTCCTACTTCTTAACGTTATATTCCACTTGCTTTGAGTTCAAGAGGTTGGACACCATAAGTTCGTAAATACATACATTTCCTTATGAAAATCCTAAATTGTTTAACATCTAGTTTAAGTTATATTAGACACAATAAGAAAAATGAAGGCCCTGTCTCTCGATCTAAACTGATATTCAGATAATGGGGTGTGTGTGTGTGGGGGGGGGGGGGGCGGTCACACTGCAAACTGGTGTTTGCCCGGTTGGTTGGTTGGTTGGTGTAAATGGCGGAGAAGACAGCAAAAAGGTTTTTATGATTTTATTTGGTCTGTTGTTATAAGTCCCAACGTTTCGGATCAAAACTATGAGTAACTTAATTAATATTTCTTTTAAAATTCCAACAGAGTGGTATGAATGTTATGAATATACATGATTAGCTTAACCTCACCCATTATTTCCTGTAAACTTGTCTATATTCCAGCATTGATTAGAACAATACAATTAACGAGTACCTATGTTGTTCTTCCTTATTCATTCGCCTTCCCTCCACCGCTTCCTCTCCCTTAGCACTATACTATCTACTGCCTGACTTAATTCAATAATCGATCACGATTTGTGAGACCACGGGTCCCATGAGTAACGAGGGGAATTTTCCTCCGTCATTCTATTTCTCTAACTGGAATGTACCCCTCAACCCTTCATATAGACCTAAGTAAAACCTGACACCTCCGTTATGAAGAAAAACGACAGAAATGGGGACGGATATGAAGAAGATCGCCACGAAAGCAAACAATCATTGACAAAAGTGAGGGGAGCTGATAGTAGTATGGAAATGGGAGACATGGACGTGAAAGAAATCCATGACTTAACTTTAAATTCTTAGAATTGGGCGCTTGGCCCGACACTCAGCGTCTGTTTGATGAGCACAGCTGCACAAACCGTAGATCCTGGTCCGTGTTCTCTCACTTCTATTACAAACGATCCTCAGATTATATTCCTCGAGTTGGAGGTCAGTGGGATATTTTTGTAACCCATCCATAACACCTACAACCTGCCTACCAAAAAAAATGACCACATCAGGTGTTAGGGACGACCATTGATCATCCCCCTATTCAAGGATGGCATTTATCCCAATTGTAAACTAGGGAAAGTATAGACCTTCCGGAGCATTATTGATAGAGGGAACTACATACAAAAAAGTCACACAACTTACCATTTCTTAGCTCTACGAAAAATCTCTACAATACACATATATATTCCTGAGCTGTGTAAAAATGTATTAACCAAATTAACTTGGATAGCTGTGATGTTTCCAAATAGTTTCTCCTTTCTCGCCAGGTATCCTACATTATCGAGTTAGTTAAGCAATGTTGGTAGCCGCCCCCACAACCCCCTCTCTTCTTCCTCTCCCTCTGTCTCTCTCCCTGCCTGATGACGTCAGTCGAGTGTATGTATACACACAACATGGGGCCAAGGTCCCAAATACAATGTGCCGTAATTCACAGAAAAAATCTTCACTGGGTATATATACATACACGACTAAGCATACACTCTTATATGGAGCAGCGCAGATCGAGAAGTACCTGGCACATTCTTCGTTACACCCCCATCCCTTATCTCCACTAAAGTCCCCGGTCCTTCTTCATCTCTTCTCCGCCCTTGAGCCGGGTATGCATGAAATGGGGCCAAGAAAGCCTAAACCGAAGAAACTCTGCCAGCCCACTACAATACTACTTAAGACATATCCATCTGATATATTGTCCATGAATCCAGGCTCATGGGTAGACGTGGAGAAGAATGGTATTAATTAACCTCGAAATACACATACGTACGTAAATCTCGACGGCTTTTTTTATTTGTCTAATGGGAGCACGACAATGCGTTGGATTTATGAAGACCATTATTTTTTTTTAAAAAGTAAAATCGAAAAAAAACAACATCTTTCACAGGAGCAGTCGTAGCAGAGCCTATAGCCAGAGAGGCAGCATTTTAAATCATATATTGACACGACGGGCATGAGTCATGTATTTGTATAGGTACCAGACAAGTAGACAGGGAAGGATGACAAGTAGAGCTGGGACAGAGGCTGGGCAACGTCAATGATATTGATATGAACCTAAGTCGACTAAGAATTCTAGCATATTGAGTAAAAACAGTATTACTGTAGAGATGTCATAATCGGCGAGAAATGATCAAATGAATAAAGGAACTAACAGCAACATACCGTTCTCTTGGATATGGCCCCGTGGCGTTTACTCCAAAATATACTCCAGGTGTTACGTTAATATCGTCTCCTCCTCCTGAAATATAGAAAGAAAAATGTTAAATCCAACGTTCCGGTACGGCTTTCTTTTCGTCAGTTTGTTCAATAGCTTGTCTGCGAATAAGATAGACATCAATTATAATTCCCTTTTTCCAATGTGACAATTATATTTTTTTTAATATTCTTTTTGTTTAACAAATTATACATTTGGACCAGATAATTTACGACAGCTTATTTTCTTTTAGAATCCACTAGTTTTTATGCAATTAAATTATGAGAGGATGTTAAATTTATTGAATCTTTTAGTCTACCCCACATATTCGCAGAGAAATCCGAATCGGCGACTTATGGGTAGTAGACGTTTGAGGTGTTGTTATACTTGTTGTTAGTATTTACTATTATTCATAAATTATTATTATTTTATCATCATCGTCATTTATTTTGACACTATTATTATCATAATAATATCCCTACTTCCGAAACAAAACCAGTGACCTTAATTCTTTTTCCTCGGTAGGGTTTGATGTTCTTTTCGTTTAATTTGGACATCATTGGATATACATGGATCTTACGGGGGAAATGGGACAAATGAGAGAGTTGAGTAAAACCCTTCTACACTAAAAGAATTCCGCCAAGCCCTGGAGAACAATCCTAGCGAGTATCAGTCCCCTGGTGAAGTAAATGTTCCCTACTTTCACTCAAGCCTTCCCTGGCACTGGCAAGAAATCAACGGAGCGCATACTGATCGGAATTGGCCGCTCGTCCCAAAGCTCACAGGTAATGCCAGGGCCCACGAGTTACTCGCTCACCACCCCCGCAACCACTACCTCCAGTCCACCGAGCCCCTGCCGCCCGCCTTCACCCCCACCCACCAGCTAACTGCACTTGAGGCAATGCGATCAAGACGAAACATGAAATAAAACCTCTTCAACCTCGGCGGACTTCCGGGGTGCCTGAGTACGATGACCATTCGAGCAGGCTATTCAACGTGCTTATTAGAAATGATGAGTAATATTTGTATTTTCCCCAAACAAAGTTTCCCTCCATCGAAATACTTCAATCGTGTTTAGTGGTCTAACATACAGAAGTCCATGCTGGATCATAGATCAGTAGACTGCTATTTCGCATGCTAGCATAGTGCATTCAATGAGCTCATTCAAAATGCAGTCCTGCATACCACGTAGGAGATCTCATCTTGCATGTTGTGATTTTCCGTTTCGACTCGTTTTTATTCATGAAGCATTGCAGTACAATATTCTTTAAGATTTATGTCAATAAGCATAAAATGCATATATATACAAGTTTACCCACACTCAAACAGAATCAAATGATATTCAGAATCCGATTATGACCACATCTTTGAACTACGTTGAGCTATCAAGGCACCACAACATATATAATTAAAGCTGTATTCCGCGCTAAATCGGCCAAACACATTTTTCGTGATCCTTTTAGCGCTGCTGGTGGAGGCCTGCCTGCGCCACGAAGAATAATTTGGGAGATAATATCCACAAAGCAACAATATAATTTACACAAAGAAGAACATCCACAAATCCTTTCATATTCTACCTTGGTGACTTTCGGATGGATTGGAAATGAATAGACAAAGACAATTTCAGTTTCAGAAATTAGCTGTTAATGCCAATCCCATTTGCCATTTGACCAAGCCAGTATCAGAAACATCCACAACCGTGAGATGAAATAAACCAAAAATTCAAGCTTTCATTACCAGTAATGTCTATTAGGAGATAAAGACCAGGCACACTTCCATTCCCCACGAGAGAGAATTGCGGCAATTTCTCTAAATCTTTGTGCACAGGTGTGCTATTTTTTCCGCTCGTAGTAGACCTGGTCACAAAAGCACATCTCAGATAGACGAAGAATTCGGATTAATTAAGCCAATCGGGTGTCAACAGGAGGCAATCCTTTGTTTGGTACACAGGTAGCCTGATAATGGCAATTACCCAGACACTCCAATTTCCATCATTGTTCCAACTCTGGCTTTCCTCCGAAAGGGACACGACTGTGTAGGCGATAGCCTCTTGTTTTAGTGGCAATTTAATCGTTTTTAGCAGTAACGTCCAAAGGCCAATAGCTATAATCACCTTAGCAATCAATCTAATTCCAGCTAGCAAAGAAACCATCAATCCCTAGTATGGCAGACACAAGAAGGTGGGTCAATCCTGAATTAAAATATCCTGGACTTCAACTAACATATAAACATTTGAAAGATGGTAGTATTGGTACGAACCCCTCAACGTATCATATTCACTGGTGGGTAAAAAAGTAATACTTCATGAATAATTGTGAAATATTGACACGCAAGACCATGGGGACTCGAGAGGATTGAGATAATCTGTAACCTGTGGAACAGGGGCCCGGACCCTGATAGTTCATCCATATTAAAGATCAATCTTTCTAAGATGCGAAATAAACTGCATAACACAATTTGGGAGAAAAGGGTCGATAGTTAGGCAGACAGAAAGACAGGACAGACAGACGGACACTCAGACAGGGCATCTGACCGTGTTGACGGTCAGGGGATGGAAAGAAGGCAATGTTGGCTCGAGTGCTTGTTGAGTATCTGGTCACCCACCTGAAGAAAATGAGAGGTTTGTGTCTAGAAAATGTACAGAAACATTCGACCGAGCCTGCACCTATCTTGAGCCAGGTATCACATGTATCCTAAGAATGATAAAAGATCCTGTCTTGACCTGAGAACAGACAGGTTATGTGTGAACGAGAGGGATGGCAGTTGTAGCTTGGAGGAGACCATACAATGATAACAATACAGGTAATGATTATTGATGTCTCAAGGTTGTATCCAAGCTCCGACAGGTGACAGCTCAGCGTTGTTTGGGTAGAGGCAGCGTGATTATGCTGATGATGCTAGTACTGTGGGACAGAGGGGAAGGCGGCCACAGAAAGAGCTGCTGAAATAGTGGGAGAGAGAGTGTGTGTGTGTGTGGGTGGGGGTGGGGGGGGGGGGGGGTAAGGGGTTATACAAGTGTGGGGAGATGTTAAAGCACAGGGGCGGGCAGAAAAGAAACGAGTTGGCCAGAAAAAAAATGAATTTAAGAATGAATGAATGAATGAATGAATGAATGAATGAATGAATGAATGAATGAATGAATGAAGAGACGTAGAGATATAGAGGACGAGATAGGATTAAAAAAAGCCAAGCGAAAAGGAAAAAATGGAGAGAAGGACGATGAAGAAAAGAAGAACTGGGCATTGGTGATGGCTACGGAGAGAATATTCAACACCATTGCATCTTACTGGCTGATGATGCATCCGCGAGATGAAGCTGAGTGGCGAGTTGGGCCAACAAACGCACCGTCGGGGCAGGTAATCTAACATTGGCACCTTCAACTCCTCCCTCCCATTTTTCATCTATGAGACAATGAATTAAACTACCTCACAAATCTCTCCCCAAACTCTGTAATAAGGATTAGTCCTGCAGTACCTGTATGGGAGGATATGCTCTAGGCAATCCTCAGAGGCATAGCACCAACTCCCATGAGAACATGGGAATATAGAATATTGTTACTTAAAACGTCCCGTTCACCATCACTAGTCAAGACCTATCACCACAGTGCTAACAAATCACTAGATTCAGTCTCAGAACATTAAAACCTAACAATGTTGGATTTATTTGTATTCAATTATAGTGAAACTACCGTGATCTAACGCTTGGCAAGATCTCCTATTCTACACGAAGTTTTTACATTGGGACAACATACAAACAAGCGAAATGAGTGACACAGGGAACTTCTAAAATTGATATTTACAAGGAATATAGACTGTCTTCACAGTGACAAGATAAGACTAAATCCCTGAACAGTGAGTGGGAAGCAGCACAGGGGGATGGCTGAATATAAAGGAGATAATCTACAACAACATGTACCTAACTCACTGCTGCTGCCACAGTTACTCGTCCTCTTCTCCTCCCTTTCCTATGTCCACCCACACTCATTTAGAGATCGCTGACGAAGCACTTTTCCGCCCCTACTACAACAACCATCGGGCGAATATTTATGTTTCTACTACACTCCTTCATCCAGCTCAACCTCATTCTTTAGGCCTCCCATTTATATATGCTTCCTATTTGTCCTCATCTCTACTGTTTATATCACTTGGTTTCTCTCCCCTCTCTGTCGGCCTAGCCAGGTCATCTCATCTATCTGTCTACAAGGCTGATCATCTGTCTCTCCAAAATCCGTATCCATTCCCGCAGTCACCCTTCAATAGACATTCACGAAACTCCGCTATGCACTTCATCTCATTCAATATCACCCAACTGGCATTAAGATATGTCCAACTGGACACATCACCTGTACATGTACCTTCAGTCTTCTATTCGTAAGCTATTTTCCTGTATGGATCCGAAAATGCTTCAATTGTTTACCAGTCTTTCACCTGCCACTCACCATACCCTCCCTTTCGCCTACGCCCATGTACCCCCTACCCTTAGCCTACCGTTGTCTCCAGACTTTTTCCCCGTTTTATTATACAGATTTGCAGCTAGTGAAATAAATAAGATAAACATAGAAAGTAAGTGGTTGTTTGTGAGTGCCGTGACATAGGCACATCTCCATTGTCGAGGCTAGTGGCTGGTTCGTCCATGCACCCATTTTCAATATACTACTCAAGCGGGAGGTGGGTCAATGTGACGAGAAACGCGAGGCATGGCATAATAACTACCTTGCGGTGACCGTCCATCTAGCATCAGACACTTGCAAGCAAAGCCTCACTTATCAATACATCCACGCGCAGAAAGGGGGAGAATCTCTGGTATTCCATGAATGCCTTGCTTCTTTCACCATTACCGACAAAAATGAATCGGACTCGGCAGCCTCAAGCTCCATCCACACCTACCTAGTGGTGTTGGCCTTGTCCTCATAGGGTCATGCAAATCGCCCCCATCCGCCTGTCTGTGACATCATTCTAAAGATTTTCCCATCGGACTTACAAAATACATTGTCTGCAATCATTTTGATATATGCGGTCACGATAGTGTTTTATTTGAAATATAAAATTCATGATTCATTTATAAGGAAACAGTATTGTAATATTTATTTTGACCAAATCATAAACCGGTCGATACATAGTCCAAACCGTCTATGGAAATAGTTTGATCGATGATAATATAATGGCCAAAAAATAAATATTTTAAAGAAAACATCCTCAGCTAGAGGTCGTGAACACCTAAACGGGGATGTTAATCCCCAACTTGAAATATTGCCTAGTTGAAAATAGCGTCACTTAGAAAAGCTATGAAATGTGTATGGAGGTATACAGGCAGAAATCTTGGAATGCCAATTTCATTCAGAATTGTAAGATGACACGTCGCTTCCTACCCTGATTACGGATAGGAAAAAATGGGAGCGAGAAAAAAGGTTAATTACACACCATGTATAAATTGGGTTTTCAAAGAGAAATATGTCAAAAATATTTCATTTCAGAACTATTATATTTGGTCAGAATATCGTTTACAGAAAAGAAAAAAAGCCTTAGGCTGTGTTAGGATTTGGATCTGTCGTCGGGAGTCTCAAGCTCGGCATAGATATAATTAAATGAATTTCCCCAGCAACAAATCAAATGCAATACCAAGCAATATCCAGATCAACGATTGTGTTCTGGCCCAGACTGTAAATGATAACAATAGTTGCCATCAGGCAATCCAAAATGATCACATTTGTATGTGTCCGTGTAGTCTGCGATCATAAACTACCTATTCAAAGAGAACCTCTGACGTCTGACCATGGGATCTGGCACAACGGCATAAAACACACTAGATCAACACTAATTGATTATTCAGATAAAAGAAACATTTAAACATTAAATTCCCCATAGCGGTACGTTGATGATCAATGGCGGTAGCGATCGATTACATTACTAGGAAGGCCGTTGCACTGCTTCGTCTCTAATATTCAATAAATATATGTATTGCTTAACCTCTTAGCCGCCCTGCCATGCCCGTATACAGCCAGCGCATTGTGAATTTGTGTATGTCCACCCAGCAAGTGCCATCGGATCATACCAACAGATGCGGAGGATAATGATTAATGCATTGAGGTGTCTATTTTTAGAAAGCACTGCAATGTACACAGCAATAATGCGTCATCGGCAAGCGACAGTTAACGGCTCCTGCATACATGATACATACGTACATGTACATATATACACACCGAGTAAGAGAAAGTGGGACGCCTCAACAACTCCATCCCCCACTTGATGGAAACAAAGGCTGTATGCTACCTTTTGAAATGTCAACACAATGAAGTCCTACTTGTCGGTAGATATGGTTGCCATGGATACCATGGTCCTGGTCAATAGAAAAGGGGTTTCTGTATGACGGACGTTACTGCGGACCGTGGCTATGGTGCTCATTGCGCCACAGCGCTTGTGGCACCCCAATGACGATTCTAGTCTAGAGGTGTCATCCTAGAAACCTTCGCTGTAGGTAAAACCTGGTCTAGAGGAGAGAAGGGGGCGGTATGGAACAAATTTAAGTGGGGAGGATAAGGGTGGGATGAACGGCAAAGATCGAAGTCGATTAAATGGAAATGACCAGCAAGAAGAAATGACAAGGTACCAAGGTGTATCGGGGATCACTAGGGTGGAGGGATGTAAGTAAGGTGCACGGATACGTAAGCTAGTTGGCTGACAAATGGTGCCAGAAAGGGACAGACTGAAGGATTCAGAGACAGGTAGACAGACGGACAGGAGCACGTATACACTCTATGCATGCATAGTACGCAGCAGCTAGGTAGGGTAGTGGATGAAGTGCCTTGGGAGGCAGGGCGGCAGTGGGAGAGAGAGGGAGAGACAAGAGACGAGGAAGAAGAAAAGGAGGAGGAGGAGGAGGAGGAGGAGGAGGAGGAGGAGGAGGAGGAGGAGGATAGGGAGGCAGCGGCAGAGGGGGGGGGGGGGGGGAGAGGTGAAGACGGGAGGAGGCGGAGGAAGGAGTGAGTAGGAGGAGGAGGAAGGAGTGGGAGGAGGAGGAGGAGGAGGAGGAGGAGGGAAGAGGGAGAGGAGGAGGGGAAGGAGGAGAGGGTGAGAAGGAACGGGTCAGGAGGAGGAGGAGAAGGAGGAGGAGAAGGAGGAGGGGGAGGAGGAAGGAGTGAGTAGGAGGAAGAGGAAGGAGTGGGAAGGGGGAGTAGGGGAGGAGGAGGAGGAGGAGGAGGAGGAGGGAAGAGGGAGAGGAGGAGGGGAAGGAGGAGGAAGAGGGTGAGAAGGAACGGGTCAGGAGGAGGAGGAGGAGGAGGAGGAGGAGGAGGAGGAGGAGGAGGAGGAGGAGGAGGAGGAGGAGGAGGAGGAGGAGGAGGAGGAGGAGGAGGAGGAGGAGGAGGAGGAGGAGGAGGAGGAGGAGGAGGAGGAGGAGGAGGAGGAGGAGGAGGAGGAGGAGGAGGAGGAGGAGGAGGAGGAGGAGGAGGAGGAGGAGGAGGAGGAGGAGGAGGAGGAGGAGGAGGAGGAGGAGGAGGAGGAGGAGGAGGAGGAGGAGGAGGAGGAGGAGGAGGAGGAGGAGGAGGAGGAGGAGGAGGAGGAGGAGGAGGAGGAGGAGGAGGAGGAGGAGGAGGAGGAGGAGGAGGAGGAGGAGGAGGAGGAGGAGGAGGAGGAGGAGGAGGAGGAGGAGGAGGAGGAGGAGGAGGAGGAGGAGGAGGAGGAGGAGGAGGAGGAGGAGGAGGAGGAGGAGGAGGAGGAGGAGGAGGAGGAGGAGGAGGAGGAGGAGGAGGAGGAGGAGGAGGAGGAGGAGGAGGAGGAGGAGGAGGAGGAGGAGGAGGAGGAGGAGGAGGAGGAGGAGGAGGAGGAGGAGGAGGAGGAGGAGGAGGAGGATAGCTCCTCCACTCGAGCCGTGAGCTGCTTACGGATACGTAAGCTAGTTGGCTGACAAATGGTGCCAGAAAGGGACAGACTGAAGGATTCAGAGACAGGTAGACAGACGGACAGGAGCACGTATACACTCTATGCATGCATAGTACGCAGCAGCTAGGTAGGGTAGTGGATGAAGTGCCTTGGGAGGCAGGGCGGCAGTGGGAGAGAGAGGGAGAGACAAGAGACGAGGAAGAAGAAAAGGAGGAGGAGGAGGAGGAGGAGGAGGAGGAGGAGGAGGAGGAGGAGGAGGAGGAGGAGGAGGATAGGGAGGCAGCGGCAGAGGGGGGGGGGGAGAGGTGAAGACGGGAGGAGGCGGAGGAAGGAGTGAGTAGGAGGAGGAGGAAGGAGTGGGAGGAGGAGGGAAGAGGGCGGGGAAGAGGGAGAGGGGAAGGAGGAGGAAGAGGGTGAGAAGGAACGGGTCAGGAGGAGGAGGAGGAGGAGGAGGAGGAGGAGGAGGAAGGAGTGAGTAGGAGGAGGAGGAAGGAGTGAGTAGGAGGAGGAAGGAGTGAGTAGGAGGAGGAGGAGGAGGAGGAGGAGGAGGGAAGAGGGAGAGGAGGAGGGGAAGGAGGAGAGGGTGAGAAGGAACGGGTCAGGAGGAGGAGGAGAAGGAGGAGGAGAAGGAGGAGGGGGAGGAGGAAGGAGTGAGTAGGAGGAAGAGGAAGGAGTGGGAAGGGGGAGTAGGGGAGGAGGAGGAGGAGGAGGAGGAGGAGGGAAGAGGGAGAGGAGGAGGGGAAGGAGGAGGAAGAGGGTGAGAAGGAACGGGTCAGGAGGAGGAGGAGGAGGAGGAGGAGGAGGAGGAGGAGGAGGAGGAGGAGGAGGAGGAGGAGGAGGAGGAGGAGGAGGAGGAGGAGGAGGAGGAGGAGGAGGATAGCTCCTCCACTCGAGCCGTGAGCTGCTCGCTTCACATGGTGGTAACCCGTTCCACTAACAGTAACCAGCACAGGCTCCTCACAATGCACCTAGCCCGTTGCGCTTACATCACCACGCCTTAAGGCAAGAAACACAGTGCTATTACCACTCCATGAGTATGGGTAATATGCTCGGAGCTGGAGGTTAGGCCATATACGCACACGCACAAACCCATAGCATGAACGCAACAGATGCTCGAGTGAATATCTTTCGTTCAGGGTAATTTTCACTGGGGGCAGTGGTTGGGTAACATTCAATGTAGAACATGAGAACCAACTAAGTAATTCAGTCCTAAAACTATCATTTATCCACTTTAAATAATAAACCGTTATCCCTTGCACATATTACGTACATGGTAGTATTAATCAATCATATCAAGAGAAAGGAGATTTAAATTATTCCAGATGTGGATGTCACTTGTTTATGAGGCGGTGATGCCCCTACAGTTTAGTTCGGGAATGGACATGCATGATCCATATATAATAATTTTATTTCCACCTTGGTACTATTAAAATTTAATATTCAAACAATCTGTAGCTAGGTAATCAGCCTTCTGCATAGAAATTCGGGTCTTCGAAGGGTCCTAGTAGTCCGTAAGTTAAGTTCATGCTGACTAGTGATAAGAGATGTGAGGTAAGGCACTTATATATTTTACAGTAAGCAATACTGTGCCAGTACCATCAATGTCAGAACATATTGAATTAAGATTTATAGTGATACTTATTCTAACACATGCATCTTCCTATACCTATTCTACCATGAATACAAGGAGTCACTAAGTTAACGGTACAACAGTATGAAAGAAATTCTACTTAGAGAGTGAGTCAGAACACGAGATTGTCCTACCTTTCCTTCTATTCGAATAAACCCATTATGTAAACAATACGGGGTTCTTATTGCTCTTCCCATTCCCTCAATACAAATTTCATATTAATGCCCTGCTACTTCTGTATACCCAAAGCTGTCACACTCAACAGATAATCCACATAATCTGCTTACTACCAATTCACCTCTGTCACTATTCCCTATAGGCGAGCTACCGACATCATATAGACATCCACTGCGGCCGGATACTCCATTAAGATCAAACAACACGACAGCATTTTCCTCCTGGCCACCAAAATTAGTAATCGCAACCACAATTTATTACATACACTGATACAGCGTCTGTTCCTGGAGGAAATACATTCACATGAAATGGTTTAAAGAAATACTAATAGCTCTCAATACTGGAGAATAAGACCACGTTTCAAGATAATACAGCAGATTACACGACCACTCAAGTTGCCATTGGTAAAATAGCTTTCACGTAAGAAATATCGGTAAATCTAAATTTGGAAAATTATATCCATTACACAGCGCTGAAAATAGATTCCGAAATTGATGTAGGACATTAACTGTTTAAGCAGTACATTACATCAAAATAAAATGCGGTTATAACACCTCTCCAAGAGAGAGTACACTCACTATATGTATATTCCTGACTAAGTGATGATTGATTGCGTGAAACTATCCTTCAAAACAGTTTTCCACACCATGAACCTAATTATTGTTATAGAAGGGGGTAAAATTCCATATAAACTCCAATCCTATATATATGCCATTCAATCTTGGCTCCGGAGCATGTCCAGGGGCTTGGCCTACCACTCAGGGGCGGTCTGAAGTGTCTATAAAATGACCCCGTCAGGCCCATGAGGGAGGTGAGTGGTCGATACATTGACAATAGCAGGGTAGTTTAACAAACAGAGGCACACAGTCCCTGTGCAGCGACAACTGTAAGTTAGGGACAGATGGAGCTTTGATGAAGGTCAGTATCAATCTATCGCACGATTTCGTTATTTTGATACAAGCCATATCAATCGGTCATTCATTCATTCAATTTTGAAATCATGTATATATTCAAGTGGACCTAAGTAAACAAAGCGTTTGAAAGTTCTAGTTTCAGACTTGTATGAGGAAGATATTTTCATCACAAACCCATCCTGGGACATTAAATAATTCATACATTAAATTTATCACACACTTTACTCAATCTACAATCTAGTAACTTGCATCAGATGCATTGTGATTTCCTTCATCCAAGGCCATGTACCACACTAATACATATATGCAAACAAATACAAACTTCAGGAGGACTGAATACCAAACGTGTCGGATTCATCAAATGATACATACCCTAGTTATATAATATGGAGTCCAGGAGTCGTATGCAGCGGGCAACATCCAGTTGAATTCAAGATTTATAGGTTAACTGCAGAGCAAATACTGGACGTACCTCAGTATACAATTTAATACGACCTGGCTCAAGAAGGTTAAAGCGCCATTTAGCTTTGCCTTGGGAGATACTGGTAATAGCACTCCTACTTGCATTTTTATCGTCATGTTGCTCATGATAATGTCTACACCCACGCCCTGTACTCGGAGCACCAGGTACACAGGATTGCAGAGGCGATTTCGAGGCACCTCGTTTATACACCCCGAAAATTGTTACTATAATCTCCAGGGCAATAAAGAAATAATATTGATAATAATAAAAAGCCTATAATGAACCACAACCAATGAACGAATACTAATAGTCTTTTAGTAGATCCATCCAAGCCAAGAAATTCGATCACAACGATAGGTTTCATTTTAAGAGAAATCTGCTGCACAGTTCTTAAAATAGATCCAGGCGAAGCAAATGGTCGCCTTGATGACGGTAATAATTAACTCGCTGACACGTAGGAGAAATTTTTCAAATTGGAAAAGCTGAAATCATTAGGTTTTATTGGACACAGGGAACAAACTACTAGCCCTTCCTTTTAGAACATTTTAGAATAAGATTTATATACGATTCCCGGGTAACCTGCAATAAGACCTGACGGGGTAGGTGTGTGTGTGGAAGAGCAATATTGTGGTCTAGATTAAAGAGAAAAATGCGGGAAAACCGAAAAGTATTAGAATAAGGGAAAGGGAGGATTAAATGATATCAAGAATGTTCGACGGGGCCTGATTGTTAGATGGAAAGATCGGACCTCACACGTGGCAGACACATTTCCAAGTAAATCTTCTGACAGTCCCCTGCATCAGTTCATCGTACACGTGACGGATAACCAAACAAAATAGACAGATTTCGAGGGGAAAAATCCAAGATGGTATAAAATGGTGAGGTTGGACAAGTTCTAATCACTCCAAACAAAATAATATGGTCATTAACTTCATATCCTAATGGATGCAATCAAAATTCATATCGATCCTTTTTACAAATGCGATGTTAACATGAAGAGAATTAGGAATTATGCCTTTAATTGCATGTGAAGTGATCGATAATATTAAGTATATGAAAAGGTAGAGCGGGTATAACACATGTACCGTACTATACATGTATAGGCCTACATAAATGTATAATTACATAACGTACATACAATGTTTACGTAATAGTGGGGTAACAAGCAGCGGAAGCATGGACTATCTATGAACAACAGATCACACTGTGCCTCAAAACTGATCGAAAATATCTATTACCGTATTAATTTACAACAGTGTCTTGTGATCGAAATAAATCGTGATGACAGAAAAATTGAGTTCATTGCCAGATCTATAATGATGTCTTTTTCATGAGGAACTATATTCTTCAGATGATCCTTGGTAAAGAGTAGGCCTATGTTTGATATCAAAATAATTAATATTCATTTTGTCTGCATCACCAGATCTCTCGATTTATGCGTACGGTAGGCCGTACGGTAGGCTAACTGCTAAAAACGATGCCAACGCATCCAGCTGCCCCTTTTTAAAATTCAGAGGCCAGAATGAAAGGCTAAATGGCGATCCACCACATAACAAACAGAAGAAATCTAGAGTAACATATAGGCCTATATCCAAGCCATCTCACCAAATTCAGAACATGAAATAAATAAAATTGATGGTATCTGCATATCGATATCTCTATTAATAGGACCACAAAAGCCTGTAGGACGTCCATCATTTTATTGCATACACAAATAATGAAAGAAAATATTTAAACAAATATTGAAACGGAGTAGATAGCAATACCAGGTTTGACCTCGCAAAATCGCATCTTACACGGTTTATGGAATTATTGGAATATAAATGTGGTAAATAAGGTGATAATTGATATTGGGTGAGTGAGTGAGATTGGTTGCTTTACGCCCTTATCAACACATTTAATATGGTTATATCAAGGGCGGGAGAGCTGAGAGGGGGCAGTTTATTATCATACCCAGGAAATACAGATAGAGAAGAAGGGAGAGAGATCTCGAGACAGAGAAAAGAGACAGAAAGGCACGTTATGGTCATATCCAGGACCAAGGGTGATATTGGGTGGAATGATATGTTTAGACATGATGATTATATATGATATGGTTCAATTTCTGGTTTGTCATTATCAATGTGCCCTGGTACATTATTAATGTTAACCTATATTATCTAATTTTGCGGAGTAGGCCTACACTGTTCACTAAATAGTGAATAGTTTTGAATACAGAAAAGAGAACCACGGTCGTGCACGCATCTCTTAAGTCTTATTACCGTACTAATTGTAGGCCTCCCTCAAACCTGCGTCTCTGAGTGACTATATCAATTGTTGAGATGCAAGGCCAAGGGCACCATAATAAACATGGTGATGTCGGGATCAAGACGCAGCCAATATGCCCCATACATCATCACCCAAGCAAGGGGACTGGAAAGCCTAGGCTAGAAGAGGCCAAGTACGGTACCGTAGTTGAAGTACCGCACTACTCACTATAGCAATGAGAAGCGTGCAAAGCCGAAGGAAGAGAGTACGGTACCGTACCGTAATTTTTAAAATCAAAGCTGAGAATAATAATTGTGCCTCAACAGCTCTAATCATCGCATAATAACCGCTACACCAGGGTCCGTCATTCATACGAGCTGCTGAGGTGCGGTTCCCTAATGCAGAGGACTGTACTGAACCAAGCAGCTGACGGGGGTATCTGTGCGAGCCGAAAGGCACTCCCTTGGCTTTGCTCTTCCTTCCCGAGACTTCGTGGAGGTGGAGAGGAGAAATTGATTACGGGCCTCTAAATTATTCAGGGTCAATTTTGGAGGCATATGAAAAACTGATAATATTCACATCCACACACAAAAAAACATAATGCCCAAGCATAGATAACAAAAGCTATTTTCACAAAGAAATCTTAACTATTTTCCATGAGCTGTCAATTTCAGACAGCAGCCAGGCACGGTCGACGGTGACCCGGGTGGACTCATGTTACTGATGATGTAGAGTTTAGACGAAGCGTAGGGGTCCAGATGTACTTACCTCACGATGAAATCGATTCAAATGCCGAGGTAAAAGTATTATCTCCCTTGTATCGACGTTTCGGACGCGTAGCCCACAGAAGGAGGGCACCGTAGACTGAAATGTTCCAGGTACAATGAAGGGTCTGCAAAGAAAAAATGGCAGACCGGGGCTCATTGGGTGACGTCATGAAAACATGCGTAGCCGACACTTCAACGCAGATGTTGGGTACATCATCACGAGGGAAACACCTCAGTTGGGGAAGTCCCATTTTGGATCCCATTTGAGCGCTACATCATACCATAGATCGTGCAGCTACACGATCTAGTATGATCATACCCATAGAACAGTGTAGGCCTACTAAGGCTACAAATACATGCATAGCTATGCATGTCAACGCTACATCATTCTGGGCACAACCCTATTGCTGCCAACCCTTCACAACACCAGAGCCATATGGTGTATGGCTCTGCCTCTGACAACACATTATATAACTTATAATTTAAATTACCGTACCTATATAATAAAAAAATATTTGTGGTTGTAAAATTATTATCCAAAAGGATCAGAAAGTTAAGGTTGAGTAGACTAGTAGGCCTACCGGTAGGCCCTAGCCTACACAGGACCATTTCCGTCAAAGCTGAATGGTCACCAAGTGTCCTAATCCCTTTAGAACTACCATTGTAGGCCTACCGGTAGCGGTACCATACCATAGGCTACTTTAGGATGTAGCCTACCTATAGGCCTATGGTAGCCTACTAGCCCTGAGGGGCGTTTCATAACTATGATAGTGGAGCTAACGATTAACGATTACTGCGCACGGCTCTCCGCTAAAGTGTTTCATAACTAGTAGGGGATCGGTTTGGCCGTTAATTGGCCGCTAAAAGATACTTAAATTAACGATCCCAATTTTGGTCATCGTTAGTTCATGGCTTTTGATAAACTTTATATATACTTGCTGGGGCTAACTAAAATAGCAGGGCTTAGCTCGGGATCGACCTTCCATGCTGATG
Source organism: Sthenelais limicola (assembly GCA_942159475.1). NCBI lineage: Eukaryota > Metazoa > Annelida > Polychaeta > Phyllodocida > Sigalionidae > Sthenelais > Sthenelais limicola. The sequence goes on along the minus strand of OW804095.1, from coordinate 61,866,176 downwards.
GCAGGGGTTAAATGATATATGATTACCTAGTTTGGACGCCCAACACTGTACATAGCCTAGGCATACGCCTGTCGTAGACAGGGTTGGGCACAGTTTGATACTAATAATGAGGGCGTGAGTCTACTGGAAAGGCAAAGATCAATCAGTACATGCAAAGTTGTTCACCTCTTACACGATGTCTCTAGCAATATTTCGCCGCATTTTTCGTAATGCGCCGTCGAAGTTTACATGTTGTTTTGGTCTGATACATTTCCGAATCGGTGACCAAAACTGCATGTCGTGCTGCGCCATCTTGCACTGGACTCACGTGACCGCAAGAGGCAGAAACCTATCATAACTAGTGACCAATAACCAGCTACAACACTGCGCAAATCTTTTACCATTTTCGCTGAACGTTAAGCGGATTGGCTGAGCCAGCTTATATAGGCGTGGCTTCATTCTGCCAGCCTCTATGACTGGAATAACATTCTGGCTTTTGCAATGTAGCGCCATCCATTCAAATATAGATGGCGGCGATCCCATCGCTTCATTAGCATTTACATCCCTACTTTATTTACTATTGGAGTATGAGCAACATGGAGTGTCAATAAAGTAAGTTTTATCATTACTGAATGCTAGGACATAAATTCGAAAGTTTGTTTGTGTGTGTATGGGATGCTATAGGGCGCGTAAGTAGTCCACGGCAGCGAGTTTTTGAGTCACGCTACTGTTGCAGTTTCATGACGTCATGTGGACATGTCGCGCAAAGCTCCCATAGCCCCACCATTGCGGAGATAAATAATCTCTGTTTGTCCATCGATCATAAAGTTTTATGAGTTCTAACTTACATATATCCATCTTTAGAGGCAAAGGATTTCAACTATAGCCTTCACAATCGTCAAACCGTTACTGGGACGATGAATAGAGTGATTATTTATCGCTCCAATGCTAACTCTATGGGGATTATTTACTTCCGGTCCACACATCGGTACAACTACGCGACTAATTTTCATTAATTCGCGCCCCGCCGCCATGACACTTACGCGGCCTATTGGTTGATAACCATCGCCTATGGGAAGGTATTATAGAAGGCCACCTAGCTCCGCTCCGCGGAGATAGGCACCCTGGTTAATGATTACCTAATACTTATTATAAAAAACTGACGATCCATTTCATTCCAAGCCGAGCAGTTGAACAGACTTAAAGGTTTCTTAGGCTTGCATTGATCAGAACAGCATATTTGCGTGAGAAACGGATGAAAACATTGGTGCTTGGTTTCTTGGTAAAACCAATGGTAGGCTACTGAAGTATCATTCCAGGCAGTGGAACAGGGGGGCCTTTCATAGTTAGCAACGGAGCGGAGCGGAGCGGAGCGGAGCGGAGCGGAGCTCTGCTAACAGATTATAGCGGATAGCGGGGCACCATTATCCCGTTTCATAACTAATAGCGGAACGGAATTCCCCTATTTTCCATTATAGGAAACCCCTAATTTTAGCGGAGATAAATTTGGCCTCTGCTAAATTTTAAAAGTTGTTTTTAGGGGGGAAGATGAAACAAAATAATTACATTTGTGATTTTATATATGAAAAGGATATCTGAATCGATTTTGATATAGGCCTAATTAATATTTGTTTAACAAAATTATTACCAAAACAAAAAATAGGAGATTTTCCCCCATACACAACTGATGTCACTGTCATCTGCTTATCTCAGGGGATGATGGAAGTAGTACGTGAAAGAAAGAGGTATCGGATTAGGATTGATCCTTTGGTTGAATTTTATTCCCCCAGAAGGTTTATGTCACGCTATAGACTTGATCAAGAGAGTGTTGAGGAGTTGACACATAGGTTTGGACAATCTGAATATGCCACACCAGGGACTCGTAGTGGTGGGGGTCTATCCCACCGAGAAAGAGTAAGTATTGTCATTTATCTATATGTTTATTATCTAAGTTTATTCATATACTGTCATATATTAGATATCAGTGATTGTATTCATTGTATTGCTTATATGTAGAGAATAGATTGACCTCAAAGGTCGCTGCCTTACCCTTATGGCTTCAAAATATGACCTTGAGCTTTATGAGATTTTTTGCAAATAACTCTGAAAATAATGCAGTTATCTTACTTCACATAATATATGTTATTTATATATTTTAATATATTATTGAATTCATTCTATTGTTATTCATTATGTTTACTCATGTTTAATTTATTTTTTAATATTGTAAAACAGCAGAGGCCTGTGTATTAATACAGGCTCTCTGGTCTGGGGTTATCGTGGATTTGCGCTATTTATTCAACACAGAGGACAACTCAAGCACAAGCAACAGTAGAATTACGTTTGAAAGGTTTTATTCAATATAATATACACAGGGTGTAAAACCATGGAAAAAGCTGGATGCAAATAGTTCAAATAAGTCGTCTGCAACAACTGAAAGAAATAACTGTATGGCTAAACATAACTACAAATATCTATGCAAATCTGAAGTCAAAAGCTAATCTCCAAATAACTACTTACGCCTGGACGCCAATGTCGTCTGCTCGACCAAAATCGGGAGGGAAAGACCAGGTAGGCGCGAAGGAACAGTAGCTGAAAATCTGCTCCTTACGCACCTCAGGCTGGGGATATCCCCCAAAGAGAGCGTTTAGAACAGCCACTCTCATTGGAGGATATACTTGCCTGTGTAAACCCAGAATTCCGCGCGGCCGCCATCTTGGTTATGAAGGCATGGCATGGCCACACAGAACTCTGAGATTTGGCCGAATTTAGAGGAAATAAAAGCCTAAAGGTAGGGGAAGATTTTGGGGAGACAAGGGACTCTAAGTTGGGGAAGGAGTGGCCGATATTTCACGGCAAGGGTCGTCATAATTACATTACAACAAGACAATGAATTATGAATAGACATTTTATTCAACTTGGGCTACATTTTGAAGACCACAATATTTGATGAAAATACATTGCATACATGAGAGGTGTTGAGATTGACATAATAGTTGAAGATTCACAGGATCTGATGTAAAGATATTCTGTAATAAACATAGCATACATCATATGATAATTCAACATGAGTCTGTGGAGAAGTAAGCAATGGAATGTCATTGGAATGTCTTTGAGTATATATACCTATAATAGGTAATTAATTATAAAATGTGAAAGCTATGAAATAGCTATAACAATTGAGAATTGTTAAAAGGGAGGTGGGCGGGCAGCGAAAAAACTCTGTTACACTGCCGCCTTGCTCGAGAGCTCCTGAAGTGGAGATGCTGTGATTGGTCATCCGAGGTCAGGTGACCGGCGAGATCTTGGATCTGTCGCATTGCGGCAGTAATGCGCGGGAATTCGCCCTTCGACCAATTCCCTCCGCATTACAACACGACAATGAATTATGAATAGACATTTTATTCAACTTGGGCTACATTTTGAAGACCACAATATTTGATGAAAATACATTGCATACATGAGAGGTGTTGAGATTGACATAATAGTTGAAGATTCACAGGATCTATATGAGTATATATACCTATAATAGGTAATTAATTATAAAATGCCAATGCGTAGCAATTTAGAGTATAAGTATCAATTCGAGATATTAGCAAGGGCAGTATGAACGGAATTCATGTACTGTCTTTGTGAGTTTATATATGAGGCCCAAGTCCTGTGTAATTTCACATCAGTTAATGATGCGTTTCCTTCGTGGAAAACATAGCTCGCGCCACCGCGACGGAGGCTATGCAGAGAGTAGTGAGAAGAATTGAGTCCGAGATTGTTCATGGCTTGGAGCCATTGTGAAGCCAAGTACCGTGTAGTCATGGCCAGACCACCTCTGAACTGGAGTAGTGGAGAGAGGAGCTCAGATGGCTGGATGGTATGAAGAATTGTCAGAGCAGTATTTAAGCAGATATTACTATTCACTATTTTGGGAACAAATATAGAGACAGGAATTCGTCCTGTTTGCATGGTTTTTGACCATTTGATTGAAATATTAACACCAGAATTAGATAGCACAATATCACCAGTTGTCATATGGCGAGTAAGATCAAATGCATTAGATGATTGAGGGGCAACATTACTCTGACGTAGGAAGCCTAGGAACATTAGGCTGTAAGCCACTCTGAGCTGTGGTCCGTACTCATGGAAGTACAGAGCGGATATCACCTTGGAGAGAATGTCTGGCGTTACCGGGAGCTTCTGTGTTGGGATATGGCGAAAAGAGAGCTCGAGGCCCCTTATCGCATTGAGCACCAGCGGAGATTGGAAAGAGGCAGGATCGAGGCCTGCCAGCCTGAAGAAGGTCCTTATGTGGCTCAGGGCATTCTTGATTGTGGCAGGTACCTCGGTAAAGCGAGCCAAGTACTCAATGTACCAGCACACTTCCCGTGGATTGATGGTAGTAAAGTTGAGGTCGACTAGGTTACAGAAGCCGATGAAGGTTGCCACAGCAGACTTCCGGTTAGAGATGGTACCTGGTCTGTGCGCTTCATGTTGTCTAGCTAGCGCAGCTGAGTCTAATGACGCCAGGAGTGATCCTAGAAGAATGATGAGAGGGAGTAGTTAATAAGCAGCATTTCTAGACGTTTAAGAGAATTCTTTCGAATCATGTCAGCTGCTAACAGTTTATATGTATCAGAAGCAAAGGCTCTCGAGGGAGCATCTGGGAGCTCCATGAAGACACCTGGGACATGAACAAATCTGAACTCTATTGAGAGGGAGGCAGCCAAGAACCAGAAGGCTCGCGCGCAAGCAACGAGCTTGGTATCCCAGGCATGCCCACCTTGTAGCGCCTGCACCGCAGCTTGATTATCACAACAGATCTGTACTATCTTGCCGGCTTGTGGGGAAGAGCAGAAGGCCCTTGCTGCTGCAAGGCAGTTTATCGCCTCCAGGTGATTGATAGAAGAAGCCAGTGCTATATCATTGGGGTATTTGAATGCATACCACCTTGAACCGTCTGTGCCACCCGCACCAGTTAGTGAAGAGTCGACCCAGATTGTCATGGAGATATGTTGTGACGGCATTATAGCTTTTCCATTGAATTGAGGGAGGAAGCGAAGATTTCAGTCAGAAGTCAGATTTCACAGATTTAGTAACAGTGATGGGGCCTCCAGCCGCAGCCCGAAGAGCCGACAACAGTCTGTTCATGAATAGGCGGGCTGGTGGAATAGCCTTTGACAGGTGGTTTATTCTACCTATCGCCTGTTGCATTTGGTTGGTTGAAAGGTTTGAGAATGATGAGAATTTAGCCAAACACGACTGAATGTCGTGTAGCTTATCTTGGGGGATGAGGAGGGTGTTGGTGGCAACATCAAACACAATACCAAGCCATGTCACGAGAGAAGCTGGTGGTTGTAGCTTTTCTGGGGCAAGCTGAAGCCCTAGTGTAGAAAATAGTTGGCATGTTTGTTCAAGTTGCAGTGTCAATGCCTCCTCCGAATCCCCGAATAGAATTAAATCATCGAGGTACATAAGAGAGCAAATCCCCTTCCTGTCTAGCGCCCTCACAATGAATCCAGCAACAGATTGCATCACAAAGCTAGACATCCTAGCACCGAAGGGAAGAGCTCTGTCAAAGTAGAATTGGTCGTTGAATTTAACAGCTAGCAGGCACCAATCCATGGGGCACACTGAGAACTGGCGATATGCCCGCTTGAGGTCAATGACGGCCATAGAGCAAGGAAGGTCGAAGGAGTTTATAATTTTTACTGCGTCAGACACTGTTGGGAGGCGATGGTATACTGGCTGGCCGTTGAAGCAGTTCTTTGCAATGCTCTTATTGATACCGCCATTCGGGAATGACAAATCCACTATGATTCTCCTTGCCAAAGGGTCCTGCTTCGGGCGAGACATCATTGGACTTATATGTGTCCATGGCACGAATGGGGGAGATGAGAACGGGCCAGACAATGCAGCGTAACCAACCTCCGTGTCAAGGTAAGTCTTAATGTGTGTAGGGAAGGCCAATGCCGACTGATGGTTTTCTTGCAGTGGCAGGTCCATCATGGGGGGACCCTGATACTGGAGGGGGAAGCCATAGTACAGGCCATTGATAACCATGGCATCATCCTGGTGACCTGTAGCATACAACTCCCACTCACTCCTGGCTAGTCGAGAGGGAAGAATGACCTTGGCGCCTATCCAGTTGGGAGCCGCAGCTACCCTCACCCTTTCATATATATAAGCTGTATCTGAGTCCATGCACCTTGCTGGGAAGGGCCATGATTTGTATTTTGTGGAGTCACATAGAGTTGGGTGGACGTTGTCCACATCACTAGAGATGGGAACCGGGTCGGGGCCCAGTTCAAGAGATAAGTCCATATAGAAGAACTCCTCAGAAGGAAGAGTTTCTCCTGCACCAGTGTCCTTGTGCGGGGCTGGCACTATATGATCAGTTTCATATGATCAGTTTCAGAGAGCTGGTGATGTTCATTCACTAAACTAAGAGATAGCACATTGAATGAGTCCTCTTCACAGTCGGGCGCTGATGCCACTGACTGGGTAACGATATGTGTTTGGTAGGCGTCCGTATGAGCATCCAAACATTTATTATCATTTTTCACAAAACTAACTGATAACACAGAAGAGAGTTCCTCTTCACAGCCAGGCAGTAAGGCCGAGGGCTGGGTAACATCAACAGATAACACAGGAGAGAGTTCCTCTTCACAGCCAGGCAGTAAGGCCGAGGGCTGGGTAACATCAACTTGAACATGAGAGAGTTCCTCTTCACGGCCGTGCGATATATGCAGGGGCCGGGTAACGTCAACATTAATCTTGGCTGGAACTCTAAGAGAGTCCAGTCCATCACTAACAGGGTGAGGTGAAGTAGAAACATTAACAGATGAAGGCAACAAGGTCATTTGAACACTGTCGTGTGGGTCTGTGGACAGAGAGTTTTTGTTTACATGGGCGATATTATAGGTAGATGGTGTAGCGCTACGTGTAGCGGGAGGCAGGCACCGGGTAAGATTTTTAGGAGCATCATCTTCAGGGAGAAATTCAAAAGTTTGATATAATTACTAATATTATTGGTGTGATAAGACAATCTTATCCAATTAGAGGGAGAGTTAAGATGCGAGAGGATGCAGTAGCATATGGACTCTCGATGTTCTAGATGAAGCGGAAGTCGACCCATGGGGGCCGCCATTATTGTTTACTTATTTGAAGATGGACCCAGACAGTGAATGCATGTTGAAATATTTATGCCTTATTTCCCGGATTGTTATTATTATTTTGCTTACCCCATGGTGCCGAACCTCCTTTCTTAGATTCCTTCTGACGTTCCGGCATGGCCTTCTTTTTGTTACAATTATGTGCAGAGTGAGGGAACTCACGGCCCCTTGCTAAGAAGTAGCAGAAACCACAGATATGTTTCAGCGTCACGGGTCCTTCCCTATGAGACTCGGTCTTAGGGCAGTTATCAAGATTAAATGCCGGACATGGGACAGAGTGTGACGAGAATGAAGTAACTGTTGCGGTAGCCAATGAGGATGAGGAAGAAGATTGAGCACTAGGTAGCTGCATTTGCTGCATCCAGCTAAGGCGCGCACGTTCTGACCTAAACAGTGCATCATCCGCCCAGCTGGCCTGACGATCATTAATAAATGCTAAGCATGCTTGAGACCACTGTCTCACTCCTTCCCAGGGCCTTGTTGCTACGTCTTCGGCCACTTGCTCAAGATGCTTTACCATATACATAGGTTGAGATGCAGGCACTAATGATTTCTGCAACATTTGTGCGAACCCACAGACATACTCCGGGAACTCAAGCTCGCGCTTATCCTTATCCTTATCCTTATCCGCACTGCCTTGTACATTATAGGTGGGAGCGATGCCTCAGGGGTAGTGAAAGGTTGGATCAATTTTAACATACCCTTCTGGTGTGTAAAGGAAGGAAACTGTCTGTCAAGTGCCTCGAAGACGAGATCCGAATCTCTGAACTGACCAGCTAGGTCTTTCGGCTGAGGGATGGCCTCGGCATCCGGTGTAAAGAGAGGCTGTATGAGAGGGAGAGGTTGACAGGCTGTTGTCGGGCGCTGCTGCATCACGGCCGGGAAGGTGGAGGCCGGCGTAGGGGCCAACGGTGTCTCGACATGCCTTACCAATGGTGTCTGTGGAAACAGTTGTTGCTGATGCGTAGCAACTGGAGCTCTCGGAACCTGAGGTTGAGGAGGGTTCTCCTTGTTGGCCAAAAGAGAGTGGACAGCGTCGAGAATATCGGTGTACATTGTCCTGAGCTCGGCTCTGGTGACTAAGTCCTGCTGCTCAGCAGGCGGAGGCCTTGGCGGAAGTGGTACGTCATCATTGGCGTCCGGCCGTTCATTTTGTGGAGCCTGCTCGTCTCTCACTCTCGGCGGAGGGCGATGTCGACCGTTCTTGTTCTGAGGTGGTGTTACTTCAGGAGCGGGTCTTTTGCGTTTCCCTGCCATCTATACGCTTGGATGATGTTGTATGACGAATAGTGGCGAAATATGGGCCGTGTAATGATGGTATAACACACAAAACCCTGACAGCGAAAAACTCTGTTACACTGCCGCCTTGCTCGAGAGCTCTTGAAGTGGAGATGCTGTGATTGGTCATCCGAGGTCAGGTGACCGGCGAGATCTTGGATCTGTCGCATTGCGGCAGTAATGCGCGGGAATTCGCCCTTCGACCAATTCCTGCCGTGACGCACATGCCTCGAAAATACCGACGGAATCGGCGGCGGAGTGGCAGCGAGGGAGCTCGGGGGAAGGCTGTCGGCCTCACTGCACTCGACGCCCGTTGTTACAATATATTGTTAGGTTTGTCTCGCCTTGGGGTACTATGCTAGTGGGGCCCTCTACTGCCTGATAGCTGATTCACAAAATCTCTCAAGATCTACTGTATGTCGATCCGTCAAGGCTGTTACTTTATACCTATGTGACAACCATGCGGACTACATAAGTTGGCCAGAAGCACACCAGTATCCGGAATTAGCTGCAGAATTCTATGAAAAGGCAGGATTACCATGAGTAATTGGTGCAGTAGATGGCACCCATATACTAAGGGCATATGTGAACCGCAAAAGTTACCATTCCATCAATCTCATGGTGAGTACCTTGTAGTATAAGTGAATCAATAGTAATTATAGTCTCCAATATAAGGTCATCCACAGAATAATTACATGTAATGTACACCTCCAGAATATTCGCATTAAAAATTATAACTATAAAATTTAAAAATCATCAATTAAAAATTTAGCAATTATAACTATAAGATTTAATGTCGACATCTATTTGTAAGGTATGGTCAGCTCAGGCAAAAACAAAAATGTTTCCTTGCTGTGGAGAAGCTTCAGAGAAGAACTAAATCTCTCTATCTGGTGCCCGATTCCATAAAAACCATAATAAATAAAGAAATCAATGAATATAAATAATACAAAATTCAGTGTGTCTGCAATGCCCGATATGAATTCTTGCATTTTACCCATGGATGCCTGGCGGGTCCCATGACACTTATGTTTTCAACAGACTCAGGGAGACTCAGGAGAATTTGATATATTTATAATTTAGTATATTATTGTTGCATAGGGTTCCCCTAGAAATGTTGCACTACTAGGGGTTTAGGGGTAGGGTTGAACGATACATACTCTCTTATTATTATATATAATAGGTATATTATACATATATTTTTTCAGGTATCCACTGACAAATTACTTACTGACCCCCCTGCAGGCCCCAGCAAATGAAGCAGAATGCCGTTACAATGGTGCACACACAAGGACAAAGGTCGTCATTGAAATGGTCTTTGGTATAATGAAGATGCGTTTTAGGTTGGTAACTGTTCTATCATTTTCCAGTCTTCATTGAGTTGTATTTCTTGATTATCACACTACGAAAATTCTTAATTCAAAGGGAACAATATTATACATACAAATATACATTTCAGGGCATTGGATGGTTCAGGAGGCTACATACAAAGCAAGCCCGCATTTTGTGCATCAATTCGTCTGGCCATTGCATACCTGCACAATATTGCAATACGAAGGCATCTTCCCATCATCCCAGATGTTCCAGAATTTCCTCTACATATGGTTATACCCCAGCCACCAGCAGCGATAGCGGGAGAAATCCGTTTGGGGGGCTACCAACTTAGGCAGGAAGTCATTGACTATTTTGCAATGGAATAATACGTCCATTTTGCAATGGAATATTAATAATGCAAATCGAATTCGTTTATATGTTTCATGTTTTATTGTATACATTATTACATAGTTATTATTTAGTTGTTTTGCTCACAAGGTTCACGAGGTGCCCTGGCACGGCGCACAGTGCATTCGATGGCACCAGGAATACCTGTAAATTGAATAAAAATTGAATAAAAATCTTTTAGAGATGCCATGCTGTTTTTTGTTTTTAAAGATTTTGATTCAGCTGAAAACATGTCATTATACAATTTCTTCGGTCCTAGCTGATGTCTACGAAAAGTAGCTTGCAGACTGTGTAACACAGTCGCATTTAGATTAATTACATAAACAATATTATAATATAAAAAAAGGAGTAAAAGAAAACAATAAAGAAAAATGGTACGTTTATGTCATACTCATAATTCGATGATCAAATGCTTTTATATGATTACATAAGGTGACGTAACATAACGTAAGGTATTATTAAATATGAATTTATTATATAGAAATATTATGAATATATTATATACTGAATATTACAAATATTCATGCTGAGTAATAACCGTTAAAGGTTCATATACCAGACTGTAATTACCTAATCTTCACATGTTTCCAGGTGTGTCTACAGATATTATCTTATTAGCTTAACATGAAAGCCATGACAGTTGGCGAGGCCTAATGAGCCAGCCAAGCTGTCTACAGATTACATAATCGTATTAATTAGAGGTTGGTCATGTGACTTTTATTCACTTTTGCCTGCCATCTTGACTTCTACATCGCTAAACATTTTTATGCATTATTTTAACTCAATAATTGTTGACTATATTCATGCAAAAACATCGGTAAACATTATTTCCATGTTGGACAAAAAAACCAAAAACATATCATTTCCTCCAAGCAAAGTAAGCTGCTATATACCTTTCTGTGAAGGGTTGCTCTGGAGAGATACCTAAGATTGTAGTGTAGAGTCGCCACCTGTCGATAGCGGGACAAACTAACCTAGAGTATTTCTACATGAAATTTTATAGGTATGCTGTCGGAGTAAGAAGGCTAAGAAGAATCAGTCAAGGGGGGGGTCATATTGTTTGAGCAAAAAGTCCTCGGATTTGGCGTTTTCAGCCAATATCAGAGTTTTTGCCTAGAAACCTGGCGATTAACTAACAATTTTCACCACTAACTTATTTTAGCTAGCATATTGGCTATTTATCTGCCAGTTACCCTAGCCTAGTAATACAACAATATCCTCTTTGAGGCTCCTCCAGGGAAGAGATTTACCACCTTTTTCTTGGTTTAGCCTTATTGCTTGTGGTCGATTCTCATGAATGGTCATCAAATCACCAATTTCAAATTTAATGTAATAATTGGAGGGAATCTCATTGATTATAGTTTCAGTTTATTCCGTTGAATGCTCCTGACAAAGAGGAACAAATAGATACCCACTTTTACTGATCTATCACCAATAAATATTGTGCTAGGAGCTTAAAATAGCCATTTCTTGTATCAAAAAACAGTGAAAATGATGTTTGTCATAAAATAATTGATAAAAGATATTATATCTCATTATCACACTTTTAGGGCCTTATCATGCAAAATTGCCATTAATTATTTGCTATAAGGTGAGAGGAAAAAAGGCTCTGATTAATACATTATATGTATGGGCCAAAAGTGTTCATTATTGATTTTAGTAGGATAATAACGAACTCTTAAGAGTTGATATCACGGGCACGCTGCTACTGCTGCAGGGCTGTATGTATGGACAGCTTTGAAAACGATACATTATACAACATGTTATACTGCCTTCTGCTATAAATGAATTTGTTATAAAACACAATATAAATGAAAGTGAAGTAATTAAGTTCATTATTAACTCTCACTCCTACGCGGATGCTTTATTAAAAGTCGTGGGAGTTGATATCACAGCTGGGCGCGTTTGTCGTCTCTTCGCTCGCTACTAGGCTAAAATGTTGAAACGCCTCTGATTGGCCAATCAACGGGCGATCCGCTTCGCCCATTGGCTGAAAAAGCTTTACGCTGATTGGTCGCTCAACAAATACATTGTTTTTGCACCGTAGACATGGCCATTGTGCTTAAACTACAATTAATAACAACTGGTGGACACGTCCAATGAATTCCTTAGAAAAAATAACCCTAGTAACCGAAAAGTCAACCTTCAACATGAACTAAAGCAATCTAAAATGAAGCGAATGCAAAAAAACACGCACTCGTCTTGCCACCTTTCACCAGCCAAATGCTAGACTCGACTCGACTCGAATGTTCGCCACAAATCAAACGTAAAATAAAATAGAACATCTAGCATTGGCTGGACAGTATCGGATCAATTGATATGTTATATGTACCCGGGAAATACTGAAAGGCAGGGTTGATCAAGCGAGATATGAGCCACTAATTTATGACATAGTGCGCGCATGTCGGAATGGGATGGGCATTGATGACTTTGCGTGGCTGCCTGTACTGACGGGAAGCGGGTAGATGGTCCTTGGGGACCCATCGGTATGCTTTTGACAGCGGAAGTGTTCGGTATGGAGCTAAATGGGCGGGGCCTATCTGGTAGGGCGCGGTGACGTCACTGTTTGGAGTGGACTATATTGGCGATTTAACATGGCCAGCTCAGACTCTTCTCCGAGAAATATCGCAAGTGTTCGCTATGGAGGTAAATGGGCGTGGCCTGTTGGTGACTTTACTGTTTGCACTGGACTACTGGCGATTTAACATGGAGACATCACACTCTTCTTCTAGCTAAAGAAAAATACCAAACTTACGTGAACCCTACAGCAGGATACTAAATTAAATGGCTAAAAAGGATCCCTTGCAAATGTTATGTAATGGGGATCTAATATTTAGACACAACATAGAAATTATTTTGGGTAAATGTCAAACAGCTGGTGAATCGTAAAGGCCATGAGATTAGTACAAGCATCTCCAGTGTAGCATATGGGCGGTGTCTTTGTACCATAATTAGAGCGTTCCCTGCTCTTAATCAATTAGGAGTGAGTATGCTACTAGTAAGAGGGTTTTGGCTTATCTGTTGGTATGATGGGCCTAATCGGGTGTCTAATTGTGCTAAGTGAAAGCTAAAGATATCTCGTGATGACTCGCCGGCGAAGTATGGAATGAAAGGCTGCGCATTGTCTCCGCTATTTATACCAAATTTACTGCTTGGACCGTACCATTGACGATTTAGCATGGCGATTTTTACATTGCGTTAATGCTTTTAAAAGTTTTCATTTTGTACTGAACCATTGGAGATTTATTCGAGATTAAATTCAAAGTTAAAAGTAATACACAGACAACTGTGAAATTACTGATTATATGGGTCTTAAATAAACAAATTGGAGGCTTCGATTCATGCTATCATAAAGGAGGGGGAGCAAGTGATTAATCATCAAACAAGATAAAGTCTGAGTGACTATTTAACTAATGTTTTATTAGAAAGAATGACAAGAGTGTTACATAGGCAGATATGTGTTTCCAAGAATAACAAATATAGCCAAAAATACACACACAACTTGGGCTTGCAACAATATAGACCTGAGACATTTATAGCAATACAATGCTATTCAGCATTCGGGCATCGTACAAATGGGTAAAATAGTTTGATGCAGCAATCAGTTAAATAATAACAGTAATAAAGACAACACTCGTCTGAAATAAAAAATAATGACAATTTTGGCAGGATGTTCGCCTACTTATGGTAGATATTAATGGTGGCCCCTGCCTGTACATAGAACGTGTGCCCACCTGTTTGGGGTTGTGCCTGCTCTGGGAATAAGCATTTCCTATTGCCATCCCTTCCTGGGACAGGCTGTGAGGCAGAAATGCGGGGAGAGCGGCGAAGGGGGGGATTTGAGACAGTAGGCCTGGGGGTGGGGTGTACTGGAGCAATAGGCAGAACGACAGGCTGAGTCGGTACAGAGGCCACAGCTACAGGAGGAGAGGGGGGGTTTGTTGGATGGGTGTGGGGTGGAGCAGTGACGGTAGCTGTGGCCACTGGCTGTACTCCTAACAAGGCGGATAACTTGTGAGACATATCACGCCTTGTGGGGTCGTCTGTAGTCGAATAGGCTTGTATTGAGGCTAATGACCGATGCCCTGTCACTGAAGCTATATCAGCATGTGCCACACCTGCTTTTCATAGAGTTGTCACTGTAGTTGCCCGAATACAATGGTTGGTGTAACGATTCTTCAACCCGGCCAGTTCCCCAATCACAGACATAAAATCGCCAATCGTGTTTACACCGACTGCCTGACTCGTGTACCAAACGGTGGATTTCTGGTATTTAGACTTGGGCCTTTGGAAGAAGGCAGGGTTGTCCGGGTTAAGGTGAGACATGTACTCCTTGAGTGTGAGGAATGGACACCTTTCCGCTCCCGTGGCAGAAAGCCTCTGGTCATGGTCACTATGGTGGCTGTTCAACCCAGCGTGGTTTTTCTCAGCTCAGTCCTTCCATTCCAGTTCCCTAAGCCCTTCTCTCCCCCTCCTACCTAAATGCAGGCAGAGCTCGAAAAAGACCCTATGCATCAGGGATCTTGGGGTGTTCTTGGCAAAGACCCCTGAGGCATAGAGTCGGTTGATATCCTCCTTTGAAATGGGGGCGTGGTGTTTGGACTTGTCAAGTCCCTGTTTTTTCACTAGTTGTATGGCTCCTGTAAAAAGAAAAATTAATAAGATTAAATCATATGATACAAGAGCTTAAGCATTATTTATCATATGGATCACTTAATAGATTATAGGTGAGTTTTAAAAGGTGGGAGACAGGTTAATATGGTTTAAAAACAATTTGAAATACTGCTATGGGAACAGACAGGTATATTTCGCTATGGCCTTAGAAAATTTCAAAACATAAATACTTGAATCAACATAGAGGAAGAACGAAGCAAGGGAAGTAATGAAATAAAAAAATAGAGCGTTCACAGCTTGAAGAATAAAATGCTAGATTGACAGTTATAACAGGGATTACCCTAATCTGAGGCATATTAAAAATTATAAAAGAACATCAGTAAACACTCACCAGATATGACAGCATTGGAGGTGGAAAACGCTGGTCCAGAATTGATGTTAACAACTCTGTTGTGTGGAGGTTGAGTGAGATGCCTATGTAGTCCAGCACGTAGACATCTCATTGAGGAGAGACCATACTTGGTGCCGTCAGCCCGACGGACCTCAGCGTAAAACTGGGCTAGTATCACGGCCAAATCTTCCTCTGGAAGTGCCTCAAATTCCACGCTCTTCCCCGAGTGCTCAAGCCGTTCTATGAATTAGAAATAAGAAGAAAAGTTAATTACAAGCAACACTAGAAAACAAGGAATTTTCATGCAGTTGGAATCAGTATCAAATTAAAGGGTTGAAAGTTTATTTGCTATTCGAACATATACTGTTCTGCAGGGAATATGGTTAATTCTTATCGCTTGGAGGACTGGTATAGATTAGGTGCTTGATTAGCTCTACTGGATAACAGAGGAGAATCTAATCTGTGCTAATTGACTTAATCATACTCTAATGTACTCTCTCTCAAGCAAAAGTGGCTGTATTCAACAACATACCCGCATAGACAGTGATGTGCACTAGGATTGAAAAGAGTTGTGATGGGGAGAGAAAATAAACTGCTAAATAAGTATTTCCATGGCGGGAGGTACTAACAGGGAGACGGTAGATGCTTCTGGGGGAGCCATCGGTATGGCTAAATATCAAAAGTGTTCGGTATGGTGCAAAATGGGCGGGGCCTATCGTTTCGTTTATATAGCGACAACTTATGATGTCACTGCTTGGAGCGGACTACTGTAAAATTAACACTGGTAAAATGGATTTAAATTGTGGCAACGTTTATGATAACATGATGTGTATTGAATATAAGAATACTACATCTCAAGGACTGGGTTGTTTCGTGGGGTGGTAGGGTTGATACTGAATATAACAACAACTCTTTCTAAAGCAGTGTAATATGTAAAGATGGGGGATTGACAGGATTGTTTGGGGTGATGAAATTACCCACATCATCCTCGTCCAGTGAGGCGAAAGAACACCCTAACCCTGCAAGGTCTGGGCTACAGGGGCTACAGGAAAGATTCAGATGTAGGTCCATCGTGTCCAGTCTCTGGTTAAAGACTGAAGAAGGGCAAGAGGACGGTGGGGGGAAGGGCACAGGTACAGAGTGACTACACTAGCGTCAGTCAGAGTGGCTCACTCAGTATAAGCCGAGTCAGTGGACTGACCTATTAGGCTGGACCAATAAAAATTGCTCATTGAGTGGGTGCAAATTACGTCAGGTCCATGTGGACAGTGATTTCTAAACATCCTAATGGAAAGGGATGAACAAGGTTGATAATTTGATACTAATATTAACACCTAGCCCACTATTTGCACCTATCACCCAGTTCAATACATCTAGATTGGGTTTTCATCAGGAAATATATTAGAGCAGCATTTAAAATCGCTTATTAACCTTGTGGGCATTCATAAAATGTGAAAATACACTATATAACCTCAAATGAACGTTCACCAATCATTTCCTTTGCTATATGTAGTGTAGAAAACAGTAAAGAAATGCTTTATCTTACAACATATAAGCGCGTAATTAAGAACATGGAGCGCGGACGTCTGAGAGAGCTGCTGTCCGGGCCAAGGACACTGACTTTCCATGGCGGGATGTACTAACAGGGACACGGTAGATGCTCCTGGGGGACCCATCGGTATCAACTATAGCCACGCCCATTTTCCTCCATACCGTACACATGGAAGCTAGAGATATGATCAAATCTCCGCACAAACTCACTTATTTTATTGGACCAGACCATTGGAGATTTAACATAGCAATTTTTACATTGCGTTTATGATTTTTAAAGGTTTCAGTTTGTACCAAACCATTGCGGAATCATATAATAGAATACAGGTGGGTTTAAAAAGGTGGGAGACAGCTGGTTAATATAGTTTTGAAATGATACTATGAGAACAGTTTGCTGTATTTTATTCAAAGTCGTTCAAAGCCAGAAGAATACAAAAAAAGAGATATATTCTTGGGATTTGGCTAGAAAACGATTCGAATAAGATGCGTTCCTTTTAATAATTAGTGAAAAGGCAACCTAAGACACCATAAAATAAGAGTAGGGTCATCGAGTCAGGGAGACATATTACATGAGTTGCATCATAAGAGGCGCTAATTGGTTGGAGGATGGGGAAATAGTTTCAGATGCTTCCTTTGATGAGTGCTAGCGTAGTACATTTATTTGAGACGAATCTTAGCTACTTCCCTGGTCAATTGGAATTGTTTAGCTTGTTTCGTGGGCTGATATGGTAGGTATTGAATATAACTCTTTCTCAAGCAGTGGGTAAGTTACCCGATGTGAGATGCTCGGTATCGAATATCACAAAACTCTTGTGACAGCTGTAGCTTGTTTCCTATAGTGAAGTGTTCAGCTTGCCGGCGAAGAATGGAATGAAAGGCTGCGCATTGTCTCATCTATTTATACCAAATTTACTGCTTGGACCGTACCATTGGCGATTTAGCATGGCGATTTTTACATTGCGTTAATGCTTTTAAAAGTTTTCATTTTGTACCGAACCATTGGAGATTTAACTGAGAATTCATGACATGCGATTCGATAATAATAATCGATAGAAAACAATTCGGAGCTACTTCCCTGGTCGATGGGAATTGTTTAGAACATAATAATTTGTTGGGTTAGAATAATAGATTCTTGTGATTTAGCTAGAAAATGATTCAAAAAAGATGCGTCCCTTCTAATAAGATTCACAATCCACTCTTCATAAACCAGCAGGCAAAAATGACTTGAATTGCAGAATCTTTTATTTTTCATTATTAAACAGGTGATTACTTATAAAATGACAAATTGGTCGTCACTTGTTCCAGTCGTTCCCATGATCAAATATAACTCAAGAATCACTTCGAGAACAGACTATTCTCCAGAAGAGACAAGACAACTGACCCATCATTAATTAAAGTGACATCATTAATTAAAGTGACACCTGGAGAGATAAAGGAGGAGGAGAGGACGCTTCGTTATAAAGGAGGAGGTGAGGAGGCTTCCTTTGATCTAGAAGTTCTTTTGATACATTGATACATGAATAGATAGACAGATTGGGAAATGGTTAGGGTAGATTGGGGGATGGTGGGGGTATGATTGATGTTGGTCACTGCGGAACTGAAGTAAATGAATGGATTATTGGCCTCTCTTTCCCAGACGTAACTGAGTGGATTATTGAAGGTCCCTCCTTGGTTCTCTTCTGATATCATCCTCTGAAGTGGGGTGATATCAGGGTGGCGTGTCAATGGATGGGGGCGTGTGATAAAGTACTTAACCCATGTTAACTCGTGAGAGTGTTGATGTGTGGATTATTAATGACCTCGAGCTACGCTCTCGTTCATTAATAACCAGAATCAACACTATCACTCCCCAACAATGGGTTAACCACAACATAAATTCAATCTTTATTTTACATTTGCAATTACTTTGGCCCTTTAGTAGCCAGAAATGTTGACATATTCATGACAAATATCTTGCCTACAGCAATATTCATGCTGGGGTAGTATTGGCATCATCAAGCAAACCCCCTTTCCTAAACTAATTTAAGGAGTATGAAATAAATCAAATATTTAATGCTAGGGGCCAGTGTGCAAGGTATTTGCATATATTTAATGAACTAATCATAAACATTTTAAAAAGTGCCACTAATCTCATGATATCTAACTGAAACAAAATCAAAGCCCATTTGGTGTACTTTTGGCATCATCGAGCAAACCTCAGTTGTTCAGGAATATTCAATACTCATGAAAGAAACTACTGATTTATTTTGGTAGGGATTTAAAGGTATCCGTCCATACAATAACTCAAATGAAGAACCTCAATAAAATATGTTCTAATGTTCCCTCCATCAGCTATCCTAAATCAAACATCATCAAGCAAACTGCATCATCAAGCAAACTGCATTATTAAGCAACATAACAGGGGGTCTG
The DNA here is from genome assembly GCA_942159475.1 of Sthenelais limicola. Lineage (NCBI taxonomy): Eukaryota > Metazoa > Annelida > Polychaeta > Phyllodocida > Sigalionidae > Sthenelais > Sthenelais limicola. The sequence continues at coordinate 61,847,066 of OW804095.1, read as the reverse complement.
GAGGGAGGGGGGTGGAAACTATTTTTTCTAACTTTTTCTCCTTAAACATAACTTATATTTACCTCCATAAACGACCGAAATAAGTCTGCATTGAAGTCGCCAGTAACTGTTAAATTGTTGAAAATCAGATCACCGATTTTTTTCTTTAACATTTTCAAACAATGTTTGTTGTTCTTTAACATGGTCCGCTGTAGGAGAGTATCTGCTACGGCTGACTGTTGGGAAAGGCTGACTGACGACTAGGAACAGGCTAGTTGACAACTGGGAAAGACTAGCGACACCGGGAGAGACTGGATTCAAATTGTGCAGCTTTTGCCGGTGGGCTCTGCGGGCATGAAACATGGTCCGGAACACCCATGGGGCTGCACAGGAGGTTAAGTTGTGGAATGCAGTCCAGAAACGGATGTGAGACAGAATAGGAGACAAGCCCGGACACCCACCAAAGTGCTACAGCCTATACCACAACTTCGAAGGAATGGCATTGCCTTGGATAACATCTGGAATGGCCTTGACTGTAGGTGGAAGGGGGTCCACATATGGCGCTGCCCCTAGAAACCTGCAGTTGCTAAGTGGAGCCTGATCAGCTCTGCTGGGGCACCTCTTGAACAACACCAGGTACAGTCTAAGCCCTGAAACCTGGCAAGAGGAAGACTGCTGAAGAAGCGGTTAAAAGGCAATGAGAAGCATGCGCAGCATGTATTGCAATCACTGAACCTGCTACGGCTGACTGTTGGGAAAGGCTGAGTGACGACTAGGAACAGGCTAGTTGACAACTGGGAAAGACTAGCGACACCAGGAGAGACTGGATTCAAATTGTGCAGCTTTTGCCGGTGGGCTCTGCGGGCATGAAACACGGTCCGGAACACCCATGGGGCTGCACAGGAGGTTAAGTTGTGGAATGCAGTCCAGAAACGGATGTGAGACAGAATAGGAGACAAGCCTGGACACCCACCAAAGTGCTACAGCCTATACCACAACTTCGAAGGAATGGCATTGCCTTGGATAACATCTGGAATAGCCTTGACTGTAGGTGGAAGGGGGTCCACATATGGCGCTGCCCCTAGAAACCTGCAGTTGCTAAGTGGAGCCTGATCAGCTCTGCTGGGGCACCTCTTGAACAACACCAGGTACAGTCCAAGCCCCGAAACCTGGCAAGAGGAAGACTGCTGAAGAAGCGGTTAAAAGGCAATGAGAAGCATGCGCAGCATGTATTGCAATCAATTACATTCATAACACAGGTTTTAACACCTTCAATATTAAGTATTACATATACCATCTTTCACTTTCTATAGGCTCCATTTGTAGATTGGATTTCACCTATTCACACATCCTTGGGCAGGAAAGGAGAAAGCCTAAGCTTCCTCCATTTTCTCCTTGCCATCGGTCTTGGCAGCAAGCTGTTCCTCCAGGTCATTGGCCTTGTCGACTGGTTCTTTCTTGTCAGCCATCGGTTCCTTCTGGGCATTTGCTTGGCCAGCCTGAGGTTGTGGTTGAACATGAGGTTTCACCACAATTTTGGCGGCCATGTGATCCTTTTGGATTGCTTTTCTTGTTTTGCTATCTGCCTTTGGTTGTTCTCTCTTTGGCGAGTCATCCTGGGCCATCATCAATGCTGCTTTGTGTCTTAACTTATCACGGATACTTTGGCGGACCAACATCCAGCACTTGCCAAGAAAGTTGCCATTTGGTGGCCATTTGTCCGTCTGGAGGACCTCTGGATCACTAAGCCCCATTCCTATCCCCCAATCTTTGTCCTTTGGGGATGCCTCACCGATAAGCTTATCTCCTGTATTGTGGAGAAAGTCCTGTACAATCTCATTTGCCCTACATTTCGCCTTGAGAGCTCTCTTAATCATTTCTTCGCGGTGATTCAGCCATTCCCCACCATCATAGCTGATGTTCCTCATCAGTTTTTTACATTTGGATGGGTCGAACGTGGCTAGGGCAATCGTTGGCTTTTCTGCTTCTTTGGCGAATTTTGCCCTATGATAAAAAATATATTGCTCTACGTGTTCAAACTGGTGAGCGTCGACCACAAACCTAGATCTATAATGGTTCGACAGGGGCGAATTGCTCGTGAAGAAAACAATCATATTTAAATCTTCCCTCATGGATATCTGTAATGGGAAGAGTGCCTTAGGTAATGCTCCCAGTTTATTGTGGTGATACAAGTCACCATCCACCACAATGTTTCTCTTTGACCACCAGCAATTCTTCTTTGACCATTCCCAGCCTCTTTTTCAGCTTCTCCTTTTCCTCATCTCTTACTCCATTTTCCTCCTCTGTTTCTTTCTTGAAGTATTCTAAGTTCTGTTCGGTATTCACTATTCGTACCACTGCATTCCCTAGACCAGTTTCAATGTTATCAGCCTTTGTTTTTACCTTCTTTATTTCCCTCATAGCTTCAAATATTTTTTTAAACTTCTCCTGCTCTTCTTGGAATCTTTTCTGTTCTTCGTGCTTTTTCTCTCTATCCGACGCTAGCTGGTTGAGCAGCTCGAACATAGGGCCACTGGCTTGTTCCTGTTGCTGATCTGGATCCAAGTTTTGGTTAACCTTGATGGCTTCGTCTCCATCCCCTTCACCATTTTTCACTCCCTGCTAGGGGGCACTCAGTGCTTGAGCCATGTTTCTTTCCCCACTTGATTTCTTGTTGGGTTTTAATATTATTCTGGGCTGCTTTCCTAACTTTTTTCTCGTGCGAGTCAGGTGAATGTGTTCTCTTCCTCTTGATATCTTTCCCCGTTGCTTTATCGTCAGAGTTTCCTACGCTGGTTATATCGTTCTCTAGGTCTGACATAGCTTAGCTTCGACGCGAAATTGTTGCAACGGCTTGTGCGCGCCTATCTCTACTATGGAACTTTGTGTTTTGGCCTTTACCAATATGGCGGACCTTAGTTCCAGTATAAGCTCAACTCCCTTTGTTTTTGTTCGGGTCTCCCTAAGTCTATCTCAGGGTTGAGTACTCATGATTGACGCTCTTACATGGGGTGGCGCTGGTGGTTGTTAGGTTTCGCAAGATATAAAGTTAAATTCCAATGTCATATTAATTCTAATCCTTGCTTATGGGTGCGATGTTCCATTTTGGCTCTATCACTCACACATATTGTCTATTTCCAAGAGTTTTAATTCCTGTACTAATCGGATAGGGCTGTTATATTTTTCCTGTGTGCGCCTAGTCCAGGGTGGGCGATAACCGGTGAAGGTGTTGATACCCCCACTATTATCTCCTTCCTTCTCTTGATAAGTTCATTCAACTTGGACCTGAGTATCTATTCATCGATTTTGTTTTTCCTCCTTTTCTGAGTTAGCTGAGCTTCTCACTGTTTAGTTAATCCTATACACAAGTCGGTCAACCACTCCACGTTCGACAAGGGGCCCATAATGGCGGACAGCCTCGTGCAATCTGATGGTGACTTTGAATCTTTCTGTATGTCTGGATTATCGTTGTATTTCCACCGTATACTACTTCTTCTTGTTCTTGAGCTATTTATAGAACTTTATCCGCAAGGTTATAGTTCTACACCGATCCGGGCTGAAAAAAAAGGGGATTAGAAGGGGGAGAGCCTGAGTCCAACCTTTTGCTGCTTTTAAGTCTAACCGGAACCACCAATAATTTAATTTCAATATTATTTTGATGTAATCATGATTCATTATACAAAAGCACCGACTTGACGAGGAGGTGCTAGTGGCAGAGCAAAGCAATGCCTGCATTTACCATGACGTCATAACGCACCCCGCCCACCCGGGGGCTATTTTATAGTCTAGAAAATCCGTCTCGCTCACCCAACTACCTATGTTTTCGCCGTCCATGGGAGAAACCAAGTACGGATTGGCCATCCTTCACATGTTTGCGAAGTAAAACATCTGGGTTCATAGGGTCTTTACTATACTTGTAATGCACATACCCTGATTTCCCAACGCATGTCTAGCGATGTCCAGTGCTTAAGCCTTAACCCCCCTCGGCCGTACGAATACTCGGTAACACTCGGTTACCTTCGTGTAATGACATCATAGTCGCGGGGATTCCCCACCGGAACCCTACCCAGAACGAGGCCCATGTAATGACGTCATAGCAGCAGGGAATCCACAGCGCCGATCGCGATGTGGAGATTAAAGCTAAGAAACGAAACGATTCAGAAGGCGTCGGGAGACGCCATAGGAGGGAGGTGGGTGGGATGGTGGGCAATGTCAATGTACAAATAATTCCATGTTTAGTAAAGTAAATAGCCCAAGACTTCTCCTGTTGTGACGATATCCTTCCGATTCCTGGTGCCACATATACTCTAGACATTGCATTGCCACAGGTTATTATGTGTTTGCATATGTCGCCTCGGTTATTCAATTTTATAATTGGCTTATAATGTGGTACCTTGGCATTGCCACAAACATATGCAAATATACGTGTATGGAGGGTGTGTGTGTGTGTGGGGGGGGCATTGGGTGTTAATTTTAACCTCAATAATTCACCAAACCAACCCAAAACCCTATTGCCCTCAATGTCTCTATTTTGGTGAAAGCGGGAAAAGATCAAGTGCTGACACCTAGCGTTTAAAAGCTAATGGTTGGTAGGCCTACTGTCGTAAAAGTCCCTTTGTGCGTAGTTCATGCCAATATTCATTCAGTACACATATCATATATCTTTTCATGTATATGGTATGACTATTAGTATTATCAGGTGAAAAGGGAATGTTTAAAATTGCGATTTAACGACATCCAACGTTTTGGTCATGTGATCATTGTAAACACGGCGGCCATATTACTCAGGAACTTGTGATCGTTGGAATCATCAGCGACCAGAATCGTGTGACCACTTGGTGTAACTGAGTATTGTGTTTATACTTCCCATAGCATTTGCTTGAGAGTGTTCCTGTGATCTACGCTAAATTAAAACCACCATGAATCGACTTTTTGGACGAGGCAAGCCTAAAGGGCCTGCACCCAATTTGGGCGACTGCATTTCCAATGTAAGTTTATAATTTTATATGTGTTGTCTGTTGACAATCGAAGACGAAATCGAAGACGAAATCGAAGATGAGTTCTCAAGACAAGTCTCTTTTTATGGCTTAGGTTAGGTTAGGTGGCACTGGTTTTACTTGAAATTCTTGAAATAAACAGTCTTTTGATGTGTAGCTTCCGGGTTTAGGCCTATCATTAAGAATAAGTTTAAGAATCAATAAAAACCACAATTCGGAATTCCGAGGCCCACAACTTCCAAAATTCATTGAATAAGGAAGTTATAGGGTCGTCAGGAAAACCTAATTGTAGAGGACGTTTCACCCTGTTTTGATACAATGAAATATGTATAGGGGCCTACAATTTATGTAAAATCGTCATATATATGAAATTATTGGAATAAAAATGTTATATATGTATATAATAAAGTAGGCCTACCGTCACAGTTGGGGCGTTCACAGTTCAACCTTCAAGTAAATTGATTTTTTTTTGTACTGTGATTTTAGGTTTATTAAAAGAAATTCATTCTTATCTGTCTTCCCCTACTCCCTGTAGTGTACTAAGTACTATGGTTTTTATCAAGCCAGTAAATGTAGGCCTATGACCAGCCCTTCCAGTAAATGTATGACCAGCCCTTCTTATACATAGAGTGTTTACAAGACAGTAGCCAGTGGCACTTGCTGACTATTCGTTTTTCTCAGGCTCCTGATTAAGTCATTTGTGAAATCGCTAAATATTCAAAAGAAATTCAACTTATTCATGCACACAGCGAAAATGCCATCGTATGAACGTGACAATAAGTAATACTGACAAGATGACACATAGTCATAGATGAACCTCTTCATGATAATTTTTTTTTCAGATTGACAGTCGTGGGGATTCAATCGATAAAAAGATAGGACGATTAGACCAAGAGCTCGCAAAATATAAGGACCAAATGAAGAAGATGAGAGACGGCCCATCCAAGGTATAACTTATTGCTACTACTTCAAAGTAACCCTATGTACTAGCAAATAAGGATTTCAGCCCATTTTATAGTATTAAATTGAAAGTCTATCCAAGGTACCGTACAACAGAAACTATTTTATTCGGTGATTATTACTTTCACCAGCTGACCTCGACCTTTAATAGAACGTCATTTTCCTTTCAGAATATGGTAAAACAAAAAGCCATGCGAGTACTGAAGCAAAAAAGGATGTAAGTTGCGCTTTTGAATATTATCTTACATTTAACATCAAATGTTTTGGCGTGTGACACCGTGTGCTGTTCATACTTTTGTGTTTTTCTAGCTGTTTGCTCAGGCTGAGTTTTCTTTTCATTGCAGGTATGAAAACCAACGGGAACAACTCTCAAATCAGTCTTTCAATATGGAGCAATCCAACTATGCCATTCAAAGTTTAAAAGATACCAAAACAACAGTCGATGCTATGAAGGTTGGCGTCAAGCAATTCAAAAAAGAGTACAAGACTGTGAACGTAGACCAGATCGAGGTATGTCATATTTTGCAGTGTGGGGGATTTATATGGCGATATTAAAGCAAATCTACTTTATATATGTGGTTGATAGGCGACTCACATTGAACTATGAGTGAATACTTATACTGGAGACCCGAGAAATTATCATCGCTCTGCTCGATTAAAAATAAAATTATCTATCTGCTACTTAGCCTCAAGATTGTCCCCAAAGAATTCTTGTATTGCAATAAAACAAAAATGTGTATTCATTTTGCTAGGATCTTCAAGATCAGCTGGAAGATTTGACCGAGCAAGCTGGAGAAATCCAAGAGATCATGGGAAGAAGTTATGGTATGCCCGAAATCGATGATGATGAATTAGAAGCCGAATTGGAAACACTCGGGGATGACTTTATGCTTGACGAAGACACGTCCTACTTAGATCAGGCCTCTGCAGCTCCCGACGCTCCTCAAGGCGTGCCAGGTGCAGCTAGCCACCAGGTGAGTGCTGTCTTTAATAAGCGTTCCCCCAAAAATGTTTCCTCTAATCAAATGTGTACCGTATTGCATATTCAAACTGGGTTCTTTTTATTCGTTCAGATGTTGAGGATTCTCATTATTTTGTTGATGAATCGTGTTAATTGATGTTTGAAGATTATCCCGAGTTTGATATATTTTTACTGTTTGGTTGGCGTCAATTATTTTATCTATTGCCAATTATTATCAACATTTTGTATTTCCATTTTCAGGACGGAGTCTTGGTTGATGAGTTTGGTTTGCCAAAAATCCCTGCCCAGTGATCTACATAACTTCATATATTCACCCATCTCCTTCATCATACCTGTCCTTACATTATTGGAAATAGCCTGCAAAACAATATTTATACAGTACAGAATGCAGCCATTGGACCCACGTAAAAAAGCAGTTGATTCTTGAAGCAAGGCTTCCATTTTTTCGTGGGGTTTGCTTTCGGTCATTGCCGCTCTTAATTCCATTAACTAAATGCCTTATACAAGTAGCAACCGAAAATATCTTGTGAAATTTAAAAAAAAATTGCCAGTCTACTTCAGAATCTTTTTATACTGGAGTAGGCCAGACATACTGTCTTGAATTAATGTCCTAATAGAAGTTAATAAGTGTCATATTGTAGTATATAATGCATACTATTATTACTAGGACAGCAAAGTATGCTAACAAAATATTACGGTAAATATTGGAAGATTTCCTTCATTTCAATCATGAATGATTAGGAATAGATGTTGAGCGTCTGCTTATTTTCTTGTTATAAAACATTGCTTCTCTGCCAGAACAGATATTAAAGGTTCTATGTACTAGTTAAATGTAAGTCGGTTTACTTGTAAATAAAAAAAAAACCCGTAGAATTTATTTAAAAAATGCGTTGTTTCTATTATATTCATGAATGTGAGTCCAAATAATACGAGTTAAATTTATTTGTGTAATTGATTATCTCTTCAGGCAAAAACTTAATGGTAGGCTATTCCCCATTACATTAAAACGGGGAAATATTGTTAACGCACCATGTCACGCAATTAATTGTAATTAAGATTGAAATTCAATGGAGTATTAAATGATATAAACCTGGAATGATTGAGTTAAAATCCCAAAAGAATTAACTTCTATAAACTGATGGCTTCATCAGAAAAAGGAAACACTTTCAGTATACTGGATGAGATTTTTAACTTGGGTATTGGAAAAATATCATCAATGCCAAAATGATAACGTTCAATTCTTTATTAAACTCACTGACAATAGGACAGTATCATTTCTGGATACAATATATGAGCATACGTTATGCTTAGAGATATAAAATATTTGCTTACATGATGAATTCTACCACCAAATCAAGGAATCACACAAACCACTACATGTACATACCTGCCTGGTAATATGCAGAAAAACAATAGATGTACATAAGAATTTCATTCATATATTTGAATACGAGTAGAAATACAAAGCATATCACTTCCAGAGCTCGATCCTGTTAACTAGATAAAATCTGAACTGCCGATTGAACTCTACATATAATTCAGTGCTTTCAGTTCAAGTATAAATTACAATAGACTACATGTGACATGGACAATGTGCCTTTAAAACACACATAAAATAGGTGCCTTGAATTGACTTGCCGACAATTCAATACACATAACAAATACCGATGTCTTGTGATAAAACAAAAAATAACACATGACACTCTAGATTAAACATTTACCTTAGAACGCATGCAATCTAATATAAATTACTTCAATATGGTTACTTGTAATCAAATATTTAGAAAACTTCTACTAGTGTTATCGGAGAAACGAGCAACTGCCATGGACTTATTCATTTTGGCGTTGGTTTATAGATATTAAACTGAAACTAAGTATGACGGCTGCACTCATTGCTTTTTTGAGAATACCGGTAGACCATATACAGCAGGAGCTGAGCCAATGAGGTACGGTAGTCTACATGCGTCCATACTTTTGTGAACTGAATCTAGCAAAGAAGTTTTTTCATTTGGCTGCAACCATCGACGCAGGAGTTCCTCCAAGTATCGATCTATATCACGATCTGTGACATCCCACAAACAGGCAACTATACTTGGGCTACAACAACAATAAGAAGTGATTTAGTTCTTCGACAGACTAGAATGGAAGTGCTGAGCTATATTCCACTGAGAAGGGAGGTTAGAGGGGATCAAGGGTCTGCCATAAAAAAGTATATGGTGAAACATTTTGAATTCAAGATCGTACACACAAATTAACATCTTCCATGATTAGTTCAATGGTTGTTCTGATATCCCAATTTCTCTTAGATTTCATTCTCAATATACCATCGACTCGGGTATAGTATACGTCATCTTTCTAGACCTATATCAAGGAATCCCTCTAACTTAGCTAAGAAAGGTCGAACGACTCTAAACTTCTTTGGGTGCCATTTTCTAATTTCTGTCTAATTGTAAGGAGACTACTTCTAAGTGAAGGTAGATCATGTGACATTCTAACAGAAGTGGGCGAATGACGCATTTTCAAAGTGAATTAACAAAATATTTATGCATACCATCCAGATAAGAAGTAGTTAAGCATCATTCCTGATGCCTCCAGTTGTCCGTCCACTGTTAGTTTCCCACTACTGCAGCCCATGAGAATAGCAACTGCGTGACACTTCAGAGAGGCCAGTGTCATCCCTGAGAGGAATTTAGATCCGCTACCGTGACCACAGTAACTGAAAAAATACGGTGGTGTCAAATAATAAATTGAAATTCATATACCTTCAATTTCCCTTTTACATGCTCGATTGTAAAGGAATATTGCTGGATTTTGCCATTCTATTTTGTTCTGCTTATTTGTCAGTAGTGGAATTAAAGCTGAGTGGTCGCGGTGTATAGTTTGAAATGTCTGCCCGCTAGGTAATGACGGAAATGTTGGACAGAAAAGTTCACATAAACCTCCGATGTTTTATTTCAAGCAAAGCGAATTGCTTACATACACTGATAAGATTTGACACCAATTTGATTTAATTCCTAAATATACTATTTAAAAGTGCGCGCTTTAACCACATCTTTTAGCAGGATATATTATAGCATTCCGATAATATATGATTCAACTCACATGAACTGGTCGTGCTTTGTGATAGCATCAGTAAAATCAGAAGACGACGGTGGTTTCCCAACTATTCCATTCCATCCTTCCTCGCTATTAAAAATCGATCAAAGCAAATATAATGATAGCAAATTTGATTTGAAAATATTTTCATTAATCCATAAACAGGTACAGTTTCTGGATTTCTCCATATTTTCGACAGTATAATGGAGCATCTTAAAGAGGCACACTCCGTTACGAATTCAATTGAATTATATATTTAAACTACAACTACAAATAAATAGTTGCATTCAGTGATACATACTCTCGATAGACACCATTTTGGGGGTATTGTTGGAAAAAATATTTGACAATATCAACCACAGATGATTCTTTGGAAAAATATACCAACCTTTGGAAGCGTGTTTCGAAAGTAGATTGTGTTCTTTCTAGGTTATCATCGGGATTGAGAATATAGTAGGTCTTCTTTGTATCAACTCCAACATTGTAAACAGACTCCGGGTCACTGCGTTGGGCCTGAAGGTGGGCACAAAGGAAGTGGAGGGAGGGGATCCTGCTGACCGGCTGTCCTCGCAAGGACGGCATCGATTCCCAGGGAATGTGCTGCACTGTCTGTCAAAATCATATATAATTTCATGAGAAATTCTATCTACAGAGAATGATAATTTAGCATGTTTGTAGTATTACACATATATGCATTGACTCAAATAACAAGAAGGTATATTGTCGATTATTCTCTTCCACTCTTATGGAGTGGCAAGAGAAAGTGAATCGGCTTGATTTAGGGAACTTTAAACCATGGGTCAAACAAACCCTTAAGGCTGCTACGACGCGACCTAAAGAGTTAAAAAGTACCCTTGTTATCAATGTATAATATATAAGCGACAGACAGATGGAGAGACAGGCCAGAGAGAGGCATAGAGAGGGAGACAGATAGATAGAGCTAGACAGTCAGAGGCCAAAGAGACAGATTTATGGAGAGACAGTGGCCTGAGAGAGAAAGAGACAGACAGCAGACAGGCCAGAACAGATAGATAGAGCTAGACGGATAGATGGTGAGTGGCAGACAGAGACAAGAGACAAGAGACATGGCCCTCTCCATGATTATAATCTGATTTATTAGATTGTGTAATGGGATATTTTCCAAAATAGATATCACTATAAATAGACTTACTCTATCAAGAATTAAGATGACAGGCCGGCGTTTTGTGGAGACTGCCAAGTTGATGGTTTTGCTTACACCATTAGTCTTGGCTAAAAACTCAGCGAGCAGTTCCTCCTCTGTGTCATTAGCACACACATACTTCAGGATTTCAGTGACTCGGCGCTCATCGAGCAGATGATGACATTGAAGCATTAACTGAATAAAACAAGATGCACAGCTATGACTAACGTCATATAGAATTGCAATGGGCTACACACATAGATACATACATATATATATATATATATACACATACATCATACATACAAACGAATACATTCACCCACGCACCCATACATGCGTGTACTATATGTATATATGTATACATACATACACGCATGCACACAAATGTGTATACACACATATATAACATGTATAATGTATGTACATACATGTATACATAATTATATTAACGTCTAAATTCATAAACAAGTGAGACAAATTTTGTAGTTATTAAGTGAAGAACCATTCTAAATTTCAAGTAAGCATGGGAAAGTTGTCAGTAACTGACCAATGAATCCCTTATTGAAACTTCCGAATACACACTGATACTGTCCCTATACTATTGTGCATTTCCTTGATTGAAATCCAGTTGGTTAAAGTAAAATCAAATAGGCCGTACAACTGGACTTATATAAGCATTTCACACTTTAATAAATATGAATGCTACTCAAAAACAATAAAATTTACTATTCATAACCACCAGCAGTCAGTGTAGTGACCAAAGTGTGACCTCTCTCACCATATTTGGTAAAAACACAGCAGGAAAAATAACAGTATCGCGCATGTTTTTTCGAATTCTGTAAGAGTAACCACACTTTGACAGATAATGGATTTGCATTAATACATTCAAGCATAAAACTGACAGGATTATTTTACCTTCACAAGATCGGAGTTGATTTTTTCAGATACTCTCTGTTGAAAATAACTTGACAAACTTTGAGAAGCACGATCGAGTTTTTCTTCATCTTCATCGTTGTCCAATCTTCCTTGTAGAGCTCCAACCCAACAACCAAACCAGCGTGATTCAATATTTTCCAATGTTTCCTGAAAATACAATTCGTAGATATTTTTATGGTTAAATATAGAAACTTGAGAGACAGACAAAGCCTGCACATTCCTTATCGAACACGGGAATGAAAGTTAAAAGTCGGCATTTTTTTCATAGTACATGCATGATAGATGTAAAATCTGTCGGCTACATAATATAGTAAAATTGGAGTAAATCGTAACTTATTTCGGTGTCAAGATATTAGCAACGCCGCCAACATTAACATATTCACCTTCAGTTTTTCATCCAAACTAAGCCGTTGAGACCACCATTCAACCTTGTTCGTTAGAGACATCGTTGAATTATTGGTTTTCAGGATATTTGAAAAATCTGTCATCAGTTTTTGTCCCTGGAAAAAAAAGAAGGAAACTGAATGTTTCGGGTTAACTTCAATTTAATCACACACCTTCACTTGCAAAATACAATGAACTCCAGTATCAGCAACTTGAGGTAATCTGAACCAGGAAATGTTGTTTCGATTTATCAGGGATATATTGAACAAAGATGAAACGACAAATCAAGACAGTATGTGATGGCTTCACTGTAAGCTACCTTCTTTATTATCTTCAATTGAGTCGATTCCGTTCCTTCAATTACAATTATAATTATCATATTTTTTTATTGAGTGCAAAAAGATATGGTCCAGGACACAATGACACATATATCTGAGAACGTTTAATTTTGGGAATACTCACCTGGGCGACAGAAAATCCAGGAAGCTGAAGAACTACAGGGTCATTCTTGGATGTAAAACGAGTAACTATTAGACGACCACGTGGTTCTCCGATAGCTGTTAGGACGCTGACTTGAATGACGGTCCAGTCTTTGAAATTGAAAGACAAGAAATTGGTTCTAAGTAATTAGGAATGTCGATGAAACAAAACAAGTCAGAAGTCGACAGTCATAACTCTAACAGTTTTAGTGGATCTCACGATCCTATCGGGACAGATTTATGCCAGCAGCTACAGTTTAACAGTTTAATTATTTAGCAGAAGGGCAGTTGGGACGTATCTACAGCTGTGCTAAGTCTATATAGTCTCGCCAATTGGCCTGTCTAACTGGGATAGTACATGTGGTGTTATTTTTTGTAGAATCATGAAATCAATGGAAAATACTAAAATGATAATTTTATTATAACAGTTTAACAGTCTAACAGTTGCGGTGGATAAGTTGGCTTAGAGGAATACTATCGGTTGTCTCTAATTACTCTTGGTATCATGAAATATTAACTATTTTGACTTTTCTGACTTTTTGATTGACTATTCTGACTTTTTGATTAACTATTTTGACTTTTTGATTGTCTTTTCTATTGACTATTTTGACTTTTTGATTACTTTCTGACTTACTGATTGACTTTTTGGACTTACAATTGACTAATCTGACTTAACAATTGACTTTTCGACTGGTTACTTGTGTTGTATAAGTACCAATTAGCGAAAATGGTAATAAATGTGGAGACAGTGCCACTGGAATGAAGGAAAGTCCAAGTCCAAGTCCCAGTCCCAATCTCTCGCTCTGTTTGACTTTTCTGACTTTATGATTGACTTTCCAATTGACTATTTGACTTTTCTCCCAGTCCCAATCTCTCGCTCTCTGATTGACTTTTCTGACTTTATGATTGACTATTTTGACTTTCCGATTGACTATTTGACTTTTCTGACTATTTGACTTTTCTGACTATTTGACTTTTCTGACTATTTGACTTTATGATTGACTTTTAGAAATAGTCAATCAAAAAGTCAGAATTGTCAATCAAAAAGTCAATCATAAAGTCAGAAAAGTCAATCTAAAAGTCAAAATAGTCAACCATAAAGTCAACCATACAGTCAGAAAAGTCAATCAGAAAGTCAAAATAGTCAACCATACAGTCAGAAAAGTCAAATAGCCAATCGTAAAGTCAAAATAGTCAATCAAAAAGTCAATTGTTAAGTCAGAAAAGTCAATCAAAAAGTCAAAATGGTCAATCGTAAAGTCGGAATTGTAAGTCAGAATAGTCAATCGTTAAGTCAGAACAGTCAATCGTAAAGTCAGAAAACTCGATCGAAAAGTGGAAAGTGTCTGGAATCTGTGAATAATTTTGATGACCTACTGCTATTTACAGCTGATCAGGATTTTTTTAAACAGATATTATCAAATTCTACCAAACTTATGAATGAAATTTCCCAAAGAGAAAAACATTCTTAACTCTTGATATTTCAGACAAACAATCTCAATATACTTATGTATCATACTGACTAGTTCCTGAACAATAATATCAAGGTTATAATATAGAAATAAATAATTTTGAAAAATGTAATGCAGCCTGATGGTCGTCACTATAGCCTAGGCCTATGTGAATCGAACCCATCAAACCTTGCAATAATTACACAATATTACAGATTCTTAGTTCATGTATAGACAAATCAACATGATATATCATTCAACGAGGCTCATAAGAGTTTATATTGCATGATACTAGCCTATATATTAGCAGATTTCTCATGATTTCAACCATATTTGTTCGTTTATTAACATGTTGATGTTCCTGTCAGTTGATCTGAAGCACGCAGATCCAGACAAGCCTGTTGCTGTCAGTTCGTCTGTTCGACCAGCTTAAGAATGTGTAATGATATATGTACAGACGTTCTCTAGGCAAACATAACTGACATAGGCTTGGACATGGAATGAAATGAAGCATATCGAATTAAATCTAACCAACCTATTTATTAGTTAGGCTTATACGATTTCACCGATCGCACATAATGCCACCATGTTTCCGATTTGTTTCTGGTCGCTGACACAACAATATCCATATAATCTGCGTAAATCAGTCATGTCAACTTCAGATCTATCCCAAATAATAGTTTATGAACATATTAACGTGTGGCGATATTCCTTTGGTGGAAATATCTAGGGAAATATCCCGATTTCACTCCTCCACCTTGCCGGAAGCCATGCTTTCTGCCGCCTCATGCGCATGCGCGTGACTACCTACGGTGAACGGTTCTATTGCCGGCCTTTGCAGCTGCACACGCCGAGGCGGGCCTTCGTGCCCGAGCGATGGACCTTGCTGCCCGGACACTTATGTCCACCATTCAGAGCCCCTATGCTTGTGCACACTACCGAAGCCATAATGATTAACAATCGAATGAATATAAATGCCCGAACGTTTAGTCTAACCTTGTTTTCAACCTCATATGCCAGGATTATTGTGTAAAATCATTCGAATCACTCAGAAAGCTGTTTAATTTCCTCGGCTGGTAGCATGGCCATGTTTTCGCTAAGCCTGGGCGGACGTGGAGACGTTCTCGAGGCAAACACAACTGACAAAGGCTTGGAAATCGAACGAAACGAAGCATATCAAATGAAATATGACCAACCTCTTTATTTGTATAATCAAACCAGTATATTTTTCACATCTTTCACGATTCCACACGCTTCGAGCGGGCCCTGGCCGGCCAAGACGAGTGGAATCGGTTTGCGCATGCGCGTCAAAATCTGGGTCGGGATCTGGGACACTACCGAAGCAGTAATGATTAACCATTGACTGAATACAAATGCCTGAACGTTTAATCTAACCTTGTTTTCAACCTCATATGCAATGATTATTGTGTTAAGACATTCGAATTGCTCAGAAAGCAGTTTAATTTTCGTGTCTGGTTACGCTATGGCCGCCATCTTGCCCGATTCGGCGTGAGACGGCTGCGCATGCGCCATATATGGAGAGCGCATGCCATATATGGATCAGTCAACAAACGCATGTGCGATCATGCCCTCCAGCCGTCAGTATATCGATAGACTACAATATGAGGTCCAGACCAGTTAGATACAGTTGTTCAGTGGAGCTAATCTGTCCCTCATAATAAAAAGGGGCGCAAGTTCGTCTACCCCCTTGCACATTCAACATAACAATGCGAACAATAGTTGGATTTATCACCTTTCAGACTACCGTAGCGGATTTTAAAAATGTGTAGACCTGACCTGTGTACATATTCCGATTACCTGCCCTCCCTCCTCCTGCTGTGCCAAAAGCACAAATGAAACTTTTGGTTTTTGGCCTTTCATTCGCCCAAAACCTAATTTTTAAAAATCGAAAAATCTCATAGATGGTCATTCACCATTATCTACAATATGACGCAACTTTCATCTGAATCGACCGTCATGCAGCTCAGCTACTGACCAAAACAGCAAAATGTCCTGGCGGACCTATTATGGAATATTATTTAACTTTTTTGTCATACTACATGTATAACCTTGGTATAACGTTAACTGGACTGTCAATCATGCGTCAGTGATGGTTTTAACTTGTCATATTACTTATTTCTTATCGTTTATTTCTTTAAAACTTCGTTTTCCTTTTTTGATGTTTAAATTGAATTTATAAGAGTCAGCAATCACTGAGAATAGTGTACCCGTTACATGTTTTTCTCTGAATAAAAAAATATTAAATACAAAATACCTACAGGTGGATGTATGTGACAAACATCAGACCAAATCTTGAAACTGTTTCCGACGCTGTCTCCGCCCGTAATAATGGCGATACAAATCTCATACTCAACGTAGCTTTAAATCTGATCTTCTTTTAATAATGAAGCACTTTGTCAAATATATATAGGGTGCATATTAATATTAAGGAAGCCAGATTAACCAATAAATCAAATTTACCATTTTCGATGGATCGTACGATTTGTTTTAAATCCCCTTCATCGCCGCCAAAACTCAAGGTGGTTTTCATATTTTCTAAATGAGGGTTTTGTAGCCTTGCATCCGATTTTTCACCTTCCGTTTCCTCGCGTAGGGTTCTGTAACATAGAGTGAGGGAGGATTGTTAAGTACGGGTTTTATGAATCAAAATGAGTATTGATGAAGAACTTAAAAAAAATGCTGAACAATCTTTACATAAGACGTACATTCATGAGACCCTAACAAAAAATTGGTAGATTTTTTAACACAAAAATAGCAGATCCCGAATCTTCAATTTACCTTCACTTGTAAAAATTAGGTTTTAATTATTCAACGAGACAACTTACTTTAATTTCCTGTCAATATTTGCCAGAGCAGTGTGTCTGAAGGATACGCTGTGAGACTCAGTCAAGTAATAAGCCAGGGTCCACGGATCAGGTTTGGCTTTACTTAGTTCTAGAAGGATTTTAGCATGGCATACTTGACGATACGGCACTGGAGTTGGCTGCCTTTTTAGGAGCGAGAATGCTTTATCTAAGTGATCTTCAAGGTCTGGTGACAGGTTCATTTTCCCTGCAATAGATTTTTAGGTTTGAATCAATGGGAGAATTTAAGTAAATTACTAGCATTGAGAAAATCTGATGAGAAAATCGCATGAGGAACAAATAATCACACAGGAACGTTACATTCGTAATAATGTAGGCACCAAATTCAAAGTTCAGTGAAGCAATGAAGTATATTTGATTGTTTCGTAGAAATATAATTTACGCACTTGTCTTTTTCACGATATCATCTGTGCCTTCACGCGAATCTATTTCATTTTGGGATTTGCCACCATTGGTCATAACTCTTGAGAGTCTTGGCTTTTCTGTCGTAGTTTCAATGTTAGTGGAGCCTCGCCGCCTAACCCTCTTGTCTGTTTTAGACTTATCCGGTATATCATCACTTCGGGGTACTTCAATGGGTTCTGACATAATCTCTAAATGTCTAGCATGTAAGTTTGAATCTGTCGACGATAGATAGGACGGCAATGTTTCTTCTTTTCCGTTTGAACTGGAAGAATTGTTCAAACCCAATGACTCGGATGCTGAATCATTATGACAATCAAAATCTTTTCTGTCTGGGCTGTTGCAGAAATCGTCTTCTTCGACAGGGATATATTGTACCATATCAAAAGACAAAGAAAGGGAATCCTCAGAGGAAGATCCCTCTGCCCTATGAGTTTCAAGCCTAGCAGTCCTGGCCCGGGTTAATTTTCGCGTTAAGGGACTTCTTTTCTTTTCAAATGAAGTGGGCCCGGATGGTTTTGGGTTCAAAGGACTTTCTCCCTTGACGATGTAGACGTTCTCTTGATTCTCGCGACCAGGTATTCCATCAGAAAATCTAGACCCGGACGATGGATCTTTTTCTCTCACTACTTCTATATCCTCTGCCACTACCTTTTTGGCAGTGCGTTTGGGTTTCAAGGCAGCTGGCTTACGGCCAGGTTTCCCTGGCTTCTTCTTTCCTCGTGCTGCGATAGGGGTTTCCTCTGGGCTAGATGGTATAAAATCGTAAACATTTTCATTTCCTACTTCCATGATTACATCTCTCTTCAATGAAGATTTCATAAGACGCGATATGGGCGATTTACCTTTGGGAGTCATGAATTTGCCCTCTGCTCCCTCGCTTTTGTTGAGGTTCATTTTATTTGCTGATGAAGGAGACAGAAGATGCATATTTTTCTGAGCAGTAACTCTACCCGTTTTCTTTGGAGCAAGCGCAGAACCTTTAGCCCTAGATGGCTGTTTTTTATTGGCGGTACTTTTCAAAGGAATGAGGTCATCGTCATCATCAGAATTCATCAGTAAATCAAGCTGTGCTCGTCTGCCACTCACACTCACGGGTGTCTTAAAAACGGACATGTACTCAGGAATACACTTGTCCGAGGAGGGACTATTCACGTTATTGATATGTGAATTAAGGGCCCTGAAGTTCTGAGCACGGGATGGTCGAGCAGGAGTTTTAGCGTCAAGTTTGGACGACTCAGGCTTTGCCTCAGAAGATTTTCGCGCCGTCCTTTTCCTTTGGAGTGGCAGAGTGGATGCTTTTGAAGTTGGGGGACTAGTGGACTCTTCAACAGATTGTTTTTTACTTCTTGAGTTAGTGGCTTTCGAAGACAGTTTAGGTCGGAGAGGTTTATTTGCTGTGAAATCAGACTGTGATCTTGACATTTTAAGCTTAGGCTTCTCAGCTTCGGGATCTTGTTCAGGCGCGGGACTAGACTTCTTGATTGAAGATTCGTCTATTTGCTTTCCTAAACCAGTCGGTTCACTTATTTGCCTTGACATTTTTACACCACCAATCCTCTCGCAAAGTTCTTCAAGATCTGTTTTTTCAACAACTTCAGGCCAGGGCAAAGCTGGTACCATCTTCATGTAATGCATTTTGGCTAGATATGAGTGGTTTTCTATCATCCATGGATATTTTTCTAAGTTCATGAGTTCTTCCACTTTGTCTAACCACTGCTCATATAACTCCCATTTCTGCTCACAAATCGATAACTCAGTCAAGTAAAGACTAACTTCGACCAGAATATTCTGGAACATTACAGGATAGACCTGGGGAAACGTCTCAGGTTCATCATTAAAGATTTCAAATGATTCTTTCTTTCTCCCTCGAACAGCTTTGGCGGTCTTCTTGGGAAGGAGTTTATTCGATTTTCGTTCCCTTTCTTCATGCTTTGATTGAGTGCTAAGCAAGGTGGCAAATGTCTTTTGTGCCTTTGCCGTAATGATATCGAAATTATTCAGCAACATCTCCCAAGAAGCCTCGGCTTGGTGGTTGAGTCCTTGCTCGTAAAAGCTAAGCGCTTGTTGTAAAGTTTGCTTCATCAATAGTTCCTGAACGCTAATATCGGAGCATCTCTTGCATTCACAACTAGATGAATGCAGCCAGACAATGGGGACAGGTGGTTTCCACTTTTTACTAGAAGGAGAACCAATCACACCAGCTTTTGGTGCCCTTTCGAGCATATCAGGCATTTCCATGGGTTTGGTCTTGATCACCATTTCCTCGCTATCGCTGCCATCTTCTGCGGACTCAGTGTCATTAACCGTGGAAGAGGGCTTTCTTGGAGTTTTAAAACACCCAGATGTGGTTTGAGAAGTCTCCATTGTATTGAGTACATAAGAAGCAATATTAATGTGCGACTGACTCTCTGACGATTTTGCACTCAGGTTGTTCAGGTTGCATAGTTCTAAGTGAAATTCAGCAAATCTGGAATTAAGAAAAATAATTAGTTGCTTTAGTTAATAGAATATCTTTTGACTTTGGGGTTACTTTACATGGACCCCCTTCCACACACATAAAAAAAATGCCATCTCAATTTAGCCTACAGTAGTGGCTAACACTTTATGAATGATACCTTGAATTACATTAAATAATGGTTCACTCATTACCAACCTTCGAGGTAAGTTGAAAGCTTGTGAAAGTTTGAGTCCTTGTTGTAGGTGACAGTTTGCCTCTAGTGCTTCCCCAAACTCAACATACGTGGCACCAGTATAGAGAAGAGATGTGAGCAACTCATCGAGTAGTGACCACTTGCGCGTGGTATTTGGCGGCACTGAAAGTTTAAAATAGACTATTGAATCACTGATTAAATAAATAAAGAATAATATATTTTGTGTCAATCAACCGAGTTATGTTGTATTAGCTGGGGTAAAAAGCAAATATTTAATTCTTTACGAATGGAAATGATAAGTGATAGATAAAACAAGTTACGATGTAAAAAAGGAACTCTATCCTCACCTTTACCAACCACAGATTTCCTACTGACCAACCAATCAGCCATAAGGAAACACACGACTCCGCTAATCAACTTAGTAGAATGGTTGACAAGCTCGATGGAACTGCCAACTTCACTCCAGGCCAAGCAGCAGTCATCATGTTCATCTTGATGGTAACTTAGAGGCAGCTTCACAATGCGCGAGGACATTCTATAGATGCGAGAGCATATCATCAGGGCCTCAGATGATCTTACTTTAAAGTGCTCAGCACGGACCTCCATCGCTTCGTGTATCAAGGCACAACTCTCTTTGACCTATGTAGGAATATGAGGATATGTATTATTTCGGCTCAATAAGGATGGGGCAAACGGTCCCCAAAAAGCTAATATTAACAAATCCCCACATCCCCACCACAAAAAAAACCCCAACCCAAGTAAATAATGATAATAAAAAGTTCTAAGTTCAGTATGATTGGTTTCGTTAACTACCTTTCCAAGGAGAAGCATGATCTCGGATTTGGCCAATAGATACATTACAAAGTGAGTGCTCGATTGGCAGGACTTGAGGCTGTCCTTCTCCTCCTCTAGCCACCCTTCCATTATGGAGATGACCGGTTGGGCAAGATGGGGCTGGTTGAGCCTGGCGAAGACTTCAATCAGACTTGTCTGTGCCTGAAGGTATTGGCTAGGATGATCCGTCGAGGAAAGTAACTTCAGGCGGACATAGATCGATCTATATTCTTCAACCACCTAAATATAGACAAACAGCACACGTTTATTAATTTTGTTTTCCAAGTAAGAGACTGATGAGATCTCAAATTGTAATGTCATTATGTGTTTAAAATTAAAGCAAGCAACATATTTTGAAAATATAAATGAACCATAGATCTGTGTATTCAGAATATCCCATCATTGCGATTGAAACGCGAGAGCAGATGATAGGATCCCTAGATGCATACACTGTTACACCACGCTGTAGCATACTTATTTAGTTCAATATTTCTTTCATTAAACTATCGTAATTTTAAAACATATATACGCGTGAAAGAATGATCAATCGTAATGATTTATATGGACAGCGATAGTAGCCAAAAAGAATTATTGGAAAGCATTTGCTGATACTGGTTCCTAGGCAGTTCGGGAATTTCTATACATTCCAGAAAAAAATAATTAGATGCAAAACGTTATTGGGGCGAATTCTCAAACACCGACTCAGCCAACACAATCAAAAATAAAAGTGAAAATTAGTTAGGGTTCAAATGGCGAATAAGTCTATACCCTGCAGGTCAGTCGGTAGTAATCGGTCAGCGAGATCAGACAAGTTATGGTGGTTTTAAGGCAGTGTATGGAGGACTTGCAGTCAAGACTGCTGACGGCCTTCTCCCAAAACTCCAAGGCTTTATCTGCACTGGAGGCAGACAGGAGGTCCATATCAATGGTGCAGCAGTCGTGGTAGATCTCATTATCCTCCTGCACCTCCTCCACATCTACTACATCAGCTTCTGACTTCTCCAGTGTGGCACTTTTCTTGGTCAACACGTCACGAAGCTAATAAACGGTAAGAAGGTTAGTGTTATTTTATATATATATATATATATATATGATTGGTGCACTATTATTATTTGGCAATCTTAATAGATTTTATAACACCATTTTCAATACCCCGATAAAACATGGTGTGTATTGGTGATTTTTTAAATGTGCATTGTTCAAGTCTATTGTATAAATATAGGAGTAAACCACACTTAGCGTATCCCATGATGATATGAGATTATTTAAAAAAAGGTATCGCGATTTTATCATCGAGGCAAGAGACGAATGAATTCAACCACAATTCGTCTAGTTTACGATTTATAAGATTACCTCAATAGGATCAATGCTCGACACAAGATGATGCCACATATGTGCCCGAGCTTTGAGATCATCCAAGAAGGCGGGACATTTATCATCCACTGTAGTCCCCTCTAATAGTTTTATAGCTTTTTCAGAGCATATGGTTGGTGACCTAAGGAAATACGAACATACAAATTAACACAATAAAATATCATTGAGCAGTAATCCCTCGGAAATATAAGAAATAAATATGCTAAATGAATACCATCATTACAACCGTTACAGTAATGAATTAATAGACTGCATATCGACAGATTTAAAGCCGATTTAATCTTTTAAATGACATGAAAAATTGATATTCGAACCAGGATCCTGAGTCAGGAGATATTGTGTGATTAAAGGATTATTCTTCAGAATTAGAGCTAGATAAATGGCAAAAATGTGGATACTCAAACGGTTTTATAATCCATTAATCTAAATATGAGATTAGCCGCTTACATTTCATCCTCTTTCCGGGAAAGCCAAAGAACTTGCGTTTTGTCCAGCAATGTGATTGCATGATTGAGCGGGTTGGACTTATTGACATTCAGAAGTTCCTCGATGATTACATAAACGAGTTCGTGGCACCGGGGTCTGAAAAACATGAACAATTATTAACTACACAAGATATACTGTTGTATCTATCTTTAAAGCCGCGACGATCTGATGATACATTGCGGAAAGAAAATTTCTGTTTCTATCATCTTTTTGATTGAATGCATACACTTTTATTGATTATTGATCGAATGTAAAACCAGAGAGGATCGAGCCTCTTAGGTAAAAACGCTCAACTTTCAATTATAGCAATTCATTGGTCCGTTCATGGGTAAACGTGAATGACACGTCAGCGAGTTCTGAGGACATCACGAAGGTACAATTGAAACCCAGTTATTTCTCAACATGAAAATTACAGGTGATGTGTAATGCAATGACTCAGAAATACCAAGAGTGTGTAATATGGGGCTGTGAATATAGGGCTCCCCGGGCGTGCATTGTTATCTGAAGGATACGCCTGCAGGCGCTGAAGCAGCACAATGTAGAAGGACACCTGGTGGAATTTATTTGTAATGCTTTTTGGTTCGATTGGCCCACTGCATTTAATGTCATACCTTTGATCAATGGAAATATTTATCAAGTAAGCACGGATATTCATAGCTATTCATGTTTTAGAATATATCTAACATGAAGGAAGTATTTGCTAAACCAAATATTTCTTGGAGAGAATCGATGAATATGTTTGATTACCGTTGAAGTTTATTTCACTGTTATGACATTAGAACCCATGTGAGTCAGAGCGTGATTATCTCTACCACAGTTTACCTTGTGTAGACTTGCTATGGACTGACACAATAGGAAATGGTGCGGGCTCTCGAGTGTTTGGGTAACAGCTGTTCATTCTAAATCAAATTTTTTGAATTATTTTAAAATGCATTTAATGAAAAAAGTTAATTTTTTTGTGGTGGGTAAGTAGATAATGATTTTTTTTATGCCAGTGGCTGTAGGTGGAAATAACAAAAATATTCAAAATTCATGGAATTTGGATAATTGCACTAAAAAATGTTTGGGGAGTGGCCGAAGGGCCAAGCATCCCACTATTTAAATGCTGATTTTTAAGTGGCGTTCCGTATACAATGGCAGAAGTGTCTGCCAAAGAGAATTTTACACGCTCGTCTCACCGGCCGTCGAGGCTTTGTTCTCTACCTGAAACCCTTGTTCCCTATTATCATAACAAGGACACGCACTTTCTACATGTTGTATGCAAACTCCCTCTCTCGGGCCGCACATAGAGAGCTGTGGTGGGGATTGCATTGATTACTAGTTGACAGGGCATTCAGTGGAGCGTTGAGCAGGAGTGGCTTGGTTCTGCGGCCGGCGTGTACACGCTTCAACATCAAGCCGAGATCGCTGCAGTAACAAGGGGGGAACCCACACTCACGCACCATTTAGCACCTAGGAATACGAGTAGTGGTACCTGGACCAGCAGGATATCAACACACATAAACATACACACACAGGAATTACAATATATCTCAAGAACCAAGGTAAGTTACAGAAATGGGACAGGTCAATGGATAAGTCACACCTGCATTGGACAGTTTCAATGGGCGTGGCCTGTTGGAGGTTTACTGTCGGCGTTTTTAGGACGATTCCAGTTATGTGTATTATAGTATGGAGGGGGTCTAAACATCTGCTCCTCCCTTCACCTCTCAGTCTCACTCAGGCTCCGCCGACATATTAGTACCGGCCTCAGTCCCTCTCTCAACCCTTGTTGGTCTCCGTTGCCGTGTCCCTTCTGGTACTGAGTGTCCGTGATATACTATTATGGTGTGACACAGACCAGATGCTAGCTGTGAGTCTTGACCCACAGCTTCATGTAAGTCAGATATGTGAAGGTCATTAGCCTCACAGTTTTATATGGAAACATTGCTATCCCCCAGTAAACTTTAATACACAGCTTTACCCACGTGTTTAAAAGGCACACTGCGGTACACGAAAAAGAAGCTTGCTTTTTTCCTCTTCGTTGGCTATAGTCTGTCTAGAAAGTAGTTGACACGTGATTCCTTAGTCCCTTTAAGGGGAGGGAAAAGTGGGGGAGTTTTGACTTCAAACCTTTGCTCCTTGAATCGCCGTTTGCGACTGACCATGACCGTTTGCGACCGACCATGGCCAAATATCCAGCTGCATTGTATCTGTTCTATGTGGAGCAGCTGTTGTTTTGCTTAGGTGGAAGGCAGAGCTGATTATACTGGCCCTGTTACTCCATGGTTGAGTGCAATGGGCGACTTGCTGGGCAAAGGGTTGACAAATCCTTGTCATAAATAGAAATAGAAAATCTCCCACTTTTCCCTCCCCTTAAAGGGACTAAGGAATCACGTGTCAACTACTTTCTAGACAGACTATACAGCATATAAATAGGTCCTAAGGGTCCCTTTGTGTCTGTATACTAAGGCAGACTTCTTGCTGGATTCCTCGACTATATTCTTAGTTTTAGGCAATCTATTACACTATACGTTAAACTTCTTAGTCTGTCTGAAAGGTGGTACTTTCAAACTTTAACATCTGTTCAACAAAATGACATATGCACATTTAGCACAAATGGCCAAGGTCTGCTACACAACGGCCAACGCCATCAATTTACATGGCTTTAACTCTTATGAACAAAAAAAGCATGTGTTAAAATACAATTTTGTGGTGATTGTTCTTGACTCATTTACTCTGTCTGAGCTCTTGATAAATAGTACCACTGTAAATTCCTGCGAGTATCTACCTCAGTCTTAATCTAACGTAAGACATATATAATATATATATATATATATATATATATATATATATATATATATATATATATATATATATATATGATACTCTTAATACAAATTGCAACCCTAAATGAAAGACATTGCCTTTGATATTAGTAAGATCACAAGGTGTCTGGGGGAAGAACAAGATGTTATGGCACTTGTCAGATTTAATGAGAGCGCTCCATGTGCTCTTGTTTAGTGGGAGGAACCCAGCAAAGTTCAGTGGGTGTCACATGCCACAAGCTAGTGCATTGATCAGTATAATGCACTACTCCCCCGGGGTCGATACAAAAGAGAAAGCCCCCTCCCCCCAACCCCATGTTGTCCCCATTGAAAATTTACAAAAACAGACATCCACTAAAAGTTTGTCGTCTACACTTGGTCATAGTTGGCATAATTGGAATACCTATGCATGGGAAGTGGAATTGGCCCATTACATTACTCAGCCACTGGTTCCTTTCCCATTGACATTGCCAGGTGAAAACGAAGCAAGCACTTCCGTAGAGATATCATGCAACTTGATCTAGATATGCCATATATAGAACTATATGATTTTCTCGACTTAATTCCAAGAACAGTTCCCTTGCAGATGTTCATGCCATTTATTTTAGCATTTTATGTTTCCTATCTCGATAAAATCGTTCGAGTGAAGCCATCTATTAATTGCAATCAGTTCATTGACGGCTTATAGATTTATCACAGATTCTAACAACTAGGTTTTTATATCGCAGTACAGCTAATATTGTGTAAACAAGTCGCAAGAAATGATCCAGATATCATTCATAATCAAGCGGAAAAGGACAACTCCATACCCATAAATATGTAATAATACAGATACATCCGCAACGAGCCTGTAGACATTTCGTTGTAACAGTCTTCTCATAAAAATATGAACTACTTCCTTATGCTGCCACACATTCGACGCAAGAGGATATGAAAATATTGCTACCACATGTATTTTAGGAGAGTAATTCTGGGATTTAGTGTGTCATCAAACTGTTTCTAAGAAATGTGAACAATAAACAGGAATAACCTAGTAATTGTATATATATTTTAAGATTGTAGCGACACTTTGGGATAATTACGAGTCATCACTTTGAAATATAATCTCACTTCTAATTGCCACTCCTGTTTATTTCTATTTAAAAAAATTTTTTGACGTGTTTTATTCAACATATCCTGCCTTCTTGGCGCATACAATGCTAAAACAGTAATTAGGTTCCATTTTTCGTGTCTATTTAAATGTTTTATTTCACATCAGTTGCCAGTTCACTTTCAAACCAAATGTAAATGGTGTCATCAGGCTTCCGAAACGACGGTCAGTCTGATCCTGGGGAACATACTGATGGTTTCAACTGTTTCAAATAAATTACTGGCACAGAGTGCCGAGGTTACTTCTTTCCTTACACATTTATTGTACCAGAATCGATTTTTGTTCCTACGAGTCTAGTCTAAAATCGAAAGTTGGGTTCTCTCCTCAAATTGTCACTATTTTACAATAACCGACATTTCCAGCTGGGTGGGATAGGAAAGTAAAATAATGAGGCCAACCCATGGAAATGATCGAAGATTCCATGGGATTCAAACCTGTATACAGTACAATACAGTTGGGTTGGACAAACACACCAAATAGACAGTGCGAAAGGGGATATTGGTGGAGCAAACAAGTAAAAAAATATGTATATTTGCATGTATGACAATAGCCATTTAAACCTGTCACAAGTTGGTGTCCTTGTTCCTTGGTGTCCCACGGTTTAGGTCACACGTTGAATTGAGTAGGTTGATGTATACCCTAGGCTGATGAGTTCTACGAATACATATTCAGTTCATTCAAAGCGGTAAAGTTCACAAATAAAGTGTGTTTTAGCTGTCCCGGGCGACCTGAAGTGCACTTCAACTTACACTTTGGTTTCGTACTGTGTATACTATATAGGTTTGATTTACTTTGAATTAACGTGTTGATGCAAATGCATCTTCGAGAGATAGTATTTGCTTGGTTAAGAGTCAATGAAGATGACAACTCCCATGCCGTACACTAAAACGGATGATAAAAGCAGGGCCCCTCAAATCCAGTATTGTTAAAATATATTCCCTTTTAGGGCTTTATGTGCACAAGCGATGCTAGGATAAAAGTGTGATCTTAAGTTCAAAGTATGGTTGATGTTTTCAGATCTAATGGTATCGTGGACTGCCTTTGATCATAAGCAATATTTTAAGCCTTGCGTTATCTCACCATAAAGATGAACTTTTATATGGGCTTTCTTTTCTTTGAGAGGATTAGCAGTCCATTGCTAACGTCGTCACCATACAATAAATGTCCCCATTCGTATACCGGTATACTGGTAATCTATGGATCCTCGAATAAGCGTAGCGGCCCACTACTGATTAGGTAACGCTTGAATATTAACCGCGAAATCAGTCAGTGATAAGCCTTATCTATATCGATGAGCTTGGATCATGTCCACAAAGTATAGGCATTGTGTACAGAGTAACTGAGATACCTCTCGTGACATGCCTAACTCCCTAATAATATTAGTAGGCCTCATCGCCTCACGGTATCTTCAGGCCCCCCACCCCCTATGGATGTATTACTTTTACAATTGAATGTTACAAAAAAGAACAGTGCACATTCTCCTATTATTTACATTAGATCCTCTTGGTGAAATACCGAATTTGTCCCTATAAAGTGCAAATGTTTTGCATATAATGAAGCCATTACCAAGGTTGAATACGGGATGAATAAAAATCAGCATGATTAGTCAACAAACTGTGTTATTCTGTCTGTACCAGAACACCAACACCCGCCATATAATGTTAATTCCCTATGTATAGATCTACACGTGCGATATACATAAATGTACCAATTATGGCCCTGGGCTAAAGCATAAGAAGT
Source organism: Sthenelais limicola (assembly GCA_942159475.1). Lineage (NCBI taxonomy): Eukaryota > Metazoa > Annelida > Polychaeta > Phyllodocida > Sigalionidae > Sthenelais > Sthenelais limicola. The sequence goes on along the minus strand of OW804095.1, from coordinate 61,818,305 downwards.
GTTTGGGATTACAAGAAAGGAAAACAATCGTATACTTTATGAGAATGAGTACAATAGGAGTCTCATTCGCAAATGTTTAGAATGATTGCCTTCTTTGTTGGCCACGGAATAGGCCAATCATAAAAATGTTGAATTTGGAATGTGACATATATTTCGGCATCCTCTCAATGATATACTTAAATCATACGCGGAAGAAAGACTATAAAAGTTCTTTTAAATCCTTGGTTTTACTGGTTGCATCAGAACTAATAGAAGATACGAGAAGCTGTAACTATTATTGTAAAGTATATTACACAAGCAAACGCGGTATGAAAAACAATAATGTCTTGAATTCATAATTTTCTAACGTGCAGTGGGAAAGAAAACCCCCATCAAAATGTGCACATGGTTAAATGTCAAAGTCCAAATTGCTATACTTGAACTTTGAATAAAGCAAAAATAACACTGCGATTAAAACACGAGACTTGATATTTGGTATAAGCGTCAGTTGTAAGACAAACAATTGCTCTTGAAGCGTGTCCAAAGGCGAACTCCCCTGAGCCTCTTATGAAATATCACTCATATAGGGTAACAGTAAAGGCCTCTCTATATATGGATCAATAGTTAGTATAGGACACGATGGCTTCACATTTGTATGTTCTAGACTTGCGTCAGGGGCGTAAGATTCAAATCAGGAACTTGTTAGTCTAGGTCCTCCGTCAGTGTCATATATGGCACAAATCAATATGGAACTGGCCTTATCATATAGCGTTATGACTCCTCTGTTGTGACACCCCCACCGGAGTGTTTGTTTTTGTTTCTCGCCTTCTGAGTTAGTAACTTTTTTGTATGGTCAATGAGAATGCATTGGGGGTAATAAACTAGCTGACTGAGCGTAGGCTGCAATTGTGATCCTGTGACATTTGTATCCAACAGAGTTCTACTGGGGTTGTACACACATTAATGTTGACATATATTATAACGGCAACCTAGAGGAACAACTAAGGTAGAAGGGGTCGACCGATATCTCTGTAACCAGAAAAGCAATTTAAGCAGAACCATAATTTGTAAGTATGACCTACATATTTCAATCCTCTAAAGAATAACCGGAATCCTTCACTATGCCAAAATATCAGATTCTTTCCTGAAAGGAATTTAGGATGACCCGCAGTCAATAAGTCATCACGGAATTGGGCAGTTTAGGATAAATCTTTCAAGGAACCAATAGTTCATTCATAAATCTGTGGACGCCTAGCAAAGTATACCATATTACCAACCACATGCATGTTTGAATGAAGATAGAAGGACAAATTCACTCTACATCAACAATTGAGTTGGACAGAATTGAGTGCAATCAAATCAAATGATGACAGATTGTATACCATTCACGATAGGCTCGTCGTCCCACGTACTGAAATTAGAGGCCCTGGCAATACAGAAAAATGGCGATCATATTTGAGAAGATATCAATGGACCTTCCTGTATCATTCTTTATATATTGGCAATTTATATGAAATTTTATATTTCATATGAAACAACGCCCCCCGAACCGCCAGAATTACTTTCGGGAAAAGTCCACAAAATGGCGTTAAACCGTTCATTTATGAATAGATTATTAAGGGATATCAGTACATATAACCTTGAAGATGTCTTTAGTTTGATTAGAAAGGCATAACATCATGGCCATGGGGAATCTTCGGCGTACATGTATATGTAAAATGTTAATGAATATTTATGATTTATTAGATAAATATCTACACCAAAATAGATGACTGATGGCAATGATTGTAATCATGGATGTATTCTATATCTTGTGACTGGAATCGACGGTATATTCTGGAAAACAACAATACTTTACTGTGTCTCATTACGAAAATTAGCACTTGGACCTGGACAATGTTACCATAAGCTAACCTCTGAGCTAACCACTAGACCAACAGCAAAAAATAAGACTGTCTGTGATATCAATCGAAGTAACTAGATAGGAGGCGGCCGGCCGGATATGTGCATAATAAAGGTGCAGATGGACAAACAATGGAACTTAAAAACGAGAGAAAGCTAACTAAAATATGGATGTTTTGTCTGACCCCGCATCAGAAGTGGATCTAAGGAATGGCCGTGGTAGTTTGACCACCGAGCCTTGAATAGACTGTTTTAACTAAATGCATGTATACGTCTACGTTTGCCAACGCATAGCTATATTCTTTATATAAGTTGATTGAATTGGAGGCAACTCAACTGAAACAAACCATGGTATTGAATTTTGTTGATTTTTTATTTGCGACTCGTATATTCTTTTTAATGTGAAAAAAAACAAACCCAACCCTTTATAACCGCCAGGTATCAGCCGCGACTGGTTTCCAACCACATGCACGCCTGGAGGATTACTCTAAATATGAGACTGGTCATGTACCGTATAGCCCAACATTTTGCGGATATTGTTGCTGGATAGATTCCAACCATTACACCACTATATATAATGGTATAATTTTTTAAATTACGAATGCCCGAAATTTAATTCCAAACATCTGCCATGTAATTTACACCCGGAAAACTTAAATATTCAAAAATACAATGACGACCAACATATAATGTAAGATATTGAAATAAAACATATCTGACTAAATGACATCTCTTTAGGATTAACCAATAATTAGCAAATTAAAGAAAGAAAAGAAATTTCCTCGGAAATTCTGGATAGAATGCACATGAAGACCAGTATATTCGAGTGCAGTAGGCGGCAATACACTAAGTCGCGTTCATGTAAGCGTCCAAATGAATAACCTGGGAAGTAACATCAACCACCCCCTCACTCACTCTTTGAGAAAAAAATCTCTGGAGCCCGTCAGAAGGATATATCTCTGTCTTTCTATCAGACTGTAGTTCAGCAACACAGAAGAGACCACCATTATTCCCCCGAGCAGGAATATTTCGGAGTAGGTTGATCTAAGCCGAGTCCCATTGGGAATTTATTCTCAAGAGCAATTTCTACCGAATAGTGTCCATCAATGCCACATGAAGAGTACTACTGTCATGCTGCTGGATAATGTCTTTTCTAGATCAAGGTAACATTGGTTATTTTCTGTGTATGAGGATGTGTTCTTTTATACAAAATGGTGATTTTAAAAAGTTTGAATTTAAATCAGAATACAAAATACTCTTAATGTTCATTACTTTCCCGATAATCGTTCCCGACGATTAGAGCTTAAAACTTTAATTAGAATATACTTAATCAACACAATAGTAGGATTTCGATGACAGAACTCATTGTTCAAGATGATAATTACATCATCTTGAACAATGAGTTCTGTCCTCGAAATTGTCCAGCTAGCTTTAAAGAAAAAACAGATTTCATCATCTGATTTAACCTGAATCGGAAACATAATTCTATTCTGGCACTTTTTGAAATGTGTCTGTGGAAGACCAAGCTCCAGAGGTTAGCACCTTGTATCACAACGGTCAATTACTTGTCACCATACAACACCTAGACCAATCTATCTGCCAGGTGCTACATCAGGCGCTGACCCGGTTTAGAAAGGATCATCCTTGGATTAGAGGACAGTATGGAACATGCATACGCTGTACACCTCTATAATCCAATATGTTTACACCATAAATGTGATCATCTCTTTACTCCCTATCATATAGTATCTAATGTACTGCAACATACAAGCTGCTGCAGTTGTAGGAATGCTGTGGTGTATATCATATTGACATAAAGGCTATATACATTGGGTTGTGTTGAGTGTGAGACGGCCAATTACATCACATCAGCTAGACATCAAAAAAGATGCAACATTTGAAAGTGATTGATCTACAGTTGTAGGCCAGTAAGAATTGCTAACAGTGTACCTTCTGTTGCTTGATCCTTCTGGAAGTGATACATTAATTCTTCATTTCTATGCCAACAAATGTAGTGCGTTTTTACAAAAGCCTCTTTTCTTATTCGGCGTTCATTTTTAACTTGTTAATTCATTTTAAACATTGCTTCATACCGAATATATATATTTAAACGTTGAAATGGCGCTTTCTACCAGGTGGAAATGAATGCACAAATGAGTTGAAGATAGCACGCGTAACACGGTAGCAATTTCTTATACCTTTAAATCTTCATCGACCTCTGGTCTTTTTTTTAATGGATCGTGTTACATCGAACCCTTCATTATTGTCTCGCTTTACGTCTACATCTATTGTGTTCGAAAACGTCACCTTTCCTTCCAAGCATGAACATTTTGACAGACTATATGTGTGTGACTCCATACGGTAGGCCCATACCCAACCAAACCGGTATTGCAGCACATGTTAGAACTGTCTGTGTATAATGGGATTTCCTTCTGTGAAAATAAAACAAATCACCTGAACCTGCCGTAAAATCTAATTTGTAGGGATCAAGCAATTGTGATTAGAAAGAGGGTTGGACTTGAAAGGAGTAAAACAACTGATTCGACTATCATTTGAGGAACCTGGAAAATGTACTTTATTAAGAGTCAGACGCTGTCTACAATAGACACTTATTTCACGTGTAACGATAACCCCCATGAGGTGTGTACGACTACGTACGTTTGTTCAGCTCAAGATTGCAAAAATACTACAGTGATTAGGACAGGGACCTCAAAAGATTAGTGATACATACTCGGGTTGCGAGGAGGTGGTCAGCTATATTGCTATGCCTTTAAGAAGAGCTCGCATTAGCAACACCTCTGCTATTAGTCATCAGCGCATCATCAATAATTCATATACACTCAAAATGAGTAAGGGAGAGTGATGATCGGGAGAGGGGGAAACCATTGCTACCGTTACCCCAGGCCAGCAACTTCTGACCCTCAATATAATATGCATTGAACTGAATATCTTCTATTATAACCAGGTCATTTGATTCAATATCGCAATACGAAACTAGAAGCGCTTGGTGTCTATGATCTTCCTCAAGAGCAAGCATGGGTCAGGAGACGAAACAATTCCCAATGGCCCAAGGCATAATGTGCCCCTAAATATTGTATCAATAGTTTATTATGCTCTCTTATGTACTCTTGGCTGTTTAGTCTGGTTCAGAGCCAGTTCTCCACCAATAGTTCATTTACAAAGTGTCAATGCAGTTGGAAATGGCAGACCTCCCAAGTGATGTCCCTTGATGTGGGTGTGACCATACATATATTTCTATATGTAGTACCATGATCCAGTAGCTATATATAGTATTATCCAACACAATTATTATCTACATTACAATATGGGCCCTGATCCTGGTACCACGCCTCTGCTGTTACCATGGATACGTTCACAGCTAGTTATAGTATAGGGTGCATACGTATTGCCACATGTCAACTGTAGTGTAAACAGGGTGTTGTTCCCTGCCACTGGCTTGTTAACGATACCATTTGCATTTGCATGAAAAGAATTACACCTTCGCTTGATTGTATATACAATGGGTCTATGCCTCGGGGTTAACAACATAGCCTTGATTAGATCAGATTAGCTCCCTATACAACACAAGGTTGTTTAGCAAGAATGCTAAGGCCTGGTTCCTCTGGGAGAAAATGTACCCGAGGTAGAGTTCGCCTTGTATCAGATGTGTATTGGCGTGACCCACGCCTATCGAAAATCCCAATAATCAGGAGTGTTTTGATAGTGGCCGTGCATTGATTTCCCAGCTCAAACCATAAATTATATGACTATGAGGCAGTGTCAAAACTGTCTGCGCTTAATGGGGACACTGCGCCCCGCGTTTGCATAATGCTAGTTAATGGGTGACTTGTGCGTGTAAACTATTTATACATACATACATGTACGTATCTGAATGCATACAATACAGGCATGCATATGGCTGAAGCATGGTATAATATAGTGTAGCTTGTGAAAGGGTGGTGCCGGAGAGAGCGAGACAAGGCTCCCCCGCCAGATCATGTAATGTGTTGGGATAACCCATCCAGGTGTGGGGAGGCTGGGGACACAATGCTACAGGTGTGCTGTTCAACTCCGGATCCTCTCTTATGATACCTGGATGGTAGAACAAACATCAAGCCACGCCCTTGTTGGCATCTTTGGTCGGCGGCGCTTTACTTGAAAAACTATTTCACATGAAGAAACACAAGAAAACAGGGCAGGCAACACAAGCCTTGAAGGAGTACCCGAACTGCTTTAGATTCCGCCAATTTTGAGTCAGTCGATATATATACAGAATTAAGGTAATTTTTTATTTGAAGTAATAGGTTTGGAGCAAGATGAAACTACATTAAGCCAGAAAACTAGGACCAATCAGGGTTACATATTTGACCTACTGCCATCGCGTTTTTTTCCAGATAAATCTGATTTATTCCAACCCAGACTTCGCAGCCTCTACCAAAGGTAGTAGTTCTTTAGCCTTATTTATAATGTTGACTGGACCTTTAACACCAGGTTTTCCCAATTAAAGGATTATTTATAGGAATGTGACTTAATATTTAACCCCATGTAATGGCCGCCATCTCTAGGGGAGGTCCATTGGATCGCAGGAGTTTCCCATTGTCATTATCATGGCCGGTTCTCATGACTCAAATGTTTTTTAAACAGATAACTGATAGCGGTGGATTTCCGAGTAGAAATAATACATACCGTACCTCCTATTAATTAACCAAATACCACATAGCCAGTGTCACAGTTCTATGTCCAGTGAGTCACATTTATTCATATAAAGAGATACGTGGCTGGGATTAAAATCGATGTTAATTTGAAGCAAATATATTTGAAGAAGTTTCACGTGAAGCTAATAATTTCAGGTTAATGTCTTCTAGCTCATGCCAACGCCTTGCCACACAGAAGGGGAGGGAGTTGTGGCGGTGGTAATTCCACCCGTTCAATATTGATCCTGTCAAAAACCAACTAGGAAGAAATTAATGCTGTAGCACAAGTCCTAGCGTGTAATACTGGACTCCATTTTCCCAAACATGAGTATAAGTTTCGTTACATGTAGGCTTTCGTGTTTATAGCTAATTCCAGCGAGTATTATTTTAACTTTCAAGTTGTTAACTCTTCGCGTGGCAGTATTGTCAGAATGGCAAAAACGATCACCCTTGATACCACTGGGTTGTGGGGGTAACAGATGGAATTCACGGTATGTTGATTCCCAGTATTTCATCGTCAAAAGGCAAACCCTCTCATTAGACCGACTGCTTGCCAACGTATGGAAGGCGTTGAATATATTTAATGGATTCGCGGCTTTAGCCTTTATGGCCATTCAAGTATAATGTAATTTGGCATTACTTGTGACCCCTTCCCTAGTTGAGGGTATTGGCAGCTGTAGTCATTCTATCGATGGGCAAGCGGTTTATTTTTGATGAATAATAGGTTTGGTTTGTGAATCATTTTGACCTTGAGTCATCTTGTAATTTGATAATGAATTATGCAAATAAATGCCATGCCTTGAGTTTGTGGTTAGTGATCTTGGCTTAAGCACTAACACTCATTTATTAATTCTTTCATTTCATCGTTCCAATAATGGAGGATAATGAAACGGCTGATATTGGCAGGTCTTCCAGTTGGTATCCCATGGAACATGAAACTTCATCTGTTTAATATTCGTTACTATATTTATATATTCACTTGTCTTCAATTGTCTATAATAGGTATGTGTTTCATTTATCCTGTTTAAGTTTAATTCATTTCAATCATAACACGTACATAAATATTCCATCTTTGTAAAGAGGCGATTATAACAGCATACAGGCCACAACACTCATGCAATCCACAGGAGGTAGGACTGAGTAATGAAGTGTGGGCGATTCATAAAATGTAGTTATGGGAATGTGCACCAGGGGGAGTGGCAGTTGCGATGTTTTGCTTTAATGAAATGGCATGACAGCATTGAGTCCAGTTCTCACCCTCCAATAATCAGACTAACAGAATGGGTCCCGTTTTTGACTGTCTCCATTTTTTCTGTTTTATCTATTGGTATCATGCTATGGCTATAATGAAAAGGGAAAAGTCGCATGCTCAGATACATACATACATTTATTACAGACCAATTTCTCTGCAGATTGTATTATCATAGGCACCAGGGAATTTACTAATACACCATAGGGAAAACATAGCGCATGGGTTCTCACACTCTTTATTTATTTTCGATGAACTCCCCTTTTTCCCCTCTGCAGTTAAAGTAATGGTGTACATATGTACTCGTGGGATATGCGTGGGAGGGACCCCCGTACTAGTACGTCACTCAAGGCATTTCACATGAACCAGATTTTTCGAGTCTTATCTATTTGATGTACATCAGCAGTTGATATTGCCAGAGAAGTCGGCAAAAACCAGGTACTCTCACTTGAGAAAATAAACAAGGCATTTACATTTTCCAAAGCAGCTGTGAGTTGATGACTGATCTATTCACAACAGAATAAATTTTCATATTATCTTTGTAACAAAAAGTAATCGATAGGAGGAAAAAAACAAACTAGAAGTGACTTGGAACCTTGAGCTGCCTTGCGAATATTAGATAAAAGAGTTAATGCATGTTTACCTCATATACATAGAACGCTGTTCACAATAACTATAACTCCTTTTCAAAGACTAGAAAAAAGGGAGATATATGAATTGGCGTGGAGTAGGTCACATTGCATGTCATATGTTCTCATCTGCATATTGTTACTGGAGTTTAAAACCAGGCGTAATATTGAGAAAAACCCGAATTTATATTTGGGCAATTAATTTCAACAGCCGGGTTAATCAAAACTGGCATAACCATTTAGTGAAGTCTCTCATGAACCCTTGACTGGTTCTTAATGAGCCGTACATATGTACATGGCACTTTGCCATTGGGAATATGAGAATTTAATTAGTTCTGGAGGAACAGTTATCACAAGTTTGAGACAAACATGGGAGATGGGACATCTGGCTCTGCAATATTCTGGTATGCAGAAGCCGTGATTCATACCCTGTAATGAACGCTGCGATCAGCACTTTCACCTATCATTATATACTACGCTATAGGCAAGCTTTCCCTGAAATCTGCCCGAGACTATAGGCACTATGGGGAGGGGGCAGCTAGGGGTAGACTGACTTACCCTTTCCCACCTATACCGCCGACTCTACCTGCGTGAAATTTAATACCAGCTTGGTGCCGCTACATCTAAACCCTCTCCATTGAGGTGAACCTCCTATAATTACCGATTGTTAGTTGTTTCTATTGTAGCACTGAGTGGGATTGGCTGTGCGCACTGGAGTGCATAATGCTATAACCAGGGAAGGTATGCGCCTGTGACATTTATTTATCAACACTGGATCTTTCTCCGTGTAGGTGTGTTTTTATAGAGAAATAGGGTTTATAGGAATGGAGGAGTGCTAGGCTAAACTAGAAGTGTTGGTCTGGGGTCTAGCAACCAGCGCCTGTTCAGTTGGGGAGAACGCGTTCTAGTGTCAACTTGCATTACTTTTTTCACCGAGTCTATGGATCTGTGGATATATTGTGGATTGTTTTACTTCCAGAGAAACCCTCAAAGCTGAATCCGATACCGCTTAGACGAAGGACTATACTCAAAACAAACTACCGTACACATATTTAAGGTAAATAGATTCAAATAAAACAATTGCCCCCCTATCTGTATCATTCACTGAATTCGTCTTGAGATCATGTCGGTTTAAATTTTAAATTCCTCTCTTTTTGCCGCGATCCCTTCAGATTTCAAGTAAATTGAACAACTTGGGTCAAACTGTGGTTTAAGCTGGAAATAGTACATGTGCTAATCATTGTTATTCCGTGTTGTAAAAAGTTGTAAAACCTCAGTTGAGAGCATTTCCCACATTCCAATAAAGATGTATATCACACAATTAAATCAATCTCCTCGTGTTGATCTTCTTGAATTTTACAAAAGTATTAACTATGGCAATATATATGCCGTACGTATCTTTGTTTTCAAGATATAACCTATATATGAAGCCAGACTCTCATAGCATAAGTGGAATATGGCACTTCAAAAAAGTTGCTAGATTCTGCCTATGGTACAGCAGCACTGTTTCTGCGATCTTTCAATCCTAGCTAGTATATGAAATTGATGGAGTTGAGTAAGACATTATACCACCAGGCGGCATAATGGTCGAGGTGTCGTTCAGTGTGGTCTCAGTTGACTTCAGGTGTAGTGAATGGTGAATGGTTAATCTCACTCCACAAGTCACTACTTGATTCACTATATTCGGAGGATTAAAAGTTGAGGAAATGAGCGCTTGCACTAGTATTTCTAGCCTGGAGTAACAACCATAGACTTTCTGGGTTAATCCAGTCTCTTGCTGAGATTGCTGTTTCGTAACGGCTACTGATGTCATAATATAAATATGAACTGGTCAGTGATCATAATCAGATCCTGACGAAATATATATGCACGTTCCATTCAATACCTATTTTTAAAGTATTGATTTTGATTGACATATGTATAGGTTGGAGAACTATGTTCAGGTAAAGTCCCTCACTGATAAATGATTAATTCCCATTTTTTTTGTCTTCAGTACACATCACAATACCCGTGCGCTATTTACTGTTGAATTATGAGCTGATGATTTGATATAAGCACATGCATGGGAACATGTAAATACCGATATATCTATGTCGAGAGCTGGGTCTTTTTCATCGGTTCTCCTGGAGTAGAAAAGCCAACCGAAAAAAAAACAACAATTCTCTGGCAAACCTATCAGTGCCAAATCGTGTACCAAGGGTACAGGTGCGGCGGTGTTTCTCAATTTCAGGCATTTCAGCTCAAATACAATAATACACTCAACATATCTAAGTTGTTTTTTCAATGTCGCAATCTTTTTACCATTGTGATCGATAAATATGCGATATTAGAGTAAACAAAAAAAGGAAAGAAAAAAGAGTGCCATAATGGTTATTTAAAAAAGAAATCGCAATCATACTCAGGGTATCATATGGCCAAGGAGGGGGTAGAATTTACGCACACATGAAACATCTTTTTCAACAGATTTATGTTCGTCGATTTACTTTCAAATAACAGATTTCACAGTGTTTTTAACAACAACTGCGTGAGAGCAAATCATCAAAGCCAAGTGGGCTTGTAATTTAGATGTGCTCTACTAAAGGTTTTGCCTCCCAGTCACCCATGTTAACCTGGAATGGAACTACCCCTACAGGTGGGCCTTGTCTCCCGCATGCTCTATGCTCGCTTGGCAGCTAAGAGTGGTCGACAATGATGGCCATAGGGGATAGGCTACAACTTTAGTTTGGTTGAACTTATTCGGAAACTCTTACCTGAACTACTTATAACTATTTCTGTTTCTTTGCATTAGCACATATCAAGTCCAGACTATGTGAAACTATCTATTATAATCCGGCCATATTCTACTTTTCTATTTTATCTGAATAAACAAGAAGTGGCTTTATACAAAATGTATAGCTTAGCATGATTGGTACAGGCATACTCGGTGGAAGAGTGTTGAACACAACCAAAGATTGATGCTGTAACCAAGTTGATCTCGCTTTCATCGGGCGTTATTTTACATGTAAAGGTATGAAATACACAATGGGAGACCATCTCACCTAGAGCCGGGATAATATTTTGTAATATGAACTGGATGCTTTCACACATATCCGGTACAGCATTCTGTCACAATGGACCAAACAGACCACATGGGCAGTGCACAGAGGATCCATTGGCACCATGCCCGAGAACTGAAAGTGGACTAGTGGCACTTATAGTTTCAAAATCACCTTTAAATATAGGACCAGCAATAACTTGCCACTGATGGAAATGTAGCTACCAAAATTACAATTATGTGATCAAGGGATGATCCTATTGTCAAGATGACCGAGCCAAGTGCTGCTAACATGGATTTTATGACCATATCATTATACCTAGGACGACAGCATACCGAATTATTATACTAGGGTCGTTGAACTTGTCGAGTACTTGCATGATATATTTACTGGAATCCCGTGATTTGAACATTATCAACCTTTCTAATGGATGGGAAATACCATCGGCATTATTTGTCAATACATCATGATCAGCACCATTAAAACTTCATGAGGGATTTTGGCGGGTGCCCGATTGAGTTTGCCTGCTTTATAAACACAGAAACTGTCATGTATTAGAGAAAGAATGGGAAAAAGTCAATGGTCTAGCAACGGAAATGGCATCGTGTTGCCAAATAATTATACTAAAAATATACCACTGGACTCAGTCATGTCCATATAATTATGTATACTTATGATGACGGTGAGCAGAAATCTCCATACAAAACAGTATGCAAACTAACTGCTTAAAAAAATAATTCAAGTAATATATTTCTAGTTTGATAGTGACAAACTACTGCACTACTAGTGGTGCAGGACATGGATCATTCCCTGGGACAATGCTCTCGTTTTGACTTATAATCAGGTTATTTCACTCGTGGATGGCACATAATGGAATTACATCAAATAACGATGCCAGTAATTTATCACAAAGTGCAACAGTCGTTGCCGTACCAATTACACTAACTCCGTCCTCATTCAAGCTGGGATCGGAGTAACCGGGACATAGTTGTATCTCTCAATCTCTCACTTCACTGAGGGGAAAAGACCTGGATTGAAGTGAAAATGGAAGGCTTCGTGGACCCAGACCTCCATAAAAGTTGTGAACCAACCATAAAAAAATAACTTCACGCAATTCAGCCAAACATCCTTCTATGGGCAAAACCGTAGCTAATGTCTCACCTATATCCAGCTACGCATTTCCTCAGCCGTCTATACATTAGCTTTCAAGCGGCGTGAGAAGGACAAGTTTAAAATTGCATGGACAATGGACAAGAGGTACTCCAGACTGTGATTCTGGAAAATAGACACAGTGGAGTCTTTTTCAACGTAAGTAGTTTGAAAGGAACCTGCGTTGGATGCTTGTTTGTTCCGCAATCATTGAGCACTCTCACAAGGGGATACTTGTGAAGGATCTGATGTTAACCCTCCTTTCACTTGGCCTTATTTTAAAAAAAAGGGGGTTACCAGCTAACCAGGGAATTATACTGGACCTCCAAGTAAGTTATCACTTAGAGCTGTGATCAACATAACAGCAGGTCATGTCTTCATTACCCCATTTCATATCATCTCTACAACTTACATGGCTATGGTCCCGACTTTTAAAAGGACACCAGACGCCGCCCCTGCATGTTCAAAATTGGCAATTTGGCATTTATGGAATGGATATCTCGAAAAAAATGTCATGCCCGAGTATGAATTTGGCAATGGGAAGAAATGTCAATTAAGCCAAGTTGATGCTAGGGACAGGTATTTCTATACACGTTACTATGACGACAGCACACACCCATGATTAATTAAGACATGGTTTATGTCACTTAAAAAGAATTCCTTTATGCTGAGTTCTCTGGGACATTGGGCACTGGCTGAAACATTCCTATGGATATGTGATCCAGGTTTCTTCTTAATTCAAATCTCAGCCGACGTTTTTAAAATAGAACTACTGGTACTGTAAGAGACCGTCGAACATCGAAGAAGACAGTGGAATCTAATCTATTTACAGTGCGGTGAGATTAGAATATCACATCCCACGCTGATTAACACACCTAGAATAAGTCACGCTGTCCACTTCCCTATTAAGATCTTTGCCAGAGAGAATGTGTGTCAGTGGTGATCTAAGACTGGACAGAATGGATAAAGGAATTACAGTTAGTCGCGCAAGCAAGGGGATTGTATCTGTGACCGAATGATCTTTATTCTGTAAAACGCGTCATAGGCGATTAAAACCAATGCCCCTACGTTCAGAATCGGGAGGTCAGTATACATGATAACTTTATACACAGGGCGAATATAGGAATATCTTATCATTTACCTTCCTCGTATATGGGAAGGACAACTTGTATAGCCTTAAGTTAGATAACCCTATATAAACCGTCTACCTATAAACCGATCTACAATATGTACTTCTGCGACGGGCAAAGCGCCAACTGGGGCGTGTCTACCTGAATCCATAGGAGGGCAAGGCGAGAAAGCTTCTTGGAAGAAAGCGCCAAACAATAACTCCAGCTGAAAAAAAGTCAGCTCACGGGCAGCATTTAGAAGATCATCAGCAAAGTGGAAAATTGGAAGTAGTGCAAATTCTCTCAAATTGCCTGGAGTAAAGGTGTATATACATATTCAATCCTCAATTCGGATTGTGGCGCGATTTCTATCTGTATAGCCATGACGTAGGAGAGATGACCCAAGTGAAAACAATGGTTATTTCTAAATGGCATCAATAGGAAACAATCGGAACAATTAGGCCTCTTACACATCTAATATAGGGCAATACAATATCACATAAGATTCTTTATTTGATCAAGCCTTTGCGATAGTATCTCACTGACATTTGCTAGTGTACTGCGGAGACACTAAAGATCGACTTGAAAAGGATGGTTTATATAACTAAGGAGTGTATATATTTCACTACATATTGAATGTAGTGAAATGTAGTGAATGTAGTGAATCTTGAAACTTTGAATCTTAAATTTCATACATTTGGATGATAACAGGTTTCACTACATATGTGACCTTCTGCAGATCACACTAAGTTAGATCATCAGGATCCAGGATAATAACCAAATCTTCCCGAACAGACACCAATATAAATGTGTGTCATTTTAATCTGAAGTCATACAGGGTTTTTTTGTTATCCAGTCACTGGTTGGACACAAACGAGTCGTACTTGAGTGAAAATTTAACAAAAACTAGATCGGCAGTATGACTCAGACGTGAAGGAATGTTGTGGTTTTCAGGTCTCCTTGAGGGATAGACAAGGCATATCTTATGACCACATTGTCATCAGTACACGAGATAACGTGAATGCGTGGAACCCATGCCAAATAAGGAAATGTTTGACCCATTTAGTAGAGATCAGGGAAGCTGACATACATCCTGTAATGTGTGTAAAAGTTGGTAAAACCGAGTCACGCTCAAATTCTCGTCCGTCACCATATATCCGCCTATATTGGTGAAAACAGTGACTTTATATTCAATCCATTTCTTCCAAAGTTTGTTAAAAGCTATGTGGATTGAAGGACGTCTGGGGTCTGGACCCGTGGCAGAATTCCAAGAGTACGACATCAAGGATCAAACATCAACAAGCCAAGGTTAAATATTTGGAGGATTGATGTATTTATTTAACCGGGGTCCAGAATGGTAGCCGGGCAGCAAGTGGTCAAAGATTGGTAGAAGAGTAGTGTATTGGGTTACCATGGAAATCCAAGATGGCAGTGGCTGCTAGCATTTCAAAGGCCACCTGGCGTACCTTGTTGACAATTATTAAATTCTTCTTCTACTGTTTGAGGGTGACGCTCATACATGTTTTATACCCAATACTCCGGCTCCTTGCGATAGAAACTTATGTCATATTTAAAGGCATATGTATCCATAGTTGGGATGGAATTGGATTAATCTACAGTTATAAATGGTATGTACATTTTAAATTTATTTGACATATTAAGTTGTAAGTGTATTATTATCATAATACTATTCATATACTCCCTTTGTCCTTTTAAACAAAACAAAAGTAATATTCGGCGATAGAACAAACCTGACCATTACGATTTACACGTTCATAAATTAAATCAGGTGCTAACTATACCGGTGGTACTACAAAATTGATTTCATTCAACTGGACGTAAAGGTAAAAAAGAATATACTACTAATTCTATATACTACTCAGTAATGGTTAAACATACCGTAGCATTACAAATGCAATCGGACCCACTTCAGCGTAAACACTGAGGATCCCTCATTAGATAAGACTCTTAATTGGTGTCGGACGAAAGGGCTCCCGCGGCGCCGACCTTTAAGATTATACAAGCTCATATGGTTCCTGCTAGTGTATATGTATGCATTCACAGAACATTAGTATTGGAATGCATACGTCTCCCCTAAAGCAATTTGCATGGCCATAAAACAACCCTGTTGGGTGCAGTATGTCTATGATAACGTGCCAGAAACCGAGGACTCTTTATCATTTACTGCATTTCGTAACGACAATTCACCACGCTACACTATATATAGCCTTTATTTAGGATTTAGTGTCTGAATCTAATTTCATCCTACTGACACAACTTTCAAACAATTGTATATGGATGGAAACATATCAGAATGTCGCCGATTACGATTTTGCTAGTATTGGTGCAAACTTAGAGAAAGGGCAAATAACTTGGTGGAAAGGCAGATAGCAGTAGCTGTCAGAACATGGAAATTTTAAATATTTCTTATCGTTGGGAAAGTTCCATGGAAAGCAGTTTTCCCTTCTATATAGGCATACAACACATGTTTGGCCCTTTATGTTACACCTTTGATGCCCTAGATTAGGAAGATTGTTAGTGAACTATGGGACATGCTAAATTGAAAAGGCAACACTGGTGTGTTCAATCCACTGCTTTCGTGATTAACTTCAAATAATTAATTTCGTATACCAGATGGTACAGCAATCTAAAATTGCATGTACTTGTACAAAACATACTGGCCGGGGAACACTGATGTTGAATTTGTAAAACTATGAGGGTAATTGAATTATTTACATGGTTGAAGTTAAAAACCAATTTGTATGTAGAATTTAGGAAAACTTAGAATCGTTCACGTATTTTTCAAACTAACCAAAGACCCCTATGCTAAAAGAAATTGTAATCAAAACAATTTGAACGAAAGAACAGCCGTAGAGCAGATGCCACGCCACGCTACATGAGATTTCATTGTAAAATCTCGAAACGAAAAGAATATATTATTCAACCACAATTACAATATATAAATATTGAAGTGAACAATATACACCAAACAGAAAACATTTCCCAGTATCTCAAACGATGAAATATAAATTGGATACGTCCAGATATAGGCCATTTTAGATCAAATTATCCCCATAGGTTTTTTTAGCTTATAAAGTGCGAGGGATACATTTTAGACTGTTTCAATTTGAATATGTGTTTGACGAGGGTTCAGGTTAATGCTAATCACAATTTGCAATGACCCTCCGACTAAAAATACGATGCTATTAAAATAGATGAGTTGGTCTCTCGTGTATTGCCTTAGGGAAGCGGTCAGCTGCACTTACTACACCGGGTCTTTGTAATGAATAAAACATATAATAGTTTTTGATGTAGATGAATAAAAGATTCAGGAATGAAACCCCCAAGTCAAGAATGACATCAGCGAGAAATGTTAAAGTGTATGACTTAATATGCATGACCAAGGAAAGGGTTATCGGAGAATCGTCATTTATTCTATATAGGGGTGCACAATCCAAGTTAGGGACTGTGAACTGTGAAGCATGACAGGCTAAGAGCGTCAATAAGTGCGGGAATTAATGTCATGATGCGTGAGCAGACACGTTTGTCTCCATGCATTTAGGTCAGAGTGAAACGTACAATAAAGGTAGCAGTCCAATAACCCTTCTGGTTATATGTGCTTCCCAGAGCCATTTTGACTCCCTTTTTCCTACCATGGGACTTTTTACAAAGCGAAAATTGCAACCATTAAATAAATTGCTATGCATTATACCTATATACCGGTATGCTAGAAATAATGGTAAAATGGAGATTATGTTTTGTGGATGGCAATTTTGGCTTATTCAACCTCACATGAGTAATCGTCGACAGAAGGAAGTTTGATAAAGGATATTTTACATAAATTATTTGATAAAATTGTGCTTCTTTTTTTTATGGTTTAAATAATCATTATTAAAGTACCGATGGGATGTCAATGCAGATTTTGTTACCAGTCTGTAAATTCGTCTCAGGCTAAGGAAGGGCTTATCAGTTAATTCATCTCAGAGGAGACCTTGAAATACATTCCATCAACAAGTTCCTCGGGTTTTTTTTCGTGACTAAAAACATACATACTCAATTCAGTCGAGGCGACAAAGCATCTCCCGACCCCGAGTGGCTTTCTCACAATAAAGCATTTTTACTTAGCTACATGGAGCCATTCTTCAAACACGGTAATTGTCATGTGTAAATATCTCCTGCAACACAATCATGTTACATGGTTACACTGACAGCCAAAGATGATGTTTCTTTCAGTAGGGACTCTCATACACTCGGTCAGCTCAACTTCATTGTCATTTCAATTGCGGGACCGCTGGAGTGCCAATGTGCCACGCCAGGGGAGACAACTAAGTACCCCAGAAGAATGATATTATGATAAAATATCTGGACTTTTTCCAAGGCACTTGTGCATAGATGGTTAAGGGGTTATAGACTAGGAAAAAAGGATCAATGCCACAAAATAACCTTGAAAACCAAGCTTCCACTGGAATGTTCTCCTTTTGGATATGATTAATTACAACGGAAATACAAACGAGAGACATAAAAAAGAATTTAGTATAATATTAAGCAAATTTGTTGACATTACACGAACGACAATTCGTTTAGAGAAGGCACTTTCTCACGAGAAAATATATATGAAAGTTCTAGTTTTAGCTTTCAATCCGAGAAAAGTGGAACAGTATGATTCCTGAACTCTTTATATCTTGGGGTGGACATCCCTTCCAGTAAATCACAGTACACCTTAAAGAGGTTAGGTTCTGGGCCAGAGAGTGTGAAGCCAGGTGTGAATGGATCTTGCTCGGGCACAAAAGATGAGTGGATTGGACAGAACCTGGGAAATTAGCCAGGGTCAATGAAGTAGTAGGAGTCAGTGCACAAACAGCATGTAGGAGGCCATGTGAGGTCAGGGGGACTATAACCGTTTCGCCAAGCTAAAACAATTTTCTTCATATTGAGTAACCTACTAAGATTAAGTTGACAGCGATATCTGAAATCCATTCGTTTCAAATGTTCGCGTCTGAAAATAAACCTTCAACAAATCATGTCATTTATAAGATGCTTCTGGGGGTTTTCCCCTCGAAGTTGATGCAAACACATAAGTTGTCGAAGGGCATGAACTTTTTCTTCACTCTAGAACTTCATACTAGATGGTTCACACTAGTTGGCATTTACTGGCACCAATGTCTAATCTTTCAATCATTTCAAGAACACAGGGCACCCAAAGTCAGTAGATCTCACTATTTATATGATCACCTATTCCCTCACCCCCTACAACCCTCACCCTTACATCCTTATTACTGGAATATACATACACATCAGAGATAATTTATGATAATATTTTGGCAACGGGGCTGGAAACGGTGAGCATTCATGTCAACCGGCATTTAAACTAAGGAATTTATGTAGCAACATTTTAATACGTACCAGCGACATTATGCTTGCCCCTCTTTGGGAAGGTACATATTTAAATAGAGATCTTATCTTTCCCCGACACCTGTGAAAGAACCGCATTTACACCGATCAAATCAATTTCTATAGGGGAATACAAAAGTATTGCATTAGCTAAAAGGGTAGCATGTGGGAAAGTAAGATGTACTTTATAGTTGGCGTCGTGTTACAATGTATCTTCATTCCAAGGGTATAAGGTTAGGAGTGATCAATGGGACTAGGGCATTTTATGCTGTGTACAAAAGTTATGTTATCTCTGTTCAATTCATTCTCCTAAACCACCCAGATCCATCCACGGGTCAAAAGGTCCCCTAAAACCCGAACTTGGTCTGTCAACTTTCTCTATCCCTCTCTAGGTCTCATGACCGGTGTGTGGGTGTCTATGATAGTCGCGAACTAGGCTAAACTTAAATCAATCATGGGGAAGTACACAACTTGTTTTGAGTGACAAAACGGAGAAAAGGGATATAACCGAAAGAGGAAAACACAATGGAGAGAATATGATCGCTACAAGGTCACGCTTGTGTAGAGCACAAGTTTAGAGCAAAAAGGCGGTGTCGTAATAATATAGCAGCATAAAAATATCCAAGTTTCACGTAACCGATGGTATTCTACATGTTGCTGCCGTGCACGCGTTGGTAGCATTGGAAACTGCTGGAATGTGTTAATACATGTATAATGAGTGGATTTCGGGTGCACATAGCATGGACAGACTCGTGTGACCCTTTTTGTTTGCCCGACTTTTGTATTCCCCTCAAGCAGAGGGAGAATTAAATATTTTCAGGGCAAACAGGCGCAAGTCTATCCTCCAATGCATTCGGGCCGATCACTGGTCAAACAGGCCTGTACTTAAATTAAGGCTTTCTTAGGTATGGGCATAGACATGCGAAGGCCTGGTATCACGATTACAGGTTCACACACAATTAACTTTTCCAATTATCGAATGACACATCCATTCTACGGTGAGATGCAAATCAAACTTTGGGATTCAAAGAATAAATCAATTACATTTCCAGTGATACCCCATATCCATCTACTGGTGTCCTTTGAGCAAATGGGTGTACACATCTATCACTATTTCCTTAGCTTCTACAAGGGGATCAAAGGGAAAGATGTTTGAGTTGAATTATTGAGTTCTTTAAGTTTATAAGGTGGATATTTGATTATTGCTTATTTAGTTCAGACCCCAGGATGTCTGTCAAGACGGGCTTAAAGTTAATAATAACGTCGCGTTTGGAGAGGCTTGTTCTCTGGTGTGTGTCGAGGTTAATCCTCCTATACATTGCAGGAATTAAGAGCAAATGCTGAACGGTAGTGATAGTCAGGTTCTCTATTTTTCCCAGTCATTTTTAAACCATCTCAAAAGGTGGTGATCATAGGAGGGGGAGCATTAACTATTCCTTACCCAGGGCTATGCCTTCATTGCATAAGCTTCCCGCACCCACATACCATCTATGTGATTAGACAGCCATGAATAATGAAATATCTTTAAAAATTGTTACGGAAAACTACCGCGGAAGGCTGGATTCTCTGAAGCTGTAGATATCTGGGACAAAGGCAAGAAAAAATAAGGGGGAGCCATTTCCCTTGAAATTGAATAGGAGCGCAAGGGAACGTGGGTACGCACTTTTCAATTGCTATTCCAGACATAATAAAAATAAAAATGCTCTGGAATGTGAAAGGAGATTACATAGCTTATGCTGTATACATTCCCGGTGCAATCGAAATGAGATGATTTTTAACTTGGCTCCCGACCTCACACAGGTGTATGTATAAATATACATACATGGTGCTCTTCGGCGCATCCCCTTTAAATATCTGGCAGAGTCTTGAGTGGCAAACACAGGTTAAGTAGAGTGGAACCCATTATTAGAAGACAAGAGCAATTTACCTTCAGGTGACTCTGGGCTGTGTCAAAGCCAGCGTTGCTCTATGTGAAAAACGAGGGAGAGAGTTTATGTGTGATTGAGGGTGAAGGGGACGCCGTATAGGCATGCCCATATGGAAATGTGAGATGACATTTTAGGCAGTGGTGTTACTCTATCTCTTGTTATTGAAATTAGCCTTGGTACTTTAATCAAAACTGACCAACGAGAGGTCGACTCTTGCCGCTAGACTAGCCATGTTTCACTGTGATGGCATATATTAGTTATATTCCCAATGGGTTCACATTGAAGTATTTTACTGCGAGA
Source organism: Sthenelais limicola (assembly GCA_942159475.1). NCBI lineage: Eukaryota > Metazoa > Annelida > Polychaeta > Phyllodocida > Sigalionidae > Sthenelais > Sthenelais limicola. Next base: position 61,796,940 of record OW804095.1, on the reverse strand, counting down.
ATATAAGGGAGGTATAACTCGATCAGGGGTTAAGTTTTTTTGACCTGGAAATTTTAAGGGCTCCTATGGCAGAATAATTCTAAGTGAGTCTTCGGAGTTACAGCTGCGATGTAAAGCCATGATAAGGCTTTGCCGAACCATATTCTGTCAATTTATCACATCCTTAAATTGATGGCTATGTTTGGACTCTCTCTCCCCCCCCCCCCCCCCCTGCCCGAAGGCTTAGTGCAATTTACCAGCCACCACCTGGAAGATGATAGAAGTGATAAATCTTGTCAGAACAGAGCCGACAGCCATGTTCATGATTTCCATGTCTTTAGGTTTTGAGAAAGGCAACCTGATGAATTATAACAAGATGGAAACCGGATTCATGTACAGAGGGACAGGTCCATGCTGCATTTATATAGAGCTTCCTGAGTAAACATCCTACCACAAAATCTGGGGCTTGGTAGATCTGGAAATAGCCATGCCTGGATCCTATAGTCAATATTTGACAATTCTTAGCGCTGCCATCATTAAAATGAAGCGCCAGCCAAGGCCTGGGGCCTCAGCAAGTCTATGCTTTGCCTTCATTGAATGAATACCACCAGGCCCATCAGTGGCCGGGGTATGTAGGGCTTGACAGATCAAGACAGCAGAGACCTGAAGTTGTAGTCGCAGTGCCCTGTCGCAGCTACCGGTTCAAACTTCCCCTGTGGTTGGATGTCACCAGTATTGAAAGTCTTTTAATTCACTTGGGTCAGCTCAATAGAAACAAAATACTATGAGCCCATACACACGGAACCATTACAGGAAGGCGTTGGAATAACACCCAACGGACCGTTTAAAGCTGAGACATCATATATTGACTGGGGGACATCAGTCTGAGGGGTGGCCCTTCCTTTCAGAAGTTGTGCCCCAGTGAAAGGTCTTGCCTCACGATGTGGAAGTTGTGGTAAGGTACTGGGCGCAGCGATTCACCCAGCCGTTGAAACAACTGTTCAACAGAAACAAATGAAATACGATTTCTACCAAGCCATTTTTATTTGATTTGTTCAGTGATTGAATTGAATGCGTGGACATCTGCCACATGGGATATTCTAAAGGCAGCCTTGGGAATGGGTGTGATACTTTGACTTTTTCACCACCTCACACGTCAATTGGACTCAATGTGTATAAAGTGAACTTGGCCTGTGATACTGGGGCGTGTGAGACCTATGCCATACAACACAAGATATTAACGAAGTCTGTGTAAGACCCAAGACAAACAATATTCTCTAGGACTTTATATATAGCCTCCTACAAATATAGCTCGGTCTGACCTGCGATACACTATTCTGATATCTATTTCGTGTGCTCTGTGCAATATATAAAAGCCAAGAAAATGGATGTGCGTGAGGAAGTCCCACTGAAGGGAAGACTAAGTGACCAATCCCCCATGCCCAAACGTTTGTCTGGGAGATTATCTTCTGGTTTGATGGATGATAATAGTTGGATTCAAAATAGCGGCAACAATAAGAGGTCCATTAAGGGGGAAACAGTGAAATCAGTGGAGCGCTCTTCCTTACCAGGGAGATTGAAAGGAAAGGACTCAAGCTGGATCACTAATACAACTCAAAGCAGGAAAACAGCCACTGAGGACCCATGGCTTAGGTCCACACTAAGATCTGTGAGGACTCCTTCATCGGCAAGTGCAGGGGAAGATAGTTGGCTGTCAGGGGGCAGTGCCAACAGTATCAAGAAAAGATACACAAGTCCTGGGAGGTTACAATTAAAAGCTGGTGATGCTCAAGGTTGGGTGAAGAATTCAGAGGGGAAGGAACCGAAAGCTCGGTCTTCCTCTGATAGCGTCTCCGATGTAAAGGCACGTTTTGAACTGAAAGCAAGAATGGAGGCATCCAAGGATGACAGGTCATGGGTGGGAGATAATATAGATAGGCGCAGCAAAATTACAGCCCGCCAAGTTAAGGGTAGCACAGTAGATGGGGAGGAAGACACAATGTCACGAAAGTCTCGGAGTGAAATTCGACAGAGAAGAGTCATGTCTTCAGAATTTGCAGTCACGAACCCATCTGTACCTGCCAAAGAGGAAAGAAACGGTCGTCCCCCGTCCGTGGATAATGACAATAATGAAAATGGTTTGGCTAGCACTGAATCGGATGAAAACCATACAGGGAGAAGGAGGCGGAGGAGAAGAAGAGAAAGAAGTCCAGAGTCGAGATACGGGATTGATGAAACAGATGTGAATGCAAATATAAATACAATTTATTATAATAATAATAATGAAAAATCGGCATTTGAGGAAAATGAAAGCAGTGACCAATTTACAGAACATAAATCACTAGATAACGATGGCGGTCACCATGCTCAGAAGTTATGGATGGAGGATGAAAATGAAATGGGTCACTGCTTCGAGGGTCAGGACTGTGATATTGAGTTTCAAAAACGCCCTCATAAAGACGACAATCGAGAGGCAAAGATTGTAGTGTGTGGTGTAATTGCTTCCGAAGATCAACTTAACAGAGATCATGAAATTGACACGACTGAGGCCGAGGTTGATTTAGGGGAACGAAAAAAAACCCTGGTCGAAAAGGTCACAGACATGGGGGAGTTGAGGGAATTAAGACATTTACATGAAAGTGCTTTCGAGGATCCCTTCTCACCAAATATAAAAACCTCGTACTTTGCCGAGGAGAAACCCTATTCTGATGTGCCTGAACTGTCAGAAGGGAAATTGCTTAGCTGCCACAATTTCGGGGGAGAACTAGACAGCACAGAGCCAGATTTGTGTGATGAAAATATTAACCAAAGCACGTCACCATCTGAGGCTTTAAAAAGTGAAGGGAGTGACTTAAACAGGACAGTTGATAGTGCAGGAGAAGGCGGATCCGCTGAAATAAGGATAGCTAGGGGCAGAGAACGAGTGAGATCAATAGAGGGCATTGGCGGTAAAGAAGTCTCACAAAGTCATGAAAATCCAAGCATGAATAGCCCAAGCTCTGAATCGGAAACGTATATTCAGGTGACAAAGGAGGGACCTGCGGCTGAGACACAGAAACTGGACGATGTAGGCGAGCCTATAGTGAATGAGGACAAACGTCAGTCACAGTTGATGGATGGTTCTAACAACCATGATTCATGTAACTTAGCTCCAGAAAAGCGAGACATGGGTAATGGGTCTTCTCCTTCTCCCACTTCTACGCCAACCAGTGAAAGTAAATTGGCCTTTTCAGAGGAGGAATCAGCTCCGATATGCACTACTGAGGAGACAGGGAGCAGTGGAAGCAACACTCGTGGGCCTCCAACCTGTAATTCTGATGGCAATATAAGTGTTGATGTAACTGCAACAACTAGTGACAAGCTAAGTACTTGGAACATTGATAGCAGTTATGAGTTTATTAGTTCACCTGGAATGTCAGATGATAATGCAAGTGCTACCCAGAGTGTGGACCTCTTAACCTGGCAGGAATCTATTGATAGTGTAGATGGATTCATACCTGTGACGAAGGTTCAAGCATCTGGATCAGAAGGCGGATCAGTAACGGTGGAGTCTGATTTAGAAATCACAACCGGGTCGGGAGTAATCATAACTCAGTCTGAATCTTATGAAGAAGAATCTCAGTCTGAGGAAATTGGAAATTCTGGAGTGACCGTGAGCAAGGCTCAAATAGTTTTCAAGACTGAAACAACAAACGCTGCTTCACCAGTTGAATCAGAAGAGAAAATTGCCCCAACCCAACTATCAGATAGTGATTTGCAAGAAGAATTAACTGAAGATAAAATGGACGCCGAAAAGGATTTGGAGACTTTATCAAGAAAGGAGATGAACAGAGATGTGTATAAACACATTCAAGTAGATGCCAATCCTCAAGTGAATGAAGGGGATATTCACGAGGATGTTGATGTAGCAAAGGAAGGGCCTCCTTCATCATCCCCAGATCTATTGATTCAAGATTCTCCATGTACTGAGCACGTTCCCAAACCAGAGGATATCTCTGAAAGTACAGGTGCAAACTCAACTGATCTACTTCCTAACCCAGAGACAGGAAACACCCACAGCACTAGCAATGCGATAGAAAATACCCCTTCAAAAAACGTGCTTGCAAATGCCGATAGCACAGATGAGTCTATGGAAAAATATGTAAATGAACGACCTGAGGAACTTCAAACACAACAGGAACTATGCCCTGAAGATGTGACCGAGTTTAACAATACTGAGGTAGTTGATAGCTCGGGGGAAAAGGTTGTGCCTGAGAGGGCACCTCCCAAGCCTGAAGAGGGGACAATTTATGAAAGAGAAAAGACAGAGGAAACGTCATTAGACCAGAAGAATACATCAGAGGCAAACCAAATTACTTTGTTAACTTTCGATCCAAGCCTATCCGAGGGACAACCTTCAGAACTTGAAGCTAAAGAAGTGATTGCTGAAATGGAAGTGGTTAGCTTAAATGAACAAGCGCCAACTGTAGCATATGAATCAGTGTTGGTCAACGAAGACGATCATATTTCTGAAGGGGATAACTACACAGAAGAGAATTTGGCGGGGCTTGACGATTCGTCTATAAGTTCTAATATTGAAAAACACAGTTTGAATGAAAAAGGACCAGCAATTAATAATTCTGACTCGGAAGACTTGTCACTTGAAAAGACTGAATTACAAAATGAAAATATTCTGTCTGGAGTCATGGTTCAATTGGAAACACAAAAAGATGTAGTTGCTTTGACCAATGAAGGAGAGGAAAGTAAATCCCAACCTCCAACTCCAGAGAATGAAAATGAATTTTTCGATGAGATAAATAACGGAGGTTCATCAGAAAAAGTCAATGTGAAAGAAACGGAGAATGAAACCCAATTGGAAGCAAGTGAAATTGACAGAGGAATGATCGAGGTGGAGAATGTAGAGATATATGAGCATAGATTTAGCCCTCAGCCACCTACAACAGAGGAAACAGAGGATGAAACCCAATTGGAAACAAGTGAAATTGACAGAGGAATGATCGAGGAGGAGAATGAAGTGATATATACGCATAGATTTAGCCCTCAGCCACCTACAACAGAGGAAACAGAGGATGAAACCCAATTGGAAGCAAGTGGAATTGACAGAGGAATGATCGAGGTGGAGAATGAAGAGATATATACGCATAGATTCAGCCCTCAGCCACCTACAACAGAGGAAACAGAGGATGAAACCCAATTGGAAGCAAGTGGAATTGATAGAGGAATGATCGAGATGGAGAATGTAGAGATATATAAGCATAGATTTAGCCCTCAGCCACCTACAACAGAGGAAACAGAGGAAACATTACCAGAAAGCCTATCGGAAAAAGGAAGTTCTCATGAAGAGGTTAAGGAAGATGATTTGTTAGTTACCGATAATGCCTCCAGTGAAATCAAAGATGTCGAAAATAGTATCACAAATGCTATGGTAGAAAAAGAATCGAGGGCATTAAAGTGTTCTGAAGATGCAGAAGAAAGTAGCAGGGCGGGAATTAATAAAACGGAAGAAACTGTGAATGCAATTGCTTATGATAAGTTTTGTGAAAGCAGTGGGTCAAAGATTTCTGATTCAGTGGAGTCACAAAAAGTGGAAATACGAATGAGTGGAACAAAGAGAGTTGAAAAAATAGAAAGTGGGAGAACCGAAAATAATGATAGTGACAGAAAATTGGATTGTGGGGACACAGCCAGCTTATCCCCCGAGAACATGTTAGAGAGTGGAAATGTTAAGGACAGAGAGAAGAATTCTAGTTCAGACAAAGTCGAGAGTGAATGCCATAAAAGAGAGTTGAGCGAGGACCCAAGCAAAGGTTCTAATGATGATATTGAAAAGAAACAGGATAAATCCCCCAATACAAGGGAGGTGATTGCACCACAGGTCAAAGAAAAAAACAAAAAACATGACTCTGAGGAAATAAAGAAAGTGAAAGTGACCTATGACAATAGATACTATATTCCGGTAGATTATGCAAAACAGAAAGTCGCCAGGCGTTACAGGTAATGCAACTTTCTTATGAAAAAAATGTTCTAGTTTCTATTTTTCCTTTCCCGTCTTTTAGAAAGGTCTGAATACTTCCAACAAATGCGTCGTGCAACATCCACATTTTTGCACTAGTCTGAATGTGTGGTATACAAATAGTGTGTGTTCATTGCTTGTTTACATTGTGGCCATGGCCCTTCGCCAAAGAAAGAATGCTGTTTCCCTGTTCAACAAAAGGGATAGAACTGGATTGGTTCCTCTTCTAGGTGTGTCATAGTTACAGAATTAAGTAAGACGCCACCTGGGAAGAACTATCATCAAAGCTATTATTATTCAGTGCTATAAAATATTATATCCCCTCCATAAAATATGCCCTCTTTTTTTAATAATGCTTACCTCTATAACATAAAGCTCATGTTTATAAAGCTGTTCATAGAATGATGTGGAAGCGATGAAACGTATCACGTATATAATGTGAAATTTGTCAATAAAAATGCTTTAACAAAAAAATAAATACAAGATTATATCCGGTATAATGTACTGGCTAAACAAATATTTACAATAGTATATCCGGTATAATGTAACGGTTGATATATTTATCAATATCTATGAAAGTATTTAAGAAAAAGTAGTTAGCTTCAATTTCAAATGAAGACATATTCTGATGTTTAACGTATGAACGTATTTCTCTCCAGCTACTGTTTAACTAACTATTCCTATTACTTTTGCTTACAGGTTGAGTAGAAAATCAGAATCAGTCATGGTGAACGAAGATGTTTGCTGGGACACTCTCATCCTTGAGGTTTTCGAAGAGAGTGACACCATCTACTTTCCTCTTCAAACCCAAAAGGAAGCCCGGTCTTTCGTCAAGGCTCTCCACTTAAAGGGCCACAGTTTTCAGTCAATGTGCATAGAGATTGGTGAACATGAACACAATTTCAACTCATGGAGGAAGAGTCTGGGGCGTGCTGGTATTGGCAATGCAGTAATGCTATGGGCCAACAGACCTCTCCAGGATCTACTCGATGACAGTGACGACGACTTCCAAGACCAAGATGAAGATGTCACAGACGGGGCGACACAAAGCATTGAGGAGGATAGGAAGAGGGAAATTGAATGCCAAGAGAGACTTCAACCTAAAGTGAGCGAGAATGGAAGCAAGAAATCTCTCGATTTTAATAAGAATGATAAGAAGCAAGCTGATCTCACTAAGGAACCTGAAAAGATTGTTTCCACTAGCAGATCAAGCAGTCGTGATTCCAAGTCAGTGAGTCCCCAGCCACAACCAAAGGAAGTAAAAGAACTTAAACAAAAATATGACCAAGAACCTGATCCAATACGACTGAGACGAATTGAAGAGTTTAAGAAAGAGATGGGAACTGGCAGTCTAGATGAGGAGGCTGCAATGAGGGATGTCAGAAAAAGAATTTCTATGTTCGAAAACAAGACATCACCTTCCAAGAGCAACAGTGAGTCAAGAGAAGATGTTTCCAAAGAGAATGATGAAGAAAGTTCGAAGACTAGGAGTGAGAGTGAGAGTGTGAGCAGTGGAAGTCCGGATGAATCATCGATAGAACCAGAAGAAACAAAAACACAAGAGGTTCTAGCCCCTAAGAAAGACGAGGAAATCAAAGATGAGAGTGAATCCGAGAGTGAATCTGAGGATGAAGCGGATGCTGAAGAACAGGTAGAAGAGAAAAAGGAACCCATAGTTGAAGCGCCACCACCTAAAGTCGTCGAAAAGGTGGAGGAAAAATCAGAGGAGACCAAAGTAGCCAAAAGTAGCCCATCCAATGGACACGCACCCAAGCCAGAGGAACCCAAGCCTGCAGAAAACGCCGAACTTCCAGGTGTGGATGAAAACTATAATAGTGACCTTGATCCTGAGAATGATATGCAATCACCAATGCTTACTGCGGCTGTCAAGAAAATATCTGCCACTCGTAGCAACAAGAATTGGAGCGGTTTCCTCTTTGTCTTTAGTGACACACCTGGCAATAGTGAAACTTGTCGGGTGAAATTGGGCGTCTCCTCATTCCCCCATAAGAGACTACGTCAGGCCCAACTTTTTAATCCCAATATTTATCAGGTAAAGATAATGGCTGTGAAGCAAAGGGCAACAGCTTTGCATGATGTGCTGAGTGAGCTTGACAACTATAGAATGGCAAATCAGAAGGACTGGTTTGAAGGACCATTCAATGAGCTCTTGTCTGCTATCTCAGGAGTAGCATCAAGGTATCCCTCCAGTCGTAAAATTCTAAGCCAGGATGACGATGACAACGAGGAGAGTGCCTGTTGAGGGTAACGGTCACTACTGTGACATAAGGCCCCAAATTTAATGTATTTGTAGACATTAAATACGATTTTTCATTTCGTTCTGTGAGCGGGAAGATATACTTAAACTTAGATAGTAATTATCATGTCATCATATTGATTTAAATGTGTGGTACTTGCCTCGAAAAATAGTTGAGATTGAATGATTATGTATATGATACATGTAAATTCTGCCACATTCCATGATAAAATGAACACTATTTGGTAGCTTGACTACAAATGTGCATCGGCACCAATACATGATGGTTGAATTGTTTGTGAGAATGGTGACTGAACACGAGATAAATATCAGGAAGAAGCCAGTATAGAGCGTAATAATTTCACTGGTAAAATGTGGATACATGAATTGTGCTTAAAGATTTTTCAATTTTAATTATGCGGTGAGATCTTTGAGAGGATTAAATAATTATCTGGTATGTGCGAAATTCTCTCAGCTAAGAGAACACTGATGTCATGGATGAATTAACTCATTTTGTCCGTCAATACCTTCGGTAAAAAAAAACACGTAAGAGATGTTTCCAAGTGATTTAATTGCCTTTTCCACTATGCCTGTTTAGTAGGACTATTCTCATGGATTATGTTCAGTGTAATTTTGAGATGGGACCGTTATTTTTGTATGTCAACCCCTTTTCTACATTAGCATTAACATACGGCTTCTTCATTGTGATCAGTGCCTTTATACTATGCTATAATTTTGCATATATATATATATATTCATCTGAAATAATGCCTTGGTCTACAGCAGTGTATCACTGTCTGCTCACGGCACTTGCTTTGAAAATAAACGGCAAATTGTTAAATTGACATCTTTACATCGAATATTTCTACAGATTAATTATGTACGCCTTCACATCAGTGATTTTTCATTCATATATCCTAGTCTAACCCTATGCACACTGCCAGTGTTGATTCATATTAATTGCATTATTTTAACTAACATCATCATAATTATACGGCTGTGTTATTCATTTAATCTGTTCTCCGAGGAATGCCTTGAGAAAGTATGATAATTTAATAGTTCGTGCAAATAAAGGGGATTGTTATGATACAGCAGATGATCACCATTCAGAAACTGTGCCTATAGTTTTGGTTTTTACGTGTTTCCAATTTCACGAGAATTAAGAGAATCGCACACATCTATGCTCCTTAAAAACGTGGGTGTATCAAGTTTCAATCGGTTTTTCCTACGTAAGTGGTTGATCTTTTAATTACTCAGTTAAGTGCTCAGTTTACGCAGGGAGATATAACATGTATGCCTCTCTGGCTTGTGCTACAGCCATGTCCAACCCATCTGATAACCGTTTTCCATGTATGCAAATAACCATTAATTGTGTGACGCTAGGTGAATATCGCCATATATGTATATATATAATTAACGGTCAATCTTCTGCTATTATGGAAACTCGTGGGGATTTTGGAGATAGAATACACATTAATGATAACCCTAAATATATCTGCCATCCCTTTGTAATGATATATCGTGATAAGGTCATATATACTTTATTGTTTAATATCCTCGACCTACACTGTGTGTAAATGTGCTATCTTGGATAGAATAAAAACATCTTAATATAAAAAATCTGCTATGCTTTCTTTCCTCATGCCTATAATACGCTATCTCAATACGAGGAGCTTTTCTTCAAATGTGAACCCTAGATCCATATAGTGATGAAATACAATGCTATGCCCATAAAACCATACACAACTACATTTGAATCACCTCATAAGAACTAGTTTCCTTTATAGGTCATTTGATAGATTTAAGGCAATGAAAAGTAGAAAATGATTTTTTCTATCAATTACGAGTGTAACTATTTTATTTTGGAACAATATTACAATGTGACAGTGCTATTCTCAATTGACTCTTAATTATAACACAGGCTACTATAAACACGTTACGAAAAAGAACCAAATACAAAAGTTTTCCATAAACCGTTCTCCTATTATGGATAGGTAGATAGGATATAGGTAAACAAGTAAAGTATAAAATAAAACAATTACTAACAGAGACTTAAGTGAAAAAAAATCGCCCCAGCGCAATTCCCGAGGCAAAGTAAGCCAACATAAGACATATTTAGACAAATAAGAGCAAGTAGAAATTAAGGTATGAATTAACACATGGAAGAATCAAATAAAAAAAAGTTGTCCTCACTTAAAACTCCTGGGGTATAGAAAACCAACACAAATCCAGCCAGATACAAAGAGGTGTATGGATCAATGGCATGAACCCTATTGACATGATCTTGGTCTGCCAACTCTTGAGGTTATACCAGTGGGAAGGGTCTGTAAATTACCATCTTTGTATAAAGGAGAGAGGCATCTTAGTTTTCTAGGTTTACAAATGAGTAGATAATTTCTTGCTACTAGAGATAACATATTACAACCCACGGTTTTGATATTTTTGTAGTTGATTATAAACGATTTTTGGTCTAGGGCAAAACATGCGTATTCTAAGGTTAAATCTAGGAAGAATAATTCACTTATATTAAAAAACAAACCCAGCGATCTATCCCAGTCAGCGACCGACTGGTAGGTGGAGAGAAGAAGCACTATGGATAAGTCCCGAAATGTTAGCCAGGGAACCGACTAAATACTAGGCACCAGGCTACTAACGTTATGTGGTATATCTACTCACTGCACTGACTTAGGACCACCATTTAGGGTTAGGGGTAGTGTTGGTATCAATCCATGTATTCTATTTCGCTTGTATTCCTTCGAGCTCGAAGGAATGAAAGTCTAATCTTTAGGTAATAGCCTAGGTGGCGCCACTCCCTTACACCTTTATACCTTCATCCACTTGGGCAGATACTTTAGTAATACATATATAGTCAATGCCATCTTCACACCAATAAAAGGTATAAGTTCCTTTAGCCTAATAGATTCGCCAACCACTCTTGCATACACTTTCTTTACAAAAATATCCATTTTTAGTGATTGTCAAATGCGACTCCTAAATATTTTAATTAAAATCAGACCTACCTGCTAAGTAATTTCTTGTACATAGAAACCTCGCCTGACAACACCTCATCAGCAGTGTGTTTCAATTCCTTCTCTTTAATGTAACTCCATAAAGATCTAGTGAATGAATGAAGAATGAATTTCAGCAACAAAGTATACGAAAACATTTGAAGTAACACATAGCTATTGGCGTACATATTTTTTACGCGGAATTACTAGAGGTAGAATGAAATGATATAATAAACAATTCTCTGTTTCGTAATCTGCATGACATACTTGAATCTGAACAACGAAGTTTAATTTTGTATGAAGACCTGTATTTAAAAACCAATTACCGTGTGTTGGGTGGGATATTTTCCTGCTTCGTAATTTCCATCTTGACTTTCACCCAAAGTTCGCACGCGCCGGCAAGGTGATCTTTTTCTTCCACTATTCCTTCAGCAATCGTTGCCAACGCACTTTCAAACAAGCCAGCCTTCCTCTGTGAATCAGCAAGTAGTTCATATTTCTTCCACATTTGAAGCTGAAAAGTAAAATCAGTTAAGGATATATTTCAATTAAAGGCGGAGGTCATTTGCATTATTACTTCCATGCCGTGGAGATGAATAGGGGGAAAAGTAATTTTAACTGATTCGAATACATTTGGACGAGTTTTCGTTGGAGCCCTGGATTAAAATGGCTCTTGTAAGAACTACAGTATGAACATTTCAGCACCAACTAAAGTCTTTGAGTTGCCACCAAGAGATACAGAGGCAAGCTCTAACTGCCCCGGGTTATAATCATCAAGATTATCGAACTAAAATTAATGCACAAGTACGCCCTCTAGCTGAGATCGTGCCCATTAGGAAAGTATGTGTGAAAAAGAATTACATTAATAAGATAGTGACTTACTGATACAGCTTTGAGTTTCTCATCGGGGGAATGTTTTGTCCAAGTTTTAAACTGCGCAAGGGACGACTTCAGGAACCATTCAGCTTCTTTGTGCATGTTCCTGGCCACACAGAATCTGCCAAATTTCCGGGTTGTATTCGCTGGAAAAAATGAGATATAAAGGAATGAAAACATCGATCGGGGAAAATGATGCCCAAAATAAAATAAGTTTTGATGATTAACCGATTAGATTTTTTTAAAGTAAGAAAATGGATAAGCCGGTGGACTACTATAGATTTGTATAGCCAAATTAGGATCATATTATTTTAAGCAATATAGCAAGGCTCATAGAATAAATATATTTTAGATGCTATAGAAGAAAGGACCGAACTCACCTAAAGAGTATAATTCGTCGAGAGCCATTGGGTTATTTTCATAGTTTCCGCCACTGGTGACATTGTCAAGATCACAGAGATCTTTCTGCGCGGAAACCGCTATTTCCTTTATTTCATCCTGCGATTTTTCTGGGGAGAAATAAGACATAAGACACTATTCGCATAACACATTAACCCTGTGAAGTTAATGAACAAAGACAGAATGAAAAAGTACTTTTCAAATTGGACGAACACGGTGACGATATGGCAACACGTAAAGATATTAATTTGGAATATTTCACTTCGACTTCCGAGAAAACATCTCATGTTAATCATATAACAGGTGATATTATATCAAGTGAAGTATGCTGAATCTGAAAATACCTGCTACCAGCCTGAAATATTAATATTTCCTACACCTGGGGGCGTTTTTTTCAATTTCTAGATATTTATTCCCACAACTTCCGAGGCATTAATCTGACCCCTATTGCTATTAAAACCATTTATAGAGGAATTATTAGCTGCCATTCGATGTATATCTCATGACCAGTGTTCCCGAAAACTTTTTAGTGACGGCGGCCAATGTGGCCGACGTGAACAAGCCCCACACCGGCCATTTGTCACTGACGCAGGCCATTTTTTACCTACAAAAAAATTGTAATGGTACCTGCAAATTTTCATAAAAAAACACTTTATTTCACAACACCTATGGCCGAAACCTTATTTCACCTAGATGTCACAGTAATAAGATTGGTCCTGCTTAAAATTTCAGTGATAGCATAATTTTGTATGCACTTCACATCGATTCTTGTCCACTTTTAATATACTGAATGCATATAAAACAACGAAAATAGAACTAACAAATATAGGGAAAACTATCACTTAATATTAGCATGTGTATTTAGGGGGAGGGTGCGGGGGGGGGGGGGGGGGGGCGCCCTTTTCAAAATCAAGCTAGGGCATTTTTGTTGCAAAAGACACAAGAAAAACATTCATGTATTACAATGAAATAGGACTTTATATATACTTATATGTACACTTTATCAACTGTATTCCAATAATTGGGCTTGTAAAAGCCTAGAATTTAGGCAAATAAATTCAAGGGTTGAAACATTAACATATAGAGGTCTAAGGGCCTGAAATATCATCACATGGCCTTGAATCCTGTTGGAATCGTTTAATACCTAGAACACAAACTATTTCATGAAAGCAGACAGATAGCAGACAGACAGCACTGACTTTTTTATCTTTAATAAATTATTACCTTATACAGCTTAAATAATTCTCAGAAGCAAGCCAATGTGAGTTCGGAGGGTTCCCTGATGTTACTTTAATCTTTAGAAGTAAAATCTAAAATTGAAAATAAAATAAATTATGAAATTGGGCATTATTTAAGGAAAATACTTGGATGCTCTTAAAATGAATTCTTGAATGGTGAGGAGGCATAACTAATGCTGTAGGGCCTATTCAAGAAAAGTTCAAAACGAAAAAATCCTGGATCTGCCCCTAGCTTACGTCGGCCAAAGTGGCCGACGTGAAAGGAGCAGACGTCGGCCAATGAAATTTTACGTCGGCTTTTGCCGACGTGCCGACGTCTTTTCGGGAACACTGCATGACTGTAACATAAATATTAAATTTTATATAGATTATCCAACAAACTTTAAAAAAAATTTCGACAATTTGAACTGAACAGTATGAAAACGGTTCAGTGTATTCAGTATAACATTAATTAAAGAACTCTAAAAGATCTTCCATTTGACACCATTTTCAAACAAATCAGATCACTTTCCACAGATATGAATTTTTTAAATAGTTATGATATGCCTTATATTATATACAAAACGTCTCTCGCAACGGGTTTTGATATCACAAACCTTGTTCAATGTTGGATTTAGTCTTTGATCATTGCTGCCTAGCTCTAACCATTACTATTAGCAAATTTGTTGGTAAAACTTGCTTGGATTTATTGCAGGTGCAATGACGCCCGTTGCAGCCCGCTCTGCAGCACTGACAACTTACCATAGTAAGGGAAATCTCAGCAACTGGTTTAGGAGTCATCAGCAGTGGCACCACAAATCAATATCAATAGAACCAGATGTACAATTACCATTACTCAGTTTTGTAAATTTAGACTTCTATATCTGGGGGGAAACTTGGAATATACTCTAACCAAAGTGACCAATTTCGAGCCAGATGAGACCCCGGGCGGTTGAAACCACATCCATATGGGTATTTTACAGCCCAGTATCCATGTACGGGACTGTCAACTCATTGCCACTCTGATATACGATTAACTAACGAGTAGACTGAAGGAGCGTGAATATTGCACGAGTTCGTGTATTATTCTAAGCGACTGAAACCAACAAGTTATTTAACAGATTTATTATACATGCTTTCAATCATGAAAATAGGAAAAAAATCGAGTCATAAATTTGAATTTTACCAGTAATCTTAGTAAAAAAAACCAGATTGGTTGCAATGACAACCCCACGTAAATCACTAGTGAAATATGGACTATGCGTAAATCACTCTAGATACGTTGTTTTCAGAGTCATACTTGTATAATAAAATGAGATATTCCCTTCGTGGTTCCCGCGGTCAAGCCAACATCAAAATTAGATATTCCCTTCGTGGTTCCCGCGGTCAAGCCAACATCAAAATTACTGACTTTTACCGAGTCTTTAGCAGGCAAAAAAAGAGGTCTTTAAAATACACAAGAGCTTTTCATTGTAAAGGAATAATTTTGGCAAAATATCGCTTACCATTAAAGATTGCAGTTGCCTGAATGATGTCATAGTCTCCATATAGAGGGGTCTGGGGGCATGCTCCCCCGGGATTTTTTAAAATAGAAAATGAGTGCTTTTAGAGTGCATTCTACTGATTTTACAGGGTTGAGTCTCAGATCGAAAATTACTGACTTTTTATTGATGCACCTCGGTCCTCGAAAATTACTGACTTAACTTGTAAGGTCCCTAACAACCCCAAATCAAAATTACTGACATTTTACTGACCGCGGGAACCATGCCATTGGACACCCATTCGCTCATGGCAACGCATTGCCAGGTGAGAACAGGCGAAACATTCCGTTTCTGAGAGAACGCAGCTCAGTTGTGTTAGCCCACTCGGTGGACCCACACGTTACACCCATGAAAATTATTTTCTGAGATCATTTACCTCTTGGACCATCCAACGTATTAAATAAGTGTGTCACTTGATACTGCAGAATCTTGCATCGAACAAAGTTGAAGCCCACAACCAATTTGTTGTCTTTCAGTTTAGCCGCACTCTTCACAACAGTAGAGCAAAACTTCCCAGCACATCTGTGAAGAGCTATTAGACCATTCATTCCTTTTTCCGATAGGTTTTGACCAGTGATTTTGGGCACTTTATACCCTGTGATGGAGCTGTCCTCGGGCAATTTAAAACAGAATATAAAAATGGCGTGAAGTACATGGAGAATAGGCAGATTCAGAGCCTTAATCATTGAAGGCATTAATAAGATGGAAGCGGCTTTCTCCATACTAAGAATGAATTCAGACAAGGAGAATGTGGCGCTCTTTCCAATGTCTGTGGCATTAACAAGACGCGAAACGATGACTCCAATATTCATCAGTTCCATCATCAGCTCTGAAATTTTTTGGTGCGGAGATATCGCACTGACAAAACCTTGAAATCTATTGATTTCCTTAGATATCTCCCCGCCATGTAGGGAGTAGTCATACATCAGACGGAATGAAATATAGTGGATGTTCATATCCAGTTGTAAAACCTTGAACATCACCTTTTCTGTATCATCATCAGTCTCCTGGACTCTCTTTGCAGTGATACAAAACAACTCATTTATGTATTTGCAAGTAAGATCCAAGATGTTTGAAAGGTTAGAAGGGCTCATTTTCTTCTTTGATAGGACATGACTATAATGGTCGATTGTCCAAGTTATTGTTTCACGTCCTTTTTCTGAAGCCTTGTTGCTGATGAGAAGGAGTATGAGCGCTATAAATCGAAGCGGCAAGCACACTTCAAGGTCTGCATTAGGAGTGCGCTCTTCTCTGACAGCGGCGTTCCATAAGACGGTGTATGATGAATGTGCAATCGTCTGTATTGACTCTTGAACTTCATTACTTTGATTTGGCAAAAGAAGTAATTCCAGAAGAACTGTAGAAATCCCCAGACATTCCTTCAAATACTCCTGAAAATGAAAATAGTGTCAAATGTAGAACCTTTCATGATGAAGAACATGAACCTATAAGTAGAATTTGTAGTTTCTCACATTTGCCGCATCCAGGGAAAATCCGTTTATTCGATCAAGCAAATAATAAATATTAGCATCATAACAATTATTTTGAAATATTAAGGTACCGCTTTAAGGTAGCTGGCTATGCGGTTCTCTTTTGGCAATTGAATGTAAATATGAGATGGCTTATAAAAACTTTAAAAAAACAACTTCCAGATCCAATTTAATTTACTTACCTTTTTTAGTCCTTTGTTGAGGATGTGATAAAGCAATTTTTGGCCATTCTGTATATCCTTAGGGGTATTAGAATAAGTTTTGATAACAGACCCGCAGTTTTGTGAAGCTATTATGGCACCGGGTATCTCCGACACGGGCAGCTTTTCGAAGTCAATGGTATATGTGTAGAGAAAACTTAGGGCGTGAGTGCAAAACTGCTTTGAAGCCGTGGAACGGGGCTGGGATTCGATATCAGAGAGATATTCCTGAAAAATTATACATACTTTTTTTTAAAAAAAAACTTTGCATAAAGGCACAATAAAAAGAAATCAATATTCATTTCTTATTTAGTGTTACTATCATAGTATCTTTTAGGCCGCGGGACCCAAGCGCCCCAGGATCGCCCAGCGCCCAGACTGAAGCTCCCCAGCCTTGGATCGAAGCGCCCATGGCCTGGATCGAAGCGCCCAGACACATTTACTAGTCCATTAATTACTTTCATTAGTCTATTTTTACTCGGGACAGTTCACTACCCCCTTTACTGACTTAGGACCACCAATTTAAGGTTAGGTTTAGGGTTAATTTTGGTATTGTTTACTGTTAACAGTCTGGGCGCTTCGATCCAGGCCGTGGGCGCCTCGATCCAAGGCCGGGGAGCTAGCGTCCAGGCCTGGGTGCTAGGATCTCAGGACGCTACAGTCCCAGGGCGCTACAGTCATACAATCATCTTTTAAATCAGATACACAGAAGTAGCGACAAATGTTAAAGCGAGATACAAGATTTGTGTGTAGATCTATACCCCTGAACCATTAAAAAAGTTAACAATCGGATTGTTAACCGGTAGTTAAAGCTTTTGGTCAATATAATATTCAAGGTGGTATCTAGATGATTCAGCCAAGGGACATTTGTGCAAGGGGAGAGGCAGTATACAAAATAAGTGATTTTGATCATTTGAGTTATCAGATTTGGGGGAAATTGCACAATTTTTTAAAGTTTTCAAAAATACTTGGGATAAGTCGGCATCCCGGACTTCTAGTATTACCAGGTATGGTGTGAGAAATAAAACTTGTATGTAGTTTTATTTCCATATAAGTTACATACAAATAACATTATGGAATAGATGGGCGGGTCAGGGGAAAATTTACACCAGTAAGACTAAGACCGGGGCGGGAGTGAGACTAAGTCTAAGACACGGAGAATCGTTGTAAATCTTAAGGACGTTTAATAGACTTCAACAGCATTTAAGGCCCAAATGATAATTTTCCAGGCTTTGAATTTATGTTTCCAAGGCTTTTCAAGTATTCCTAATACCCTATATAGCATAATGATAATCAGTAATCAATGCTAGGCTAACATGAGTAAATAGTAAGAATACCCTGCCAAATCAAATGCCAAGGAGCTCACCATAATTTCCGCCGCTTTCCCCTCATACTGTCCACGCTTCAAAGCGAAAATTAGATCCTCTCCTTGACCCATCTTCGTAAAAGTATTGGATTTGAAATCTTAAACGATCACTGACTTCTAACCATCCTTTAAAACATTATGTCTTCCAGGAGCCGCCAGTTTGCCCAGTTTACACATTCAAAAATGGCCGCCAAAACATTTGTACGGAGTAAATACTAGGGAGGAACTTGATTTGTCAGCGGAAGTAGTATTTGGGCATATCTGTTTGGTAATATTTTTGTCAGTCAAATGCAACAACTATATCTATTTTTATCAATTACTTTTCCTTATATCGATGAAAATAAATTCAGGATTTGTTTTGTTTTGAGACCTTGGTACTCCAACATAACGCCGATGTAAACTTCCGGTTTCCGTCGCGCCTCAACTTGCACAAATTTTAATCGGTGATTCGTGAGGCAACACTAAAATATGGGGAAATTAACAGAAAGATTAGTTCTTGCCAGATCAAGAGCCTCTGATTTAGAAAATGTTCGAAAACTCAACTGTTGGTAAGTTAAAATAACGTTTTACCTCTTTTTTGCCTAGTTATGAGCCGTTATAAACGGGCATTGGACGTTTGGGCCCAGCCCCAGGCAAGGACATACGGTAGGTAGGCCGGGGTTGAGACGCAAGCGCCCCAAGATCGAGGCGCCCAGATCGAAGCGTCAAGCGCCTGGACCCAAGCGCCCCGGCCTAAGATCGAGGAGCCCTCGGCACACATCGAAGCGCCCTGCCGGTGTTAGATCGAAGCGCCGGACACCAGACCTATAGGCCCCGGGACCAATAGGCCCCGGGACCTATGGGCCCAGCTCTGGACTTATAGGCCCCAAGGCCCGCTCACATTGGACTTATAGGCCCCAGGATTTATAGGCCCAGAAGAATACTAAACCATACCAAAAATAACCCTAAACCTAACCCTAAATTGGTTGTCCTAAGTCAGTAAAGGTAGTAGTGGACTGTCCCTAGTAAAAACTGACTAATAAAATAATTATTTGACTAAAAAAAAATATATCACTAAGTTTTGAAGCAGGGCCTATACGTCCGCACCCCGAAGCGCCTACGGCCTAAGATCGAGGCGCCCATGGCACACATCGAAGCGCGCACGTTTACTTGTCAATTAATTACTTTCATTAGTTTATTTCTATTCGGGACAGTTCACTACCCCCTTTACTGATTTAGGACCACCAATTTAGGGTTAGGGTTATTTTTTGTATTGTTTAGTGTTAACGGTCTGGGCGCTTCGATCTAACACCGGCGGGGCGCTTCGATGTATGCGGTGGGCGCTTCGATCTTAGGTCGGGCGCTTGGGTCTTGGCAAGGGCGCGTCTCGGGGCGTCTCCATCGTACAAGCTGTAGGCCTATAGTAGACGTTTTAACGTCTCTGGTTTGGACCCCGTGCGCGTTTGGGCTCCCGGTCGTGAAAACCTGTCAAAATGGCATGCAAATCGGACTGCAGACGTTGGGGGGGCCCGGGACGTTAGAGCCCCGGCCTTGGCTTGTAGGTTGTCGCATCATTGGGCCCCGGGATCATTGGGCCTCAGGATGGTGCCGGGACCAAAGCGCCCCAGGATCGTAGCGCCCAGACCCTAGCGTCTAGCGCCCAGACTCAAGCGCTCCGGCCTTGGATTGAAGCGCCCAGGGCTTGGATCGAAGCGCCCGGACTGTTTATTAGTCAATTAATTACTTTTATTAGTCTATTTTTACTCGGGGCAGTTTCATCTGTAATTCACTACCGCCTTTACTGACTTAGGACCACCAATTTAAGGTTAGGTTTAGGGTTATTTTCGGTATTGTTTAGTGTTGATGGTCTGGGCGCTTCGATCCAAGCCGTGGGCGCTTCGATCCAATGCCGGGGCGCTAGCGTCGAGGCCGGGGCCCTAGGATCTCGCGACACTACAGTCCCGGGGCGCTACGGTCATACAATCCTCCGGATCATTGGGTCAGGATCATTGGACCCTGGCCTTGGACGTTTGGGTGGAGGCAGGACCCAAACGCCCCAGGATCATAGCAACCAGACCATAGCATCTATCGCCTCTGTTATATATTGATACCGTGTTATAATTGTATGTTATATGTTTTTCACCTATGGGACTATACCCCCTACTGTATCTACAGCTGGTGGTATACCCCCTCATGTATTACCAGTGCTGCCCCAAGCCTGTAACCAGGGAGCACTGGCCTGAATAAATGATCATTAAGAACTGGGACTCTGTTGTGGACAGTCGTCATTAACTTCTCTTCTATTAATTAAATACAATAGTATAACATCTGGTGGAGAACCAAACAGTCCCAATGCTTCCTAAGAGAAGCGGGAGAATAAGTAACCCATTATACAAAGGCGTGACCAGCTACAGACAACTGTTGGGCCTTAGGCAAGAAAAAAAGAAAGCAAAGCAAGCGAGAACACCTACTAAGGCGGCGATCCCACAGAGAGAGGCTACCCAACCAGGAGGGGCCCCAGATACATCTACCCCATGAGTAAAGAAGGAACATACATACCATGAGCGCCCTATGGACAACATACAGTTCACACCTGTTTTTACAGGAACAGGACGATTTAGTGGCCTGGCTATCGGCAGGAGGAGTAAAGCCCACCGTGATACCTGGGACGACGGAAGAGGCGTCCAGAAGCTTCACGGAATATAGACAGGCTAGAGACCCACCTGGCAGTGATTCTACCTCAGACGATTCGAACACTGAGGATATAGGCGAAGCAGCCTTGTTCAGGGCTGTGCCGGCACATAGGAACACTTTTAGTGGACGTCCGAGAGAAGGGAGAGCCATGGGAGACAACGACAAGCAAGAGCGTGATAACCTGCAAGTCCTACGCGAACAAGCAGATAGGGAGGCGGTGGCGAAACAAAAGGCTTTAGACGACAAGGCCAAGCTAGCAGAGGCAGAGAGAAAAGCTAAGCTAGTAGAAGCAGACAAGAAAGCCAAGCTAGCAGAAGCGGACAGAAAGGCAAAGCTGGCAGAGGCAGACAGAAAGGCAGCGGAAGACAAGAAAGCTGCCGAACTATTAGCTAAACAGAGGATGGCCGAAATGGACCATAAGAGAGCCCAGGAGAGAGCGAAGAGAGCGGCGGAGACAGCCGAGTTCGAAAGGAAAGAAAAGGAGGACGCCTTAGATAGAGAGAGGTGGGCTTTTGAAGACCAACGTGGCCATCCCCAGTACAATCAGCACCAACCCCCATACAATCAGCAATATGCTAACCCGGGTGCGGACTTTAATAGCCAAAACTTTATGAATTTTATGAGTGAGGCAGGTTTCGGTGCGCCCCAGCAGCAGTACCACAACCCAGGGTACAATGTGCCACCCAGTGGGCCCTGGACACAAAGGCAGGGGCCTACGGAGGCGGAGCTAAAAAGGGATGAGATTCTGGCAGGATTGGCAAATATGGTGCACAACATGATGACTACACAAAACAAATTGTGGGAGGAAAAGTCAAAAGAAATGGCAGCAGTACGAGCCGCCATGGAAAGGACAGCTATTCGCACCAAATCAGGTATGGACAGGGAAAATAGACCCTACAACCCTGATTCTAACCCAACTAAACTAAAGATGTTTTCTCAGCCACCACCCACATTCTCGAAAGCCACAGCCCTACTGTCAGCTGCAAAGTTTATAAAGGACTACTCAGATTTCGCAGACTCGATGGAAGTGTCAGGGAAACTGAAGATGACAGGTGTGGCTAAATATCTATCAGGTGAGGCAGAGACATATTATGACTCATTCAAAGATTTAATGCCGAATGCGGATTTTGACATGTTTGCGGACGCATTCAAAGCTAAATTCTCGAAGCTGACATTCGAAGAAAGACTTGGCGACTACTCCCAGAGGAAACAGGGGGAAGCCGAGTCACTGAGGGACTATGATAGGGAAAAGAAGCTGTTGTTGCAAAGGAATCATAAGCTAGATGAGGAGACAAGGGTGGACCTGTATTTAGTAGGCCTGAATGAGGACCTACGACGAATGGTTTTGTCGGCCGCACCTAAGTCATTGGAGAAAGCTTCAGAACTGGCGTTTGACAGAGAGGTTACTCTTAACCTAGTGAAACAAAAGACACAGGAGACTGCTGTGTTTGAGACTAGAGGCAGGGAGAGGACAAGAAGCGAGAGACCCGCAAGCAGATCGTCTAGCCAGAGATCAAGCAGCAGGGACAACAAGTCCTCTAACGATAAGCCACGAGATAAGTCACAGGACAAGGGGGAGAGAGAGAGAAACAGGAGCTCGTCAAGGGGACGATATGGCCAAAATTATCCCATGCCATATTACCCACAGTACCCACCACAGCCACAATATTTCTACCCCCCACCCTACGGCTTTTACGGGCAGCCAGGAAAGGGTAACCAAGTAGCATTTGGCACAGGAGCAAAGCAGACGTCAAACAGCAGACACAACAGCCAGGATAGAGGCAGGAGTACAGACAGAACCAATGGCAGGACCCAGTCTAAATCGCCGAGTGGTAGGAGTAAATCCAAGGACGGTAATAATGCGTATGCACGTCCGCCGACGCCATACACAAAGGAAAACTAGATGGTGGCAACAAAAGGGGCATTTGTTGCCATAATGACAGCCTTGAAAAAATCAGAAAACCAAAGAAAAATCGGAGTAAAAGGCTTAGGGCCAAAACAAGTGTGTTGTGCGTTGAAGGAGATACCATAGAGGGCCAGGAGGACGCTGAACTGAGACTCGTGTCAGGTAAGGGAGAATCAGTCAATTTGAAAGTCAAAAACGGTTGTATAAACGTTAAGATCGCAATCTATGACATGCCAGTACTGATAGATACGGGGGCTAATTTATCATTTGTTTCAGGGAAATTCTATAAGGCACTGAAAGTGCCTGGCCTAAGAACGAAAAGGTGTCACATTAAGGTATACGTGGCAGATGGGGCAGCCCAAACAGCAAGAAAAGCTGTCACTATGCCCATATTCCTAACCCATTGAGGGCGGGCTGATGCCTCAAGGCATCAACATCAAAATGGCTCAGGGGACGGGCTGATGCCTCAAGGCATCACACATAATTTGGCCCAGGGGACGGGGTGATGCCTCAAGGCATCAATTTTTTATATAAATTGAAGGGGGCATAACTTAATAAAAAATGAACGGATTTTGATGAAATTTGAAATATATGTATACAAACACATTAGAAATATTTTTATAGGTGTGTTATCATGGAGACAATAATGATGACGTCATAACTAACATATGTAAATGCTGGGAACTGAATTTGGAGCAAGGTTGCCCCCATATTGCACCCAATTGAGACCCATTATTTTAATTATTGAAGACCAAATTCTAGAAATTATGAAAAAATAGGATCAATAACTGTTTACACCTATTAAACGATGTACATATGACACATATTATTTGAAGAAAATATTCTTAAAGTGTTTTTAAACCCTAAACCTCATGTTAAACACCCGTCCTGAAGCCCAAAAAGGGGGAAAAGGGCCCCCGTCCATCAGGCAAAAATATGTGTAAACTGCCCCCGCCCTGAATGGGTTAAATTCTCATGTGTTTTTGTCGTGGTCCCAAAGCTAAAGAGGTCGGTCATTTTGGGAGTAGATTTCTTAAAAGCCAATAGGGCGAGCGTCAATTATGACATTTATAGAAGAACATATGCCATCAGAGCAAAGCAAAATGTGGTTTTGCCCCCTAACTCGGAGGTGGACTGCACGAGCTATGTCGTCTCACACGCCGAGCTGTCACATACCATAGGGATAACAGAAAACATGGCCAGAAAGAAGGGATCGGTCCCATACATGGTCAAACGAGTGTTGGCTAAGCCAAGAGGGGTTTCCAATGACATTAGGATGTGTGTGTATAATGGTACTGGTAACAAGGTAGTCGTCCCCAAGGGGTCTATAGTGGGCCTATATTGTGTAAGCAACCCGGAAGACATCATAGGGGAAAAGATGTGCGAAAAAAGGGTTGCAGGGGAGGCGGCAGAGGTAACGGCCGAAGCGAAAGCTAAACAGCCCTCAAAAGCTAACGCTGACTGGGGCCATGAAATAGGCAGCGCCCTAGATGATCAAGACGGCAAAACTGCGAAAGTTATTGAATAAATATAACGATCTGTTCATAGGGAAGGACTCGCCCCTGGGACTAACAACAAAATATGAACACCCCATAGAACTGAAAGACAATTACCAGGCAAAAGAATTTAAGTCTTATCGCCTGAATCCAGTAATGAGAGGGGCAATGAAAGAAATTCTGAACGAACAGGTCAGACAAGGGGTGATCGAAAAGACGGAGGAAATACTGGAATTCGCATCGCCAGCATTTTTGGTGGCGAAGGCAGGGTCTAAGGATGGTACAAATCAATTTAGGATGGTCGTGGACTATCGTTTCCTAAATACCCAAGTGAAAAGCCAGGTGAAGTTGTTCCCCTCAGCGGAAGAAACGCTGGAGAAAGTCGGGGAATTAGGGGGAAAATTTTTCTCAAATATGGACTGCCATTCTGGTTTTCATCAAATTCCTATTAAAAAGGGGCACGAACACCTGACCGGGTTTAGTACCCCATTTGGCAATTACGTGTATAAGGTTATGCCTATGGGACTGAAGACATGCCCCCGGGCGTTCCACGGGGTCATAGATGGAATATTGGGAGGGATGACCTCAGCAATATACTACATCGATGATATCCTGATCGCGACCCAAACATGGCCACAACACCTGAGGGATCTGGAGAGGTTGTTCCAGATTTTTGAGGACGCGAACATTAAGTTCAAGCGCGACAAGTGCGCATTTGGCCTGAGAGCAGTGCCATTTCTGGGCTTCGTGGTGAATGAAAAGGGTATCTCGCCGGACCCTGAGAAGGTGGAACCGATTAAGACATACCCCAGGCCCCGAAATTTAAAAGAAATGAGGGCATTCAACGGATTGGCCAATTATTACAGATCGTTCATCCCGAATTTCAGTAAGATAATGAAGCCCTTGTATGACCTAACTAAGGCTAAGACGAAGTTCGTGTGGCGCGAGGAATGCGAGGAGGCTTTTGAGAAAATAAAAACCTTAATCTGTACCAAGGTAACACTTAGATACCCGGACTACTCAAAGGAGTTTGTTATCGCCGCAGATGCCAGTAATTTTGCGGTGGGATCCTGCATATCTCGGGAGCACGAAAACGGGGTACTGCGGCCGATTGCATTCGCGGGGAGGTCGCTCAATCCCACCGAGGTGCGCTACAATACCACGGACCGCGAGCTGGTCGCGCTGAAATTTGGACTAGAGAAGTTTGGGCACCACGTGCACGGACTAAAATTCAAGTTACTAACAGATCATGCAGCGCTGCTGGCTCTGAAGTCAAAACAAAACTTGACGGGCCGCATGGCACGGACCCTAGAGTTTTTTAACCAATTCGATTTTTCAATCGACCACGTGAAAGGTCGGCTGAATTACATCCCGGACGCGCTTTCGAGAAGGAACTATAAGATGGAGCCCTTCATACCAGAGCACATGGTGAAATCTAAAAAGAATGTCTCTTTTCACCCCATTGACGCGGTAAAACCTTTTGAGGAGGGGCAGGTACTGGAAAATTACCCCATTCTCAAATACAAGCATAGGTCCATATTAAGGGCCGGCTCGCCAGCACTAACACCTAGAGAGTCAGAGTCGCAGAAAGCGGCATGTAACGCGGTAGAGACTAGGTCAGAGAAAGCGGCGCGAGAAAGGGAGGAGGTCTCTCCCTACGAAGCTGATGATCTTAGAATTTATGGATCAGAATCAGTGGCAAAAGCCCCCCTGTGGGACGCAGAAATAGCGCAACTACAAAAAAGCGACGAGTTTTGCAAAGGGCTAAGGGATTTCATTACAAGGGATGTCCTACCCGAAGGCAAGGCCGCAGCAAGGGAAGTGCTTCTCACTAATGACAGCTATATATTAGCTGGGGACGTTCTCTGTAGAGTACCAAAGAGGGTGAGGGGCGATCCTAAATGAACTCAGATAGTGGTACCACGAGCGTATGTGCCAGGGTTGTTGAAACTATTGCACGATAGGCCGTTGGGGGGACACTTGGGCGCTACACGACTGCTTAAGCTGGTAAACGAGAGATTTTACTGGCCGAGAATGTCAAGGGACATCACCGACTATGTAGCATCATGCCACGAGTGTCTAAAAGCAAAAAAGATGAGAAATCCCATTAAACCGCCAATGACAATTAGGGACAGGGCCCCCTATGCGTTCTCTAATTTGGTGATAGATAACATGGGCCCCATGACCAAGACTAGCTCTGGTAATCGCTATATTCAAGTGTGCATAGACTATTACAGTAGGTTCTGTATGGCCTGGCCAACAAAAACCATTGACTCGAAAAGGCTAAAGCATGAATTCTACGAGAAAGTGGTATGCAGAGTAGGGGTGCCCGAGGTGCTTCACTCAGATAACGGGGCTTGTTACGTAGGCAAGGAATTCGCCGATTTCTGTAAAACAATGGGCATAAAACAGGTGATGGGGGCCAGCTACAGGGCTCAATGTCAAGGCCTTGTGGAGAGATTTAACTCTAGCCTGGTGGAGCATATTAAGACATATGTGGGGCAAACCAGAGGAATTGGGATATTTTTTTGCCCAGTGTGGTATTTGCACTCAATACCTCGGACTCATATAGTTTGGGATATTCCCCATTTTTGTTGGCCCATGGGAGGTTGGCCAGAACGCCGCCAGAGGCGGCTATAACATCGTTTGAATCGGGCGAATCAGTCATGTCGGTACTAGCAAATATAGCAGAGAATCAAAGAAAAGCGGCACTAAAGGCCGAGCTAAATTTACATCACGTGCAGAATAAAATGAAGTCTCGCCACGATGAAGGGGTGCGCATGACAGAAATAGAGCCGGGTCAAATAGTGTATATTAAGATCCATCGATTGCTAGACCCCCTAACGAGTAAGAAATTACAAGACTCGTACGTAGGACCTTTCCTCGTGACCAGTTGGGCCAGCGATACAACGATCCGTTTAAGGAGATTGAAGGACGGCAAGGATCTAACTAAACCAGTGCACATAGCACACATAAAACCACTGAAACCCGAGCTAACAGCGAAATTACTGAGAAGTCCGGCTATTGATCTGAGCCAAGCGGACCTCGATGCCTTAACCAGAGAAGATAAACATGAGCAAGCCGAAGTTGAGTAAATCCACCAGCTTAAGTGCACTTAACCACGTAACATAAACAGCCAGGGAATCAGGACTGGTAGATAAGGGAAAACATAATCCCTATTACGGCCTAAGGGCCGGGGGAACAACATGCACGAGACCTGTGGCCGGTACAAGCCACAGGATGCGTGGATGGTAAACCAAACATGAGGGCAGTTGAGTAAACACAGTTACATGGTCTGGATGGACAGGAGGTGGACTGTTTACGCAAACATATGGGGCATGTGAGGCCCGGAGACGGGTGCTGCGCCTGTGAATGGTATTCTGCGTGCCCTTGGTGATTAGATAGCTGGGGGAGGGGCGAGATTTTAGGTACATGCCTAGCATTGATCGACCATACGGGGTACAGTCAGTCGTCAGTAAGGGAGGAAAACCTGGACTGCCAAATAAGGCAGCAGGCAGTTGTGAGTACACTGTAAACTTAAGCTCCTGGTACCATCGCTAGGCAACAGGCTGGACTTGCGTGGCCCACACAAAGGTACACCCCTGCAGTAGGGCAGCAAGCTAGGGTTCAATTCCTGGGACTTGTTGCGGCGTTGGTAGCGTGGGGGGCATGGCTTCCTCGGCTAAGTCAGTCCTACAGCTGCGGGGTGCTTGACGAAGGTCTCACTGACGGTGTTTTGCGGTCAAGGGGACGCTTTACCAAGAGTCAGCGAGTCAGTCGATGGTTGAGGTCAGCACTTCCTAGGAAGACATACTAGCGGTTGGACATAGGGAGCACCTGCAGTGAACAACACAATGAGAATATTAACCATACTTGTGTGGTAAGTTTTTTCAAACACAACACTCTTCTCTTGCCGGATGAATGAAATAGGTCTTCCGGTTAACTGTTACGTTCTCAAGTAGTCGGTTAAAATCAACAGGGCGAATGTATTTCAATGTTATTCTTAAGTTTTGCGAAAAGTATAGCCAACTTGGTAATTCATTTACTCGTTGCTTTTGTATAGGTTTAGTCTCGCACAGCCTTTACCGGCTGAGGGCGAAGTGCTACGGCAGAACTATGGTGTAGTATTCAGGGAGGCAGGCCCCAATTTGGATACTCGTGTGAACAAGGAACAGATTAGAATAACGTTACCAATATCAGTGCCAAGGCCATCGCCTGAACGAAAAGTACAGGATACAGAAATAGGGATCTGGATAAATTTACGAAAAAGATCTCTAATTTCCAATCGATGTTACACAAAGCTAACAATGACTCGTATGCCAGAATTAACGAAATATTAGATACTCTCAAACCTGCAAGAGTGAAGAGGCGTGGTCTACAGTTCATAGGGAATGCACTTAATGTGGCAGTAGGTGTGGCGACGGAGCCAGAGCTGGAGGCCATATCCTCGGACCTAATAACGATAATTAACACAATGAAAGGGGCAGTTCTAAACGAAAGGGCTAGAGATGCCGTGTTGGTCAGGCTATCCGAACGGTCACACTCGATCGCAACTTTCCTTGACAAGCATGTCACGGAAATGACAGGACAGTTTGTAGACATAGAACACGACCTTAAGTTTTTGGTAGAAGAGATTACGGTTCTGCAGAATTTTTCCTACACCAACATAGCGGGCATTTTAAAGATAGAGGAACACCTATCCAATATTGACTCCCTGCTGCAGTACCAGCATGCAGCAGATGCGCTGATCTCAGCTTTGGACAGTTTGCAAGCCGCATTTTTACCCATCGTGGTTATCTCAAAGACAAAGATCGAGGAGTCAGTAACGATATTAGCTAATAACTTACGACTAAAGGCCCCAAATGCTAGGCCGATGGGTGGTTTCGACGAATGGAGGCGCGATATAGACACTTCCTTTGAGGAGAACACCCTTATTATTATGATGTCGATAAAATTTAGCTATGCCCCGCATCAATATGTAATGTACAAACCGGTCATTTTCCCTGTCCCTATCCATGCTCACTCACATAATCACTCAGGGTTTACCATGCTCCAACATGAAAGTGACACGATCCTGGGTATCAGCAAGGATGGCCAATACTATGTGGAGTTGAACGAGGACAGACGCCACCTGTGTAAAATAGAGAACTCGTTTTATTATTGTCAGAAGAACATTGTCGAGTATAGTATACAACATCCTACCTACCTGTCTGGTCGCACTTATGACGAATAAGGCGGATATGATTATGTATTTTTGTAACTTTAAAACCTTCCTCACACAGGCCATGCCACCAGTACACATACCAATAGGAACCCAAAAGCACATTTTGATAAACATCGGACAGTCAGGAAGCTTCACGTGCATAGGATTGCCTAGCAACACAATGCATTTGTCTGTATTTTCTATAGTAACACTTCCTTGCGGCTGTGAGTTGCAGCTCAAGCATGCCACACTGTCGGGTCAAATATACGAATGCAAAGATCAAACACACACCATTGAGGTGCGAACGGGGTTTAACATGCCTATGGCTAGGGCGTTCAGACTGAATATGTCGGGATTCGAGGGCGCTTCTACCCATAATCAGATCGTACAGTTGAGCCTGCCATCACATTCTGAACTGTTGAGAGCATTTTCACATGTCCCAAAAGAAATTCTGGATTCGGGGCTTAACCTTATAGACATGGCAAAGGAAGTATCGCACAATGACAGTACAGCTGTCTCAGAATGGGATAATATCCATTTAAACTTTAAGGCTTTTGGCAGTGTCCCTCTGGCCACATGGGTCGCACTAATAATGTCTACGGCAGCAATCATAATATCTGTTTTTCTGCTAATGAAGCTAAATAGGTATGTCCTTCATGTGTCTGTTGCCCGGAGCGAGATCTGCCAATATCACACGACTCGACTTACGTCCCTTCAAAATAGATCACCTGTTGGCGATGACCACACCAAAACCCATCCACATATACCGGTTTTCAATGTGGAAAAGATGGACCACATGGACTGGGCGTCGATAATACTTGGATGTGTGGTGGCATTGTTCGTTATCAGGGCGATATGGAAGCGATGTGGCTGCCTGAGGCAAAGGTTGGCGCGAATCCCCTGCTGCAGAGATACAAGGGGGAATAGAGAATGTGCCTGGGTGACAATCAAATACATGTGGGATAATGAAATCTGTGTGGTAAAGATTAAACAGATGATTGAGGAAGTAAATAGCATCTCGAAAACTAAAGGCCCACCGTTCGTGGAATCAGAACTCATGGAGAGATGGTTTAGGCCAGACATGCTTAAACTGTGTTGGGCCGGGGACCTCAAGATAACAAGCTGGGGGGAACGAGTGAGAATTGTTCTCCCATCGGAGGTACCGATATCCAGAGCACAATGTAATATCTTGGCGAGAATACTGAATAGGCCGTCTGCTAAAACCATACTGGTGCTGGCGTATCCTAATGGAGAGCGGATACAGGTGCCATGGACCAGAAGGTCAAAATTAGACGAAATGACCCTCGACCGGTAGGTGACACACATAAAAATTTTTTTATATAAACAGGGGGGTGACACAATATTCTTGTTTCTAAGAGAATGAATACATAGGTCAGTAATATATCGGTTAGGCATTGTCATGTTGTGATTACGATAACCGTTGTTGACTGGACTGCTCCCTTCCAGATATGTAGGGTTTCATAAGCGGCCTTCGAGCCGGTATATTGATAATGCATGATTTGTTGAACTTACCATTTTAGCATCGATGATTGAATAATGTGTAACTTACACGAGGCATTTTGACGGATGTATTTTCAGAGAGTCGGTGACAGATCAGGAATGCCAGCCTTGCGCACCGGGTTTTAGCAACTTCTCCGACTGACAGGTGCGGATAGCGACCAAGGCTTGCCCCAGGGTGTATTAGTTGGGTCACTAGGGTGGCTTGGCATATGATGACAATATCTAGCATTAGTAAAATTCGCGATTACCATAGTGTTGAAATAGGTAGAACATGTAGCGTGGTGTCAAAATGGCGGACCCGGAAGTATAGAGCGGATGTTGAGTATTCCCCTTACGAGAACGGTACAAGACAGAGCGGCGCGGGTGCTGCCATCTGGCGTTTTTGGTTATAACGACACTTGTGAAGGAGGTTGCTTCGCGCCAGGGAAACACCTTCGTGTTTGTAGTTTTTGTGTTTGTTAAATGGTACTCTCTTTTCTATCGTATTGCCGATATTGCGAGCACTGAGGTATTAGAAATAGGGGGGGAGAGATACCGAGTAGAAAAGCAGTAACATTAGGGATAAGAGGTTATATAATCGTCCATGAGTATACGAGTGGAAAAAATAAAACACGATAGTCAATTTTCTTTATCATAAGACATAGCAATTGTTATTCCTGTATTGGGGAAAGGATCAAATAATGAAACACCTAGATCTATGAAAGAGAGTGGCTATCAATAAAACCCAGTATCAAATCTAAGGTATTAAGATTAACGAGAACTCCGGAGCCTAAACCGTTAATCGGAAATCAAAGGTGTCTTTGATTTAGAAAGAGGGGAGGGAGTGATGTTATATATTGATACCGTGTTATAATTGTATGTTATATGTTTTTCACCTATGGGAGTATACCCCTTACTGTATCTACAGCGGGTGGTATACCCCCTCATGTATTACCAGTGCTGCCCCAAGCCTGTAACCAGGGAGCACTGGCCTGGCGTGCCTCTATGGGACATGCCCCCTTCAGTATGAATAAATGATCATTAAGAACTGGGACTCTGCTGTGGACAGTCGTCATTAACTTCTCTTCTATTAATTAAATACAATAGTATAACACCTCCCCAGCTTTTGATTGAAGCGCCCATGGCTTGGATGGAAGCACCCAGACCGTTTACTAGTGGGGTCTGGAGTACTCAGACAGCACTGAGCTCGGACCATGGTATACTCAGACTGTGGTATGGTCGGACCAGATCTGGTCAAACCAGGGGATTAGTAAAGTCAGACCAAGGGGTTAGTCAGGTTGGACCAGGTGCCGGGTGCTTTAGGCGGAACATTACGATAGGTATATAGTCAAAGTAATTCTTTTATTAGTCAGTTTTACTACGGACACTCCACTACTACCTTTACTGACTTAGGACAACCAATTTTAGGGTTAGGTTTAGGGTTAGTTTTTCGTATGGTATGGTTGGTTCATTGACACATTGGCCCAACACCGCGTCGGCCCAAGCCCCATCAGCCCACCTCCAAAACCGCGTCGGCCCACCCCCAAGGCTGGCTCGGCCCAAGAATATATTCTAGAATATTGTTGAACTTGTAGTAGCAGCAGTAGTGAATAACCTCAAGGGAAGGGGGCAGGGTATTAAGGGGGAGGGACAGGAGAGGGAGAGGTTGGTTAGAAAACCTTTCGAAAATGTTATTGATAATTGTATTCATTGTAGAATGCATGTTAGCAGATCATTAAATAAAATATTGAATCAAATGTAATCATGTAAGTGTGCATAAGGAGGAGGAGTCACAGAGCAAGAGGAGAGAGAAAATAGAGAGAGTGGGAAAGAGATATGAGAGAGAGAAAGAAAGAGGGGGAGGTGTAGGAGTAGGCAGACGGGGAAGGGTAGGGGGAAGGAGAGAGGGAGAGGGAAAGAAGGAAAGAAAGTGAAATGAGAGAAAAAAAACCCATGGAAGTCATTTGCCCTTAATGCCTCTTTTCGATTTTATTTTCAATAAAACCTTGTGTGAGAATTTACAATCTATTAATTTGCCCTGTGTTGTACTCGCTCTCTTACTTATCATGCTAACATGTCATGTGTGCACCAGCAATGGTAAGTGTGCAACATAACCCAGAGACCGACGCCCAAGTCTCCATAGAATTTTCGTCGGTCTCTGAAATTGATAATTGTCAGGGCCCGACGGTCTCCTATGAAATATCCAAGTGATAAAATGTTCAAACTGCTCTGGACCACGAGAATCCTATCTATGACCCAGACTTTTTGTTGGTCTCTGTAAAATCTTTTCGGTCTCCACTGTTACAATTTGGCAGAGACCAATGGTCTCTCATCTCCAAATTCACTATGTTGCACACTGAATGGTACTCGTCCACAGCAAAATATATGCGTTATTTACAAGTACAAAGCCCTTACTACGATCCCTGCTGGGTGATGTTATTGCCATATTATGTCTAGGGTTTCAGGCCGGGGCGCTAGGACCTTGGGACGCTACAGTCCAGGGATCGTTTGGGCCCGAGCTAAAAGACGGGCCCCAGGCTCAGACGATGGGGCCCCAGGCTCGGATAATTGGGCGATTGGGCCCCAGGCTCAGATGATTTGGCCCCACCAGGCCTCGGATGTTTGGGCCCCAACCGTTGGACGGTTCGGCCCCGGTCTTTGGACATTTGGGCCCCTGCCAGCCTGTTGCATTCTTTGTTTTCCCAACATATGTAAACAAACAGGATCTGGTCTCTGGGCGTTGGTTTTGGAAATGATTGTAAACAAATACGAAATTGGGGTCTGGGGTTGCACTATAAGCCTCATTTTACACAAAACCTGCATTTTACACTCTTGCGTATTCTATCATGTGGGGGTGGGGATGGGATTTTTTGTTCATGTTTTTATTTTACACTTGGGAGTTGGGTTGTGTATTCTATAGCTACCTACCTTTTCTAGTTGGACAGGGTGAGTGTTGTGGGGGGAGGTATGTACTCATTAGCCAAGAAATTTATTTGGCCTTTTCAATCTCAATAGGAAGGGCAGGAAAATGGCTACCACACATTCATGCAGGAAATGGATGATAAAGGGCAAAAGTTTGAACAACGGTAATTATCTGCTAATTTCGGTCATTTTTTATGACTAATAGTTCCCAAATGTTTGATGTCAATGAATATTGTCATTATCATCATAAAACCAGGCAGACCCTGACCAGGGCCCAAACGTCCAAGGCTGGGGCCCAAACGTCCAAGGCCAGGGCCCAAACGTCCAGGCCTGGCAGGGCAAATCATACAGGCCCAGGGCCGAATCGTCCAAGCCGGGGGGCCCAATCGACCAGGCCGGGACCCAAACTTCCAGGGGCCCAATGATCCCAGGGCCCAAACATCCAGGAATCTGTTTGTACGTCAGAACTCTTGCCACCCGAAAACCAACACAAGCGCAGTGCCATGGTACCCTGTGGCTCCCAGTACCCCGGTCAATGCCCTGGGCACGTCTCAAACTCCCAGGCACACCAGTCTACCAGGGTAGGCCTACTCAGAAAATGCTCCACTATCTCAATACTAAATCGGCACCCTATTCAAATATGCTACCCCGTCTCACCTGATACCCAGTGCACTCATCTGATACTTACCCCTTCGCGGGGTCGGGATCGGGATTTGTGAAAAAGCTATGTCAGGTGTTCTCAAACTTATTTCTAAATGTTTCTATCTATCCTGGATTGTGTTTAATTAATGCGAGATGACCACAGCGAAGGCCTGACATGGTTTCATTTTGAAACTGCCTTAACTGGGCCAGAATGACGCAAGGACAAAAAGTGACGCAAACCTCTGCGGCAGGAACCTTGCTTGTATGTGTTTGTTGTATCTGTTTAAACCTATATAAATGTCTATAAAATAGGCTACTTCCAATATGCAGATTTCGGTAAGGCATGCATCCCACAGGCTTTGTGCAGTTCAAATACACATTATACACACATCCAGAGTATTACCGCGAGGTTAATTTGGTTGTGGTGTCTTAGGCTATGTACTTGTATTGTATTGGAATCTTTTTCTCATTTTCAATGATTCCCACCACCCCACCCCCCGGCTGCCCCTCGGCCTCCCCTCCTACGCTTTTGTTTTGGTGTCTAATAATACACATGCCTCAGTGAGGCATGTGTATGCAGGGGCGCTAGCGGCGGTATTGGGAGACACCATTTTCGGCGCTTGTTGATATATTTCGCGGCAATGGCCGTCGATTCGAATCTTATCACAGGCCCTGCTGGTGGTAAATGGGCTTATATCTTCTTTTCTAGACAATATTGTTCCAGTAATCACTAGCTAATATCGTTGCTTACTAATATACGGTAGTTCTCACACCTGAGAAAAAGCTGAATGAGCATTTATTTCGTGGGCAGAGACAGCAGCAATTCCCTTTTCTTCTACTATGTGCGTAGGACCGTGATAACGGGTACGCCTGGTCTAATTTTAGTGAGTAGCCGGTGGCGGCTTTTTTTTAAAAAAGCGGTGGTCGTGGGAGAGTCCAGTGAGAGAGAGTAGTTACTGTACAGCTTTGTTTACCTCATGATGTTACCTTTGATAATGCGTCACTGACGGCCGTGCTGTACCCATGTTATTTTGATCTGCCAGACCAAAATAATTTTCAACAGGAAGATTCGAAAAATACCCCACAAATATGGGTTAATATGATCAAATCAGGAAAGCCATGGGTAAAGGGGATTCTATTGTATTGAGTTACTATAACTTTGACCAATCTCCCATAAATGAGTTCTGTGATCGGCAAGTGCCACTTTAAGACTGCAGTTGTTTGTTGAGCTCTAGTGCAAGTCTAGCACTCCCTGTTCAAGTTAGATATACAAAAACCAACCCTAACCCTAAATTGGTGGTCCTAAGTCAGTGAAGAGAGTAATGGATGGAAAATGTAACAGGGTCTCAACTCATTGTATTTATTAACTCTAAATAGTAATTAAAAAAACAGATTACTAATTGGAAATCCATACTAAAAGCAACCCTAATGTTAACCTAGACAAAGCGTGACTCAGTGGGGGCACCTATGTTGCCGTCAAGGTAACTCTCCTGAGAGTTTGCGCAGTCGCATCAGCCCACATAGGTTCGACAAGGTAAGAGGTGGATAGCCCCTGTATTGCATCTAACTTTTTAAAATCCCATGTGACGAACAATTCCAGTCCTGGAATCCTGCTATAACCCTACTGCTAATCTAGGGCCAATGTCTGTACAACTATAGAATAAACAATTTTAGCCACCATCCACCATTTCGCATGTGTTGGCTCTTCCCATGTCACTAGCATAGTTCAGCCCCACTGCTCCCACCAAACTTCGTAGCTCAGTCGGTTGAACGTTCACCTACAGAGTGGATGGTGGCAAGTTTGTGGCTCGGCCGGGTCTCACAGGATTTTTTTGGATCTCTTGGTCGCGTAGATGCTATGTCATTCTACGTAAAAGGGACGGCGGGTGAGTGCGCATGGTTTGTGTTGAGGGAAACAAAATATCCATATAATGTTTTAACGTTTCCCAACAATAATACAAGGACCTCCTAAACATGTCTAAAATTACATTCCCAAGGCGCCGAGTAGCAGCCGCCACTTCCTGGACTTGCGCAAGTCCTGAATTCCTCCTTCAAGGGGGAGTGACCATAACATGATAGTTTTCGTTTTTTAAACAACAAAAAATCTTGCGCAACTTGAACTGCCCTCACATCCAAGGCCAAATGAAACTTTCGAAGATGACGACTTGAGTGATATATCTTCTACAAAATTCTAAGATGACGACTTGACTGATATATCTTCTACAAAATTCTTTCTTTGATAGTCACTATGTAGAGTATTTAGTGAATTTTCGTATATACCTTAAATGGTCATATATGAAAAGAAAATGAGAATTATGCAATAATAGTAACTGTGAATATCAAATTATTGCAAATGCAATACATGTATCACATCTTGCTATTTGGTAAGATTTTACATCAAAATTCAAGCGAGTAAGACTAGTAGACAAATAATAATTGAAGATGTTATGACATTTGTATAGAGAAAATAACAAATGATAAAGGTGTTAAGTTATTAAGACATTGTATTGAAAAGAGGTGATCTAATAAAACTGTATATCAAATTTTGTATGTTGTATTATATGGGAAAAATGAGGTTGAATATGTAGAAATCGTTCACTTATTCTTATTAAGGGCTTCTTGGAAGAACTGTGGTAACACAGAATGTTGTAACCTATTTCTGATTATAAAGCTATTTTTGATGATGTAACCGTATTTGAAATGGAAATAAAAACATTTATAGATATATACAAGCCCTCTAGGCATTGGGTACATGGGACATCAGTGGGTATAGTATTGCACTGAATTTCAGATAGTGGAATGTCTAGGGCAGCACTACAACAATATCAGCAATATAGTGGTGGCAGACTTGACTGGCCAAAGCAAGACTCCTCCCACCATGTGGTCTTGATTGACATCCAACTGTCTGAGTTTAAATGTATAACAGTCATATTCCCAATGGAATTATTGAATTAGTGATGTAAGTGTGAGTGTCTACCCCATTTGTTTACTACTATTTTACCCTGGTTACTTAGACTGTAATATGGTCAATTCTCACGAAGTGGGGCAGTCAGTGTTTTGTGATTCTGAGGTTCATTGTGCCAATAGTTTTATTCAATTAGTTAATTTCTCATTACCATTATCCAGCTTTTAGTATTCACTTTCAAGCCATATATAGTTTACTAATTTGAAAATGTACATTTTGTGTATAAAATGATAAAATGTAGGCGGAAATTGCCATTTTTTAAAACCTGAAATAAATAAAATGAGAGCATAGGCACACAAAATGATCAATTTATGTCAAAATTGTAACTTCACATAAGCAGTCCGACCATTTACTAAATGTTTTTTGTAAAATTCGGCAATGTATGTGGAAAATATATGCTAAAATGGTCAGAAAACCTTACCCTAACATAGGCAGCCCCCACCCGACGTAGGCAACCCCCCCCCCCCCATGTAAGCCCCTATACTACCCTCATGTAGGCGCCCTAGGTGGCAAGTAGGCTCTATATATTCTATTTAGTCTTGATGAAATACATATGATTCCCAGTGGGATGACTCCAAAATGTATAGACAAATATCTAAATGTTTTCCAGCAGTTTTGTGAATGATTGTGGTTGGGGTGCCTATGTCGGGGGTAGGGTGCCTACATTGGGGCATTTCTTTTAGATTTTTCAAATCTCTACACATTACAGACCCTCCCAAAACTCATTCAATATGTCATTCAATATGTTAGGAATGGTATAATGGTAAAATCCCATTCTTATTTGGCAGTAATTCCTCACAGTTTTAGTTCATAAATCATC
Source organism: Sthenelais limicola (assembly GCA_942159475.1). Classification (NCBI taxonomy): domain Eukaryota; kingdom Metazoa; phylum Annelida; class Polychaeta; order Phyllodocida; family Sigalionidae; genus Sthenelais; species Sthenelais limicola. The sequence goes on along the minus strand of OW804095.1, from coordinate 61,758,467 downwards.
AAGGTTTACCCCAACATAGGCACCAAAGAGAAATAGGGTTAAAATTCAAATTGATGCTGATGTAAAAATATTCATCCCATCCAGTAGCGATTTTCAGGTTAGATTCCCCAAATACCCTATTTGTCAATGCGCAAAAGGTTCCTAAATTTTCAAAAGTTTGAGAAAATGACTTCTAGAATCACCCATTGCCCCCATTTTGTGAGAATTGACCATATACATATTATATTTATCAGGAGGCTAGCATTAAAGTGTTAATTTGTTAAACTATTAAACTGGGCGAAGCCTCCTTCTAGAGGCACTATTGGAAATACAGTACTACCCTACACAGGGGACTATACAGGTTTTTTGTGACCGGTGATTGTTAGTCAGAATTTGTAGGCGTATTTAGCACTAGCACAAGGGTTTGTTGTGACTGGCTTGCTGATTCAATGGGGTAATTTGCATAGCCCCTAGGAACCGAGGAGAGTAAAAGTAAGGAGAGGTAACAAAATTTGTCCCATAAATGGTGGAATCCATGGGGTATCTGACATTTTTCTGAAGTTTTCCAAAACCAATTTGGTGATCATTTCTGTGTAATATTCTTAAAATACAGGAATTAAATAGTATTTAATTGAACTCCTGCAAAGACTTTTGAAGCCAAATAATTTCAAGTGTAATTATTGTCATCCTGATTTTCGGGTTAACATTTAATCAAGAAGAAATGTTTATCTGCAACATCAAGACATGGGATAAGATACAAACAATTGGTTCTAATTTAAGTTGATTTGACATTGATATGAAAAAATAATATGGAAGAAATAAAATATTTTGTTGTAGATAATATAGTTGAAGAGTTTTGTAAAAACTGTTAGTATATCAGATAAAATCTGATAGTTACATGAAGAAAGAGTGGTTGAAACATGACAGAACTATTAAACTGTCTGTGACAGAGATATTAGGATAGAAATTCAAAAACTGTGCTCTGCTCTTCATGGGACTGTCTGACAGGGGAAAGCTCCCGCTGGCCCCACCCACCCTTTTTATAGGCCTACTGAAGGTACAATATTACTAACTGTGCATGCTCCAGTGAAAGGCATGCATTTTGCTAATATGCTGAAACAATATGCTGCAAAGCATATTGGACCCATGTAAACTCACATATGTTAATTCCTTCTTATATAATGAAGAATGATTCCATTGTAACCATGACAACCTGAACAGTTTGTAGCAGTATTGTCATAACTTGTGGCGAAAAATGGCAAGTTGTGTGTGTGTGTGTGGGGGGGGGGGGGGGGTATGTTTATTCATGATCATTATTCACACCTCGTAAGTACATGGCAATTTTTTGTTCACATTTAGCTCAATTGTGATGAATCATGATAACTATTCTTAGTGTTAATACATTGTAGTGAGGAAAAAAACATGAGAAAAAAACTCACTCCACTTACATATTACATTTACATATACTTACTTATATATTACATATTTTTAACTTGTGACAGTAGCTTTATAAGCAGGAGAGGGGGGATGAACCACATCCAGCTGGTCGGCACTTTGGTCTATTAGCTGGAGTTCATCAGAAATCATCTCCCCTGTCCCACACTGTCTATTTTATAATTTTATTACTCTACAGAGGTACCAGTATTCATAGTCAACTGAGGATGAGAAAGACTTTTTACTTGAACCTTGTGATGCTTATCTCTGTCATTTTAATAATGTTTAAACAATATATTTCTCTTAACCTGTGAAGGTTTTGAAAGAAATTATTGGAAGAGGAGTGGAAGGGGAGTGTCACATTACAGCATTCACCCAATGTCCAAGGGGTGGGTTGGTCTACACCGGCCATATTTGATTTGATTTGGAAATTTGTATTCGGTAGCAACATTACATCAGATCCAGATGCTTTTGTCAGTTCATACTATACTGTAGATAGATGTTTGTACCTTCAGCTGCACTTCTGTCAGGACAATTTACTTTGATAGTGTCTAATAGTAATTCTTACTGCTTTGACTGTGATTCTTCAGAAAAGCCAATGTCTGGATGCATTTTATCATTATGTTGAAAATAACTATATCTTTTTATGTTTTCTCCCAAACAGGGCTAGCGAATTGACGGATATATCAATAATACGGAAGATGCCAAATGTCCAGATTGTAAGCCTAAGGTACTTTCACATGCTCATATAATAACACAGGATCATTAAATTTAAACAAACTATTTGGGGAAGACTGTAGGTGTCTCTCCCTACGCATTTTTTCTGTGGTTAACAATTCCAAATCTGAGTCACTGAAATGCAGTTCCGAAATGAAAAGATCGTTTGTGCCGTTTTCAGTGTGAACCAGCTGGCTGCTCTGGATGACTTCACTGAAAGCATGAATCTGGAGGAACTGTATATCAGGAAAAATGAAATTAGTGATTTGGCAGAAATTTGGCACCTCAGGAAGCTCCCTCGTCTGCGTGTACTTTGGCTTGCTGATAATCCATGTGCCACCACCGATAGTTACAGAATGACGGTTCTAAAAACGTTACCCAATTTACAACGCCTGGACAATGTCCGTAAGTAGCTACTGAGTTTGCATATGATCGGGCTTGCTATGGAACAGCCTGGCCCCAAAATACCTAGCAATTGTTGAGAAAAAGTTTAAAAGATTCTTGACAACTATATGGTACAGTAGATTACCAATCAACATAACTTAATTTATATGGTGCAGTATAGTACCAATCAACATAAAACGGCCTGTAAATGTCAGAACCATAAGGCTATAGCTGAGAGTATGACAGAATGAAATGAAAAGGACCATGTCTTATTTTGTCATAACCTGATTTTACCTATGTATCTTGTTATTCTCGAGGCGGGGTGTTTTGAAATATCAAGTATATAAACAGTTAAAATGAACCCACTGAGAGGACTAGGTCTCACTCAGGCTTGGACACTAGGTCATTTTGGCTGTCCACGCACATGGTCATGTTGTTGTTGACATGGGTGTATGTTGTTGACATGTCTGCACATCCACATGGCAATGTTTATAAAAGTTCTGTTTACATCTGTGTGCGGGGTGTGTGTATGTTTCTCTGTCTGCCTGGTTATATATGGGCTACAATCTCCCAGGCAGTTTGTAGTAACAATGAAATGACAATTGGTTTTTTTAATAGAAGCTGTTAATGTGTATTAAAGTGTCAGTAAACCCCCAAATATTATGAGCAAATCCATTTCCTTGCTATTATTGAAATGTAACCACCCCAGTTTTACTTAATTCAAGTTATTATTTATTGAGTTTTACCCATTGAAAGGATTGAAAAAGTAGTTCCACAGTTTAACACTCCATTCAAGGCGCCACTGTTTGCCTACGTCATAAAGCTGCGCCAATCTTGAAATGTACATGCAATGAACATAACAAACAACTCTCATAATTGCTGCTAGAAAGGAGGAGGGTGGGCTGGGCAGAAGAAGTATTACCAGACCAAAACAAACACTCTGTATTACCCATTGATTGTTCCTCACAAGGTCAGAGTGAAATGAATGCAATGCTATTTCCCTCTCTTTTGATACACTGTGGCACCAAGGTATCACATATTTGTGATGTCACATATCACAAAAAAGGGATTTTGAGATAATGGCCATATTTGAGAAGATGACATCAAGCTGATTCCAATGATAGTTAACAGTAGTGCATATGAGTACTATTTTATTTTAAATTTGATATCTTCATTTTTGGAAAACAGGTTTTGAATATGTTTGAGTAGAGAATTATTAGTAAAGTAGCTAAATGTACTATACAGGATGACCTAGCTTAGAAATGCATGGATTTTAGTAATACACCATCTTAAAATTTGGTACATGTATATTTACACTACTAGCAGCTCAAAGAACACCAAGAATGAAAACATTCCAAATAAGGGTTCTTGTACATGGATTACAGTTTTGTGACTTGTGACTCATTTCCCTGAAACACATCACATTTTCTCTCACCACCTTTTGTGTCCCTTCGTTAAAGGGGAGGACTAAACCCAATTGTTGACCTCTCAATACAGATGTCTTGAAATACCTGTATTGAACAACTGTTTCAATTGCTGGGAGATTGGGGGGAAGGTAGGGATATTATGTACATTTCTGGCGCAGCTTTATGACGTCACACAGCACTCTCAGTGCCCTCTTGTGCTAAACAGACTTTTTCAACTAGGACTTCTTAATTTGTGCCTGTAAGTGACTATAAATTAGACATAAATGGAAGTAAAAAAATCGAGACTTGGATGTTGTATTTATGGCTCCATGAAGTTTGTTGTCCTAAAAGTGACCATGAACCCGTTGACTGACCCTTTAAAGGGGCACCTTCGGTATAAAAAGGGGTGGGTGGGGCCAGTGGGAGCTTTCCCCTGTCAGACACAGTCCCATGAAGAGCAGAGCACAGTTATTGAATGTCTTCCCTAATATCTCATGTTTTTTAAACGCAACATTTTACCCCTGCCTCAAAAGACACCTTTCCCACCCACAGCCCCCTACCCACCACTCTCAACAAAACTTTACCAAACGAAAACCTCCCTAAATAATTCTCACATTTTCTCACATCTCACATTCTACCCCACATTGCTATTTCCAATCCCAAATCCCCAATTCCCCTCTCCTACAAAGTGGGAAGGAAGAACATAGGACATACCACTGGACTCAACAGCAGCCCCATTTCCATAGGGCTCACATGCCATATTTATTAACAGAAAGAAGCTCTGTCCTCCTGCCACCTACACACAACCACCCACATCTCACCCACTGACTAGCAGTAGGTAGTATAGGCACCACCCATATTCTTCTGTATACTTACTCATTTTCTGTGGGCATGTGTGTGTGTGTGCGTCTGTATAGGCTGCAAAGTCACTACAGGTATATACTGTGTAGTGAGTTTGCTACTGATATAAATCTTACTTGACAGACTTAGTTCTATCAACGAGATTATATTAACACAGAGGTCTGACTGAAGGGGCCTATATGGGGACACTGGGGTCCAGAAGTATCAAACTGCCCATAATATGTTTTTTCCTGTGATAAATGAGGTGCTTGTGACTGACGTTTACCTTACAGATTGTTGAATGATTCCCCCCCCCCCACCTCTCCTGCCCCGTCCCCGCACACACCACCGTGTGTGCGGGGAGCACGCTCAATGCTATAAGCCTGGCCTGGGTGCCCTTAGGGCTCCAACGGGGTGGCGCAAATGGCGGTCGGCAGTCCCAACGCATCCCCATAGGATTAGTATAGAAAACTCGAAAATCTATTTTACAGCGTAGATCGATTATTTCTTCGGACAAAACTTGCAGAGGACATCCTATCATTGCGATTTCTGGGTAAGGATGTCGGCTATCGGTATGTTTAATAAGAAAACGACGCTGCCAGGTTGAGTTGTGGAATGTACTGAGACATGGCTGTGAAGGCCCGGGGCGACAGAAAGGTTCGAAATATGCCTGCTTGCGCACCGCCTTCTTAAGATGGTCATTGGTCACCTCTCGTCGAGCTTGTTTTTCAATTTTTATCACTCATTAAGTACTAATGCTAGATAGTGGTGTGTGGTTTTCTTGGAAGTCGGGTAATGTGGTCACTTTAGTAAGGGTTCATGTCTCCCATCTACAGCTGCTTACCAATGGCTCATGCATCTTTTCCCTACTTTGGCCCAATAATTTTGCTATTTTGCTACCTTCCAATCTGGTGAAAATGAGGGGTAAGTTTGAACACCTTATTTAAGCTATTATACACATGTCCAAGTAATGAATATACTTTCACCAGATCGGAACATTATTTAAATTACAAATATTAATGAGAATTTGAAACCTTAATACTCAGGTCAATAGATCTGGGCCATATTGGTCCTTTGAGATGGGGAACATATCATCTGAAAGCTAAAGACAAGGGGATTCACACCAAGTGCTTACCATATAGATATCCTAAGCAACCTGGCCACAACCTGGGCCCAAAGTGACCCTGTTTTCTTGTAAGTTTATGTGGGTCAGGGGCTTTTATGGGAGTTTCAGAAAATGGAGTTTAGGGCTGAAAACAAGCTCGGGACTAAAGGATTGCCGCCTGACCTGTGGTTTCATGCTGTGTGGCACTGGAGGACTCTGATATGGGCCTTGTGGTTAGATAAATTATACCCGATAAGGTATGCATTCTGCCTTAGAAGTTTAGGGCTTTGGACCTGGCCCTCTGTGTTAATATAATCTCGTTGGTTCTATTCATTTTCTATAAAATTATTCATGTGTGGGTTGGTAGCTCCAACATGAATGTGTAGTGAGTTTGATACTGATATAAATCTACTTAACATGCTAAGTTCTATCCATATTTTTTTTTTTTTTTTTTTTTTTGGGGGGGGGGGGGGCGCATATAAACAGTTAAATTTTAGTTTTGTTTATATAAAGTGATATTCTTACACTGACTACAGTGGGGTCATCCTGTGCGTTCTATGTAGTGAGTTTCCTGTGGTGTAACTATTGTAGTGACTTTGAATGGAAATTTCATGTTGAGAAAAAAATGAAATATAAAAATGTCCAATTGATTACAGCCATATTAAAAAGCAATAAAACAGGAATAACAAATAGAAATATCTCTAGAAGCATTAATTCATAGTGTAGTGCAGGTGTAGGTGTAGAGTTATGTGTTGTGACTTGGCAGCTTAGACGTGTATGAGTGAGTGCACAAAAGTCATTTTCACTAAGACCAAGTTTCACATTATTAAATAATCATAATAAAAATCTACCATACTACAAATGCCCAAGACTACAACAATCATAAATGTCTCATAGTATAATACTGCCCCGCCTCAAGATTTTTTTTATAATAAGACATTGCTACAGACTACATACTTCAACTTGTATATTCTCCTAGAAATAGAGCAAAGGAGTAGTCGGAAGAACTACTGCAGCAGAGGCTACCTCCTTGTTCCACTAATAGTTAGCAAAAGATATATGATGTAAAGACTGGAAATAAAGATTAATGCATACATATTTAGTATATTTTCTGCTTTTCAGAATAAAAAACAGAATGTGCGTAAAGTGAACAATAAGTGCGTAAAGTGAGAGTGTTTGCTGGTATTCCATAAAAAACAAGTTTTCAAGATTTTGTCCATGTCACCATTACCATGTTTCATGGTTACTTTTTATCTTAACCCATCTAGCTGTCACAGAGGAAGAAGTAAATGAAGCCATCGTCCAAGGAGTTGATCTGGAACCCCTAGTGTCAAAAAGTATCAAACTTCAAACCACTGATGCAGATTCATCAATTAAATTGAAAGAAGGCAAAGAAATGGCGAATAAAGAAGAAGAAAAAGAGGTACCAGTAATTGCCCCGTTTCGTTTCCATGTTGCCCATGTCCAAGGACATGGTTATCATGGTTATTGGTTATAACACCAATAACGTCTTTTAAATGTTGTGGGAGAGCCGACAACACAACAAGTTTAGGAATAAAATACATTGTATGCAAAGGTGTTAAAGGGGCCAAAACAATAACATGGAGTGACCAGTCATATAAGGGATATGGATTTTTTGTTTTCTCTCTCCCCTTCCTCCTTCCTCCTACTGTCCCTCCCTCTCCCTCTCCCCCTTCTATTCCATCTCTCCCCCCTCCCTCTCCCCGTGCCATTATCCCTACTTGTCTCTCTCCCTCTCATTCTTTTTTTTTATTTTAATGTTTTTTCTATCTTTTTAAAAATATATTAGGTGAACATCCTCAGCTTCTGTACACACCTGCCAATTTTTCTGTGCCTCATTTTCTTTCCACATTCTGCTTACCTTCACATTTCCAGGATCATTTTAAAGCCAACATGATCAAGCAGTACCTTGGGCTTACATTTATTTTTAGAGGAAATCTCATTCAACATAAATTGATTTAATGATTTGTGGGACAATGTTCCAACATTCTTTTTCCACCGAATATCATACGATATTGTAAAACACAGTATGTATTTTTTTTTCTATTTTTTCATTTTTAGATATTTTTCTCTTTTTTTTAAATTCATATTGTTATTTTTTCTTTTTTTTTGTTGAACCCCCAAATAGCGATTTTCGTTCCGGCATCGGGGCCCTACTTTTTATTAGCAAATTCTTATTGCAAATTCTTATTCCTATATTATAATATCCCAAAAGTTCTCCATTCAATTCCTGACAGATTTTGAGTAATTGGGCATTGTTTCTGACAGTGCAAAGCCTTGGAGCCAACGGCCTGGCCTCATTTTAATGGTCATTTCAATAGACCATCATTTATTTGGTGAACGTTGAATCTTCGATCATACCAATGATTTTGATTGATTCCGAATCTGCCAATTTTCACTTTCTAACTTTGGAGAAATTTTAATTATCCATGTTTGGAAAAAAATATAGAAAATAATAAATAAATAAATCTAAAAAAAAGTGTATACTAGATTTAGAATCAAGTGACTGATATCAATCAATAGGGAATAATGTGCCCTAAAATTGTTTTTATTTGACCTAAGATGTCAGTGCATTGTTTTCAGAGTTATTTGCAAAATACCTCGTAACGGTCAAGGTCAAAGGTCTCTTATTACTTAACAACTGCATTTTTACGATTTACCAACCAATAATTTTCGACTTAACAACCAACTTTTTTTTTTACTTTACGACCGACTTTTTTTTACTTTACGACCAACTTTAAGATTGACTTTTACAACTGATTCTTATGACTGTTTTATGACTTTTTAACTGACTTTTTAAATCAAAGGTTCAATAGTCAAGCAAAAGTAAATTGAAACTTTAGCTATAGCTGCCATACCCGACTGATATCGATATATATCATGGTATGTAGCTGTTTTATGTTTTCTTGTTAGAGAATAGTGTTTAATATAAATGCATTATCATTTCAAAATATTGTATTTCACCGATAGAACGCTGGGTCCCAAATAAACGCCTGCCCTGAAAAAAGCGCCAGGTCATTTAAATTCTTGAAATGAATAAACGCCAGGTCCTGATAATTTGACTTTCCCCTTGGACGAGGATTATTCATGAGAATATAAAAGACAGTATTATCTTTCTAATACTATTATGGATGGTGGTGACCAATAGTAGTATAGTAGAAAAAAAGTTGTGTCTTGTATTCATTAACATAAAACAATAAACGCCTACCCCGTATAAACGCCTGCCTCAAAATAGCACCAGGGGTAAGAGTAGCCTGAAAAAAATAAACGCCCGGGCGTTCTATCGGTGAAATACGGCATGTGAAAATGTTGATGTACACCCATTGATGTCTATGGTTGTACTATTGCAATTTCTATACATGTTAATATTAACATGGATTTGGCCCAAAAGTTAAATTAAGCAATTCAGTGGTCGAAATAAGGAAAAAAATTAGCTTGCCCCTCCGGGCAAGTTCCATGACAAATCAGCTTGCCCGCCGAAATTTCAGGTTGCCCACCAACACAATGAGTAAAGTATGAAATAGTAAATAATAAGTATATAGTCATTAATACTACAAAATTACTGACTAATTATCCCAATTTATACTGCCTTTTTACTAACAAATTAAAATCATTAGCAGGCGAAAAAAGGTCTTTAGAATATACAACAGCAAGCCCAAAAGTAGTTATTTTACATGGGTTTGATGATTATAAAGAATACCAAGAAATTAAAATGATAAACCTCTGATCAGGTTTTTCGTGCTGTTTTAGTGCATTCTACTAATTTTAGAGGGATGCACATAGACAATTTCTGACTTTTAAGGTCCTTAAAACCCCAAAATCATAATTACTTTTACAGATTTTTTACTAACCTCCCGAAATACTCAGTAAAGCAAATATAAAATACATTAAAAACGATTGTATGATCCCTTCACTTTGTCTCAAACAAGTCATGAAAAATCATGAAAATTAGTCATTAAATACACCTGAATCTTGCTGTAATAATAATTAGCTTGCCCAGGCGGGCAAGCTGATGGCCAAAGCAACTTGCCCGCCGCAATTTTTACTTGCCAAATGGCCCGGGCAAGCTGTTATTTCGAACACTGCAATTAACTGACCCGTTTCGCTGGAAACGCAATCTTCGGCATGAACCGGAAATAAAAGCATGAAATTTGGCATAAAGGTACAGTTTCAGTGGGCTGATCATTTTTGGTTCAATCTGGAATTTTGTTTCCGTGGTCATGGTTGCTATGGAAACATTCTAATATGGAATTTGGCATTTATAATTGGTTGCATTTCATCAGCCCCATTTTCTTGGGGGGTAGTATGTTTTTGGTTTTTTTCCTATTCAAAATTTGTATTCAGCCTGTCAACAAAACTTCCTGGATAGTATGTTTTGAGGACTGATTCCTATACAGAATTTTACGCTCTTCATTTGAACTGGATCCAACTTCTGGGAAATGTGGCACTTGGTCACCATGGCAACCAAATAAAAAAATGGAATGTTTTGGGTACAAAAGGAGAAATATTCTGTTTTTATTATCTTTTGCATATCAAAACAAAGCATTCTTAAAGACAAATCGAACTGGGCTCATGAATTTGTTCTAAGAACGTTCTGGTAACCATGGCAACCAAATACCCTCTGAAAAATGAGTCATTATGGGTCAGATAATTATACTCTTTGTTTTTGCTTTTAAATTATGGGCGCAACAACAATTAAATATATTGTCTGGATAGCCCAGCTCCTTAACTGATTCTTGTTTAAATATGGCATGGTTTTAAGATTTGAACTGTAATTGTTAGTAATCGTGTGTTTTCCATGTTTTTCGAGCAGAAGGTGTTGGAACTGGAAGATGGATATGTAGAAAGAAAATCCGAACCTGAAAAAGACCCAAGTTCAAGCGAACCCGAACCCGAACAAAATTGTTCAAATTCCCCATCACCTGTGACGGTTGAGACTGACGGCCACAAGCTTGATCCTGTAGTAGATACTGAGAAAATACAGGATGAAATTAACGAATCGATCGTTAAGGAAAGCACTTCTTATAGTGTGGATGAAAAAGAAATGTCTACCCCCAATCTTGCCAAAGTTTCAATGACCGATGACGACGACGACGATGAAGAGAAGGCGGAAACATCAGAAATAGAATCTAAGAAATCATCGGATGAACATTCACTAGAGGAAGGAGAAGTAATACTGGAAAATTCTTATAAGGAAACCAAGTACGTTGTTATGTTTAGGATCATCTTTTCCCAAATAATTTTTATGATGAAATCATGATCCCATGCAATTTATCTTTCTTGAGTTTATATTTTATCTCAACCCTAATTTGCGTGTCATTGCAGCGAAATTCGACGGAACTTCGATATGAAACCGGTACCTGAAAACAAAATCATGCAACCAGTACATTCGCGCCCATCTCATTCGACAAAATTACGAGTAGGTTTTCTGTCTTTTTGTATTCATTACCAAATATGTGCCTGCTATATCTCGTCGACCAAATTACTTAAGTTATATTACTTTATTAACACAAAGGAAAAAAACATGCTTTCCACCTTTCCCTTTTAGAATTCGAATATTCTTCAGGCTGTATTGAGCCTTCTCAAAGAATTAGATGACGACAGTTTGGAAATCGTGTCAGAAGCAATCAGGGACAAACTGGAATCCTCGTGAAGATATTCTTGGGACTTGCATCTTTCCAAATATTGCCATCGTAACACAGAGAGCCTCATCCATTGTTTGCTTCCACAAGTGTGGGAGCGGCGGCTCAGAGAATGAAGTGATCGCAGAGAAGACTTAACTGTTTTATTTCAGTTTCTACCCTAGTAGGAAGAGATTATATATACAAGTTTGCATAAGTGCAAGGCTACACAAAATGTAAATGTAAATCATTGTCCTACAAATACACACATGTATGCAGCGTAATACCAACGTATGCTATGATGCAAGATGCTTCAGTTTGTTGTGAAAGCGTAATCTAATAATTGGCTCAAACTACATGTTAACATTCCGTCCGGGTTATTTACTAGTGGTTCGTCGAGTTATGCTGTGATATATACGGTACTCAGTTTCTCAGGTGATCCATTTTCTCGCTTAGTTGACATTGTATCTCTAGGTTTAGCCGTCCCGATTGACAGCTAGGTGATTCACCTTGGTGCTTCGTATGATTATATATATGTGAGTGGGGAGGACAGGTATATATTTTTTGTATACCTCCCTGATGTGAGAGATTAACTACAGTCCTTTAAAAACTCCATTCCCAATAAGTTGTATTGTTCTTGGCTCATTATTATTGAGATAATGAGACTCGAGTATATTTCCATTATTATTTCGTTTGATTATGTTGTTTATTCACCTAATGTGTTGATGAACTAATGGCTTTGTATGTTACCGAGTGTGTGAGTTTGGTATATCTACTTGAATCATTTTGTCTAGCACCGTATTAAGTATTCATAAAATACCTCTACCTCGGTATGTTTTAATTTCGTGAGATCGATGTAAACATGAGATGATTTGAGAACCCCTGTGAAGATCAAAATAAATGTTTCATTTGTGATTTTTTTCAAAAAAACAACATATTGCGTTTTTCTATATGTGGATGAAAGCAGTTTATCTTAATACAATTAATTTATTATAATATAATGAATGCAAGTACCAAAGATATTGAAAGATTGTGGATTGAACTTGTTCTCCCGAATATCATAACAATAGTAGTTGGGGTAGTCCCCATTGGGTGCAACTAGTAAGGGAGGTTGATGGTGATAGATAGCAATCAACATAATCCCCTATTTAAAAAGTCTTAAAAGATTCCTTTAGACTTACTCACTGAAATAACCTACTGATTTCTCACTACGTCGATCGCCCCTAATATTATTGCTGCCTATACCAAGGAAATTACAAGAGGTGATAGTATACAAACATATTATGGAACACCTCACTCTGTATTTGACGATAGACAAATTAGATTCAGAACAAATGAGGTAGCAACGAACTTGGACAAATGTAAAGACACTTGTTTCCTTTATAGACTTCTAGACATATCCGGAAGACGGCCAACAAAAAACTGTTGTTAACAACTTAATTTCTGAATTCATACAGTAGATTATAAATGACATGGGGCGATGTAAACAAATTTTTTGTGAACATTCAGAAAACTGGATCGAGAAAGGTATTCTAGGCCATTCGAATAACCTCAACTGAAGACCATGTAAACCCAATTAAAATAAAACCCAATAAAACAAAGATTAAATCACGAAAAACAAAGTTCAGATTAAGTGTTTCACCAGTGGCATTTATTCCAAACACTGAATAGCATCATTTTCTTTGGATCACATTTTAACTACATAGAACAAACATATGCCAACTTCAGAGGAACTATGTTCTAAAATCAAGTTGGGTTTCCAGTCAACGTAAGTTTGAGAAGACTAAATAAAAAGCACATAATTATGGAATTCTTGTCCTACTAAGGTGTTACTCATGAACTTTTATGACGTAAATACAGATAATATACAGCATATAGATACATTGTTTTCTGATATATATATACATATGGTATTTATCTCACTATTCACGCACTGTTCTACCTAATAACCCGTACACTGTACCAAGGCCTAATAATATCGCCTTCACCCTACATATGCGAACTGATAAAAGCAAAACGTAATTTCTTGTTAATAGATGCATTCTCATAATAATCTATCAAATAACAACTTTTAAAACACTTTCGTGTTCTATACAAGCTATGGAAGTGCATTTCATGAGAAACTCAACAACTTTCATGAATTATGTTCATAAAACCACGGATTCATTATAAGTCCGTGATGCAACACAAACATTGCTTGACTACCCAGCTCAACCGCAATGGGGCGTTTCCACTAGATTGCTTTTTCTTATGACCTGCGACACTGCCAAAAATTAGTGTTTGAAATGAAGCAATCGCATGCGAATCTCGATAAAGAATATCATTCTTGGTGTTGTAGAATCTAGTACTGTATTACATTTATTTATACACTTTCTATAAATAGGGAGAGGGTACTGGTTGCTTTACGCTCTAGTTTACACCAGAGCTATACATTCAATTCATGTATGGCTCTGTTTACACATAGTAGGGTATGGCGCGGTTATGTACGGGGGATTCAGCTAAGAGTGCGCCGCAGTATAACCGTTCTTTTGCATGTTGCATGCATGAAGCCATAGGCCGCAATCCACATTCCCGGCTTTTGAAAACCGTGTTCGAGAAGACAAGATGAAAAAAAAGATATCTGCGTCTATGATACTGGTGCCAGGCCCACTGTGTCGCGCGGCGGCACTGTGACAACTAACAAATAGCCACACGAAGGCGCAACAGGATAACTTGGGGGCAAGGCAAGAAATCTCGCAAATCTGGCACAACAGGGGTAAAGTGTCGAATTAGGTCACAAGAATAATTCTCTAGTAGAAACTCCATATCTATAAATGCATCACAACAATTGCTTAGCACTCGTATCAATAGTGAACGACCTTTGAATATGTGCGAATGTGGAACATTTGGATTCCATGTAATCATAACGATCCAGAAAAGTCCTAAATGTGTGAATATATCAGTCCGTGGCAGTAGTTCTAGAACAGATTCAAGTCCCGCTACACATGCATGAATATCAAGAGTTCCAAAATGTCATATTTTTCAGTCATCTATATGACCCAAATTATTGATAGGGTAAAATGTCGCTTGGAAATACAGATTTAAATCTAATATACACAGAAAGACAATAAATATTCTTTTATATGACAAACGTTAATCTGCTTGTCAATTTCAATCTTCCTGCAAAAGCCTGGTAATACCCTGGATGAGTTACGTCGAGTTAGGTGAATCAGGATAACACGACAGGCCAGCAATTATCTTTGGCACAGATATACTGATTTTAACACCACCCCGATAGCGAATGTCATTGAATTATTGCTGGATCAAATATATGATTCTGCTATAAAATATCACAAATACTTGGCACCCCGCTTAAATGCAAGACAATGCTTATGTTATCCCAATTTCATCATTACATTTTATCAATGCTTTGTTGATCGCATCCATTAATCTCGGCTGATTTTGATGGATAGACATGCTGCATACATATCGTCAATTCATTTAATGCCATTCGGATTCTAAGACTTAACAGTTGCTATGCTTCCATTAGAGGTGTGCATTACACAAACATAGCAATAGGAGAACAACATCTAGCCTTATTATATTAATACGAATAGCAGATTTGACTTTCCTAATAATCTAATAGATTAACTTTAAGGGTATAAAGTAGGTAACAAAAAAGAAAAACAGAATTCATATCCTGCAATGGAGCACCGCACTGGACCATTCGTTCACAGAATAGAGGTATGTAACTTGGAACAGATAGGGCCACGGCAAAGTCAAAACGTCAGGAACAGAAACAATCCTTTAGACGTTCATCACAGAGTAATGTCCCTCGTCCTTTAGCGGACCTGAAATGGATAAAATATTTGAGATGCAACGTAATCACTTGGGCGGACGGAAACATTATAATTGTGAATTCAGTCTTAAAATTCACCTTTAACCAAAGTGGCCAAATTAGCGTCTAATGAAGACCATTCAAGCCAGATCATTTTCCAGATATATTAGAGGCTATCTTACATGCATTTCACTCCTTGGTGCTGACGTGCCACCCAAACACATGTCTATCGAACCCACACGTGAATAAGTTGCAGAGAGCATGTTCTCGATCAGACCATGCTGTCGCACAAACCATTCTGCTGTGACCCTACAATGAATGTTGGATATTAAAGAAAATGTATCGAAAAAATGTCAATCGCTCTGAAGTGAGTGATATTGTTGCCTTGGCGAATTCATATGAAAATTTGATAGAAATGAGACCAATTACAAAAAAAATCTTACTTGTCTATTACTTCTAGGAAGTCGGCCAATGCGCACACCGTGCATATCAAAGAGTCTTATGTTACGATTGTCATGTGGTATAGCAATCATATTGTGGTAGTTAGAAACTGAAAGTCTGGAAAAAGAGAAGCAAAAACATCAGAAAGGATGACCCCCAAAACTAAGAGGAAGCTAACTGTCAACTGCTATTACCTGTCAAGAGAGACGGTCAAATGCAGATAAGGTAGGGTAGAACATTTTACCAAAATTCTATAATAAAAAGGAATTTTAAGTAATAACTCTGTCTGCAAGATGATGCCAATGCGTCATTTCACCTCTCACCCAGTGCACGCAGACACGGCCATTAAAGTGAACAAAAATAACATTGTATCTATATATAATTACCTGTTAACTGCAGAATCAGTGCGGATAGTGGCGGTGGGGGATCTCATATTTTTCAAGTCCCACACTTTAACAGTCCTATCATCACTGCCAGAGACTACTCTATCTCCATGCACAAATACAGCAGAAGTTACTGGTCTGGAAATTGATAAGGATATGAGTCATTAAGCATCAGTTCAGCTAGAAATATTAGGATACCACTGAAGTATACAAACAAAATGGAACAGATTTAATATCTTCAGAAATTGCCAACCCTATGATAAGAATGTAACGAGTGGTGTCTGCTAGTGGCCCCGAGTTTCTACCGACCACGAATCTTACAAGAAGCCGCAGCGTTCTACCGAGATCCTTAGGTCGATATAAACAAGTGGCCATTGAATAAATTGGTAGACATGTGCATTGGTAGACATTGACTCATGTTCTGTGCTATTTCTATATCCCAATGTCATATAAATGTATAGAATATCCGTTCACAAGGCAGTTCGGTATTGGGTATTTGCTGAGAGTCAGAAACCTGTTCCCGCATTTATAGGCAGATTAACTAAAGTCAATCTTTGCATTCGAATTAATTAGTCATCGGTTTATTTACCTTCTTCTCCAATTGGTGAGGGACGGATCCCACTAGTAAAATACAGATAATTTTTACAATCATCGAATTTCACCGTTTCGTTGTGTACAACCCCCGATCGTGATATATATTAGACTTTCCCACCTATTAAGAATAAAGTGGGGTTTTCCATACTATGAACTAGAGGACAGGTAAATAATGCTTACTGTGTATGTCCCTGGAACACATTCACTTTCATAGACGGTTCACGCAAATCCCATAGGCGGAATGTTGTGTCCTTAGATGAAGTCACCACAAGTTTCTGACTAGGATGGGAACTGATGTTGGTCAACTCTTGGTCATGGCCTGACATAAAGATATAGATCAATATTTAATACATTGGGGAAATAACGAATCTTGTGCTTGAACCAGGATTTTGATAAGAAAAAATGCTAGTCGTAGAGAAATATCTGCGCATAATTACTTACTTACTTTACCAACAAAATGTCTCATAGTTCACTTATGTTATACTATTTCAGTTCACAGAAAAATTGCTATTGACATGTTATACTATTTCAGTTGGTAGAAAAAATTGCTATTGACCTGTTAGGGTGTTAATAATTTCTCCTTTCTCGGCGTCATAGAGATGGGCAGTTCTGTCCCAGGAGGCGGTAAGGGCTTGAGTACCGCCAGCGGTCCATTCAGCAGCAATGATAACTCCAGTATGCCCGACTAACTCGAGTTTGGGTTCTCTCATGTATGTAGGCTCATGTTTATCATCGCACGAATCAGCTCCTGGAAGAGTAAAATCGTAGTAGTGACGATTTATTCCATTTAATATGCATTATATAGCTCTTCTTTCGTCACTTTAATAGAAGGTCTTACCAACATTCCTGTCCTATTAGATTTATTGAAGCTTAGAATGTCCATCATATGTGTCCAAATTGGCATATATGTCAAAATGACAGGGTGGATCGATCGACTATGGTGCTTGGATGATTTACTATCAATACCTCATTTATATTAAGGAAGTGGGAGTATTTTCATACCATAAAATTATAGACGCAATCTTTAAAAGGCTAATCTTACCTTCCCCATCTTCTCTTTCTGAACCTTCAAGTTCATCTTCTCCAGATGATTGCGATTTCTGTGCAAAAATAAGATAACAAATTGTGATCCACTTGTTTACTGCCAATGAAAACATTCATGCTTATCATGCAGAACTGACGTCACTGCATACAGGACACAGCTGAGCTCTCCACCATCTAACATGGAAGCAAAATAACTGTATCTTAGAAGCGAATATCCATTTCGGGAGTTATAAATATCAATATTCACAACCAAAGCATTTGGTTACAACTCATGCGATGACGTTAACAAGGGATATATATATATCACATTGCACGTATACTTACAAATCACTTACTAACATCATTAATACTTTACATTGATATATAGAACCTTACAACGATGGCATTACATGTTTCATTCCTAAATAAAATGATACTGTAATGGTCCACAAGAGTCAAGCTTATGCAAACATTTAATGCACGGCACTAATATTCGACCATTTAAATCAATAAATTAGGCCATATCCATAGGTTTATGTCTGGCAATTAAGACAATAGGTTTACAATACTCCACTACGGACCAGGGATTCAACCTGCAAAGCGGTGTTGATGTGGGCCCTCCAGATATGTGCTGTCTGGTCGCCGGATCCGGTGAGTGCCAGCTCCTGAGTAGGGTGGAACCTGATGCTATTGACTGAACCACTATGTCCAGTGTACTGGAGCAGACACGAGCCCGTTTCCACCCACCACAGACGGGCTGTGTGGTCTGCAAATGCAACAGTGTATAAATACTTAGCACCTCACAGAGGGGAAAAGGACTACTTCACTATGGGAAGTTGAATTTCTTAATTTACTTAATTTTAAGTTTTTAATTTTTTAAAGTTTTTGTTTCTATTATTTTACTTGGCTACTTCAGCTCATACACATATTCTTCCTGAGGGAGGTCAATATTGCAGCGGCACCAGGGTTCGCACCCACATTATTCACAGGCCCCTGAGCCCGAAACAACCCCAAATTACACTTAGGATTATTATATTTATTAAGGTATTAATTTTTATTGGAAAATCTCACCTGCTGATGCCGTTCCTATAACCTGGGGGTCGGTTTTGGAAATATTGACTTCCCAAACACCATCCCGGTGGCCCCTGAATTCCCGCACCAACTGACAGCTAGTAGATACTTGTTTGAAACTCGACACCAACTTATTAGCGGAAGTCTTGTATGTGAGTTTCAGTTTTTGAGAAATCTGACTCCCGGCTGGCAAAATGAAAGAGCGAAGTAAATAAACAGCAACAACTATGGGTTCCATGTCCCAGTGGTAATGGAAAGGGAGAACTATATAGACTGATTTCTTTTGCCTAAAGAGGTCAGGCAACCTAAATTTCTACGCAAAGAGGAATTTTATTATCACTATAAATGGAGTATATTAATAATCACTGGAATAAAATCAGTCTAAATGCACAAATGTATAAAAAAAAACATCTAATGAAGTCGTTGTCGAAGAATAGTACAGAATGGAAATCACAAATCGGCACCCAAGAACCTACATCCTGAATTAGGAAGATTAAATCTAGAATGCACAAACGTGCGGTGCTATGTGAACTGGGGAGGGAAAGGGATCTAGATACATGTTTACGGGTGGTTGTTCCTATTCTATAGACTATGCAATAAAAAGTCAACAGAAATGTCTGCTCCAATATTTTGGGGCGCGCAGTTTCAATCCGAAACCTGTTAAGAACTCATCCGTTATCACATTTAAGTCACGGTCGTGCAACAATATTTCTTTTTGGTGCTTAGTTTTGTGTTCTGTAGGATATAATTAGTGTACATGTATTTGTATTGTTAAATTGTATTTGACAACTTCTCTCCCTTGGGCCCCACACGAGAAAAAACAAAAGAACAACACATTGAATAAGCCTTGGCGTCCACTGAAAGCTACAATAATAATGTATTTTAACCTGAGTAAAATTTTGCAAACGAAGCGGCGTTTGGCACAATCAATTTGCGTGCGCTTTGCGACCCCCAGAACTAAAGGATATATATAAGGCAAATCATATAAAAACAACCAGTTTATACACTTAGCTACAAAAAAGGTTATCAGAATACCAAATGACGGTAAAATAATAAGGACACACCAGTTAAATATCAGAACTTTGAAAAATTAAATCGATTTTTTTGGTCAACAGAAAGGAAATATTTATATATAAAAAAACGTAGGCTCCCATCGATTGAAGATTGATATATCATAATTTAAATATGCTTAAAAAAATAAGTCGTGACACTATGTGCAG
The DNA here is from genome assembly GCA_942159475.1 of Sthenelais limicola. Lineage (NCBI taxonomy): Eukaryota > Metazoa > Annelida > Polychaeta > Phyllodocida > Sigalionidae > Sthenelais > Sthenelais limicola. The sequence goes on along the minus strand of OW804095.1, from coordinate 61,738,411 downwards.
TTAATTTCAATTCTAGAAAGAAATGGCTATAATCTTGTGATAATTATTTAAGATATATAATTATTATAAGTGTCGATATCATGTTCTTGTTGAGTTGAAAACAGAAGTCAGTTTAACATGAACTAGTAATTTTCAAGGAGAACGACAACGATCCTCCCGCAATATATGATAAATACAACTGCATAATTCCCACCATGAAAAACGTTTGGAGGGTAGGATCGGTGCAGCGACTTCTTATGAATATATCTCAACATGTTACTTCCAAAAGTCTAGCATACTCATGCATGAGACATTCAAACGCTTTTGTGCCGATGAATAAGACAAAAATTGTGGGTCCATAGGGAAGCCGCGTAAGGCCACCTTTTTTCAACCTTGGCCGAACTCACCTATTTTTGAAATTCCAGAAAATGATTCGCCTTAATAAGAAAATGGATTATGAAATATTTAAGGGTAATTAATTGATGGAATTCGATTTGACGGATTTGATGTATCTAAAACACGTACATGATATTAAGTTTTAAAACTAGAAACATGTTCTATACACCTGTGAATATCAATAGGTTGTAAAAAAGAATACATGAGTTCAACGGTTTAGTCACTGAAAAAAAGATAGATTTCATGATAACTTAGGATTTTCCAAAGGTTCATTTACAAAGTAAACCCAGAAAGAGATTTGACAAGCAAATAAAAACGTTTATCATATTTTTAGCCACAAATCGATATATCAGAACACATAAATATTTAAAGGTGACATGAATAGATATGCCCACATTAGTCTAAAGGTATATTTCAGGACATTTATATAAGTAAAGTAACTAAAGGCGTATTGAATCTACAAAAGATTCTAGTTCGTGTAAAGCAAATTCAGAAGGAAATACAATGGGATGTGTTTTACTATGATGTCACACATGTAATACACATAATATTAATTTATATTTATATTAATATTTATACCATACAAACATGAAAGGGGGATGGGGAGGGGAAGATAATTATTTAAGGTCACCTGAATTAGGTAGTGAATACCGATAAATGAAATCGAGCAGATGCCAAGTCACGCTTCCCATATGAAATGACCAAAATGCGTTGAAATATTAATAACTTAACTTATTATTATCACCATGTCGCATTATTAAATGTGTTTTTACTTTCTGACAAATATTTGACTTTTACTCACATTTTTTTACGGTATGTTTCAGGTTGTGAATGCCATCTAATCCTTCTTGAGTGTCAACTTTTTCGCCTCCTACTGCCTCAAGACGTTCGTTCAGGACCTCGATTTTTTCTTGAACTGCAGAAGAACGGACAGTAATCCCAAGATATAAGTACAATCCGTTCATGAGACTCTTGAGCAAAACCATAAGGCATGCGGTTTCGAAAGTTATTGAAATTAATAATAAAAGGTCAACGTACGTGCGAGGTTTTCAGCGTATACATTCTCAAACTCGCGTTCGATTTGACTGAATAATTCATAAAGGCGAGACCTGCAAAAAGATACACATTATGATGCCATAAATCTCTTATAACTGTATAGAAAAGGAAATGCGGACAAACTCCCTTTTCATTCCTCGTGACTCTTAAACGGGGATGACGTAGGTGAGACGGTTAAACATTAGACGACACAATTTGTTTAAAGAATGCAGATTGAATAGGATTCCCTTTTCTTTGAACTTGGCTTTTACCAGGACTAATTCAGCTCTGTAGCTGGTATTCTAGTGCCGAATAGCCTGGGGAATTTACTGAATCTCGCACAGCAGGATCAGATTCATCATTGATGATCATAGATTTAGTTCTGCACAACAATAAAAAGGAATCAACATAATCGTAAAAACCATTATCGTTACTGAATTAATTTAAGTGAATCTGGATAAGAAAATCGATATTCCCACTACATGCTTATCACGCAAGGGAGGTAAATAGTTAAATATGCATAGGTGTATATTTGATATGCATAGGACAGGCGTAATTTGTAAGTTATATAGATATCAAAGTAACAAACAGCCATACTGAAGAAATATCAAGGGCCTGTAATAACTGTTTTAACATAAATACATCTAACAAGTTGCTAAATACACTAACAGAGCATTCATTATAACTTTACAGATATATCTAATTACAATGATTATTATTGATATACAGAATATGTGTGTATTTTCCCCAAAAGTTATCTCAAAATTATATTTAACAGGATACTACACTATGGATGCTATACATGACGTGCAATTATACACTGTCCTAATTCTTTCAATTGTCTTATACATCATGGCTTTTAGGTCTAATTCGTATGCTAATAAAATCGATTTTCTGTATAAAATAACATATTAACTCACCTTAATCTCGGAGGTATCAAACTTTCAGTCTCCATATCAAAGCGGGGTCCCTCTTGGTCTAGCGTTGCAGACCTTCCTCTACCTCTGATCATTGCCATACGTTTAGCTTTGAACTTGGCTGCACTATCAACGGGCATCCTCACCAGTGTCTAGTGGTGTGCAATGAACTAGAACACAATCCACAAGGGTCCCAAACCAATACGGATCAGTCAGGTGGAACCAGTAGGCAACACGCAAACAGCCAGTGTCGATGAATGATGGTTGTAATGTATTCTTGGCTGTTTGTCACAGCATCAGGGAACGGACAGGAGGGGAAAGTTGTATGTTGCTCTGCCAAAGGCCGAGGACAAGGTTATGCCCTTGCCTCTGACCAAACGGCGAATCTGAAAAAAACCCAGATATATGGCATAATACTCTAGAAAAGCGATAGGATGAACCGGGCCGAAGCACTTTATTATCAATTCATGCCGTACAATCCCTAGAGATGGTTGATATTAGCCCCAACTATAGTCATGCTACAATGCAATTCAAATCACGTTTCTAATCACAAGACTCGCCAAACCAATTTGAAATTTCAATGGAAGTGGCACTGAATTTCTCCCCGTGACTCAAAGCCAAACGAATCCTTTACATTTAGAACATTATTTTACGAGGACTATATAGGCCAGCTAATACACATGCTCTTCGCAAGGTGTCCGAGGGGAGGAGGTGGATTGCAGCGAGACCCGGGTTCAAACCCACTACATTCTCATGCCTCTGAGTCCAAACCCAACACTTTAGACCTCTCTACCACTCCGAACAGTAGTGCAATACTTAAAATGATTCATGAGGCATCTTTAAATTATCCAACCGTAACTGCAAATATGCTCTTAGAGAAATAATATATAGATTATGACCACAGTATAAATGCAATATACTTTGGTACGTGAATGTATTGTATGTAAATAAGATAAGATAAGAGGTTTTTTTTATTTGTTTTTAAAGATGTACAAACATATTTTGCATATGAGAAGACAAACTGGTCGATATACCTTATGGGAAAAATCTGATGAATTGACCCATTTCTTCTGGCAATTACTGGCAAATACAATATAGGTTGAAAAGAGCGACTGGTGGATGTGAACTAATGCAAATTATGATTACCGTAGGAATGAGTGCCCTTAGGAGTTGCCATATCTTACCGCAAATCTCATGTTTCCATTTCCAAGTGCGTTTATATTGTTATACTAAATAGTTGGGACGGTTCCAGACTAGGTATGAGTCTATGAAACAATGTCATCACGAATAAAGAAATTAAAAGTTATTAACAGTTACCGGTATATATAAAAAGTAATGGTAGTTATAAACTAGTCTAATGACAGGAGACCCAGAGGCCAGAGATGATCATCGGGATAACCTGGTTCGAATTAAGGTCATAATCTATATATTATTTCTCTAAGATATTTGCGGGGGGGGGGGGGGCGGGGCTCTATGTTTTTTTTAAAAATAGAAACAGTGGGGAAAACCCGTTTTTCCTTGGTCAGAACCGCTCATTGAGATAATATTTACGTGTGTGTGTGGTGTGGGGGGGGGGGGGGGGGCGGGAGGCTCTATATTTTATTTGTTTTTGTTAAAATAGAAACAGTGGGGAAAACCCGTTTTTTCCTTGGTCAGAACCAAAATTCCTTGTTCATAAACTATGGACTGGTACCGTGGACGAGCGATTTTTAATGTTTGGTTTATTTACGAATCCCATCTACAACGAGGATCTATTTTCTGCTTGGCTTTCCAAAACATAATCACACCTGTATAGGCGTAACATATTATAGCAAGATTACCACGGACTCAAGGAGCAGGTGGATTATATTAGCCGAGTAAGCCTCCGAGGCGAATATTGTCCACCAATGACTTGACACTGTGGTCATATTACTTTAATTCACTGATTCCATGTAAAATTGCTAAGAATTTCGACATTTTTGTATTTCTTGGAAATATACACCACCACTTATTCTCGTGCCACTTCCGGTAAAAAAACCATTATGCTTATTTTTGTTTGAAACTTAATTAATAAAGCGTCATTTTATGACACATTCTTACCGTCAACCATTTTGAAGTGGGCAAAATAAAGCATTCTGACTAATTATTTCTAGTAGATGGGCTTGAATTGATTCAGGATCAATAAATGAAATTTCCGATCGATATAGGACTACGTTTGATACTATGCTATTAGTTTATGGCAGGATAATTAAACAACGGTGATTTCTCTCTGATGTTGATGTGCGGAAGAAGGAATACCATTAGTCCCTGTTAATCAGTTCACATCCCCATAAAAAACAGCTGGGCCATGGCCTTGGCTCGCCTCCCTCGACCCAATTTTGGGGAAAGTTCCTCCTGTCTTGGCTTTAATCCTCTCCCGCCATATCACGTAGCCGACATTTAATGACACTTAAATGACCAAATAATCTGGCCTTCCCCTCCCCTTCCCGCTTCCCTGTTAAGAAATCCAGGGCTAAACTAGTACAGCCTCGATGATATTTGTTAGTCCGTGAGCGGCAAGTATTATCAGTATATGTGCCGCTCACGGCCTAATCAGGGAATAACACGAATCTGGTATCCTCTATCATCTATGACCGTTTCCAGGGGTAACACTTACAGTTATATCAATTTGGTTCAATGTGTTTTTGTTCTATGACCGTTTCCGTGGCAGGGGGGGGGGGGGGGTGGCTAATAAAGTGAGGGTTGGGCTGACAGTCTAGTTCTCTTCTTTGATTCTTGATCCGTGTTTGTCTGACACTCTCTCTATCTTCCTCCCAATACGCCCCTTCCCCAAACCCTCTTCCCGCTCCCTCTCTCTTTTCCCCCTCTCCTCCTGCACCCTTGAATGTGAAGTATACAACTACTGCTTTGGTCACTCACACTGACACTCTCTTTTCTCTCTCCCTATTTATCTTTCTCCTTCTCTTCTCTCCTCTCCTCCTGTATCCCTCCATACATTGCACTGCTCCTTCTTGTCCAGTAGGCTATAATACAAGGCACTTACTTGCCCCCCCCCCCCCCAGATCAGATGAAAGATTAGAAGGATGGTGAGAAAGAATATGTTCATCAAAATTGTAATTTTAGGTGTTTGATTGTATCAGATGACAAAAAGGTGCTAATTAAACAAGTGGTCGTATTCATTACAAGCATAGAAGCTCCGCCCCCTCCTAAAAGCAATAACATATCATTATCAATGACAATGTTTAACTTTATGAGGAGGCGGGGGAGGGGGGTATATATGAGATCCAGTAGATGAATTACTTGCGTAACTTGATGTATAATTTGAATGGAGTCTTCGATCGGACATATATGTTATTGACCATTATGATATATATTGACCATTACCTGAATGACAGATTACAATATGCTCTCTGATATCTGAGAAGCCATCGGACCCGCATATTTTGGCGATCGGACATTTATGACCACTCCCCACCTTATTTGAGTCCGACATGGCCAACCATCCAAAGGCAAAGAAATTATAGTTTATTTCTATGGCTAGGCCTAGGGCTAGGCGAGTGCCCCCTTCACTTAGCAATACATTCTCCAGGGACGGAGAACATGGACCCTTGTGTATGATAATCTTGGAAAGGACTGAGCCAAAAATAATCTCCAGGTGGGGATGATCACCCGATCAATAGCCTAAATGACTATGTCAACTGGAAGTGTACATGTGTCAACAAAAAACATAAGGTGGTAGTAGTAGCTAGTAGCTTAAGGATGAAGTCAGCTGTCAAAATTCTTAGTCCAAGACCCAGAGGCAGAGTCAGTGTCATGTATGGTGACTAGGAATGATTTTAGAGGTATTAAGAACTATTTTCAAAACTTCTACACACCAAAACCTCCACTAATAACTGAATGATATGATGGATTATCAAGGATGTCATTGCTTCCCTATTTAAAACTATATTTACCTGAATGACAGATTACAATATGCTCTCCACTTCCAAAACATCCGCCATTGCGATGACCCAATACTGAGGATTGTGGGATATATGGAAATGAGTTTCGCAGGTGCCCGGTCTCTTAGCCAATCAGAGTTGGGTAAATTTTCATCAATTACCTCGCTGTCCAATCAGATGGCCGGATAGTGATGGAGTCGCTACTAGACTACTATGAAATAGGATATCTCAAAATCCGATCTATTTTAACAAATTAAAATTGTTCAAAACCATGCGCATTCGATGAAGTACAAGAGTCTATCATCTAATGGTTGTATTACAGTAGTTTTATCATTATGTGCAGAGGGCATATTTGCAAAAATGAATGTTATCAGAAGGTACCAACATGGCAGACTAGGGCGGTGGGTCCGAGACGAAGCCAAGGAAAAACATTGCCAGATTTCCTATTTAAAATGAATTTATCAATACCAAAAGAGTAGTAGTGCTCAATATAGACAAGTGTAATCGATTTCCTGTCCTTCTAGGTGTTGACAAGGGGTTTCAGGGCAAGATTCCTCTCAAAAAATTAAGGTCACAACATGGCCGAGGATGCGAAGTTGACTAGGTTTCGCGGGCCTTGGGTTTGCGTATGGTTCGAGGCCCTGGCTTGAAACGGACGGCTCCCGAACCTGATTAGTATGCGTTGGTTGTGATCGCATCTTCGCCTAGGTTCTGGTATGGTCCGAGACGATACTTTCACGAGATTTACCGCAATTTTGGTAAGTTTTTAGACCAAGCGAGTACAATGTTTTGGTTCTTACGCTGAAAACGTGCGCGAGGGGCGCAGACTGAGTGCAATGGGTGGTTTGAAGCGCCTCAGCTTATAAATAAATATGCATAGCTTATATGGACGGCGTTACGGCAGCCATTTTGTAGGAAGACATTTGCAATTTTCTTGAAGACTATTAATTCCTTACTGACGCCTTTTAGAGATTATTTAAGCACGGTAGGTGATTCTCGGGCATGGATTCTAGGTCTGGGCAAGTTTTTGTGACCAAGGATTATATTTTAACGATATACGAGGAGTTTAGGATCTTGAGTGCTCTCTTCCCCCATTTTCGCCTATTTCCGCTTGACGCTTTAAAGTCAAAACACAACATATAAATCGAAAATACGTGAAGGATATACAATATTTTGCTCCATCGTCTATTCCCAAAAGGTCTTGAATATCTGGACTATGAGAAATTCGTAAATACCTAGTCCTTTCTTCTGACTTCACAAAAATATGTATATAATTTTATTTTGTTTACCTTGGCTGACTGAACGATCATAGATCTGTTATTGGAACGACCGAGTGTATACCCATTATTGTGTTATGTTTTAGGTGATATATACATTACTTCAGTATGTATTGAAAACATTAATCATCAAGGGTTATCATTAATGTTTTTGCAGTTCCTAAATATTGAAAAGCACTGTTTATATGGAACAATACCGGCGTAACTCCACGTGGTCGGTGATATTGTAAACAAAGCATTATAAACAACAAGTTTAATGAGATAAATTGATAAATTCGGTCCCAAGTGTCATTTGCTTCTTTATCTGAAGCATCTTTTACATGCAACTCCTCCATATGCGATGTATGTTGTTCTTTTTTAATGAGTTTGCTATTAGAATTAGTATACAATGAAGTTGTACTCTCTGTCATTCAGCATTTTGACAACAAACCAATACGATTCTTGAGCTATACTGTGTGTATGGAAGGATCTTGATGTGATCTATGTTTTGAGTTTAATCTTTGCTTGCACTAATTTGTTGTAGGTTTTATTCAATGTTACTCTTATGTTACTCTTAAATAATGAAATAGCCTACGGTAGGCCTACGATCCAAAAAAACTACATGTAGACTATAATCCTTTTATTCGTTTTTCTGGTGCCTCCACTTCCAGTTTATTCAATAAACACCATACATAATCCAATGTCACAAATAATTATATGTAGGCCCTTAATATGTTTTTTCTTTAGATTGTAGGGCCTATATAATATTCATTTCATCATCACATTTCTAAATGTTATCCTCATCATGATTGAGTCTTCATTGGACTAACCAATATTTAATTCAGTCATATATTTTTTTAATACAACATAATTTTATTTCCTATCAGCCATTTTTTTTTTTTTATCTATTTGATGAATTAGTATTTTACTCATAATCGTTTATTTTTCTTTCAGCCAATGTAGGGAGCAAGGTGCGGCGTACAAAGCCGCCGTTCCGTGATGTTTGTCGGCAAGAATATTCATTTTTCGGCGCTAGATCACAAACCACTTTGTTCATTCTCTACAAAGCTATGTAAGCAGCGTCGGCTAAATGGGTACGCATTTTGCGTACGGCACATTTTGGAGGATACCTCGGCACCCTTCAAAGCATGTGCATATATTACAAAGTGCTCTAGGAGCAAATGTTCTAACCCTGTGCCCAAGAACGATGAAAGATTGTAAGTGATATTCTAACCGTTTTGTGTTCTGTCTTTAATCAATCAAAATATCTTTTATTTCGATAATTTTCAAGATTAATTCCCCAAATCTAAAATATTGCACATATACTAGTCTCCTATGAATTTGATAAACTTGTAATCTAATCTATCGACTTAACCAATTTGAGCAAATGTAAAACTGAAATATAATTACATTTCATTTATTTTCCTAGGTATTGTAACAGCCACTTACAACTCATTAGTGGTGCTACAAAGAAGGAAAAGAAGGTAAAGACACCGACGTCATGTAATGCGCACACAATCGCGACCACTGTGGTCGCCAAGGAACCAGTGAACAATGTCAACTGTTCAACCACAGTCGTCGTCAGCGCCCCTTCCACTAATAGCAGTATGCTTGATAATAAAATGACACTTGAGGATCGGTTAAAAACCAAGTTCAATCTGTGTCAAAAAGAAAATGGCCCTGAGGATGAGGATCTTGACGATCCTTATGCTTTCCCAGACTCCGAACCGGTGAAGCTTGCACAGAGTCCTGTGCAGCCAATCCCGCCTCCCGTCACTGAATCTCTTCCAGTGAATCATGTGACTATAAATAATGTTGGGACTAATGCTATCTCTGCCCCAAGTGCAGGGACAGAGAAGGGTAGTGGTAGCAAGGTCCCTACGCCCGAAAACAGTAACCACGGAATACAAGCAACTGTACCGATGGCTAAACTCTACCCTGAACTAGCAGAGAAATTAGAAAGGGCCAGAGGTAAGCCAGAGGTGAAGTTGAAACAGGAATCGAAGACTAAGTCGTCACGTAGTTCAAGAACTATGAACCAACTGCAGACTAAAATAGCACAAAACAAGATCAAAGATAAGTTGAAACGGAATCAGGGACACAGTAATCAAACAACACCTGAACACCAGCCTTCTACTCCCCAACCACAACTTTCCCCAATTCCTGCTGGTGGATCAACTAATATGCCACCGATGACACCGACTACCCTATCCCCAGAGTCCCCAATGTCTCCCAAAGTACAGTTTCCCTGTTCTCCATTGAATATCAGTATGAAAAATTCTTTATCAAATATGTCAAAGCCAGAAACATCGGGCTCAATCACCTCCATACCAATAGAATTACCCAGACGTTTAATTCAGCACATGCCGGCTAATACTACTGCACAGACTGTATGTTCACAGCTTCAGCAGCAACAAGGCATTTATCAGCAACAATTACAACAGCTTCAAATAAACCTTAATTCAGCTGCCCAAAAACAAGGCATATTCACTTCAGTGGGTATGGTCAATCATCAAATCGGTCAGCAGCATTCATCCCCGGTGCATGCCGCAAGTCCACCAAAGGTGTCTTTGGGGGACAATCCATTATCAATGACAACAGCGGCTGTAGGGTCACTAGTCTCCGCGAACAATGGACTTGAAGCCCAAGCAAGTGACCATCAGTTAAGTTTATCACAACCTCAAACTCCGCTGACTAAAACGAGCCTTCCCCAGACAGAAATACCTCATCAGACAGTTGCTATATCCAGCTTACCAACGGAACTCTCTTGTCAGGGTGTCTTGCCACCTCCTTACCCTCACACTCAGGCTCCCAAGATCGGCCACATTACTCAGCAGGCCCCTTCAGATCGGTCTCAGTTCATCCAGCAACTTCGGAGACATGTAAGTGTGATAGTAGCTATAACTACATCCCCTGTTCTATGATTTGATGCTAATATTATCACTTCATATCTTAAACAAGTTGTATTCCTTATTTTATAGCGCTGGTTAGATTCCTGATAATGAGATATCGCTCAATTATTTAATAATCCTACTCATTTATTTTGATTTTCATAATTATGTAGTATTCACTAAACATGTTTCACTTAACCTGAACTTGAGGGGAAATCAAAAAAAGTTCAGGTTCACCGAAAATTCAGCTAAAGTCTAGTAAAGAGAACAAATACATTAAGTTGGAAGTCTGCAGGGAGATTGCAAAAGATTCAGCATTCAACATTGTATAGGTGATATTACAGTAACTTGTCATTATCAATCGACTCTTCTCATTCATACCCAATGTTTTTATGGTCTGGTCTTCCAGCAGTCGGTGCAACACACATTTGTGTCTTCATCATCTACGTGTGGGCCGTCTCAAAACCACCTCCCGCATTTAAGTATCGCCGGGAGCATCCCCTCGCACCCTCCCCCTGCTTACCCACATCCTCCCCCTGCCTTGGCTCTGGCTGGTCTAAGTCAAGGCTCAGTGACAGTGACAGTCACCACAGCAACTGCCACATCGGTCTTGTCATCGCCCATCCAGACGTCTGCTGGCCCGTCAACTTCTACATCCACTACTACTACTTCTACCACTACTACAGCCACTCAGAATCCGAACATTGTAGTTCGTAAGAAGCGACCGAGGAACGTGTTAACGAGTGGAGAGGCACGGAAGAGATTAAAAAGACACTCAGCTTTGAAAGTCTATGCCTACCACGCAAGTCAGCAGACACAAAATGCTGATATTATGCCATTTAGTAAGATCCTTTCACAACGATGACGTTTGCTTAGTTAGTGCTTCACAAGCTTTGATGAAATACTTTATTTGTGATTACCTCAGTAAAGTAGTAACGGTCTATTATCATAGCAGCCTCAGTTATTGAAAAAGAAAAATTCACTAGGTTTCACGTTTCAATCATTTGTACGAAGATTATTCACGACAAATTATGGAATTTTATAATTGGTCAACAGAAAAATCCCTATGTTTAAAATGAAGAAATGTTGAAATACTGTTATTGAATACCCCATAGGTGTTGATGATGTATCTGACGATAGTGATTATGACGATGAACTGTCTTGGCAACAAACGTGGTATGCGCCTTCATCGGATGAAGACAACGAAGATGAAGAGTAAGTTATGAATATTTACATTTGAGAGAACCCACCTCTGCAGTCCTATCTATGTTATTTTTAAATAAGCAAGGTTTATTTATTCATTTCCTTCACCTTAGTAAATGTATGCGCGTTTTTCATCAAATATGAATAGGAATGCTCTTAACCTTGTCACACTTTTCTTCAGAGACGATGTTAGTCCCCTGATAACCAGGACAGCCAAGTTAGCATTATTACGGGCGCGGTTACGGCGGCAGTTTTCTCAAGTGAGACGGTCTCAGAAAGCCAATATGAAACTTCGCATGTTTCAAGAGAAAGCCCTCCATGCATTGATAGTAGCCGCCCAGCATTGTTCCAAAACTGCGGGGAGAGCCATCCTTGAAATCCGTGGTGAAGCTTCTAAATTAGAAAAGTACGATATCTACCTTGATAATCGATTATGACATTCCATTCCTTTATGGACTTCGTATTACCTAACCACGTAATATCACATGAAATTTCAATGTTCTCTTTCTTTCATCTATTCTCAGGAAAAGCTCGAAGAAATCTCTTACTAAGACGCCTTGTGCCATGGATGATAGTGACCCGTGTTCAGACCCAGCATTACCTTTCACAAATCACTGTATAACACGTATCCTTGGACGAATTTCTCATTCACATGCATTTTTACCAATTTTCACTAACTTGGCTTTGAAGCGGGAGCAATATACTTTAAATAAAACAAGACAATATAGTTTCCAGCCAACCTTATCCATATTTTAGTCTTATTTCTCAATTAGACTGTCATGTAATTGATGTAGGTATTTATATAAAGAGAACTCAATAATCCAATAACTCAATAATGTGCTATGCTTCCTTCACTCGATAACAGATATCATGCATAATGGAGATCAGCAACTATTTGATTACTGTACTGCCAAATTTTCTGATAATACACAATGTTGTGTCCCTGTCTTCGACATGAGACATGAATTGCCCTTATGTCCCGAGCACGCTGCTAAAGCTGTAAGTATGCCTCTTTAATTGTAACCAGTTTTAATTGTCTTAACGTTAAAGTCCCCCTTTCAATAGAGCAGCTAAGCTCAGTTGGTGTTGTTAGCGCATAGAAGTTTTTTTTAATCTCGTAATAATCATGACTCGGCGGGTTATCACTTTGGTCCTGAAATATGCCATTTTTTCCAGGACAATTACAACAAGAATCCTGAGCCGCGCCCTAAGAAGCCGCGGAAGAAAACGAAACCATCAGCATTAACAAGACCACCGAAAAAAGGAAAGAAAAAGAAGAATCAAAGAAGAAATGTCCGTCCACAAAAGCCTCTTCCACCTTTAGAACCTACAGGAAATACTGGTAAGTTTTTAATGGTATTTATTCTTTACACGCCAGACGCATATTTCCATGTGTCTTCGTGTAAATTGTTCATTGCAATATTTCAAGTAAATTTTTTATTAAAATATTTTAACCTCACACACTCTAATTCCACATGATATAATGTTATAATTTAACTTCATAATTCTTAGCAATACGTCGGGATGTTTAACTGAGATCATGTGACTTCGTTGTAACTGATGTGATCAACCATGGAACTTCATTCTATGACATCTTTCTATTCTACAGCAATGCCAGGTGAATCCGGCAGCAGTAGTGGTAAGACTCCGCCTAAGAGCGAGCCCTGCAAGGCACCACCTCCTGAAACCTCGCCAACCTCTACTAGCTCCAAGGCAAGCCCGCCTCGCACAAGAGTCTGTACGAAGCCAGTTAAAACTACAACAGCTACTGTTGTTGCTACAACTCCTACTGTCACACCATCTAGCGCTCCATCTCAGACGGCTGATTTACGAGACCTCAAAGATCTTACTCATGATCTGGACAAGATGGAAGATCTGGCTGAACCACTCTCACCGGGTACTTAAATGTTTTATGTCTTGAACCAGTTGAAGCCGGTCACTTGCTTTGTTTGTATCGATAATATCTACAATGGAATCATAATGTGTTGTCAGTTTTTGATAGAGATGGATCTTTCGTCTCCAAACACTCATCCCGTGCAGTTTAATTTTTTTAAATTAATCTACCCACACGGGGATTTGGGGAGAATTACACGTTTACAAAATTGTTCTCAGTTAATTAGATATAAAATATTTTGCATTTCTAATAGATTTTATTTTCATCAACAGGTGGTATAGAAAAAACTTTGGATCTTCACATTGACGCTCAAGGAACCAACTTTCTTGACGAACATGATTTGCATGATGTATTAACCAAATTACCAGGAGCATTCGATATATTCGCCGGCCCAGGAATGGAATTGAGTATGTATCTTTAATGTCCATATGTATTTTTTTATAACTTAAAATCGATTCGATAAGTTTTTTATTTGTACAAATCCCGTTGCCTATATCTATAAATATGGGTTGGTCATATATGTTTTCTCTTAATTTTATAGGTAAAAACGGCGAATTCTTACCGTCTAAGGAAGAAGCAGAAGAGCTTGAGAGAGCTCTCGCTCAAGTATCTCAAGACGTTGACAATTTCAAGCAGTCCCTTAAACAGTTTTCTCAAACTGAGGGGATGATGCTAAATGAAAATGACAATGAGGATGAGCTCGCTAAGCAAATAGCTGATTCGATACTGCAGCAGAACCTTAGCCCCACTCATCTCGACGATGACCTGAATCAGGATAATATCAATGACCTTGCCAGCAGCATCTCTGCCTCTGATCTCAACAATTTCTCACAGGCGCTCTCGTCTGCCACCCTTGGAAATAGTAATGTTAACCATCAACAACAGCCGCAGCATCAACAGCTACCGCCGAATAATCTACAGCAGGTGGCAATTGCTGGCAGTCCTCTGGTGGCACAACTCCAAAGAGCGCCACAAACAGCTTTGCAGACACTTCAGATGCATAGGAGCCAAAATCAAAATGCCTCTGGGGTCATCCAGACTCAGTACCCTGGGACTCCTCTGTCCCAGGGTCTTCAAATTCAGGGTTTACCGCCCGGACTTGCTGCCTTCACATTGGTACCCCAAGGGGCCCTGATCCCAACTGGCAATGCACAACCTAGGGCTCTCATCCCAGAGCATACGGCTGGGATTCAGAACTCGGGAACATTTAACCCCGGTGACATGACTGTAATAGCTCCATCAGGTCAACATTTCAGTGCCGGCACATCATTAAATCCTACTATCACCCAAAGCGTCACCACTCCCTTAGTCAGTCAGACTTTGTCAGGACCCCTCGCTAGTTCCTCTGCAAACACTCATCATGTGTCGTGGGGACAACTGACAACGGCCACTAGCCAGGGGCCCATGCGCTTCCCCAACAGATTTCCAATAATGCAACAACAAGTGCAAGGGCAACAACAACAGGCGCAACAATCATCGTCTGGGCAACAACAACAGCCTCAACAGCCTGTGCCCCAGAGTGCCCTCCCTCAAACTGGCACACCTCAGCTACCCACCGGCTTTCCATCATCTGGTCTTGCTGCAAACCTGGCTTCTCAAGGTATGAAGCTTGCCTTTCCACTCGCCGGGTTTATTCAGACTGACCTCAGTACAGTTCTTGGACCGTCCTCTAGCGGGGAACAGCCCACACAAGACTTCAGTCATAGTTTGCCAACGCAAGGAATCCCTGCACAGCAGACTTTGAACGTTGCCAAAACTACTGTTGTCTCCTCTAATAAGAAAAGGCAGCCACCCGCCAGCACCTAATGGAATTAGTGCTCGGACTCGCCTGGAAACTTATCAAAACTGAAAAAAAAACACATTATGAAAACATGGCATGCACATGCATATATGAATGATGTAATGTGTTATGAGCTGTGTGGCTCAGTGATGTAAAGCTGAGCTTATCTAACCTGCAGAGATAGAATTAAGGCAGCAAGGTCTACAAGAGGTCAATAGCTACAAACCGTGACATGGTCGACGGTCAGGAATTAATGAGCTGTGCACATGTCTACCAGGTAGTGAAGATCCTGGTGTTAATTGAACGGGGAGAGTGAAGTGCATACCGAGTGGTTTTGCATTGTTCAAGGTGTTAAGCGCTAACCTAAATTAGAGCTAAGGCAGCTTCTTTGTATTCAGGGAAATATCGGACCTACACTGGTACACTCGGTCATGAGGCTCAATCGTGTATTGCTTATGGTCTTTAGCACGACCGTCAAGTCGAATGCCTGTGTAGAAGTGTTTACACTTTGAAGAGATGGATCAAAGGTAGTTCCTCGCTAGAAAAAAAAGACTGAAATCATGTTGTTCGCGACTGAAATGTTTGATCCTTAAAGCTAAAATTCCCTTCTTAATCGTAATTACTGGTTTAGGAAGAATATTCATTGTAAAGTGATAAGATATTTATATCTTCACGTGTAGATATTTTAATCCCGAAATCATCCTCCAAGTATTGGCAAGTAGTTTTATTAATTGTCTAAATCGACGAGCAGAACAGCTGTATCCTTCGGAACATTAATTGATCATTTTTAAGATATGAGAGGCAAGCGTTTTCAGCAGTAATCTGTGATAGAGACCTTTGAAATCACCTCAACACTGCTTAGAGATTATCTTAAAGGACACGATACACGATAACTCGCTGATCACATCTGAATGAGAATTTACGCACATCATTTCTTGTAAATAGCAACATAGTTCTCATTTAAATCGTACAGAGTATTTGCTGTGATCAGTAAATGTATGACCAACGTAGCGAATCGTGGAGAAGAAAGGCTCAGGTCTCGTAAGTTTTCATGGAATGTTTTTTAGTGCGAGCAATTAACTTCTAGATCTAATCATGAAACATCTCATTTAGTATCAATTGACGCACCCATGTTCTTTGGTAGTTCATACTGTATTCACTTGGTTAATTCAAAACTGTAGGGCTGGTGATATTATTACTGCATTCTCTCAATGAGAATGTTTTTGTGAAGTCTCGTCGGAACAAGCATCATCAGTATTCCGCTGTTACAAAAGAAATTGAAGCGCTTTGTAAAATATATCCCAAAAGTTATTATAGAATGTAAGAAATGATTTGTTGCCATTGAAATTCGTGTACTTATATTTAGTTCTCAGGAAAAAGGCGATGCCATTGGTAGATATGTGATACAATTAGTTTTCTCTAGATATTCTTAATTCTTAACATTTTTGCTTCGGGTTCCTCGTGAAAAGCTACGTAATTGCCGTACTATAACTAGCCCCATGGCAAATTAATTAAGAAAGCCTTTCCGGTAGAATAACTTATCAATTACATTTTGGATGTAATCTCATTTTTTAGTTATGGAATTCTTGAACATTTTCAAAAATTCTAAAATTAATATATTTACACCTTCCCGTCAGCATTTCAGTGGCCGTGTGTGGGAATGAATGATTTCCCCTATTTTTACTATTCATGAGAGAAATAATTCTGCATTCTTCGGTCCTATCATGAGGCCAAATCTGGGATATGTGCGTGGAACTGGCCATATTTCATTTTATGTGATGTATTTGTTGAGTTTTTTTCTTGCTTCTGTCAGTTCAGTAATTCTTAGTTTCATGTTCCTTTGTGTTTCGTGCTGGGTGTTCCGCATGTCCGATAATTGATGAATACGCGGACAGCTATATAATTTTGGAAAATAACACAACACGCCACTAAGTACCGGTACCTATTTATCCGCTACCTTACCTCGGAGGGCAGTGATGCAATCGCTGTTTTACATGTATCTCCCTTATTCTACATTAATTTAATGAACCCACTATCGAAATTTCGATATAAAAAACCCTACAATCGCGAAAATGATTCCTAGTAAATAGTACCAATAACCTCAAATCTTATGATAGCAAGACAGGTATCCCGTTTATTGGAATAGTTGATACAACATTGCTAAATCGTCTTTAGCTTATTGCTGCATGTGAGGTCTTATTTAGTAGCAATCCATGACCAGGATTCGGTACAGATTCGGTTGGGGGATATCTAGGGGGAACCATATGTACAAAATAATGGGACTAAATCTCTGATGTAGGTATTGTTTTTATTGTCCTTAAATAACTATAGGTATACTAGTTTATGGTGTGAATAAGTGTATATACAATATCTATGTATTATTGTACACAAGTTAATATTCCATTAATGTACCTATACGTATTGCAATGGAATTAATAGAAGTTCAAAAAAGGAAAAAAAAATATAACCTGGTGCTATTGTATTGACCGCAGACT
This sequence comes from Sthenelais limicola, assembly GCA_942159475.1. Taxonomy (NCBI): domain Eukaryota; kingdom Metazoa; phylum Annelida; class Polychaeta; order Phyllodocida; family Sigalionidae; genus Sthenelais; species Sthenelais limicola. The sequence continues at coordinate 61,720,645 of OW804095.1, read as the reverse complement.
TGGGATTCGAACGAATGAAGTGTGAAAGTAACATGTTAGATATAATAGAATATATGGGAATTCATATACATATATGACAATGTTGCACATCGTATTTAAATCAATAAATTGTTGAAATTATAGTATTTGGGTTGAGATTGTTCAAGGAATCTTGTTCATACTTGTTATTAATGCTTACTTTACTGCACTTGTCAGATCACCTGGCATAATGGCTTATCTCGAATGAGGCCTCACATTACCACTTTCTACTTCATTCTACAGAATTATCTCTAGGCTTAACTTACAAATAGCGATAGTTGTCTGCCTTTGACCCTTCTGTAACATGTATTATGTTGTGTCTGAGCCTTTCCAATATTTTTCTCATTTCAATCTTGATATTCACATGCTTTGTACTTTTTGCTTGATTTGAATCCTTTCACACTTAAAGTTAGCGTGTCCTACTTGTCGGATAAAAAATTCGGATCATAACCGTAAATATTGTAATAGGGGAAGTATTCGCCCTTGCTCTACTAGTTGATATATTGATAGGGTATCATCCTCTTGACTTATCTGTCATTCTTGCTGAGGGCGAGAAAGCAAGGATTTGAATCATTAAATGGCTATTCTGACCAGTAATGCTCTTTTATTGAAAACGGGCATTGGGATGAATAGTCATGTGAGCGTACTTGTGAAAATTGTCATTTGCATTTATACGGGTACAATGGGCAATACTGTATTTATATATTGTGATATGTATGTATATGTATACCTATAGGTTAAGATGACATTTTCAATTTCGATCGTAATCTTTCTAATAGTAGGTGTTATTCGAGCCGAAGTTCCGGCAATCTGGAGCGTTTTTCCCATATATATAGCTGTCTTGTTCTCTATATCTATATATTATACACGTTTTCGACGTTGTGGTGATATGTGCAAGGTGATAATGTATGCCGTAATTTGGTTGATCGTTTACATATATGTCTATGATATATAAACAAAAAGCCCGTACTAAGGAATGCCCAGCATGGTCTGGCAGTTGAGGTCCTTCAATGACAAACCATTTAAAACGCACAAATTTCCCCCTCTTTTTCTCATTAGGAATTCTCGTTAAATCTTATTTCTTTTATAATAAATAAAAGCCAAAAAAACATCCTCCCGAAAATAGCTACCACAATCACCAAGGTAATAATTATTATTATAGACGCTTGGAATATCCCTTTACTGCTGAGGTGAATGGACACAATGTGTAATCTCGCTTCAATCGATGGTTGGAACTGAATAATACAGTTACAGGAGGGTTTGAACTAAGATGTTAATTAACTACAGAATTCTCTCGCATATGGAAATGAATCCCCCTACCCCGGGGATCCTGTCCAAACTTTTATATAATGCAGAGAGGTGAGTGTGTGGTAGATGTGCGTGACAAGCAGGAATTGTTTCGTGTTGTTAATTTTTTGTGGAGAATTTATCACTGCAATCAATTGTACATATATATGAATAATGTAGACCATTTTTTTCTATGGAAGAATCGTGATGGTGTTCTGGCTGCTATTGTTGACAGCTAACAAATACTACAGACAGTTGTGTAGTTAATCCCCCACCCCTCTATTCCACATCATTTCATCCATCTCATCAAGTGCCTTTTGATCGGACCGTACAGCTCATTTCCATTAAATATTATCATACTGAAATATAATCCGTGTTTGTTGTTGTATGTTTCATGTTACCATATGTGCTACTGATGATGGTGGTATCTTGTTTGCGCGCTTGGTATTTCTTCGAGAAACTATATATCTGTCCCCCATTAATCCATACTGAACGTATGGATTAATTGCAGCCCAATGGGTTAGCGAAATACAATCTATGTAGTAGCTCAACTCTGAAATATGGTTGCCCAAAACTCAATGATTAATTCCCCTGACTTCAAACGATCTGAAATCAACCTATTGCAACTGCTGAATTCCAACTCAACTTCCGTAGCCTCAACCACTTGTATTTTATTCTAATTTTCCAGGTGTCTTATGGTTCTCCTGGCACCTAGTTTCCCTCGACGTCGGATTTTGATATTTCTCACTAGTAGTAAAAACTTCGCCTTATTATCACGTTCTTGTTTGATAACGATTTGGCGCGTGATGACGTGTTTGTAATAGCTGCATATATATTTTATTTTCCTACGCTACATGGCATTTGCGAATATCTTAATTCCTCAACAGAAAGTTGGGGTCGTGGTAAAATTGCTGGACACCTAAGCCTGGAGGACCTTTATTAGGCCGTTGGGTGGGATCTTTACGGGGAAAGTTATTGGACGGTCTGGGCAATATATGAGATATTTCAGTTCCATTACAGTAGAGTCCCGCATAGCGACCATAAATACCTCAGTCTGAAAGGTAGTCGCCTAAACGGGACTACTATATTTGATTTAATAACATCTCAAGTCAGTAGTATGGAAATGGAAAGCAGTGGGAACCCTTATCACTTATCTAGATGAAGGATTGACAACTTGCATGCAATAAATATTGCTTCGAATGAATGGACATCAATTTTGAGGATCACGCAACAAAATAAACCGGAAAACCTCGAATTAGTTTTAAGTATTTTCATTCAAGAATCGTATTTACAATTCACTTCCACACAGATGCAAACATTCGCATACTAAAATTACATATCTAGAGTTCAGAGCTATACAACTTGTACTGTATCTATCACAAATTGAAGAGTTGAGTCAGAGTACATTCATCGCAGGGTCTCGCTCTCTCTCTGTTGGGCGAGTAACTCATTCTGTCGTAGTGCTTGCTCTTGAGAAAGTTTCTTTTCTTTTAGTTGCCGCATTTCCTCCACTTTCACTGGTCGTGTGTCTGCATAAAAAATGTAAGTTATCAGCAAGGTTTATCAATAGACCTGCACGGTTTTTTTCGCAGCAGATATGTACACACATTAAAGAATATACTGAGTAGCGGACACGCCTAACTTGATCCATTACACTTGGACTAGCTCAACCATGAGCTAGGCACACCAATTCCTATTTTCGAATAAACAAACCGCACAAAGCCACGCAATATCATAGGAAATTCAAATGGAATATTTCATAGATGGTTGAAAATAAATATGGAACGAACAACAACTTACAAATCATGTATTTGACGAATTTGTACCCAAGCCAAGCGGTGCCAGCAGCTGTGAAAGCGATACAAAATCCAGTGACAGAACGATGAGCCGCATCGTAGACTCTGGTCTTGGTCCACCTGCCCATGATTGAATTTTCTGGAACCTACAAATACGAATATACAATCAAGTGAAATTGCATTCTAGTAGTATATACCCTAGGGCTAGGCCTAAAAGGCTAAATCACGCATAGATTCCTGTTGCGAATAATAAGTATCATTTTAAAATTTAAAATCACTTTCAATAACATATATAGCGGTATATGGGAATATATATAATATCGGTACCGTACCGTACATTATGAAGCCCTATACATAGCTCTGATCATACCTATATTTATAAGAGTCCAATAATATGTCCATATAACTGACATAAACTGATAAAGCATAACAAGTGTTAGCCCAGCGACCAGCAAAATAGAGCGGAGACAGTCAGAATTTCTCGGGCTAAACAAGTGTATGGTATTGAGAAGAGTAGTATATACCCGGCATACTAAGCCTTATAACCAGACTAAATTAAAAATAACCAGTCAAGAAATCCCTTCTGATACTTAAATGATTCAACTTTTTTTGTTGGATCAATTCAAGGGAGCAACAATGCCAACATCAAAAGAGACCTGTACTTGGCTGTACTTGTTGCATAATCTAATCAAATATGTGTGCAACCGGTTAACCATAATGGGTGGAGTTTGTGTCGGTGTTTGGTCACGGGACCCGCTCGCCACGGTCCCCGGCTATAATACCGTATTGTCCAGAGGGTGACTGGCACAAGGTTACACTATCGTCACAACAACTCTTAAATTAACTAGGATATTATAGTTTTTGGCAGATAATATAGGATATTTTGTTTCTCCTGCCTTTCCCATCACCACAAATCATCAAACCCACCCACCGTCCCCGCCACCGTCCCGTCCCCCGCCGTGTAGAGGTACAGCTCTACACGGCCCAACAAGTAGAGGATGAAAAAAAAATATGTAATGCCCAGGCAAGCCTTGAACTCCCAACCCTCAGGTATGGAGGCGAGTCCGTTACCACTGCGCTATGTGCGGTAGTCGGGAGAGTGGGGTTTCATTCTATGAGTCATCCCACGTGGCCATACGCAGGGTAAAATGTCCGTTCATGCTTAAGCATAGGGGTCGGGGAATCGGTGATTACTCGGTTGTGATACCAGAAAGACCTTGATATATTGGAGGTAATCGCAGTCTATATTATTTCTCTAGGCGTGTGGACATTGTTTTGGTGGCTTGGAGGTCGGGAAATATGATTTTCGGCGGATCGGCGGACTATCGGGTTATCTGTTGGTAGTGTCGATAAGTAAGATGGCATGGGTCAAATCGTCGGTAATGCTTGAGGCATATGAATATGCCAGTGACGCCGGTCGGTCCAGAAAGTAACCGCTTGAAAGATGTATTTATATTAGTAGTTTGCAGGGTTTTCCACAGGTTTTGGGAGGTCTCCGGTGGTATGAGATGAATTTGAGAGGTTTAGCGGCAGAGCCGCTACCCCGGGCCGCTTCTGCGGTCCGGGGGGAGAATGCAAGAGGGGGTTTCCCCCTCTTGCTGGTGGGGGTCTTGGGGGCCTCCCCCAGGAAATTTAGAAAAATTAGAAGCAAATTGTTGAAGTTTGAAGCCAATTTCAATTACTTTTGAGCTGATTATTGCTGTAAGATTGGTCAGAAAAGTATACATAATTTCCTGAAAAGAGTTGTAAATAATCTGCCAATTGATTATGATAGTATATTTGCACTTTTTCAAACTATTTGTCACCTGTTTAAACTTAAGGGCAAACATAAGTCAAAATATAATGTTTCTGAAACTTTAGTATATGGACTGTTTCTGGTCATAGAAATGGGAAAAAAATCCTTGAGTCACACATTCTTGTGTTTAAGATATACTACCTCAAAACAAGGATATATCAAAACAAGGCCAACATCGAAAGTTTCCAATTCAATTTTACCATATAAATAAAAAATGTGATGTGTTCAGGAAAATGAGTCACAAGTCACAAAATTGATATTTTTCAGTGTTTTTTCCCAAGATGTCTTTGCAGGAATGTTTTCATTTTTGGGGTGCTTAACACTTTTTTTCGTAGCATGCATAAAGTTACTAAATTTCAAGATAGTGTATTAAATATATCATTGCTTTTCTATGGTAATTTTATAGAGTATATTTAGCCAATTTACTAGTAAATATCCACCCAGAGATATTGCAAACTTTTTCAAAAATAAAAATATCAAACTTGAAATATAGAAATACTTATTAGCTATAATCATGATGTTTACTATCATCAGAGTCTGCTTGATCTCATTTTTTCAAATATAATATCTTAAAAAACAATTTTTTTGCGACTTGTGACTCATTTTCCTGTGACACATCACAAATGTCATTATATCCTAAATTCAGGAAACTTTTAGAGTAATATACAACTGGAAACATGAAGAATAGGGGGCCCCCTGTGAAAATATAAAAAAATATACATGAAATCGGTACAAGGCCAGGAATTCAAAAGCCTAGAAGATGGGCCATTTTTGGCCGAATGGCCTGGAGAATCTTTTTTTAAGCCTTGAATACTGTTGGAATCTTTTGAATGGCCTTGAAAATTCAAACCTGGTTTCCTTATTGATGAAAAATATTTGATCTAATGCTGTGACAGCATAACATATTTGGAATAAATTTCCCAGTCCCATATTTCCCAATCTAATTTTTTTTTTCTTTTTAATTTTTTTTTTTTTTTTTTTTTTTTTTTGGCTTTTGTTTAACGGCGGGCCTTATTGAGTCTCCGGCGGCCGTCATAACGTCTCCGGCGGTGCGCCGGAGACTTGTCTATGTAGGGAAAACCCTGGTTTGGTTATATTTCTCAAGATCTGTATGCCTATTATTGTTTTTATATTTAGCTGAATCCCAGCCGTCCCGTTCCCCCCACCCCCCACCCTCAGCGCTGTTTGCTTCAGCAGCAAACAGCGCTTCTAAGATCGTTATAATATGCAGGGGCGCTTGCGGCGGTATTGGGAGACACCATTTCGGCGCTTGTTGATATATTTCGCGGCAATGGCCGTCGATTCGAATCTTATCACAGGCCTTGCTGGTGGTAAATGGGCTTATATCTTCTTTTCTAGACAATATTGTTCCAGTAATCACTAGCTAATATTGTTGCTTACTAATATACGGTAGGAGTGAGCACGGAGAATAAGCTCAATAAGCATGTATTTGGTGGGCAGAGACAGCTATAAATGTTGTTCTAGGTATATAGGCGTTTGACCGTGATAACCGGTACGACTGCTCTTTTCCTTTTGATTCTGCCGTTGGCAAGCTTCTTACAGAAGCGGTAGTCGCGGGGAGTCAAGGTATAATAAAAACGTTAACCAGCCTTACGGGGGAATTTGACACTGACACTATGTGCCTTTTCCGTCATGGAGAATGCATTATTCCCCATTAGGTTTAAAACGTTCCCGCGACGAGGGTTGAGTTGCCCGTGATTACACGCTTCAAACGAGATATTGCAAGCTTTCCCACTGCTCGGGGAACCGTGCACTCCCGGAGGCAACAGTAACAGGGTACCTGGGGTAAAGCATGCATGTGTTACGTAGCCCGAGAAAAATACGTAGCCCGAGAAATACGTAGCCCGAGAAATTCTGACTGGCTCCGCTCTCTCTATTTTGCTGGTTGCTACACATTAGATATCGGTGGTTAAAGCGTTTTTCTATTACATCTCTACTCGGCCAGAAATGGTCCAGTAAACTCCACTGTTCGTTCGGTTCTGCTCCCAGACCCTCCGTAGGTTAAGGTCTGGGAGCCCGGGCTAGTGTTACGTAACACTATACCAAGGAACCCTACCAAGCTCTCATATACAGACATTAGTGGTTGCATTCGGGGAGCATTATGCTTTGTATAACATAGCCAATATTCAGCCAAGCTCAAATGCTATAACTTTTGAAATAAGAGTCCGATTTGAACATAGTTGGTGTCATAGGCTTTGAAATGAAGAGACAAAACTAGAAATGTTCACATTGTGTAGCTGGGGAGAGACTTATTGAACCTCACCAGCTATGGTGGAAACATTGAAACTACTAGAATACCGTAATTAATATTGAAGCTAAATAATGTGTGTGGTGGGGGGGGGGGGGGTGAAAGTTCTTTTCAATGAAACCCTCTTATATCTGTCAAACCTATTCTGTACCCTACGAGATGCGTTTTCATATTGAATTGAATTGAAAAATACTTTATTTGTCAAAGATTTTACATGTAAGAAGATTACAAATCATAGGGCCTATATGCCTATGGCACCGGTAATATAAATGATCAAGATTTAAGATTATTTTAAAATATCATTTAAGTTTAGCAAATAACTCAGCAAAAGCATGTTATGCATAATCATTTTAAACCTCTTTCTGTCAGTGTTTTCGTTCTGCGCATTTATATGATATAGACCTATGTGGGCTCAAGTGGCGAAGCCGCTTATGCGCCAACAACGACTGAGGTGCGACGACTGATCATGTGCCGATGGCCCGATTTATGTTTACGCCGCAACCGGATCAGTTGTATACGGTAAGGATTGAAATGTAGAGGGTCTACTTGTTCCCCTAGGCAGATTCTCATGAACATCAAATTTAAGAATATCTAACTAACACCCTAAATGGTAAAAGAAACAAAATACTTACTGCTAAGCTACTTGAAGAAGTCGGTGTTCCCGGTGTGTCGCACTGTAGAGCTTACTGACCTTGACCTTCAAGATGAGCAAAATATTCGGTGTTGAATCGGGTATACGTACCGTAAAATGGGGTAACTTTGACCTATATGGGGTAACATTGACCTACACTCAGGAAAACATTGCTTTTCTCTCTTAGATAAAGGTTTGTTGGTAGATTCTTAATTTTATGTATTCAAAGTTATATTGATGAGATAAGCTTGTGTACAACAGGGAAATCTTGGGATATACTCCCTCTTTTGTCGCTAGGGGGCGCTGTCGAATAACAAAACAATTTTTTAATGTTTAGCGATAGTTCTGAACTTTCATGTGGGTAACTACCTAGCAATAGAGCTAGGACTTCCTCAAGCGAACTACTGATGACCAGTGACTTAGACATCACATACAATATTTAGTAATTTTTAAAATAAATTATTTGAGTCGTCCATTGTCGATTTTCGGAATTTTTGTGGTTTCACTGCCTTTTCTGGGGTAACTTTGACCTATGTGGATAACGGTCTTGAAAATCCAAGATGGCCGCCATAAAGTATCCGGCGAAAGTGACGCCTACCAAAAATTGAAAGCTAAGGGAGTAATTAGCATGTGGGCAATTTTTGGTCTCTTTGTCCACATCCATCTCAAATATGGCCCTATGGCCCCTAAGCTGTACTACTACTGGTCTCAGAGATTGGTTATTAAGTGCGGTGAGTCAAAGTTATTGTTTTTGTGGCGATGTCTCTCCGCTGTAACAGAAGAGACATCAGTTTGATTCCCTGTGGCAGCAAATCCTTTGCACACAGTTCATTTACCATTTATTTAAATTGAAAAGTAATATATACAAATGCAAAAGAATGAGTTTAGAAGAACAAAAAAAATAATGATGACATGAATTAGAATAGATAAGGAAGAAGAATATAAAAAAATATAACTGTAGGTCAAAGTTAGCCCAATAGTGGGGTAACTTTGACCCAGGGGTTATTGAAGAATTTTAGTAGGTTCCTCAACCAGGAATCTCAAAATTGTATTTGGGTAAGAAAGGGGCTCAACATAGGTAACAATTAATGCCTAACTGAGAGGAAAATAATCACAGGAAATACCATCAATTTTGAAAAATCTTAAAAAATGGGTCAATGTTACCCCGTTTTACGGTACTTAGTTATCAATTTAGATACTAGGTGACAGTGTTATGAAGACAGGATTATTATAATGTATATTTATGGATGTTCTCTGATTTACTTGGGCCAATCACTTATTCTAATTATAAAATAATGGTATCATAATCCTAATAAATTATGTATATGCCTACATGTATCCTGCTGCATAGTTGGAGTCAATGTTTAAATTATTTAAACAAAAACATAAATTGTTTAAATTATTTATAGAGGTATGTTTTTGAACTTTGTATCTCGTGAAAATATCACCATGTCGACAACTGATCGAGTGCAAATAAAAGTTATCTAAAAAAAATCTGGCATGGGGAAAATTCCGCCTGTACGGCACAGAAAGCAATTTCGGATGTGTACGCGGATATTTAAAGTCCATCTTGCCCCATTTGAGGTCTACAAGGCTTAATCTTCTCATTGTACGGGTAGGCCTATGAGGCTATGCATAGACCTCTTTTTTCCTAGATCCATAGCCATTCGGTCTCAGACTTGAACTGGTAATATAAGGTATCCATATGAAGATCTATTGATCAATGTAATGATGATGAAAGAATGGCATTCCTGTTACCGTAACATAAATATGATTAATAACAAAATGAATCCTGAATGTTGTCGTTATTCTTTTATTAATCTTTTTGAAATTGATTTGGATAAAAATCAATCCAGTATCAATTTATAATTTCATTCTCGAATATTACTATACACCTTACAAACAGACACCTTGGTCCGTGACTTTTCTCTCATGTCTCAGACAAATAATGAAGGAATACAGTACTCTTCCTGACTAACATGTGTCATGTGGCATACACAAAATGAGGAATCAACACTTATTTACAAAGATAGTCAGTACGATATTAACAATACAGGGCTATTTTCCAACGACATATAAATGAAATTCTGCTTAATCCACCTGAAGTATCTCTATGCATTTGTAACATAATTTTTGTTTTAAGTGCTGTACGTATCATTGTATACAGGCAGAGAAACTATAATATGAAAGGCACAGATAGACATCGCATTTTTTTAACCTATAACAATTGAATCATCGAGTCAGTTGACAACCATTTAATACAAATGCTTTAAATGTGTACCGTTGTCATGGACGAAAGCGCGTGTATTGCTGTCTTTTTTAAATATAAAAGCGAAATACTGGTACTAATATGTATTCAATGTTTGGAACAATTAGGCAGTATACCTGTCTGTATAATATGTTCATAGATTTATTGTTCTTCAATGTAAGTAGAACTTTATTTTCATTTTTGCATGTTATAGGCCTACCAGTCGTACCAAGTTGCGGATGATAAACCAGTATTTAAACTTTAAGAACAAACTAAATCACAGATATCATACATAGTTTTAACATTCAATATGTAAATACAAAAATATATCAGCGAAGAATACATTTTTTTCCCGCGAAGAATACAGTGCGTAAAGTTTCATTGACGTAGTGCCTTGTAGGAATCACAGATACCGTATATAGTAGAGATACAAAAGACAGTTTTTGAAGTACGTAAGGCTACAACAAATAGGAAACCTGCCAAGTAGCATCTTCGCAGTTTACCACACAACGTGTCCACCATCACTGCCACCAGTCCAGAAGTCCTTGGGACGTTGGGTAACTACTACCTGGTGTCCATTTGCGGCGGCCATTTGAGCAGCATTTGGCATGCATCCAGGAGGTGGTGGCTGAAGAGGAAAGAAAGAAATTCTTTGTTTCACAACTCATTGCCTTAAATTAATGATGTACGCTCGATTTACACATACGACTATCTAATTCATATAACAAGTGAGAGCAATTTTAATATTATTTTGTTTTTGTTCTACTCACAGGGATAGAGGCATTTCCCTGTGGGAATCTTGCGCCGGCATCAAAACCTCCTTCGCAGACATAAGTATTTTGCTGGGCCTACAACAAATAATATAAAAGTATATCAAATGCGATGTCCAACCAGAGATTAATGCTCACTAACGAAGAACGAAAACTAGTTTCTAAAATAGATAACAAGTTGCAATGCACATAAAATCAGACCCAGTTGTAATCAACAGACTGGGGAATTGTCAGATTATAGTAACATCTAATATATTCATATATATATATATATAAGAATTTTTATTCAAGTTTTGGTCAGGTACAAGAAGCGGACACAAAATCTAAAATTAGCATGCTAAGATTAGTTCTTCCATCTAGCCCTAGACCGTCTCTGACACATACTGAAATAAAGTTTTGACATTTTTGTTAATTAATCTATACAGAATCTTATATTGCGGTCTATCTTATTTCAGTTTCATAACCCAAATTTAATTAATCTATGACATGCTTGACGGTACGTTTCTTGGTGTCCTGTGCCATGAGTGAATGAGTGAATGAGTGATCAGAAGCTCCAGCAGGCATTTTTCTGGGCCGAGGGAGGACACTTACCGAGTAACTTGGGGGTGCCTGATAGTACTGCTGCTGGTACTGCTGCACCTGCGGATACACGGCCTGTGCCTGCTGTGGTTGCTGGCCCGGGTACTGGGGGTAGTATTGGGCAGGGTACTGCTGTGGTACTTGTTGTTGTTGGGCGTATCCCTGAAAAATGATTCAGACATTTCATTGATAAAACCATAGTCTAGGCTCACAGCCGCTAAGATCAGATAAGAATGTTATGTCAGTGATTAGACGCCTACTGCCTACTGTGCTAATGGCTTTCCCAATGAGATTATAATGAAATTTTGCGCTTTGGAACGAGAAGCTTTCCCTCAGTTTGGGGGACTCGCTCAACTCCGAGTCGGTAAATGTTATCTTACTTGTCGTTAAATCATAGACTCCTAGTCGTTTCAGTTTAATAAGATGGTACTATTTTTGATGATATGGAAACAACTACTCATAATAACAATTAGGGGAGTACACGATATTACATGGTTTTAAATTATATCATAGTATAGACCATTGACACTATGTAATATTTATAGTTCCCTGACACGAATAGATATGCATACAGGACCGATTAGTTAACAATTGATACGGAGATGAAATATCATGGCACAACAGCTAGAGAGATAAGATGTAATATGCGCATATATATATATAGAGAGAGAAGGGAATAGAAAATCATCCGAACTTACTGTATATGGTGGTGGAGGGCCCTGGGGGTAGCCTGGAGGCAGTCCTTGAGCTCCTGCAATATAGGATTACATTAAATATGAGACATGGACGATACCGAAAGACCAAAAGAATCAGATCTAGATAAAGATGTCTAAAGTAAGACCAAAAGAATCAGATCTAGATAAAGATGTCTAAAGTAAGACCAAAAGACTCAGATCTAGATAAAGATGTCTAAAGATATTTAAAGCGACATGTTTATTAAAAAGGTGAGTCCTTTCGTCAATGTAGGAAGGTGAGGGAAATGACAGATTTACTTAATCATTACGGTAAAGTAGCACAAGTAAAGAGTAAACAAGCACCTGCGTGAGGACCGGGATATTGCTGCCTTGGATAAGCTGAACCTGAAATTCGATCATGAACTAAATTAGTGATTGAAATTGAAAATCATTTTTTTTGTCGAGAAATAAGAATACAAAGTTGAAGAAAATAATTCTAGAATAGTTAAAGAGAACAAATGTTTGAATGGACAGGATACTGTAACTATTAGAGAGTTGGTGTAGATATATTTGCTAAATATAAGGTCCTTGGATTTTCACGATATGCACCTAAGCCTTAGGAACATGAAACAACCTGTACCCAAATAGAGGGTTGGCAAAATATCTAGCCATTTAATGATTTAACACTATTTATAACATATGCAATGCAATATTTGGGGTTGGCATTAATCGATTGAATCAGGGAATAGTATATTTCGTATATCTCTCAGATAGAAATCTGTTTTGGATAACATGGCGTATCGACACATGTGAAAACGTAGTTCTCAATACCAAAAACATTGTTTATCATCTTTAACACAAAGCTGGGCACGTCGACTCAGATAATGTGTAAATATGGATTAGCGGCTGGGTCATGTGGCGCTTACATAACATCTTTTATGTGGTGGTGGTTATCTCTCAGATGAAGTGGGATTTCTATAACCAGATAATATTGGTGCCGAGCTTGAGGAATATTTTCAGAACTGAGTAGCATGACATGCTTTAGGGCTAACTTATAAAGAACCAAGTGAGTTAATTCGTTTCCGAATGGAAAGAATTACATAACTAAATCGTAATCTCATAGAGATTTTTCTATACTATAGCAGAGAGGTATATATAACTCCCTGTGCATACACAGTATAGTGGTACTTGTCTACACTGTAACTCACACAAAACAAAAATCTATAAACAAAACTCTTAAACGAAACCAAAGAGTTAATCGGAAATCACTCCAGATTTAACTTCGAGGTAGAGAACTCTTAGCTACTCTTCCGCACCAGCCCAGGTATAATGGTTATCAGGGCCCGATTTAAAGTAAATATTAGCTGTGTACATAAAATGTAGTTAGCATAACAAAATAGGTATGTGCCGCCTGCAGGTGAGCTTTAAACATTGCTCGTTGTTCCCTATTATATGACTATGAATCCAATTTCTGCATTTCTTATATATTTAAATAATTCTTTACCGCCATCGATAATTCGATCAGCCATGCCCATGGCAGAAGTCAGCCATAACATTGACATTTTGAGGGAACAAGGCTTCCAGATAAAGTCAGAAAAATCTGTTGAGTGCACACATGCATGAGTGTGACTGTGAGTCCAGTTGGCCAGCATACTCATGATACTGACATGTTAGTAGTCCATGCAGCTGGGGCCCTTGGCTGCTCTGACTAAGCCGCGAATGTGGGACGACTGTAGCCTACTAGAGTGAGGAAGCCAGCCTTTCCTTCCAAAACGCCCTGGCCTTTTATGCCTACAAGTATGGCCTCGCCGTCAACCAGACGACAATAAATTTAAAACGCAAAAGTTGTTCATGTTTACTTATAAGAACCCCGTTTACGTATTATAATGCAAATATCGTAGCAACGCCAATAAATCATGTAACAAGTCGGATACAATAATGTTCGTTTGGGGCTTTTGGAACCTTGCACCTGTCTGAGTGTTCTCTTCACTTCAGAAGTTCTAACCCTACGCCTAGGTTACGTCCGAAGTCCAAAACTAACCTCAACACTTAGTTACAGAAATTAACTGGCGGGTTAGATGTAGATCGATTAGTTAGAAAGTACGTAGACAATATGATTCGCTTGTTATTGCACTAACCTTTTCCCCTGTCGGACATGTTTTAGTTTCAGCCTGTCCACAAGTATAGAGAGCTGCACAATCAAGATTCAAGAGCTCCAAGGATGAGTGTATTTGTACCTGAGGAAAGTAGGTCTTGTGACCCCGTGACGTCAGGAGGATGTAAACGTCATGTGATGAAAAGCTATTTATAGAAACATTTTTTGTTTACTTTGCGTCTAAACTATTGTTTCACTTATCATGGTTAAAATAGGTCCTCAATTAACAAATAAAAAGTAACTGGGTACATCATATTAAAAAGCAAACCCCATTTTCAAAGATACTTTAGTGAACGGGCACCTGCAATGTAAGTTGAGGGGTTTCCCCGCTTGGTGGCTGAGTTCTCGCGCAGCTGGCGTTCGGTGCGTTACTTCGCGAGATCCCAAAGACAAGAAACAAAACCGTGAGCGTGCTGAAACAAATCATTCAAACCCAAGCATATTCTCCGAGGGGCCCGATTTAAGGCAGTTTTAGACGGTAAGTTATCTTAAATCTATATATTTCTCCGGTAGGGCAACATTAGATTGAATATTTACTAGAATTTTCGTGTTGAAATGTAAGGTTCCTCTCTGTCGCCGCCATCTTTGATGAGATATCCGAATGGGTTCCAGCACAGTGACTAGTGTTTCCAACTTGGTCGATCGGACCCTGTTGTCTTTTGGCCTAAGATCCCCGTTACAGGGCATTTGGATGATATAGTCAGAATATGTTGTCTTTACTCTAAAGTCAGAGGTCTATCCGCTCCCTGAAAAGATAATACGATGAGAATCGCTTCCTAAAATTTTGACAACGACCCAACTGTCATCGTTCATGTCTCTCCATTGGTGCTGGATTTCCTGCCTCGATGCTCAGGAATAAAGAAACAATGGACCTGTAAAAACTCTTGTTTTTATGTTTACTGTTTCCATCTCACTTCATAATGTTTCTTGTGGGGCTTGTTTCACAGTCTGGTTTGTTGAGATCTGATCTAATCATCTTGGTATTTCCCATACTCTAAATTTAGACAGGTTGATCATGTTCAAGGATTCTCATTCTCCTGAAATGTATCTAGATTATAGACTTTCTAGTCTATAGTATAGTCTATACTATAGCCTGACCCTAGGACGGTTTTTAAAGAATCCCTAGTGACTAGTCTCAGTGCTTCTACTGTTCTTATTGAACACTGTCAATAGTTGAACACGTTTAAAGGCGTGATTTTAAAGTCAACTCCTTACATTTAGTGCTTCGTCCAACCATAATACACATACCGCTTAATTACTGAAAAAGGTGTGTTATGCTCATTTCACTGGTTAGATTTACGGTATGTATTCCTTGTTTACTATTGCACCGATGGCAATGAATCATGTACAGACTCTGTTAGTCTGCTTATGAATTTGCATCATTTCCCTAATCGCACCTTGTTATTCATTATCACAATTTTTTTGGAACAAAATGTTCTCGATCCTTTGTTAGAAATTGTTGTCCAAAGAAATACTTTTTTCTTATAACTGTAAACTCACTAGGCTAGTCTAGAGTTACATGGCGTATGCCATTTTTATTGTGATAGACCTATTCAGCTATCGTAGTATTGTGGAGTATAATCATTATTCAATTCCTAACAAACTATTCATCTTCGAAGTCAAGGGCAGCATATTGAAGCCGGCTATTCAATTACCATTAGGTGAATGGGCTATATATAGATAAGATTATGGTTGGAAGAGGACTCGAGGCTCAAAGACTAATATTTTTAAACAATAATTTTAGTTTCGATGTTAGGGAACGTAATATGAATAATTGCACTGGCACGGCATCTGCTTCAGTACCTTCATCTGTATTGTTATGTCATCTTTCCCATTACAAATATCTCATGGAAAATCTTAACTGTAAATTTACGATGTGATTTACGACTGTCTAAAGGGAAAAATTCTCGCACTGAAATATATTAATTATTAATGCCGTACGCTCTTTGTCTTATGCATTTGAGGGTATACATGTATAGTTTCGTTTCCACGTAACCTTGAGTCACCCAAGAACGTCATCTAAGTTTTCAAAATTATATAGACCCTTTGTAAGGACAAAGTTTCTTTCATGATTAATGTGGTGATATTGACCTTTGCGATTCAAGAAGTCTCATCCTTTTCTTGATAATCTCTTTCCCGTGAGAGACGGCCTCAGATCAAAACATGGATAGGCTATCTATAGATAAGTGATGACTCATATATTTTGACATGTACCTACATCCTATATGAGTATACATACATTGACGGACCGCGAATGCGTCAATAGTCGATGCTTTTTATCTTTTCCATTGAAAAGCTAGCTAACTATCAGTATACCGCTATATTAGGCTTAACATTTCCCTTGATGTCATTCACATTTTCCCTCTTATTATCTACGTAACAATTACGGAAGAAAGGAAATTATATGTTAAAATGGTTTGCAATGCACTTTAAATCTTCAGCAGGGTCAACAGGTTTAAGATCTCCTTTTTTTTTTATTATTATTAATTGTTATATTCTCTTTTTTTTCAGCTGCCTTCTAATCATGAGGCTAGTTGATGTGTAAAAACTCTTGAGCTGCCATACTTCATTACCTGACTGTGATATTAGAAAGAATTTAGTCTTGGCTGCCTTCGCCAATATGACAGCCAAGATGCCACAGAGTCGCGTCAATCCGCATGGATTGAAGCAAACTGGGCTTGATCAAATGTGGGATGACTTGAGATCTGGAATCGATAGCGTTTACCAGCGCCAGAGTATGCCCAGGGCAAGATACATGGATTTGTATACGTATCCTTTTGAAACTAACTGGACACAGGATTTTAGCAACGGGTAGTACCATTACCACAATGTGATTTAATTCAATTCAAAGAATTATTATTTGAGGCTCAGTTTAAAACTGTTGCATGCTTCTGAATATACAATTTTCCAGGTCTTCCAGCATGTCATTTCGGAGAGTTCAAATAGAAAATATCGTCAAGATTAGTCTTCTATTAGCGTTATCGTGATTATAAACAAGAGAGTAGTTAATATTTGTTTTCATTGTTAATCATCTTTCCCATAGTTGAACATGACCCTTCTTAGATTCGTTGTTATACCTTGTGATAGACAAGCCACAAACCATGCAATTTTTCTATTGTAAAGTAAAACTAACTGCTAAAGTGTTAATGTCTTATACCATATTCCTCTTGAGTGTCAAGAAATTTGCATTTTTTCCGAGTACTTTAATTATACAATCCTTGACCACTATGAAGTCATGTATATAACTACTGCACATCCGTGCATCAGCCTAACCAGGCTGGAACATCTTCAAGTGGCAGACCAAGCCACAAATCTCGTAAAACTCCACCGACTGGAGGCGCTCAATTCGTGGGACTAGAATTGTACAAACGCTTAAAAGAATATCTTAAAAACTATCTTGTTAATCTTCTTAAGGTAAGTATAGATTCTCAATTACTCTCTAGTTGTCATACTATTCACGATTTAAGTATTACAGCGGTACAACTACATGTACCTTTCTGTTGGTATCCTCTGTTTTGATTGCTATGTCTAATCTACAGGGATCGTTTCATTAAGAGTTGGATATTAATACATGCATGGTAGTGAATCAATACCTGTAACATTTCAAATACTCATTAATTCAAACAGAATGGCCAGGATCTGATGGACGAGAGTGTCTTGAAGTTTTATACGAAGCAATGGGAAGAATACCAGTTTTCCAGCAAAGTTCTTAACGGAGTGTGCGCCTACCTTAATAGGCATTGGGTCCGTCGCGAGTGCGAGGAAGGACGCAAGGGGATTTATGAAATATATTCGGTAGGTTAAACTTGTATTTTAAGAAAATTGCAACTTTAATATCTTATAAAAATATCTTAAAATTATCTATAAAGTGTGACCTAGGTGATTATTTTGCCGGTTTGTGAGTCAGATGTTAAACAGCAATACAGCCCGAGTAGTGACGCCTGCGTTTCTCAAAAATTCAAAATGGTGAACTAATAATTTGAGTTAGTAGATGCAATCCACTAATATCATATTTTGTCTCTAATTCAGTTGGCGCTTGTGACATGGAGGGATCATCTTTTTAAATCTCTTAATAAGCAAGTGACAAATGCCGTCCTAAAACTTATTGAACGTGAACGTAATGGAGAAACCATCAACACACGTCTTGTCAGTGGCGTTATTGCCTGCTATGGTGAGTCTCGTTATATCTTGTCTTGTTTTCATGTATCCTACGCCTTCCATATCAATTTTCTTTAAAACAACGAATATGGAACTAATTGTTTTAAAATCGATCATTATCATTATAGAACACATACCTGTGCATTATTCAAAAACATTCTCAAAAGCACTTTACATAGGTATGTTTAAACAAATGTGTAATACACGTTGCCATTAAAAGAAAATCCAACCACAATGATTTTACTACCTAGCTTGTAGAAAAAGTGTAATGACAGATTAATATTAGAATAAACTGAAATAAATATGAATCCCTCTATGTTTTAACAGTTGAGTTAGGTCTAAATGAAGATGACCCTACGGCCAAGGGTCCCACACTTAGCGTCTACAGAGAACATTTCGAAAACTTCTTCTTGGAAGATACAGAGAGCTTCTACACTCAAGAATCTACTGAGTTCTTACGTCAGAATCCCGTAACAGAATACATGAAGAAGGTGACTTCAGCTTTTTCTTATTTTCATCCTTACATATTTGCCCCTCTTTCCCAGTTGTCATGCAATATAAAGAAATATACTTTGCCATTTGTGAAGGTTGAATGGCCCATGCTGTTGAAACGTCCTTTGCAAACAATCTACTTCATTCTGTGTGCAAACATGCTGGGGTAGAATTTTTGGATTGATTGGTGACAATAATTATACTAATAGATGTAATTTCACAAACTAGAAGGGGGCAGGTAAATGTGGGACCTCCCTCCCTCCCAATTTTTAATTGCTTGATGATTTGCAAACAGGGGGGTCCAAAGCTAATTTGAAGTGTGGAGACCTTTGGTACGCCACTACACTGTAATAATGCTTCATGATGTACCAAATTAAGACACTGTATGTACCTTAACTTGTTAAAAATTAAGTATAATGTAATACCACAAATTTATTTTATATCTGACGAAGTCGATACCAGGTACACCTTGTTTACACTTTTCCTTTTCTTTTTATTCCATCGTTCTTACATATCATTTTTTTAATATCATCATCAGGCTGAGGCCAGGCTCATGGAAGAGCAGAGGCGTGTCCAGATCTACCTTCATGAGAGCACACACGACTACCTAGCCAAGGTGTGTGAGAAGGTCCTCATAGAAAAGCACCTGGAGGTGCTCCACGCAGAATTCCAGAATCTTCTTGATGATGACAAGAACGACGATCTTGGCCGAATGTACCAACTTGTATCAAGAATACAGGATGGACTACGGGAACTCAAAACCTTGCTCGAGTCACACATTTATAATCAAGGCCTTGCAGCCATAGAGAAGTGTGGCGAACCAGCCCTCAACGTGAGTATTATGTTCATTATTGTTCGGTGTGTGGTGGATGATAGCAATTAATATCAGTTATATAACCAAGAAACTTTGACAAAGGTAACAAATTAAAACAAATCTTCCTCTAATCCAAGATGGTGGCACCTATGAAACTTAGAATATGTCAAAGTTGCCATCCCAACTGGCAAGACCGCCAAACCTTAAAACGTATGGACTAGCCAGTAGAACAGCTAGTATGTTTTACTTAACACTATAGGTTTGGAACATTTTACTTTTTGTTTACCCTCGCTATATACATGTTGCCATATTATTATGAGGGACAGATTAGCTTAACTACTAAACTACTATAGAACTGGATCTGACTGGATCTGGGCCTCATATTGCTATCTCTCTAAAGTCAGGTCTGGTATGGCGCCTCGCACATGCGTTTGTTGTCATACTCCATATATGGCATGCACCGACCCATATGCCCGCGCATGCGCAGCCGTCTCACCGCTCGGCGATACGAAAACAAAATGGCGGCCACGGTACCGTAACAGCCAAGAAAATAAATCTGCTTTCTGAGCGGTTTGAATGATTTTACACAATAATCCTTGCATATGAGGTTGAAAACAAGGTTAGATTAGACGTTCAGTCATTTATATTCAGTCGATGGTTAATCATTATGACTTCCGTGTCATGTATTGTTTTTCTTATTATCGTTGCTATAAGCGATCGGCGCACTTAGCCTCGCAAGGCCCCTTGTGTACATGACCAGAAAATAACATGGCGGCAGAAGCATGGCTTCCGACGAGGTGGTGAAATCGTGTTATTTCCACCGAAAGGAATATCGCCACACGTTAATATGTTCATAAACTATTGTTTGGGATAGTATTTGAAGTCGACATGACTGATTTACGCAGATTATATGGATATTATTGTGTCAGTGACCAGAAACAAATCGGAAACATGGCGGCGGCAGCATGTGTGATCGGTGAAATCGTATAACAAGCCTAACTAAAAAGTAATGAATATATGAAGGTACTGGCTGGCCATTGGCCTTTAATGCCAGGTCGTTTTTTTTTTTTTTTTGTTTTTTTTTTTCATTTTAACTAATAAAAAGGTTGCTTAGATTTAATTCGACAAGCTTAGCTTAGACGTTCATATATTTATTTTCAGCCGATGGTTAATCATTACACATTCTGTCGAACTAACATCAACAGGCTTTCTGAGCGCTTTGAATGATTAAATGATGATGTATAGGCTATAGTATCACTCAATATAAACTCTTATGAATCTGTAATATTGTGTAATTATTGCAAGGTTCGATTCACATAGGCCTAGGGCTAGGCTATATTATGTGTGGGTCAGATCGTCAGAAAATGTACAATTCACCTTCACCAATGCTCTCAAATACAAATATCTCAAACTCAGATGAAAATAAAGTTCAACCTAACCAAACAGAATGCTAGAATCAATGCAATGCAGAATATGGTGGATTCTCATGAAACGGTTCCAAATGGGTATTTTGGGAAATGTCATTGAAATTTACTTTACCCCACGTAATCACCTTCTCATAGAAATAATATAATTCATGCATCTCATGAGTAATTAGTTCAAACTGCAACAGATAATATACTTCTAAAATTAAGGCATGCCAAATGATAAATCTGTTTATTGATTCATTTATCCTTCACTTCAAATCTATCACAACCTTCTCATGGGAATAATATTTCATGATACCACCGCAACTGTTAGACTGTTAAAAAATGAACAAATATGGTTGGAATCTTGAGAAATCTGCTAATATATAGGCTAGTATCACTCAATATAAACTCTTATGAGCCTCGTTGAATGATATGTCATGTTGATTTGTTTATACATGAACTTAGAATCTGTAATATTGTGTAATTATTGCAAGGTTGGATGGGTTCGATTCACATAGGCCTAGGCTATACTATAGCGACGAACATCATGGCTGACAGGCTGTCATTACATTTTTCAAAATTATTTATTTCTATATTATAACCTTGATATTTTAGTTCAGGAACTAGTCAGTACGATACACAAGTATATTGAGATTGTTTGTCTGAAATATCAAGAGTCAAAAATGTTTTTCTCTTTGAAAAATTTCGTTCAAAAGTTTGGTAGAATTTGATAATATCTGTTAAAAATAATCCCAACTATTCTGACTAACAATTCCGACTATACAATTGACTTTTTGATTGACCATTTTGACTTTTCGATTGATCATTCTCACTTTTTGGTTGACCATTCTCACTTTTCGGTTCACTTTCCTGACTTAACAATTGACTTTTTGATTGACTATTTTGACTTTACGATTGACTATTTGACTTTTCGATTGACTTTTCTGACTGTATGATTGACTTTATGGTTGACTATTTTGACTTTTCGATTGACTTTTCTGACTTCATGATTGACTTTTCTGACTTTACAATTGACTATTCTGACTTTACCATCGACTATTCTGACTTAACAATCGACTATATGATTGACTATTTTGACTTAACTGTTGACTATTTGATTTTCGATTGACTTTTCTGACTGTATGATTGACTTTATGGTTGATTATTTTGACTTTTTGATTGACAATTCTGACTTTTTGATTGACTATTTCTAAAAGTCAAGTCAGAAAAGTCAAATAGTCAATCGGAAAGTCAAAATAGTCAACCATAAAGTCAGAAAAAACAATTGTTAAGTCAATAAAGTCAGAAAAAACAATTGTTAAGTCAGAATAGTCAATAGTAAGTCAGAAAAGTCAATCAGAAATAGGTAATCGAAAAGTCAGAATAGTCATAAAAAAGTCGGAAAAGTCAGTCAGAAAGTCTAAATAGTTGGTCAGAAAGTCTAAATAATCAAAAGTCAAAATAGTCAATCAAAAAGTCAATCAAAAAGTCAGAAAAGTCGATCACCTTCTCATAGAAATAAATATAATTCATGCATCTCATGAGTAATTAGTTCAAACTGCAACAGATAATATACTTCTAAAATGAAGGAATGCTAAATAATTAAACTGTTAAACCGTAGCTGATGGCATAAATCTGTCCCGATAGGATCGTGAGATCCAGATAAAACTGTTATACTTCTGTCTGCCAACTTGTAAAAATATGGATTTTTTAATTACAGGATCCCAAACTGTACGTGCAAACCATACTTGATGTTCACAAAAAGTACAATGCTCTTGTGATGACAGCATTCAACAATGATGCTGGCTTTGTTGCGGCCTTGGATAAGGTAAACGCACACATATTTGACTATGGTGGGGCGGGAACTGATTTTTTTTTTACTAAATTATTAAATCTCATCGAATAAACTTTCCTGAAGGCAATGTCATTTTCAGGTGTCTATTGCAAAAGTTGACCGTCAAATGATGTCTGTATAAAAAATAGTACGCATTAAACATTAATTGCTAGTCTTTTAACGGGTTTTCAATATTGGATAACACCTATCAGTAAAAATGCAGAGTACATTTCGTTTGAAGTCTCATGTCATTTTCAAGCTTCTGTTTTGAACCATGCCTATTTATTGCTTACCACATTCCCCTGTAGCTACCATTGCGTGTTTACATTTTAGGCCTGTGGACGATTCATTAATAACAATATGGTGACCAAGGCTGCTAATTCCTCGAGCAAATCTCCTGAGCTTCTCGCCCGTTACTGTGATCATCTCCTTAAGAAAAGGTACGTGTAGATTGTCAATTGAAGCACCTGACTTGTCTTGTGAGACGCATGTCATGTGCATCAATTTGCTTTATGTATCTGCCAAATTCACTCTAGACTATCGAATGCGAAAAATTAAAGAAATGTTCTGTCTGTATGGGTCTGTCTGACTTTTATTAAATTCCATGTCCGTTTTTATAGTTCCAAGAACCCCGAGGAGGCAGAATTAGAAGATACTCTTAACCAAGTGGTAAGTCAATTTTACCTTTAATCTTCCAGTATATCTTCGAGAATGGCTTGGTACTTCAGAGTGTGAAAAGTGCGACGGAAACTTTATTTTGAAAATTTCATTGACATTGCTCAGAAGCCGAAACGATTAAATCTGCCATTTTGATACACAGATGATGATTCATATTGCATTCTATTTCAGATGGTTGTCTTCAAATATATCGAAGATAAAGACGTGTTCCAGAAATTCTACAGTAAGATGTTGGCCAAGCGTCTAGTGCAGCATATGTCTGCTTCTGATGATGCAGAGGCTAGCATGATCTCCAAGCTAAAGGTGTTTATTTTGTTTTGCATATTCTTATTTATATAAATACTCAATTGGTGTAGATTCGGGACCGAAGACTACTTGGACTACATCTATCATTCTACAATAATCTAAGATCTATCATTGGGATCTGTCGGGGCATAACTTCTTCTTAATCATAAATAGGGCAATATCACTATTAGTACCTGCGTAGATCAATCATGGGTTGATTAATTAAGTTGTGATTCGTTCATGTTTACAGCAAGCCTGTGGTTTCGAGTACACGTCGAAATTGCAGCGGATGTTCCAAGACGTGGGTGTCAGTAAAGATCTCAACGAGCAATTCAAAAAACATCATAGTTCAGCGTCAGATCATCCTCTTGATAGTAAGTATTCCTCTGTATCCCTTATTCGGAGAAGCGAAATATCTACATTTATATATATTATTATATATTGTTGAGAGATTAAGAGGCTTAACCAGATAGTTCCAAGTTTCTTTATTTTATTAACATTCAAGTGGCCCGGTATGTATGTATAGTTATATACTCTGTCGGAAACGCCGATTTTCTCCACTACAGGACATCGGTTTAAGTATTTTAAAAAAGGGTTAACTCTTAGTATATTACACGTTTTAAATAGTTAACTTTTAGTGTGTAAAGACCAATAGATAGGCGAAATGTCCATCAACAATCCTTTTTCAAAACTTAGTTAGAACTGATAAAAGGGCGTGCATTGTTTTCCCCACATTGAACGACAGAATGTTAATTGCATTATATAAAACACAAGTGTCCATTATCTCTTTCAGTTGACTTCAGTATACAGGTGCTAAGTTCAGGCTCATGGCCTTTCCAACAATCCTGTACATTCAGTCTACCTTTAGAGGTAAGAACCTATTCTTAGTTCAATAATTCATTTACCCGTGATTTCACTGAATATGAAGATCGAACTATAAAAGGCAATCCGCCTTTAACAAATAAAGCACAATTGCTGTCTACTGTCTTTAAGGAGGAAAATATATTAAAAATTGTCCCAGACGTAGGTATAATTTCAAACTTGATTAAAAATATTTTTTATTTCTAGCTGGAGCGAAGCTATCAGCGGTTTACAACATTCTACTCCAGCCAGCACAGTGGGCGTAAGCTCAACTGGCTGTATCAAATGTCGAAAGGTGAAATAGTTACCAACTGTTTCAAGAATCGGTACACATTGCAGGTACATATAGAAACTTGTTTCAATCCTGATAGTCATATTGCTGTTGTTGGGGTTTTTTAGTAGTAGTTCCGTAGTACACTGTACATTCCAACACATGATGAACGAGCAGCACTTTATTGTTCAATTCAATAATTATTGTTAGTTTCCCTGTCTTTCACGAAGAGATTGATGGTTTATCGGTTCCTTCTCAGTCCTTTGGCGGGTATCTATTGAAACTACTACCTTATAAAGAAAAAACCTATTGTTTCCCCTTGCAGGCCTCAACCTTCCAGATGGCAGTCTTGCTCCAATACAACCAAGCAGATACTTATACAGTGCAGCAGATTCATGAAGGGACACAAATCAAAATAGTAAGCAATAAAGTTGTTTCAGTAGAAAAAAAACTATAAGACCTCTTACATGGGTTGATTATAATTTTAAATCCAACCTTGCATGGGACAATTCAAAATCCTGGCCTTTTTTAAATTTCAGGACATTTTGAGTCAAGTCTTACAAATACTGCTGAAGTCCAAGCTGCTGATATCAGAGGACGATGATAATGAGCTACAACCAAGTTCAGTCCTACAACTCTTCTTGCAATACAAAAAGTAAGGATTCAATTTTATGAGTTATAGCCAAAGCTTACTTTCCTTCTATTTATGTCTGCATGAAAGATCTATTTCAACTACATGTATTGCTGTTTAATGAGCTCTGTTGTGTCATGTGTTTGCTCACGAAAGTATTTAAACCTTGGTGTGAACAATCGGGATTGCTGCTTTTTTCTGCATTAAATATCATAGTATAATTAAGGATATGAGACACAATAGAATGGAATATAACTAATAGAATAATATACAATATGCATAGCATCCTTTCTACACTCACGTCGATTTTTTTTTACCCAGGACACAACAACGCTAGAAAACACATGTGTGGTTTCTTTACTTGTGAGGTCATTTTTAGAGAATTCTGACCAACCACATTGGTCAGAGCATCCATAGCTGTGGTGCTGTGTCGTCGGCCTGGGTGTAATAAACACCATAATTATCTGATGTGTCACAGGGAAATCAGTTTCAAAAACATTTGTTTGTTTGTTTTTAAATTGTTTCGTTTACCCTGTTTATGCCAACTACTGTAATGGTGGTAGAATTCCCGAATTACACTGGTTATATATTGAAAAGCTTGACTATATAAGTCCAGTTTCGCATCCTTGTGCCGGGAGGCACTCACTTGATGAAATAAATGATTTACAACTGAAAACTAATTTCTTGTATCTGATCCACTTTCAGTAAAAAGTTGAGGGTAAACATAAATGTACCAATGAAGACAGAGGTGAAGGCAGAACAGGAGTCAACTCACAAACACATAGAAGAAGATCGTAAATTACTCATACAGGTATTAATACAATAATTTGATATTACTTATGTTCTATTGGATATCAAATTGGACACATTTGTTCTTTGTTCGAGTCTTGACGGTAATCATATCATTTAAACAGAATAAACGTAATCATATCATTTAAACAGAATTGAAACAATATTTTCCTTGTTGTCCACCACGATAAACAAGTTACAATTATTGACTCTTGTGTGTTGTAGGCTGCCATTGTGCGCATCATGAAGATGCGTAAGGTGCTGAAGCACCAGCAACTCCTTGGGGAGGTGCTCAATCAACTTTCATCTCGATTCAAACCACGAGTGCCTGTCATAAAGGTAGGAATAGCCCTGATACTTTGTTATACTTATTCAACGGCAATTTTTCTTAGGGAAACGTATCAACGGTGCCATCAAAAATGTTAAATTTTTGCGTCAGTGATGAAACTGATAAACTGGGTATCTGCTCTTAAACTTCCCAATTAAAAGTGTACGTACTGAATTATCATTAGAGGAAGGGAAGTACAGTACACAGGTGTGATCATATCAAGGGTGAGAGAGAAACAGTCTATACCCTACTCTTTTCGGTCCTTGGCAAAGTTCTTAACATGCATAAATAACCATAGGAACCTATACATAGGGCCGTTTTTGTTGTTTTTTTTACTTTATGCCATATTACATGAAGATGCACATTCACACGAGTTTTCTGTAATATATACAATTTCCACAAGTCAAAGTCAAAGACTCTGACTCGACAACGTTTGTATGGCTACAGCGTAAGGAGTTCTGCCTTCTAAAGTTGGTAATATAATTATTAACTCAACAAAATATTCTTACCCACCCCGCCCAAATTATCAATAAAAAATCAATACACACTTAAAATAACTTTACTCTTGCCCTTTCAGAAATGTATAGACATCTTGATAGAAAAGGAGTACTTAGAACGTGTGGATGGACAGAAGGATACCTACAGCTACTTGGCCTAAGCGGTCTAAAATCAACGACCAACACCTTACCTGCAGCACATGTAAGGTAAATTTCTTTTTGAAATTATCTTGTCTATTTCTTTCGTGTACCAGTTGTTATAAGTAAATCCATTATAAACACATTGGGATGAGCCTCTACTCTCCGCAATGGCGAGGTTTCCGGGGTTTTTTTTTTTTGAAAGCTTTAATTCAGGGGTGCCTTGCCACTCTCACTCCGCAGGTGATTTTCGTAGCGTAGAGGCATTGCTACTTACAATTTTGTACATCGGTGCAGTACTTTCTATATTACCTTTATAAGTACATTATACAAATACAAACATAAGTTTCCTAAGCATTAATAGTCATAGATTAAATTACAATATTCTTAATACATTATATCAAATTTGTGATAGGGTGGTGATGTTTAATGTGATGAGGTGAAATGGGGTTATGGATGATTTGATACGGTCTAGTGTGTATAGCAATTCTGCAGTCGTGATGAGGATTTGGTTATGAACAATTGTAACACTCATGAGTTTATCATTGTGTAAGGTTCTGGTATCTTCACTATATACAATAAACATGTCGGGTATCTTTATCAATACCTGATTTATACAGGGCACCAAGCAGGTGGTCAAGAATAAAGTCATCGACAATAACATATCAAAGCTCCATAGGACAACTAGTATATTATCCGTAGGTACAGGTAGGACCACAATAGGCAAATAAGAATAACGTGATAGAATTGGAAAAGGGTTGCTGAGGGTTCAAATGATAGACCTGTACAGTAAAGGAACTGCCCCCAACTGTACATAATTGAGAGGTGTCCTCTGATAAGAGATTTTACTATATTGTTCAAATCACCCCTACATCGATTTCGCTGAAATGATTACCCAAATTGTGAATAACAAATATGTCTTCAAATTACATGATTACCCAACAAGTGACATTATAATTTAACATTACAAAATCCTTTTATTCCTTTATTGCAGAAATAACATTTCGTGGCGCCATCGTCCATCCACAATACTCTTCACCAACGATCTTGAGGACCAAGGTCAACAATAAGCGGTGTTTTTACTGAAGTTCGGGGCGGCTTGGAAGGCCTCTTTCTGTATCGATGACCTTAGGGACATTTTGTTTTGCTGTGACGGTCTGGTTTACCCCAAGTGGTCAGTCATCGTCAGATTAGTTATCATCATCATCGTTTTCATCATACGAAAAGTTGAGGATCAGGAAACGGCCTTCTAATTTCGGATGTGATATATATACTAAAGAGACAATTTTCTGATTTGTTTCTGCTTAAGTCTCCTCGGGCTTTTAACATGGTGGAGTTCAGGAACAAATTGCACAGAGAGAACTTATTAGTGTGACACAATCCACCGGGTCTTCGCCTAGTGTGTAGTAGACTTCTGACGGGCATATCTATTGATTGTATATTTGGCTCGTCTTTAAGAAAATCGGTGTGCTTTACGTTTGAGCCAGAGGAAGAATCAGCTAGGAACGATTCTGATGGACAGAACAGCCTCAAGTCAAGCCTTCATTGTATACTTGAGTGAAATGCATCATTACAAGGTGATATATACCTCCTAGGAAATGGGGGTTTTGAATAACCCCTCCGGTTAGACACAACCCAATGTGGAAAGGAACTTCTTCCAATTTACGAGAATATTGGAGAATATGAACTGAAATAAAACATTCTTATCGTATCCTAATACAATTGACCTTTTCCCTCCGCTCTTTCTCTAGGAAGACATAGGTGTGGATAATTTATTTTTTAAAGAACTTAAGATTGGAGATGATAGTCCATCTTCCGTGTACTATATGATTTATCATAGGTAAACCTAAAGTAACAAATGCAGGCATACACCGAGGGGTTGACAGGCCCACTATATATTTCTTCTTCCTAAATCGTTGCGCCCTTTGATGCAACATACATTCACGCCCTCACATCATAATATATAATTTATAGCACAGAATGTGATGTGATTTCGCCTCTGAATGTTGATCTTTCATCCCAACACCTGGAGCTTCTTCTACCTAAGCCCCCCTGCATTGGTGTTCAAAACCGAAGGCCTGCAGTTACATTTAGACCCACCAGGTGGTGTCTCAGATCATATATCTTTCCCCCTGCAGTTGAAAACAAATACCAAAAAATTACAAACTATGTAGGATGCCTTAAATATGCTTTTCTTCTTTTCTTAGCGAGGAAGTACGGTATCTTTGCAATTGCCTCTCTATTGCCTGTATGTAAAGACGATATCTTATATACAGTTCAGCTCCTCTCTCGAAGGGTAAGGACAACTTAATACTGAAGATGTAATATAGATAACAATTTAAAAAAAGGTCTTGCTATTGTAAATCTCAGGCAGGCTTGTGAATAAGTCCTTTTGTATTTGTTTAATACAATGAGCACAAACTAATGAATAATATGCATCCCCTGAGTCAGGAGATTTTAGGAAATATTCCCTCCAGGTTGCTCCAACTGGATGGTTATTTTAATAAGTACAAGATCTGTCATTGCATTATCGGTATTATAAACATTTCTCAAAGAATCCTGTATATTAGTTTTCCCTGGTTTGATACCATGAACCCCATGGAAGTACAAAATTTGTATGAATTGCTATAATTTGAGTCGTTTTCTTTTCTCCCTGGGAGATCACATAATTTAGTATTGCCTTATGGCCCCTGTACATACAAAGGTTTAAATAGATTTTTGAGCTGTATATTTCTATTGCTATCCCACATGTTTTAACCAGTCGGTGACTCAATAGACAATATAGACAATGTATCCACATTGATGGTTAAAAATTTCACTAAAATGGAGTGCGGGGGGCGGGGGGGGGGGGTGTTATTTAATCGCACATGTCACATATGGGTGATATTTGGTAAATGGTAATTAAAAAGGAGGGGAAAGAATTGGTGGGCGTAAACTTTAGGTAATTCGTGGGCACGGGAAAGGGCTTCTTGAAAAATGTTCAGCCAAGGTTTAGAACTCACTGCTTGTCCATACACTGAACGCCATGCACTCGTATAAGGAACTGCATTCTTGTACAGTTTATAAAATATTTTAAAATTCATTTCTCTAGGTTAAAAGTAATGATCAGACTATCTGGAGTTTAAAAAAATAACGGTGAATTTTCTTTATAAACGCTTTAATGATGATTTTTCTTATTTAAAATATGTTTATGATAGATGGTTCAATGCGAGGCTAGAAAATATTCCTTTTTTAAAAAAAGAAATAAAGGCTGGCAAGAAGGAATTTCCCATGTATTGCTCAGATAAGATATTAAAAACCATTGTACAAATGAGCTCGTTCTGTTTTTACTTGTGATGTCATGCATCAGCTGAATGTGTTACTTGCGCTGCGTCTCGGCAACGAAAAAAAGGGATTATGTTTTTGGAGAATCTAAACCCGTGAATTGAGAAAAATCTACCTGCAAGCTACTACCTGTTGGGTGAGTTTTTAAATAAGAGGACTTATGATGCGCTCAGATCTATGGCTCAAAGCGCAACATGTTCTTGCGTTACGTTAAGTCATGCACCGATCGATGTAATGAAAAGAAATGACCATGCGCATATAACCTTTCTCTGCCGGACGGAAACTTGTAATCAATCAGCTATTATATAACTAGTTGCCTGGAATTAATAATACGAAGCGATTTTTGTAATGCGTTTAAACGCCGTTTATGTGGTAATTATTTCAATCATATTCTTCATTATCCCATTATATTTAAATCATGTATCAATTTGATTGCTTCTGCTTCGCGTTGAACAGTTTAATTTCCTTGTATGTATTTTGTTAAAGAGTACCTTCGATAGAAAGAAAATTATGACAAAAGGTTTGCGCTTGGGTTTGACCGTCAAGTTTCTATGTATAACAAATTAGCTTATTAGCATTCACATGTAATCGGTCCATTTCTTGCACATGTTCGTACAGGCCAAGTATTACGTTACGTTAAACAGTTTAAGAAGCAGCCAATTTTGGCGCAAAAAGTAGCGTGATCTAATCAGTTTCAAAATTAATTTATTCATTGGGAATTACCAGAGATTTACTATCGAAAGTTACGATTATACCGGATCGAAGCGCTCTCACAAGATGAGCTGTATGCGACATGTATTATTTAGATTTACACCAATGTTCGCCCTAGTTTGTTTTCCATGACCTTTTTAGAAGTAAAGTTTTCTACAGAAAAAATATATCATATCCAAGTTAATTTCCAACGTTTCCAGGAAATAAGATCTAAAAGGCAAATTACTGGTGAAATTAGATTCAAATAAATGGAATGGAAGTATGTCATGCGGTCACGTACATCACTACCCTGACATTTGATGTATGTTTACCATGAGGGCGGTTTCACCTGACTGCTCTCCACGTCGGTTTTCAAGTTGAAACGAGAAAAAGAATTCTCGGGCCAATTTTTCAAAAACTCCCATTGAATTCATGGGCAGGATGATAAACAACTGAACCAGCTTCATTGTCCATGCTATCAGACCGCGAAAAGTGTGTCTCCGTACACAATTGCAGTTCAGATGACAGATTCGGGACAGATCTTCATTTTAATATATTTTAGTCACGCACTCTACTCCTCATCCACGAGCCAAAAGAAACTGGAATATTTAACAGGATTGTTGACCTACCCTTCATTTCCACCAGACATGGATTTTTGTTCCCAACTAAATATATAGGACGCGATCACCATGGCTTTTCTATTGGATGGGTAGAGCTTGGATCCATATTCTGTTTGGAGTGCAATTTTGTGTAAATAGTGATTATAGATCGCTTCTGTGTTTTATAAAGGATAACAAGAGGGATGTCCCACGTATCCACAACATATTCCATTACATGTGGCGGATATGTAAACTAAGTGATTGG
The DNA here is from genome assembly GCA_942159475.1 of Sthenelais limicola. Taxonomy (NCBI): domain Eukaryota; kingdom Metazoa; phylum Annelida; class Polychaeta; order Phyllodocida; family Sigalionidae; genus Sthenelais; species Sthenelais limicola. Next base: position 61,688,360 of record OW804095.1, on the reverse strand, counting down.
CACAGCTGTGTAATGCCATCTTACAGGTTTCCAAGTCTATGGATGTTCATTTTAATAAATCAATTAAATTGATTCAAAACCTGTCGTATACTTTCTGGAAAACATGGCGCTTATACATTACCAACGGACCAGAACAGTTGTTTATGTCCCCACGGTAAGAAGAAAAAATATTGTTTGAGATGCAACGGTGGAGTGTGTTTGGTTAAAATAAGCCATGCCCAGTTCGAAAAGCCAAGTGTCTCAGGGTGTTACTCTTTAAGGCTCAACTATAGGAATTAAGGTGGTACAAGTGTGGGTTATTACCAGCGGCCCTGACCACATCTTATTACACCGGCCTTAGTCCATTAGACCACAATTGTGAGTCCAATACTTAAGTGGCCAAGAGGAACAAAACTTCCCAACCTATTATCGTAAAGACCAAATACAAGTTTTATGCCAGGGAATGATGGAGAAAATTAAATCCCCAGGAGGGGATTGCGGTCACTCCAGGGTCCCTATTGTGCCGGCCAAAGGGAGTGGGATCACTGGAGTGGAACAAGCTCAAAGCCAGCCTTTGGATCAACCTGTCGCGCTGGGCAAGTTTCATTCGAGATCTGAAGTTCATATCAATGCCTTCTACAACAGGTCTCCCGTCTCTTACTCGACAACGTCCCTGCAACATTGGAGAAAAGAACAGCGTGGCTTCAAACAGGATAAACTAATCAACAAAGGTAATGACATTCTTCATAAAGTGATGCACCTCTGCTGTAGCAGTCAGAATCTCTCTGTGAAGGGAAAGCCCCCATCCGGTAAGGATGATGAGGACAAACGACCAAAGGCAAAACCTCGAGAACGGCGCTCCCGGTGGAGCGCTTTTTTCGGCAATGGTTTGGGCAGCAAATATGATTTACGAGACCGGGATAGGGAAGATTCGCCGAGAGATAGAGCCCGGAGGAACAGCTCTCCGGGAATACTTAGATTCCTTAGTCGTTCCCCGAGGCGACGCGAACGTACAAGGTCAATGCCGTCCATTTCCGGCAGTAAAAATGAGCGTCAGAATGATGACCCAAGCATCAGCGAGCAGTATAGCAGAGCGGCTCTAGACCAGAAATCAGGAGTACCTCGTTCAGAATCACTTCCAAGAAGGGTGGACTTCACCCCGGACACCAAGGACAATGGCGTTGGTAGTGTCGTCTTAAGAAAGGTTAGTATGTTGAGAAGAAAGATGTTTTATAAATATCAAAACCGAATCGAGTAGTCATTGAATCGTCTATTTATTTTCTGCAAATACTTCTATCCCGTCATTAAATAGTGAAACGGTATGTAAAATACCGACACAACCCTTGAACGGCAATAACTGCCTCAATTCGTTCATTTTTATGGTAATTGAATAATAACTCATAACTCTATTTTCCCAGCAAATATACTAAGCGTTTTCCACTTTGACTTGGGTCATACTATAGGCCTTTTGAAGGAGTGCTACTTTCCCACCTCGATAGAAAATATAGAGTGCATTCTACTGCTAACGGCATATATAGTGCCCATTATTTGGTTGAATACATTATTTTCGCTGGTTCACTCTCTCTGCAGTATGGAGTGCCTATTCTCAAACTCTTGGCTCCCGGAAAAACAACATGAGCAACATTGTCAAAACAATTGTCTTTAAAGAAGAACCCTTGAAATATGTCAAGTAGAAATCACTTAAAGAATACGCTCTGTGTTGTGCGACATCGGTAGATAATTATTTGCTTAAACAACATTTCCATTTATGACGAATTCTTCTTACCCGACCTTAGCAATTCAATCCCGATTCCGCAATGATTTCTTTCTGCAACGGAAATGCCATTTACTGTGTACACAGGCATACTCTGGAAACGAGGATGTAAAAATAAATTCCAGCACACCTATATTGACATTCGTTGACGAGAAAAATCAAAGATATTTTTCTCCGTCCGACATCTTTGTAAATTCACGACTCATAGTTATGGAAATGCTACTGCCAATGAAATAAGAACAAGTTAAATAGTGTGGTCTAGTTCATAACGTTTCGCAAATGATTGGCTTTTCCACTGAAGGATGTTTTAATGCCTCCAGTGGAGCAAACTAGTATGCCAATTATGATTATGATTTTATTTGACTTCAACCACAGTAATATTTATTCTGTCCTAAACCGTACATCGGGTAATGATTATTTTTTTAATGCGGTCTACTTAACACCTATAATAATTATTATTAGGTTTTAAACTGTTTTCTACCGGCAAGTATGCCTTAAAATAAGGAAAATAGGGTATGAAAGTCAAGATCGAAGGGGCGTGAGTTATCCACATAACTACGGATATGTGCGTTATTTTCCAAATCATAAGAAAATGTCAAATTTAATATTTTTCTAAACACACTTAAACTTGGTCAAAGTTATTACTACCCAAACCAAACAATGTACGAAAACAGAGCCTCGCTAGATCTAGGATGGGTTATTTTGCTTTGTAGAGGATATAATTGTAGCCATGCATCCCAGACCTGCAAAATGTTATTTTAAAGCATACACACGTACACGTATATATATATATATAGTCACATGTATGTCGATAAACCTAAATGCGTATATAATTATATATGCGCTCCGTTAGCCATATACTTGTTACATCATGAGCATTTGCAAATATGCCACACATGTCACCATACTGTTTAATATGATATCATTTCATTGCACATACCTCTATGCATATATATATTGCTCTTACTAATCCTCCCTCGGCATTATAACAGTACGATCGAGAGTAAGGTGGAGTTCACATTCAGTCAGATCCTCTTAGTATTGGCGATTGCTTTCGTTCAACAGTTCTTATTGTACTCCACGAATCCCATAGAAAATATTATTTCGGAATCTACATCACTTTTGTGGATTTTTGTATCTTAACAATGGGTGGATTAAAAATTAAGAAACGCCGGTCAAGGGATTACTCAAAATGGCCTATCATAAACAGAAATCTAGAGGTAACTATTTCTTTAATACTCTCATTGTGATCTATGAATGATTTATGTCAACCGGTATAAGCGATGGAATAATAGCTGTTATTAAGAACAGGGTTATTTATTCCGAAAAGGAACTTGAAGGCAACGTACGCGTACTGTCATGAACAGGTATGCATGATGCAAAGTTTCGAGATCATGGGCCTTATCCATAATTATACTTAGTCAACAAAGGAAACGTCAATTAAAACAAAAGGTCTTGAAATACTTTCAAAATAAAATTATACGCCTATCAACTCCTGACATCATGTATATGCGGTTTTTCATGCACTTTCAGTGGAAGTATGCTTCCAATAGCCTATGCCCAATCATTGATAACAGAGCCATACATACAGTTGCGTGCACCATACTGCACCGAAAAAACGCCCGGACACTTATTTTGTTCAAACCATCCTTGAACCCGGCCCTCATTCAGGCAGTGGTGGGCAGGCGCTTATTGCAATACAGAAATAAATACACGTGCAGAAATACATTTTTAATAATAAAAATGTGTTGTTGTTTTTTAAAAAATAATAATGTGTTTTGTATTCGTATGAGGGTCATCCTCCTAAAAAACACAGAGTGATATTGGCGAGAGGTCACTGGAACATTAGGTGGATGTGTTATATTATTTCATGTCTTTAGCATTTCATTTCATGTCTTTAGTATTGAAATAATGACCATGTAGTATTCAGATTTTACTCAGTGATGTTAAAGGCAATCATAATCATTATCACAATCATAATCATATAGACCCGGCGGTTTTTCGGGGCCAACGCTTATTCATTTCATAAGTTTAAATGGCCAGGCGTTTTTTCGGGGCAGGCTCTTAATCGGGACCCAGCGTTCTTTCGGTGAAATACGGTATAGCTAATAGTTATCGAATTATTATATATTGATCAGGTCGATTTAAGAGATTTTAGTGCGATGTTGATGTTTTGTTCAATAACGGTGTCATATAAACTTATACATGGTATTATAGATTCGTTAGAATATGCCGCATAATACTAGATACCGCTTTTTCAACAGAGTTTCATATCATTTATTGACCATTTTCGTTTTGATGTTTCCATACGAATACACACAAAAGTGAGAACAAATTAAATAACCAATTACTTTTGTATGGACTTTGATAATTCCATATTAAAGAACGTATCTACTCCTATCAATACAATTTTTTAAATTTTCAGATTGCATGGCTTATATTTTGGTCCTTATGATGAGAAATGTTATTTTGGCTAAACTAAAATGTTCCAACGAATACATCTTCTAACTGCTATAAAAAAAACTTTTCTTATTTGATCAACTTTTTTTCTGCATTTACATTTAAAGTCATTGGCTTAATATCCAGAACAAATCTCATGATTTCAACGTCATTCCTCGATCGGTATATTATTAGGAGGCTAGCCTCTAAACTGATTGAGTGTGTTAAATTGTATTTCGATTGAATGGGCGCAGCCTCCTTTTAGTCTCATTATAGGATATACGGTAGGAAAGTCTATACTCAAGACTTTTGTCGCAGCCCAGGCTTAGTAGAAAATTGGGGTGGGGCTAAAGGATGGACACATGCGTTTGTTTTGAGTGTGTGTGGTGTAAGTGACAAAAAGTGTACACTTGGTTCTGTGGCACATCTAGTTGATTCTTTTTTTTTTTTTTTTTTTTAGTTAGAACCCTGGATAAATACTAGATATATTCTTGGATTTTGTTAAATGTTAAGTTTAATGAGTATCTTGAACAAGCTTTTAGCACATTTTATGTTCAATTAGTGTAGATTTGTGTACCAAAATCAGTGTACATATTTCTGAGTATGGACCCATCTAGTGGTTACATAATGTGGTGTTGGCTCAAGTGACCAGCTTATATTGTGTACGTGACAGGGAGGGAGAGAGTACCAGAGGCCTGTGAGGGGTTCTGTAACTCCAGAGGCCTGTGAGGGGTTCTGTAACTGTCTACTATGCAAAGGAGGAAGGGTGGGGTTGGCTTAGGGTAACAATACTTTTGAAACTTTTGGGAGTTATGATAATATACTGTATACATATATGTGTTGTGTGAATGAACAACAAGTTTATACCAACAAGTTTATACTAGGTTAGTATAAAGCACTGTAATAGACATGCAGAGTGGCACATGCAAATCCCCTATTCCAGATATGTAAATGAGAGTGAGAAGAGCCCATGGCTAGTGGTTACATAATATGGTCTTTGCACAAGTGACCAGCTTATCTGATGATCAAGAGAGAGAGAACCTGATTGACAGAATAGGGGACTTTGCATAGCCAGTGATTGTGAATCTGTATTCTCTTTGTGTATTATTATTGTGCATCACCGCCACAGGTGAGCCAGTGGGCCGTGCTGACAATTTGACAAAAAAATGTTTGTTTTTTTTATTTTTTTATTTTTTATTTATTTATTTTTATTGCTATCTCGACTTTACGATGGGCTATCTCGACTTTACGATGGGCTATCTCGACTTTATGATGGGCTAATTACACAGAATGAACTCTATACTAAATAATGAAAGCAGAAAGTAAATAACAGTTACGCTAATCGGCTGGGCTAGCCTCCTAGTATCGAAAGATACTGTAGCAATTGGCAGTAGTATGTTGTCTTGTAATTTTATGAAAAGTATCCATACGAATACATGAATGCACGTTCAAATACTGGCTGGAAAATACAAATTTTGTATTCTTATTGCCAGCCATTGTCTCCTAACGAAAGGATTTACTATTTATTTAATTTATATTTAGGTATTTTATTCATAAAGGATGTATCAACGAATACATAATTCCATACGAAAACATCATTGAAGTGATGTATTCATATGGAATTGTGTATTCATTGGAAACGCTTATGGGATTTTATATAAAGGTGCTTATGCTTTGAACCTATATTTGCAAGAAAATATATATTTACACAAGCATTGCGTGCATATTATTGCATACTAATGCATAATTTTTTCGGATAACTCACTCTCTGATCATGAACCAACAATCCCAGCTTAGCAGCCCAAGGGGAAATGTTCACCAGAAGATACGGTATAATATTTGAAAAAAACACACCCAAAAAACTATATATATGATAAACACTGAGGATCTTTTTATTTGTCATTTTGAAACAGATGATCATAATTTAAACATGCTTGTGTCTTCTCAAGTCCATATGAATTTAACGGAATCGTAAAACTCTTCCAGTATAATTATATGCATTAATGTCAGCTGAATTTCCTTATGTCACCTTATTGAGCCTGCTATCAGAGTCTGTGGTCGATGAAAGCCTGCACTTCTTTATCATGAGTGAGTGATAACTAACTCTGATATGTGAACATATGTTTGCTTTTGAAACCCTCACTGTTTTAGCACTGCGATTGATTAGAAAAGCTATTAAAAGTCCACATCTTTATATCTGGATTATTAATAAATTGGGTTATAAAGGAAAAAAAACGTCCCATGTATTCTCTGACCAGGCTCCAATGATTTGGAGGTTCGTATCTGGAAAACACTGGTCAACAAATGTAATGACGTTGAAAATTATGATACAGCATACCAAGGGAGATGTACATCTTGATATCCATGTTCACGCGTCTCTTCTGCAATAAGTATTATCACCAAGCGAAAGGCTTCGAATGTGATGCTTATCACTTAACGTTGTTGTACTGCGTAGATATATTTCCTGATACATAGGGTCACAGCAAATACATAACGACCGATGCATGGCCGCTTGCCTATGAATGCTTCTACGTGCAACGTTTATACATTTAATTTTCACCTATTAGAGGAGGTTTTTTTGTTATATATATACCTCCCTGACAAAATGGCCATGTTTGATGAACTGCATTATTTAAAGCAAAACCTCTGGACGAGGAATCTGATATTAATCAATGATAAATAGTTACATATGGGCATGCATATTCCCATGATCCCAATATTAGGAACTGTTTAATAAGTAAATGTCCAACTTTGTTTAGAGTGTGAACGTACGCCCGATATTGACATTAATATCCCCAATCAGCTCAGTAATATGTGTAAGCCCTGTCTTATCTTTAATTATGATCAATATGGGTGACTCCAACGTTAAGGAGCTGATGTGTAGATGTAGCCATATAAGCCAAGGACTTTGATCCCATCAAGGCTCAGGCTACTACGTGGGCAAAGAGAATGATATAAGGTTAATCGCTGATTTTACAGAGACGGTTGGCTTAAAGGAAACAGATTTATGCGTATTTGTACGTTCAAGTTCAACCCAAGGCTTTGTTCTCAGCTACAAGCGGATTGATTCTTTACTGAATGGATCGGGATTTAGGACATCAGCATGAGGAGGATTTAATGGGAACTTACGGAGTCCGCGGAGTCGGTAACGTGGGTTAAGATAATCGCTCAGTATCGACCTGCATGTGGCTTTCAGTTCGACTGTGGAATTCTATGTAGGATACCTAAAGCTCTTGACCTTTCTTCCATATTTTTTAATCGTCCTAGAGAATCTTCCCTTCAAATAGATAGCCTAAGGCACTTGAAACTCCTGACACACATATATATATAATATATATTATATGTGCGCATTTGTAGTCAGTTCAGGATTAGCGCCAATGCAATGATAACATTTAAAGAATTTGTAAAGGGCTTATGTGAACACGATCATAATAGTTCAGCATCGTAACTAGACAGATATATCTGGGCGGTTTATGTATGTCTATAACAGTTCACACAATACAAGTACCAACCACTAAGTTCAAAGTTGAACGTTATAGCGGTATTTTGAATAACTATAATATGATTAACTGATCAAGGTGTATTGAAGATAACATACGTATCAGGACGTCGACGAGAAAGGTTAGCAGTGTGCCACTTAGCTCCTGTTTTACCTGTACTCAATAATAAATGAGGAGTGACTTAACTTCAATACGGTCAAAAACGTTCTAAGGATTATCACGGTCAGTTTGCCATTCGAATCCGATTGAGTTTCGAATCCATCTCAAGTATGTTCAGCAAACCGGATCTCAATTTTCAACATATGCAAACGTAGTCACCAATCCGATAACAGAAGTACCAAACGGGGATATATATTTGTCGAGGATTGAACCTCACGAATGTGTGTAAGAGATTTCTCTTTCTGAAAGAAATAGTGTGAACCACATTGATTCCCATACCTCAGCGTGAAGACTGTTTGAAATGGATGTTTCTCATGACGGGCCTGAAGAGGTTAGTGAATGATAATTTATGTTATATATTATGTATATCCATAGTAGATTGTTATTCGGAACTCATGGCCCCTTTATACTTCCCCTTTGCGTATCCCAGAGTATATATATATATTATACATTTTTTTCCTTCATCAGTTGCTTTTGGAGGGCTGTCAGAGATTAGCCGATACTTTCTCTAAACGGTAGATTTTGGTCGGAAGTTGCGTTCCAGACAAATCATATCAAGATGTCTGGAATACTATTATGCATAATTTGTTTATCATTGCATGATATCAATTTCAGTAAATGAGTGATTGGGTAACTCACAAAGAGTCACAAATATATATGGTATACCTGTAATAATTAAATGAAGTTTTCACAATTAAAATAAATACATACTTGTTATTCCCCGTTATAGCGGTCAGTCATATCAGGACCGATCGATATACACAAGCATTGCGTGTATATTATTGTATACTAATGTAAAAAAAAATCGGATAACTCACTCTCTGATCATGAACCAACAATCCCAGCTTAGCAGCCCAAGGGGAAATGTTCACCAGATGATACGATATAATATTTGAGAGAGAAAAAACACACCCAAAAAACTATATGAGGACTGGGGATCTTTTTTATTATTTGTCATTTTGAAACAGATGATCATAATTTAAACATGCTTGTGTCTTCTCAAGTCCATATGAATTCAACAGAATCGTAAAACTCTTCCAGTATAATTATATGCATTAATGTCGGCTGAATTTCCTTATGTCACCTTATTGAGCCTGCTATCAGAGTCTGTGGTCGATGAAAGCCTGCACTTCTTTATCATGAGTGAGTGATAACTAACTCTGATATGTGAACATATGTTTGCTTTTAAAACCCTCACTGTTTTAGCACTGCGATTGATTAATGTGACAAATCATGACAAAATGATGTTTCCTAAGGATAGAACAATAATTGCTGACGACATGCAAAAAACGAGATTATACAATGAGGGGATATATGTGTGTGTGTGTGTGTGTGTACGATGTAAGAATGTCGGGAACATAGAGTTAATGAAGTTATTTTGTAAACATATTAGTAAGGGAATAGTTTGTATTGAGAAGGTAATTGAGATGGTATTTGGTCAATTCCACCATAGGGGAGATTTCGGTGAAATCAATCATTTTATATCTTTTAAAATAAGCTTTGTAAGTGTTTTCTACTGAACATGATGTGGTTTAGGAAAAATATAGCAGTACAAGAAACAAAGTTTGTTGATGGGACTGAGGATATGAAATGATCGAAAATCGCTACATTCTATTTTTCCTTAGAGGCAACCACGCCAGAATTTAGCATTATGAAATGAACAAATATCTTAATATCATTTGCTTATAACCGTTGAAGAAATAGAATTGAAAATAGGGTATTGTGTAGGAGTACGAGATTACATTTATCATTATTTTTACTTTGGAATCAATCATTTTGATATCAATATTGATGAGCGTGTGATATTGTTGTTGCGTTCATATATATTATATATGGCAACACAAATATGATGATTTCAATTAATGTATCCTTCTGAAGTTATACAATGACGCAGTGGTACAAGAACAATTGTCACGAGTACGGGATTATTTGTTTAATGTAATAGATTAATCACCTACTTAATTGCACCATAATAGCGGAAATAAACGATGAAATCAGATTTCTCAAAATCATAATTATGAAATGACCTTCCAAATTTTGATAAAAATGAGTTATCTTTCACCAAAAACAATTTCTTATCAAATACATATTTATAATAAATAGATATTTGCCAGGCAAAGTTTACTACTCCAACGGTTCCTCAGCAGCCAAAGGTGTAATGTTTCTGGTATCTAAAGATATAAGTTAAAGAGTTATAAAATCAGGTAAAGATCGTAATGGAAGATGGGTATATATCATTGTTAAAAGTCGAGAATCCAAAATGTGTATTATTAATATTTATGCTCCTACTGCGAATTTTTTAAAAGAGCAAGAAACCTGCTTAGATGATATTAGGTCAGAGCTGGATCAACTATCCTTCGACGAACTAGTAGTAATGGGTGATTTTAATACAGATCTGACTAATAGAGCAGCCTCTCCATCTAGCAATTTGCTGTCAGATTTCGTACAAGAGTTTGACTTGTGTGATGTTATAGCCACAAAGAGTAATGGCACCCCCGTTAATACTTGGGGGAGATCAGGCACAAGCCAAGAATCAAGGTTAGATTATATTTTTGTATCAAACAACATGTCGAATCTAATCACAGAAACGGGGATATCTTCATCCGCTCATTCTGATCATAAGGTAATCGCGGCAAATATGGTACAAAAGGATATCAGAAGGGGTAAGGGATTCTGGAAACTCAACTCCTCCCTCTTGGAAAACGAGTTGTTCAAAGCAGGGGTGGAGGAGATCTCTTCTTCTGTTCAAGATAATAACCTTTCTGATAAAACTAGATGGGAGTTTTTTAAACTGAAAGTCAGGGAGCTGGCTATGTCTCTGGGTAAAAACCTGGCGATAGAGAGAAGGAGAAAAAAAATGAGTGCTCTGTAAGATTGGAGGAGTTGGACAAAATTAATAGATTAAGTCCCGAACAGAAAAGAGAAAAAGAAAAACTACTCTTAGAAATAAAAAATCAGGAATTAAAAAGAGCGGAGGGAGCTCTGGTTCGTTCCAGGGCAAAATGGGTGGTCGAGGGCGAAAAACCCACCAGATATTTTTGTAATCTGGAAAAGTATAAGGCCAGCAAGAAAAGCATAACGCAACTTAACATACAAGGTTTCATGATCTCTGATCCAAAAAGCATTCTGTCTGAGGGTGAAAAGTTTTATACCAAGTTATATTCTAAGGAAATACTAGATCAAAATATTGCAGAAGAATTCGTAGAGCCCAGCTCTTCTGTTTACCTCGACAATAGAGAAAATGATATGTTGATACGTCCTATTTCCAAACAGGAGGTTGTAAAGGTTATGAAGTCGTTTAAGAAAAACAAAGCACCTGGTTGCGATGGCTTCACTATCGAGTTTTACATGGCCTTTTGGCCCCTGATCAGCGAAATGTTTATGAAGATGTTAGTTTGTTGCTTAGAAGAAGGGGAAATGACAAGTGAGCAGAAAAGAGGCTTAATTAATGTAATCCCAAAGAAAGAGTCTGACAGTGCCTTCCTGGCCAACTGGCGTCCAATTACTCTACTCAATGTAGACTATAAGATTGTATCAAAAGTTCTAGCCGAAAGGCTAAATAGTGTTCTCCCCAGGTTAATAGGAGAAGATCAATATGGTTTTGTTAGAGGCCGGTACATCGGTTCTGCCATTCGTCGTGTAGATGATGTCATCTCCTTATTAGAAAAAAGAAAACAGCAGGGTCTAGTGGTAGCCCTAGATTTCTCAAAGGCGTACAACTCTATATGTTGGGAATTTTTTGAGAATACTTTACTTGCTTACGGTTTTGATTACACTTATGTTTATTGGATAAAAACTCTGCTCACAAATTCTGTTGCAGCTTTCTGTAATAACGGTTATGCTTCAAACTGGTTTCAGGTAGAAAGGGGAATGAAGCAGGGGGACCCCATCTCCTCTTCCCTGTTTATTTTGTGTGTCGAGAGGCTCGCCGAGCAAATGAGAAGAAGTTTGGATATTGAGGGTATTGTACTGGAGGGAGGAGAGTCAAAAATAGTACAGTTCGCAGATGACCTGACAGTCACAGTAAAAAATGAATTTTCCTTGCATAAAACCATACAGATGTTGGATAGATTCGCAGAAGCCTCAGGGCTTAAGTTAAACACAAAGAAGTCGAAGGGCTTCAATATAGGTGGAATAAAATTAACAAATAGAGAGATTCTGAAAATTGACTGGACGGATAACATGCGGGTGCTGGGAGTGACTCTCCTCTCTCCAAGAAATGAGTCAAAAATGGCCTCAATAAATAGTGAGAAATTATTAGAGAGAGTTAAAGAAACGATTAATCAATGGAAAAAGAGAAGCATAACAATAAAGGGCAGAGTACTTGTATGTAACATTTTTCTACTGCCTATTTTTCAGCATGTTTTGGCAACTATACCTATTACAGAGAAAATGCAGCAAGAAATCCACAAAGAAATGCTGAAATTTGTGTGGTCCAACAAAGGACATAAAATTAGCACAGCATTTCTCGCCCCAAAAGCGGAAAATGGAGGCCTGGGTCTTAGAACCATTAAGGAAGTTATAACAACGAACAGGCTTAAATGGGTACAAAGAATACTAACCTCTAGTAATGAAAGCGATTTTAGAATCATGGCCGATTTTTCGGCACCGGGTAGAAATCCGCAGGAAATTTTATTGAGCAGGTCCAAGCCAAAAAAAGTGTTAAACGGCTTCTATCAAGAGATCTTTAATGTATGGGACAAATACTATTATAGTAAGCTTCCAGTTACTAGAAATGAGATTCTCAAGGAAAGGCTGTGGGCAAACAGGTTGATTAGAAGTAAGAAAAAGCAAATGTTTTACTGGGAAACGAATGGTCTCCTCTGCGTAGGTGACATAGTCAATCACCAAGGAAGTGTTATGTCTATTTTTGAGTTGTACAAACAATATGGTATATCTCCAGATTTTTATCAGAAAAAAGAACTACAGCAGGCTATCCCTAAGGAATGGTTACGCAAGATTAGAGATTCCCCCCCCCCCCTGCGAGGACAAAGGGAATATAGACATACAAATCAATAGTAAAACATTAGACATCAGATCCTGTTCTAGTAAGGCCATATACAATGCGCTGGTCGAGAGTATGAAAGTAAAAAGAGAGAAGCTGGACAAATGGAGATTTTATTTGGACCTAAATGAACAAGAATATTCTAATCTGTCCTGGAAAGAGGTTTTTAGCAACCCTTACGGAGCAACATGTGAAACACGGCTTCAAGTTCTTCAGTATAGAATTATTCACAGAACCATCACGTGTAACCTGTATTTGAAAAACGCCTCTTTCAGAGATCACCCAGGATGTTCCTTCTGCGAGAGGAGGGATGATATAGTACATTTTTTCTTGTCATGTCCTGATACCGAAAGGTTGTGGATAAAAGTTTTCAATCTTATCGATTCAGTAGGCTACCTCAATGAGGACATAGGAGGTAAGAAAATAGTAGAAAGAAACTCTAACGGAAAATGGAACATCCAAAAGGTAGAAGTTATGTTTGGTATCAATAAAAAGGGCCCAAACGTGAAAATAATCAATTGGTTAATACTTAATACAAAGGCGTTTATTCATCGTCAAAAGTTATTCCACCAGGGAGAGCTAGAGTGGATGTTCTATATATACGAGGTAAGGTCAAAGCTAACGGTTATACTGTATCAAATTCTTCTCCGATATATCAGAGCTGGTAGGAGAAAATAATATCTAGGAAGGTCTTAGTCGCCTAAAGCTCAAACCGTGTAGTACATGTTGCTGAGAATGGCCCTTCGGTAGCCTCTTTACGATGGTAATCAACAGAAGAGAAAGTGCATATGTATATTTAGATGTCTATATGCTCGGAGAGCTGATAGTTTTGTTGACATATTGAATAAAGAAGATGATGTAAAAAAAAAAAAAAAAAAAATAGATATTTTGAAATTACCTCAAACCCTGCTAATATATATCTCGATAATAATCATATGAATCCGTATGGGATCTTCAGTGCCAATTTTTACCAGTCCGCCACTGTTATAATAATGGGAATATCCTTCCAAAATGTTCAGGATGTACCTAGGGCAACTGTATAGATCTATATACCATGATTATAAACTAAATTGCATTTAAAGGAGTTAGAACTTTTTGCTAAATTTCAGGCAAATTCTCCCCTACTATGTTGACCATTTATGTATGGCAACGCAAGAAAACAACCATGTAGCCTACGTTTATGCATCTTTATTAATCTAATAAATTTTTTGGTCAAAATGGAATTTAATATAGTTAAAATTTTGAGCCAATGAAACTGAAAGTAGCTTCCGTTATATTCGCGGTCAAATGAAAAATTAAAGATGTCAACAAATTGATTATCATTTTACAGACCACTATCTTATACTATCTTAAGGACTGCGGACGTCACGTGCCGTAACCTCTTATCTGATTTTACTCAAATATTAATGTGATATAGTTATAGGAGAAACTATATGAAACAAGATGTTCCTCATTCAGATAAGAAGTGCAGCTCTATAGATTTCTTTTACAACTAGGGATAAACGTCCATGCGTGTACCCACAGTTTTATATATCAAAAAAGGGAAACAACAATCTCGCCACCTCATCTAACGAATCATTGTTACAAAAATACATTCAGCACAAAGATAACCCGAAAAAAACCGCACGAAAACAGGCTTACCTGCATGGGAACACAATTAAGTCTGATGACATCACTTCGCATGAATTAAATACTATATCGACATCATTGGGAATTTCTAAGAAATCGATCAGACATTTATCATTAATTTACAGTGTATGATTATATGCAGGTGTTCTTCTATATATGAAACCTTTTGGTCGGTATTAATTGTATTAAGGCTACAATGGTCCTGTTAGTATTCACGCATGTATGCATTTCACGGCAAAAGTTATCACGGTAGAAACGGTGCTGATGCTAGGATCAAATGGGAGCATATCTAAATACGTGTATAGGCCTATTTTTAGTTGAAACATTTTTAGTTAAATTATTCATTTCAAGTATTGTTTTTGTCTCTGAAGAATCAGTCATATACAGTGAAGTGATTGTTGTGAAATCCAGGAAATGTTATGTTATTGTACAAATGAATATATGATTAATATTGCTTTCGATTACCGCAATTGCGATTAAATGTTAACAGTGGCGTTGCTAGGAATACACCATTAGTTTAATATCTCGTGAAGCGTGAAAAGGGAAGGATAACAAAACGTACACTCAACAGCTCTTGATTATTGTTTAGATTCACAAGTGGGAAACGAATTTAGACACTGTTGCAATTGGATAGAATGCAACCACCAGCTGTATCTAAATGGATACAAACGGATGACTATGGAGTCGTTTTCTCTATAGTCTTTGAAGGAGGCAAACTCACAGAGAATCCCATACAAAATAAACACGATATCCTTGTCTTTTTAAAGGAATCTGTCATATCAAACTTGAACTCGATTTAGTGGTTCCCCCGACCCATGTGTTAGCAATGCATACATGATGAATTATTGCTCGAGTGTGTGCATTATTAATGGAATATTGATCCATTTTCCTCATAATGCGATAATTTTACGGTGACATGCATGCATGGCGGGTCACCTCCATCGAACTCCACTTAGTTGCTCTCAGGATTATACTAAGTTAATAATTTATTTTTATTGACTGGTTTTGTCATAATATTATAGTCCAAATGCTGTTGGATCTTATACACGCATTCCTCTGCATGACCTTCATGGCAGGGTGATAAAGTCTACCGTGGGCAGAACGTTGGCTTGGCCGAGGGAGCGGTTCTTAATCAAAGGTAACCTGCCCAATACATCGATTAAAAGGGGGTTGAGGGAGGGATGGGCGGCCGAAGGGTTTGTCCATTAACTAGAATGGGCCATAATTAATGGTAACTCCCCTGCAATCAATAGAAGTGTTGTGTTGTATCAATGATTTACAGGAAAATGTATGTATTTCTATCACGTATGGGGACATGCTACGCAAATAAAAGAATTCTTGAAATGAAATGAAATGAAATGAAATTATTAATTTGACGTAGAACATTTGACTATTATTGTTTTAGGCATATTGAGACATCTTATAGCGCCTCACTTCTGAACTAGACACGATTACAATTGGTGTAGTTTACTAGCGTGAGAGATTCGTATAATATAGGTACCGTGTGTATACACGTACGGGTTGTACACATATCCATCAATTTATAACAATGGTTCCTATTATAATTTCCATATCCATAGTTCCAATCTCCATCTTCAATTCTTGTTGGAATGGCAAGTCTGGCTCCTAAAAAATATTCTTCTCTCATTTGGTTAATTTTCGTGACTGGTGAGTGGGCTAATCGATCAACTGTTGGCAATGAGCCAAGAAGTCAGTCTATAAGGAGATTTGATGCTGGGGTCTGGAACGAGAAGCTTTCTCTTCTGGCTTTCTGTTCTCTAGCTATATTAAGTGTTAAGTGGTTAGGCTGTGTCTCGGTTAATGGAATTCACGGAGAACTTCCAAATAGAATATAACACAGTTGTTTTTCTTTTAGATTTTAGATGCAAAATATGCGATCTACTACTTTTATTTATATTTCTTATTAATTTTAAGTTAACATTTAATTTAACATTTGATTAAGCATCATAATTTGTTGGTTTTTTAATCCCCGTTGCAATATATTCTATTGTTCGGCGCTTCAATATATTTCTGACTTGAAAAATACGTTTGTAGAAAAGTTTGGTCATTCCACTCATCAGACAATTGACAGGACAGGGACGTACCTGTAAATCCAGGCCAGAATCTCTATGCAAACACCAGATTGCTTAATACCTGAAAGCAGTACATTCTCCTTTGCCATTAGCTAAGCCTTTAGACTATTTTTTAGAAATAACGTCCCATCAACCATTACCTGTAAAATTCAGATTTAGAGGGATTAATCTTTTGTCCGCCGTTACACATGTAAATTGGATGTCAAGCTAAGCATACGAGTACACAGGCAGATAATGCACACTTTGTTTTCATTTAGAATCGCAGCAATTGATGGATAAGTAATTCGTTTGTGAAGAAAAAAAACCTATAAGACAAAATTGTGTGTTATTCACGTACACATTTTCTATAGAATGTTGAATAAATGCAATAGGATGATGTCAGTAGATATTGCAGGGCGTCAGCTATTTGGGCAATGGCAACATGATTGCCACAAATCGACATCTACCGTGTGCATTAACCTGAGTGAGATATCTCAGGGAATGCCATACACGATCAATCGATATATTGCAAGGTAGTTTGGGCTTGCAGTTATTAGAGAGAGGGTGAAAAAGTGTGCCAATTAACGAGCAAATCACCCCCGCAAACTACAGCACGGTTCGTAATTAAATATACATTAAACAATATACTTCGATTAAAGAGGGAAATCATATGCTACAATTTATACTAAAAGTGTGGAAGGGCAAAATATGTTTTAGGGCAGGCTCATGTTATCCCGCCGCATACTAATCTATTCATAATATTTTTGTGTGTGTATCCTGACAATAGTGCCATATATCATAGCAGACGGTTTTAGAAGTAGGTCTTCATTGATTTATTCTGCCTTGGAACAAGTATGGGGGAGGGGGCGGTATAGGTCCCCTGGGACATCGGTAAAGGAAAATGTCTCTGGATAGGTTTCTCGTTCCTTATTAAAGAGGAAGACGACTTTCTTTCCACACTATGGATCATGCATTTTATGCATGAATGCATCTGGTATTTGACCGACAGCTATAGATTCTCATTGGTTCCTCTTGGATATATGAAACGCAGGGACTGTCATAAGTTTAGGTTAACTTATATATGTATTTATTTGAATATAATTATACTAAATATATTTATATATTTGATTATATTAGATATACTAATATATTTGGGATGTTGATACACAATGTTGATAGTTTTATTTTGGAAAAACGGTATCGGAACCAGTTTTTAATACCTTATGCATGGTCATTGTGGAGGTGAAAGTAATCATGACCCGAACGCATCCGCCGCACGTTTCGCCATGGAGGAGGAGGGGGGGGGGGGGGGCAGGGAGAGAGAGAAAGAGAGAGAGAAAGAAGACGAGCACCTGTGATAGCCATAGCAGCTAGGCATGCACTCCCAGCTCGTTGGTAGCTGAGTCACTGGAGCTACTGCAAGGCAGGTCGACAACAGGCACTGGTAGTAGTAGTTAAGAGAAACCGGCGGATCATCCACTGAACGCACAAAGAACGAACACGTGCTCAGCCGGGCTATAGATACACACACAAGGTTATCAAAATACGGGTTCCACCTGCCTCGACAGGTTCCAGCCAGAGGATTTAATTAGATTACACATATTTACCTCTTCCTCTGCTGTACCCAAGGATTGAGCAAGCAATTTAAGCCCCTTTTAACCCATGCACAGGAACGGGTGAAGCGATTGGGATACTTGCAGCAGTACCTAAGGATATCTTTCTAAGCAGCCGAAGCACAGCAAAATGCAAGAGGCAGCTAATGCCATTGATCTTCTGCAGGCCATGCCAACCACCAAGTCTGTGTACTTCTTCGAGAGATAATGGATTCAGGTAATCCCTATGAGAAAACCCAACCGGGATAGAACCTTCAGAAGCCGTCCCCTTCAAAGGAGGATCTGTTTGTAATTTGTACCCTGAATAAAGAAGGGTGAATATCAATCTTGAATAGAGACATATTTTTTCCTATCTCCTTCATGCCTGCTGGCTGGGATATGGTCGAGGCGGTGAAAGCCATGGTGCCAGTTGTAAATAAAAGCTGCTTTGTGGATTACAAGAACAACAGCTGATCTCCCCTGTTTGAGAACTCCGATAGACCTACCTGTCTGACTGAGTAAGTACAATGTATTAGTCCCAGGTCATATACCCATATAACACTGTCACGATGCAACTATTAATATCCAATGTTTTAATTATGTATAAGGACTCTTTTGGCTACTATATATATATGTCCCCGATGCATGGTCCAATGTGTGAAATGCGTCCTGGAAACGTGCCAGGAGAAAACGACCATTCACTTCGTGCACGGGGAGGCATTGACTAGAATTGAACATATACTTACATATCGGGCTTTATGCTAAATGTTCCATTTATCTATTATAAAATGAAAAGAACACTTTGTGTGCATTAACCGGGCATGGGTTACCCCGACAGGGGTGGTGTGACTCGTTTCATCGATATATAATTAGGTATTACAACCATGCACATAACAATAAACATTAGTTTTAACACGAGAACACGCCATGGTCCCCACATTCGATATTCACCTTAATAGGAAAGCCTTTCCGCCTGTTGGAACACATACAGGTAAGAGGACTGGTTATTATGAAAATAAAAACCATTATAACGTTTGTACTTCCTGCAAAACCTGTCACCTTAGTTGTAATTGTCAACGCTGAATTTCTCAACTGTTCCTCACGGGCCGAAAATGCATATATATGTGAGATATTGTAATTATAATTACAGTGATAAATACAATGATCCAAGGTACACGTGCAGAGTTTTCATTTAGCACGAGTTAAAAGTTATAGTTTGGAAATCGATCCATGTTCTCTTCATGTGGATCATAACGGAGTGTCTCAAGCAGCCGAAAGTACTTGACATGCACATGTTGGGTTGCTTTCTCAAATATAGCGCCTGGACTTTATTCGATCTCAGCTGCTGGTCCAGACGGCATCTTGGATGTTTCCTACTGTTAAATACGTGGCAAAACAGATGGCTAGGGGGGTTGAGTGACGAATAGTTTCGATTTTTAGCATGCCTTTCAATTACAGCATCCTAACCTCCAACGCAAACAAAGTATGCCAATCACTTTTAGGCTAATCAGATTATTGACATTCCGCTATCATTTTTGATAACAATTCCTCAACGCTATATGAAGAGACAGAGACGTCCGTTGCCACTCGTTTATCGATGGGTGGGATTTGGGATCTAGTGTACCATGATCTCTTCATGATTTCTGGTCAAGCTGACATACTCAGAATATCTTTGGAGTGAATAAAAACAATTGTGATCCTCCTTTCCTATTTTTCACCTTTTTACTTTCCGCCCAGCAGGTTCACTTTATTGTGATTTCTTTTTACAAATCCGTGTCTTTTAACGTAACACGTTTTGCCAGCATTCCTTATTATCTTTAATCAACTTAACAGTTCCTACTCTTGTCATCTTTTCATATTATGACTTTAACGCGTTTTAGTATTATATTTGACTGTCAAGACTATATCCATACATTGTTTCTTTAACTATCTTAGCATGCCAAGAGGTATTTTTTCGGTATCGTATACTAGTATGACTACGGTGGAATATAGATAGTCATAACTAGGCCGTTAATACGTACTTGATCTGAGGGTAGTTTATGACATATGTGATTTTTTTAATTGTCATCCCACGAGAGTGATAAAATCTAGTAAACTTTCCACCGTTTGATGATGGTCAGACTAAGGCGTCGAATCCAAAATGAAACTCTGAGTGTTAAGTTCTATTCCTCGCATTAAATTATTATTAACTGGGAATTCTCTGAATGTGTGCATCCTTTGTAGCAGATTAGTCGGTTTGTAATTGTCCCATAATTGGTTGCACAAATCAAGGGCTGATTGTACTAATAAAATTGCAAGCGATTAATCATGATGGAAACGTTGCTATAATGACCATCGCCCAACCGATTAGATGACTGGTGTACTTAAGGCTATTCTCCATAATTGAGTTTCATCCTAAAGCTAATGTTGCAAATCGTATATCTAGGTGTAATCGTGTGATGCATTTACGTTTCATAAAAGCATGTCCCTTTTGTCTTTGTCTTGGGGCGTGCCATAATTATGTGAGCGATCATAAAGAATGAAGGAAACTCAAATCAATTGTATTATACGCCTCATGCAATGTTATGAGAAAGTACAAATAAAAGCACATTTTTTTACGACTGCTTCATTAAAATTGAATAGGAGTAAAGGGAGTCTACATACTAAAGTATCCAGTAAAACTGTGATAGGATGGTAACCCAAACTTTAATTACATTCACAGCTTTGTGAACATGTTACCCTATACATGAATACAGGTATAGGGAAGATGACACCAGGATGACAGCAACTAATTACTGATCTAACATTACTGCTCTACCTCCGAGGGTAGATCTATCTGGAAGACAGATGCTGCAATACATTTCTCAAGGTTTTACTGAACCAAAACCTCAGAGCATAAATCAAAAACCATATATGCATGTATGTATTATCATTTGACCAACTATAGGTTAACAGGTAAAATCAGTTCCATGTCCCAGCTCAAGAAAGGAATATTGAAATGCAATCATTATGTGGAGGTGTGGCTATTATAACTAATGTGTGAGGCAGTTATAAGGATTTCACTACATGATAAATGGTGAAGTTCTTTTCTGTATAAAGATACAAGGAAAATAGTTGCGATGGTATATATTTATCTAGTAGACAAATTCTCCTATTTCTGTCTAATTTAGTGAATCGCAGTCAGTGGAAGTTCCAGAACAAGGCAATATTTTATATCCTTTATTTCCATTTGCCATGAAAAAAAACTTAGGCGGTTTCTAATCAGGTGATTCCATCTTTTTCAAAAATAACTTGGAATTGTTGTCTCAAGCAGCCGAAAGTACTTGACCAAAATAAAACTGGTGAAATAATTATCCAATAATTATAAACAGTCGGACTGATTCGTGATTACAGATTACAAATTCACCGCTGTACTTTAGATGAATCTTTCTCTCTAGTGATATATCAAGATGACATACAAATGATAAACTTTAATTATTTCCCCATGATGTATCTTATACCCTTGTAAATATGTAAAATTAGATGTACATATATTTAATCCATATCTTGCGCATTCACGATGAAATTCACTCCGTGATAACCATACATGTACATATATTCTAGTGGACGAAGTATATTTTTTGTTTCAAACACACGCTGCCGGTTACTGCACTATACATATTGAATGAGATAGTCCGCCTATGAGGAGCCATTTCCTTTGATTTTATGTTGTCTTTTCCATCCTTCGCTGGCACTTATCCATGAGTATGCCTCCCTCGACCAATGGGAACCAGAATTCTAGTCTTACAATGTACGTCCACTGGCAACGATAAAGCCCAGATTTTGTGCAAATCATATACCTTTCGTATTTCCTGTACGAGCAGATTATCTCTCTCTCTCTCTTCGGGATCTTCGAGATATGATCAAATCAATTTCAGACATTGATATTTTTGGGGGTAACTTCGCTCTCACCCAATACCCCATGCCACCCGGTATCTCGACTTTAATGTTTAATGGCAAACAAATATCTGTGTTCCCCTATGATTTAACTGGTTTGAAAACTAGATGTGCCATAATGTGTTAAACTTGTTTATATTATATTTTGTCATCCAAATTGGAATGTAAATCTAGATCCCATATAATATCGCAGTAGTTTTGCCCTATTATTTAATCTAACGGGATTTAATCTAAGTATAATTTTGATAATAAAAATCATAATAGTCTGTTCAGGGAATTTCGCATGCATGAAGTAATGGTGGTCAGTGGATTCAATTTAGACTGTTTTCCTATAATACCTTGCAACCGATTCTATATTCTTCTTGATTCTCATTATTTTACCTGTGTCGACTGGCTAAAAATAAACATCAGTAGATGCGCAATATTTATCCATCAATTATTGCTTGGCATTAATTAAATGAGGTCCTTTTTTAAAATCGCGTTTTAGAAAATTGACGGTCCAACCATGCACACATGTGTTTGCTCAAGGGCACGCCAACTCAAACAATTATCACATGCTTGTTCGCTTTACCGCTTGTGCATATTGTAAGCAATGTGCTGATTTGAGGTCAGAAAACCAGGTTACAAACTCGAGATGATATTTTAGTCGATACAATGCCAAGGGTCATCAAATCTGCGAGCATGTGAGAATTTTACCTTTATGTCAGGTAGAAATAACTTATTCAGGAGACAGACGTATAAGCTATTTTTAACATATGACCAAGAATAACCTTGGGTTAAGAACACTTTCAAATAAATAATCCAACCGTGAAATAAAGGCACTGTAATATTATATTGATAATATCGCTTCATCAGAAAGTCTATGTACACTGGAACACTAAATCAATTTGAGGGTCACCGTGCCAAATTCTATCCATCGCCAATCTAGGGATCCCAGAAGGTTATTTATATATATCTCTCTTACTCTATGTTTATATTATCTATTCCGGCAAAACAGTTGACACTATTTCTTGCACATTGGTTATCAATTGCTCGATCTTACATTCAGAATATGGAGTGATACGGATTCAAAATGAGTATACACATGTTTGTAATATCATCCGAACAATATCTATTTGAAATGTTAATAAAATGCTATATTTCATAACTGATGTAGAGAACGAATTGTAGGTGATAGTACTGCTATTGTGCACACAGATCGATAAACCACTGGTCGCTCCAAGTTACAAACACTGTTTACATTCTTCATCATGGAACCTTTACTTGTTTAGTGGGCATGCACAACGCATGGTGAGGTGAATGGAATTGTATGTACTTCCATATATTCCCTATTCCATATTTTTCGCATGCGAGATAAACCTGACCTCCCGCTTCGATTCATATTATGAAACTAGTCATGGGGATTCTGCGCATTGCAGCATGGAATAAGTGATAGCTGTGTGTGTCCAAGGCCTTTGATGTTCCTCAGTTGGGGATGGCTATGCCCTGAATATTAACGTACGGGATACCGAAATTCACCATAATTCAGGCGTAATGCTTGGTAATGGTTTTTCGCCAGTCCTTTGTTTGCAATTGACCTCCAGCCAGTGGTTATGAATCACTCATTGCATACCTTAATACTATTATCCAATTGAACACTTTATATATTGACCTGACCAGTTTTACATTTGAAATACTACATACAAATTATCGCTTCAGCTGCCAGGTGGTATTATGTGGATTATGACTTGAAATCTGTCAGTCGTCTAATTAAATATCGGGTATTCTCACCCAGCTATTATTAAATGACCAACACTTTCATTTAGGAAATGAGATAAACAGTGCTTTATCCATGTACAGCAAAATAGTAAAATCCAAATGTAATAAGTGTATGAGTTCATAAATATCTAGTTGGTATTTATTTATAGATATGCACGTAATACAAGATTCAATGGAACCCAAACCACAAACATCGACGGCATGGCCCCAAAAAGAAAACAGCTTACCTGATCCCAATCGATGTGCATGTTGATGATTGTTCAAATGACAACATAGCGAATCTGTAAAGCGCCGCGCACGATTGTTGTCCCTTTCTTCCAGTACTGTCTTTGGGAAACCCCAGAAGACCTGACTATACCGGTATTAGCCAAAAGTGTTCTACGCTATTGTCCTATTGTTATGACTATAAAGAAATTTTTTTTAATGAAACAAAATTGAACCACCCGTGGATAGTTATACTTTCATGATATTAACATAATCATTGGCTTTATTAGGCTTAGCATCAGCTCGAAAATCTTGAATGTCCTGCAATATCAAGGGGTGCTACTAGATATCTGGAACAGCAGATAAGACGTTGGCATCAGTTAATTGAATTAACCAAGGGTCATACATACCATAAGCCTTGCCCCGCCTCACATATAATGCGCTATTCTCCTGCTTAAAAGATTGGATCCCGCGAGGAGAGTGATAAATAGCGTGCTGTGTGTATATTTGACATTTCTAATGCGTACATCTGAAATAGTACATAAATGTTAATTTAATGAGCTAGCTGTCATATTATGTTGAACCCTTTTAATGCAATGTTGTTGTCTTCCAATATACAACAATATGGTATTCTACCCGTCATGTATATATCAAATAGATGCAGTGTGGTATATTTATAGCATATGGTAGGCTATATATAACTAGGCCTACACTTGGCAAACAGGTATCCATATTGGGTTACTTTCCTGATATTTGATATTTTCAATCGAATCTCCCAAGTCTTGTTAGAATAGCAAGGGTCTTTAACTGATGTGATCCAAACACACAATATCAAGTATACCCCAATCATCCCAGTGGGAAAATTGGCGGGTAAGAGACCATCAATCACAATTGCAGACTTACCATTAATGGTGAAAGATCGTATAAATTATTTAGGTTAATTGAAGCAACAATTTAACTGGCAGGTTGCGATTCAGCTGGCGGAGACCTATCTTAAATTCAGTCCCTATCAAGGATTGCCGTTTCTGTACACAACTTAGGTCCAATTAGACAATAATTATTATGCTAAAAAGGGCAACATCATGGTTCAAATATACACACACCGTGATCATGAATTGTGTCGCTATTATTATACCTCCATGGTGAGGGATGCAATAAAGGGGTTGCAATAAAAATATCCATATTCAACGCATACCATAATTATGAGTTCGAATTTGTTTTTCTTTGCGTTTTATATACTTTATTCACAGGAGGAGGGCTGGCCACGAGGCTATATATTTACAATAAACTACGAGAATAGAAATGTTTTAACTTATTAGTTATACTCAATAGCAGGTAAAAATCATGGCGGATCTCATTTTGATGACACTGGCTGGATGTAACTGACCAAAATCTGTCATGGGAACCCTAGTTTCATGGCTCTATCATCAGAAATAACAGTGCTTTTTAAATGAAATTCATATATTTAAATACAATTATTACTTCAAACTGTAATAATAAAAAAAAATAGCAATATTTTGTCCATCCGTTCTTTCTATGAATATTGAGCTTAAGCACTTGGCAATTGATTCTAATAATTGTTATGGTTATAAATTCAATATTTCTTTCTTAGCTATGAGGGGAAACCTATGGGAAATGTGTGCGTCATCGTACGTCACGCTTTTTTATGTGCCTAGATCAACAAGAAATATTAAGCTTGTATAGAGATCTAATACATTATCAAGTAGTGTTTTTCACATAGTTTCATAATCCCAGGTTATATTTGCCTTAATATTTAGGGATAGTAGCTAAAAGATCATCCAAATGTCAGCTTGATGATTGGGGAAGTTAAATGCGTCATCGTACGCCACACCATTTATCTACCCTCACGATTTAGAGGATAAAGAAAAGGAAATTTATTGTGTATACTCATTATAAATAGAGGTTAGGCTAAGTCATAAGCATATATAAAGATGTTTTTGGTCATATGTCTGACTGTGGGGTATGTTTAATATAGGAAAACGTCATCGTACATCACGCATCATCGTACATCACGCTCAGCTGTTAAGGTAATAAAAACTGGTTATGATTCATCACATTTAGCAGATTTCAACGTATCAACTAATAACGTTCATATAATAACTGATGTGATATTTCAAACTTAATAATACAAAGGAGAAATGACAAGAAATACAATCTACTAGGTAGAGTGTCAAAAACGTAGAAAATTTGAAAATAAAAAACGCAAGCGTTTAGGATCATTTTATACTAAATATGTTTATCATAATGTATCAAATAACTAAAGAAATCTGAATACCGAGGCCGGTTTATGAAAGTGAAAAAGAAAATAATTAACGTAATTGTAGTGTCCCATACATATTATACCCAAACCTACTACAATACGCATACTACATGTATGAAATGCTACTTTAAATATTTCAATAGAATTCAGAGAATTACAGCTGGGTGTCGTGGTAATATGTACAAGGAAAACCAGCAATATATAATAAATTCTATTTTTGACTTTTATTTTTTTAAGTGCATTTCGTGAAAATGACTACTTTTCATGAAAATCGGTCTCGAATACATTTTTTGTTGGCCCGACGTATTGTCCAAAAGAATACCCTATTATAAGGTCTAACTCCCAAGATCAACATGGTATGAATATTATACGCCATATATACGTAAGCGCAAATTGTGTTAAGGGAGATGCATATACATATTGGCGTTTAACTATAGTTTGTTTCAATACATGATTCAGTGGGTACATGCATATATAGTTTTTTCATAATTTTTCACAATTTTAATTATATGTTTGCATTTTGAGTCAGTGAGTGCACGTATCATTCGAAAAAAGATAATCATATATCATTTTTGCAAACATTTGTATTAATCACTCTTGACCATTAAACCAGTAATCGGACGGCCGGTACATCGAGATTTGGGCAGAGACTGGTATGAGCTATATGGGAATCCAACCATAGACGATCGTTGCATGGCTTATTCAATTGTTGATCGTCATCGAAAGCCCTGGATGGATTCTACAGTTTCTACATCCATCTTGTCCATTTAACCTGAGGAATAATCAATGCTTTTAGTGGGTAGTCGAGGCAATTGCACCGTAGTGGATAAACCGAACGCTCAATTGGCACTACAGACCTGACATTTTTATCTCTCTTTAGAACCATGTAAAGTATCATTATGGGTCATTATGCTTGTGTCGGACATGCATTATATGCTTGTAGGAGGACTTGTTGGTAGTCCAGTCTGCATTCCCAGTGCCTAACACCTAAATCAAGTCAGCCATGTCTCAATGACACTATTGCCCCAGGGTCTCATTATTAAAGTGGTAAAAGACAAAACACCGAAACCTTTGTCTGTTCAGTTTAGAATGAACGCATTATTGGTAGGCCTTCGTTATTATTGCACCTATTATTGTCTAAACCATATCATCTTCTAGCTAAAGTTATAGGCGCTCAGCTGTACTGAGTGGTGCAGACAATACACATAAATTAGTTAAGTATTAGAACACTTTTGCAATGCTTCGGGGGAGAAGTTAAAACCCCTTAGTCTCTGCCTTGAACAGCCCAAGGGCTATAATCACCTTAAGCAGAGACGAAACTGATTAATAACTTCCATTGAGGGGTTAATGTGCACTGTTTGGTGCATAATACCGAGTCAAATTTCGCCCCTCCATATCGGCCATTAATGATTACATACATTGCAAGACGCAGTGTTGTTTGCGCTGCTTGTAAAAAAAGACAAATGAAAAAGCTATCAATATTGCCTTTATTCGGTCTGTGTTGTATTTGGCGCGTGGCCATGGATTGGAAGTGATAACAAATTTTATCACATACGGTCTACCCACAGCTGTTTATTCTAATATGTGCACCTGATGCATGTGAGACAGGTGGCTTATACATAAATCTTTCTGTTAAATTCGCGAAAGTTTACAAATGGATACGGAGACTCATGTACCCCGAGGCCATTGTGTGATATGTATTCTCCCTGAACACTAATTATATGCTTTAGAGAGGCTGTAATTATGTAATAAGGACCTGTATATTAGAGTCAATTTGACCTGCCTGTCCTCCATCTTATTTTGTTTATTGTCATCTTCATGTTAGGTTGGCCTATATTTTACTATGTGTTATGCTGTCAAGAAAGTAAAATCATCCCCCTTCATCTCAATTTTTACAATTTTTCACCTATCATTACACAAGGAGATATTGTTTAGCAGGATCTCACAGAATCTTGTGGAGTAAAACATTCAGCCGGACGGTAAACTACCTTTCGAGTGAAGCAAATATCTCATAAACTAATTAAATCAATCAAAAAAGAAGGAATCATGTTTTTTTTAACTTAGAAACTTAGGATTTAGAAAGAACATGGTTGGGGGAACCCCAAAAGTCAATAAAAAACTTATGTCATAAAATTAGTTTTTATTTCAGGGAGCATTGAAACTATAGGAGTCAATGAGAAAAAGGCTTTTTCCCATATTTTTTCAGAATTTCAGATAATTGAATCATGCGATTTCCTTTAAAATCTCCATATATACATAGCTGTCATATTATTTTACACTTCCAATTTAAACAAACTGGGGGTCATAGAACTAAAAAAAAGTTTTTCAGTAAAAACTGAAAATATAATATTATGCTTTTTCCCCATCGACATCCATAGTCAACGGTAGTAAACTTCAGTCGTCCCTAAGATATAAAATAATATAATAACATATTCTGGATATGATTCCCCCATATATAAACTGGCTACGGCGATGACCATTGCACAGAGTGGGGCAACTGCGCGACTATCACTCAGTGTACGCATTGGTACAGGTGCACGCTTATCACTCAGTGTACTCTGGATTTTAAAGTTCTTCTTATGTAAGTTATTAATACTGTAATG
This sequence comes from Sthenelais limicola, assembly GCA_942159475.1. Lineage (NCBI taxonomy): Eukaryota > Metazoa > Annelida > Polychaeta > Phyllodocida > Sigalionidae > Sthenelais > Sthenelais limicola. The sequence goes on along the minus strand of OW804095.1, from coordinate 61,659,450 downwards.
ATTATCCGCAGGGATGTAGGGGTATATATTAATTAATATCTCCTTTGTTTCTCCATTCTCTCCCCTACAAACTATTTCGAATTCCTTTACCACCCATGCAGTAAGTGTATGTTTTGGTCAAGCTGAGACCGTCACGCCTCACTACCCCTATGTCACACATGCCAATCTTCCCCACAGGCCTGTGCCGACCCCTCAATGATCTCCACCAGAGGTTGGGCCTCTGTACACACTGTACACAGAGGGCTTTAGGCTCTCTCTCTGTCTCTTCCATCCACCCAAGAGAGGGGGAGGACGGAAGTTGTAGCTTACTTATTTAACTTAATATTTCTTAAATTAATACATATAATGAATAATTATAGGCTTTAGTTTATTCCCATACATGTTCTTTGTGTATAACAAAGGGTTACACCCCTTCATAATTAATGCACTCCCTGACAGGGTTCTCGCCAGCCTTTTGGACTCACTCACTCCCCTCCCCCTCCCCCTCCCTCTCCCCCTCCTCCTCCTCCTCCTCCATCTCCATCTCTCTTCCTACTCCTGCCCCACCTCAACCTCCTCCTGGGGGAGGGGGAGGGGAGGAGTGAGTAAGATTGGTTGCTTAACACCCTTATCAACACATTTAATATGGTTATATCAAGGGGAGGAGGATGAGGAGCGCAGGAGGAAAAAGAGGTATAGGTGTGTGTGTGTGGGGGGGGGGGGGGAGAGGATGAGGACAGGAAGGTAGGAATGGGAGGAGGAAGAAGGAAGGGATCAAAGCAGCGGAGGAAGAAGAGGAGAGGTGAAGGACGGGGGGGGGGGATAAAAGGGGGAGACAAACTTTTTTACGACCAACTTTTTTTTCGACCAACTTTTTTCCAACTATTTTTTACGATCAACTTTTTTTCAACCAACTTTTTTCAACCAACTTTTTTTTGACCAACTTTTTTACAACAAACTTTTTTACGACCAACGTTTTTTACGACGCAACTTTTTTTTTACCAACATTTTTACGACCAATTTTTTTTTACAACCAACTTTTTTTACGAATAACTTTTTTCGACCAACTTTTTTACGACCAACGTTTTTTACGACCCAACTTTTTTTTGACCAACATTTTTACGACCAATTTTTTTTTACGACCAACTTTTTTTACGAATAACTTTTTTCAACCAACTTTTTTTTACGATTTTTTTTATGAAAGAATGTACCTGTCCACACATTACTCATTATTATTATTATTATTATTAAGGAGGGGGAATAAAAGGGGAGGGAGAGCAAGGGAGGTAGTCGGGGAGGGGGAGGAGAAGGAAAATTGATAGATGTATAGGTGTGTGTAGGGGAGGTTGCAAATTTTGTCAAATTCAGTCATCCTCATCTCTCCTCTCCCTCTCTTCTCCTCCCCCTCTCTCTCTGTCCCTCTCTCTCTCTGTCCCTCCCTCTCTCGCTCTCTCCCTCCTACACCTTAGGCCTACTACCCCGATGTACACCCCCTGTGATTTTAGCCATTTTTGGCAATCAAATTAATATCTCCGAATTAAAATAAACGTCCAGTAAATTTTTGGATTCCTATAAGAAGTAGAAACACAACTGCCTCTACAATCCAAGTGCCGAAGGCACTTGTACCATTTTAAACTGCTTCATTCATTTCTCTCTTCTTGTGTTTAGGCAATGCGCCCTCCTCAACTCGAAGGCGAGGCTCTTCAATCACCCCTGACTGTGAGGGATGGAGAAAGTTGTCACGTGACTGTCAAGGTCTCGGGGATCCCCATACCTGACATTACATGGTTCCACGGATCCCGCGAGATCAAAAACTGTCCCGATTTTCGCGTGGATGATAAAGGAACGAGCTGTACCCTTTATATAGCATCCGTGACTGAAGAGCTCAGCAGTAGAGGATTCACTGTCAAAGCAGTTAACAGGGTAGGAGTGCAACAACATCCAGTCATAATCAAAGTCTATAAAGGTGAGTATATCCGTTTGCATTTTTACACTTCTTATATGCCTAATGCTGCCATAAGACAATTAGCATAATATCATAATGCATCTTGCCTATACCGTAAAACGGGGTAACATTGACCCATTTTTTAAGATTTTTCAAAATGGATGGTTGGTTGAGGAACCTACTAAAATTCTTCAATAACCACTGGGTCAAAGTTACCCCACTATTGGGCTAACTTTGACCTACAGTTATATTTTTTAATATTCTTCTTCCTTATCTATTCTAATTCATATCATCATTATTTTTTTTGTTCTTCTAAACTCATTCTTTTGCATTTGAATATATTACTTTTCAATTTAAATAAATGGTAAATGAACTGTGTGCAAAGGATTTGCTGCCACAGGGAATCAAACTGATGTCCCTTCTGTTACAGGGGAGAGACATCCCCACAAAAACAATAACTTTGACTCACCGCACTTAATAACCAATCTCTGAGACCAGCAGTAGTACAGCTTAGAGGCCATAGGGCCATATTTGAGATGGATGTGGACAAAGAGACCAAAAATTGCCCACATGCTAATTACTCCCTTAGCTTTCAATTTTTGGTAGGCGCCACTTTCGCCGGATACTTTATGGCGGCCATCTTGGATTTTCAAGACCGTTATCCACATAGGTCAAAGTTACCCCAGAAAAGGCAGTGAAACCACAAAAATTCCGAAAATCGACAATGGATGACTCAAATAATTTATTTTAAAAATTACTAAATATTGTATGTGATGCCTAAGTCACTGGTCATCAGTAGTTCCCTTGAGGAAGTCCTAGCTCTATTGCTAGGTAGTTACCCACATGAAAGTTCAGAACTATCGCTAAACATTAAAAAATTGTTTTGTTATTCGACAGCGCCCCCTAGCGACAAAAGAGGGAGTATATCCCAAGATTTCCCTGATGTACACAAGCTTATCTCATCAATATAACTTTGAATACATAGAATTAAGAATCTACCAACAAACCTTTATCTAAGAGAGAAAAACAATGTTTTCCTGAGTGTAGGTCAATGTTACCCCATATAGGTCAAAGTTACCCCATTTTACGGTAACAATACATTAGACCTTATTACTGAACACGTGAACAATGAAGCCTACAGCAAGCTTAGGTGCATTTTTTGTGGTTATTCGAGTTAATTATTCCCGTCGCCATCTGTTTTTCTATGAGATATGATGATGGTCAATTCTCATGAAAGTGGTTCAATTGTTGTTTTGCAGAAAACGTCATATAATTTCTTTAATTTTAACCACCCACAATTCTAACTATGTCTATGGCATTACTGGACCTCAGAGCTTTCTGGGGTATCCACATTTGCGCATGTACGATCAATATTGAGGTAATTATGGGTCAAAATAGCCTAAAATTAGGGTATTTTCGCCTTCAAAAACTGATGTTGAGACACTCATGATTCAAAGTAATGAAAACCCAGCTAACAATTTTCCGTTGTATTCACGTTGTGGCGACGTTATTTTCCATGTTTTGGTCAGTTGTAATTACGTAAATCTGTATGGGAGAAATTACGTGAATACAACGTAGAAATCATTTTTTAAAAAATTTATTATTCTTTAATTTAAATTATCTTTTGTTTAAAAAAATGAAAAAAATGTTCACGTTGTATTCACGTCATTTCTCCCATACAGATTTACGTCGCTACAACGTGAACAATCACAACGTAGAAATTACGTAGTGTGTTAGCTGGGAAGCACTATCATATCAACATATCTGTTGGTGTCAAATAAAAACACCCACCATAAAGATTATTTATTGCAAAAATGAACAACATCTATAGGTGAATAAATATTCTACAGGGGTAAACATCATGGGGAAGTTTTATGCGGACCAAGCATTAGCATATGCATTACTAGGCATAATGTATACATAAAATCGTATTAAATGAATTAGTTTTGGTATATAGTTAAGTTCTTTATTGGGCCATATATTGAAATATTTTGAATAATTCTAATATCAGCAGCCTTAAAGTTGGGAGACATTGTTTAATTTGGGGAACTTTAAGCACTGGCCAAGCGTTAACATTCATTTCTATTGTATCTTTTCCAAATGTTATAGATAATGAACAAAAATGCCTCTAAATATACATTTGAACAATAGGTATAATGCTAGATATGAACCATTATTTTTTAATAACTTTCTTTACCAACCAAAGCCATTTTTATAGAATTATCACGCATGTGAAACTTGGCCAATAAAATTTATTAAAAAAAAAATTTTGGATGGCCGAATAAAAGAGAGATTTTACCGAATTTCTCCCGAATTTAATAAATATCGGTTCGGCTCGGTTCGGATATCGGATCATTCGGCAAATTATAAAGGTCGGTGATTACCGAACCGAGGCCGAAATGAGGCCGAAAAAAAGACAATTTTTCCGAGTTGTTTCTTTTCGGTGAGAGTTGTTTGCTATGCTTTATAATGGTGTATTGTCATACGGGGTTCAGTATGGGTTCGGTTCGGTTCGGTTCGGGCATCAGATTTCGGCATCCGTTTCGGATATTTGACATCGGTTGATGGGTAAAAGGTCTTCCATAATAAACACAAGTCTGCGTCCTGCCGCCACTTCAAACCACTATATCTGGGTCAGCGAAAGTATGATGGCTGCCGTGGTTGGTGCAACCAACTTTCACCTCTCCTCATCACTGGAATAGCCCCGCACTGACCTCCGTGACGACTCCGGAATCAGTCAGTCAGGGACTATCTGAATAACAACCAACAACCAAAATAACGATGCAGTAGCAGCAGCAACAACTCCGATATACAACCTATGGAATGTTTCATTCTGGGGGCCCCGATCCAATCACAATACTGCCACTGTCCGCTACCATCTCTGCCGCCTACTCAGCTAAATTCAGCACAGCACCCTACCTGCAAACTGAGTGAAAAAACTCCACTCACCACTCATGATCCCCCGGCATCGCCTCGGGATTATACACCAAACAATGCACCAGCAACCCCTCAGTAATCCTTTAATAGCCGCGGAGCGCACCCAACTTCTGGGCATGATGAACAAAATGACAGCCCACTTCTAGCGGTTGAGAGCATGAGGAAAGATATTAAACAGCTATTTAACAGGAATCAGGACAAATTGATCAGAGAGTTGCCCCAGTTATCACTCTAACTTAAGAAAAGTACTGTAAGACCAGGGAACTGCAGAGGGCAAACTGCCGACTGCGTTCCCTACTCGAGGATTCCGATGAATGCAGAGCGGAACTGGCCATTGCATCTACCCGGTCTTCTAAGCCGGACCAACAGGGCTCCATGACGAAGTGCTGCTGTCCTGATCGTGTAATCAGCTGCCACAGCTCCAACTATTAAATGATTGAGTGGCTAAACAATGTTACTGTTGCTGGTACCTGTCCAACAATAGTGCTCCTGTTTCCGGGATTCGTTAAAATTCCCCTGTGGCTGTTCGCCCCTGCCAAAGTGCCTGTGGAAACTCCAAATGTCGCACCCTCGCCCACTACGGAGGAAGCCCCACAACTGGACCAACAAAAGGAAGAGCATATATAATGGACGACGATGATAATACCACGCAGAATGTGTTACCATTATCTTCTTATATAGACACCCTACTAAGTCGCCCTATGGACTTTTACATGAGAAATGTTTTCACGAACTGTGAGTTCAATCCGACCCACACTGGCCCGATTTGAAGGCCGATTTGATGTCCCGAATAGTTATTGGATTTGCATTCTGTGTTCGTCGTGTATTCATCCATATTGGATCTTTTTATATTCACTAGATGTTTGAATTTTCAGATTCCTAGTTAAAGTGTGTACCTTATTGAAGACTTATGTGTTATATTTTTGCTTAGAGATCTGTAATATTATTTATGTAGCGAGGACACTGTATACATGCTCCTTTGTGTGAATTAATGCTGAATACAGTTTCTCCTTAAATGTGCAGGTTCGTAATTCGTAGCTATGGATATTGATGGTAATGTCTCTAGTTCTAATGAGGTCACCTGCGGTGTTCCTCAGGGAACCTCTCTCGGACCTTTGCTCTTTATTTTGTATATCAATGACCTACATAGAGTGGTAAAGAACTGTTGTATACAACATTTTGCCGACGACACAGTATTATATTTGTGTAAAGATAGGAAATCTCAGAGGGTCGTTGATATTCATGATGATTTAAACAATGTTTATGAATGGTGTGCCATAAATAAAATTTCACTCAATATCAAGAAATGTAAAACCCTTACTATTGGGTTAAAGACTAATATGGATCAGAGACCTGATTATTGTATTGATAACATGCAACTTGAGTCTGTAGAAAATTACAAATACCTGGGGGTTGATATAGATCGACAGTTAAATTTCAAAGCTTTCCTGGAAAGGAATATCAATACTATAAGATCAAAAATCAAAGCCTTGTCTAAATTATATAGAATATGTGATACTACAACATTACTCTTAATATATAAAACTACTATTTTACCACACATAGATTATGGCGACATTTTCTATCTTGGAGCACCTCAACAATACTTAGATAGGCTTCAATCTCTACAGAATTCTGCTTTTAAAATTGCGCTTAACTTACCTAAATACTCTAGTACTAGAGATATACATAAAAAGGTAAATATGCCATCTTTACTAACAAGAAGAAATGGCCATGTAACTGAATTAGCCTTCAGAAGAACACTAAACGAAGAAAATCTAGATGTTAGAAAAATAAATCTGAGAAGCTTAAATGATGGTATCAAACTGAGGGTGCCTCTACCAAGGAATGAAGTGTTCAAAAAATCATATATGTACAAACTCTCAATATTATGGAATGATTTAAATAGCAAGGCGAGATCTATAAAAACTAGGAAACATTTTAGGGTTTATCTGAAGAATTCTTATCCCTCTGAGGTAGACCAATACATAGGTACAGATCAGGAATTAAACCATGTTATCGAATAAAGGTTGGAAAGGGAGGGGGGATGAAAATAGACGAGTAAGATCTATGATACTTAAGATCGACTTAATTCGATGGGAGGGAAAAGACTTTTAGGGTGAATTATTGGATTTAGTGGTTGGTATGTGCGAGTCGTTGTTTTATGAAATCATTGTAATATGAAACGAATGATATTAAATACTATTTTTACCCAGTACAGGGGATACTACCACTTTGTTGGTCACTCAGTTCAGTGTGGCTCTATTGTAAATACAATATAAGGATATAGAAAAATTCAATATACAGTATGACTATATTGATAGATCTTCCAGTATAGGGAGGCTAAACTAGCATACGACAATATTAAATATATTGTAACTGTTAACTTCACTTTGTACCTCGAGGACTGCTAACGAGGCTCACTTTGTATTACAAATTGTTGATGTACGAAATACTTCATTATGCTGACTGATTGTGACATAAATCTTCCAGTTCAGGAAGGTTTACCATTGTAAACGATAACAGTATAGTTTCGTAATAATATGATATCTCTACTCTGTAAAAGTGTGTCGATGTAATCGAAGAACTAAAATACAAAATCGTTAAATGGTTAATGGACAAAATAACCGTCCTAATTTGACAGTACAACTAGTCAAATTTATATAATTATATATCTTGAAATCCTATGAAAATTCATGTATCATGTTTTTATTACTGTACAATTTTAGTTTTGCGGTTGTCCTGGAAAATCTACCAGTAGATGGAACATCCCATTTTGTATCTGTTTGATTACTGAATAAAGGTTGTTATATATATAATGTGAATTCTCTATTTATATCCAGTTATCTAACATGTTCTTCAACTTTTATATCATAACTTTGTGTGGATCGATTTTTCAATTGTGTTTAAGAATTTTAAATAAAAGGAGGGCATTGGGATGGATCTAAGTGCCCCAGTGTTGTAGCCTTCCGACAAGGGGTTGGTATACGACACCTTATCACTAGAGGTGCCTCTATATGGGGCTTGTTTCTCATACCTGTTATTGTATTTCACCTTTTTAGAATCAGTAAACCCAGGCGGAGCTAGATCACAATCATTACTCTACATGTTACATGTCTATACTATTGTTTCTTATATCCACAAACCTTCTGTTGTACTCTCTTGTTGATATTACCTGTTCTTCATACACCACCGTAACCCCATATTCATGTTGTTACAAGTGTTGTAGCACAAAGGACGAGGAAGAAATATCGTAGAGTGTGAATATGGTTTTATTCCTGGTATATGTGTAGTATATCTTAGGTGTAGTACATGCATGGTGGTAAGTTAATAGTGAGGGGTCAAATTTTAGGTAGGAATGCTTATGATACAATAAAGTATAACAATGAGGGGACCTTGGTTTCTCACCCATAGGACCAATGCCCGGGGCCGTTTTACGGACGTATGCAGAATAAAGATGTAACAAGGTTCACCTTTGTTGGCTTGTTTTTTATTCGCGACATGTGATCGAACTCGGAAGATTCGAATTCACTACATAAGGGAAGGTTCGAATTCACTACATAAGTATAGTAGGTTGGATTTAGTAATCCGGTGGGTATGACATTATTGCGAATATCAACCTGTAATCTCTTCATAGGAAAATGTACGTCCAAGTTGACATAATATACAACTACTTTACTGCTTTCCTTATAGTGCACACAAAATGGAGAGCCATACCCAGGAGCGAATCTTTCTCTACGCGTTCCCCAGGTAGGTATGACCGAATCTGAGCATGCCTTTTACAATAATGAAGGTTGGGCGAGGAATTTTATGTTTGTTCTTTTAAAAAACATGGTGCGTTTGTTCAAAGGAGAACGAAGAGATACTTTATCTTTTTAAATAAGTGCGTTTGTTGAATAAAAGAATGAATGCATCTTATAGACATCAGGCCTACCCGCTTCATTATTTCGAAGGAATACAGATTTTAATGGTGGCGGATTTTATTTATTTTTTTTCATAATACTAAAAACTTTATTTGATCAGGAAAAATCAAACAAAAATGTTGGAATTTATGAAAAATGACATGATATCATGTGGAATAACAATGTGCATTTCAATGAGACCTCATCAAACACTTACACATTTACTGGCGGATTTAAATTGATTTACATCTATACTTCTTACTTCATAAAAAAACAAGTTTCGTAATAGCGATAGAAAATGAATATTCGTTACTTACATTTTAAGATGGAATTTTGCGGCACAAACAACGGAAGGGTCGAAGAGTACATGCTGGGATCTCTATGACTTCGCTGAGGAGTGCTGTCCCGCCAAAGAAACCTCCCCGCTCTCTATCTGTAGGGGAACGTAAGTCAATTGATCTGGTTGAACCTTTCTCGTATCCTTTACGGGAATGTGAATTCGCATAGTAACAATGTCGAATTAGTTATCAATCAGTAAAGATATTGTTGCCTATTTCAGATTAACATTGCTTCTACATTTTTTATCACAGTTTTCACAAACTCAAAGTATATCGCTTGTTCTATTAGCATTATGCGGCATAATACACATCATACATGACTGGTAATACTTGTCATTCCAAATTTCGATGACTTAAGCACAACCACTGATGTTTATCATTTTCTAATTATTTCTAGGAGACTGGGCCTACGCCCATGCCAACCACAGTACGGACAGCATTATAGATGACGTCTTTTCTTTCGATCGCAAATCAGCATTTGCTACGAGCACTCCAAATGATGTTCCAACTTCTGGTAACAAACAAATGCAGAGAGCAAAAACCTTGCCTCGAAGTTCCAAGGTGGCTCCAGAGACAACTTCTTCAAAACGTCAACCAGACGCAATGACAGATTCTGGCTTCTCCGAGGAGAACATTTTTCGCTTTCGATGTAGTGAGAGTGACTACAAGTCCGTGCAGGTTGACAAAGCTCCACCTCTTGCTCTACCAGAAGATTTCGATGATGATGCCTTTGACTCACCTCTTTGCTCTCCTCGTTCTGAGGAGAAGATGTTGACTCCTAAATCAAATGAAAGTAGGAGGGATGAGGTAGATTTAGGAAGGGGAGAAAGCCACGACTGGCTGGTCAAACAAGGCAATCGCTTTACAGCAAACGCCCAATTGTGGCTCAGTGATAAGAAGACACATAAAACTCAATCTGCAAATGCTATTTACTCAGCGGACGTTACAGACGGTCCTGGCATTAGAAGCACACCAATTGCCAACCAACATATTTGGCCAAGTGAAGAGAAGATGAAACAGAAGTCCAATAGTGTAGCACTTGAACCAAGAATAAATGGTGCTAAAGTTGATAAAATACCGACAAATCAACAGAAAGGTCTTCACAGTTGCAATGGTGTAAATTCTAAAGGCAAAATCGAGACTGTGATTAGGAGAACTAATGTTCAATATAACGGTTCGCGTCCAGTTTCCGAGACTAATCTTGATGATTACTACAAAGGGTTTCCTCCACCATATACGTCACTCATCGGATCATCAGAAAAAGAGAGAGTGGATCAACAGAAATCTCTTCTGCAATCAAAACCTCCTCGCCCTGCCTCTGCCTTGAGACGATCGCTTCCTTCTCAAACGAACGGTAGCGTGAGAAATAATAATAACCGAGAGGCAATTGAAGAGAAAGCGCCCTCGGAAAGGTTGGAGTGTACAGTTGAAGATTCGTCACCAGGGAAACGATCCCCAATCATTTCGAGGAAATTCTGGCGAGATTCCGGTATTCCAAGGCTCAATCATCAAGGTAAGAGAGATCAAAGTCCAACAGAGTCGGGTAAGAATAGACCACGTTCATCATCGGAGCCGGCAATTGTGGGTGTGGTGCAAACCAAAGCAGATATTCACATGTCCATGGAAGGGCCGTCACACTGCCCAGGGTGGGAACAGCCCAAGGGGAAAGTACTAGATAGCTCCAAAGTATTGGATTCTATAGACAAAGCAAGAATACTTCAGGACAAAATTAACCAAGAACGATCATCACACACTGTTAGAGCACATAGTCCACAGACGCGGAGAAGGGCTGCATCAGCTGGAAATGTCCAGTGGGTATACGTCCAAAATATGGGAAATGAATCCGACGGTAACTCACCCAAACAAGAGAAAGCAAAATACAATTCCCCCAAATCAGAAAAGCAATTGCCGTGTGTCCAGATTTTGGACGAGGCTATATCAATGATCTATGCTGAAGCAAGCTCATACTTCGGTGATGATGTAGTATCGCCGGATGAAATGCTTCCTGATAAAAAAGAAAAAGAAAATGAACAACCGAAATGCTTTGTCAGTACTATGTATGAATATCCTAGAATGACCCTTCTTGATGCTCCTCTGCCTCGTCTTTCGGAGGTGAGTGACGAGGGTTCTGTAGCTTCCTACATGGCAGCCAGGGGAAGCTGGTCTGTTGAACCCACTCCTGTTCAAACCGAAGAAGTGTTTAGCGATGATAGCATCGAAACAGAAGAATCACAATGTGGTATCAATACGAATACAAATAACCACCATGATCTTAGTTCCATTGGCCCCTACAATGAAGAAGATAGCATTACACTGGAAGTGTATGATAACGAAAAATATATCGAACCCAATTTAACTGGAGATGGTAATCAAATGTCATGCTCCCATGGTTTCAAAGATGAAAACGGCAACAATCCACTTGATTTTTGTACCCCAGAAAATGATGATACAAAAGAGGATATCATAGATTCAAATATTCAGAAGAAAATGGATAAATACCCTGTTATTGACGAAGGCACTTCGAAATCCGCTGTACAGGTGAACTATGATGATTTCGACGATCTTTTAACTGATATAATTCTTAGAGAAATAAACGACCATTCGTCAGAGAATCTGGAGCATACCGAGAACATCACTTACAACCAGCTTAGCCGGGATAAAATGCGAATAGCTCCCTGTGAGGCGGTTGAGGCAGACGAAGATTCATTTGATACAGAGAGTGTTGACACCGTGATAGAATTACCCAGTTCTAGCGATTCAGAATCTGAGAGAAACCTATCGAATGAAATTCATGACTTTGTCAAAGATCTTATTGAAGAAATCATTAAAAACGCAATTGTCACTTTGAAAAATTCCGAAAACAACCTAACGCAGAGCAATGACTTACCTGGACGGGAAAACGAAGGTTCGAATTTGGCCACAGAAAGTAATGAATTGGCTGAACATGGGGTGGGTGGTGATGTGTTGGCTCCTAGGTATGGAGGAATTTCCGAAAAAAAACCTTCAAATGATATTGATTCATACCATTCGCATGTTGGAGAAGAACCAAATCATTCTCACCGTCAAGATCCAGGGACATTTAATATATCTGATAAGGGGCACATATTTCTTGATAGTCTAGTAAGCGCTTCCATCAAATCAGCATTACAAAGTCTTGAAGCAAAGCCAAAGGATGAAAACATGCCAGGTGATAATTGTATTGACGATGGTAATGAGCGGCAAGAAGACATTTATGGAGACAATTTGCCGACCATGACTGGAGACCAAAAACGGGATGCCTCCACCGATCCTATTGTCCCACATTCTGAAATTAAAACAACTGAAATTACTAGAAATGAACATGGAGAAAACTCCGTGGTGGAACAAGTGAGCTTACCACCAGAATATGAGAAGGCTATTGATAGCATGGCAGAAGACATGGTAAATGGGGTGATGGCTTCAATTTACAATCAGAATATCAAAAGCGAGTTAAATGTGGATTCACACATATCGTCACCACCGCTTATGGGCGAAGAGGCACATTACCTAAATGACAAGACACCCCCAGTTCACTCGGTTGAAATTGTTATTTCCACCATACCTGCATCTGTGGAGGATATTGATTTACCTTCGAAAAACATTCCACATGACATGTCACCCAATTTAAAAGAAGATGTGGAATCTTGGATCAATGGAATCATAGCCTCTGCTATTGAGATAGTACAAGAAGAAGCGATTGGGGCTGAATCTATGGAAACAAAGAATAACATGGAAAATGGTGACCTTTGCCAAACCCCGTCCCCATCGATGGAGGGCACAGATGCAGATATTCCAATAAAAAGTGAGAGCATTACCAATGGTCAAGCTAAAGTTATTTTCTCTGATGAACCAAAATCTGAGGAAGACGGTGTACATCCGTTAACAGATAATGTCATTTCTTCCAGAGTATTGACAAACCTAAACGAAAATGTCGAAACAGGGGCTAACGGAATCCCAGGGTCTGCTGTTGAAATATCAAAGGAATCAGGGCCAGTAAAGGAAAAAATTCAACCACGGGATGAAATAACACCTAATGAAACTGATCAAATAACACCTAATGAAACTGATCAAATATTGATAAATGCAATTAAAGGAAGCAATATTCAAGAAACGCACGAACAAGTTATAGTTCAACAAATTAACAACGCCAATGACATTGATATCCTAAAAGTTGAACAGTTCGTCGAGTTTGTAATTATGAGCGCAGCTGAAATTTATCAAGACGAACACATTATATATGAGGCCCTAATGCAAGGATACCCAGAAGGAAAAGGTTATAGTATTTTTCACCGAACCAATTCGTTGTCATCCATAGAAGAAGAATCCGTTTCAGATGAAAGCACAGGTTATGTGGATGAAAGTTTCCAACTAGACAACTATCAGCCAAACACAAATCAAAGGGCACAAGATGTCGAAAAAAGCCCTTCATATGTTCTGCAAGTTTCCGACCACATAGAGAAACCTCAGAAAAACGTAGAGTCTAACAATGAATCGGAACATACACAAGAAAAAGCTGTAGACATTCCATCAAACGCCAAGCCCAGTGTTAATAACGATCAAAATTATATGAAAGTCGAGAAACATGAATTTTCCTCTGACACAGAAATGTCCTCATTTACAGAAGAGGACAATGTAGATTTAAGTTGGGACAACGAAATGGGACCGAAGTTTTCTTTTGAAACCTCTGATTTATCATTACTACTTGCGAGCATTCAAAATCAATCAGAAATTCTTGATTCCGACAATGACGATGTCACAAAGGAGACAATTAATGGTAAACAAGATGAAACCCCCATTCGGGAATCAGGCAGTAGAACCTTAAAAGACACTGGCAATTTTGATGGAGAGAGTAGTCGCATAGAGCAGGCAGAAGAGATCGTGCCCGCAAACGCAAATATAAATTACACACAGAACTCCAAAATCTCCGTCAACGAAACTCCCAGACTGGAAGTAAGAGAATATTGTCCCAAAACATCCTCTGGTACGGAAGGAGATATCTCTACCGAAGAAAAAGAATGTCCTAAGGATGCAAACACCCCAGTGGCAGCATCGATTGAACCAATCAAACGCGAATTACAGGAACGCAACTGGGGTGAGTCATAGGAAAAGTTCTTCAGACCTGTGCGCAGTGTGGTGTGATCCGTGTGGATTGTTGATATTAATGAGTGGAATTCTAACCCTAAGCTACTATCATGAGCCTTCCTTCTATCCAACCTTACTGAGAGCTATTTTCCTACAGGCTTTATTCCCACTAATCCCCTTCCATGGATGATCTGCGCTTACTAACACCCAACCTTGTTAAGCTACCACCGATAGACTTCTAAGAGGAGGGCATGCGTGTAAATATGATTGGTTCAGCCATTTGCACAATGATGCAAAACATCAACTGATTGGATCCAATTAATCAATTGTTAGTTCAATAACTGACTAAGTGGCACCGGTTGCTAATCCATAGTACCAAACATTACTTACCCCTGATTCTAAATGATTTCCGATACATTGAACGCACGATAGACTGGTAGTAATGGTCTTAATGTAATATGCTAGCTTTTTGTTTCCCTCATATTTGCTCTGCATATATAATTCATTGTAACCTCTAGAAAATTATACGATAAATATGTTGTCCCATATAGCAATACATTTTTGATTGCATGTATATTCTGCATGTTCTATAAGATATTCAAATATATGTATTGGTATTATAGTGATATATAAGTGGACTAATTGTTTGTTCTCCCCCACCCCTGCATCAATTACCAAATAATCTAAATTTCAGCTCTGATTGCATTTAATAACCCGACTATATTATATTGCATTATATTCATATTACTTTTCATAATTATATCATATCAATTGCAATTTTGCCACTAAAAGTTATTTTGCTTTCTTTGGTTCATCTTTATTTTCCCATTGCAGGGGCGATCCTTGTTTTGCTGCTGGCAATCATCATAATGTGTATTATAACCTGGTGGTCCTCTGCTGACGAATGAAGAGACGTTGTGATATATTATCATAGAGGTTACCCAATGCAAGCCTGTAGATGCCATAATGACGAGGATCACCTATAACTTGAGATATACATATTCTCAGCCTGAAAAGATGTGAATACGCATTATATTCATCGGTGATCACTTAAAATTTATATCACTGCAGGATAGAACTAAAAGAACAATTGGGACTATTCTTGTGGCATGACGGGGATAAAGTGGTCGATTCCTTTGCATTGTTCCCCGCAATTCTTCATATCGGTGTGCGTTTGGAAATTTGGCTAATGAACTTTCACCGGTGAAATATTTTCGTTGTGCCACGAACTATAAGCTTTGCAACTGACCGGGAATTAGAGTTAATTTACCGTTGCATAATGATTCCTTTTGAAGTTTTTGCATGTTAGTTTACTCGTGCCTCAATTATGATAACGTGCAAAAATCATTGCCTTGTTGCCTTAGATATGCATAATAATACAAATAGACATTCACCGACCGCGATTAAAATGATTGTTGTAAAATGTATATAGATGTACAAACATTCGTGACATGATTTCTAATTCACAAGGTATTATGCTGTGATAGTAAGAATTAACGCTTGTACTGTGATGCCATACAGTAAAACTGTCAGTCAGGATTCCAATTAAAGATTCCGTTACAAAAATGCCTTTCTTCGATTAATTTCATATTATATGGTTTATATTATGTTACTGGGGGATTTATTACGAACAAAAACATTAACATAATACCACCATAATACCACCAGTTACTTCTATGTAAGTCAGTGGGGTATAACCCTTTATTATAAAGTTGCTCCGACAGCATGTTAAATATAAAACAAACTCATATGCGGATAAAGATTTATGACGCATGATATTAATAACACAAGAGCGGCAACTTCGCTGAGAGACAAACGTGACCCGTACAAATTATGTGAAATCAAATATTTAGACATGTAAATCCTGGAGAATGACATAAGGTATAATTGTATTTTAGGAAATATTGCCATGACTATAAAATAAGTTATGTAACTTTACATAATGCAGTGAAATATCGAACGTACATCAGACAACATGAGGATCGATTATGAAAAATTATGAAAATACTGTGTACAAGCAAGGAGACTGTATGCTGGTACAAGATAAGCATCAACCTGAGCATATGGAGATACGACCCGCTACAACACTTAACCTTTAATATTGAAGAAAGGTGGAAACTGCACGCGGCGAATGTATGATGGCTGCCGTGGTGAGTGCAGCTGGGATAAACTCTTCGGCTGCTCGATTCTGCCCGCTGTGAGCGGAATAGATTTTTGATTAAATATTTGATGAAAGCAGCAGTTATGGAACATTACATAGTAGTCTGAAATAAGCTTAATGGTGCAGTAGAGTTTTGTACTAGAAGATTCAGTTTTTAAAGACAAACGACAATTTGTTTGTAAAAAGAAAGTAAAACAGATTCTAGCACACAAATTTTCAAGCTACTTTTAGGAGTTACACTCTTTAACATATATAATCGCCAGGCTGGATTTTTTAGGATTAATTTCATGATCAAGCAGTTCAAATAACAATTTCTTCTGACGCTATGATGCATTACATCAGTTTCGAAATATGGTCTGACAAAACAAGAGCAACATAGAATGTTTCCAATTGTATTACAACATGAACTAACCAACGATTTTTTCCTAAATTCATATAAATTGTAGAATGACGACCCCCCGCCCCCCCCCCCCCCCCCCCACCACCACCACCAACACACACCTCCCCATCTTATTCTTAAATATAGCTAATTGAAAACTCCGTCGGTAGTTGCTGTTTTTCCGCTAGTCTTTATTGCAATATGATCGTAAATAACAGGTGTTGTGATACGTATGGCAACTAACTAGAAGGTGCCTGATGCCAATTATCCCATATTACGTAATGAAGTAAAAGTTAAGAAAACTGCACTAAATATAAATAAGGTGCAGATGAGGTCAAACGACGTGCGTCCATAAAATCATTGTGTCAGGATGTATGCAGGCTACTTAAGGCGTGTAAAAATGAAAAGAGAAGTAGTTAAAACAGAAGCTCGGTGCCCCGACTGTCGTAGCATTTCGTAGGGGAGCGCGCCGAGGAGATAAGCGGTTGACCTAGTTTTAAAAGTATGATGGCTGCCGTGGTGAGTGTACCTCGGAGCATCGTTTAGCTTTAGACTGACCGCGGGGTATCTAGCAATGATGAGGCAAAGCAATATAGCCCCAATAGCTGCGTCAAAGTTCAATGCCCTGAGACCATAAAATGGATCAAGTCAATGAAATCATCCCGACTACGTGGGTGTGCACCCCTTAAAATGGACGCAGGATGCAGGAGTTTTTTTGTTACTGGACGCAGGATGCAGCCCCTAGTGGACGCAGATGCAGGCAGGTCACTTATCAATCCGGCTATTTTTATATCGAAATATCAAATAAACTTGAGAGGAACTTAATCACATTAATAGGAACTAATATAAAGTGGAAAGTTGTCCTCATCAAAGTGAAACAGATTCTAGAAACCACATTGGCTAGGTGAATTATAGAAGTCGATTTGATTTACTTCACTTTCCCAATGTTATTTCTGCTAGTCTGAACAGAACAGAAACAAATCAAATTTGATGGGAGAAGTTGTGTCCTGTAGTCTACAGACCCGATGCAACCCTTATGCAAGTACTACTTAACCCAATAACTACCTAATTGGCAGGCACCAAAGAGTATGCTCCAATAACATATACTCAACCTACCTACCAATAAAATGTGGTGTCCCCCAGGGCTCCATCCTGGGGCCCCTTTTGTTCAATCTATTTATCAATGACATCTGTAAATTACCCATTAGAGGAGAAATCCTACTATTTGCAGACGACATCGTACTTATCAATAGCTCTCCCGTCTATGGTACTGTCATTGCACAGGGCTAAAGTTACACTAATCTCATAGTAGAGTGGAGCCTTGCGAATAAACTACCAATAAGTATACCCAAAACCAAAGCAATGATGATCCCTATTAACCACTTAAATGTACAAAATCCTCCTACCCAATATCTGCATATAAATCAAACCAACCTTGAATGGGTCAATTTATTTGTCTATCTCGGTTTGACTATTGATAAGCAACTAAAATTCGACCTCATGGCTAAACATGTACTAAGCAAGGCAAATGCCAGACTTATCAACCTGTATATTAACAGAATGTGCTGAACACCAGAACTAGGTTACTACTGGTCAAATCAATGATTCTAACCTGTGCGGGTGACACCGATACGTGCGGGTGACACTGATACGTGGGACGAAAATTGTGAGTTGAAAAAGGGAAATTCTGTCCAGAATATCGAGTTTTTGTATCTGAAAATCGGTTGATAATGTCTGAGAACAGTCAATTTTTCGAAACGCTGGTCGCGGAGGCCGGCAACAAAGCATTCACGCCCTCAGTTAATCCCAGATTATATGGCAAACCAGTGTTTACGGCCCCGTGCGTACCTCCCATGGGGGAAAATGAGCTTCATAGCATAGCAGAGTATAGCCTAGCAGATGATACACCCAGCTCGAGTCAATTAAAATCTTCCATACATATGGCACACGAGAACATTGAATGTCAAAATAGGAAAATGACTGGGATATGAGACGGGAGATGATCAGTCTTAGAGAAGATCTAAATAAAGTAAAACTTGAGAAGAAATGCCTAGAAAAGAAATGCGTTGAAATGGACATCGATCGTAGAAAAGGTAATTTGATATTATCCGGTGTAAATGAGTACAGGCTGAAAATACGGTAGAAGCTGTATATTACGTACTTCAGCAGCTAGATAAGAGGCTAACGATAGATGATATCATCTCAGCAAAGAGAATTCCGGTGAGAACGAAAGGCATAAGGCAAACGCTGGTAAAAATGAAGGATGTTAGCGAGAGAGATTATATCTTTAACAGACGGAGAAACCTTAAAGATACGAAAGACTGTTATGGTGTATACATTAACGCAGATCTTCCAGAAAGCGTAATTGAAGCTAAAAATGACTTAAGATGTATTCAGGCGCATGTTAGCGGTATTGGGAGAAACGAAGTAGGCAAAATCATCAAAGATACGATAACCATCAATGGCATTACATACGCGCATGACCAACTAGGAAACCTACAAGAAGGGTTGACTCTAGAAGACGCCAAAACAGTGGGTAATAAGCATGGTATATACTTTCAATCTAAATACAGCCCGCTCAGTAATTTTTATGAATGCAAGATCATGATCAGAGGAGAGGAATATACCAGTGTAGAGCAAGCCTACCAATTTTGCAGAGCAAATATGTTAGGAGACCGAGACAGGGCATCGCAAATATTCAATTCTGTCGAGGCCAAAGAGGCAAAACGAATCGGCGGTCAAATTGAATCTACAGACAAATGGGACAAAGTGAAAGTCGATATTATGGTGCAATTTTAAACGAGAAATTTGCACAAAACGAGAGGCTACAGGATTATCTAGTTAGGACGGGACCAGTGCGCCTATACGAAGCAACTAACGATAAGTTCTGGGCGTCTCGTTGTCGATTAGGGTCTACACTAATGGCTGAAAAATCGCATAAAGGTGCCAATATTGTGGGACAATTGCTTGAGGAAATCAGGCATCATTACAACACTAATTCCGACCTGGCCGATCGACTTCAGCACCAATTCGCAGGATTAGACGAAATAGAATCCGATCGGACCACCAGTAATTCACCCCGCAGAAGGCAATACGGAAGAGGTGGACAGAGGAATAACAATAGACATGAGAGAGCCGCAAGAACAGAGGAAACTGACAATAGGAACATGATCACAGACCAATCAGAAACCAACATGTTAAGTCAGCTGCTTGGTAACCCCGACTCCGACGCCAGATCGAGAGAAGAACTGGAAAAGAGATTCCAACCAGAGTGGAGGCAAAGAGGTCGTGCTGACCATATCATTGACAAAACCAGCCAGGAGAGGAACAGATCGCCTTCAATCAAACGACCACACAGCGGATCGATCAGTGAAGAGGAGAAACAAGTGAGTAAAAGAAGAGATAGAAATGAAACTCCCCTATTTTCTGAGAAATCAGATACAAGTGTGGACAAATCATGGCGTTCTAATATGACACCTCTGCGTAAATCAAGCGATAATATTACAGTATTATCTCCCCCTAAAGTGATTATACCGCCTGCCGATGAAAGAAAAGATTCGCAGAACAATAATCTTGAATCCCTAAGGTCTGATCCACTAAGTGGCTTTGATAAGGAGAATTCCAGTATATATGCCGACGAAATGGAGTGCCCTTGATAACTGTTAAATGCCCATGAACGTATACATGTATGACTGCAATTCTAATTTTATTTGCAGACTAAAACAAAGAAAGGATGAATATTGAAAAACTCACTTTAGTCCTCTCCGACTCTAGGGGCAGAACCCTAATTGATCATCTAGGCAATAACCCGAATATTGCAACATACTCATACCCAGGATGGGGAATTGTTGAGTTGGCATATGAAGCTAAAGAGATTTTTCCTCAGTTGATCCCTTCTAACATCATCTTGATTGGGGGAATATGCGATTTTTGCTGTAAAAACCATAGTACTAAAGAGATCAGCTTAGCAGAAGAGACCGAAGGCATGTTAGTTCGACTCATGTTTGATAGATACACCAAGGCCCTATCAGTGCTAGAACGACAACAAAGAATATCGTACATTACACTAGGCGGTTTAGTTGGAATGGAATTTAATCGTGCAAACCGACTTGAAGGTGTCTCAGAGAAACAGAATATGATTAATGATGCAGTGATGACGATCAATGAAGACATCCGCATGATAAATGAAAAAAGAGGCATACGACACATCTACTTACAAACAAGAGTGCACAGATACCAAAGGGGTAAACCCCGGCACTACTTGAATAAGATACCTGACGGTATACATGTTGACGATTCCATAATAAAAGAATGGAGCAAGCAAATCCTCAACTACCACGATGATCCTATTACTAAATTTCAGTAGACCTTTCGATTCACTATTTTCAGATCCTCGCTGCCAGTCGGCAGGACTCATAACATGCAAGATCAACTGAAAAACATAACAACAACAATAGAAACACGTGGAATCATTCATGCGTTGATGCAAAGCGAACAGCCGGGTGATATAACAATGACAATTGCTTTCCCAATACTAGAACCATTGCGGAAATGAGAGCGCGCTCAAGGCGCCCCTCAACTAGGAAATGGATGTGTAACCGTGCGACTGTGTATATACTATAGATGATAGGACAATCCCTCGATCAAATACAAATAGCTATGACTGCGCTTACAATAAGCCAGACATCTATCTGAATTGATTGATTGCTAAGTAGACGGAAGGCATGCAGAGCGGTCCTTTGTCAATATGGTCATTATGTCTAATAGTACTTGCGCACGAATGTCGATTAAAAATAGAATTCTAGAAGAATAGCAGCTGATTTTGTTGGTAAGATGATCTCACTTTGGTATATTTTCTCCATGTTGGGTCCATGTTAGGTTTGCGCTTACAATAAGCCATCCGAATCACATAGAATGCCTATTATGTTATGTATATGTTATTATGATATTTGTGATTATGTTCTATCCTAGAGTTGTGTAGATGGAGTTTGAATGCCGATAAACGATAGCAATTGAAATTATGCGGGCTGTAGACTTGTTCTATCTTTCTCCATGTTAGGTCTATGTTAGGTTTGCGCTTACAATAAGCCATCCGAATACATACAACATGCCTATTTTATTATGTAGATGTTACTATGATATTTGTGACTGCGTTCTATCCTAGAGTTGTGTAAGTTGAGATTGAATTCCTTTATGCGATATTAATTAATTATGTGGACGGCGCTTACAATAAGCCAATCCTATATAACATTGTGCAATTGAAAATGATACTGAATGAAGCACTTACAATAAGCCTTCCTCTCACAGTCTTTTTTACTAATGAATTCTGACTGACAACTGACTATGGCCCTTAAAAGCTGGACAGATATCACCAAAAAAAACGGATTTAAAATATTACACTTAAATGTTAGATCAATAATGCAGAAAAAAGACTCCATACATCTAGACATACTCGATAATGACCCAGACATTCTATGTTTATCAGAGACCTGGCTGAAAGAAACAGTACCAACAGAATATATAGCACATGATAACTATAATTGTATTAGGAAGGATAGAGACACAAATAAGCATGGAGGAGGACTATGTACATTTATCAGGCATGATTTAAATATAGATGAAATTGAAATAAGTAGTGAAAAAACGAGGAATATCGAACTACAAGCCATGATTGTTAAGAAAGAAAACATGAAACGGAAATTGATATTATGCGTATACAGACCGCCAGCATGTAATGTGGTGGATGGATTAAATGAATTATCAGACATATTAGATGAAATTATAGCGAACAAGCTAGCAAACAAAAACAACTATGACACTATAATAGTAGGTGACTTCAACATCGACCTAATAGAAAAAACAGACAGGAAGTATAAATTATTAGATCGGTTCAGCAAAAAACATAGTCTGGAGATAAAGATGGAAAATATTACTAGATATGGACTGTACAAAGATTCTATATTAGATTTCTATATGGTGAATATTAAGATAACATATAGCTATGGTACGGTGGAATATAACATATCTGACCACCAGGGTATATACTTAAACATTAAATCAGAGCGCGAAATACGTCAAGGTACAGAATTTACTGGTAGAAACTTCAAAAACTATACACAAGAAAAACTAGCTAACTATTTAAAAGAATGTGACTGGGAGACCATATATTCCTGCTCGGATATCGATGAAGCATGGCAGACCGTAATAGAACAACTGAAGGAAGGGGCGAATAAACTAGCACCAAAAAAAATATATAAGTATAAGGTAGAAAGGCCCTCATGGTACGATGAAAACTTAGTACGCTTAGCCAAGAATAGGAAACTAGCATATAGAAAAGCGAATAGATCGAAAGACGCAGAAGACTTGAGCATCGCCAGACGATCTCGAAACGAGTTTAACAAAAGCCTTTAGCAATCAAAACAAAGATTTTATAGGAACCTATTAGAGGAAAATAAGAACGATGGGAAAAAATTTTGGAGAATTGTCGCAGAAATACAAGGGAAAAAAAATACTAGCATCACTACCTTATATAGTGCAGAGGGAAAGGTTCTAAAAGGTCTAGACTTAGCAGATCACACCAATGTTTTCTTTTGCGCGATAGGCGACAAAATACAATCGGAAATACCAGATATAGAGAACAATATAAATTGGGAAAATTTTAGAGGCCCGCTAGAGCTTGAAGAGATCCAAGAAGAAGAAGTAATAAAATTAATAAAGAAAATAGACATCAGTAAACCATCGGGCTGTACGGAACTAAATAGTAGATTATATAAAGATGGGTTGATCGCGGTAACAAAACAGTTAACTCACATATTTAACATGTCGCTCAAAGAAGGCCATTTCCCACTAGACTGGAAGAGAAGCTTGTGCAAAGCTATACCTAAGAAAGAAAGACCAAAAACTATTGAGGATGTTAGACCGATTACTCTAATTCATTTAGTTGGCAAGTTATTAGAGAAAATTGTAACACCGCGGATTCAATGGCACTGCCTAGAGAATAGCATATTATGTAAGAACCAATACGGCTACCTGCCTGAGCGGGGAACGGCAGATGCTCTAACAGCTCTACTGAAACCGATAAATGAAGCATTAAATAATCAAGAACTAGTTTTGGCCGTTTTTATCGATTTCAGCAAAGCCTTCAATAGCGTAAATCACAATATTTTGATAGAAAAAATGGAAAAATGTGGTATTCGAAGAAATTATTTAGACTGGATTAAATCGTATTTGAACAATCGAACACAAAGGGTACAGGTGGGGGACGACACATCATCAGAACTAGACATAGGGTGCGGCGTACCGCAGGGATCTGTATTAGGGCCACTAATGTATTTAATTTATGCAAACGATATTAAGAATCTCAACATGAAGAGCAGCTGTATATTATACGCCGATGATACGGTTTTATATATTACAGGAACAGATTTGACCACGCTAGAAGCTAAAATGGAAGAGGATATGTCACTCTTTTTTAGATGGTCGATAGCAAACAAGATAAAAATAAATATAAAAAAGACCAAAAGCATGCTATTCACTAGGAAAAATATAGCGATATCACCTAAGGTACGAGTTGACAATACACCCCTGGAGAACGTTGATAACTACGAGTATTTGGGAATCAACTTAGACAGGAAGCTTAACATGCTGAAACAATTAGGTCTGATGCATAGAAACCTCAACTATCGTATTCATCAGATGAGTATCATGAGGCCTTACTTGACGGAACATGCCGCAATATTGATGTTGAAAACGTATATACTATCAATATTAGATTATAGTCTTTTTTTTTTTTTGTCCAACATCGGATCTTTATTCATTATAGATTATAGTCTTATTTTTTTAACGCCAGTATGTAAAACGAAATTAAAGAAAATACAACAATTGCAAAATAGGGCTATCAGAACAGCTCTAAAAGCCAATGACAATATGTCACGAGTAGAAATACATGAAAAATGTAAGATCCTATCAGTCGCCAATAGGCAAGAGAGTTTCTACTAATAACAAGTACTAAGTTAACTAATTATCAAGTTATGCACCGATTTGATCAACTGTTAACATATTTAACTTTGTAATCAGTGTCAACTTAATTCATATACTTGGCGTTTCCACTGGAAACGATTTTCTCTGCCACAATCATTTGTGCCTGATGTCAACTTATTGTTATTGCACTTTAGGCATGTTTAGACTGAAAATGCAAAATATTTACCTACAAAGTTTACATTTTAACTTATATCCGAACATTTCAAAGTACAAATATTGCACAAAAAACATAACACTGTTCCCTCAGGGCACAGTACCATATGAGATTCCTTTTCTCGGCAGATGCAGCATTCTTCCATAAGAAAATCGTCACCATTTTCATTGGTAAAATCGTCCGAATGATCGCACAATTTTACGGACGCCATGCTTTCTATGCTATGGTGTGTGCCCTTTAAAATGCAAAGACAGGGCTACTACTACAAGCCAACACGTGTTGTGGGTATAGGGATGACCGGGGCGGCCGTGGTCCCTTGTGGGGAGGTGTCAACATATTTGCGGTTGCCCCCGTGGAGGCGGCGGCGCACAAGGAACCTTTCATGTGCGCGAGAACTCACTCTATTGATATTACTACTGATATTACTACTAAGGTTGCACCGCGTGGAGTCCCGGGAGACAGTGGGCGGAGCATAGCCCCGCTCGTGGAGAGGTTAGTACATTTACTTACAGTGGAGAGTGTGTGTGGATGTAAACAAACCCCACTCACTGTCACTCACGCTCACGCTGACCAATCAGCTAAGAGCCAATCAGCTCCCTTGGCTATAGAAAAGCTGTCAATCAGTAGCTATCAGTGTAACAATAACGACGGAGTGTGAAATATAGGACCTGATCGAAAGGATTAGATAAGGCATGCTTAAACACCTCACAGACAGCTAAAGAATATTATCAGATGTGATCCACTATCAGTGATTGGCGTATTTCATAGTAATACACTTGCTTCTCTGCTATAAATAGCAGAGAAGCAAAAATGGGAAAGAAACAAAGTCTGTTGGAAGAGAATCAGGAAAGATTAGGAATTATGAATAGAGCCACAAGACGGCACGACGGTATAATATTGAGGCAATTCATACCAAGAACAGAATGTGACAAAAAATCGCTTTCGTACCAGATATCCAGTAACTGGAATAGGTTAGATAGTAATGTCAGAAATCTTGAGGAAGATGGACTAAAATCTCATTTAAAATACATGTTATTACTGAGGCAACGAGAACATGGACACTTCGATTGATGTGACCACGTATCGGTAAAAATTTCACCCGCCCCTCGACAAAATCATGGACTCTGACGATGACTGACTAATCAAATTTATTGTATTAAACATTGTATAGTATGACATTGATTGTTAAATAATGATGTATATCACTCATATACCCATAATGATCACCTGAATGAACAATTATTATATAAGACAGGTGGTCATAAAATCGCCTGACCGCGAGATCATGAACTTGTATGTACTGTCGTATAAAAATTAAAAAAAAAAAAAAAAAAAAAAAAAACCTATCTGGACTATTGTAATGTCTGCTTTCTAACATGTAACAAAAATATGACAAACCAACTTCAAGTGTTCCAAAATAGGGCGCTCCGCTTTGCCTTAAAAAAGCCAAGAAGGTATAACATCCACCAGCTGCATAGTGAATCTGGTACCATGTCTTTTAATCAAAGAATATTTTTTAACAACATTAAATTCTATCAGAAACAACTCCACACGCTCAGGATAACCTGGGTGGAAAAGCTGAAGACAGGAACCCAACTATAACCTAAGGGAACAAAGAGACCTGAACTTCCAAGTCAATCACCCAAACTGTAATACTTACCAGAAAGCACTAGCATATGCTGGAATATTAATATA
The DNA here is from genome assembly GCA_942159475.1 of Sthenelais limicola. Classification (NCBI taxonomy): domain Eukaryota; kingdom Metazoa; phylum Annelida; class Polychaeta; order Phyllodocida; family Sigalionidae; genus Sthenelais; species Sthenelais limicola. Next base: position 61,632,820 of record OW804095.1, on the reverse strand, counting down.
AACAATCTCGATGACGACTTGAAACGAATTAATGATGAACTCATTTTCAAACAAAGGCTAAAGGTTGATATTCTTTCCAACAATATCCAATTACCAGCGCAGCTCCAACCATAATTCGACCCCAACTTGAAGAAATTATCTACCACACTATCCCCTTCACCCCTAACTTAGTTATATGATACTAGCTGTCCCCGTTTATCACCGGGCAAACATCTTCTGTTCCCTCCCTTTCCCTTCGCTTATAGAACTTACAAAATAAAGTTCCAAACAGGTAGATTTATTTAACATGTAGCTCTCCCATCCTCCCAGTTTCCCCACCCGGCCCCATCTCCCCAGTCATCTCCAGCGTACAGGAAAACGGTGGGGAAACTGTGCAAGGCATGTTGCTACTGCTAGGGAGCGTTTCTATGCAGACGATGTTGCGCCCGCTAATACCAATGTTGCGTCGCCAAATAATACAACATAGGTCAGTCGAAGCAGAAGGAGCAGGTGGATTATGGTAATTTAAACAGATTCGCTTCTACCTACCTTGCAAAAATTATTCGGGAAAAAGAAAGGTTGTGGTAACCTCACTTGAAGCCTAAGTAAGCTGCATGGAAAGTTTGTGAATTTTACATGGCTTATGTACGGAGCCTTTCCGAAGTCGATGTCGTAACTATGTAATTAATTATGTGGATTATCTTGACCTATCTCACTCCCTTTACACCGCGGTATTTTAACCCCACCCCCACCCTTAAGTTTTTAGCTGCACAGTAGCTAAAACGTTTTCTTAAAAAATAGAGCCCATCGAAATCATACATTATCTTAAAAAATCCATTTGCCTTCAGAGCAGGGTTCGTGTCCCAATGTATATGTATCAATATGAAATAGGATTCTCCTACATGTAACCCCCACTCCCATCCTGAATTGGACGCATCTTCTAATTTCAATTACTGATATCACAAGTCAGAAAATATAGGGCCACTTGAGATATAATACAAATTAATTATGTCGAGTTAGTTTTGTCTCAAGGTCCGCATCTCAGGGCCATGAACGGCATTCCTTAGAAGACAAACATCAAAATATCCAGGAAAAGGACAAAACGGAAGCAGAATGGTAAGTTTTAGCGTATTCGTTTTATTAGATCCGACCAGAGATTAATTTTGTCATGGAATCTGATAATGAATATACATAATCAATTCATCACAATTCTTATCCGACTATGGTACACGATTCCGAAACGTCTCTGGCACGTAACAGGCTAAGGTTAATGTTGCATGATATCAATAGCCTATAACCAATAATTAATAACTGATGCTGTGCGTCTGTAAAAACCAAATTGATTATTCATTCCATAGATCATATTATCATATACATGTGGTCTTTCCATCGAAGCAATCATAAGTTTGTAATTGTGTGCTTCTTGTCGTAGTCTATGTTTAAAGAAGTCTGGGTTAAAAAAGAAATCATAACTGACAGTAACCATACTGAGTTAGTAAATCCACACGGAAAATATCTAACTGTAATTAAACCTAATCGGTCAGTAAAATTTGAAAAAAAATATATATGGAAATGGATATATTTGGTAATCAGTGGTGGAAAAGAAATAAGATAACTCTCTCAACTACTACGAAGGCAATCGTACATTCAGAATATTCCTTGAACCAGCAGAATATAGTTTAATTTCCCTGAATATAGTGATGATTAAATATGTCAGATATACAATTTCTTGCTTCAAAATGCAATATAAATTTTGCAACGTGGGTCTATAATAACGGTTCAATTCGTCTTTTATATTGAGATGTTTAGCCATGTCCGTTTCATCCAACAGTACAAGATTTACATTTCCACGTAAATTTGTGTCAGAGATATACACTAAAACGTGTAGTACAAAGTAAATAAATTAACACTAGGGAATTACGGTACTAAACGAAAAGAAATTCTTAATTGAAAGTCAATCGAATCTACCATTTTTACTATTTAAATTTCATTATAATTGGAAATTACATGCATATACAGGGAAGAAACAATAATGAGTAATATGAACGGGGAGCTTTCTACATTACATCATGAATAACGCATAACCCCATCCATGGTTATTACAGAACTTCTCAGTAGATTCTATAATACAGACCTCGTCAGTACATTAAGATACAAACAAGACTGGCAAATATTTGCTTGTTGCATATTATGTAGTGTTTTGTTTTTTATCACATTTCAGATACATTGGATTAATTTAAGCATTGATATGACTACCATGATCTACAGAAGCCACGACATTCCATCTTTAATTTCGATCCCATTATGAGGGATGATGTATTTTATTTCATCCTCGTGGCATTAATGTACATAAGGATCCATGGTGATATTTTGGGCTAAAATCACTCAATAAGTGAAGATAATAAGAAGCTACTTAGCATGTAAGTGAGTTAAGTAGGGCGTAGGAAGCAACAGACTATGGCAGAGTCGACTGCTGTTGATAGATAACAGATTTCTTCTCGTGAGTCAATAGTCTTATAACAGTAACGAAAGTTAATCCATTAAAACAATGTTCACCACGCATCCTGCTCATGATCAGACGTGCTGTAATATCCAAGCTTAATACAAAATTCATCCATTTCTTCCAATGTGTGGCTTTCTCTTAATATTTAGCTTACACGCAATGCACGACTTAATTTAACAAATCCTTTTAATAAGGAATCTGGACTTCCATATTCCATTTTCATCACCTATATAATAATATATCTTAACAATGTTTCTATCCACCAAGACCACCCACATGCGCGTTCTTTAATTATCTAGTCACATTTTCTCCAATAGTAGAAAGTTGTACAATACGTTCTGGTTAAGAACAACATTGAGCACACAGGCTTTACGAATATATTTCTTTACGCCCGCCAGATGTACAGAATAACAGACTTAGACATAGATAAACCATCCTACTCGATACAAATTGTTCATAATATCTAGAGTTGTAGAACTAGTAGATTAATAGGTTTGTTCTCTACACGTCCACAGAGGGTATCGTATCATGAAATACATTGCACAGGTCCTTGGACTTCCGTCTCTCCTTCGCTGAGGCATCAGTGGTAGCGATAGTGCTTACCATTTTTGTTGCGATAACCATTGTCCCTATTGTTGTAGGAGTTATAGTGGGAGGAGTGACCATGGTAGTTGTTGTCCCTGTGACTGCCCCCTCGGTGACTGTTGTCTCCCCAGCGGCCACTGTCACGGTAACCGTCACGATAACCGCCGTCACGGTGGTTGTGTGAGCTGTGGTAGGAGGAGTGGCGATCTGAGCGGTCGTACCATCCTTGCGATCTTGGCTGAAGAATCAGAATCATACATTTACATTCAAAACTGGTTCTGGTACAGGAGACCATAAAGACAATGTTTTTACTCGAATAAGTCTTTGCCCAAACCACTAAGAAACTAATCGGGTTAAAAGATACAACCCCAGTCCCCAGCGGGGAAAATCACTACCAAGCAGGGAGGTATATGAATATATAACCTCCTTGTTAGATGTCAAAGATAATTTAACATACCTTATCCCGGTCAGATGATCGCATATCTTGCGTTCTTTGGAACGGATTCCCCGCTCCATAGTGATGTCCACTGCTCTTATCGTTGTACGACTTATACTTCTTAGCCTAGAAAATTAGAGCAAATATGTTTTATGTTTAAGAGTGCATTTTATATATCCTGTCTGATTTGGATTTTCTCCATAACGGTTTCGTTCTAGCGCACAATCCTATGGGTGTAACCAATTAATTAGATAAAAAAAACCACACGAGAATTTATGAAATTTACAAGATGTAATCATTGTAGGACGGGTTCATTCCCAAATATATCGAAGGGGGGGGGGGGGGGGGGGGAGGGGGGAGGGGGGAGAGGAGGGGGGTAACTGGGTACATGTCAAGAGTTTGAGACGTTGTCTCGCAGCCCAAAGTGTATGTGAAGGGTGGGTAGGAAGTATCAGGACTTTGTTGGGGCAGGATTACAGGCAATCTTCATCCCCTTTTCAGAATTTCTAGGAATACGAATTCAAATGCAATAAAACAACAGTTACATAAGATAGTTCATGGTTGTCTTCAACATGAAGCCCACACAGCACTATGGCAACGTGTTCTGAAAAACTGCAAGGCGAGTACTGGGACTTGACTCACCTTTCCACGGTCGAGCTCGTCTTCATAATCATCACTCCAGGTGCGCTTCCTTTCATAATGTCGGTCCTTCTCTACTTCTTGGTCAATATTACTTTTGCCCCCGTCCCATGAATGAACTGCCAAGAAATAAAAGAAATGTTAAAATGAGACAAGTGATTTGAGTAATTGAAAATAATAAAACATTGAAAAATTAAATCAATTCGAAGGTCATTGATACCCTTTATGAAAGCAATCTCTCCTCAGAAACCAAAGGAATATATCCATAATACCATAAAATTACGGACCAGGATCTTTGAATAATTTGGAATACTTTTAACAGAAATAATCATATTTGGCCAAACTATTGCGTAATTTGTTGTCTCCCATAGCTCTAATATAGAAGATGGGTGGTTGTATTTTCTGAACTAAATATTGATTTTTTTGCTAAAAAAAACCAAAACAGCTGGTAGGATGTAAATTGATTCTGCTATTGAGCCCCCTACCTTCACAATATTTGAAATTTTGATGAAAAATCACCGAGAAATGTCGACTAAATTGTCGCAACTGACCAGCCGACCCTGTACTGCGTAATTTGCCATAGGTTTACTATAGAAGATGTGTCATTGTATTTTCTGAACTAAACTTTGGTTCTTATTTTCTGAACTAAATTTTGGTTCTTTGGTTTAAATATAACCAACCTCTTTATTTGTAAAATCAAAATCAGCATATCTCTCACGATTCCAATTTCATTTGGTCGGATATATGCTCATGGCCAGAACAGTAGACAAGCCATACCTTGCTCGACATTGTTTTGGCTTACTGCCCATGCGCGATATCAACCAACTTCCAGGCAGAGTCTTTTGATTAAATATCGAAAACCAAAAGATTTTAGCTGATGTAAAGCATTTATTTGGAAAAAACAACAGGAAATTGTCCCAATTCAGACTTTATCCCGGTAATATGGCCCAATATGAGCCTAGAGATTGTTTCATGTGTCACCCATTCGAAGCTTTCCGAAAATGCCACTGCTCATGGTTACAAATTACAGTTTTACTAACTTTACTATAGAGCAAGGCCTGATTATGGGTGGTATATAAGACACGGCGGCGAATAGCACTCTCAGTTGCTTCTTTAGTAGCAGTATTGGATGTTGTGTCACCACGGGAGACCGGTGATAGCCTGAGGACCGCGAGTCAGGACCCACTAGAGTTGTCCAGAAAAGGTGACGAAAAATGAAACTGTAAAAATGGCTATGGCAAGAAGGCTACAAAACGGCCTGAAACACCCCGAGGCCGGCTGACAGAGCCAAAAAAGTGATAATAAAATTGCAGGGCAGAGCCAGCCACAAGAAAAAAATGGAGAAAAGATAGTTTTGCTGTTAACGGAATGACACCTCTCACAATTGTAAAGGGAATATGGAGTATTTTAATTCACTGGTAGTGTATTTATCAAAATTTACGGAATTGTAACGCTTATGTGAAAAATAGCATTTAATAACCTTTATTATAAAAAAATATCTGTAAAGACAACTATGAAACCACTAAGACATCTAAGTACTCTTTACCATGTGAGCCATATCCAAGAGAGGACATTTTCTTCAGATCACCGAATACAGTCTCAGACTTCGAGCGAGAGCCATCCCATGTCATCTTTTGGCGTGATGGCTCTTCATCTGATCGACTCTTGAAGCCATCTTTGATATGATGATCCCAACTTTGGACTTGAGCTGAAAAAGAATGTAGATTTAGAATATCTTTCAGCAACATGTAGGCCAGTTACTCAGCTAAATTAAAAAATATTTCCCATGGAATCCATTGAAAGGGCTTTGCATTAACTATATAAACAAGTTGATCAGACCTACAAGTTAAACGTTATAAATATCCTTAATTTATGGTTAGTATACATGTATGTTAATATATGCTTGTATGCATATGACATTGTAATATTGTACTGACACCTGAATTGTTGGTCGCACCTAGCAACAGCTAAAAATACAAATTCGAAACCACTGTACTGCTGGCGTTCGGCGCAAGATGTCAAACATTGAACTAGGAAATCTGACAGTACCTTTAACTTCTTTCTTAAAAGGTCTCTCTTTCTCAGAGTTATCTTTCGTTCGTTCGACCCAAACATAGTCGGTTTTGCTGGCTGTGTTTTCTTCCTGCCGAGGCTTCTTGCTATCTGAAGTTTCATCTGAAGAGGAGGAACGTTTCCGCCCCTGATGAGAGCTATCAGAGTCGGATGTGCTGATCAGTGCTTCCCTATCTTCATGCTTGTGCTTCTTCTTTTTCTTCTTCTTGATCTTGTTCAAGAAATCGGTAACACCACAACCATTGACAGTTCTTTCTTCGTCGTCATACTCTCGCTTATGCTTTTTGTGTTTCTTGTGCTTTTTGTGATGGCTGGAGGAACCTGAGGAATCATTACCTTCCTCATGACCATTTAAGAGGCTGGTAGTGGAGTTGGATAGGCTAGCCCCATCGGAAAGTGTGCTCAGACTACTAACAGAAGTTTTGCTGGAACTATGGTTATCAAAACCCTCATTCTTATCCCTCTCAGACGAGGGATTCGTTTTTAGTTTACTTTCCCAGCCACCATTGTGAGGCTGCTTCTTAATTGTAATGTTGAGTTCGTTACGAGAAGTGCTTTCATCTGCTTCCTCGCCAGAGGAATGTTTGTGGTTTTCCTCTTTTTTGGAGGTATGAGATTTCCCCACCCCATTCTCCTTCACTGGGGTTACAACCCAGCCATTGCACTGCGCCTCGGGAAGGACAGGCTTGGTGCGGTTCTCCACGCCAGGCGTGATGTGCCAGTCAGTGGTAGAATTGACACTTGTGTTGCTGGAGCCAGAGGCGAGCGATGGCGAGATGGCTGCCTCCTGGTCCAAAACAAACCAGGAAGTGGTTGAGTTAATGTTCACCTTCTGCTGCGGGCCGGAGTTAGTGACTACACTCAAGGAGTCGCTGACTGACCGCCGCAGTGGACTGGTGAACTTGGCCTGCGCAGCCTTGCAGGGTGAAAGATCACGAGGCTTTTGCAAACTGTTTGCATCATCTAAACCAGTGTCCAGAGGTTTGTAAGCACCAGGAACTACAGTAGTAGCATTGAGCCTTTTATCAAAAATTGGGCCACGGACATTGCCATTATGTGGGCTGGTTTTCTCAAAACGTTTCACAGGCTGACCAGGAACTGGAGGTTTTATCACAAGGGTTTCTTCCTCATCACTGTTAGAACTGTCATCATTGTATGGCACTATCTTGGGCATCACTTTGGCGCTGCCATCCACTCCATTTACTTGATCTTTAGAATTCTTTTCTTCATTGGTTGGGAAGAAGACTTTGCCATGTTTAATTTGCATAACAATTCTGGGTGGTTTCTCACCGTCCGACTGAGGAGCGGACTGAGGAGCGGACTTAGGCTTTGTGATGCCAAAGGAAACTTTATCTCGTTGCGATGGAAGAGGTATGGATGTTGGCTTAGGAGCTGAGTTGAGTAGTTGAGTGGGTCGAACAGCAGGTTGGCTTGGTGGAGTCGTAGACGTTTTCAGAATTCCACTTGGTTTACCATTGTTTTCATGTCTTGAAACAGGGGTACCAAAATCATTGCTTGGTCGTCCTGGAATACAACAGTTTAACCAGACTTCAATGCAATGTAAAAACAAGAGACACAAGCTCTCACTTGTTAAATGCGGGTGGTCGAATATTCAAGTTTTTGTACCAGTACAAGTACAACTGAGGGTTAAGTGCACACACAATTCTTAACACAACCAATTATTGCGAGGCAGTGAGTGAAGCTGGGTAGCCGACGCTGCCTACATGTAGGCAGCATTGCTCCCTAGTAAAAAGCCCTGCATAGTCGGACCACTGTTGTACCAGTACAAGTACAACTGAGGGTTAAGCACACACACACAATTCCCGACACAACCAATTATTGCAAGGCAATGAGTGAAGCCAGGTAGCCTATGCTGCCTACAATGTAGGCAGCGTTGCTCCCTAGTAAGAAGCCTTGCATAGTTGGACCACTGTTTTCCTATATTTTAAGCATATGGATGGCCGCAACATACAATCTGGCTAGAGTTTGTGTATGCTTCACACAACTGGCCCCGATGGCCGAGACGGTTAAGGTGCCAGCCCAAACAAAGGGTCAGGCATTTGAATCACGAGTGAGGATGGGTAGGCAGCATTGCTCCCTAGTAAAAGCCTTGCGTAGTCGGACCACTGTTGTACCAGTACAAGTACAACTAGCACACACACAATTCCGAACACAACCAATTATTGCAAGGCAGTGAGTGAAGACGCGTAGCCCACACTGCCTACAAGGTAGGCAGTGTTGCTCTCTAGTAAGAAGCCCGGCGTAGTTGAACCACTGTTTTCCCGCATTTTAGGCATATGGATGGTGCACATACAATCTAGCTAGTTTGTGTATGCTTCACTCAACTGGCCCCAATGGCTGAGAGGGTCAAGGCGCCAGCCTACACAAAGGGTTGGGCATTTGAATCATGGGTTAGACTTGAATAACTTTGAAAACAGTGATGCAAAAGCTAGATCATAATTATTCTTACCTATCACAGAGCTTTTATCATGCTGCCCCAACTTGTGACCTGGGGGAAGAGTAGGGCCAATGATGGGCTGCAAACAAAGAATCATTTTTATTTGCCAATCAAATTGTGGAAACTTAGTGACACTCCATACTTGTAACGTGACCAATCAAGAAAAACGTAAATCACCATAGCAATGAAACAATAGACACACACCATTTCATCAGTAAGAGCCTCCCCAATACTCACCTTTTGCAAGTTGGTTTGGTTCATGCTTGGTTTCTGCCGTGCATAGAACAGTAAATAAGCTTCACAATTGAGGACTCGTTGAACACTAATTGATGATACCTGTAAGTGGAAACGATTGAAAACATTAAGTTGATGCCAAAATAAGCTACCATGACAGGTTAGTAATCATCATAACATTTGACTCTTTCTCTAGATGTTCGCTTTATTTCAAGATGTAAATTTCATTGGTTAAAGTATACCTACGTGTGAGTCATTCATGTTAAACCACTGTCCATTGGGTGCACGGACATTACAATAATAATGGCCAGATCCCACAGAATGTCCCACGTGAATCAACACCGAGTATAATTGATACACCACAGCTGGACCCTAGAAAGACAATAATATAGTTCAACCTTGCAAAAAGTGGATCACAAAATGTCTTATAAATCAAAAGGTGGCGATTCAAGACATTTGCAGATGATATTAACTACAGTACTAGAACCACTATGAGTTTAAGATTTTACATTTAGTAAATTAAATTGTAGCCCTATCAAAGAGCAATGAAATACTTTCCTTTTAATTTCACACAATTCCAGGTAATATATCAATGATGCTTACAGTGTTTTGGCTCATGTAGGGTCTAAGGTTGAGGCGCTCAGGGTAATTGATCTGTCGATTTATTTTACCTCCATGCATACGGTGGTAATCAAACCTGTGAAAATCAGATGATTGATGATTGATACCCAAAGTGTATTGGAATTATACAAACTTCCACCACAATAATTGATAAAGCACTGCAAATTAACTCTGACAAAATGTGTAACTACCATGGAATCTAGAACTCACCTTTTGAGCTGAACTGTTAATATATTGGGAGCACGATGGACTGTGAACCTCTTTTGAGCGGCAACTTTAGTTTTGCAGCGCGGACAATTATAAGCGTTGTCATTATCCAATGTTTCAGGTGCGACAAACCGTTCAAATGCACGATGAAGTGTGTTCACATTCTGCAAAGAACCAAATGGATTTGGATGTTTTGTTTCATTTAGATCCATCAAGAAGACAGATATCAATCTAGCATTTTGGACTGGGAATAGAAGCAAAGTAAAGTTCAAAGATGTCTGGCATGCATGGTCCGTACAGACAAACGCAAAACACTCCCAAACGGGGCTGCAGTAACTAAACATGCATGTTGTTATTAACTGAATTTTGACTTAATTAGAAAGTGGTTATACCAATACTGGGGTCTTTATTTAATTGTTTATCTGTGATCTTAAAGAAAACATTGCAGAAACTTTCAATTATTTGACAAAAATATGTATTGCGTGTATAATAGATTTACCTTAATGTCAAGGCTTATATCAAGAGCAGGGTCGTACGTATTAGAACGTTCCTTACACCTGAGGCACATAACTGGAACAAAGAAAAAAATATCAGTTTCCATAAACAATAGAATTGCAAGAGGACGGTATTGTCTTATCTTCTCCATCACTTGAAACAAATTCAATGACATGATTGAAGGGGCAGATTTTTTTTATCTTCCAGGGCATTTAGGGAAAGAAGTAAAACATTGCCAATAAATAAAAATGTAGAATCTTACCCTGTGATCTGAGGTAGCAACCAAATATCTGATTGACGACCGTTGTGTCTTTGCTCGGTCGGTCCAGCCTTAAAAGGGAACATTTTAGATCAGAGAATGTTTGTTTTTATCATAGAAAGGATACAAGAAAACATATAACTTATTTTTTTTACAGAAAACCGTGTTAATACTTATTCACATACACATGAAAAAAAGTTTGATACTACTTAAGCAATTAATCTTAGGCAGCGACAAGCAGAGATGTCGAGGCTTATATCAAGAGCAGGGTTGTACGTATTGGAACGTTCCGTACACCTGAGGCACATAACTGGAACAAAGAAAGATAAATTGTTGATACTATTTAGATATTAGAAACAGTGGCTTACTTCTCATGAACACTATTAAGATTGGACTTCTGCATGGCTTCCACAACGTAACGCAGAAATTCATGAGCATCTTCTTGGCGGCCATAGGAGAGATGCTTCGCGATCACTGAAAATAACGTTGACATTAGCAAACTGGCAATTTGTCATGACCTATTTGATAAAACCATAAAATCAGAATTGCAATGCATGTTATCAGCCTCTTTATACTATTTTCATAATAGATAACAGTTTGCTTTATAGAGGGAACAAACTATTACCTATTTTCAATATTAGGCATTGTGTATGACTCAAAAGAGCGATCTTCCATTTTGAATCGGAGCAAGCACTTTACTTTTTGCACTTACTTTTGATCTTTCCTAGGATGGACTGGGGACTAATAGTACAATCCCTGTTTGGAATACGGGGCTGATCAAGGCATCGTTTGATGTGACGTTGTAATTCACACATCATACAGAATCCAGCTTGTTTGCCTGAAACAAAATTACAAACTGTGAATACCCGATGACAAGTAATATACAGGACGATGTGCAACATAATGTTAGAACTAAATATTGTATGTTTGAGTGTGTATGAGATATGTGACACTGTTAAGCAAAGGTAAACAGATTACCAATGTGGAGCAACCAATTAGATACATTTTTTTTGTTGCAATTTGTAAAAACTAGTATTGTTAATAAGTAAGCATCTGGACTTACAGGACAACGTATGGTCAGGACTGTAGAGGTAATTAACAAGGGGTGGTGTATAGGTCAGACACTGGAGGACACTATTCAAGTAACAGTTGTTGTTACTGTTACGTAGGCCCATGCCAATGCCTTTATTCGACATCTTCCACTCCATCTGCACTTTGTCTGGGGAGAAGAGTACCACAGCAGGTTTTGGAATGCCATCATTTAAATCGTATCCACTGCATGCGCCTGGAAAAGAGTACACAAATTGGAGTTCAATGGCGCGGTATTAACCTTCTTTTTTGTTTTGATCGAACTTCAATGAAAAATAGATTATCTTCTATGTTACATGCCTGGTTAATAAGAGACTTACCTTTATTTTTCTGAGGTAAAATGCCATTAATTTTGGGGACATCGACCTTTGGTTTCATAGTGATTTTGGAAGTGTGATTTTCTGATTCCACACCAGCATCATTCCTCCCAGAATTCAACGGTTTATACTTGGATCGGAGAGAGTCCAGCTGATAATTTGAATCGTTGTCAGCTTTTTGGAAGTCAATATTATGTAGAAGAACCCGCTTTGAAGCCGATATGAGTCTTTGGTCGAGATCTGAAGTTGAACTACCACCAAGGGAGCCTCGTAATGAGCTCTCAATGGCACCGCTCACGATCCCAACCCCTGAACTTGCTGGCATAACCAAATCGTTCAGTTACAACTAACAAACCTGAAAAAAAAAATAATGAATTAGCCAATTGAGACGAATTTTGCCTTTCTTTTGAGTTCACGGTGATCGGATAACTTTCCTATTACAGCGCTACTATCCAACTAAAAAAAGAAATCAATCAATATGAAAAGGACATTGGTCCGTTACATATGATTATATAATATTGATAATTAATATTGATAAAATGTTTGTAGATATACACCGAACCAAGGCCTAGGAAACATTATTACTTATACACATATAGATCCAAAAATGACTTATTAAACAATAACAGGTTTATTACCTAAAACGTAAAGATTTAACTGGTTTCCATAGACCATACTGAGCTAATGATCACTAAAATAACTGAATTATATCCCTTCAGAGTCGGCAGATTTCCACCGATATAAAAAAGAAATAATAGATTTGAAAGATCACATTTGATAAGTTTTTTTAAAAGATATATTTGATTTGAATCTGATCAATCTGTCCATATTACCAAGTTCTTAATTTATAAAGTCCATACAACGAAGGCAACAACATGCAAAATTAGGTGGCAATATCTAAGCTTCTGTAAATTATACTACGAGTATAAACGTCTCTACCAAAGGAACATCTCCATGAATTTAGCAAATGTCACTGATCTTTCAGACTTGACAAAATGAAAATTTGAGTGACTATATTAGATTAATGCTTGAGGCATAGCACAATACCGAAGAGATGACATTTCAGATTACGATCATAGGCCAAGATTTAAAGTCTATGAAAACCCATTCCCTATTCATCTACTATCTAGGCAAGTGATAAGGATGACATAACACTAAATGACAGTCACTGCTGTTAGCATCAAGAGTGATTTCTCTTCGGCGACACATACTTGTAGGCTACTTATGAGAGAGAGACATATGGAAAAGAGGATCGATGGCCGTTTAATAGCACAAATCATGTGAGGTGGATGGGACTAATACAAATTCAATAACAAATAAGAAAAGAGCTACTATATTATAGTCTAGTGTGTCCGTTAGTCTGGTTTTCTTTTAATTAAGTATTTTTATACAGCATTTCTTCTGTAAAACGACAGTCGGGATTATAACTAACCATGCACAATGTACGATTAAGTTACAATTATCAACTATTGTACTTGTAAATTAATGACTTGGCCTTAAATGGAATAAAATAAAAAAAAATAAAAAAATATTGAGATATGGGCTTACGGGTGACTCTTTTTAGTTACCTAGCCTAAAGTTTAGTCTAATCTCTGTTTACAAGATTGACCCTTTATTCATTTCCATCATCCAACAATGTAACATGCTCTACTGAAATGCGGCCGTCCTCCAAAGCAGGTAAACGAATGCAAGCCATTGATGATTGACAGCCATGATTCATTAGCTTACACATACAGTTATACATTTGCTTGACACGCTAGCAGTAGCAGCATGGCAGATTATATGACAAGGCATGGCCATTTGACTAGTCGGCCAATACACAAATATATTGCCAATACACAAATATACAATTATAACAATATCACGATCAAGTTGACCAATAGAGGTACTTTAAGATCGTAATTGATCTCGCAGTCGAAAAAACAAGGTGTACTCTATTTGTTGGTTACATTAAGTGCAAATCCCTCTCCCATGAGGTAACAACGTGGGTTCACACACACGACCAATGCCCACGGCAGAAGGAAGAGCGGAGAAGGCAGAACACGATCGGGACGTGGTCACAGGTCAGGCGACAACAAGGATGCCTATTTATCTTCCCCTCGAATATTTACGGCAAAGATGATCTCAAACAAAGTGCCATATATATGACATTACACATACAATAGGCTAACAAGATGTACGAGGACGTAGACCTTGAAGCTACAAGGCAGACATTAATTTCGACCTCATGTCGGTCCACCATGCCTCCTCAGACACGGCCATTGTTGCGGCATGGCCGACACCCGGCTCTGGAATTTTCAACGATTTCTCGCGTTTTGCTCAAATTCTGCCTTTTCTAAATATACCATGCGATACTTGTTAGTCTGCTGTACGATGAATATTGGGTTCAACGGAACTGTCATGAACACAATTGGAGTACTCACCATATAAAGTTAGGGAAAACACCGTATTTCTCTCGATTCGAATTCCCGTAATCCGGGCATTAGCAACACGATTGTTCTTCCTCTGCGCCTGCGCAACCAACTGCTTCCGGGTCAGAAAACAATGGCGGTAACCTACACTATTTTTCATAATAGATGGCGCCAGTGTAGGTTCCACGAGGGCTCCCGCCACTGCTGATGTCGCTGGTATAGATAAGCCAAACCCCACATCAATAATGAAATTATATGTTGGATTTGAAATAAAGCAATCTTTTGTATAGGCCCAAAGGGTAGTTTCCACCTTTCCGGCCCCCTCTGATTCTAGCCCCGCAGGGCTACTTTCATCTATTCCCTGGTCATTCTAGCCCCGCAGGGCTATGAAGGAAACTCTAATCTATCAGTGACTTGAATTTAGGAATTTTTGGACTTCTGAAAAGGCTCTTATAATTGAGATTTTAAAAAGCTCTCCTATCCACATATCCGCCGACTTAGCTTAAGTTATGCTCTGCCACTCTATGTCCTAGATACCACTCTATGACCTAAATACCACTTAGGTCAGTATGACCTTGTCACATGACCACATTTGACCCTCCCTGAACCTAGCTTTATGGGATTGTACTAGGGTTAGTGCAAAGACAAAAGGTAGCTTCATTCTGGTGTTATTAATAGGGTTAATCTTAGAGAGATGACTATGATTGTAGCTTAATACTTGATATTTCATTAATTGGAGTATAATAATTAAGAATATTCGTAGAAGACACTGTCCATTTCTGAATCCTTATTATTACGGAATAAAAGTGTTATATATATATATAATATATGGTCATATATATATAATATTTAGGGTCTATTGCTAAGAAGAGGGGTAACAAGAAGGGGGGTGGGGGGTTTCCCCCCACATGAAACAATAAGAGGGAAAAAAGGGGGGTTTGGGGGGTTTCCCCCACATGAAACGATTAGAGGGAAAAAAGGGGGGTGTGGGGGGTTCCCCCACATGAAACAATAAGGGGGAAAAAGGGGGGTGTGGGGGTGTCCCCCCACATGAAACAATAAGAGGGAAAAAAGGGGGTGTGGGGGGTGTCCCCCCACATGAAACAATTAGAGGGAAAAAGGGGGGTGTGGGGGGTGTCCCCCCACATGAAACAATTAGAGGGAAAAAGGGGGGTGTGGGGGGTGTCCCCCCACATGAAACAATTAGAGGGAAAAAGGGGGGTGTGGGGGGTGTCCCCCCACATGAAACAATTAGAGGGAAAAAGGGGGGTGTGGGGGTGTCCCCCCACATGAAACAATAAGAGGGAAAAAGGGGGGGGTGGGGGGTGTCCCCCCACATGAAACAATTAGAGGGAAAAAGGGGGGTGTGGGGGTGTCCCCCCACATGAAACAATTAGAGGGAAAAAGGGGGGTGTGGGGGTGTCCCCCCACATGAAACAATAAGAGGGAAAAAGGGGGGTGTGGGGGGTGTCCCCCCACATGAAACAATTAGAGGAAAAAAGGGGGGTGTGGGAGTTTACCCTCCACCTATGACAAGAGGTGGGAAACAAATAAAGAGGAGACAGTATGGGTATCCAAGGCTTACTCTCTTTCCTCTTAGCCATCTCATGGAAAACTCCCTCCAAATTGTTACTTTTATGACCCTACCACCCCATCCAGTCAAGATTTCTTCAGTTGAGGGGATTCCCCATCATCAGATCTCCCCTATATTTTCCCACCTCCAAACCAGTCCTATTAACTCACACATCTAGTGGTCATAAAAGTACAGTCAAGGAAGAGCTGGGTCTGTGGCTCAGTTGGTAGAGCGTCGGCTCTATAGTTACTACTCTACCAACTGAGTCATAGGCACAGCTTCCAAGGAACTCATGGGTTCGACTCCCAGGCTGGGAAGCAAAAGCCTGGGAGAGAAGGGGGCCGGAATAGTGGAAGTGTCCCGGCCCAAAAATATAGTGAGATAAATCGCATATGTGGAGGCATTGCTATTTTATTGTTTAAAAAAATCAATGGTAGGCCTAGGCATATTAGGGACTGAGTCGGACTGTTCATAATTAATTACGGGGGGGGGGGGGGGGGGGGGGGGGGCGTAGTCAGTCGAACCTGCCTCTACTCAATGATTGTGTAGCACGGCCGTCACCATCCTAGAGTTAGACTAGCGCTAACTAGTGGTGGGGGGGAGGGGGAGGGGGGCTATTTTGCTGCACCCTAAGTTATCCACTTTAAAAAAAATATCCTAGAGAATTAACATGTTTTCTTTGTTGTTCATAAGACTTAAGATAGATGGAGCCAGAATATTGTCTAGGTTCCAAGTGGTTATGATTTTTGACAAATTTTGTATCATTGAATTCGAATTTAGAACCTTAAAATGAAATATTTTCCTCCAAATGGTCATATTCTAATTGTGCCATAGGCATTTTTTTCGTATTTTTTCAAGAATAAAAGACCATTATGCCTGCATAATTATTATATCAAACTTTGATTAAAAGAAAAGACTTGATTAAAATTTTAAAATAGATTGACTCCACATTGTATTTCTAAGTAAAGAATCAAAGAAAAGAACATTCATTTCCACAATTAGATAGAAAATACAGTAATGTGACCATCCAAGCAGAAAGGACCAAATTTTCTAATTTAGGTTTATTATAGATTCTAAATCTGTGGGTCCTCCTGAGTTGATAACCGAAAAAAAAAGTTGTATATTCCCAGAATTTGCAGAGATATGTTTTTTTTTGTAAAGTTATGTCAGTGAATGAGATTTGTTTTCAGGAGATCCAGAAAATTACCGCAGCAAGACATTTATTTGTGGGAAGTAAATTGGTTATATTTCACCAGATCTGAACGCTTTTAGATTGTTTTTATATTTAAAAATAAAAGATCGTCCCACCCACCCACCCTGTCTCTACCCCTCCTACCTACAATATCCATTTGATTTAGTATCAAATAATGTAGCCTACACAACACCAACGTGTTGGGTAGGCTACAACACCCACCCTATAAATAGCCTACATGTCAACAAACTAGCTGTGAGTGTGGGTGTTATGTAAGGGTGGCAGTGGCTAGTAAGGGTATAGCTGTTGGGTGGTTGAAGCTATGTAAACATGGCAGGAGTGAGTGACAACAGATAGAGGGTGCATGAATGTTTTGAAAACAGCATTTCTGGACCATGAACACAGTAGTTTTTCCAGACAAAAGGGTAGCTAACTAAGTCAAGTTTCTCTCAGGCGAATTACAGGTCGCCACTTTCAGGGGAAAACATTAAAAATAAGGCCAGAAGTATGGGTCGTGTATATATGGGGAGTGGACACTGATGGGTTGGGTGACGTCACAAATTGTTGATGTAGGCTTATCCGCCCACAGAGGGCGGGTTGGTCACATCTCGTCTAGTGACTGTTGTTATGGAAACGCTGTTGCCATGGCAACATTAGTGAAGTTACAGTCTTTCAAAGTTACCTGCCTCTCAGAATTACTGACATTTGTGACTGTGACATCATGAATATGATGCGACTTCTAGCAAGAATTCCCAGGAAATATAACTCCTGCGGGAAGCCACCTTTCTGCTTGGCGGGCCACAATTCTTGTCATTCATAGCTTTTGACCATACATATTGAATTTGTTCAAGAGTTTTAGTGCATTGTCATGTGTGTATAAATTGGGTCTAACTTTACCCTAAGATATGTACTCCAGTATACCGAGAATATTTTGTGATAGAGAAAATATAGTTTGTGACATAACACAGCAGAGGCTTGTGCCCTTAAGTGAGCAATTGAAAAATGTTGTTTGAGTGAAAAATATGGGCCTCTATGTGATTCTAAAAAGTGTCATGTTAATCCTTATAATCCCAGATTTTACATAAACAGCGATTTTTCTGTGAAAATTGGTGAAATTTGGGACATTTTGGCTTTCAATTCTTCACACTGCCATTTCCATCATTATAATAGTACAAAGTTGACATATATGCCTAAAATTGGCAAATTGCCCCCAATGCTGCAGAACCATTTACCTGGGAAAAATTGCCATGGAAACAGTTGTAAGTCAAGATTATATATTTTTTTACCCCATATATGCCCAGAGGGGTCGTTTTCGACCCAAGCTCAAAGAAGCTTCATTCTTTCTTTACCAAATATTGATAATTCTAGTTTAAGTATCAAAATGGGTGCCTGAGGCATTATTTAGTCATTTCTATGTATTTTTTTTCTAAAATTATTTTATTTAATGACATTTTTAATCCTCTTTTCCATTTAGACATGTTTCATTTACAGCAATCAGATGGCATGGATGGTCACGTGATATAAAATAGTGCGTTGCCATTGGCAACACTATTTATGTAATGGGGAGAAGCTATACTTCCCACACATCTCATAATCATTACTTATTTTATTTATTTTCAATATGATAATGCTGTTAAAAAAAAAGTCTAGCATGGGTCGAAAGCGACCCCTCTGGGCATATATGGGTTAATATAGCATAAGTCAGTACCTTTCTTAGGGATAACCGAGATTAACCCCTTACATTGGTTCCAAGACATAGACTCATTTTTTACAACCACGCATACCATCCACATGAACATAGTTTTGATTTGGGCCCAGAAGTATTTATAAAACTCCGCCGTGTAACCATCACACCCCGGCGACTTACCATTTTTCAACCCTTTAACGACCCCCCCCCCACTTCTCTCTCAGAAATAGGTAAGCACAACCTATCCCTTTCTGTCTTATCAACTTTCTTGGAATCCTGGGGAAGAAACATGTCAGCAGCTTCGGTCGAGACTTCTCTTCTACTATATAGCTCCTTGTAGAAATTTTTTCCCTCATTGAGGATCTCACCTGAGTCATTGGTGATATTGCCGTCGATTATTAGCCCTGATACACATTTACTTTTAGCTCTATTCTTTTCAAGATTTAAAAAGTATTTGGAGCATTTCTCCCCCTCTACCATCCAGTTAGCCCTAGATCTGAGCAGAGCGCCCTCCGCTTTCTCTAGTGGCATGTTTTTTTATAAATATGTTTATTGCATTCCCACAGGTGGGAGCACTGCGTACGTTTAAATATATCTAGGACAATAAAACCATATAATATTATTATCACAAAATTTACACATATAATTAAATATAAGCACTTTTAATTAAATATTATGCATTTTCAGTTGAGCAAAAATTAAAGTTCTGAAACTATGAATTGACATTGCGCACAAATAGTTGATACGGAGAATTTGTTTCCTTTGGAAACACAGAATATATATATACCTCCGATAATTACATCCGTGCTGCCACCTATGAACAAGCGGCAAAAGCGTTTTCCCGAAGGTTTCAATGCTATCGCCATCTAGCGCCTCCTTTTGTAAACAACGCAGTCATTCTACATGATGCGAGGATGCTAATGTATTTCATCTTCAGGTTGCCATTGGTTATATCTATGTACGACTGTATT
This sequence comes from Sthenelais limicola, assembly GCA_942159475.1. NCBI lineage: Eukaryota > Metazoa > Annelida > Polychaeta > Phyllodocida > Sigalionidae > Sthenelais > Sthenelais limicola. The sequence goes on along the minus strand of OW804095.1, from coordinate 61,613,091 downwards.
GCTGATTTATACATGTTAATGTTGGAAATAAAGTTTGTGCAAAAACAAAAAAAAAAATATACATTAAGTTAAACTTATTATAAAGTTAAATAAAAGGAGTTGATTAATTTGCGCACAAATAATTGAAACAGAATTTGTTTCCTATGGAAACGCAGAATATATACATTAAGTTAAACTGATTATAAAGTTAAACAGAAAAATAGTTGATTAAATCATTGATTAACTTAATAAACTTATAACTTGTTTTAAAAAATATTGTCCGCCTTGTACTTGATACTGTGGTAAGCTTACTAGTATTTTTAACTTCCGAAACTATGCGATGAGTTTTAACACATTTCTTGACTGGCAATGCAAATTTTGTCGAATATGTGATTGTGGACGATGATTTTTTAAGATCCCACTACACATTCCATTTACAATAATTTTTCTTTAGAGGGTTCCGGTTCCGGTGCTGAAAGTGACAGAAGGATAGAGCAAAGGCTTGTCTCTTTTTTTTCAGGTTCCGGATTCAATTCAAAGCGCATTGATCCAAAAGTTTGTCTGAACACTCATAAAGGTTCTTAGATCGCCGACATACACAGGACCTGCAAACTCTGTATCGCAATAGATCAGATTTTTCACTTTGCGAACCGACTCAAGTTGGTCTCAGGAGCCGGTCGAAAGTCCCGCCAAACGCACGGCACTCCTCGTGTCATCGGAGGTTCAACCAGTTGTGTTCCCTGAAGTGCCATCACCTTCACCATACATCGAGTAAAGTACAAAAGAGGCTCGATCAGTCCGCCTTTAAAGCAGGAAAGGACAGATTCCGAGAATTCCAAATGATATCCCTTGGAACTAAAACTTTTTAGATCTAACGTCTGTGCCAGGAAATTCTCCCAACCCTCTCGCTACCTGTTGTGCTACGGCGCTGCAGACTCAGTTAGCGGTTTGTTTACGTCTCGATCTGAACTATAGGAAACTCAAATATGACACATCAACGCATTCTGGAATAGGATTCTGTGAAAAAAGGTTTGCTAATCACAAATTTCAACGTCTAAGACATAAACACTTTACATCTAAGCTTGTTTACCGCTTGTAATCGAGCGATCCTCCGCCCGGAAGTTAAGAATTGGCGCATGCGCCCTACGTTGCCATCACCACTCGGCTCACACCGAGAACTCTGTGTATGTTTCTAGTACTTTCCTTCGGAATTCTCTGGGGTTACAATGAAAACAACTGCTGTTCTCTCTCTGAGTATTGTGCTTGACCCGCTGTCATATTCAACGTATATACCTTCCCGCTCAGAGCAATACTTGTGCATCATATGTATAGCCTGCTCAGTTAAAAAGGCAAAAGCTCTCGCCATAGCCTGAGCGTTGCACCGGGTAATCGACAACTTAGCTTACGACCTTATAAACAGAAAGTTGAACTACACCAACCCTACGCTCTTGATCTCCCTGTTAGCTACGCTGAGATTACGACAGTGTCACAGTTATTAAAGAAGAGCTGGTTCTGAAAGTGGTAGAAAGAAAGTGCAAAGGTTTTAAAGAAGGTGAAAGTGTGAAAGAAAGAAGCACTCCCGCAAAAGTAAACAAACAAGAGGTTGCGCACGCGCACTTAGACTACACGGCTTCACGTTTCATTTTGTCAACAGTGTGTGTATTCCGCCGGGTATCCCCTCTGTGACGCACCAAAAAGCATTTATTAGCGATAATTGAAAGTCATTCCATAAAAGAACTGTTTGTTGTACACTCTGTGAAAGGCTAGTCCCTGATAATAGTGAATTGATGAGTGCATCTAACTCTAGTCCCTCAATGAATGGTCCATTGGAAAGAAAGAGGCTCAGAAGAGAAGAAAATTCTGACAAAGAAGAAACCATGGCGGGGAAAGGATTTGATGAGTTAAAATCTTTGATCGCTGGTGTGGGCTCGCAGTGTAGTGGCCTTGCATCACAGTTAACAGAGGTAAAAAATAGCATAGCTCCAGCGATAGCACCAGTCGCCAAGCTAGCTAGTGAGAGTAAAGTAGATATCAAGTCGATCAAAGAGGACAATAAAAAACGAGATATCGACTCGCACAAGGTGAAAAGGAAAATAGCCACCCAGGATGCATCTATCAACAAGCTAGAAGCAACCACGGTCAACAATTTAACAATTTAATTTTTGAAGGCCTAGTCAAGGAAGAAGAAGAGGAATCGTCAGTGGAATTGGCGGCAAAGATGGATAGAGTTCTGCAAGACGGCTTAGGGATCCATGGCTTATATATAAAGAACTTTTTCAGAATGGGTAAGAGTACAAACCCACCTGTGTTGGTGCAATTCGCGTCAGCAGTTAACGTAAATCGGGTCTGGAAAGCTAAGGCGAATCTTGAGAAGTACACGGTACAGGATGATGGATCCAAAGTGTATATCAAAAGAGATTTACCCGAAGAAATACAAGCCAGAGTCAATAAGGCCAGACCGATAGTGAAGGCGGCCAAGTTGTCAGGGAAATACAAGAAAATATACAATGTCCACGGGGACGTAATCCTAGACCAAAGGCGTTATTACCACGATAGACTTGATCTTCTACCCGTTGAACTTGCCCCGTCTCTGATCTCAAAAAAAGAAGACAACCAAGTGTTTGCCTTCTTTAGCAAGCTGAATCCCCTGTCCAATTTTTTCTCAGCAGAGTTCACGTATGAGAATCGGCAATTCATGTGTATGGAGCAGTATCTGGCGTTCAGGAAGTCCAGCCTAGAGAAACATCCTGCTAGGACGGCCATAATATTAGACATGATTGACCCTTACGAGTGTAAGAAGATGCTAAGGGATATCAATGATCCAAAAGTCTGTCAAGAGTGGGAAGCAAGGGTAGAGGATATCCTTGATCTGGGGCTAGAAGCCAAGACCAAAGGAAACCCCATGATTAGAGAGTACTTGGTGAGTACGGCAGACAAAGTGATAGCAGAGGCATCCCCATCCGACGCCGTATGGGGAATTGGAAAGTCACTTAGAGACGACGATGTCTTGGATCAGACAACCTGGCCGGCCGAAGGCAACCGCCTAGGCAAGGCTTGGATGCGATTGAGAGAAAAAATCGCAGTGGCAGAAGAGAAAAAAGCGGCCAGGCAAGAGGAGTTGGAGAAAGAGGGAGAGCAAGAGGAAGAGGATATGGACGATTGGTAGTGTGTGCGTTTTTGGTCGGAGTTTCAGTTTGGTTTAAAATTTTTTATTAATGGAAGCCCAAAATAATAAGTCGATATACCTGGCATCTATGAATGTTAATGGGATCAACAACATTATCAGAAGGAAGGCTATTTTTGACATTCTAAAAAAGCACGAACATTGTATCTTCGCGCTGCAAGAAACTCACAGTGACATTTCGACAGAGAAAATATGGAAGCAGCAATGGGACGCTCCCATGCACTTAGTTCATGGGGCAACCAACTCCCGTGGAGTTGCAATACTTTGCTCAAAAGGTTTGGACATTAACATTAGTAAAAGGGGCGGGGATTGCGATGGGAGGATCGCTTACATTGATTGTTCCTTAGAAGACAAAGAGATAACTATTATGTCTGTGTATATGCCGACTAAAGATAAATATAAAAACCAAGTCGAGGTATGTAATAGAATAGGAGAAATTCTGTTAACGAAGGCGGACAGGAGCATTATTATTATGGGTGATTTCAATATGTGTTTGAATGAGTTCGCCGGAAACAACTTGTCGTCTGATATTAACCTAGCATGTAACGAGGGAGTCAAAGATGTACTTGATTTGATGAAAAGCCTCGACCTGAATGATGTTATAAAGGAGGTTAGCCCCATAGGTGGTGGTATAACATGGAGAAGGGGCATCCAAGCTTCCAGGTTAGACTACATACTAATAGATGACTCATTAAGACCACTGGTAAAAGATCAGGAAACAATAGAATATGAACATTCCGATCATATGTTAATAAAGGTCGAAATTATGTTAGAAGCCTCTAGGAGAGGGCCGGGATTCTGGAAAATGAATAGATCCCTTCTGGATGATCAAGAATACCTAGACTTCATGGAAGAAAAATTGTCGAGAGTCATTCAGGAAGATAACTTTAATAGTCAAATAAAATTGTGGGATTTCTTGAAATTTACTGCTAGGTCAGAATCGATAAAGTTTGCTAAAAACAAAGCGAAACTGAAAAGAAAACATGAAAACATGTTAAGAGAAAGATTGAAACATATTAATGAGAAACCTACCATGAATGACGACCTTCTAATGGAAAGGGAGTCTATTAGAGATGAGCTAAAAATGAATGGTTTAGCTAAAGCTCAGGGAGCGTTAGCCAGAAGCAGGGCCAAATGGCTTGCTGAGGGCGAGAGACCTACAAAGTACTTTCTGACGCTCGAGAAAAGAAATTACAACAAGAAGGTCATCTCGCAGTTATTGGTCAATGATAAAGAAATAAAGTCAGGTAGAGAAATATTGCATGTCAAGAAATGTTTTTATGAAGATTTATATAATCAACCAATTGAAAATGAAGCAGAACAAGATAGCTTTATCAAAGCTGTAGAGCCAGCCTATGTATGTTCCGATGAGGAAAAAGCTCGTTTAAGTAGAAGCCTCGAAGATAAAGAAATATGGGACGTTATGCAATCCGTAAAAGGTAACAAAGCGCCTGGGTCGGATGGCCTTACAATTGAGTTTTACAAGTGTTTCTGGGAAATATTGTGTCCTGTATTTAAGAGCATGATTCTCGAAAGTAAAGAGAGTAAATCGTTATCAACAGAAATGTATCGTGGCGTAATATCAGTAATCCCAAAAAAAGATTGCGATCTGCGGCTACTAAAAAACTGGAGGCCAATTTCTTGATTAAATACTGACTACAAGATTCTCTCCAAAACTCTCGCTGAAAGATTCAAAGTAAATATTCCCAGATTGGTTAACGAAGATCAGGTAGGCTTCGTCCGAGGCAGGTATATTGGCACAGCTATAAGACGAATAGAAGATACTGTTAGCTTCTTGGAAAAACACGACAGAAAAGGGCTGATAGTGTCCTTAGATTTTCAAAAAGCCTATGACACAATATCGTGGAAGTTCCTCTTAAAGTGTTTGAAAGAGGTCAATTTAGGTGATGATTTTATAGAATGGATCGAAATACTACTGAAAGGTTCTAAATCATGTGTTATCAACAACGGTTACACGTCGGAGTGGTTTTCTATAAAGCGCGGCGTCAAGCAGGGCGACCCAATCTCATCTCAATTGTTCATTCTAGTGGTCGAGAAGCTTGCCCAGAGGTTAAGAGCTGCGCCTGAGTGTAGGGGTATTAATATCGGATGAATCGAAAACAAGGTGGTTCAGTTTGCTGACGACCTGACAATTTTCGCCAGATCAGAACTTGATATGTACAATATGATAAAAATTATCGAAGATTTTGGAAAAGTATCCGGGTTAAAACTCAATGTAAGCAAAACCCAAGGGTTTAATGTCGGCGCGTCCCCCTTGGATATGCAGATTTCCAGAGAGATTACTTGGGTAGATAGTATGAAAGTGCTGGGCATCGTTCTGACGTACCCCTACAGTCAGGAAAAGCAAAACAAATTGAATTTTGAAACTATTCTTGACAAAGCCGATAACTGTATTTCTCACTGGAGAAGAAGGGATATATCCCTGAAAGGGAGAGTCTTAGTGGCAAATGTTCTAATTATCCCCTTATTCATGTACGCTGCAAGCATGGTCAGCATCCAACAAAACTACATAAAAGCCTTTCACAAGAAAATCGAAAAGTTTGTATGGAAAGGGGGGCAGGTCATGGTTGCCAGAAAGTATATATGCCAAAAAACAATAGATGGCGGTTTAGACTTGCATGATGTGGAATCCAGAATATAATAATGCATCCAAATTGATGTGGGTGAAAAAAATGTTACAAGAATCTCATTTAAAGTGGACCGCATTTATAAAGCAAACAATGGGCGAAGACATGATCACTGCCTTTAGGTCTAGATCAAAAGCCAGATACACAGGATCCTGTTTTTATGATGATTTAATCGACCTATGGAATAGATTTTATGTTCTGAAACAACCAGCGTCTAAAAAAGAAGTGCTGTGTGAGAGAATATGGAATAACAATTATTTACAGTTCGAGAAAAAAGTTGAAAAATGGGAAGTATGGAAAGAAAAGGGAATCGACAAGGTAAATGATATAGTCATTGGCAACAAAGTGAAAACAGTCGAGCAGTTTCGGTCCGAAAGTGACATCAAAATCAATTTTGTTGAGAGATTTCAGATTAGGGACATCATTCCCAGAAAATGGTGGGTGCTATTAAATGATGGCTCAGAAGTTAACTTTAAGAATGAGCTAGTATGCAATTTTAACGGTGAGAGGATTAACATCCTATCCACCTGGTCCAAAGAATTATATACGGCTATAAAATCTGTTATTATCCCAAAAGAGGAAAGAAATGCCACTTGGATAGAGAAATTTGCCAACAAGGGCATCAATATATCAGGGGTCGAGCCCAAAGAGTGGTACGTAATACCATACTCATGTACTAGAAACGTTAGATTACAAGCATTATTACACACGTGAGCAGTTAGAGAGGTGCAGTTTAGGGGTGCAGTTTGGTTGTTTCGAACGGCACACGTGAGCGGTTCGGGGGGCGGGACTACTTGCAACGTCATGTGACTGGTAGAAGCCTTTTGATTGGTCACAAAATATCGTCTGCTACAACCCCACTAAATGTAAACATGGACGGGGAGGATGATCTCCGTGATTTTGTCACCTCCAAAGTTGCTATGAGCACAAAGAAGCAAAATGAACGTATAGGAAAACGATTCATTGCATACCTAAGAAACAAAGGGATAGACGATGAATTACAAGAGATTGACCCCTACAGGATGAATAACATAATAGGGGGATATATCAAAACAGCTACACGAGATGATGGGACTGAATATGAACCTGAGTCTCTCACCACTATGCACAGAGCTCTTGCACGGTTTATGGAAGAACAGAAATATCCTTACAATATTGTTACCTCAGAGGAATTTAATTTAAGTCGCCTTGTTTTACATGCCAAGAAGAAGGAGCTGAAACAAAAGGGGAAGGGAAACAAGCCCAACAAGTCTGAGCCATTGTCTGAGCAAGAAGAAGAAAAGCTTTGGACCACTAATACTCTTGGTTATGATTTCCCTGGGCAACTGCTAGGAACAGTTTGGTTCAACAATACTAAGTATTTGGGGTTCAGGGGGAACGATGAGTCACGTCAACTGAGATGGGGAGATATTATGGTGAAGACTGATAGTCAACATGGTCAATTTCTCGAATGGAATGAACGTACTACCAAGACTCGACAGGGCAAAGGTATAAAAACAGCTAAGATCTAAATTATTAAAAAAAAACGCTTCTCTTTCATAGCCTAATATTCAATCATTATTTATAGTAAATTATACGATCAGTATGATATTTGTTTTTCTCCTAAGTTAGTGAAAGGCAACGAAAAGTGGAAGGGTTATTTAATAAACAATAAATTGTTTTTCAGGCACTCACCACCGGCCTTTTCTGCCAAAGATTTTCCAGAATAAAGAGAATCCTGGCCGTTGTCCTGTCATGATATATCAGAAGTATGCCTCACGACGACCTGTAGAGATGTTGGCTCCTGAGGCCCCCTTTTATCTTGCGATTAACCACACCAGAAACATGGACAGCTATGTCTGGTTCAAGAGATCTCCCCTGGGTGTGAACATGCTTAAGTGCATGATGCAGGGTATCTGTAAGTCAGCTGGGATATCAGGACATAAAACTAATCACAGTGTTCGTCGTACCATGATTAATCGCTTACTTGATCATGGAGTATCAGCACATGCCACTGCCCAACTAGCAGGCCACAAGAACGTCGCTTCTGTGGCAGCATACGCCATGCCAAACTTGAATCAACAACATGGCATGGCATCCGTTTTAATGGGAGAAAGTGCTGAAAGATGTGTTCCAAGCATCTGCCCATCACGTCCGATTCCTCCAAGGCCATTGCCAGCCCCAGCATCCTCTCGTCAACTGGCTATAAGTGCCTCCAGCATGAGCCTTGCAGTCCCAGCGCTGACAGTAGCAACAGTTAATGAACAGCAACAAACCATGTATGGCATGTTTGCCGGCGCTTCGATCAGTGGTGGACATTTCAGTTTTAACGTTCAAATGTAGATATAAACTCCTGATCCTGTTGATTCTTGTTCTTCTTTAAATCCAGGCCTGTCAACGGCCATTTGAAAGTTGTTGTGGGTTAATAAACTCTCGGCCGATTTGCCTCTTTTGAGAATTGCCTTGATGAATCTTACGAACGGACATCTCCCATAAAATAGTTCCCCAAACTCATGTACATTCAAATCCCATAGTAGCGTGAATAAAAAAGATTTGAAAAGATAGAAATATTTAAACCTATCTCTATTGAAAATAAATGATAATAATAGTTTAGATCCTCATGTTAAAAAAAACGGAAATGGAATGGGGGAAGAAGACATGCGGTAGTTCGGTCTCACAGTGCGCATTGATATTGTCAAAGGTAAATTACTAATGGCGGCCAGGTGCCGGCTCCGGCCCGCTTCAAGCAAAAGATTAGGCTAAAGAAGGTGATTATTAACTATATCATGATCATTTTAGTGTGTAATAAATAGCAAATGGCCCTCTGTTCGGGTTCAAACTGATCTCGACACAGTCATAAAACCGGACTCACCCCTTCGGGGTTCGTCCGGTTTTATGACTGTGTCTCGATCAGTTTGAACCCTCCATCGGGCCATTTGCTATAAATAGGCCTATTCTCTACTTACCAAATACTTGGATAGCTTTATCAATTGGATTATATTGATTGCCAAGAATTATATTCATCGCCAGGAAGTATTTCATGATAATGATATTGAATATAGAGCCTTTGTAAAAGAGATTAAAAAAAGCAACTGTGCTTTAAAATACAACAAGTGGTTAAAAAAAGTTGAGTAAAAACATGGACCAGCTGTATAAATTATAAAGATTTTATTTCTTCATATGTGTCATCAATGTTGACGGTGGTATTAAAAGAAGAAAAGTTGGAGCAAGTAACTTCCATATTTGTTATATCATTAATGATTGTGAGTGAGAAAATACCAACAAAAAATAGATAAAAATGGGCCAGCGTTGTTGCAAATTAGTGGCAGATGGCAGGAATGTTGAAATTTAAAAAAGAAAATTGTCATTTTAGGGGCTAAAATACATAATTAGGTACCGTAGAACGGGGATATTTGAGACAGCGGGGCAATTTGAGACAGTTGAGGTATCACTATACGAAATAATTTTGCCTGAGTTTCAATGTAAATTTTTGGATGGTTTTTGTTATATTTAATTGAAATAAACAATATTTGTGATTTTTTTTTGCCAATCTACCAACGAAAATATTGTAGGTTGTTACTGCAATATGATTTCAAAGTCAAAGAAGGAAAATTCAGAAAAAGTTACATATCTGAAAACTTTGTATCCACAAACTAGATTATCATACAAATGTGTATGTTAGTGTCTGTTTATATGGCCAAAATACATTCTTTTGTGAATTTGGTCCTTTTTTATTTACTTTATTTGATAATTATTTCATCAGCCACTTTAATGTGCTAAAAAGGTAAGTTTGGGGTAATTTGAGACATTTTTGGGGTAATTTGAGACACTTTTGGGGTAAATTGAGACAGTTTGGGGGTAATTTGAGACAGTTTGGGGGTAATTTGAGACAGTGTCTCAAATTACCCCGATAAAAGTATTGTGTTTGTTTTCCGCAGAAAATCAATCATAAGACACAAAATTTTGCTAAAAACATAGTAAAAAAGTGGGCAGGAATTACTAATCTTAATAATTCCATCTCATTAAATGACACTGAGTGATTGGTGGTGCCCCTGTCCAGCACTAGAGACCAACAGGATCGAGCCTCCTCCTGACCATCCATCTTCCTCGCATGTCTACAGACACTCGGACTGTTCACACCGATCCAAAAAGTAACCGCAGCAAGTGATATTTATTTCTGGGAAGTAAATTGGCTATATTTCACCAGATCTGAACGCCTTTAGATTGTTTTTATATCTAAAAATAAAGGATCGCTGCCCTCCTCGAAGGGATCATCACATTTTTCTGGAAAGGCAGCATGATCGATCTAAAATTGATGCCTACCGATTGCAATGCTAGCGGGACTCACTTGCCGTCTGCGTAAATGGAATAAACTAAATAAATGTGACCCATGTAACAAAGAGAAACAATGTTATTGACATGGGTATTAATGATACATTATATAAGTATATTGAATAATTTGAAAAATTGAAAGTTTTTTCTGAAATTTTGAAATTTCACACTATCCGTCTCAAATTACCGTCTCAAATAACCCCAGACCTGGGGTAATTTGAGACGGATATAAAATGACCATATTCAAATGAAAAATAAAATTATAATTATCCCAATCCAATCAGAAGGATAAGAAATAGGTATAATTTTAAGATATATATAAATTTAGGGATGTGAAAGTGACACAATTAAAACTAAGAAGAAAAAACAATAAAAACTGTCTCAAGTATCCCCGTTCTACGGTACCGTAGGCTACATATTGAATTTGAAAGTGGTCCGAGTTCTCTAGGAACCGGGAACGTGGGTCGGGCCATAGACGTTTTATCTATCCCCATCTATCACGTCTATGGTCGGGCCTACAGCAAAGAGCTTTATAGATATTTGTAAACGCTCTTTGCCTACAGACACTCAACATACCGTACTATTTTCCGGACTACTAGTATTTTCAAAAGATCCGCGCGCCCATGAGTCCTGTCTGAGGTCCACACTTAGCTTTCTCCGCACGGCTCAAAATGCGTGTAGAGACTGAGCTTGGTGTATGTGTGGTTGTTCTTAGCAGGACGCATGCGCGACCATCAAATCAGTGAGATGTAGCCTGAAAGCAACATGGAGGACGAAAATGTGAAGGAAATACAGTTACAAAGGAGTGAGTCATTTGGCTTTGGATTTTCCATTATCGGCGGTGCTGGGTCGGAATTACCTCCCGTTATTTGTGATATAGTCGAGGATTCTCCTGCGGATCACTGTGAAGAGGTAAGCTGGGGTTGTTTGGGAAGGAGTAGCCCCGGTTTTGTGTGGGATGCTGACTGGTTCTGCCCCCAACTCCCGATGGCTGCTACTGATGCGGCGGTGGTGGTGGAAGCCAAGTCACTTGTCTCCCCTTCCACTCGGGTGGTGGTTGTGTCGTATGGTCACGGAACCACCTTGAGCTAGACTCTTAGACACCACTCTCTTCCATCTGTTCTAGCCCTATGGTTTTGATGTGTTTATTTATGGGGGTTATCAATCAAGTGTGTTAAAGTGTTCGAGAGATGCTGGGATTTGCATCTTGAAGATATGGGGGCAGCTGTGGCAGTGCCATGCCCGTGGTCTCTTGTCTATCGATCTGCCCGGCTGGCTGACAATGAAGTGGTCGGCTGAGGGTGTTCCTCATCATAGACGACAGCTATTTTAGAGCAGTTCCTTCTCAAACAAAGTGAAAATGCCTACCATATATTCTTCTTTGGCATTATCAGTCATTGGCTCCTGCAATAAAGCTGCGACACACCAATCATATCAGGGAATAACAATAGTCAATACGGTATGTCGGTTGGCATTGTTCGTCAATGCTGTCCCCGAGCGGTAGCCTGACTGAGTCCTTTTACCTTTAAGTCATTTTAATTTTATTGCTAACATATATTTTCATCAATATGTGACAATCATCAATTGTAAAAAGGCAGGGATCTTAGACTCAGTACACAAAATATTCTTCCCTCGAGTAGGCCTATACTGGGCTATCTTATACTAACTAGCCTAGCCTAGTAGATATAATATCTATAACATTTATAGGCCTACCTCCCTGAAAAAGTTAACATCAATTTTGACATCCCCCCATGACTTTAATAGCTGTCCCAGATTTCTCTTACCTGTATTTGATTTCGATTTTATCTCTTGTCACTGAAGCCTTAGAGAAAGCATAGGTCTCCATAAGTCTAAGCTGAAGCTAAGTTACCTTACACGACTACACACCACTTTCACTTAGGCCTAATTATTTTCTGAAAATCGGAGAGCACAACAGTAGGCCTAGTTAACTGACTGCCCAATCCATGTTTCTGTAGGGCTATCGCTTATATTATTAGAGCAGGTCATATGTCACATGCGATTATTTTTCTCCCATAACCATGTAGGTATTGTATCATTTTGATGCGAAACGTTACCGTATTTAATTTATATGGCAATATAATGTCGCAGCTACCATACAGGCCATACTTTTGTAGAATCAAGTTTAGTTTATCCATTTGGGGTATGTTGACCAATAATTTTTGGGCTATTTATTTATTATATTTAAGCTTCACTCCTTGTTAATGTAGGCCTATAGCTACGTAGTCGGGCACGTAGTCCGATAGTGGTAGAGGGTGGGCGGATATATTTATAATACATGTAGTAGGAAGTTATTTGATATGGTGTTAGTTTGTGTTTCTTCCTTAGACGTACGTCACTTTAAGCTTAGACTTTATAATTGTAGTGGACCATTACCCTTGGCATTGAGTCTTTTTTTTTTTTTACAGTAGTCATGGGATAGCCTTGTGTGGCCTCTTTATCGTATACATGATCATTCGGCTATCAAATCTTCAAGGTCTAGATTCTTTTAAAAGAAACTAGTTGAGTGTGTGCAGCGCTTGTGCATAAATAACCTTAAGCCTGCATATATACACATAGAAATGATGTAAATAAACAAGTACGCCCATCAGAGTAATCCAATATTCTTCACCACGCTCGTCATGACTTGTTAGCCAGCACTCCTGACTGTGTAAGTGTTCCACACAGTGTGGTCAGGCTGGTGGAAGATACCAGAAACCCATAGAGGCACAGCCCAATCCCTCGAGTCTAGGCTTGCTTGACACCAAATCCCTTGTGAAAGTCGCTATTATTTATGCTACAACTTCAACCTGACCAGATATGCCTTGCTCGCCAGTTGATTAAACTCTTAAATCGTAAAGCCTCGCGCTTTGTTTTAACTCTCGACAAACTAGACCTAGCATTAAATTGCTGGTATGATCGACTTGACCTAGTATCTTGTTATCTTTTGAAGCAAGTTCAACCAGTCAGTCTAAGCTGTTGTGTGCTTAGTGAGCGAACTCTATTTTGGCCAATGAATAATGCATCTTATAGCTATAGGCTCACATAAATTTGGCCGAGAACCAAAAAATATTGTGATCTTTCCCCGCTCACACTGCTTTTCATTCTCGCACCTAAAGTGTTTTATTGGGGTCATATTTGTCACTTGCATCCTCCTGATTGTAATTAATTAAAGCTAATCATAATTTAGGAGTCAGTTTGACAAGCTTCCTGATTAATGTCATGGCCATATTTTGAACGGACCAGCTGTTACACAAAGGAATGGCTCAAAGATGTACATCCCATGTATATTATTGGTTTATCACAGCATTGTTCCGTTTCCAAACATAATTAACGCCCGAGAAAGAGATATATAATTTCGACTTCAATGCAAAAGAGGTGACAACATCGAATAAAAATGGCGCCGCCCACACTAATTCTCCAACAATATTCGAATCCTTGTACGTATGAAAGGCTGTCATTAATATTCATTGACTTCTTCGCCGATTCAGTACTTGATCAAACAAAAGATTAATACTTTACGGAGTGGGAGACAACAGTTGGCCTGTCTGGTACAAAGCCTTTCCAAGCTATTGTTGTGAAGAATGGGGCTAATTTGATTATACAGCTCACCCAATGACTGGTGTACTGTAATTGCACTAGCAGATGAAGCCATCCTACCCATCCCATCCTCCCTAGGCAGGCCCTATACTCCGCAACCAGTGTCTACGTACTAGTATGGAGTAACTCATTGCGGAATACAGGGCCTGCCTAGGGAGGATGACCCATCCTAGCATGTCTCAGCATAATAAAGCACCGAATTCCAATCTAAAATAAGCTACCGGTGTATCCTTACAGCTTTGATTACTTAACAGCTGCCATTCATGCTATAATGATGTACACTCGTGCTCCTAGTGAGTGATATGTGCCAAGGGCTTGAAGGTGATCTATTGTATAGGTTTTATTGATATCATTAATTATGGAATGTTTGGGTTCAAAATATAGGACTATTCATAGATGTTATGCTGGGAGACGATTTCAGTGGTTTCCTGTTTTCTCCGGATCATAGGTTACACAAGTAACTTAACTAAACAAATACTCTGGCCACTTCTGTACACGCTTTTATATTAGTACATAGATGGTGCTCTAAACTTTTCTTATATTCTCCATGTGAGAGTATATTGCAGAGCACGTGAGGGATAGATTCCCCTAAGGTTAGACGTGTGCCCTGGGATGATATTGAAGCCCCTCAGGTGTTCTCATGGGTGGCGTCAGGAATGAATTAATGCCCCTTATTGATCTTCCGATTGTTTGGAGACTATGGAAATATGATCAATATTCCTACGTTACTAATGAGGGAGTAATTTGTGACTGGAATCAACCCAGGACGTATTATTCCTATGCGTGATGTACCAATTGATTCATGTACAGACACATCTCCTTTATTTATGATGGACTAATCTGTCTATTTACCGCTGTGTACTCACTTGTATGCTAACATCAAGGATATGCTACCGGCTTGAAGGCATTGGGACTTACGGCTGTTAGTTTTAGTTGTTCTATTTTGATCTTCTGTCATTACGATCTTTCTGGAAACGGTAATCAGTGCGTGATCTTCATTTGTGGTTTGGGATAAAAGGCCTTATCTTTGGTAATAGTCATCGCTGATAAAATGTTCCGTGTTACGAGACCATTGCTATAAATGAATACATGTATACAATCGAGATAGTAACTGAATATTGTTTTTTTTTCAATCATGTTCTATAGCGAACCCCGGTGACAACAACGTTTGACCGATCGTTATTTTTACGATTTTAGTAATACTAAGAGTACTATGGGACACGTTCCTTTTCATTAACCCGATCTTCACTAAGCGCATTACTACAGTAAGGACAGGTTAATAACGGCCATCTACACTTTGTCCACATTGCTTTGTCTAACGATATAGTGTGGATATAGGGTCTACATGTTTTGATAATGGAGCATCAAGAAAGGATATTTCTGATATGGCCCGGGATTGTTCTGGAAGCTTGGGCTTTCTATGTATAATGTACTCGATCAATGTTTTATGCCTAGAAATGCACTAAGCACGACCTAACAATAATCCCCAATACAGACAATCACATGTACATTATATTAAAGTGTGTTGGTGCTATCTATGAGGTGGAGTGGTTCAATGATAGTACTTCTCTTTGAAGTTTGATCTACTAGTGGTGTTGCCTTCAAATGTGCCGAGATTTTTTATGATATTCTCGCCCAGTGATTTAAATGTTTTGGTCTTCCATGACGAAACAAAAAGTACAGTATATAATATTCTGTTAAAGGCAAACGCTACTATTCACTGCCACGCCCCCCTTTACCATATACCAAATATACGGGCATTTTACGTACTATTCCTTTAGCATTGCAGTCTATGAGGAAACGGCCCATTTTATCACATTTTATAGAATAAAACAAACAATTAATGGCTACTCCTACTGTTCCAAAATTTTCTGCACATACAGTTCAGGTTATATATACTACAGATAAAAAAGGGAAAAAAATATATGTCATCGCGTTAAAATTTCTTTTATAGCTGTCTGAAATAGACATGTTTGGGAAACAGAGCTAGCTATGGGTACTCTCAGTTGTACCCACTTAACATGCAAGTGCATTGGGAAATGCTGCATTTTCCTTTCACGGGTTTGGGAATAAAACAAAAATGGATACTCCAAATGTCCCCAAATTTTTTACACATATAGTGCAGGTAATATTCTACAAATATATAGGGATAAAAATGTATGTCATCGCATTCAAAAAATAATTGTAGCTGTCTGAAATAGACATGTTTAGGACACATAGAACACTTTGAAAGCAGCAGATTTTTGGGTTGTCAGCCATGTTTCAAAGCCCCATAATTCAGAAACTAGCACGGTGACCTATTAATTTTTTTTCAGTTTTAAGAACACACATACTTCAAAAATCATATATTAAAGAATCAGAAAAATGACATTTATTTTCACTGGGGAGGGGGAAAAAATTGTTTTTATAAAAATGGTGAAAAATAGTGAGTTTTTTCGAGTTTTTATTTTAAAATTCACATTAGGTATTTGTTGTTTTCAAAATAAAAATAACATTGCACCCTATAGAAAAGAGGCATAGAATTATTGGCCAAATAATACTGTCTCTAAAACTGTTAATTTTACTTAAATTGAGTGAATATAAATAGCAAATATGAACTATGAAGTCGAGGTACTGCAAAATGGGCCCCCCTTTTGGTCCTCATTGGTTCTTTTGAGATACCAAATTTTGAAGCACTGTAATTCAAAAATGAGCACGGCGACCCAATTATTTCTTTCCATCCTTATGACCAGAAGCACTTAAAGAATCAAATACCAAAGTTTCAGAAAAATGACATTTATTTTCATTTCCACTAGATAGTAGCGTTTGCCTTTAATTGTATCTTTCTTCATCTCTCTCTTTTTTAAGATATTCTTTGAACATGATTTGCACGGGATATACATTTACATGTGCCCCTACTTAGTGAATGAAAAAGAGGCACCTGACAAACCGTCCCCTGCAACCCACGAGTTGCCTCGAGAAAATCATAATTTTAATTCACCTTACTGCCTAACGGGTAAGCCTCTCAAAATTCTAAAATATAACCCTAGAGAAAGGTTCCTCTTTTTCTAACATATTACCCAGTCTTGCAAACACATTAAAGTCAGATGACTAGGTTTGGTAGGATACATATATGTATAATGAAGATATAATTCTTTATTCATTGAAATAAGTTGACAAATGGGTGATACATATCCAAGCGGGGGCTCGGTTCTTCCAGTCTATTATACCTTTGGCGTTTGTTTGGTATACAAGTATATGACTGCTCTATATAGTACCTACATGTATAAGTTTGAGTAGGCCTTGGAGAGTGGGAGGGGATCTAACTGACCACTGACTGACGACCTTGGCTGATGCTTTTTCATGTTGGCCTCCCGATGTTGCTCCAGGGCAGGAGCTGATGACTATGCCTATTAAATGAGCATACCAGTGTGAGTCTCTGTCATGGCATGGCGCCATCGCTATCTTGCTCCCGAGGACATACCCAATACATATCGTGCGGCCGCTGTTATATAAACTAGAAAGACTCATAATAATTCACTGCCTATTTATGCAACATATGAGGCAATGAACCCAGTTGCTCTAAATTGCTTCTCACACTGCCCATAGAGCCATTGTTGGCTAGTTAATGGCTAGTTGCTGGCATGTCTCTATAGTGTGTGAATGATAGGCGTAGGTTTCGACTAAAGCGAGAGGGTGAATAAGACTCAGTAGAATGAATGATTTTTCTTTAAACATTTCATCGTGGGGGAATTATTTTTACATTTTGGTACAATGGTTCCGTTCGGATAGAAGTATTCGGACTCAGCCAAAGAATTAAAAACAGAATGCATTGTCCCCGTTCCCAGTGACTGACTTGATCCAACATCTTCAGGTCATGAACATGATCAAGGTGTTAAAACGTGACACAAATAGAAAGCGAAAAGTTCATTGGGACGACAGGAGGATCATCCTACACTAGAACACATATTTTAGGTGCGCCATACACGAATCCAGATTCCTACACATTACAGAGAATGCTTACATGGAGTCATGGAAAATAGATGTGCAATATATCCTAGGACACCTCACTCCCCCCCCCCCCCCCGCCCCCCCCCCCCCCCACACACACACACGTACATAAAATATAGGCGTGTGCCCGGTGTATCACATTCATATCTAGAAATCTTATCCCACCTAAAGATTTTTTATCCTTCCCGATTTTTCTTTTGATCCTTTTCAACCACCAAACAAACGCATGCCAACAATCATCGCCTTATATTAGTATCAATGTGCCAATGTCTCCTTGAGCTCAGAAAATCCAACCGGAAAATGCTGCTTATCTTTTGGTTATTTTCACGTGTAACCTCAGTAGACTGGCTAGCACACACATGCCAGGTATTTGTTCATGTTCCAGTATTTTCCCTACCCTCTCTCAAGGGATTATCCCTCCATTCAAAGCCAGGATTGAGTATCATGTTTTCATACACATACACTAATCTGTCAGATAAGGAGGACGGGAGTGGTCTAACGTGGACACACTTCAAAACACACCCTCGTACCTGATAGCACTGGACAGATATCAAACAGATTTCCACAACGTGCAGTCAGATACCTCATGTATACCTAGGATTCTGCCTATCTACAAGCATCTCAAACAGATCCCCATATCTGTCACTCATATACATGTATCGGGTTTATTTCCCTGTGCTTTTTACAACCACAGAACATGTATATTACCACATCTGCATAGGATTTTAGCGATGCAAGTTGCACTAGACTTCTTCGATTGCTGCCAGCGCTTTTACTTGTCTACGGGTGTCTGTGAGGGTGAGTGGGTCGGTGACCCCGTTCGGAAAAATTCTTGATGGAGAGTAGAAGGGAAAGAGAAGAGGGGAAGTGTGTGAGCTCCAGTTTCTCTGATTTTACTGGATATTTACCCTCTGGCATCTTACCAATTGACTGAAATCAGGTGTAAGGCAAATACCTTGAGTAGCTCAAGATAAAAATATACCCATTCTTTGCACTCACCCGTCTGAATCTAACCCATTTATCACTGAAATACCAGATGTACTTGTGTAAAAGAAA
Source organism: Sthenelais limicola (assembly GCA_942159475.1). Lineage (NCBI taxonomy): Eukaryota > Metazoa > Annelida > Polychaeta > Phyllodocida > Sigalionidae > Sthenelais > Sthenelais limicola. The sequence goes on along the minus strand of OW804095.1, from coordinate 61,594,326 downwards.
TTTGTGAGAATCTGTTGTTAATAAAGTCAACGATAAGTGAAATGGTTAGACATACATTTGGTTATAATATCCGTCTACTATATTAATATCATATTCTTGTTTGTTTTTATTTTGCAAATTATTATTTTCCAAGATGTGATAGGGCCTCTCCCGAGCAACCCTCTGCCCTCATGTCAATGAGTCATGTTATGCCTTATGTCATGTTATCCTCAATTATAATATGTTTATCATGTATTAAACAATTGGGCCGTAATCTGAATAAAAAGAAATTATACATATATGGGTCATACAATTCTAAGTTTGTCGCGTCGTTGAAGCACCTTCTCAAAAGTGTGTTTATTTTCTCGAGTATTTGTCTCGACTTTTTTTTGATTTTATGATATATGGAACCAACCTATCTAAATCTAGTTAATGCCCGACACATCAGGTTCCACCCAGTCGATAGCAGTTGTGGGCGTTAACATGGATCCGTCGCATCTGTGACCTCAAGATTCTTAGCTACAGGCAATCTTTCAGCAGACAGGGCGTTTATTTGAAAGGTTAAACAAGTAATAGATGTCCATTCCAATATTTTATTTTCTGAGAGTGGGAAAATGCACTCTAGTGTTAAGGCCTGGGGAAAAAAAGTAAGATTTTCTGCTATCCTTCCTGTAGGCATAGATAGGTGCGAAGCTGACTTTGCCAGAACTCTTCACAAATTCAATTTGGACGAAAATAGTTGGCGAGAACCCGTGATGGGTTATATTTATTTTTATATATTTGTTCGATTCAAGTTCTATAAATATCTGTCATTAGCATGAGGGTGTCTATTATCAATGGAATATTTGCTATCCGAATGTTTGCATACCATAATTTTGATCTATTGAATATGTGTAATGTCTGAAGTTCTGACAGATATATTTAGGTATGTACCGTAACACCCTACGCATACAGTGTAGGCGGTGTTACCCCATGAGCACCCAGCTATAAAGGATATAAGAACAGGCACCCATACTCGTCCCAATTTGATTTTCCTTTGGTCTATGTTGCTGGGGTAGAGAATATTGAATTAGACATTACTCGCCTTAATCTTTTAGTGTCGTGTTCAAATTTAGTAAGCCATTTATCATCCTATAGATACCATCTACAGCCTTGGAAGTAAACCCTATAGGGAAAGCAGGTCATTGTACAAGGCTGGAATCATTTAGAGCCTTAAATACATGTGTGTCTAGGCCTAAGAAAAAAAACCAAATGTTATAGACATGTACAATTATTTATTTGCTTCATGGGCTCACTGCATGACCTTCATATAGTTGGTAACATGATACCCGCGTTGCGGGGACATTTCTTTGATTGGGAAGGGTGGAAGACGGAATTCCATTAAACCTCTCGAAATCTGTCACCTCCTCATGAAAACAACAGCTGGGATAGGATGGAGGAACTCAGATTTGGGGGACAGCTCCCCTTGTCTTATCATCATGAATGACATTACAGGCCTAATGGCGATCATCCAGAACACTGTTATGGCTGTAATGGCGTTCATGTATAACAGTATGTATCAGGATGGCGGGCCTCATTACCTAAAGGAGTGGTCCTAGCTGGTCCTCCCTCCCCTCACCTCCACCCGTGTCCAGTTAAGAACTTATAGTAGAAGCAACGATCCTATAGGATCGTTGGTAGAAGTAAAAGTCCAATTCTGTCGTTTTCTCGGAATAATAATTAAAGATTTAAAAAAAAGTAATTGTGTTATATATACTATATACTGCTGTAAAAGCAGTACGGCCTACTACTGTTCACCTCATGTTGCCTATCCAGTGGCCCAGATTAGTTTCTATTATTGGCGATGGAGGCATTGATCTACATTTGGGACCAAAAGCTGCTGACCTTTAAATTTCCTCATTTGCATTGGTTCTGGTATTGACATCTTTACAAGCGCAAGTCGGTTAACATGCTTATACGCATTGAACTTGGATTGATTGGGCATATTTACTAGGCTCTAGGGTCTTGGGCTATTGTACAATTTGTCATGGTAATCAATTAGCTTTTAGCCCATGAATATTTCAATAGTCAGCCAAGCATATTGTAGGATTTACAATATAATGTGTATAACGGGACGGCTGTTGGAGTGGAGGGAAGTAATTGGGGACCTCTTGACCGAATAAGGACTGATGCTATACGTGCCTGACATCCACAATTTGCTTTAAGAAATTACGCTGCTTGCAATTTCTAATGCAACATAGCTGGTGAATTCCACTTGCTATACCACTACTGTACCGCCATCCCGGTAAATATACATGTTCATGTTGAATTCAAACCAACGAGCACTTTATATTCTTTCAATTTTAGATTGTAACACATTCTTTAAAAGACAGAAAAATGGGATTTAAGCAAAGGACAACTAGGCTTTCAGCTTAAATGTAAGATTCTTTGCATCTCCCTCTTTCCAGGTAATTAGACACGTTCTCCCTGTGGAAACATAGCAAAGGTCTGCATAAAACCCTCATTTATGTGCAAGCGCTATATATATTCAAATGTCCCTAGTCATGGACACGTTGAATGTGGTGTTGATGAACATTAGTAAAGGGTTCTGAGTGGGAGGCCATTTGGGAGACGGGCTAACGTCCAGTAGGACGGTCTTAGCAGATCTAAATGATCAATATAGGGGGTCTGGGGAATAGCCGTCTGTTGCTGGGCTATTTTTAGAAGTTCATGCTAGGTGAGAGTTGATATGAACTCAGTGGGATAATCTTGAATATCATCTAAAGGTGTTACTAATACGGCCCAATATGACTACGCTGATGGAAGTGCACCCAAATACCGGCAGTCTACTCGCTTCACTTCAAGGATTTACTAGTACAATTGGATACGTTGTAACATAAGATCATCAATAACTATCGATGGCCGTTTTATCGGATTCTAGGTTTACGGGGAATTTCCTCTAGAATACATTTCTTTTGAAGTATTACTTCATTATTTTCAAGAGTTCCTCGAGTTTAGAATTTTGGATTAATAATTTGATTGTTCATTCGAAATTACATGCTTATGAACCGAAAAAAAACCTTTGCATCCCATCCGAAACTCTGATGGCCATTAATTCTGTTTCCTCCCTAATATCATTTAGGAGGATCCTTTTGGTCGGTAACATATATCCAGCGTCTGCTCAAGTCGTGCCTGGAATCAACTAGTCCAGAGAACGAATGGAATAAACACACTGCAGAAATATTATCTTGTTATTGTGGATCTGTGGGTGAAAGATACAACCAGTAGTACTGTCCAAATTAACGATTCCTGTATTAAAGAATATACATAAATTAGCAAATATTCATGCTACTTTTGCTCGTCTATAACTTCCACAAATTAGGTGTGAACTATTTTTTTAAACTAATTTTTATTCAGGTATATATACATACGTAGCACGTTCACTCATGCAGATTGGTTTTCGTTGTGTCCTGAGTCATAATACATAGTTTTCACAGTAGGGTTGACATAATGATCTTAATCAGTTTTATTGTCTCATTATGACTTATTGTCACTCTTGGTCAGCGGAAGGTTCTCTTATTGGCCAATGACAAAGTGGGAATGTTGGCCATAAGAACGACTCCCTCAGATAGAGGTAGCACTTCGAGAATAAATTTCATACATAAAAAGAAGATAAAGAGTGTGCTGATCTAAAGACTCGTCACGATATGTAGAATATTACCAAATAAAAAGTAGCAAATTCACATTTCTTTTGGGTTCATCCTACATCATTTCAACATTCATATATTATGATGTATGGCAACAATTTGGTATGGCTATCCGTGTTGACATCATTCACTTACTTAAAAAGTAGAATATATTATCGTCTACTAATGGATGTGACTACATAACGAAATCAGATAACTGTACTGTGTAAGTGATGTGGAGTTGTCATTGGAGAAAGTATTCCATATGAAGTGCAACTGTATTAGTGAGAGATAAGTTAGAAATTATGATTGCATAATTTGAAGCAATGCATTTCGACGATTTCCTCTAAGAAACTTGGTCATGTGTTTAATTTATATACTTCAACGTTTAATCAACGAATATATAAATCATTTAATACTATTTAGTTGATATAAATGGCGGTACATCTTACCTATCATTTTATCCCGTTGTTGAGGTCTAGATTTAAACTGTCGATGCAACATGACGCATCTTCTCCCACAAAGCATCTGACTCTTGTGGCCAGATGTTCAGTCCACCGAGGAAGTGTCTAATGCGACGGATTTGTCACACCTTCCTACTCCTAGTCAGATGAATGATGAACTCTCCACAGTTATATAGCATTTTAATTTACCCTGGAGTTATAGGTGATATACCAGATCCATTTGATCGTAACCATTCATTTCTGGAAAGATTTCATTATGAATACCTTTTATGCTTTACCTACTTGATACGCATGTGAGGTGGAGTAGATAGAGAATCGAACGTGATAAATATTAGTTTTTGAATTGGACGAGATTTTGGATGAATTGTGTCTGATAAATATCCGATTTTTCATTTACTATTTATTGTGCCCCTAGCAAAGAGGAATATTTAAATATAAACCTTGGTTAAAAATTAAAGAAAAACTAATTCGAATTGTGTACGTGTACACATTATTGATACAATTTTATGGCACCCCTCACGGGCATATATAATAGTGGCATAATGTGGATATAACAATTGTTTTCTTTCGATAATGAAATTGTTTAAGCTGAAAATTAGTGTTATTCCCCATTCTAATCTTTCTACGTTATCTTTCTGATGTTTTTCCTTTAATGTCTACAGCCACGGCGTATTATTGGTCTGGCAATGTGTCTTGTTGTTTTAGCCAAGCCTGCTTGACCCCATTCTTTATCGGGTTCGTTCTTTTACAGGACTGGTCATGGACCCACCCATGTTCAAACATGCAAATTAGATTATCCTAGAGTTTTTACTACAATGAGACGAAATATGCATGATATATCATAAAGTATGACTAAAATGATATTAAGCTTTACAGTTGATCATGCCAAATAAGTGATAGGTGAGGTAAATAACAGGGATGAAAGTCTTCAGTATTTTTTACTGAAATCAGTATTTTTGAAATTTTAATTATTGTCCAATTTCCTCCGAATTCTATCATTTGTATCCTTAAAATTAAAGTTTTCAAACTTTCAAAAAGAAAGTTACAACTTTAATTCAACAAATTCAGTTGAAACGTTAAAAAAATAGATAATGAAAATGATTTATTTATTTGGTGGTGGGGGTTGGATTTGCCCTGGCAATAAATATACTGGTCTATACTGGTTGATTTTACCGTCAGTGGTGCTCAGGGATCAAGAGGATGGGACCATGGTTGGCCGGCTCTATGGATACTGACGCCGCTTCGGTATCATGCATTTGGCGACCTCAGTACTCTCAAGGCAGTACTGAGGACTGATTTCACTGGCATCTAATAGCATTCACAGACACTAACAACTGGAGAGATCTAGAATGTACCATTCAAAGAGTGTTTTCAAGAAATTCCGAAGTGGTGGTGGGGGGCAGGGGCATCCCCCTATCAGTATGGATGCTTTTCCCTTTGCCAGAAATTTGTCAGTATTTTTTCCATGACCCCACTTTCATCCCTGGGTAATGTTATGTAATACTTAGATGGAATGCACTGAGTAGTTATTTTAAAAAAGCGTTTCAGACACACAAGAAGTGAAAATGTATGTATCATTGAGAGTGGCAAAGCCACACGGGATGATGCATACATTTTCACTTCAAGTGTGTTGGATACACTATTTTAGAAGAGCCACGAGTTGCATTCTATATTTATATCACAACTACCATGTTTAAATGGTAAAAAAACCTTGTGCAATCATTCCAGGCGACTTTGTTTATATAGAACTACAAAATTAACAATGCCGGTTCACCTAGTTGCAGGGTTGGTAACAAACTCATTTGTGATATAAATAATAATTCATACCAGTTGCGTAATACCACTACGTAATTGTTAGTTTAGGTAATGTTAGTCATTGCCTAGCTTGCACAGTTCTTTTTTAGCCTTGCCAAACTTGTTCACAAGGTTACTGGCCACGAATTCCGTTTCTTGGTGTTAATGGTTCACTCCAATATATGCTTCTTAGGTATAATGCCAATTATTTATGACGTTATGTTGATTACTTTTTCTCAACCACAAGTATTATTTGCATTATCACAAAGTAGATTTATGTTCATCCTCTCCTAACTCTTAAGTTCTCAAGTTAAATCTGATCTATTATAAGCTTGGTCATTGGTCTATTTCTTTGTGTCAAATGTTCCTACTTTCTTCAAAACGACAATTTCATAGTACACCTGGGAGGTCTATGAGAGTGGTGTGTCAGGAATGGGACCTCAAAAACTAAATATCTCGGCAACTTCCCGAAGCAAATTGCTTCAGCTCATAAATTCTTCAGAAATGTTGGGAAATTATTGGACAAAAATGCCTAGGACAACAAATTGAATGTATGAATAATTATGTTAGATGAAATATTAATGAGAGTGGGGAGTATACCTTGTCTGACACTACCATATTGGAATATTATATATATCTCCCTGGTAAAATGAAGACACAATATTTTGTTCATCAGTAAACACCGTTTGTTTGTGTGTCATAAACATTGGGAATAATTTGCTACTGCTTTTTGTGCTCCAGCTACGAGCAGGCGATGTAATACTTGAAGTTAACGGCGTTGAGGTCAACACCTTCACAACCAAAGAGGGTAGGCATGAACGGCGGAAGTAGGGGGCGCCACCGGTTGCGGGGTGACTTGCGCACTCCGCCACGGGCTGGTTGCCTGTTAGTTTGTCCGCTTTTCTCCAGCCCTACTCAGTGTTGTAACGGGTTATTTCTTAGTCAAACTTTTCATCATGGAAATATCGCTTCCCGCTTTAACATGGGTGTCACACAAGATCAGACATTGGAGTACCGGTGGAGGCTACTACTCTTATGAATAATTCCTATATGATCAGTCATTAGTTTCAATGTCCACACAATGATATTTCGTCAGTCATTCAGGTGATTTCATGGAACCTACTTATAACATTTAAGTAATAATTATAAGTTATCGTATACGTATTTTATGTGCTCTTGAGATTATAGTTCTAGAAACAAAAGAATTTATTAATTTTCCTATGTTTTGTGTCTGAAAGACTGTATTGAATAATGAAGTATTTCTATAAACTATTCTCCTTTGTGGATATTATCTGCTTTTGTGTTACAGTAGTTGGTTTACCCATGTATCTCGACAATCGCGACATAGATCTTGATTCATATACTACTTACTATCTCCTCTTAGGACTGTTCTCAAACCTTCAATCTCTCTGACCATCTTTAGAGTGAGGCGATTTAGTAGATAAACATATCTGGTCCTTGTGTGATACCCACTGTTCAGTCCCCCTTCATACCACCTACCTCTGCACTCTTATCCTATAGAAGAGAAATTCTTTTGTTGTTGTTCGTGAGCAGATGTAGACATGTGTCACGTTTTCTAGATACTATGGAAATTGCTTCCTATTGTTACACTGAAGACAGGTTTGGATACATTTATCAGGGCGGTATATATGATATATATACACCTCGATCCCGGATTTTATCCATTTTCTCTCTTGAAAAAAAATATTGCGGTTTGTAAAAAAATAAAATAAATAAAATTGATTAAATGAAACAAATTGATTAAATCTGTGAGTTTTGAAAGTAATGTGCTTGAAATTAGCAAGAAATTATGTTTGTATAGAGTGGCGATGCATGGAAATAATTGGATTTCCGATTATGCGTTTGTTCACCATAACTATTTGTATAAAATTGTATTAATTTAAAAACTTGAAGTCTGAATCAAATTCTTTTGAACATCTACTGTTTTCAAACGAATTAAAATGAAAACGATATCAATAGCAGCAAACTGTCAAGCGATCTGGTTTGGTTGCTTGATTAAAAAGCCAAAAAAAGTCTTCCCTCAGGAAACCAGTCATTGTTTTCATCGATCCAAAACCAGACGAAACTGTCGAGTTTCACCATGATTGGGATTGTATAATTGGCAATCTTCAGAATCCCATTTCATCATTCGTATGGTGAAAAATCCAGAAAAAGGGTGTTCCTTGAAAGGAAAGTTTTGTTGACAAAAAGTGATTGAAATTCTAAAAAACCAATAACTTCCGTTTGGTCAAAACATAGTGACACATGCTATCCATCTTTTGAAGAAGCACATTTTCGGGTACTACAATGGAATGCTCCATTTTGTATAACTATCTTCTCTTGTAGACTTTCTGATTATGTAGCTTTACTGTTCATCAGTCCCCAACTATTGTTAGAGTAAGCACTAGTCTATATGTGTAGTTAGGAGCGGTTTCGTGCTGCACCTGTTGCCATTATCTTGTTTGTTTTCACAGGTACTATTGAATGACTAGCGTTAGAGGTCTATGTAACATCATTGGCGGATTTTGGAATTGTATTTAAAATGGATTGCAATGCCAAACAGTCCTTTGATCCATTAATCTATGTATTATTAACAATCTGAAAACCCAATCCCTTTTCTGATTCCGCGATGTTACATTTATGTCTTGGCAATATCAAATATTTTATTCGGGCCTTTCCTTCTAAAAGTCACTGGTACTACCACTGAATGATATGCTGATCTATCGATGTCATAATTTCTACTATATAGTATATACTCATTGGAATGATTGAATGGGGCACAGTGGTTTTAAATATGTGAATTTAATTAACAACTTTCTTACCTTTCTCCTATCTCCTCTTTCCTATTACCGATAGTTTGCTGCTTTCTCTTAGTGACTAAAGCCAAAATCATGTTCCCAAATTAACGAAGTATTGATGCAAGTGTTTTCTTGTAAATATCTACCTTCCCGTCCTGAAAAAATGGCTGTTTGTCGTAAAGTAGACAACTCCCCTGCCCCCTATTTAAAATAAAGCTTCGACTTCTATCAACCCCTGTTTGACGTAAACTAATGTTTCAGTTTCTGTTTCTGGATGTTTACTGTAATGTTACTTGTTGGACGAACTGTCTGAACATTGAAAGTACATTAGAATTTGACTAGGAATGCCTAAACAACGAAGACCGTCATGTGTAGGTGAGACCACAAAGGGTATATTTTTCCTCTGGACAGTGACTGTAACGACGGTAAAACTGGCTTGTTCCTGTGAGTCTCCTCAGATTCCCCCTGAGGCCGAAAGCCCCATGGCTTGACGTCAGGGAATACAAACCGGGAAAAAAAGACATTGTCTAGTGTGCTAGAACATTTTCGACAATTATTGTGCCTTACAGTTACTGCATATTAATTCTTCTCTAAATCAAAACTTTGACTTAATCGTTTCAATAGACTTGTCAATATTTTGGCAGAGCCTAAAGGTTGCACCAATATCTTTGATCAACTTTCATTTATTTAAACCGCCATAGTTAATCAGTATCATTCCTCTAAGTTGCTTCCTCTCTGTAAGGAAAGTGGTTCCAATGAAAGTAAATCGATATCTGTCTTCAAAAACACTAAAACATTTCTTTTTAACCTTTAAAGTGCTTTTATATCAGTCTAGGTACTTCTAATATAATATAATATATTAAGAGGGAATAGAACATCGCGCAGCCGGAATAAGAAGTAATTTGTGAATATAAGGTTGTTGTAGAAGTTTATTACTAACGTTTCGGTGTTTCATGACACCTTCTTCAGGGTAATAAGTAATAAAATTAATCAAAACTTTTCATAGCTTGGACCTTTTCCTGTGAGATGCCCATGTCGAATGCGTATCTATTAAAGGGGTTTAATTATGGAACCCGGCCTATCCGGAGCCAATCGGGTTTAAGATAATTTAACTTTGTGAGTTTTTATTCAGACGATGCCAGAAAGGCAATGCTCAGATAGTTTGATGAGGATACTGTGTGGATTAAAAGACAATCTTCTCTTATGATTGAGAGTTAGCTAGCTGTCCTATTAATGAAATTTGTTTTTTCCTTTTCATATTGGCCAATATCATTATACGGAAGGAGTTCCCCATGAACTGATTATGAAAGCACTTGTAAATTATTAAATTCAGGGCAAAGTTACAAACGATCAGACTTCGCTCCCCTCAATATAGTTCGTTCATTGATGAATTATTGTAGATAGCTTTTCATGTTCACTTTCCCTAAGTCATGCCTTATATATATTTCCAGTCCTGAAGTACCTGCGACTTTCCGGCCCAGTCCTCCAGCTGAAACTCATAGAAGGTGAGATTTACTAATTTTGTTTTTCTGCCATTTAAAAGAAATAGTTAGAGAAATAGCAACCGCCGATACGAACACATAAAGGCCATGGTCAAATGAAGAAAAGTATATTCTGAATGTCTCCCTATAATTTTTTTTATATGGTAACATTTTATCGAAGGTTGAATAAAACATCCCATAACATGTTGTAATGATTGCATTTTTATGTTACAGCTCCACATTCCTCCAAACCTACATGTATATATTTCCCTGTCTCATGACGACGTTCTATTATAGTGGCTGTACACATTAAGGTGGCCATACAATATTCGCCCGTCTGCCTTCGTCCATCGGGGTTCCACCACTCAAACAGAAATCGTGGCTTTTCCTTTTGCCACAGCAACCACTATTGTGTATTGAATCACACTGATTTGAGTTGCCCGGAGGATCTCATCCTCGTCTGAGTGACCGTGAGATACGACTCAGAGAGAAATGGCAATGTTTGATGGCAAGATTTTCTCACAACTGAGAACATGTTGGTTAATATGATACTGATATGATTGGTTTTTTTTTACCAACTGCAGCATTTCCTATCATACAATCTGCTGTACATGAAAGGCTATGGTTTGCTACCAATCATTGATTGTAATCACCATATTACACAGAGTATATAGCGCGAATATTTTTTTCACCGTTTTTTTATCGTGCAGTTTCATCAGAGTTTCCTTACTTGAAATAAATCCACATCAAATAACAAGTGATAACCATTTTATAGGAAGCTTATGGAAGATTTATAATACATATATCATATCGCTAGTTATGGAAGCTGTATATCGTGGGAATGACCCAGAAGATGTTAACTGTTGGCTCTTTCCCCATTTTAAGCTTTTTTATTTTTACTCCGGTCGACGAGCATTATCAAAAGGGCCCAGGGCTTAGTTATACCCTTTAGGGATGACCCCGGTATATTAAAACTTGACAGTATTCTGCTTTCACATTTTGACTATGTGTGCATCCCAAGCTTTTGTGTTCTATTTATGTGGAATACATTCTGAAAGAAGCTATTCCAATAATGGCTATCATTCTAAATACGTAGACTCTACCTACGCCCTTATGTTCTCTTAATAGATGTTCCATGGTCTGAATCAGCCTTGAAGTTCATCTTTCTATGGGATATTTTGGTAGAAGACCTTCATTGGTTTATCATTCAAACTTTTGTCCTTCATTTTTGGATGGATTGTAAGAATGATTTCCATGAATGGTTCTTTTAATAATGGTTGGCGTTTTGACATCAATTAATTCAGTCGCTGATCTCCCTTCTATGTCTAAAGTTACTCTGGTTTAGAAATACTATTGGCATATTGTATCGAAGCCTGTAGCTTGAGGCAAATCTGCGGAGTTTTCAGAAGAACGGCCCTTTCCTATGTCTCTTAGGTAATCTTTGGGGGAGACGTGCCTGGGACTTACAAAAGTTTCGAGATTTCATTTATTTATTCAACTGGCCGACTCCCTCAAGCGTGTATCTAGTTAAAATGGCACGATATTTTATTGAGGTTGAAGAGGAAAATGTAGTACCAAGTTCATGATATTGTTAACGCTGATGTAGACCTGATCTCGGGCTGAACTGAGGTCCTGCGTCATCTAAATTGTATTCATAGCAGGAGAAGGTCAATAGTCTAATGACGAAGTGATCTGTCTACATCAGAAATAACATACTAAGTCCCAATTATATGAATATGTTTCTTGTCTTTCTGTAGCTCGTACAATCATTGCTTTCATTTTAATGCTAAAATATCACAATGCGACAGGAACGGGTGGTCACCCTTCCTTGGAAGTTAGCGGGTGTCCGACTGGTGTCCGATGTAGGAGAATGGTTGTACAGCTATGGGCATGAACTAGTTCCTTAATTTCAACCTCGTTAAATATCTAGGGGATGAGGGAGAGATGTGCTGCGATTCTGCTTGTTCAAACCGTTGGCCTCCTGACTTTCTCGCTACGAGTGCTTTGGTTGGTATTATTATATACGGTTGTTCGAAATGTCAAACTTAGTTACAATGGTTCATACATCGCCTCCAATCCCAGTCCTACGTATTTACAGAAACGACATAAATCATGTTTATTTGTTAAGCGTGGTCAAAAGATGCTATTTCTTTTAGCGCCCTCCCCCCTTACGTTTATGGAACTTGGATAAATGCCCTAGTTGTTTTTAATTTTTTAGGATTTCGTTGTGTCGTTTGCTGCTTTGAGGCTATATATGTCTGCAGGAATAGTTTTGTTATCTCTATAAACGCCCCAAAGAGCGTAGTTATTCAGCTACTTATGCCATATGTGTTTTCTGATGTAATATGTATTTTGGGCTCAAGTTCGAATTGATTATTTTTAGTTTTCAGATTAATCCGATACCAAAGCTATTTGTGGACATGTACACAATGTTGATGTACCGACCTTGTGCTCTCCCGGATGACATATATCTAAATATTGATACGTACTGATCTGATACTTATGACTAAAGAGCTACAACACATTGCACTTCTGCCCAGGACGTTTTAAGACATTCATCGGAAGTCATGAACATTAATTTCCTAAAGTGAAATCGTCTCAAGACAAATTCTTCTTTCTATTCACGATGATTGATCAGGTATGAATAGACTGTTATATAAATTATAAAACCTATGGGTCTGAAGTCATTAACACCATTGCACGTATTGATTTGATGCAGGGAAGATCCATGGATTAAAAATTTGCATTGGGTCGATGAATGCCAGGTTATTCCCAAGTACAATGCCTTTATCATGTATGCAACATAGCAAGTACATAGTGGAGAATGATAACATGGAATTCCCTCAGTATGAGAGAGCACACAGTCTCGAGTCTGGCCTGTTTATGTAAATGATGACAGGAAAACAAAGGCGTTGCCATAATGACCTACATACTCAATGGCCAAAAAAGAACCCATTTTTTGTCTTCATTGACGGAATGAATCGATTGGATTGGTGCAACTGCAAGCCATGAAAATATATCGGGAGGTGGAGGTGGATGGGGCAGGGGGTGAGTCTGGCGCGTGTGTTAAGGTGTGTAGATGTCATTCTGTATGTGATGAGTTGCCTGTGTGTGATTGTGCCACACTGGGATAAATGCTGCATTTGCACAGCGAGTGGCTCTATGGTTTCACCGAGCAGTTCCGAGAGGTGCGCCTATCGTTCTGTGCTACTGTAGATGTCCGCAGGCGTGCTGAGATCAGTTGTTGGTAGGAAGGACAGGGGTTATGATGTATACAAATAGAGATGCTGGGGCTATGTGTCTGCACAATTGGTTACAATCCTCTAGAAATAATGATTTACCGCCTATATATATCTTGTTATGTTTGGCCATGGGAGACTCATTACTATATATAGAGAGAATGGGACGAGCCGGCAATAATCGAAAATTTATAGGACGAGATTCGTCCACATAAGCACGATGCCGTAGGCAGAGTGCTTATGTGGACGAATCAAGTCCTATAAACTTTCGATTATTGCCAGCGAGTTCCATTCTATATTTATTATATGTGCATAAAATTTGATCATATGTTATCAGATATCACTGAAAAAATATTAAAGAAGTCTCAGAGAGCCCCGCTGCCCTGCTGCCAGCCCCACTGCCAGCCCCGCTGACAGCCCCGTTATTAGCCAAGTTATATTGTTGACTTAAAACGTTCATATCGCAGCCATTTCTTTAGCTACATTAATCAAATTTATATCATTCAATAGAGAATTTATTGCTTTATTTAATGATGGGATTTTTATTATGTATTTCTCTAATCATAGTACCAGAATCACGGGTGGATTACCGATCGCGGGGATTTGTTTACATCCTTCGCGGGGATTTGTTTACATCCATTGCTCCGCGAAGCATATAAACAGAGCTATTTTTAGACAACTACATTCATATAGGACGCGTCCTATATGACTATTTTTATAGCACCCCACTTATAGCACTTCTCATATAGCATGCGCGTATAATAAATTCATTTATGGGGATCTGCCGACATCTAATAACTTGGATTTCTTCACATTTCTTTCACATTACAAAATGCTAAGCTTTAGGTATAGACGTTTTTTGTTCATTATGTAACTCTGTGACGCCCTTGTTCATAAAGAGAAACATAATAATTTAGGGCGACATCAGCTACGTGACATCAGCTATCACAAGTATATATTGTCCTGTTTGCCATTCACTATTTTTGCCCGAAGATTAATATAGTATCTCTTACATCTTTTCTGCCCACCTTTCACGGTACACATATGGCTCGTTGGTTCAACCAAGTACATTTGTACTTTTGTGTCCTTGTGAGTTGACTCTGGGGATGAGTGCGACGGTTATGATGAGGATAGTTGCCCGATTATGAAGAAGGATGATGTGTTTTGAGACAGCACATATATATATATTGTAGACAATATATTTGTCCCCGTGTCCCGAGAGCGGAGAATCGAGGCCAGCTAAGCAGCTATATTTTTTAGTGGGGTAATTATTTCAAAGCAGGCTTCTGATATCTCTTAATTAGTCAAATATAGGAGTGTCCAAATTAATAAATTATGTATCAACAAGTATCCGGTTCACAGTACCATATTTTTCCTCTAGGACCGTTTCCAGGAGAAACGTAGCAGGGGCATCTTAATTTATTGTCAAATAAGTAGAAAAGTTAATCAAGCTCAATAGCACTGTAGCTTTCGAAGAGTGAAGAAGGGGATATGTTATGTTTTACATCCAATATCATTGCTTTATTGATCCCACTCTTATCGTTTGGTCTTCCCCATGAGGGCGATATAGTTAATAGCAACAAATATATGGCAAATTGTTAGTTAATTCTTTTCTCTTATCCTTGTGCCAGTGATCTTATGGAGCCGATCGCGTGGAAAGTAGTTTTATCTTTTGATGTTCGAGGTGGTAGGAACCGGTGGATTGCTAGATGTTATGTGGGCTCACAAGTTAGCTAGGTAATCCTCAAGCTTATCTCTCGTGATCTCATGTTGTGGCTATGAAATGCTGTATCATGTATGCTAGAATTGCATGGCTTTCACAGCCTACTGCGGTGCTTATTGAGCGCGCGGTCTCTCAAGTATAACTCCCATAGTGTGAGCGATGTGGAAATCGGGTGCCTCCGTTATGGAACTAAAGCTCCGAGGAGGCAATAGGGGTGAATGTACCCTCCCTATATGTGATATATATATTTAGGCACCAGTCTGGTCAAAAGCACAACTTATGGTTTTATCTGGTTGGCTTGTGTGGAGTAGCGGGTCTTTAATGTTGCTGCAAGTCTGATGTGTTTAAAGATATATGGGATATGGAAGTTTACTGGAAGTGATAGTTAACGCAAACCCTACCTATTTCACTTGCTTTATTTCCTCATCGCCATATCATTAATTTTTAGAATTCTGTTTCTAATTCTCCGCTTTAAATGTTTAAATCTTGCCCCGTAAGTCTAGATGCTTTACTATAGGACTTGCTCCCCTCTCCCGCTTGAATGTATTCAAACATTGTGACTTTATATCCCAAGTCGTGACCCTGCTACCACCCCCGCAGTCTGCAACCCCAGCACACCAGCTTTGCTCCGCGTGATCCCCCATCCTTTCCATTTCCCCATAAATCTGCCCCCTCACACGCACGACAATACATGCACTCGTGCCATTATCATAAAAGCAAAATTATCAATACGATTTTTATTGTGATGAAAATATCACGGTATGAAATATGGTCCGCTCATGTGAAAGGAAGAGCTACTTTCTGCCCAGTCTGAAAACCTCATCATACTCTCTGAAACATCACATAAACTATACTCCAGAGCGATATGAATTGTGTGTATCATTGGATAAATATATTTTCACCAATTTTTATAGTTAAATATAGTTTGTTATCGCACTTGGCTAAGGTCTTACGTTTGCCTACTCTATGCGAATGATAATTGTGTATTACTCTGGGACACCCAGTGATGCAGTCATTGGAAAATCGATTGCAACAAACCTGTTTATGAATTAGTGAAATACAGTAAGGGTATGAGTTGTTGGGAAATCCCTTGCGTTAGGTCTTTTGATAGTTCCTTATGCACCATTAAACAAAATGTCCCCAATTTGGCCATTTCTCTCACTCTATCCCTTTTCATGCTTTTTCCCTTTTATCATTCAACTAATGTATGAGAGTAATATCTTTGAGATGCGACATGATGAATTATCAAAACTACTTGTACAGTAAGTGTACTACTGTTTATATAAATGTTTGTATAACTGCTGCATTATCACCGTTATGCTATCAGCAGAAATATAATATATAGTGCAGCGTAGCCACATGCACCGAGTTGGGGTACATGTTTTTCAGTGATGTCTGGACCTCTGTCCTTGTGAAATATTTACCACTCTGCGGGAAACATCCACATCCATACCAAGCAATACCAATATGGCGGTACTATGTCTTCTTCAGACTTACAACTAAGGAAAAAGCACCGAGACGCTGTCTCCTATGTTTTCTAAGATATGTGCTTCTTTCTCTCTCTCGTTTCTATATGAAGGTAGCCATATTGAATGGTGTTCAGTTGTGTTTTCAGAGACAACAATGAAAGTTTATTGGCGGATGAAATATGATATACCCTTGTTATTCTGTGATCCCCTTTTTCCTTAGAGGAATATAAACACCATTATCCTTTCATATTGTATGATATCGTTCTTGTTGGGGAAAGAACCAACTTTTTTAAGTGCAATATTTCGTACTCAAATTCTCATATATATGCTATAAAACAAGCCATTTCCCACAAATTAGCATAATTATGACGAGCCCTTCGAAACTGTATGTTGGACAAAGACTCAAAGCATCTGAAGACTTGTTTCATTATCTAGTATTATAATGATAATAAGACATGAATTGCAATAGGGATTGCGATATTTCTACAAACATTGAAATATTTGCTCCTATTTATAAGAGAGGTGTTGGATTCTGATGATCAGTAGTTGTTCATTCTGACTGGAGGTTATAACACCACTTATAGCTCATGACAAAGCACATCTATGCGCGTGTGGGTATGACTTCTGACATTTCTACATGTTTACTCACAAGCAGTTGTTCCGAGTTGATTCATAATTACACCCCTCTGACTCAGGTCCATTTTGACTCTCTCCTCGTCTGACTATGCTTATATTATGGTCTCTTTCACTTAAAATCTCAGCAGTCCAAGAATTTATATTTTTTCACTATTCCAAGTTTGATTACATGACCATTCAGATTCATCTAACCCAGCGGGGGGAAAACAGACTAAATTTTGAAGGAATACATTCATTTCTTTCCATAGCGTTACCTATTTGGAAAAGCTTCTTTGATTGGTCACAGAACTATAACAGTTATAGTTCTGTTGATTGGTTTAGCCAATGTGACGTGCATCCTTTAGGCTTTTTCTTTAATTATTAGGAGGGTAGCCTCTAAGTGTTTTTCTGTTTTAAGTTGTATTTCGATTGAATGGGCGCAGCCTCCTTTTAGTATCACTATAGGAAAGGTATACTCTATACTGAAGGCTCTGTCGCACCCCTGGCTTAGTCTAAATTGGAGGGGTGGCCTGTCAGTGGCCACATGGGTTTGTTTTGACTGTGTTGGCTGGTGCTGTTAAGTGGAGGAGTGTATTGGCTTGGCCTGTTTGCTGTGAGTGACAGGGAGGGAGGTATACAGACTGAGTGAGTGCTGTGAGTGACAAGGAGGGAGGTATACAGACTGAGTGAGTGAAGCCTGTTGGCTGTCCTGTTGGCTGTGATTGACAGGGGGTTGGCTACTAGGCAGGGGGTTGGCTACTAGGCATTCCTACTAGGCCAGGCCTACAAGTGTGATCTTACAAGCTACATCCTGTAAGATCTTTATCTTTGGATCTGTAGACTGTCATCTGTACATCTGTGTCAACTGATTTCAGTGAGAGGAAATATCTGAGGAGATCATCAGATAAGTTATGTAACTGAAGTGTAACATCACTGTGATATGCCTCCTGCTGATTGTGGCCCAGAGTGGAGGAGGCCAGGTTTGGAAGTGAGTGATGGTTGCCATGACAACATCCATGTGGAGTCATATTCATGGCAATGAGGGTTAGTGAGATGAGATGAGCAAAGTGATTTAGTTTTGTGATTTAGTTTACAGTCTAGCTGTAAATGTTACATACTTCTTATACTTTCATATTGTAGGGTATTGATGGGATAGAGGTAGGAGCACAGGTTCAACTGAGCAATCCAATGGAACACCCAACAATCGCATGATCCACAAATTAATACGAAAAAAAGAAATACAAAAAAAGAACTATATACTAAAAATTAGAAGCAAAAGAAAATAGCAGTTAGGCAAATCAGCTGGGCTACCCTCCTAGTATCGAAAGATACTATAGCAATTGGGCAGTAGTGTGTTGTCTTGTTTAAGTCTCATATTCAATCCATACAAGCTACTCAGCATACTGTTATATGAGATATGTAAAAACGGATTAAATTTGGTGGAAAATCGAAACTTAGTTCCCATAGCTAGTATCTAAAATCACAGACGGTATGATTAATTAAGAATGAAAGTTTTTAAGCAATACCCTGACGTTAATAGGCAGTCGCCCCGCCCCAGCTGTATTTAAATATTTACAAAGGTATACTGTTGACAGGAGCGTGCCCCCCCCCCCCCCCACCACCATAGTATTACAGAAAATCTGCAAAGGGAGTTGTGAACTACATTAGAATTCTATATATTGAAGTCATACCAGTGAATAAATGAAAAATTCATATTAGGGATACTATAGTAGATATAGAAATTTGTTTTATCCATGGCTGACTTTCAGAATGAAGGAAGTCAAAGCTTAATTCCATGTTCTCATCTCCCATAAGAGCAACAGAATTAAGTCATAAGAGCATTGTTCACCCCGCCGATCTATAGACTATCCTGAAAAGAAAACTAGCTAATCACATCATTGGTCTCTCAGAGGGGGTATAGAAGATGTAGTGCTCCTTTGTTTAACACCTGTACATCCGGATAGCATACACTCACTGCGCTTTTACAGCCATTACCTAATTGATTCTACTGATGCTTAGGTGGCAATTCAAAAACATTTATGTAATTTGCTTTTGCCCTTCTACAGGGGCTATTTCCCTGTGCTTTTCCCGAATGGGAGAAACTGAAAGTAAGTGTATAGCTGTTCCGTTCATCTTTGCTACATTGTTTATGAATGATTTACTTCTGGCATTAAATGAAATGATGAGAAGTATTTCTCCAGCGTAATGTTCCTGTTTGTTCTAGACCTAGTTAAGACCGAGCGGTGCGATGTAATATTATACCGTGCATTGAGTAGTACCTCTATATTCCAGATGCATCTTCGATTCCAGAGCCTCGGCTAGATCCATTTTATATAGAAGGAGGGAAGTGTGTACATATGCACTTTTATCTCTTGTTTGTTTTTCAACATAATTTCCCATATTTTATCCATAGCCTTCCCGTTCCTCTGTCTTATTCAGAATGGCCATGTTCGAAAGAGCATGTTTTCTTCACTTGTTATGGGATAGATCTATGTATAATGAAGCTCTCTGGTCCCATTCACATCTTCTGCTAGCGCCACCGCTACTATTGCTGCTGCTGCTGCTGCTGCTACTAGTAACTACTGCTATCGGGCCACCATTATAATGGATGGCCCTGAGCAGCTCTTGTCTGGCTCCTCGCTCCAGTGCTCGACGCTTGCTGGACGCTGACTGCCTTTAGCCACCAGCTTGTCGGTCAGGAAGTTGGCAGTGGTGGGAATTTTTCTGCTGTCAGAGCAAGGGAGATGTGAAGTTAGCGAGAGAAAAAAGGGAATGGATGGAGGTGTAGCTAGAGTGATGGGAAAGAATCAAATAGACTTGGGGACAGGGCGGAATATGATATTTAAAGCGTTTCATGGTTTTATTATACACGCGTTGCTCTGAGTACAACGTATCTAGAGTGAGTTATGCACATGCATATATGTCACTAGTGAGTTGCGTGTGGTAGTCTGATTAACTGTGTTTTATAATCTTGACTTGATGTTACTTTTTGTACTCACCTCGGCGGACATCATACTAGTTTGACCTACTTTCATATAACGGAGCCGCTAGTTGATGTTATTGTTGGCAACTATTCCCGATGCCAGATTTTCTTGGATTAGTGATCAGCCAATTCTTCGTAGTTCTTATGGTATAAAATGTGCTCAACCTTGTAATGAGGTAATTGACTTCTTTTATTTAATGTCTCTACAGTCGTTATTAACGTTTTACCCCGTCCGGTTAAGATGGCATATCGCCCCCCCCCCGACACACACAAACCTCTCTCACTCTATCTATCTATCTATCTATCTATCTATCTATCTATCTATCTATCTATCTATCTATCTACAGTAAACCTCTCTTCTCTTTAATCAAGGGTTGATATTTCCCGTCACAGGTCTCCCCCTCTCTTTCCTTTACATCTAAAAGTACATGGCTCGGAAGACTTATGAAAATATATGAAAAATAGTACAGTAATAAAACAGTGCTGCTTGCTTACAATGAACCTTGTGTATCAGGGCCAGACAAGAATGAGACATGAAGTTAGGCAACGATGTCATTATCTTCGCCATTAACGAACTCAGTCCAGAATGAAGCTTGCTTCTCATATAATGAATAATCTATCTGACATAATGTATTGAATTTATTGTGGTGTCTAATCATATCGCCCTGCTTAGTATTATCTCGTTGCTATCCATAAATAAGGAATTTCGTCTCTTATAGCTTGCCTGTTTCTCGCGAAATGTTTTCAAGATGTTCTAGTGGACGAATGAATCTTCGTGCCTGGATAGAAGGAAAAAACGGGGATCGTTCTCAAAGAGAGAAGCACGAAACCTTGGGGTATTTGTATGCGTATCATTTACAGATTTGCGTCATCAGTGAACTACAAGTTCAAAAGTTCAACGATGAATTGGTCAGCTTTAGCTTAGCGTAAGACAGATATTTTGCTCTAATGTTTGACTGACCTACTGTGCTTTGTATGTATTAATTCTGGTAGGGACAAAATCCGCCCTCCCACCCCACCCTGATCCATTCAGAATGCGCTACAAGTAATCTGTTGAAGTAGCGAATTATAATTGGAATGTCGCCTGAAAGTCAGGCTTTTGAAGAAAGTCAGGGTTCACCCGCTCCGTAGAGTTCGTTTCCACCGATAACGAATGTACGTATGAATAATTTGGTCAGTTTGGGAGAGGCTTGTTTTTCCCCGGTGAGCTGTCCTTATTCTCTGCAGGTGATTAAGTTGACCAAATGCTCTTTGTACCACTTCTGACTCCATGTACAAGGAACGCCACTGTTCTGAAGCAAGGAACCCCGGTTACTCGGGACCAGTTATTTTTAGATATATCCTTCATGTGGGAAGATTATGAAAGAACGCTTTCATTGTTGGAACTGGTTTGTGCATGAAATGTACTATTTTCATAGGATTCTTGTTTAGCCATTTTACATTAGGTCACCCATATAAATGTGAAATGCTCTATTCATACATAAAATAGTGCTCCTCAATCGTCCGCCTCATCACCATATATATGTGCAACACGTCGTGTCTAATTTTGAACACCAGTTTTTATTAGGTATGAATCTTGGTTTTGCTATATTTAACTCAGATCAAAAGGGACTTTGACACTAGGATTAACTTTATATCTGTACTTTCCTTTGCAAAAATGATGACTGATCTGTTAAGTTGCCTTTGTTTGACCGTTTCACACCTGCTATTGGCTCTTACCTTCGCCTCTTCACCTAATTGTTTAATTTTCTGCACAAGGTATTTCATACTCGCTCTTGTCGTCTTGGTTGACCATCAAGTTCTTTTTTCCTCAATATCTATTAATTACGTGCCTTCCAGCGTTTCAAATTGGATAGTTTATTCTTCATTCCGAACACACGCCTGTTCTGTTCCACGTAATTCGTTGGTATGGACCTACCTGTTAATAATGTCTGCCCCATTCCATCATCTCATTTCTCTTAATGCCTTCTCTCATTCTTTGATCTCTCATCAATCTCCCAACAATGTCTAGTGCAGGATCGTCCCATATATATTTGATCGATACTTGTGGAAGGTTACCCGGTTGTAATGGACGATAATGAGGGCTTATCTGGCTCTTCTAGAATAACTTATTGTGAATGGAACCGTGTAAGGTTATGCAGTGGTAATGCAGCTCCAACCACACTTCTCAGTTGTATTCTCAGTCATGACCGTCACTTGAGAATGATTTAATTCTGAATAGTAGTCTATTCTAGTATCCCATCAAGTTTTTCTTTGCACACTGTATTCATCCCCCAAATACAAGGTAATGACATGTTGATAACTGGGAAGAAATTATATCTCTCATTCTCTGATATAAACTACTAGTTATACGCACGGTCATTTTCAGATGTGTTGACGAAGAATACTTCTTTCTCGATCATCAATGTATGAAAGAATAGAAAGGTGGCGTAGAAAATAGTTCACGTCTCCTGTTAGTTGCGTGAATCAGGGAATGTGGAAGGTACACTTGTGAAATGATTTATTGAATTGTTCTATTGAAACGGTGTATTCTCCTCCTCAGTGACCTGAGGGATTTATGAGCAGAAACATGGCACGTGTACGTAGCGGTAGTTACAAGACAAAAAGGATGAATCAATGGACTGCTTCTTGAAAAGTGATGGCGACGTCTTTGCACCATATGTTATTGATTTACATAAACGAGGGCGATCATTGTGTAGGGAGAGAGGCTGGACAAATAGCAGCTTGTCTTGCAATCCATAATATCTATAAACCTATCGTCATTCGACTGGACCTAATGGTATAACATGTACCGTATTCACTGTTTTATCTGACCGCAATCCGTGTATTTACTATAATATTCTTAATCAGTTTGTAGTGAAACTCCCGCCTCAAAGATCATGCGTAAGGTTACATGTCTTTTGGAGATGTTACAAGGTCTGGACCTAATTGCTAGTAAGAGGGATTCATTTTGCTGTAAGGTAGAGCTGACTTTTGACATGATGGTCTTATTTTGAGGTTAAAGTGACTTATTTCGAGGTCCAAGAAAGTCTGATGGCCAAATTGTACTCTCAACCATGCTAATCTAATTCTTTTTGACCAAGAACGACCTCGCAAGTTTCTTACCCTCCTGCTTTCGACCCTAATATAAAATGACATCTTTTGACTTAGAGCCCACATAGACTAGTGGGAAAACCCCTTGAGCTACATGAGAGGCTTCTCCTGATTATCTGCCTGTCTCGTCAGATGAGGGGTTTTGTGGTTTTGTGGCTTCGACAGCAACAGAGTGGACTGTCCTGGTTGATACTGAGTTAGGAGAGACCAATGAATCGGACCAACGAGAATAAAATGGGAGTTTTAGTCTCGTTGATCGCATTATGGATGAACCACTCTTTATTTAACATCGACGCGTTACTCTTGTTTTTCCAACATGTAGTTTTGGTAGTTTGGTACATTATCCGAATTCGTATGCTTATAGTACGTCATGAATGTTTGGTATAACTTTTTGTTTTGAGACCGGAGCCAATATTTTGTTTTGAAGTTAACTTATAGTATCGGCTAAATACGATAATAATGTTATGCCGCAGAAAAGGTAAGGTGCGAAAGACATTAATTGCACCATTTGAGCTCCAATATGAGACGTTAAATCGTCCTTTCAGTACGAATGCGATGCAAATGGCATGCTGTCCTCGCAAGAAAGTCCGATTAAAAACAGAAAGGTCTTAAAACAGAAAGGTCTTAAGAGATTTAACTCTTTTGATGCAATGACTTATTCAGTAGAAGGTGATCGTTCCAGTCCTTTTGTTTTTAAGGCTTGATCGTTCGAGTGTGCCTGCTGAAAATTAGGTACAAACTATTTTCAATTATGGGATGAAAGTACACAAATTTAAATGAATTTCACTATAGATCGATGTTATCCTTTTTCTCCGCTTCCTTAATGGCTGTTGTTAAAATAGGTGAGGTTAATCTGAACGGTCTGTCCCTCCCCTTGCCAATAGTGCTCTATATACGGCCCAAGCATCCATTACTCGGGCGAGATAATGCATCAAGCTAGTAGGTAGATTGGAAAATTGGAGGTCAGGCTAGTAGCTTGGTCAGCTTCAATTGCCTTGATCCCATTCTCAACTCTTTTAGTACAAATACCCCTTTAAAATTGAATAAAACGACAGGGACCAATATTTAACGTGTATTCTACCAACTGACTAGGGGGGGGGGGTTGTTTTGATCAGAAATGTAAATGGGATAAATGTGATGAGCATATATATCAGATTTTCTTTTTAATCTCGCAAAGTGTAGGTGTTAGTATTTAAACATTCAGACGCCTTGTCAATACCGGTTGCCTTCACGCAGCTTCAATATCACTTCAAATTTCGTTTTAGAACAAAATTTTTTGATGCGTTGGATTATTCTGCCTAACTCAACACGTCAAGCAATATAGAAGTTTAGAATTTAGAATGTTTTTGTATCATGGAGATGCATGATACATAGAAATACATATGTTTTGACTGAATGAATATAAGACCTTATATGGAATCGCAGATTTATGAGTTATGCCTCAAAGAATTAGATAGATCTTGGTAAAGTAAATAATGTAAGATCGAGCTCCTCACCTGAGTTTAATTTATCTGAAAGTTATGAAACAGTTTTCCTAAATGTAAAACTGGAATAAGCGTCTGCGTAGTTGGTGCCAGCGCCCCATGAGAATCCTCCACAGTTTTATTTTTCCACTTACAGAGATGCTTCGGCCTCGAATGAATGGAAAAACAAGTGTTGGATGTGTTTTCTCTTGGTCTCAAGTGGTATGCTTACTATGGCCGTATTTTGTCGGCTACGTAAAACTGAACGTGTCTTAAAGTGCGAAGATAATATAAGTGTTATTGGAGAATGGGATTGATCACCGTGCTCAAGAGGGGAATTGAATTTTTCCTGACGTTGAGATATGAATTCATCATAGTTGTTTGTTGCCTCTGTATTTCCCTAATTGATTTCATCGCTGATTAAAATACCTCCTCTCTAGTAGACGATGATTATTACCAGCAGATACTGCAAACATTATTTTGGTTCTTCTTTTAGTGTGTTTCGTTGTGTGCATATTTTTCTTTTTTTATTTGCCAATGTCAGTGTATGAAAAATCTTTCAAGCTACTTTAGGATTTAGTATGGCGCAACTACATGTATCATTAAATTGATATTTCAAATGTCGTTGTCTATACTTCGCATAGTGGCTCCTCGTAGGACACGAGAGATGCTGGAAAGCGAGTGAGGGAAGTGGAGTCGGTGCGATAGAAAAGCATCCTCGAGTGATTATAGTGTTTCCCAAAGAATTGACGTCATACTTAGTCAAGTGGGGACAGATTCTTCCTACGGTACGAAATGTCGGGACTGTTTTAGGGAGATGGGTGAAATCGTTTTCACGGCGATTATGGGTAGGAATCGGCGTTATGGAGCTACAGACAAAATGTGCTAGAGACTGAGAGAATATACGAGCCATGAGTACTAGGAAGGGGACGGGAGAGAGAAAAAGTGTATACATGTGTGTGTGTGGGGGGGGGGGGGGGTGCTGCGGATTGATAGACAAGTTAAGTAAAGGGACTATTAGACAGACGGACAGACTGCGAGAGACAGACATGCGTATACACACATACATTTCCACCCTCCCACCCGCCCCCTACACACATTTAAGCTGATTCAAGATACTATTTTTATTTCTGCTATATAAGTACATTAATTGAATTTTAATTCTTGCAATGAACGGACGGTACTTGTAATAAGGCTAAGAGAAGAGGAAAACAATTGTTTGTATAATATTATTATAGAGCGTGCCCATTGAATGCCCTGGGTTGAGAATCGAGTCCATGATATGGTCAGTTATGGCGTTGTTGTTTTTAATTTCGTTTTGCCAACTTGTTTCCCTCTGGCCATTTGGAATTGATCCAGTTCTTGTCAACAATAACATCGTCATAGTTTGTCGAAAAGAGTCGCCATACATTTTTACCTTTAACGACGCTTTTCCAATTTCCTCCACCTTCTGGAGCACATATTCTAAGAGTCTCCCCGTCCCCAGGTAACTTTCTCTGGTCGTAATCTCGAGGTTTGGTCTTGACAGGGCATTAACATTAAAGATAATCAATTGCGATTTCGGCTACCCACTTTACCTCATGTTTCGAATTGTTGTGGTAGGGATGGGCAAATTTGGGTCAGGCTCTTTATAGTTGTCTTTCTCGATGCCTCTTTAGTCTTCTAATTTTACTTCTCAAAACCCACAGCCTACAATACATGCAGTTTCAGTATTCGAGATGATTTGGATGCATTCCAATCAACTCACTATCAAAAAGTCAGCCTTCTAGTTTTATAACGCAACAGTTTGGCATCGAGTATGTATTGGCCTTAACAGTTAATTTGTCGGGGACATTTTGACTGTTGTATGCAAGTTGTCAGGATAGACTGTATGATGCACATTATTTTGTAGTACAACATGTACATGTAATGTATACCTTAATTGATGTGCAAAGTGTCTGCCAAACATGTGTTTACCTAAGAAATTCGAGGTTTTGAAAAAAATTGATCTTGATCTTACGTATACACATACATCATTTCCCAATTGTAAATATTACTCAGAATTTAAATACTGGTTAATAGGCTTTAATCGAATATATAAAAGGCGATCGGCGATTTTTTCCACGGATATTTTGGGATTCTGTGATGGTTTCGGGATATCCCCACTCTCTATTTATAGCCTTTTGTATGGACAAATATCAAAAGTAAGGAGCACCTGACCCATCATCTGATCGTCACTTGAATGAAAGTGTAATGACAACATGCCTTCGATGTCCCACGGTGGGAGTGAGGGGGACATAACAGAGGGGAGGGGGACAGAAGAGGGAAGGAACTGGGTGAGAAATCACAGGAGGCTGGGGGCGAGAACAAAGAGAGAGGGAGAAGGGGAGGTGGGGAGAGAGATCAGAGGGGGAGGGGAGAGCGAAGAAGAAGAGGGAGAGGGTGGGGGATCGGATAGGGAGAGGAGGAAGAGGAGGGAGAGATCAGAGGCAGATGGGTAGAGAGAAGACGGGGAGGGAGAGGGCGGGGGAGGGGAGGGAGAGAGGAGGAGGGGAGAGGCAGTAAGAGGAAGGGGGTGAGAGGTTTATGAACTATCTAACAATTCCTATCCCTGTTGACCATACCTTTCATAGAGAACCGAAGGACGGGTACTTCCGTTCTATTATAAAATGTGTACATATGATAAAAACACCAAGACTTGAAATAATGATGCGTTGGATTCCATGTTGCTTGATTTAGTTATGCGATACCAAAGTTTCGATGGAAATTTTTATTTTCTAGCTACTATTTGACTAGCTGGAATTTCCCCGATATCCAATAATAACAGGAAGGGTGAAACTTGCTTTGCATCTTCACACTGTGACGTTTGTTTAACCTTGTACGATGTATATGAAAGCGAAAACATTTTTCTTTTTATTTGTATCCTTTTGTGGTAGCGGTCGATACTCGTTTATCACGTCATTAGGTCAGCGATATCTAAACCAGTCTCCGCGTGCCAACTATAACCACAAAAAGCATTTCTCCATAAACGGACCAGGAAAAAAATTCCTTCCTAGGTGTTGTCTCTGGTTTACTTAGACGTGAGCTTCCTGGAATCTTGGACGTCCGTATATTGCGTAAATAGTTGGTATGAGTGTCATATTTGTGGCCATGACGATGTTCCGTATTCAGTATCATAGATGTAAATAGCTTTCTCAATATATTTGCTTTTACCAAGGCACATAAAACAATAGGCACATAGGACGTCTTAGATATAATCCCCCCCCCCCCCCCTAGGAGGTGATAAGATGGTTGTTCTATTAAAAGATGGTATCTCCTTTAACAAAACATCACCGCTGGCATTTTTGCCATATTTAACTCCCAGGACAAATAGTGGATCTACATGTATTCATCATATCTTGGGATCACTTATTCTACCGGTTGAGGTACTTCATCCTCATGACATACTAACAGTCCCCTGACCCCTGCAAACCTGCCAAGATGATCTCGGCTGCCACACACATTCTGTCCTAATATTTGCGACTGCTGGAAGGGGGAGATATTGCTATGGTTACCTCTGCTGCCCTCTAATGTGACGATGCAGACTTGAAATTACAAATCTTTTCGTATTACATGTACCAGGTTCGCAAGTATACCCTAGACAATAAAGCAGATAACCACCCTCACAGACTTTTAGCATACAGTTAAAACTTAATCATTTTTGGGTAAGCATATCATAGTCTGGTGTGATGGGCAATAACTATTTTTATTCGGTTATATTCATACAGTTACACTCGTAAGTGCTTTTCGTCGTGTTCTGAGATTATAAGCTTATTTAGATGGTTGGGGTTACATTCGGTTGGGGTCTTGGGATTTATGTTATCTTTACACAAAGTTATTAATAATGCATAAATCGATGAGATAAAAAGCATGATTTAGATATTATTACAATGTGCTATTGAGTATAAGTGGTGAGTGGATTTGCATTCGGAAGTACTTAAATATACATAATTTACTTTGCTTCTTGTCAGATCTGTTAAGTAAGGGTATGTGCCTTACCAATGCCTTATCAAGTTTCTATCAGAAAAAAATATAGGAAAGTTCAGTACATTTTGGTTGATATTAGAAACCTAGCTTTTATACCTTTTACAAATCGTTTGTAAAAAACCAAAAAAAAACAAACAAATAGTTTGTACAATACACAATTGCGTCAGAAGTGAGGGCCTCAATTGGCATTGGAGTACATTTTTAACATTATATACATCAAGTAGAGTATTAGCATATCTAGTATATATACAAGCATACTCATTAAATTTCGTCTCGCAGGCAACCTTTGGAAGACCTGGTTCGGTTTGTAACTGTAACCAGACATTGAACTACCTGATTTGTACCAAGATCCACAAATAAAGAATCTCTGAATTGAATTGAATTGTATGATGGGAAGATAATTCATAAAGAGAAGTTTAGGAAGTCATTACATACATAAGTTCATATCATTAATTTAAATTGTACAATGTCAATTTGTGTTTTGATGTACAGATCTATACATTGTTTTGAGACTCACCCAATATACCTTTTGACTATTTTGTAGATCAAGAGGTGCGAGCCAAAGCCGAGCGTTACCTGAGCTGTTCCCCTGAGGACATTGATGTGCTGCGTGATGTGATCTCACAACAAGACCTCACAGGGGTTGACGAGCTCATTGTTAAGTGTGCTGGTGGCAGTCCACGTGGCAGTCCAAAGCGGTCCAAGCCCAAGGCCAGCCAGCAGCAGCAGACTTCAGCATCTCCTCATCCTTCCACCTCCAACATGCCTAATCGACGTGGGGAGGAGGAGGCCAGGCATGGCGTTCGTACGCAGGTGCAAGGACATTCACACATACCACGTATGCGCAACGAACCTTCCCATGCCCACCACCTTCAATCAAAGGCATACCAACATGAAAACGGTCTTGACCCTACTACTACATCCCAGAATGGGAAGAACTCCTCCCGCAGTGCCCCGACTACAACTACCACTGACAATTCCCCGCCTCCCAAACACAAAAGTGGGGGGTTTGAGACTTTTGTTATGACTGGTGAAATGATAATTAAAACTTCCAAAAAGTCCGAGTCGGTGCGAAAGGTGCCGTCCGAAAAAATGCCAAAAAAGATAACAGGAAATATCAAGGAACCTAGTAAATCAAGCATAGACTCAAGTAGACAAAAAACGCACGGTTCTCCGGCAAAGACGCCGAGCTCTCCTGCTAAAACTCTAGGGTCTCCCTCCAAAACACAGACTACTAAATCTCAAGGCTCTCCATCTAAATTAGCTTCTCCTTCAAAAATACCATCATCCCCTTCCAAAAGTAAAAAACCAGAGAGTAAGATTCCTATGCCTTCCAAGAGCAGGATACCAAAACCCGCCTCGCAGAAAGAATCGCCGAAACACATTGCAAGAGAGTCACCCAAACCTAGTCGAACCCCTCTCTCCATCTCACACAGTGAACTTGTTGGTGCTAGTCTCGCAAGTCCAGAAGCCTCTGAAATCGAGAACTTGGAATTAGTTAATAACAATGTGATCCTCAATGTTGCCAAAACCTCAGAAGAAACTCTTTATCGAGAGGCTCAAATGCCTGTTATCCCTGATATTCCCAAAGAGCCAGCGCTTGCTATGGAAGAGAGGGGGGATCTTGTGCTGGTAGAGCACTGGCCTCCACCAGAGAACCAGGAACAATATCTGCCCATCACACCAGACTATGATATGCTTACCCAACAACCCCACCCGCTACGTATGGAGTCACCCATGTCTCCAGGAGAGCCTGTCTTCAACCTGGAGCTTGACCAGTTTGAGCCACATCTGTCAGGAGGAGTAGGAGGTGGGGGAGGAGATATTCAGCCAGTGGTTGAGCAACTCATGGATGCAATGTCAGAACCCCCTCTGGAGGCCTGTGCTGCTGGAGGCACATACCCTGGAGATCTACCCCATTCTGCTTACCCTGGAGCTCTACCCCATTCTGCTCCAGTGCATCCCCAGGGCTATATGTCATTTGCTGGATACCGATTCCCCGACGTTGACCTCGCACTTGACATTCCTCCAGATGATATCTCCAGTGAGGATGACAATTATAAGAACGCCACTGACTCCCTGGTGGATGTGGATGACCTGCCACCACCCCCAGATGAGCTGCTGCAAGACTTTAAACCAGAACCTCGGCATAGCAATCCACCCTTGAGTCCCTATCCTGCATCTGCCATCCTGTTGCGGGAGGAGTTCAGCGCCATAGGCGCAGCCCAGGCCGGGAGCAGGTCTCTGCCTGGTGACCATCACCTGATGTATAATGGTGCCCACAAGCCCACCTATGAGCCTACAACACTTGAGACAGTAGTGGAGTCTGAAATCACAACCACGGCTAGTCGTGATTTCAGCCATGCCATCCCTGTCCCTAGTGCCTATCACATAGGTGGGATGAGTGTCAGTGCTGAGAAAATCACCCATCACGAAAGCGGAGGTGGACGCCAGGGCCCTGGCGTCAAATGCAGTGCCCCTATGGTAGGTGTTCGTACAAGCAGAAGTCAAGAAAACTATTTTCAAAGCAGTGCCGATGGTATGTCTTTAGTTGATATTGATTTTGACGAGAGCATGGCCTCTTCTGTGGATGTTTTACCCTATGGCTATAGAGAAAAAACTAGCACTTCATTGGACACAGTTTCTATGCCGGGCCATGTTCCTTTCCATGATGACCACTCACAGGAAATGTCCCGGAGTCTTGATAATTCTCCTGAAAGGTGTCATGATAAGTATGTTGAACGGATACAAATGCCCACTTTTATAAGTCTAGATGAACCACGGGCCAAAAAATGCAAAGAAGGGAGGGGGCGGCTGTTCTCGTCTGATACCGATAGTGATGATGCAGACCTTGTTGATCCTCACAATGGTGTTTTTTCACAGGACAACCGATACGTGGTGCCATCTGGAGTAGAGGCGTGTGATATTAGCGGACAACACGAAGAGCCTTCGCGTGGAGGATTCACCACTACTTCTACCGCCACCACTTTCTTCAACGCCACCAGCACCACAATCTCCCCTGCTGCCATCACCTCTTTCTCCACCACCGCTTCTTCCAGTAGCAATACTAGGGAAGGGAAGGGTCAGCTAGACCAGGATCCAGGTAAGCAAGGGTTGCAGTACCAACAGGATCCAGAATTACTAGGCCAAGGAGGTGTAGGACTTGGAGACAAGGTCTCCAATTCAAACAGTAATGTATTAGATATAGACTCTGCGGGCAAGCGTGGCCAGAACCATGAACACCTTTTTTCCCCAACCTCTACCGCTACGTCTAACACCACTTCCAGTCAAAGTGAGGATAGGTTGAGGCTCTCTGGCGTAACCCAAACAAGCTCTGACACTGAGGCAATGGGGCCGAGCGTTACGTGCGGCGGCAGTAGCAGACCTTCTTCTAGTCAGTGTAGAACTCCATCTGCCAGCCCTAGCCACCAACAACACAGCAGTGGAGGCGGAGGCCGGAGAGGCAGCAGAGGCAGTCAACCCTTGACTGCTGCTTCAGCAGAGACCAATAACACTAGAGCAGATGGTTTCTCTCTATCTGCTTCTCCTGCTAAAGCTCTGCTCCCCCGACAACAACAGTCACCTCAACGTAAGGTGGAGAAGCAGCAGCAGCAGAGGCAGGAGGTAAAGTTACCCGAACAGGGGGACTACTACTCCTCCTCTACTTACCGACAACCACAGGTATTTGGGGCTGAAGAAGGGGAGGAGGAAGTGGACCAAGAGGAACAGGAAGAGGACGTGGACGGGGACCAAGAAGAGAAGGGAAAGGACGAATTGATACAAGAAGGTGAGGGCGAAAGTAATGGGGAGATTGAAGGAAAATGCGAGGTGCTCTCTGAGCAGGCCATAGACATTGAGCGGGCCGAGATGGTGGCTGCCTCCTCCGCCTCGGCAGGCCCTGCGAGTCCTGATGGGGGTGAGTCAGATTCTGACAGTGTATACCATCAACCTATCAAAGATGTGGACAGACCCTCTGCAGCCAGGTTAGCTAAACGCCTTTTCCATAATGATGGCTTCAAGAGACAGGATATCTCTAGGCATCTACATAAAAAGTAAGTGCATTAATATCAAACCACCCTTGCTTCACATTAAAATAAATTATACTTGTGTATTGGGTACTGAATGCTTGAGAAATTTTAAAATAAGTGTCTTATAAAGCGAGTCTTCATACCAGCGTTGTCCTAGATAATAAGTCCTGAAACTGTGATCATTTATAGTTGAATGTATGGGAATCTCCTTATCTTTTAAGTGAAAATTCAGTCAATGATAAACATCTCCTAGATATGGAGCCTAGACTTGATTGTTGAGCCTATCATTTTGATAGATTAGGCCATGTGTCTGTTTTTTTATACTTCCTTCAGCTACCGTAGATAAGGATTGATTACATCTTGGCCTTTATGTGCACCCACGTGAAAGCTATCCCCTGTCTAAGCAGAGTGGAGGGATTCTACATGATCTGTGTTGCGGTCTAAGCAGTGTGGAAGGATTCTACATGATCTGTGTTGAGGATTCCCTAACTCGCTTCTCCCCTCGAAATTCACCCACACACCCATGCACCCACACACCCACACATGCCGCACGACCTACCAGCCCATCATAACATCAATGTTTGGGGTAAACTCTCAGGGCCACTGGACATTTCTAGTCACGGGCCATTGGTCCAGGTATTTTTTTCTTAATGTGGTATATGTGTGATTCCCCCCAAATCCCTTGATTTAATCAAATAAGTCGTTGCATAATGAGTCTCCAATAGGATTATAACGTATCCTTCTTCAAGCATACGCATTGAATAATTGCCTCAAAATGCAGACATCCAAAATCTAGATTTGTTTTCGGAGAGCTATTTAGGTCCACGATTTCTAGCTAAGATACTATCTTAGACTGGCCTTCATTATTCTACTCGCAGTAAATCAATAGTTATTGTCCGGCCTCTTATTCACCTCAGTCAACCCCTGCTGTTTGCCATATATCTAGGGCGTCTCCATTCGGTTTGTATATTATATATCATGCGTAGATGACAGGCCCTTTTGAGCCCTAATTCGTCCTATAATTAATCATGTGATTAGTTACACATAGGTTGTAGTATTAACGTAAAACATTTATCACGTTGTGAATAAGCTGTTTCTGACAGGGGCATCCAGGGACTGAATAAATGTGGATGTTGAAATATACATATTCATAGAACGAATGCACAATTGATTATATATGTCTCCTTAATGTTCCTCCATGAACAAAACAGTAATAATGCATAAATATATTTGAGGTACCAGTAATTTAAGATGCGCGTATTGCAAAAATCATATTCAGGAATGCCTGGAGTTTCCATATCATACACACTGCTCTTCGCTTTCAATCTATTTTAATCCGTCCAAAACAAAATCTTTAATATTGCTCCTCTATTTAAATCATGGCAATATTATGATGTGTGCCTTCCTACCCAAAGTACCGTAGTCTAATCTTCATGTGTATGTTTATGATGTTGGTATTGAGCCACCAAAGCAAGGTACACATTTTCTTTTGCATGCATCGTCATCGGATCACGCAATACATCCCTAGCATCTTTTCAATTATCATCCCACGTCTTAGTATTGGTCGGGCTTCTCTTTTCTCAGAACCTCCTGCGCGATGTCTTGAATTTTTAAATTAAAACATTGGCAATTTTTATCATCATCTAATCATAAACTTTATCTGTAGTCATTAGATTTAAGTCACTTAACTTTGGGTTGTTTCTGTGCTCTGGGTGGAGGACGTATTTGGGATGAAGGCGAACCTTTCTTTACAAAGGTATGGGTGGCAACTCCTACTCTCCTGCCAAACCTGGGTCAGGCATAGCGAGCAGCAAAGGTATTCAAGTTCAGCCTACGAGCTCCTCACCCCAGGAGTGGGGGAAAGGAGGAGTAACGTGTTTTTTCCAACCCTAAATATCGCCACCATGTACAGAATTAGACGATGGTGGAGTACCTCGTATCTTGACCCAGTTCCTCCGAGTTGCTCGTCATTGCAAGCTGGGGCGGCGAGTCATCCATCCATTCATCCATCCATTCATGACCAGGGCCGGAATTGGTAGTTGTAGTACTAGACTGTCCTTAGGTAATCCATATATTACCTGGCCTGGGAACTAATTAGGGCAATTTCTCCTGACAGGTACTCTGCCTTAGTGATTGAACTTCTATTGCCTTTGGCTTAGCTCGTGTCACCTTTGCCAGTATTAGTAATGGTGGAGGAGCTCATCATGTAGTCCTGCTTTTCGAATATTTAGCGTTAATATTTGGGTAGGCCAAATGGACTGGAGTCATCGAAATTAGATCTGATGTGCTCAAATCCGTATGTCTCTGGCGTTTTAGATTGTTCCAGGAAATGCAATACTCTGTAAATATAGCCCTTCTTAAGCAATTCAGAATTAGAAAGACGGGCTGGTGCCTGCCATATCTAATTGCCTATCTACACGTTTATACGTGTTTTACATTAACCCAGTAATTAATTCATAAATGATGGAAACGAGTTGCCCGAGCAGCCTAGTGATGAGACATTTCATAAGTCGGTTGAGCTTGGGCTGTTAATGTTAATCTGCTCTGGATAGCACTCAATGCATTCCAAACAAAATTCTCATTAGCAACTGGTCAACTGTCAACGCGGGAGACATTTTCAGAAGAAGTCACGACCCTGGATACTAAGACATTATAGAGAAAGTGAGGTCTGAGTTAATATAGGGAATACTTCTTAATAAAGGGTCTAATTTTAACTGTGTACATTGAGATTTTGTGCGTGATCCAGACACGATTATATCAAGAGGAGCCTTGGGCTTTGTTCGAATTGATATGATATGGTGCTAACCTTCTTTTGGTTGACACCCTTATTTCCAATCTGTGGAAACAGGCCTACCAGAGACCATAGTAATACCTAGTTCTAATCGCCTGGAACTAACAACAGTTCTGGTATTGATACATCCATGACAATCTACGATAGGCCCACACTCGGAGAACATTTTTGCAGCTTGACCTGAAGTACCCACTGCATAACTGGGTAACCTCCTCCATCTTTGTACACCTATAATGTTTGTAAACAGAGTATAAACGTTTGAGGGAAATTGGAAATTCAGCATCTTTTATCTCTTCTTGCGCACCAACAACGAGTATGTGACCCAAGAAAAAAGGGTGGCTTTAGTTACCATGGCAACTCACTGAATAGGTAACACCTGTAGGTCGTTGTTTGTTGGAAGGGTTCACGTCCCTAAGTTTTGTTTGTCATATATGTTTTGTCAAGTTGTACCTATATTAATCAGGGGCGGAATTTACTATTGAAATTACGCCGTTCGATTCCCGGTTAACACCTCTATGAATGTAAAGGTAAAATGGATAATCCCATTTTCTTGGGAAGTCTATGATGTAAATTTCTCAAAATACATTATATGGGATGATATTGCGCAATAATCCCGAATCTACGTCACCGAACATAGTGAGGTAGATTCTCCTAATTACGGCGTCGATGTAAGAAACGGTACAGAGATGAATATGAAGTATTAGCATGGACAAAAATAAAATGTAGTACATTCGTATATGATATATTAATATATGACACAAGGAGGTATAACTACTAATAATTCGCAGTGAATGTGTATTCTCAAAGATCTATATATATATTCTAACCAATTGTGGAGTAATATATCAACCTAGGATTGCTTGGTGTATCCTAAATAAGATGGAATCAATATTTTAAACCATAATTGCCGGATCTACGAACCATGCATTTAGTTCGTTATCCTATTATGCAAGTGGGGCTGCTTAATCTTGATTAAGCCATGCCTAATCATAAACAAGCTTCGAACTATGGTAAGTCTGAAACATCTAGCATGCAGGCATTAAGGCCCGTTGTAGTTCTCTGAATATTATATTCCAGAGATGTATAAAGTGGGCTGGTTGACGCGTGTCTTGTATTTGTTGTCCTCCATTGTCCGCTGTGGGATTGATTATGTTTTCCCCAGCCAATGTAAGGTATATGGGGACGTATGGGAGAGTAATGTGGATAGAGAAGGTTAGGGTGGGTCGGGGCCAATGAGCAATATGAACATCTCTTGTGTGTTGTTAGGGTAATTCGCCAAAGGTCAGAGTGCAAAGGAGGTTGAATAGTTATGGCCAGCTATCTTACATGGCATTTTTCTGGAAATGCAACCCTTTACTATCTGTTGGTCATTAGGTCCGGAAGAAACACAAATCATTGAAATTTCTTTTAAACAAGAAATTTTGGTGTGGACCAAGGAAAGAACGGTTTCCCCCGATATATAGAGCCCCCCCCCCCCCCCCCCCCCCTACACACACACCCGTCCC
Organism: Sthenelais limicola; assembly: GCA_942159475.1. NCBI lineage: Eukaryota > Metazoa > Annelida > Polychaeta > Phyllodocida > Sigalionidae > Sthenelais > Sthenelais limicola. Next base: position 61,557,231 of record OW804095.1, on the reverse strand, counting down.
TCAAACACACACACACCTTTCCCCGACTTGGCGCGGGAAAAAGCGTTGTCAAACACTCAGAAATACAACGCGCGTTACTAACGTTGCATGAATAAGAAGACCTCACGACGCACATTATTGCGTCGTCGCCGGCATCGGGCGCAACAATTGCGTCAACAAAACAAAGTTTGTATTGGTCTCTCACGTCATCAAATAAAGTAATACATAAACATAGTTCATACCAAATGCAAGCTTAGACATTCTTCTTTCCTATGGTGTATAGGGTTAGGCAATTATTTTATATATTAATGCCTTAGAATGCCATATTAGACAACCCAGTTTTGCACGACAATCGGACTTTTGTCAGTAGAGTCAATTCCATACTTGTCAAGCAGCAGGGGAAAGGCCGAAAATTATTGTTTAATGGTAACATTCACCCTCATATCTTTCTTATTTGAATAGAAATGTTGATGAAATTAAATATGTAGGTGTAGAAAAGCATGCTCTTTCTGAATTTCAACATCTTGGTAATGTATTTCGAATAGAAATAGCGTTTTTTATTACTTCGCGGGAGCGTAATTTCCCCGCGATATGTCGGATCTGTGTAGGCCAAACTGTAGTGTAGGCTCTACCGATATACAGTAGCCTATACTTTCCCATCTTCGGCCCATCTTCCTTATTTATAGTGGAAATATAGAGGCCTATCTTAGTCTACAGGAAGAAAGAGTTTTTTTTTCTCAATTTCTACGTTATAAAATGTTTTCTGTAGGCCCTATATAGCGTTGTTCACCGATCCGATTTCTGCTGATCAGTTCAGTCAAGATAGTCCTAGGCTCTGGCCTGGGAGGTCGTCGGGAAGGCTAGCCTAGCCCTAGTATTTAAAAAAATAACAGAACCGTTTCTGTCCTACCTTCCTTATTTAATGACCAAATTTGGTAAGACTACCTATTTTATGTTTTTGGCAATTTATTTCGAGTAGAAATAGCGATTTTTATCAATATGCGGGAGCATAAAATCACCGCGATGTGTACGCAAGTGCGTCGGAAATTCAGGTGGGAACAGGCGGAGTCGGGTTTTCCTTAAAAGGGGGCAACGCGGACGCGCAAAGAACAGGCGGCGAGAAGTGGAACCTATATAAGGTTTCCCAGTACAAGCGCCTTCGGCGCTCGTACCGCCTTCGGCGGGGGAAACCTTAAAAAAAATTTTAAAAAGAAAAAAAAATGAAATCCATTGTGAAATTTCCAAGTATCTTTTATTTCGGGCGGTCTTACATAAGCATAGACTACTGAATTACTAGAGGTATACATAGCGAGAAGGGCCATTTCAAGGTTCAGTGAATCTACTGTCCTTGATTGGCATTCTCTGACTCGGTAATTTAACCTTCTAATAGAGTTCTAACCTATATTCACTACTTGCTACGCTAAAGCATGGCAGTATCAAATCAGGAGATTTTATTTGCAGAGAGGCGTGTAAAAATGATATGAAAATATATCCTTAATCAAAAGATGAAGTCGTGTGCCTATTCTCAAAAACATGTAAATGTAATTGTTACTTATATATCATTCAGCTAAGTTGCCATGGGAAAACGTGTGTGTGTGGGGGGGGGGGGGACTTTTCATTACTACAAGGGTTATGGTTATCAAGAAGTTGTAGCCCTTCCCTCGATTTAGCTTCCCGTACTGCCCGGTTCCCATGAGTATTTTTTTCCTAAGGATGGTATGTAAACCCACGAAGAAAAAAGACAAAGGCAATGTTATACCCCAAGCTATGTATTAGACCATTCATTTAGTCGGAAATCAAGCAAATATTTGGAATTTTCACTTTGATTTTTTTTATTATTATTTTCATTTTTTTAAAAAGTAACATTGATTTGACTCTCTCTAATGTAATCAAATTATTAATATTGGCGCGAATTTTTAGGTGATTATTTATGCATTACCAATGCCGTACGTTAGTTTCAACGAAGTGTCTTAAAGTGTACATTGTACATGGGATTATCAGGTTCATTGGGAGAGCTTTATCGTTTTCTTAAAACTTAAAAGAATAGGCTCTGTTGCATAAGTAAGACTACGGAGAAACTAGCAACCCAGTTCTTTCAACCAGTCTACATGAGATATCAGTGTAATCTGCTGCTGTCGCTGAATGCATTCTAAGAACATATTTGTGCGGGGGTGTGCATGATCTATCCTGAACCAGCTTACCAATTAACTGGTTGTGTCTAGATGACGTAGTGTATGGTTCGTGGAAATGATGTGAGATACATGCGGGTAAATAGCACAGCAAGCTCATCATAGATCACTCAATTATAATTTGCTTACCAACATATAGGTCAAGCTTACTATTAAAACCTTTAAACAGGTAAAGAGCCTAGCATGCAGGTATTTAAATGACCTCTATTATTTTTTACTTGCATCACTATGGAGTCAATCACAAGAATTTCTCAGTTATGGGCCTGATATTATAGACTAGTCGACTTGTGGTCGTACGTACCTCCCTACTTATATTGGCACGCTTATAATTTCTGTCTTTGGCTTATGACTGTGACACGAATCGTTATGTAAAACTTGACTCATGTCCTTTGTCATTTGAGGTACAAGATCCGTAGTACATTTGCATGACCCATACCTGGCTTCTCGCTATGCCCTGATTTATGGGATTTATTTATTTATCTATTTAGTTATCTACTTTAGAGGTCGCGGGTCCCGTTTGCTTTTTTCTACGGGTGTCTTGGGCTCTGGATATTCATAACACAAGATAACACGATAAATTACCACATCTATAATGATGATTTTCAAAATGTAATAACTGACAGACAAAGAGAGAGGTCTAGGTTTCCGTGCTACGCTACCCTCTTGAGGAAGAGATCTGTTGTTGGCTAGGATGGTACGGATGTTTCTTTTTTTCAGTGACTGAGTCATTACTCTGTGAAGTATGCTATGTATGCCAGGCGTAGAGAACAACCATGGGTCTGGATATCTGAAGTAGTTTCTGTGATTGTATACTTGTATATGACTTTTCTGCCTATGTTCTACCAAGTATCGGTTGATAATTAGGAACTTGAGCTAATTAGCGTTAATGGCGGTTTTAATATACGCCTGTCCATTGTGAAACATCCAGTCTAATTAAACAAAAAAAAGTCGTGTATTCAGTCTCACTCGAATATAGAATGATTATAATGCATACTCGTTGCACTAAGATACATGTACTTCCTTCAGGTCAGTACCAACTCTTGGCATGATTGGCGTCGAAAGGAATAGGAACCATTTTTCTCTTGACTGAACCAAACTGATCATACATGCACTGGAATATAAGCGCTTATATTCTTGACATCTTAACCCCTGAATGAATGGATGCACCAGTGCACACCTGAAATGAATAGAATCACCCTGGGACTGCCCCAATCTGTCATAACGCGGCGTTGATATCATTGGTTCATTCTCTGACATAGCAATAGAGGAGCAGGAGGAGTGGGAGGGTCGAGACCGATCATCACTGGCTTCATAGTTGCTGCTAGAGTGCTAAGTTTGTCTATGCTTGGTTGAGTTGATAATGTCTGTTGTGTGTTGGGGGAATGTGCGGAGTCAGTTCTGTAGCTGTGTGACAGCAGGCGCAAAGCAGTGAGCGGAGAGTGACGGGAGAAGGGAGGCCTTGCCGTACACTGAGGCTACAATGTTGCACACACTGCTTTAGCTAACCTAACAGGGCAACAGTTGTTAGTGTCAGAACTGTTAAAGCTGCAATAGCGCTGGCCGCCGCCCCCTTTCTACAGTTGTAGTAAGTGTGAATGGCAGTCGCACTTGTCCTCACTGGAGCTAGATTCTCAACCAGAGGGTTCTGTACCCACACATCTGGCGGCAGCAGAAGCCAGACAGCACCAGCTCAAGAGGAGGTGGAAGAGACCGGGCGGTAGGAGGGAGAAAAACAAGCAATAAAGCTCTCCGGAGGGAGAAGAACAAGACCGAGAGCAGCTTGACAGTGTTCATGGTGGTGATTGATGAAACCTGCGCTCAACTCTTGTGACTGACAAGAGGGACAGACTGAAGACAGTGGGTCGTTATGACCCAGATCGTGATGTGTTGGTGAATGGGTATACATAATGTGTATGGGTTATATGTATGCTCTAGCCATTATACACTCGCATGCATAGCAGAGTATAGCTATAGGATTGAGCTGCCAACCTGTTCTCTGACAGAGAGGGATTGCAATACATATCCTACTCCACATAACTGCATGGAATAATTACCACCGTATTTATTTCGGGCATGGCATAACAAGACCACGAGTGTGGGAGAGACACTCCGAGATTTACCCCAAAACTTCAGATATTTAATCCACCAGGACCAACATTTCGGTTTACCTGTCACAATGGTTTACATAGGCTGTTGGTAATGTCTGCTTCCTTTTTTCATTGATTATTATTCGTTCCGGTATTATCAATATCAAACGCTCATAGTACTATCTTATTCTCAGGTGGATCTAACCCAACCCCTTTTGTTTATTGTGTGTATATATATGATGCCATATGCCACGTTCTTAAAAGTTCTATTAATTGCTGAAAATGATCTGCGTTCTCAACTAATATATTCTGCTGTAGTCATTTAGTATTTATAACCTGTTCTGATCGATACTTGTGTTTTGATTCTTAGTCATTTCCTTAGTCACGAGACGAGAAATGATGGAACCAGACCAACAACCACTGTCAGTGTTAAACCTTGCTTCTCCCTCACTTGTATCAGACTGACTAGGGGTTAAAGCTGGAGCAACGAGCTTGTTCCATCATTTGTTTCAGGGGAAAACACTGCAATGCATTTCGAGGTTTTTTCAGAACAGCTTTGTTGTTTACTCGATCACGGATATGTTCACAAAATCTTTATTGGTTTCGAGGAAAAGTGGCCAGGCCCACGTTTCTCAGGGGAAGATCACAGGTCACAACTTATCAGTGCGTATGTGCCCCATTATTAGATCAGGAGAAGGTCAAATGACTGATCTATTTCCATGTTGAATATGTAATATGTACGCACACCAAAAACTAGATGAGACGAGTTAAGTCGCTGCCGGTTAGACCGAAACTACACCGTAATTACCCAGCATATATTCCATTGGAGATTTGCGTGTAGTGCTGACTATTTAGAGTGTGTAGCGTATTTAGAGTTGATATTATACGATATGTTATATGGTTATATTTCAAAGGAGTTGTCGGTGCTTAGATTTTTAGATTGGAATATTTCAGAGTAGCATATTGGCCATATCTAGTGATCTAGAAATATAATGTTAATGATGTAAGGTAGGGTATCCACTATACGTGTAAACTGTCCCGTGAATACCCCACGCCATTTGCATAAGAGCCGGACATGAAATATGTAATACCGGTATGTATATAAATTTGGCCTTCATTTTATATTCACTAATATTTGACTTATAGTTATAATCCAATTCATAAAGATTCCAGCGATTCAGTTTATTCATTTCATTGGTTTTAACAAACTGCACCAACTGGAAGCAAATTTCTATCCTTTTATCTTTAGATAAGTATAAAACAATAGATAAGAAAATGAAAAAACAAAGACAACATATTAATTATAAAGGCTGAGTGAAAGATAATCCAGATTTGTGGGGGTGGGGGGGGGGGGAGGATAGTATGACAAATTATGAATATATTCTTAGATGGGATTATTATATGACCAATATAGACTTAAGACCAACATAGAAAGTTCAACAAAATATATTAAACAAATACTCGTAGGACTAACAGCCACAACACTGGTCGTTTCGTAGCATTACACATAATATAGTTTTTTTTTCTCATTAACTCCTCATATCTTTCTTTGCCAATATTAGGATTTAGTGAATACAATTTTGAAGATGGAAAGTTGAGGACTTACAATATAGGATAGATCACAAATATAAACGATACTGCGATATCAAAATTGTCCAAATGTGCACACCTTTCGTAGGATTCGTACATATGTATATAACCACATCTTCAAATATATCAATAGATAATTGTTGAAGCCACTTCAAACTTGAGATCTCTAGAACCTAAAGGGTTCTACATTGATAACCTAAACAGTTATATCAACAAGTTATAAGTTTACTAATTATTATGAGGGACAGATTAGCTCAACTGAACAACTGTATCTAACTGGTCTGGACCTCATATTGTAGTCTATCGATATACTGACGTCTGGAGGGCATGATCGCACATGCGTTTGTTGTGACTTCTCGAACTGTGTGATGTACCGCTGATGTGTGATGTACCGCCTCCCGACTGCTCCATATATGGCATGCGCCCTCCATATGCACCGACCCATATGCCTGCGCATGCGCATCCGTCTCACACGCCGAATCGAGCAAACATTGAAACGAGTTTCCGAGCGATTCGAAGTCTATTCCAGAATAATTCTTGCATATAACGTGAACTATACACTAAACTTAAACCTTTCTGCTGTTATATTCAGTCGATGGGGAGTATTCAGCCTATTTCAAAGCATTTTAGCCCCCGTGATCGGCAATACGAAAACAAGATGGCGGCCGTCCCTACCGTAACCAGCTAAGAAAATAAAACTGCTTTCTGATCGCTTTGAATGATTTTACACAATAATCCTAGCATATGAGGTTGAAAACAAGGTTAGATTAAACGTTCAGGCATTTATATTCAGTCGCTGGTTAATCATTACGGCTTTCGTAGTATGCACGAGCATAGACCGGGGCTCTAATGACTTGGTGGACATAAGGGTCCGCCAGCACGAAGGTCCATCGTGCCGGCGACAAGGACGGCGTGTACAGCGACAAAGTTCGGCAACACAACCGCCTAACCATAGGTAGACACGCGCATGGGCCAAAAGCAAACAAACATGGCGTCGGAAGCATGGTTCCAAAGAGTTGGAGGTGGTGAAATTGTGATATTTCCACCGAAAGGAATATCGTCAGACATGACTGATTTACGCAGATTATATGGATATTATTGTGTTAGCGACCAGAAACAAATCGGAAACATGGCGGCGGCAGCACGTGCGATCGGTGAAATCGTATAACAAGCCTAACTAATAAAAAGGTTGGTTAGATTTAATTCGACAAGCTTAGCTTAGACGTTCATATATTTATTTTCAGCCGATGGTTAATCATTACACATTCTGTCGAACTAACATCAACAGGCTTTCTGAGCGCTTTGAATGATCAAGCATTTATATTCAGTCGTTGGTTAATCATTACACGGCTAATCGCAAGCAGCGGAACCTTACAAAAACGGTGATGAAATCAACTGCGTAATTCTGTTAGAAAATGAACAAATATGGTTGAAATCGCTAGAAATCTGCTAATGTATAGGCTATAGTATCACTCAATATAAACTCTTATGAGCCTCGTTGAATGATATGTCATGTTGATTTGTCTATACATGAACTTAGAATAGCTTAGAATCTGTAATATTGTGTAATTATTGCAAGGTTCGATTCACATAGGCCTAGGGCTAGGCTATAGCGACGATTCAAAATTATGTGTGGGTCAGATTGTCAGAAAATGTACAATTCACCTTCACCAATCCTCTCAAATATCTCAAACTCAGATGAAAATAAAGTTCAACCTAACCAAACAGATTGCTAGAATCAATGCAATGCAGAATATGGTGGATTCTCATGAAACGGTTCCAAATGGGTATTTTGGGAAATGTCATTGAAATTTACTTTACCCCACTTAATCAAATAAACCCCACAAATACTCTACCCTACATACTCTTGCCCAGCTTTTTGATTGACAATTCTGACTTTTTAATTGACTTTCTAAAAGTCAATCATAAGTCAGAAAAGTCAAATAGTCAATCGGAAAGTCAAAATAGTCAATCATAAGTCAATCAGAGAGCGAGAGACTGGGACTGGGACTGGGACAGGGACGAAATAGTCAGTCAGAAAGTCAAAATAGTCACACAGGGACTGGAACAGGGACAGGGACGAAACGGTCAGTCAGAAAGTCAAAATAGTCAATCAAAAGTCAAAATAGTCAATCTAAAGTCAAAATAGTCAATCAAAAAGTCAGAAAAGTCAATCACCTTCTCATAGAAATAATATAATTCATGCATCTCATGAGTAATTAGTTCAAACTGCAACAGATAATATACTTCTAAAATTAAGGCATGCCAAATGATAAATCTGTTTATTGATTCATTTATCCATCACTTCAAATCTATCACAACCTTCTCATAGGAATAATATTTCATGATACCACCGCAACTGTTAGACTGTTAAACTGTTATAATAAGATTATCATTTTAGTATTTTCCATTGATTTCATGATTCTAGAAAAAATAACACCACATGTACTATCCCAGTTGGACAGGCCAATGGGCGAGACTGTATATAGACTTAAAGCACAGCTGTAGATACGTTGCAACTGCCCTCCTGCTAAATAATTAAACTGTTAAACCGTAACTGTTAGCATAAATCTGTCCCGATAGGATCGGGAGATCCACTAAAACTGTTAGAGTTATGACTGTCGGCTGCTGACTTGTTAAGTTAATCAATGATTTAATCAACTATTTTTCTATTTAACCTTATAATTAGTTTAACTTAATGTTTATACCCTATGTTTCCAAAGGAAACAACTTCTCAGAATCAATTATTTGTGCACGATGTCAAGTTACTGAAATTTAGTCTTTCTTAAACTGAAAATGCAGAATATTTACTGTCATATACACAGGGTGAAACAAGATCCAAATTATCAACCTGCCCTCGGGCAGGTTAATTTAAAATCTACCTGCCCACCTCAAAATTCCACCTGCCCAGTAGTTTCAGACCCCCTTTGGCCTAAACATTTACTTGGACATTTTTATAATATCTGAGACTCCCTATAATTATGTCACCAATTTTGCTTAATAATAAATCTGTTAAATGTTAACTTTCTTCAGTATTATAATTTTAAAGTAAGTCCAAAATGACTAAAATTATACACATTTACCAGTATTTTCAAGCAATACATAAACATTAATTAATAACATTAGTTAATAAACACATGCTCAATGATAATGTAATCAAACACATTAAATCCAAAGAAGGCATTAACACAACTTGAATTGTCTCTTCAATATTCGTAACGGAGGAATACAAATAGGATTCGCAAATTGACTCCAAGAATACTTGGAAAAATTAGTTACATGCCTGGGGCCTCCATGGTGGTAGGACAGGGAAGAGAGAGGGAGAGGGAGAAGGGAAAGGTTTAGAATCCAGGGCGGGGACTTTCAGTAGTTTATACTGCAGGGTCTGTGTGGGACATCGAAAGCCTTGAAGTTGAGAAAATAAATTAATTCAAGGCCTGGAATGGCCTTGAAAACGGCCACTATACAAGGGGAGATTCAGGGAAATGACGATCAATGTTACAGTTTTTATTGCCAGTAGATCTGGGGCAAATTTAATACTTTGCAAATCTACCCGTCCAAGGACGTGTAGATTAAAAATCTACCTGCCCGACGCCAAAATCAACATGTCTCGGGCGTTCGGGAGGCGATCTTGTCGCACCCTGATACAGGGTATATACTGTCATATACAGGGTTCCTGAGGTCAGTAAAAGGTCTGTTAAAGTAATTATGATTTTGGGTTTTTCAGGTGCATCTCTCTAGAATTAGTAGAATGCACTAAAACAGCACTCAGAGTGAGAGAGAGAGAGAAAAAGAGAGATGGGGGTAATGGGTGGAAGGCAAGGGAGGGCGTGGGCAACCAACCATGACTGGGTTAAGGGCAGGCCTGGTTTGTCTTATTATGTAATAGCCAGCGGGGGTCGGGGGGGGGGGGGGGTCGTCATGGCATTAAGCAACCATTACTCACTCACTCCAGAGGGGGGCAGGGTGAAGTGGTGTATGGTGGATGTGAGAAATGGGTGGAGTAGATAAGCCTTCTGCAAACATACGAACTGATCAGACAGATGATTTCACACTGATTGTTACCTCACACATCCCACAATCAGCTAACACATTTATGTGGGATTTAATAAAAAGATGATTGACAGAATGGTACTCAATCCACTAACATTCTCAGTTCCTGAGAATGTAAAAATAGTATTTCAAACTAGACGACGGGCTTGCGGCCCTGAGTCACCATCCCTATCTTCCCTTTAAAACCCCCTATACACAAACCATCCAGTTAGGTCCAGACACCCACATTCCTTGATTCCACATCCAGCGATAAGCTTAACCGCAAGGCTAAGACTAAGGCTAAAGTGTTAATGACTCCCTGAAACTTAGGTGACCACAACTGCCTTCTGAACCTGACTGCATCACCGATTCAGTCTTGTCTAGCGGATGATTTTCATGCTCTCTGTAGACTAATTCATTAGACGAATCGTGAGGCTGAGATTTGCCTGGTGTGGGGAAGGCATTTCATGGAAGTATTCTGTGTTGACAGATTGTGCTTTTCCCACCTGATTTGCATCTAGCCGTAGCACTCGGGCTTGATGGGTGATGTTCTCAATATAATGATTGCCTCGCTTGATGCATTGGTACTAAACGTACTCTCACCTTATTGTGGGAAATTTGCCATCTTATATTCGGCAAATTGTTTGGTGTAATCAAAGCTTTTCCCAAATCGTAACTCCATCATGCTATTAACCTTAGGAAGTAAAAAAAACTTCTATTATTAATCTCATATATAGATAGGGGGTCTATTAATATTGGTTATATTCGGTCCAGCCTATCATATGACATATCATATGACATCAATCATCAGCACTGTATTGTAAAAGTACATATTACATGTATACCGAAAGAAATATCCTATGTGATGACAAGGGGGAAGTAATATCACTCTCCAACATCCCATTAATATTTTGTGTCCATGATTACCGCATATTGATAGGAAATATGGTTGCTCTGTGCTGGCGTCGTCTAACCACAAATATGTCATGTGTCTAAAAAAAACTCTATGTATACATTGACTATTGTTTTGCCATAATCCCGTTCATGCAAGTTGAAAACAGAACCGTGCTTTCGGATACATATTTTAGTCATGTGTCTCGCCCTCATGTGTTTAGAAGGTAATCAGCTGTTAATGACTTAATGGGATTAATCATACCAAGTTATGTAGATTACCTCGTTGAACCAGTCAGGCAGCTGGATTAGTATGGTCCATTTATCAAGCCTTATGTAACACAACCACGTTTGTTTAACTGAGATAATTATTTAAACGATTTATAAAAATATTAATTGTTTTTGAGACAATTTCTAGTAGTTTACCTCTGAGTATCATCTCAGAAGTAGGAATTATAGTCCATAGGCACATGTCCATTAGATCTCAATTACATGCCCGATTTTATATCATCTTGCCGCCTAGTCTTGATGCTGGAGATCTACCCTGATCGATTGTGTGTCTACATTCAGGTTGTCAAGATACACATTCAGTCCATTTTCATGCCTGTGTTTTACAATATTTCAATTGCCATATGACCGTGAGACATAATACAAGTATGTTATGCCTCTTTTGAAGTTTGTTTTAATGATTGTATTTTAAGAAACAATTCATCTCGAGTCTTGATCGACTGATGTCACACAGGTCGTGTATACACGATCGTGCTTCGACTTCTGATGGAATATTGTGTCGAGATTATTTATTTTAGTCCAGGGTAATTCGATTTCCATACAGCGCAAAAATATAAGGATGGTCCCGCTAGCGCTAATCTCTGTAAACTCTATTAGTGGATCTGTAGGTTTATTAGCTCCTCATATATCACATTGGGACTGGTGTAACCTTGCTTCCATACAGACCTTCGTTCGGTACACTTGCGTGTACTGTTTTGTAGAAAGTATGGAAGAACGTTCCAGAATTCAGTCTTGCTTGCTCCCAGGTCAAACTTATTGATCAAGTAGCCGGTGGATCGGAGGCTGAGTGGGGTTGGTATTAGTGAGAAGAGATTCTGGGATCTAATAGATACTAGCCGTGTCACGTCGATTTATGGCTCGGGGCGTTTGTTCATATTTAATTCCAAGTCACCTTTTCGATTAAACTGTCTCCCTGTTATGATGGACGGGGGGGATTGCCGGCGGGGTGGTAGGGGACATGGATTGTTATGTTAGGGTCACCATGTTGCAGGCTGATTTCCATATGGAGCCCCTTCGTCCGCCCCAGAGGTTGTACGTGAATATTTTGTCCCATGTTTGTAATGAGTTTTCTTCTTTAATGCATATGTTAGGCGTTTCCATAATGTACATGTACAGATACATCTACTCACATACATTCTCCGCAAAAAGCCATATCATATGCATATATGCACAGCCTACGCTAATACTGTACATATATACGTAATATATTGCACACATGCGAACATAACCGATGCTCTTTCTGCTGCATATGTTTCTCTTGTTTGTACTCCCATGTCTGCAGGGAGATATATGCTGGATATACTTCCCTGCTGTCAGTATAGAAACTATGATTTCATTATTTACACGTTTCGAATCAACGTCCATGAAAATAGTCGTAGCTTTGAATCTGATTATTATGGCACAATGAATCAAAACTGAATAATATCTGAGTAAGCTCTTTTTCGCTGAACGTAATCAAAGTTTACCTCACCATCCACAAAGTCCCTGATGGCGGGCTAAAGAAGCCAGAAATGTTGGGCCGATCAATAACGGAATAAAACCAAAATTTTAAAAAGACTAAAGTTGCCCTTCACAGAAATTCCACAACCCACATAACCCCGGTTTTTTTTTTACCATATATATAGTAATCAAAGTAATGAAATCATTGTAATCAAAGTAAATTTAAACTATATATCTGGGATTGTTTCCGAGGGTTTATCTATATCGACTGAAAGAAAATGTGTACCGCCCTAATGAGGGATTAATCATACCAAGTTATGTGATAGTGCCCCGAAAAAGGATAATTTTGATGGATTAAAACAAATAAGATTACCCCGCATCTCTTTTATGTATTATGTACATGTATAAAAATCTATCTGCCGTGTAGGCGATATTTCCCCTCCCCTTGTAGTTGGTTCTCATAAATTTATTTGCTATTTAGCCTGTGTATCCACAACTATTGGTACACTGCCCAGACTAGTGGAGCTTGGATCTCCTGACTTCATATTTACTGTCCCCTGTAAAATCCTGCCTGCCAAAAGCTCTGAGTTATTGCTTTAGCGAACCTACCTTTCTATGTTTTTACATACATTTTTGTTGCACATCACTATATAAATCGATTACCCGCCATTTCTTCACACTGTCTTTGATGTGGCTCTGTCGGGTTTTCAGTCCGTGCCCTGTCTATCTGTCGCCCTGAAGCCCATATCACGTCATTTATATTCTCACTCTCGGTGACCACCTGCATTTAGTTTCTATATGTTGGTATTCTATTAATTCATCATGAGAGCTCTTGCACTCTCGCTCGTAACAGCTTAAGTCTTTCCACGATGTAGTGCGTGTACAGCCTGCTGAGAATGGACATTTGGTGGTGAGCGTCAGTGTCAGCGCTCCAGCTGAATTAAAAAAGACCTCGTTTATAAGTGTTAGTATCATTTGGGGATGTTGTTATCCTACCCATGGTATATTTGAGTTATTAAGCCTTTCTTATGCACTCGTGAAGGGGACGGGGACTTGCCTGTACGGCCCATAATTTCTTCCCACAATATGTTTCAGATTGAAAGGTTAATGTAGTGTGGAGGATACCATTAACGTTGGGTTTGTTTTTAATATATCGAGTTAGTATTGTGTGAGGTTGATGATAGGAACACGTAAGAGCAAAACCATAGTGGTAAATTCGATTTGTCATCTACTAATAGTTAGAAAATAATGGCTTTAATGAAGGTTATTATTGAGCATTACAATTTAGATATGCCATGCATAGCACCCCCATAGGTTTACATTGTCTCCAGATATTACCAGATTTTCTTATCATACTTGATGTGTTTTGCTGGGGCTCTATTACGATGTCTGACAGGTGTCATAGGTAACTATCAATTCACCTAGACATCCAAACCTGGCTCCCAGTCCCGACAGATGTGAGAGATTTATAGCCTACCATTTTTCATTTAAACAGATTTACGAAAATCGGGTAACGGTCGGCCCATGCCTTTGGGTATTTTATCGCTGAAATTTTTCATGGCCAAAAGTAGAGAACTAAATATTGATTGCTAAATTAAAGTGAGGTAAAGCGATTGAGGGAAGAGACTTGAAATTATAGATGGGGTAATGGGTTGGGGAAGACGAGGGTGGTGGTTGTGTCAGATAGTAGGATTCCACGGGACATTCTCTCAGTACCAACAAGAAGTCCTAGACGATAAGTATTGATGTAATCAGTGTAACCCCCTCCCATTTGTATACCCTCGAACCTAATAGATAGCCTGAGATTGCTTGCCCAGCCCGCTTGCAACTTATTTTAAGACTTGGTTATATTGGCCTGGTCTTGTGCAGGGCTTAGATTTTAGGCAGGGTGCTCCCATCGCGCTTCTGCTATAGGACAGTTGTAAAGCTTCTTTTATTGCTAATAAAAACAGTAAATCATTATTATGTCCCTTCCTATGGCACTCCATAACTAACTAACTCTTCCACAAGATGCAGAGATCCTTCCTGCTGTTGTAATTATTAGTCCCATTATTCAGAATCGTTCACATGCCAATGAAACGGTTTAGTATGAGGGTGGGTGTCTTGAGTACGGTGATAAGAATAGCATCAAAATATAAACAGGACAAATTCAGATTGGTGAGCGGAAAACGAGGTGCTCAATTTTTACGACTCTCATTTGTACTTCTTTGCCATAGCTAACGGTGTTGCTATCATTGACTGGTTCTAAAGCTTGAGGAAATCTTTGATCAAATTATATTTTCTAGTGTCATTGTAAGCAGATACACCATTCGTGTTCATTTGTATTTTGGTGTCCAGACACTGGGGAGAGGGTGGAGAAGGCTATTGTTTAAAGCCGTGAATATAACAATAAGATATGGGATTTAGGTGTATTTATTTCTTTTTCTTTGTTTAAGGATTTATTTCTAGAAAATACATTATAGATGTACAAATTGGGACGTTGGAAATCAGCAAAATCATTCCCTGACTGTATGTCATCTAATGATCTTGCTTGTCAGCGATGCTTACAGTGGTAGGTTGGCAGATCAGGGTCGGACTGATGAAAAGAAGAGGAGGGCAGGCAAATGGGAATAGTTTAATTATTGTGGTCGAGTCCAGACCGGTAAAGATGCTTGCTCCCTATGTCGATTGTTTTGGCGTGGGTAATCATAGGTTCCTGCCAGATTAGAACTGCTAGTTCATGGTCCATTCTCTCTGCTTCATTCTATAACAGATGGATACACCCCCGCTTCAAGCACGTACAAACTCAAATCGTGGACGCTTTAAGTGACCGAATTCTTTCTGCACCTTTCATTACGATGATTACCGGATGATTTCAATTGTTCTTCATGTTTATTATACCTGTCAGTTGCGCACAGGAGACATGGTAACTTTCCACACCGTTGTCTCATCCAAACAATTTGTCTTGCTCTGATGATAAGAGATTTAGCATTATAATCATCGATATTATCATGGTGTGTTATTCCGTTCTGTCCTTAGGTTGAGACTGTAGTTAGTCGAAGTGCCTGCGCATAAATATACCCTCCATCTCGAGCCTAGAAGCTTGCCATCTGGGGAACTTCCTTCCTATGAGAAAGGGGGAGGAGGAACTCGCAAGGACGTGCCTCAATTTACGTAAACTCGGTTGGCAACCATTGGCATGTGTAGTACTTGCCTCCTTCATCAGGGCACTTCCCTTTTTTGTAACACTTGTTTGACATTAATTAGCCAAGTGGTGACTATATCTTTTTACTGAGAACAAAGACAGTGAAGTGTACTCTCTTACTATCTGTGCTAAGAAGTATTAATAGGCTGCCCAAAGAAATGTTAATGACAGCCCTATTTTAAAAAACGAACCTTCAGTGAATTAAGATGGTATGGGTTTTAGCCCTCTTGAGTTCTTCAGTGCCAGTGATACCTTAGAGTAAAAGGTGATACTGATGATTGTGTGGAAACAGATCGGAATATCACTGGATTTTCCTCTCCTACCAAGCGTGAGGATCTGATGTCACGTTTCAGAAGCAATTAGATAATAGCCACTGTGTGTTAAAGGTCATTTTGAAACACCTATAAATACGTCTCCTCCCGCCCCCTATTCGACGATGCATCGCTAATTCTCCTTCAACTTAATTTAAGCACCTTCAGCTTTCCAGGGAATCGATCATTCCTAGGCCTACATATGATTCCTACCATGGGTCCCCGGGTCATAGTATCTATAGCTTATTAATTATTGGGTCTTATTTTATCAGTTTTGTCCTCATAGAAAGTCTTCTTCTAACAAACTCTCCAAGACAGTTCGTTGAGGCACATCCCTTTATCGATAGATTTATTACAGAATATAAACAAATATGTATGAATATATTGATCATGTTTACATGAACGAGTTCTCATGTCCTCTTACAATCCCATCCCCACACATACATGTCTATTTCCGTGCCACTTCTCGTGCATGAACGACTTATATAACGCGTTCCATTTAAGTTAATTTAATTACCACTGGTAGCATTTCACCTGTAAACTGACTAGGAAATCGTCATGTGGCCCAATAATGATTCTAAAAAAAAATCGATGCGCTGCTTGAAATGTTGATGAGTGTACCCATTGATGAAATGTAATTATCAATAAATTCAATTCCATTCACAACCAGATATGTGGGTGACTGGAATTATTTGTTCTTTTATTCATATCAGGGTCGTACGAAGAACCCTTTTTCTAAAGTGTTCCTATTTTCTTGCCGCTACAACTGCTGGTCTGTATTTTGCAGGAATGATTTTGCCCAGTTGGTGGGTGAGGAATACCTGAAGTTTTTCGACTTCGCGGGGAACACATTAGAGCAAGCACTACGCAAATTCCTCAAACACCTAACCCTTGCTGGGGAAACACAAGAGAGGGAACGAGTCCTTGCTCACTTCTCTAAACGTTTTATGGAATGTAACCCAGTCTCTTTCAAATCAGAAGGTAAGATATATGTTATATAACATTTGTCTTATCAAAATATGACTCCCATGTTTGGACCCTTTCACAATGTTCCGTTTAAATTCATCTTATCATTCATTCTTATGATCCTTATAACTGAGCGTACGATTTTGAAATAATTATTTGATTTAATTACTTTGTCCTGATAGGTTTTGTATGCTTGACAGATAATGTACGAGTCGTTTTTTGTCATATAGTTTACTATTATCCCTAATCTCGACGAATGAGTATTTATACGATTCTATTTATTTCAGACGCTTGTCACACCTTGACATGCGCGCTCATGCTGCTGAATACAGATTTACATGGACAGGTTAGTCCGAATCTTAATCTCAATCTCAAGTATTTTACCTATATCTATCTTTTAAGGACGTTCCCCTACGGAATCCTTCACTCGTGTCAATTCTAGATTGTTACGAAGTACGTACTGCATATTTATCGTGCCCTTATTGTAAATTGACTCAATATATCAAAAGTATTGGGATACAATTACGAAAAACCTACGTAAATAAGCGTTTACACAAATGTATTGTCTTAAATAGTTTAATTTATAACAGTTAATTAATTAAAATATAATACATTTCGTACGCCATACATATTCGCTTCTATGTATCGTAACTGTTACGTAGCTCAAGTCTCGCTTATTCATGCTTTTGGGTTTCTTCATAACCTTATCTTCTACACAGAATATCGGAAGGAAAATGACCCTCAATGAATTCATTGAAAACCTCGCCGATCTCAATGACGGAGAGAACTTCCCAAAGGAAACTTTGAAGCAACTTTACACTGCGATAAAGACTGAACCGCTTGAATGTGAAATGTAAGTGAGCCCCTTTAGTTCAGCATGG
The DNA here is from genome assembly GCA_942159475.1 of Sthenelais limicola. Taxonomy (NCBI): domain Eukaryota; kingdom Metazoa; phylum Annelida; class Polychaeta; order Phyllodocida; family Sigalionidae; genus Sthenelais; species Sthenelais limicola. Next base: position 61,539,393 of record OW804095.1, on the reverse strand, counting down.
CCATGTTCCTGTTCCTGATAACTGATATTACCACAAAACCGCAGCTTTGTGTGCTTCCTTTGTGATAAGTCTCTGCATATGACACATCAAGACAGTCATTTTGTAAAGGTTTTTTTCTTGCTCTCACTATTTTTACGGACAAATAGTACTAGAAGTGTGTATGCTCTCCCCTATCAATGTACCCACCATGTATTATTTTGGAACATATAGTTAATTTCTAGTGTGTATTTATACAGTAGAATTGTGTATGTATCAAACACCATGTGTCATTACAATAGTTGTCGATGATCATTTTTTCATAAGTTCTAGAAATGAAACCAAGATCTTTTTCTATGTTTATGCTCACTTCTTCAAAAGACATCTACATCAGGATAACTTAGGGTGAATGTGCTTTTCTAACCAAGCAAGTGCTTGCCCTGACCAATATGGTGACTTTTCGATTTAGTCTTGTACATATATAACATGAACCTTTCTAATTCATTAAACAAAGCACGCGCTTTTCTAATCGGGATTTACCCTTAATAACATCCATTTTTCGCTGAATTGTTATCTTCTCATCTAATCCTATTCACTTTCTTTCAATTATATCAAAAAGAGGAAAAACTCGCTTTTAGCAGTCTTCTCCTGACTGTCTTTCGGATTACCAAGGGACATTGGATTAAGTTGATCTTCTACAAACTTGGATTTCGGCTTCTGACCTTTTTCTTATCATTGACTCGTTTAGGCGTGTTATTCTTTGAATTACCTTTTGGCAAGTTGATCGTAGTTTTTTTGTGACTTGATCGTAGATTTTACAGAGAAAATAGATCACTCCTATTTGGTCTTCTATCCCGCACCATTTATTTTAACCCGGATAAAATCACGAAAAATCTACTGAAGAGAGTTGCTCGAACTGAAATTAGTCATTTTTTATTTTGCTTTTGTTTTCTCCCGTCTTTTTAGATCTTTCTCACTCCTTAAACATCCCAGTCTCTCACTCCCCCCACCCCTGTGACTAGATCCTCATTTCTGAGTGGAATTCTCCATTTTAGTGATGAGGAGGTTGAGAAAACCATGCTGCAAGCCTTGACAGAGGAGGGAAGGTAACTGTTGGCCCCTAGCTGCACCACCACTAGCCTGCTCCCTATCTCTCTCTATTTAAGACCGTGGGCTGTGCACATTATTATTAATTCTAAAGTGCATGTATGCATCCTCTTAACAACTTATAATGATAATATTCTCATCGTAATCTTATGATGACCGATATCTGTAGCAGTGGTGATGTACACCCCTCTTACTATAAAAGGTTTTAATTAAGAAGTAAGAGGGGGAGGAAATGCTGTTTTTCTTTCGTAATACACATGCTATCATTCATGTTAGACATTAGATTGACAAGAAGATTGATGGTCGGTGGTTGCTTGGGAGAATTACAGGTTGTTCTATTTTGTTAGTTGAGGACTATTCAACAGGATTTCTAGGGTTATTATAGGGCTTTGAAACGTTGATGTAGGTCGCTAATTCTCAAGGAAGTAACTTGTAGAAATTTAGAGGCTTAATGACGATGGTTTCATCGTGCTTTAATCGAATGAATTTGTTTTTACCATATATCATAGCACGCTGCCTAAAACTGGAGATGATTAACAATCAAAGGTTTAATTTAGCATTACACATTGATACATTTTGAGTCGATAATAAATAAATCTCGCATGTGGAAATGGCTGACTTAAAAATACTAACGCTTCATAATGCATGGTAGAATATTTATTACTTGTGCAAAGATGTCCGTTCTTCTGTACATAAACGACGGTCATCATGGGTTAATTCACTAATGATTTATTCCAGTGCGGATTAACTTGCTACATAAAGTAATCATTTGTCATTCCACTCATTTCCTCTATGCCCTCTATATTTCTACTCTTTTATGTGAAAGATTGTCAATGAAAATTAACCCTAGTACTTGTTTGACATGAACGACATATATATGTTCCTTGTCTTTGTGTAGAGAGCCTTGTCTGTTGTTTTCTTCTGCCCAGGCCACATTTACTGAATATGCAACTATGTACTAATTTACCCATCCACATCTCTACACTTTGGTTCGCAACTCTGCCCTCTTTGTCCATCTGTCTGCTACGACCGTGTGTATTCAAACGCCAGTCCAAGATAACGAAGGTCCACTCTCTCCTCCTGTTCTGATACATCTTTATTTGTTATTTTTTCACAGTGAAGACGATGTAGAAGACTTGGAAGGATTGACACTTGTTGCCGGTCGGTCCCAAACAGCCCCTCCTCCTGAACAACGATTTATCGGCCACAACCCATTCCTTGATGTACGTATCATATATGCTGCTTATTTGGCATCAAGCCAAAATCAGACAAACAAAAGCTGGACGCGCCGAGTGAGCTAGAGTCCCTCCTCGTTATTGTAAATCAAGTCTAGTGGCAGCTCTTAAGTGGTCCATGCATCCGGCTGTACCATTCATCTACATCCTATATATATCTACAACATATTGATGTTTATTCGCTAAGATCCTATTTATTTATTATTTGGCGTTTTGGTTTATTGTCAAAGAAGACATTAGCAATGGGCAAGTTATTCTTGGTATCCTGACTTCTGATCTCAGACTTATTTTCTTGGGCAAAATTATTTCCGGACCGGTGATTTCAGGGAAACCAAGTAAAATTGATATTTCACATATAGATTTATTAATGTCCACTTGTTGCCTTTATATATAACACAAAATATCAGCGCAATGTTCAAGACACGCTATATTACTCCATTAAATCACAAGAGCCTTTTACAGATCAAGGCTAATTCATCGAACAGCTTTTTCTATGTGATTTTTTAAATGATCATGATTTGCAAAAGGTTGATTACTCAGAGGAACCGGCTCTAGAGAGCTTGACAATGATGAATGAGAAGGTCAGCGGTCATATTGTTAGGTGATGAATCGCTAAAGGTCAATGCTTGCGTTAAATCTAAAGCTGGAAGTACTTGTTTCCAGGTGCCAGACCCTAGCAAAGCAGTCGAGTACAAGAAGGGTTATGTTATGAGGAAATGTTGTGTAGATGCAGATGGGAGGCGAAGTAAGTTTACTATAATCTTTTTTGTTAAACATTAATGCTTGGAGCAATCTCAGTTGTCACTTCAATTTCTTTATTTTGATGTACCTTGAAATAGAATAGTATTGTCACTTGTTGCTGAGTTTCACTTGTTTCGTTATTCAAGCTTCATGGAATGTAATTTAACAGTGGAACCTCGCTATTGAGACCACCCTGAGAAATACTGGTCTTAATAGCGAGGTGGTCTCATTAGAGGGGCTAATCTAATAAGACAAAAGCAATTTGGTCTTAATAGAGAGGTGGTCTTTATGCGAGGTTCCACTGTAATTAGTAAAACATTTCACGAACGAATAGCTTAACATGTATTAAGTAATCCATTAATTTGTTAAGACGCTGTATCTGTTTATCGTCAATATGGCGCAGAATTTTTACCATGTAAAATGTCCGTCCACTAAATGTGTGATTCTCTCACAGCACCCATGGGAAGACGTGGCTGGAAAATGTTTTATGTAGTATTACGGGATATGATTATGTATCTACATAAGGATGAACCAGCCATGAAAAAGTCACCGGTTTACGAGAACACTTCCAATGCTATTCGCATCCACCACAGTCTAGCAACCAAAGCCGCAGATTATACCAAGAAGCAACACGTGCTCCGGCTACATGCTGCTGATGGAGCTCAATACCTCTTCCAAACAAGGTAAGAACCTAACTAATGAATAGATATTGAGCCTAACCAATGAATAGCGGAGCGAGCGATGTTTGCATATGTATGTGTATACGTTTGTGCATATGTATACATGTATGAATTCATAAATCTGAAATTATAACGAATATTGGTTATATTCATCAAGTAAGAAGAAGTGGTTAAAAGGTTGATGAATAATTGCTTTGTCCTATGAGTTGATATGAGCTTTCTTCTTTTCTTTTCTTTAGTGATAGCAAGGAATGCCAAGAATGGATTGATACAATAAACTTTGTAGCAGCTAGTTTATCCGCACCCCCATTACCAGGGGCTGTCGGCTCCCAAAAGAAGTTCCAAAGACCTCTGATGCCGTGCTCCTATACTAGACTTAATTTAGTAAGTACCACGTACGGGCTCGGGTAAATGCACTTAGGTTGTTTTGATGTCGCTTATGAAGATATCACCTATTTAGTCGATTATGACCTATCGCAATGTATCACATTATCTGTTATAGAGGAATTGCCATGGTAGGGTTATTTTAATCTAAGTTATATTAGCTGTTGTATTAGAAATGCTGTTTTGAAATGAATATGTTCAATCTGTGCAATTTCGCCAGGTAAATGTAGCATCACTATTCGCGGATTTCTTTTGAGTGATACCGGCTGAGAAAGAATAGGATCTCTATTCACATAATTCTCTTTTGATTAATACCAGCTTGAAACAAACCTAATTAATACTATGAAAAGGAATCAAGTTATTAATTGTACGGCTGATTACATCTTTTGTGTCATATTGTTTTATCACAGCGAGAGCAACTGTTAGAACACGAACAACAAATCCAACAAAGGGAGCAGGAGTTGCATGATCACCAACTCTACCCCCCTGAGAAAGGCGCCAAATCCAGAGTCATATCAGACTTCGTGGAAAAAGAACATTATATACAATTTGAGGTTGGTTATAATAATGTATTTTAAATGCATTCTACTTATTTTACAGCCAGATAGACTATTCACTATTGATCTTTATCGTGACTTGTAACGTATTGACGTCAGGAACGTATTGCTATACAGGAAAAAGCAGAAGGCTGTAATAAGGCTTGATACATACTCTTCCAAATATTCCAAACAATACTTAGACATATACTTCCACTTCCACCTTTTGTTTATTTCTATAGTTTATGAAGGATTCCTAACTGGTCTTTATTTTCTAATCTTTAAGTTATTTCTCATTAAAATATTGATTTGATTTTTTGTTGCAGTTGAAACGTTTCAAGACATACTTGTTCTTGTTGCAAGCAAAACTTGCCTCCTTCCCGGAGTTAGAGCCTTCGCTGGTCGAGGTGGCCATAGGGGAGGTGGAAGAACCCCTACCCTCGCCTGAGTCCTCCCATTTAGCCCGGACAACACAACAATCCCGCCAACCACAACAACAAGACAGTAACTCCACATCTCCGCCAACCGATAAGGACCAACGGCGGGACGAGCGCTCCAACCCCGTACAGAGAAGCATGTCTGATAGGTACAGTTACCGTGCTGCCATCTATCAAAAAGATGCTGAAATAGACAATGATTTGTGAGGCTTGATCATATAAGAATCCTATGGGTGGGATGAGGTTTTAATTTTACGATGGTGGACACGAGTTTGCCGACAATATAGAGATAATATAGCTTAGGAACGGGATGGGAGGGAGCACATCGGGAAATACAGGGATAGATTATAAGAGATAAATTAGATAGGAGATATATCTCTCAAGGGAGGCATATTTTACTTCCCTCCTTAATCCTGGATTTTGTACTAAGGTCATCAAGACAGACTGAAACTAATTTTAAGACGCCAAAATATATTTGGATTTCTGAAGGTGATGGCAGACTTTGCTCACCTCGCAATCCAGTTTTGGGAATGATCTTCATCATGTGCAATATATGTACAGGTGAATCTTATTGCAGTTTTAAAATTTCAAGGATAGGCCGAAGCAATATTGTTTCGTGCCCTGTTCTTCCATTTTTGTACTCAAGTGAGGGTAAAATCTGTTATTATTAAGCCTCTTCGCATGTTATGGTTCGGCCGAACCAAAAATGATACCGAAATCATGTCCATCACAATTAATTAAGAATAACAATCAATTATGAAATAAATTTCATCATTAAACTCATTAGATCGGTGCATGGTTTCACGGCTTCTGATCACCGAGGAAACCGTGACTGGGCCAAACTTAAATACTTAGGTTCTGAGAGGAAATCCGTGATCTGTAAAAGGGGTTTCCACAAGAATCTAGTTGTATCAAAGGGTTGCCTAGTATGTTAAATGAAAACTTGAGCCGTAGTTTTTGTATCGAGTACATGTAATGTACAGGATTATGGATGTCAAAACCTATTTTTAACCAGCCAAAAGTGGTGTGTATGACGAGAGAATGATGTAATTTGCAAATGAAGTGATGAGTTTTCCCCTTCCTAGTATGTTGCCAATTTAAGGAAAATGAACCAAGCAGCTAGAGCAAATGCTAATATGGCATACATATATGTGTGATATAAGGAACCAATAGTTTGCTGTTCTCGTTTGGAACTTATTTAATCTCCGAACTACTTTTTTTAAGTCCAAAAGTAAACCATACCAACTGCCGTATGATAAACTAGAGTATGATGCTGGGACAGCAAATGTAATATGTGTAAGATAGAACTGACTAGATGTATTTGTCATTTGTTTTTTTGTTAACCTTCGACTTCAGTGTTAGGGCTGATTTCGATGTTAAGAAAGTGTGAACTTCTCCCTCTGTCCTTCTCCCCCTTTACACGCTGTTCTACAGTGACAGATTTACTTCATATTTAGTGCCTATCTTAAACACGCCATTAATTTGCACATCTCTGTGCGTGTACAAAGATATATTCACCACTGCCACTGCCAATTAGAGAATAGTTGATATCTCGCGCTTTTGAAACAGTGTAAAAAATATGTACAGAAGTAATTATTCACAACGACCGCAAAATCTCTGGCTAGTGTATATTCACGGCTAGGCAGAACATGAATCATGCTGTCTCCTCTCATATTTCTGTGATTTCTGCAGAAGTATGGCTATTGAATTATATATCTTCATATTTCAATTATGCAAAATGTAAACATTAAACTGTTAAGATACAATTCGCGAGTTATATTTCACAGGGTAGATCGAAGTAAACTGTACAGTTACAGAAGAATGAACTAACATAAAAACTTGAAAGAAATTGTATGATAATCCCCCTGCTGTTAACAATTTTACAAAAAAATAATAATACTCTGACTCTAGTATTTAGTTCGGAACGTGTGTGTTACCCGAATGCGCTACAATATAGTACTTTATTTTGTAGTTATCACAGCTTTAAACTGATGGGGGATAATGCTCTTTAATATATTTGCTGTTGAGGAGTTATAAGTATTTTGATATCACTGCATACGTCTATCCTTTCCTTAGGACATATATATTGTTTTGATGAACTATTTTTTCTATCTACGTAACCAAAGATAAATTGTCTTTCTAATGGGGGAACATTTTTTTTAACATCTATATATCTCAATAGCTGTCGACATGATACAAATGATTTTGCATATGTAAAAGATGGCTCTGTCAACAAGGCTATATTATTCGGCAGTTAACATACCTTGGGCCCTACCTTTTTATATTGTTCTCCCTTTGACGCAATTAATGGGCACCAATGTCGTCAATCGAAAACCTGCGAAATAGTCAGTGAGTTCCTTGTATGAAAGCTTGTGTGCTATGAGTTTGAATGAATGTAATGAAAGGAAAACATAACTTCTCTCAGTGCAATTCATTTCTGACTTGAAGTATCTTTTAAATTAAGCAGTGGACTTTCTGTTTTTCTCAAGGGTTTACTTACTCGAATTAGGGAGTTTCTCCTGGTATTTAAGACACGTTGTAGGAAAGGATGCCTTGCGAAAGAAATTATTGAAAAAAAGCTCTTTCTATTGCAAGTGGCATGTCCCATTTACCTCACATTTTATTGCATTTATTGCCACGTGCTTAGACGAACTTTGAAATGGACATTACTTTCCCTCATCTAGACGACATCCGAGGCAAATAGTATTGATTTCCAAACCGTAAGCATTCTTTGACATACTCCCAAAGCCAAGGTATCTCAAAGCAAGCTCCCCTGTCAACGACGACATTATAGTTACCTAGAACATGCCGCCCCCGCCCTTTGTGTTGCCGCAGGTTTGTAACAGCATGCAAATATTCGCTTCCTGGTTATGGATGCTGCAATAGACGTGATTGTAAAGAAGATATTTTGACAATTTGTTTGCCAATTCCTGAAAAAGGATACACATAACTCATCCGATTATCCTGTTCAAGAAATGAAATATAATTATTCATAGCTATCATATTCGATGGTAATGTAATTATTGACATATTTATTTAAATATTAACTTAAATCTGGCAGAATGATGAATTGTACGGTAAATATATCTAGTCATTGCTACTCCTCTTATGTAAGTCTGTATTAGGTATCATTAGATAGGCTTTTAATGAAAATATGTACATGCTTTACGAGAAAATATTTGTATAAAGGTCTAAAAGATGTATGGATATTCAAATGTTTTGTCTTATTACTTATCTGTCATTCAGGATAGAGACCAAACTCTGAATTGAAACTCCAGGTGGTGAGTCTTGCCAAAGTTCATGCGCTCAAACCATTAATAGACAACAGCGTTCTGTTCTTGTTCCATCCCTAAGTTCCTTAGTTCCTCACAAAACATTTTGCTATGCCGTCGGTGCTTACCTAACTAAATCATTTTACATCTCCAGCGTTTACTGTGATTCAGATATTTAGACTTTGTTTTCCCACTCCCTTTATATTGAGTGATTGAATTTAGGCTCTTGGTACCTTCCCCATTTATACTCTTTCGTGTGTGTGGCTGGTAGAAACTCGTATGTTTTTATGGTAGATAAGTCTTACCATCTCTAATTATTTTCATAGCCATCTTTTAAGGACTATTTTGCGATTTTAGAATACACAAACCTTTCATTAGATTCTATTTTATGCTGCCTAAGAGTAGGTTTTAGTATCTAATTTTTGTATTGTTAATTCTATATTATCTTCTCGGTGTGCAGAAATTGTATGTAGGCTATCGTAGTTTACTGTAAGAACTCAAGACGGGGCCTCAATCACAAACAAAATGGGTTCAAAAGGCGCAAAAAAAGATTTTATAACAATTTACACCAACAATAACGAAACATTATTGGACACAAACCCCACCATTTAATCCCCTCATCCACTTCTACCAGTCACGAATTGAATTCCCAAAAAATTATCTTGGGATATATGGTGTCGAATGCCCAGAACTTAGGGAAGAAAAACAAATCAACAAAGAAGCTCTGCATCCACGTCGGTTCAAGGGTATTTGGTGCAAAAGAAACTAATATCAATGGTATTTAACCACAACATTTTCCGACCCTACGCCTCTCTTTCCTTTTCAGTTCATTTTCTACACACATTACTGACATTTCTTCCCCGGACAACATCAGTGACCCTCAATCTACCAAAACCTTAAATAATGAGTCTTTTTTTCCCTAACTAATCTGCCGAAGAAAAAATCTGACTGACCAAGACAAGAACAATTATTAAGCAATCTATTATTGCAGGGAAATCTACGTTTCGTGGAAGAACAAGTTAGAGTGGCCCCCGGAGACCCTGAGGGACCCTTACATGTTTGCTAGGGAAACTTGTGTTTGATACCAAACATGAGCAGCAGGTGACCACGTGTTTTTTAATTGCCTCCGGGTGGTCTGCTAAATCATTTTCACCCTGCTTTGTATTACTTCAAAGAATAATCCTTTTGATGGGTTTTGTTGGTGAATGAACCCGGTATTCTTCACCATAACTCCCTGCTCGAACTGCCCTTTGAGACTATTCCCCTACATTCACTGAAATCCTTTTTCATATATAATTACTGTGCATTGCATTGCCACTAGTTGAAAGTTTTACTGGAAAAGTTTTCCCCCTTTAAATAAGATACGGCAATTCCCCTTACATAAGATGCACAAGGCCTCCTTAATTGAGACTAAATAAGTTTAATTGGAACGAAAAACGAATCATCCCTCGAACATAAATTAAGGACGCAAGATGTCTCTCGGGATCATACTTTAAGGAACAAACCATCCTGTCACACGAATACTATTGAAATAAACAAGGACACTCCTGGCTCATACTTCATATACATTCTACACAAACATATTTTCAGAAATTGTAGTACTCTCTAAGACAGTTACCTGAAAACAACTGTTGGTGTCAGGAAAGGCATGCTTTGTAAATGCAGAGCTGCCAACTTCTACGATTTCGCCGTAGTTACTACGATTTCAGCATCAAACTACGATGCTACGATTTGTATAACAAAAACTACGTTTTTTTTAAATTTGGGATCAAAACATGTTCTAGACCGTAGTTTGGGCCAGTTAACCATCAACACATTTTGGATTCTACAGTAGCTTTTGAGAAAGAGATTTCCATCTTTATTTACACTAAAGTCCTGTAAAATTGCATAGATTAATACATGCATTATTGGTTATACGTTTTGCTTATGATGCGACATGGTTAGCTTTTGTCAGTTTGCCTACTTATTTTTATTGATAATGTGTTTGGTATTCACATTATTGTATCTCCAGAGTCTATTATTCGTCAGGTAGTTGTTTCATGTAGAGTTACTGTTGTGTTCTGCAGTTTGTGTAGTACTTAATTTGATTCCTATATTTTCATTACATAGGGTATGTAGACTGGTTAGGAGTCTACTCAGTACTATGGTATTGCCAATATATCTGATAATCATGTATAATATATCCATACAATAACATGCTACTCTTGAGTCTTCAAATAAACTGCACATTCTGTATTGATCAGTGTCATGGTGACTTTCTCCTAACCATCAATTATCATAATTTGTCACAGCTTTTTACCATGAAGTGTTTTTAAAGTATAAACAGTTACTATCGCACCTGTATATATATTCAGGCTCTATACATATACCTGGAAATTCAGGTTCAGGTACCCATCACTTGCCAAATTTTTTTAAAATTATTCAAACTTATGTACTGTGTGACTCAAGAAATATTCCCATTTCTAAAAGTCAATTATGGGGTAAGATTACCCCCAGAATGCACCATTTAACTCCTAATTTCCAAAAAAATTCCGGGGGGCATGCCCCCGGACCCCCCTAGCACAGCCCAGTCGGCTTCCGCGAAAAACTAGGATTTGGGATCCTCCCACGTTGGCAGCTCTGTAAATGCCAACTTCTCTAATTGCCTGAATATGAAAAGCGGTCACGGTTTTAACAGCTTTTGCTTTTTACATGTCCTATTGCTATGTACGTGTACTGTGGCCAAACTTCACCCGACGTTTAACCGATAGTGAGGGTAATGCTATATATTAACTGAAACATAAGTTTTTCAGAAATAGCTCTAATGGGACATGAAGGGATTTCCCCAAGTATCCTAACACACACCTACACACACAAACCAAGCTAAACCAAACTTCTAGGATAAGTGATGCTTTATGACCGATACTGCATCTTTCGGCTTTCCAACATTTTCTATTTGACATGACTGTTTGACTGTTTGACTGTTGTGCCTTCGAAAAACTGATTTCCTTTCATCCTTTCATCCATAAATGTAAACTGCATGGGGTGTGACCAGCAATATTCATGCTAGAACTAACGAGTTTGTTTATAATCCTAGTGTCTCCTTAAAGAGGAACGTTATTCGAAGATTTTAAAACACTTCAACTTAAACTTCTTACCTACAGATAAAGATAAATCCAAGGAAAAGTAAACTACCACAGTACGTTTATGAGAGGCTCATCCACTTAGTAACAATACGGCCTCAATTGCAAATTTAACTTGGGTTTCCGCCTGATAATTTTTTTATGAAAAAAATCGTATACAAAATCAATGTAATGAAACACTGCTTTATTTTCCACCTTTCTGGTCTATATCTCCAGGCATGGTCGAATTCGGCCTCCCAAATCTATAGTATCTCAATCTCTCTACATGACATTCGTGAAGAGAGATGGCGGAAAGCCTTGTGGAAATGTTGCTTATTTGGTATATTTAACCGTGCTGGTTTCATTTTAAGGATGTAGCTTAAAGGGTTAAATGGACAAGGATGGATGTGTGCCTCACTCTGGCTGGCTCTACTGCCTCGCTTCTTGCATGTTGACGTTGATGTCGCCACCATATTGGCTCCCCGTAGTTGGATCGCGACATCCTACGCATTTCCACATCTTAGGAGGTCCAAGATTATTGAGTGTAAAAAAATGCATCCATAAATGTTCAGCCACCTTTGATCTACGAAACTTATTCTGCCATCGACATCCTAAGAGGGGACACTTCATAATATTGCTGTACCTTAGGAACCCCTATCGAACTGGCAAACTCGAGATATTTTTGTTACATGGAATATTATAGATCTAATGTTCTAAAGAACTCCATCATCAGAAGCATTCAGAATCCAATGCTCTTAAAAAGACCCTCGTCTGCTGGTGCAATTTTCATAACGCGGAAGACCTGGATTCGGTGCTACTTGTATATAGATGGAGGTGTACCATCGACACGGAGATCACCATACCGTATAGGACGGTCTGCTAGTCAATTTATAAATCAAAGCTGGACAATTTAGCCTTAACCAGAGATATCTATAGGAGTAGTACAACATGGAATGTACGAAGGCTATTGGTTTTACTATTAAACTGATCTAGTAACACTACGGCAGGACTTGATATGTTGGTTATGCATGTAAATAGGTACAACCCATACTGTGCAATCTACCACTTGGTTTAACATTTTAGGGGGCTATAATCGCCCAATATAGCGGGACGAGAACATAAGGCTCGTAGTGAATGTAGACAGGACATCTGTGATCACATGGGATTTCATTTGAATCGATTTAATTGCTACTCAGTGTATTACTTGTATGTGTATTCACCTGTACGTTCAGAGACCGTGTATATATATATTATATCTATAAATATATATCGATTCAATTGGTGTTCCTTGCTTCTTTGAGTCAATGAATGTAATTGTATCGCAAAGTGAAACCTTCGATTTGGAATGGAATATATTGAGAATAATTCCTCACTAAATAGTGTTATGCCTCCCTAAATACAATTAATTTTAAAGACTTGAATATTTTATTATACAGTATAGTTGAATGGTTTATAAAGCCTGAAGGGAACTAGCGTAATGATACTGCTTTAACTGACACTGCTCACTGTTCTGGCCTTCATTCACAAGTAACGGAATTTCTACTCAATTTTCTGGTATCTGATATTTCTTATAAACCTTCCTAACTAATCCCTGGTGATATCAAAAGTTTGTAATCCATAGTATATGAGGTATTTGGTGAAAAAAGTGAGTAAATTCATTTCGGCTAGCTAGCCAAAATACAAAGTGCCAGTTTGGTTGACATCTAGAGTTATGTAACCCCGGGTCGGAGCCCCATGTCACTGATACAGGGTGGTGATTGGTCAATAAAATGGAAACTAGTTCCTTTCCTGTCCACTTGGGGCATAGGAGCAGCACCTTATGGTGGCTAGACAATTTGCTCTGGGATTTGAAATGAGTAGACGCAGTGCTGCCAACTTCTATGATTTTGCCGTAGTTACTATGATTTCAGCATCAAAATATGATGCTACAATCTGTATGATGCTAGGATTTGGGGGAAATTTAGGACCAAAATATGTTCTAGACCAATCGCGCCAATTCCGCCTTTTGTATGCAAAAGCGCAGCTTCTTCTAAAACATTACGAATGGCGCCCCATACACCTCTTCCAACGCCACATAGACCGGGACCGCTAGACTTGCGCAAGTCTTTGAATTTTTTTTGTTTAAGAAACGAAAACTATCATGTTATGGTCACTCCCCCCTCGACATGAATGGGGAGTACTAGACCTGCACTAGGGCTCTACAAACAACTGCAGTCTTAAGGACGAGGGCTAGTCTATGGGACCGCCTATATTCCACTTTTCTTAGGTTTTTCCCCGGGTTCGTCCGCCACCGCCCGCCAGAACAAATATCTTTTGACTACCTATACTGATCAAGCCAGTCAGAATTACTCAACAGGTTGGTGTAAAAAACTTGGAAAATTATGACCAACGATCCATTAAATGATTTGAACCACCCACCATTACGTCCATCGGTAAGCGTGCATAAGGATCTCCATAGGGACTTGTCTCCTCTGCGCGTGTGCGATGCTCTCGTTCTGGGTTCACTTCCGCCAACCCAAACACAGTCACGCTTGTCAATGGTGTCAAAAACAAATGTAAAGAATCTAGGATTATCACATTAAAAAAGGTAACAAAATATATAATCTAATTCTCCCTATCCTTGATAGCGGGAAAATACATTATCCGACCGTCACGCCACCTAGCTTTTCTAAGGCGGGAGCTTCCGGTTATGGCTCCCGCAACCTAAGAAACAGAGTAGGCCTAAACATGGTTACCCATGTACAGTCATTGCTCAGGCTTTTGATGGGTTTTGTTGGTGTCTTTCAAATACGTAAAATTATATACCTATGGATAGCTGAGAATATGCTCTTTTCATATTTATTAATCCTGTGACCATCTTTACATTTTTTGCTGGTGTTATCACCGTTTTTGCGGGTGGCGGCGGCCGCAAACATCGGCGGCGGAAGTTTCTGTCTTAGCCTAGGAGATATTGCAGCCTACAGCGCCACTGGTGATTCATTCGCATGCTATCTGGCTAACTGGGTTCAGCAGAATTGTCTGCGTCATCTTATGGCTCTGCCATAGATTGGCGGCAGACATGGCCAGGCAAAACACTTGACAACCCTTCTTTCTGAATAGCAACACAACGGCCAACCGGCTTTTAGTAGCGGTACGTGGGACGGCGGGCACATATCAATGCTGTCATTCAACAATTCAGGCTGTATATTCAGGCTCTACAATATGAGGAGTAATTTGATCTTGGTACTAATGGGGCTGACTGATTTCTGAGTTGTAATCACAGGTTTATTACCGTATTTGTTTTGTGTTTATTATTTGCCCGAAATTGTGACATCGTAGACAAGGTAAAATCAATAGCAAAATTTAAACTGATAGAATAATCGATTTTAATTATCTTATCACCTAATATAGAGAGTATTGCTTATATATGTCAGAAATAAATTATCAATATTTCATAGTTTATTACAACTTTATAACAAACTCAAGTCACACTATTACTTTTTTTATTTAATATGTTTATATCTATTTCCAAAACATTCCATGACTTATTGAATTTGAAACCAGGCTGAAGGATTATATTTACCAGAATTATAGAATCAATGGACACCATGTTATGAACGCGACATCGTCAAAGAGGTTCTTTCGACCCCTATTTTCTTGAAAAATCCCTGTATCTTTTCCATAGTGTTACATGAGACTACAAGTGGTATGCTTTGGAATGAACTAAACAAAAATAGGGAAAAAACGGTTTAAAATTTTGGTATTGATTTGGTGTCACACTTTTCAAACCAAGATCAAATTACCCCTCGTATACCTGGAAATTAAGGTTCATGTATCCATCACTAGCCAAAAACTAAAACATTGATTTAACTTTATATACTGAGTGACTCAATAAATCCTCCCACTTTTTATGTTAATGGTGAGGTAAAATTACCCCCAGAATGCACCATTTCACAAGTTAAAAAAGCAATTTCAGTGGGGCATGCCACCGGACCCCCGCTAGAGCAACTTCACTCGGCTTCCTGCGACAAACTAGGATTTGGGATCCTCACAGGTTGGCAGCTCATAATATGTGTCTTTGAATGCAATCAACTAATATTTCCAAACACCATGGCTATAATCAAGAGACAACGGTTAAACGAACATAGCTGAACATACAGCTCAAGGAAATTAAGAGAGGTGAAGTGAAATGAACGGAAATGAAGAGGTGAAGCCAAACAAAACGCTACGAAAAAAACAGTAATCGAAAATTATGCCTAGAAAATCATTATGTGGGCCTTGACTCCAGTTGGGCGTCTGTTACTTACTGCAATTTTCCCCCTTACCTGCCCATCACACACTTGACACGTGACTCATAAAATAAAAGTTCAAAGACCTGATTCAGTGTTTAAAGTATGGTATCAATATTTTTCAGGAAATTGTTATTGTCAGGTAAAGCCTGGAGAAAATGGATCAAGACCCCTCCCCCGATGGCTATATAGGCCTATGTGTGAATAGTACTTTGCTATAGTGAGTGCTGCACCCACAGTGGTTGTTTATCCCCCTAGAGTGAGCCAAGTATAGCAATTAGCCAAGTATAGTAATAGCAGTTTAGGTGCCATCCATGTACCCCAGCCATCCTGATTTTGCAGGAAAGCTGCTACCTAGAACTAGTGTGTAAAGGATTCCTGATATTTCAGGATGCTGGGGTGAGTGCAGGATGACTGTAAGACATACACAGGCAGGGTTAGAGCTATGGCAGGTTAAGACCCAAAGAAAGCTCTTTGGATTATTGGTCACCAAAGAGTTGATGAATTATTGAGTTCAGGAAAACAACAAAAAAATCATTTATGAAAATTACATTGATAATAATACATGAGAGTTGGAAAAATGCTATGAAAAAATCATTTAAAAGGGGGTAAAGGCGATTTCAGGAAATCCTGGGATTTCAGGAATACTTTGAACACTGCTGATTCCAACATTTAGCAACAGAAAACGAGCGTGAATATTGAACAGAAAATAGTTTTTAATCATAACTTGAAACTTGGTGCTAAACCAGGACTACCACATGCAACTCACCGGTGACATATATATGCACTGTGCATGAATCCCTCTAGTCTATATACGTTGTTCTCAGAGCAATGCCTATATTATAAACAGTAATATAGACAGCCTCAATATAAACATGCCATTTGGAAATTGCCGATCTCATAAACTTTGCATGGAGTAGAACCATTTGTGAGAATATCCGAACAATCGTACTTCGGCACGATCAAGCCTGTGTACATCCCCTTTTTCTAGTCAGTTTTTGCATTGGTAAAAGCAAAATAGGGGACCAGGGGGTTGTAGTTATTGTTGTTCATAGACCAATGATGCATTTCACCAGGGGGTTGTAGTTATTGTTGTTCATAGACCAATGATGCATTTCACAAGTTTTATATCAAAAACAACTTTCCCGAGCGTGAGGTGGGCGAGAAGGGCCAGTCAGTGAGAAACAGTACGGTATCTTAAAAAGTTCAAGGCCATTCAATAAATTCAAACCATTTCCCAGGCCCTTGGACGAAAATGCCCATCGTCTATTCCTTGAAGAGACCCTTATATAATTTCGTCAGCTATGCGGCAGGCAAATGTGTGTAAATATACCTGGAAAAATATTATTCAGCTTTGAAGATAACACATATAACCGGTTAAAATCACAATACAAATTCAGCTGGATATTTTTTTTTTCTGAATTCGGTGAAAGTTCTAAATTACCCCCCCATAATTTAGACCTTAGGTTTAAATGACCCCCCTTTGTTGACTTTCACAAACTGAAGCGAAAAAAGAAAATATTGGGAAGACTTTAGAAGAGGTCATATGTGATGTTTAGCATATAGCCACCAAATAGACCAATGATTTTTGTAAATTCTATTGATTCCATCCATTACTTGCCTCAAATCAATATTCTTCAACAACCCCATATTTCAAATGGAATT
Organism: Sthenelais limicola; assembly: GCA_942159475.1. Lineage (NCBI taxonomy): Eukaryota > Metazoa > Annelida > Polychaeta > Phyllodocida > Sigalionidae > Sthenelais > Sthenelais limicola. The sequence continues at coordinate 61,521,991 of OW804095.1, read as the reverse complement.
TAACTATTGTAGATTTGAATTTATTTTTTTGCTGATGTATTTTGCCCTATAAAATTCAAGTAGAATTGCCACTATTATGTCATTTCATTAAATGCTACAGGATGTGATGAGAACAGCATATCCTGAATTAAATACTTTCCTCAAATAACAATAATTCATTACTAAAATCTACTCAGTTCTGTCTATTAGGCATGTACGATTACTTTTATAGTGATGATTTAAAGAATTAATGTTTCGATGGGGGTACATCAGCACTTGATAATCATCAGGCGTTCGCCGGAAGACCTGGCTAATCAGGAATTTATTTTTGTATTACCCAGACGTCGAATTACCTTTTGTGCAATGAGATCAGCTGAATAAAGAATACTTGAATTGAATCAAATACTTGGGGTGAGTGAGTGAGGTTGCTTTAACCTATCAGGGCTATCAACACATTGAAGGGCGGGAGAGCTGAGAGGGAGGCAGTTTATGATCTTGTCCAGGAAATAGAAAAGGGAGAGAGAAACAGAAAAAGAGACAAAGGCACAGGTATATTAGACCTAGGTTTAGTTTTATATCTAACGTAGGTCTGAAGTACCCCCGGGATACTTGGGCCTGATGTACTTCCGGTACATTAACCTAGATTAGACAAAGTTGTAAAAGAGGGTACATCAGAACATTTATTAAAAAAATATTTCTACAGCTAACCCAATGTCAGTCGTGCAGAAATTTTGAAGGGAAATGTCTGACTAAATCGTCTTATCGAGGGTTGTACAATGCCTGTTATTGCATCTGGTCAAATGTCTAATCTAAAATTTGTGTATATTTTGGTTATTGTTAAACAAGCCTGAATACAAAGCTGTTTAAAAAAATGGATGCACGAGCAAAAATATGACACTTCATTCAGCCCAAGTATAAGCAGCCGCCTCCTCCTGATGACGTAATGTCATTCACGAGCCAATCATCTCTTTGGTTACTGTGGTACTGTACCACAAATCAATACGGTGGGTCCATGGAGCAAAGAAAGGTAGATAAACAGCTTGTTCATTACATCCAATCATATATCAAAAGGTGAAAAACAATGGAGGAAATATCCATTTTCCCCAGACTCCTTTAGTAAAATTTCAGTGGTCCCCGAGTTGAAACAAATCCGGCAACATATGCTTGTTATTGGCTTCAGCTAGCCATGTTCGTTCTAGTCAAAATTCCTAGGTTCTTTCTTTTTTCAATGAACGCTGGTATTTACCCTCAAGACCCCAAGAAAAAGGCGATTGGTAATAATGCACTGTACTCCTACCAACTGCGGGATAACTTGCCACAAAATTTAATCCATGATTAAATGAACCCTTGAAGAAAAGGGGCCGTCGGATATCTATCACGTCGCTAACGACTGGAAACAACCTCGAAGATGGTTGGTGCAACTTGGAACAATAACTTCAATATGGTAAGTATTGACCAACCCACCCCAACTTCATACATTAATACTGTATAATTCGACCCTCATTATGACAACAGGAGGCAGAAATTTTGTTGATACCTTTAATGCATGGCTTAGATCTTACAGGGAAAGGCAATATATTTTTACAATTTACAAACGGCGACCACGACGACCTCCCTTCCTGCGGGTGCTGTCGGATGGGATGGGTGTTACGTCCTCTGAAAATGAAATACAATAATGTCAACATAGTTACTTAGACAGGTTAATAGGAGACCACCTAGTTCAGTTGTCGAAATTGAATTAATCTCTTAAAACCAACTCCCAACATACTGTGTATCACAACCTTAGAAAACTCCAGCCTAAAACGGGAGTTTAAGACAAGCTGAGAACTTTTTCTTGCATCCACATGAATGTCCAGCCTCACAAAGAGGAAGAACAGCAGGAGGATGCGCCAAGAATTAAGTTAATCTAAGATTATTCCAGCAACACATATATTAATCTAAGATTATTCCAGCAACACATATACTATTTATTTATTAAGTGATCAAGCCAGCTACCAATCAGAATTACACTATTTTAACAGCTGAATCATTATGATAACGCCACATTGAATCATCACAGCCCTAGAAAACCCAGCTAAATGAGTTTAAGATGAGTATGCTCTAACAAACACATGTATGTCCAGCCATACAAGAACAGTATATTGTTTTTAAACACAAAAAAAGCAATTATGTGAAAAAACACACACGGCCCATCTCATTTCCAGAACAGGCAAGTTTGATCTTAAAACTAACTGCATATTTTATTTTGTATCACAACCTTAGAAAACTCCAGCTTAAAACGGAAGTTTAAGACAAGCTCAGAACTTTTTCTTGCACCCACATGAATGTCCAGCCTCACAACAGGAAGATGCACTAGAAGTTAATCTAAACCAGCAACACATATACTATTTATTCATTATCATATTAAGTGATCAAGCCAGCAATCTATCAGATACACATTATTTAAACAGTTGAATGATTACAGAAGGTGTTTCATAACCCTAGAAAACCTAGCTAAATAATGAGTTAAGACGAGTATGTTCTCACAAACATACATGTACGTCCAGCCATACAACAGCAGCAGCATATTGTTTTAAACACAATATAAAAGCAGCAATATATGTGAAAAAAAATTCACATGACCCATCTCATTCCCAGAGCGGGCAAGTTTGATCATTTTGTATCACAACCTTAGAAAACTCCAGCTTTAAAACAGGAGTTTAAGACAAGCTGAGACAACTTTTTCTTGCACCCACATGAATGTCCAGCCCCACTAAAGGAAGAACAGCAGGAGGATGCGCTAGTTATTATACATTATCTAAACAGTTGAATCGTAATGATAACGTCAATTTGAACGGCAGGAGGATACATTAAGGATAATATTGCAATGTGTTACTCAGCAACACTTAAATATACTAACCAATACGGCCAATCTTCATGCCAGAACGGGCCAAAGCGCGGAGAGCAGACTGGGCACCAGGTCCTGGGGTCTTAGTCTTGTTGCCACCGGTAGCTCTGAGCTTGATGTGAAGAGCTGTGATGCCAAGGGTCTTGCATCGCTCAGCTACGTCTTGGGCGGCCAACATAGCAGCGTATGGGGAAGCCTCATCACGATCAGCTTTCACCTTCATACCACCAGTAACGCGGACGATGGTTTCCCTAGAAAGAGGTGATTTCACTGATTAGATTTTCCCAATGAACCAGTAATGCCAAGGCCATTTAAAGCACATTTAAGATGTTCTACTTTCCCCCATTCCTTTCCTACCCATCTCAGTCATTTCAAATGATTTGATAAAAATTGTGGACATTTTTGTCGTTTTTTTTGTGTCTCGTTTTAACATGGAATAAATTTGGTAATATTTCTTTTGTCGCAATAGCTGAGAATGCAGCACAGCCAGGGATTCGTTAGTTATTGTGGAAAGGGATATTTCAAGACTTAAGAGGTGGCCTTCACAAGATGTACTTAATACAGTGATAACATTCGATTTCTGTATTATCATATGTCCAGGCCAACCCAAATATCATCGGCATTTAAATTCTATTCAGGGCAGTGTTCCCATTGAAGCGGCCAAGTACTCACGCATCTAAATAAGATTTCTTCCCATGCCATGGTTATTACAGCCTGTGGTCTATACAAGACACGTGTGTATTACCGGTATCTCACTTTCCCCAATTAATACTTAAAAAAGTATCGTGGTTATCTCTTTTCCCCAACTATCAATAGATCTTGACTGAGACTAAGACATCTTTACTATCTTTTATACATGGCATTATTATGACAGGACAATCTAAGGCACACCTTGCAAGTTACATTTACAATACAAGGGATTAAACCGTGCAGAAATTATTGAAAATATACTCACTTCCCTGAGAGATCAGTGACGTGGACGAATGTGTCGTTGAAGCTAGCGTAAATGTGAGCAACTCCAAATACATTCTCACCCTCGACTGCTGATGGTCCAAGTTGGACCTGTTCCTCAACCTTCTGGGTCTTGCCTTTGCGAGGGGCCATGATTAACTGCAATGTAAACAAACAGCGCTTTGTAAATCATGCAATATAGAATGTTCGATTAAAAAAGATGGTATCAACGAACTAAATATTCCTGATGAGGACAGCAGACTATTCACTAAACTCAATTTATACATATTAAAATGGATAATAAATGATAATGCTTACTGAAGAAGTTACAAGCCAAGGTGTCAATTCAGGTAGTATTTACACATTTTATACAATTAATCATGAAGGGACGAAAAGATGAGGATGAAATGACGAAGGGTTTTGGAATGTCAAATCAAGAGTACTATAAACTATTATATTAATCCACCTGAGCTACAAGATTTTGACGTGCCTCCTGAGCGATAAAAGGGAAGACATGAATATCAAATCAAAACAGTGCAAGTGCCAAAAGGATTGACACATTTTTAATCAGAAATCATCGTTCTTACTTTAAGCACGCCTACTATAATATATTATTGCAAGGTTCTACGCTATGGAGAGTTTAATAAAGAGAATATCAACCTATATATTCCCCGATTTACATCGATGTTATGATCGGCATGCCAATATGGGCAGACTGTCAAATACAAACTCCTTTTACAAGGAAATAGGCAGAACGATTGCTAAAATGAACACACCTATGTATTGCCACAAATGTTTAGCGATGTTTGATAACTAAATTTTCATGATTCCATGGCTATTAAATGAGGATGGTGGTCGATTATAATTTAGAAGCTATAGACTTACCGCTTGGAAGTATGGCTTCCGGAAAAGAGGTCGGTATCGGCTCTCGCGAGAACTATCCTGACATCGAGAGAATACGGAAAGTACCGACTACACACGATCATCTTTTGTTATTGTTGTGTGGGAACAAGCATGTAGCGAATCTGTACTCTCCGGATTTTTGTGTAGATCTCGGAATGTGTAGAACTCACAATCAAAATGACAATGGAGAAAGCGAGTTGAATATCTAAGGCACCTATATTACCGATAAAACCGTCGCTAGGTTTTATTTTCACGGTAGGAAAAGGCTGCGACCGGTGATAGACCTGGATGGTGAGTGTCCTCGGACCGAGAGAAAATCTCGGATTCGCCTGTTGCAAATTATCTTTGCTGGGCGATCACCTGTTGAAAAATGGACTTTATGTTTGATTGGGAAGCAGAGGGAGATAGATTTTCTTTCGAGGATAGCGATCGATTTGAAGAGGATTCTCTGTGCTCATGGATTAGCGAGCCAGAAAGTCTCTGCAACAACTGGAGGGGTTGGCGAAAGCAAAATGGAGGCCCACCAGGTTCGACTTCGTCAGGTCGTAGAGGTAGGTACCAGCGTTCATAAAAACCAAACCCCATTTAATATTTTTTCGCGTGTGATACATACGAAAACGAACGAACAAATTTTTAATTTCCACATTTTCATGGCAGATACGCACTAATAACAAAATGGGGTCAGTTCTGACGTGCGCTGCCAAGAAGATCAGCGCCAACGGCGGCGCTTAAAGTGAACTCGGGCATGAGTCTCAGATCTAGTTGCTGCTCCCTGCTTGTATCAGAACCTCTGTCTTTCTAATCATTGTTTCGTGGTGAAAAGAGCCAGAACCGTTATTTTTCTCCCCAAATATCCTTAGTATGTGCATACAGTACCCCAAATAGAAATTACCATCCAATTCATCTTTAAGGTCGCGAATATTGCCATGGGCCAAATGGACATTAAGTTTAGAAGCTTTCTGGGTTGAGTCAAGTTGAGGGACCTAATTTTGCACCAGCTGTGACCGAACAGGGATCAGCTGATTGGTAACTTGGCCCGGCCAGTTGCACCGCTCGCCTTAGCACATATTCTGAGTCAGTCAAGGACCAGTTATTGTCCGAGGGCATTGTTGGTTCGACCGTACACCTGGTCTGGGTCAAATATCTCTCGTCTTGTGCTAACTCAGTTGTCCTTCTCACTTGAATTCTGATGGCTTGTTTCTGGGAATGGGCAAGATTACCTGCTGTTGTTTGGTGCATGTCTTGTTGATGCCTTTAGATCCGGAATGCTGGCTGTCCCTTTAGGTTTTTCTGACCCTACCCATACTACCAGAAGGAATTTAACTCCCCTCTTCTGCTTGGCAAAATCAACCTATTTGAAAATTCATTTGACATTGACCGACTCAGTATCCTGAAGATATTTTATTCGTTTATTTTAACCTAAATTGTACAGCCATGGCCCATGTATTATTTATATTCATAATTATCTATGACTATGATAAAATGAGTCGCATATATGGTATCATAGGTGGGGGGTTAAAGCTGACTGAAATGGTAAAATATAAATACGGTACCCTAATAAACACTTCTTAAGTACTGCATTGTATTTTAGAATAATGCGTCCGTACAAAACAAAATAGAATAATGAGTCTGTCTTAATTAATACAAACAAATATCGAGATGATTCTGAAAGAACAAAGGAATATCGGTGATATCACGTGTCAATGTGATTCAGCAGGCCTTACTCACACCCTGATCTAAATCTGGGCATCCTGCTATTATACATTGTTAGTTTTGCGGGAAAGCAGGATTTCTATGGTTAGTAACTACGAATATGATCTTGTTGGTTTTCTTTGTCTGGGTCAATAGTTCTTTCCTTGAAGGATTTATTCATGAATCTCTTATCTTGAAGGTACCGATAAACGTTGGTTGTGTTGTTCTCCTTTCCTAGCAAAAGATAAGGGATGTTGATACTAAAGTATAAAGGGGTATTTCTGATATTTCTTTGACTGTTGGAAATTAAAATTACAAATTTGATGAATTCTCCATAGCATTGTTATTTTACCAAGACCAAGTCGTCTTGCGCTCCTGTTTACAAATAAACCAAGTAAAGCTTCCTTTGTTCGGAAATAGGATCTAGATACATTTAGCCGACGCATCCGTGGATGTGCCTCATCAGACTTCATGATTATTGCTAATTTTAAAGCACCCGTTTCCCTCGAAAATATCTTTCGTTTGGAGCTATTGGTGTGAAAACAAACCGGGCGAATATAGACAGAGCTGTAGAGTAGTATATATATACCCGACATATAGGTAAATACAAACATTTATCAAATGAAAACAGTCTTTTATTTCTAACACCTGAACCTGTCCCGTCTTTCATTGGCATTTGATGTCTATAAAGAGAAGAAGATGTGACAAACAGTTGCTAGCATTTTGCACCTCTTAATCTTGCTGTACACGCACTAGGGAGAGCAAAGTAATACATTTATTTAATCACGGTAAATTAGACATGCATATTGCGGATATAATTGTAATGGGTGTAAATAAGGACTTTCAACCAGTCATGGATGATGGGCTCGTTCCCGTTTGCACTGGCTTATGACAAGAATTTCTGGAAAATCGATGCCAGCAAAGGTTTATAAGGAGCTGGCGGTGTTTGGGAAACGTCTCAGGGTATTCACCCTACGTGTCCTTTGTCGGATGTATCGGTTTGATTTATAGGACGACTTGGTGCCTTTTCTTTCCCGCTTGCACTTATGTCGTGCCTCAGCTTTTATGGCACTCTAAGTCTAGTGCACTGGAATGCCTAGGCATTTTTCATTCTCAACAACTTCCCGGAATTTCCCAATAATGGTTTTCTAATAAAGCATTATCCGAGGAATTTTCTCTTGATTCTCTCTATGGAGTGGTTTAGAGATAGTGATAAAAATTCTCGTTTTACGGAGCTTTTGGAAACTATTTCATTACAAACTATATTATAATTTGTCAATTATCGGCATTATCTAATCACTTGTCTTGGTGTATAGATAATTATTTAAAACCTACGTTAGAAGGAGATGTATTAATTAGATTAAGAATGCTTCTAGATGAACCACTATAATAATATTGATAGAGCGTGGCAGTAGATATTATTGTAAGAACAAAATGCCAACTTTATCAAGTTCTCTCTGAGATTTCGATTTCAAAGGCTGAATTTTAAATCAGGATTTCTAGGACGATGAATTCTCTTTCGATGAAAAGTGTGCACTTGATATTTATTCCTTTTGATACCGAGCGTACAGTATATATACCTTTTATACCTGTTGATAAAAACAAGTCTCGGTAAATATCTTCCCTAGCCATATTTTAAAAGTACCTGCAAATAATCATTATAAGACCCCTGAGAGCGTTTCAAGAACCAAATACATTGACAATATAAACTGTCGATATTTAACCTACATAAAAAATACCCGGTCCGTATGGGCAGGTGTCTATCTTTTGGGGAGATGCTATCCAATCATAGAGCCTTTAGGCACATCTCCTAAAGAAAGGCCTATTTAGCTGTCGTTGGCTGTCCTGCGAATCTTGTAATTAATACCATGAGGAATGCTCATGAATTTTGCGTTGTCAACGAGTTATTAAATTTGTATTTACATTGATATAAATACTTGTTTAGTCCAGCCTCATTGGTTATCCCCTGACATCATTGGCTAGTTTAGATCAATGTGAGTCACTGCATGCGAGCAAGCACACATTTTGCAGCTGTCTTTTAGAGTCCCGTCAGTGCAAATGTCGTAGCAGCTAGCAGCATTTAGCTATATTTTAAAACTTACTTATAGACCTAACCTCCTTCATGGCCACTCACACTAAATCCTTACCTATTGATCCTTCATGGGTTTTTTTCTCAATATACACTATTTATTGTTTAATCTACACAGGCTTATTTTACGCTGTTGGAAAAAATACTATCCTTTTAATTAAAATGATGGAGTGTTGATTACTTGATTGAATCTGGACTGTGCTGTCTTGCGTGTGACATGGATGTCTAATCTCAATTGACTCCTCACTGTTCATTTTTGTTCCAGGGCCGGTGTCTTCGCTCGTGGAGCTTGGGTCACAAGCAGTGGCCAACCATATCCCTTTTGAAGTGGTAGAGCACTTCTATCCACCCATACCCGAACAGCTCCAACTCCGGATTGCTTTCTGGAGCTTTGCTGAAAATGAAGAAGATATTAGGTGAGGTTTTCATGATTCATAATTCCATTCAACTGTCTTTTATTATATTAGAAGATGCACGAATTTCATACTATATCGGTAATGATAATGTTGATGATACTTAATGGGTGTAAAACGCATTTCGGTGTATACGTATGCCCAGACGGCAACAATCTTTTTTTGAGTAAAATATCAAACCTCAACGGATGATTTATATAATGTTTCCCAAGCGAAATATGATATATGAAATATGACGAGAATAAAGTTTTCAAAATTCATTGATTCATTTCAACGTAAGGAGATGTATCAGATTTAGTCTATATGGTTTTATTAAAGTAAGCTATTAATAGCCTGTTGCCAAATCCACGTTTATTCGTTTCATTTGACCAGCTGAGCAATGATAAAAGCAACCTAACGAGGAAAGTAATGTGAAAAGCAACTGTTCAATTAATGATTGGCAATTACCTGCAACTAGATATCACCTCTTTACAGTGCATGAAATGAAGGGCATTATATTTGTTCCATTAATTATGTATTTGATTGTCACAAAGACAGGGTCATTCGTGTCGCATAATTCCTGTAGAAACTCTGATAAAAAGCTGGTCAGAGTTACATGTAGTGCATTCTAACCTGACACCAAGCTCCCTTTGTTCCAGGTTGTACTCCTGCCTCTCTAATGGTAGTGCAGATGAGTTCAACAAAGGGGACCACCTGTACAAAGCCAGGGCGGTGCGGGATGCATTACAGATCGGTACGTGCTTTTTACTCATCGTTGAATGGCTATACTTTACAATGCATGCGCATAAAAGAAAAGAACAAATGGTGTGGGCGTATGGACCAAAAAGATGTTGTCTTACTAAGCATCCGGACGTTATTATTCCTGTATATGCTTTAACGACCAATCCCCCTATAATGACAAACCTCGGCATTTCTTTCACAGAAAAATGTTGTAAAATGATATTCACGCCGTCGTTACATAAATATATTTCACCCATACTTGGCTTGTCGGTTTAATACCACGTTTCTATTTTCATATATACTTTTAATACGTTTATTTTGATTGGAAGGTTATGATAATTTGATAAACCGGTACACCTCAGTTAAAATATCTTATCTAAATTATTCTAATTTTTCTCACACCACCACTTACACAATTAAGCAAGTGTTTTTTTTGCTTTAAAAATGAAGTAAGAGTATATATAGAAATTGATTAATCAAATTTCGCTTTTTTCAGGGTTCCACCTTAGCGCCACGGTGGTGCCTCCTCAAAGCCTATCGCAGGCGAAAGGGGCTTTCAACGTGGCTGTGATGTTCGATCGTCGCCGCATCACCTCCTGTAGCTGTACCTGTGGAAACAACGCTTGGTGCGCTCACGTCGTAGCACTCTGCCTCTTCCGTATACACCAGGTAAAAGTCCATTCTTTAATCCTACCTACCTGGCTTCTTCTAAGTTCTTCTTCTGATTATTGCGAACTTCTGTCCAATGAACACGAATTATGTTGCCATTTTTTTTTCACATTTATTTTCAAAGTGGGACGTCATTTATGTCTTAAGTTCGCCCCATAACGGGTAGCCAAATTCTTCTCTGTTATAGAAAATGATTTTCTAGTTATATATGAATGAATAAAAGTGTTTGTGCAGTGACCTTGAGAATACGTATCTGACAAAAAAAGACAATTAAATGTATTACCCTTCCCATTATCATCTACTTCACGTACCGACCATCCGTAAAATAGGCAGCTTCTTACATGTATGATATATGTCCCTATGACTTGTGTCAGTCTTTGGGATTTCAACAACAAAAACTCTATCATATTAGAGTCACCAGTGCCTCGACTGAGGAATCCAGTTAGGCCCCAGCTTGATGTGCTTATTTAGATAGGCTGAGGGACTTGGTGCTAGTCTAATGCCTCTATTATAATTTGACATGGAGACCCTAGCGATCAATGGCTTTACACAATGATAGTTATCTAAATCTCCAAGTATCTTATGATATATTGGAGGTCTATATTCGACGATGTTACCTTAAAGTAAATGATACCTGCGTTTCAAATCCACGATAAAGGCGGCCGAGCCAATGAGAAGAGCTGCATTACATAACCACCCCTTTAATCGATACACGCCCATATTATGTTGTTGGTAACCAGAAGTTACGATGTCACCTATCCAGGATTTTCTCAGGCAAAAGGAACTGAATCATTGATGCATTATGACAACGGCTAAAATTCGACTACATGTGAACACACTTAATACGTCTGGTAAACATGGGTTCAACATGAAATAACTGTAAAGATCGACACATATTAAAATTTAAAAATCCTTAATAATCTAGGGTCTTCTACTAGCAATGAAGGGAACGATTTGGGAATGAGACGAAAGGTAAATTAAAGGCTTCACAATATACCTATTCCTGTCCTTGGCTGTGAAATTGGCTTCAATATAAATAAATCATACGTAGAACAAGGCATGATCAATGCTGGGGCGTTTCTTTTGTTTAAGCCCCGGGCTCGGTGTCATTGATTGCCTCTCCCTGTCTGTACAACAGGTACTAGTATTTGTTGTATGCATTGTCGCTCACTGACGAAAAGTGGATAGAAGAACCTGTTTGTACGTTTCCTTCCAGAACACTGTACTTACTCAATGTGTGATAAAGTCAAATACTGTTATAGGTAGCCGAGAAAAATATTTGTTTTCAGGTTACATCAGTTGAATGTATCGTTTCAGTTTACCTGCCAAGATGAAATTTAAAATCTATATTTCTCTTTCACCCCTTTCCCCAAAATTTGAGCTTTGAAATAAAGTGCGTCATAAGGACACCATAAGCCTTATGGACTTTGACTCACCCTATGCGTATTGGGCACCTGAAAGGTTGCTAGGACACGCCCTGATAAGGAGTGTTAAGGGTTCAACCGGGCAGTGAAATGAGCGAGGGTGTGACATAAAGGGTACATGTAAGGGTAGAGGTATAATAGGGCCTGGGGCTGGCAATGGTAAATACTAAAAGTAGGATACTGTACGTGCTCTCTCTCCCCCTCAGTTCAACTCCATAGCCTTCTATTGGTGCACCAGTATATCTTTCCCTCTCGAGAGTACCTCTAAATCACGTCATGGACAAGATGCTGATTCTCATTATCAATAATTATCTTAATGAATCATTATCAATAATTATCATTGTGTTCCTTGTTTATATCCACTTGTATGCTAGAATCACAAAACCCTAGACAGTAGTTCAGTCAATTCAACTACCGGGTGGACCGTTGGTAATTCTGCCTAATGTCTGTAGCTCAAGGAATGGACTGGATAAACGCTACTATTTTGGGTTTTCTGTCCTTTGGGAAAACAATAGCAAATGGCAGTTCTGGGTTCAATATTCTGAAGTATGTACCGTGCTGTTTCTTTTGGACAATCAATTAACTGACATTTGTTTCATTGACCGAGTTCTAACGACACCAACAAAAATCTGTGGAAGTGACCGGTCCGACTCGAGCAATCAGGGAATTGGTCTGATGTATTATGCATTATTGGCCTTTCTCGCCAGTCTGACGTATTGTTTTGATCCAGGCCAGCTACGGTTATCTTTCATCGGATGAGGATGGACATTAAAGAATAGGATTCAAGTAGTGTGAGTTTAAGGTGAACTTATGAAAGACGAATCATGGCCTCACATCTGTCAGTGTGATTCATATTACACAGATTAAGGTCTATCCTAAACTTATGTCCCGGCAATTTATTCCCTATTTGTTCCCTTCTTACCGTCTATATGCTTCTAGGACAAATACCGTTAGCGTGTATCTATGAAGAAACAAGGTGATGTCAGATGATTAGTCTATGTGGCCTCCTTTTTTGTTATGAAATCGTCCCATTGGTAAATTCTAGGGAGAACGGAAATTATATAAATGCTACGGTTATATCAACGAGAATAATATTCTTTTTGGTTATATTAATGTATATGACATGAGACTGTGTGAAATGAAATAATATCTGTGAAGAAAAAAAAATTAAGTGACGGCATCCCCATTCACCTTTATATAGCGTTTTAGCTCTAATTTGGTTTGCTTGTAAACATGTACAGTTAATTGACATGCGCGTTAGGCGTAAGTGGACATAGGTGTATTTTTCTATCTTCAGCCTGTCACTTGAACTCTTAAAAATACATAATTATATAAGTGGCTTATTCGGAATGCGAAGTAGAGGTAATTACCTCCCAGTATGCCCGTATTGTTAGAATATAGTATATATATAATATATAAAGAAGTTATATATCCATTAGCTACACCTCCATTAAATATTGTACTTAAATACTATCAACTTGATATAAATGTAAGAAGACACTTGTATCAAGTTGTTTCACAAGTTCATCTTTAGTGCTGGGTGGACTGGGAGGAAAATGTACTAGACCTGCATCATCTATTCACTCCAGTTGGAAATTATAACGGGATCGAAACGGTTTTTTCCCCTTTACGTTTTATTTTTCTATTCTTACTTTCATCAAAATGAACTGTCTATTTGAATTGATTTTTCTCACGAGGATTTTGCATGCTTCTGAAGGGGAAACATCTTTCAAAAAGGAAATGTTTTATCAAGCTCATAAGCTATTTTGAGATTTACTCCAAGAACTTGTGTGTGTATGTGTCTCGGTCTGGCCGACTCTAGGAGGACTCACTGTTCTCCTGACCTGGACAGAAGACAGCGATTTCTGCACATGGTTGTAACTTGGCTATACATACACCCACATCTGTGTGTCACACTTGAGTCAATCTAGGCCAGCATTTATATATACATGTATATATATGTGTCTCACGCATACATATATAGACATATACACTTACTCGTTTTTTTTCCTTCCTCAAGTAGACCTTCTCCACTTGCATCCGAACAAATTTATCCCCTCATTATCCCAGACTTAATGGGAGACAGTTGTTTGAAAATTGAGTTCTAAATCAATTGCTAAACATACTACCTTGTACATTATCTCAGTGGACTATAGTTTGCAGCTTTTGCTCCAGATTATTAGGGATGCATTCCTATCAGCTACTTAGTACTTTAAATATCGTTATCTAAAAGCAAAACGTCTATCTATCTGGTGCTTGCTTTTTAAATAATTATTGGAAAATCGACGGGAAAAAACTCATTTCGGTCCTTAAGAAAGGTTGAATTTGAATTGGTCTATTGATGAGGTCGAAGGGATTAAATATTTCAGAGGAAAATATGCCCCAAACCTGTCATAGCGAATGGATATATATCAACATATTAAATTAAACATTAAAGAAATGACCCAAGAATCTGAGAGAGGTCCTTTGCCTTAACGATGGGCAAGATTCTACTGTGAACTGCGCCTGTGACTGGAGCACCACATGCTGCCACTATCAGCCTATTGATTGATTATCGATCTGCCTACGTGTTACGGATATACAAGGCTAGGCTTGCAGCCAGCATCATTGGCAAAAGCATCTGAAACTTTGATAGCCTCCCTCACTCATTCACACGCCAATTCCTTGAGCTAGCGTGTTCCGATTGAGTTATATAAGAACTAAACCCATGTACCAGTATACATATATAAGCTAGTATATGTCTGAATCAACAGAACGGTGCTAGTTGCCTGAGTCAATATAAAGCATGCAGACAAAGGGATCTCTGAACACATTGTCATTTAGACCCAACAGCAATAAGTGATATTAAGGAATCTGGGTCAGGCATTATTAGAATCTGGGTCGCCTAATTTTGCATGGCTGCAAGATGTGTTTCAACAAGATGGTGGGAATCGAACCCAGATAAACATTTGGTGTTGTTTGTTTGGATCAAATAAAGTGAACGATATTGATATGAATGGACCGTGTGCGTTTGGATTCGCTCTTGCGATAAGCAAACAATTCCCTTGCAGGTGTGAGACGAACTTAGGGTATCAAGTCTTTCATTTTTAGGTATAGATTATAGATGTATAGATTAATGTGTATGGCTGGTTGTTGACATCAAGGTGAAACTGGTCATGGTTACCAATCACTGATAACTCATAACCGTGAGTTGCAAATGCACATTTAATTATGTGCATGCCATATCTCTGTAGGTCTACATGTACCGTATGCATGTATACAGGCATGGTCATGTCCATTTATATCCATCAATTATGCATTCATGTATGGCAATTTGTCAACAAGCATTTAAAATGTTCGCTTGAACGTAACCCTCAAGGGGAATACATATTCATGTTGGGACTACCGTTGTTGTCCTCGCAGTCAGGTGCAGCAGGGTATAGAGGAAGAGCCATGGTTACATTTGATCCTCTGGGTCTTAACCCAGTATTCTGTTGATGTGTCGAGTGGCGTGTTCCCTACTGACCTAGCTCTCTCACTCTCTCACTCACTCATCTAGCCGTCCGACGGCCTTTGTGCTCCCTGGGCCAAGGGCATGTTGTGTCTGACCTGTGCTACTCAGGTTTTCAGGTATATAGCACTCCTTGCATGGGCCATCATATACGAATTTTGAATTACTGACTCTCGTTCTGAGGGTATGGTGTCAGGAAATATAAAATATTATGATATATGATTGTTATGAAAGATTCATATTGAAAGATGTTTTTGTCATTCAGGTTCATTCAAACAGTGAACCAGGGATTTTTAAAGAGTTTTCCTCTCCAATCCATCTCCCAAAATTATACCAATAACCCATATAATAGGCCATAAAATAAGGGTATCTTATAAACATGGACCTGCCTGTGGGTTGACACTTGAAAGGCCATGACTATGGGCCAGCTACACAGCGCATGCCAGCCATGACCCTAACTTTGAACTAGCGTGACCCTAGGCTTGGTTCATAGAGCGCCTATACACTCTGGGCCAGGTTTTACGTGCTCTCACATTGTAACCATAGGCTTCAGGCGCTATCCATGTCCTCATTGCCATCTGTCATTGAGCTATTAGTCTTTAGACAATACCAAGAAGATCCATTATTGAATGGTCCATTTATCTATGACCTATCAGGATGCCTTTTAGCCTTCTTTTATCTTTATTCAATTGATTTTTATGACATATTCACATAAGTATAGCACAAGATAGTCTTTGCACCTGTTAGTCTGATCTACTATAGAGTTGAAGAATATTTGTAGCCACTAATGTTGTGACTTTTTAAAAAACATTTGACTAGAAGATAAGATCTATATATTATATTCAGTGTGGCGTGTCTTGTCCGTATATAGCCTCTAGACACGGGTGGCAATGATCAGGCTTTACCTATTTGCACTGGAAAAAAGTAAGAAATATAAAGGAAAATCTTCTATTGCCCCAGCGCCAACATTGTTTGATTTCTTATGCTTGAATTTCGAGCATTTTTATTTATGTGTGTTATATACTTTGATAGTAGTCTAGAATAGTTTGGAAAAGGAGATATCAAGAGATCATTGCTGAAACGTATGCCAACTAAAACTATATTTGTTTGAAATCACATATTTGTAAACTAATTGAGACCTCGAACTCAATGAAAAATGGCGAGTACCAACTTTATTTGCATGGCATTTCCCGACATTTTCGGAAACATGTACATTTCTCAACTGGTCCATCTAGAATTTCGATGACATCTGCTCTAACAGCTCTGTAGAAAAGAATTGAAACTTACTAGACATTAATATCCGTCAACTACCGTCCGTTTGTGAGTGGATTTGTGGAAATGATAGGTAAATAGAAGCGAGTCCGGAGGCAACCTGCACATCATGACCCATCATGTCTTCCTATGTATCATGTTACGTTTGTTCAAAGAAATACCTGTAGAAGATGTGTAAAAAAATATTTTCCCTCGTTTTTCGAATATTCGAACATAGATTTAAAAACACTTATTGGGATAGCTTTGGGCATACTTATATTGAATTATAATAATTCAATACCGACAACCCGCGTGAATAAATAAAAAATATCTTTGTATTAACATTCATGCATTGTTCAGCTTGTTTGTTACCAGGCTTATACGTTTTTTTTGTCTCGACAGATTCCCCTATCGGTGGTTTGCAGGTTTTTGTATGTACATACGTATATCTCGTTGTCCGCCCACACTCTTAGTCTCTCCATATCCCACAAAGCCAGCTGTAGTGTTAAGAACGCAAAGCCACTTGGATTATTCCAATCCCACATCCTAAAACCACACAATATGCAAACATCTGCCCAGTGCCCACCACTAGTTATCATTATTTATGGTATGGAAACCATGGTGAACTTGATTAAGCGAGGGCAGGAACCCCATAAAAATACATCTAGCCTGGGCAAGTTAACGTGAAATATATCTGCTTCGTGTATACTATATCGGCCTCTGGGTTTTAAAAAAACGAAGAAGCATGTTATGTGGCTTAAGTGCGGTATACGTTACATTAAGATAATTTTCCAATTCCCTGGATGTTGAGTTTTTCTTACTTACAGAAGCTCATTTTAAAGACCAGTTTTCTACTGCCGGTCCTTTAAAAAGCCCAGCTGTATTCACTGTACCGTTTCCTGGCTTGTATAATTTGCACTAGACCGCTGACAACTTGCCCTGATCGCTAAATCAGCATACTTGGCATGTTCTGACTTTACGATTTACAACATGATATATCATACTGAATGCAGCGCGTTGATTTTGGACAGTGTGGGCATATTGCATTGCAGTACGTACATATTTTAATGCAACTGTACATACATAAATTCTTATTAACGCTTAGTCTGTTGAGTTTACTTTGAAAACAGGGTAAGCTTTGAGAAAATCATAAAAGACATACAATTACCAGAGGCCTGTAACATTATCGTTATGAAATTAAGCATTACAGTGGTAACTTATTGCCCTATCTATGTATTTGATCGTATAAAGTTCACCTGATTAAAGAACTCGAGCAACTTTCCTTCGTCACATAGCAACGCGTCCCTCGATATTCCTCCCAAAGTAGGTCTTCGGGTCATGGCTCGTGTTTCTCTCCCATTTCCCGCCAGCCCTGTTGCTAAAAAGGCTAGATTATATTATAAATAATGCAGAGCGTCTGCACTCGATGTTTTGACTGATCTCTACTGCACAAGATGCTTAAAAACCCTTATAAATACAGGAACATAGGCTGTTTGTACAATGGTCGAATTACTAGATGATATGGATTATGACATCGTTACGCCTGATCAAAGGGCATATTTTGAATAAAGCATTTGACGCAGAGGCAATATTATATCCAGTCCTACGGCCAATACCAAGGACATTTGGGAGAGGGGGTTCCCCTAAAAATCCATTACCATGCTATGACAGGTTTATCTGACCCTTATCTTCGGTCCCCTCCATTGTCAGAGTTATATACCCCTCCGACCAAGTCACATTTCATATATTCCCTTTGATGAGGAAGTAAAATATATTGTTTTGGTTTAGAGTGTGGCATGGAAAAGTCATTAAGATAACCTCCATGGCCACGACCCCCATAAATTGTAAGTTGAGACACTGTCTCTGAGCGTCTGTCTCACTCAGCTGGAGGACCGTCCTTGGTATTGGCCGTCCCACTGTATCTTGTTTTGTGACCCTAAGTTAATTTTCTAATAATCACCGGATATTTCTATGAATGTGTTACATTCGATTGTTACTCGATACATACATGTACATGATAAAACAGGGTTTAATTATTTATAATTTGTTTGGTATCGGGTTCATTCTGCAGGGATTCTGTTTAAAAGGTTACGCTAACATCAATTTCTCTTGGGCTGAGCTAAAATTCGTCCAATGTGTCTGACTGACTTTTACTTATGGAGCGGCAGACGCACCGAGAGATTGAAAAGACGTTTTACACTACAACATAATCGGAGTGAAACCTGAAATTCTGAAAGGAGCCTTTAGCTACACTTGTGACCCACTGCGACCATGAGCGGGGATTGGTTGTGTCATTGGCATGATGGGGATGCATTAGGAGACATCTCAATGTGTTTTGGAGCTGGAATTGCATAGGCGTAACCAAACTCCGTTATTAAAGTGACAAAGCCAATTAGACCCGATACATTTCTCTCTGCAGGCTTTAAAGGTGAAACATTTATGTTCGAGGATTAGCTTTTAGAAAACACCCGCCATTAGTGCCATGCTTTATACATGTCTTTGGTTATTTTCTTCATAGTCATGAAGGTAATAAAATAAAACTGTCTTCTACAAGGTCCTACCCTCTACTAAAAATGTGTGTTTGACATTTTTGCTAATACGTTCACCTTACAATGAGGGGATCGCACTAGTAACTGGGTTGTAGAAAATCAGGTTTGGTTGATTGTGAGACGATCAGAGAGGCGACTAGATGAATTTGATATTTGTTTTTATTATAGAGAAATAGGATTGTAAATATCTAGGATGGCCCTAGAAGGTTGCTGATTGTTATGTGATTGAAGATCGTTATTTCATTATCACGTCAATAGTATATGCAGACATTGACATTCCCCCAATTTTATATTTCTACAACACATTCCATACATACAGTGCTCATATTTTTTGTATATCTCGGGTGTCAAACACTCAATCACCACATGCGAAAACCCCCGTCCTCAAGTTCTAACTCATTTAGCATTAACAAAGGGTCAATATACAATCCAAAAATACGTAAAACATTTTGTACTAATTTATGTTATCTTTTTCTTTCAACAGGCGAACAATGTTTGTCTGCGGGCCCCTGTATCTGAATCCCTCAACCGACTTCACCGTGACCAGCTACAAAAGTTTGCCCAATACTTAATTAGTGAACTACCTCAACAGGTAAGGTCTATGATTTCTTTACTTCCATTAAGGTAGATGGGTGGATCGGACCATTCCCTGAGGACTATGAGACAGGCCTCGCTGTATATAGAATAACACGGAGGCACATTTTCTCATATTTAGCTGTATTGTCTTAGAAATGTAAATATTGTCTTATTATAATATATCGTTGAACGTTACTACGTTCAAGACATGTGTACAAACCCCCTCGCGTCTAAAATTCCGATGAATATTTATGTACTAACTACAAGTTATGAATTAACGAAGCCAAGACTCAGAAAAGATGTTTCTGTTCCCTTTATATAGTTTTGGCCTTTTTAGTGGAAATAAGACACGTCGAAATGATAATCGTGGACTTATACATTGTGTTATGTAGGCTAACCGATTTTCTAGTTTTAGATGTTATAAAACATGTATAAGTACTGAACATTTGGACTGCGTGTTAACATTTGCATTCCTTTTGATATGTGTTGGAGCTTGTTGGCGTAGAAAAGGAGTAAGAGTTGTAAGTCATGTTCATGGCAACAATAAATAAAACTTGTTTTTAGATCAAAAACATAAATTTAGAAGTTGTGGAGCCAAGACTTCTGAATCGGGTTCCTTCATGCATCAATTTACACGATAATAATGGAGTCTGTCATTCATCACTCCCGACCTCAGAACTTCAGTGATAGCCAACTTTTGGGGTAGAAACCCAGTCACTGATCCTTGAACTAGGTTATATTCCTCTGGTGATTCCAACTTTATGTCTTAATCACAAGGCTTTAGCATTTCCTACATACAATCTAAACCAAAATTTCAAAATATATAAGGATAGTTAAAGGTGACAGACATAACCCATATGCCAGCTATCTTTATTTGTGTTGTTTAGGTCGTGAGTTTCTTTTGGTTTAATGTTTATTTATAGCAATATAATCTCCTGCGCATCTGTCACGGCTACTCATGTGTGAGTACTAGAGAAAGTTGTTCCTTTGCTTTCAGATTCTGCCAACTGCCCAGCGACTGTTAGATGAGCTCCTCTCCTCGCAGCATGCAGCAATTAACACTGTGTGTGGTGCCCCAGGTATGTATAACTTGTCTCGTTATTTTTTTTACCGATCCAAATATTTGGTTTCTAGCTTCGAAAGCTCTGTTTTGTAGATACATGTAACCGAATTAGTTATATTGATAAATATAAATTGTATAAACAGGTTCCGTCATGGGCGTTTTCCTATAAATTGCTCCAACCAGTCAAAAAATCAATTTCCGTGACGTTTCCGTGTATAAATATCATTAGTTTTTTAATATATTCATTTGAATAGATCGTTGCAGTTTTCCGGCGCACAGGCGAAGAAACGTATCCATTATGTGATAACCTTAGCAAATGTAATGTTAAGACATAAAGCCTGAGGTCTATTTATAAAGCGAAAGCGATTTATGCCCATTTCCTATTCTGTTCGGCAAAAGAGAATGCCACCATGACTTCACGAATCAGTGCACTTGAGCATACTTTTAGATCACTGCCCGTGTCTGTTTCAAATGTATTGCCATGTCGACAAAATGAGACAACCGCATTCAAAAATGGAGTTGTCTATGATGACACATATTGATACTGCCGCATGGAAATCAATAGAATAGTGTTGATTTACGCCAGTTATCAATATCGGGAGTAGATCAATGTTTAGTTTTAAATCACACTTACATCCCTTGCCATGTTAAGCCCGAGCGTTCCTCCTATCGACTCCTCTCATAAATTAAGGCCATACAAATTTCGCCCTAGAAAAATAGCTTTCAACAATGGATAGAAATATAAGCTAGCAATCAAGAGACTATAGATCTGATTATTTAATATTTGTCCAATGGTCATGGGTGTGTCGTAGCCGTCAACATTCAGGGCCAGTTTGGCAGTGTCAGATGATTAGAAAGTAGCTGTAATATGCTGATTTTCTTGCCCTCAGATCCAACTGCGGGTGCGTCGGCCAGTGAGCAGACATCGTGGTGTCTGGACGAAACCACTCTACATGACAACATAAAGAAAACACTCATCAAGTTCTGTGTTCCTTCACCCATAGTATTCAGGTGGGTTGATATGCTTCACACTTCATCTCCAGATCAAAGATAGCATTGGAATAGGCACAGATGACAAAGTAGTGAAATATGGCCTGTTTTTTCCTATTGTAAAATCGACTCAAGTTGAATTTGGCCTGTGGACTCTTTCATCACCTGACGGGTCTGGTAATTTACTCAGAGCATTGGCACTTTTCGTGTAAAATGCAAACAAACACAATGCCAAGAAGTAATGTTTATTTTTGTTGCACAAATCATATATGCTCTACTTAATATCAATTTCAGTGTTGAGAGGGGGTGCAATTTTGATCTCCTTGTTAGGCTGAGCACAATTGTCGGTGTAACCTCCTGGTTATGAGGAATATTGTAGAGACAAAAGGTGATAATATGGAAAATAGAATGATTTATTCTAACAGAGTGGTAAAATGCACTAGCGAACCAGTCAGATCGACCAATCATTTAATAGATCCATTGCGCACAATTTGCCCAAAGACCATATGATAGCCTCTGGGAAAATGCCTATCCACCTCTGTATTTTTCTTCTTTCGTGAAGATATGATGTATAGGTTTAGATAATGCCTTGTCAATTGTACACGTTCAATTAACATGTCATTTTGCCAAATATTTCTCGTTAGTTTCTCTTTTTGAGGCTACACCTTTCATTTGTCACACTCTTTAAAGTCGTTTACAAATGATTCATTGCTTTGAAAGGGTGAACTAGAGGGACGAATGACAAAAAAAAAACATACATGGTCTCCTATATCTATATTAAAATAGGTCACTGAGGATAGACCAATAATGGTATAGTATTTTATTTCTTGGGATACATATATGCGCCTTTCAACCACAGGGGTTGCTTGGATGCGGGTCCGTTTTAGTCGACGATTTATTCGAAAAAGAAGGAAAAACTCATGTTCATATATTTCAGAGGAAAAAAAACAGTCGGTGTTCGCGAAATCTTTCTTAACACGCCCAGCATCTAAAGGAGTCCCTACCCTTTTCGCTGACGTTTATCCATGCATACTTGTAGTCTTTTTATTTTTAAACAATCTTTTAACCATACATTGATAATCGCTATACAAAAATGTTTATCATCACATGAATTGGGCTCAATCCTCTGGATATTCCTCTATCTTTCCCTCTGTTTTTCTGTGGAATGGATATCTTTTATCCCATAAGGAACGGGGTTGTCTCTGAATAGGTTTTACAAAAATATCCCTCTCCACTTCAGAATACAGCGTTTACTGATAAATTATACCATGTCTTTGATTTGGGAATATAAATGGGTGCTAATTGTATGATGATTAAACTTGAATAGCTTTTATAATTTATTATGTTTGTGCCTTGCAGTGATGTAAATTACCTGTCGTCTACCGCACCCCCAGCAGCTGCAGAATGGCAGAGTCTGCTGCGTCCGCTGCGCGGTCGAGAACCCGAAGGGATGTGGAATCTTCTGTCTATAGTGAGGGAAATGTTCCGCAGAAACGACAGCAATGCTATCCCATTGTTGGAAATCCTGACTGAGGAGGTTCTTACTTGTGAACAAGTATGTTAATATATTATTTTGCTCTGATTTATTGTAGTAGAAACTCATCTTTGCGTCTCTGGCCTGTACATTTTAATATCCAGTATTACTATCACTCCCGATATCAAGAGGTTTTATTCTCACTAATCAAACTTTGAAATGAAAAATTAGCTTCAATAAAATCTTTGATTATCAACACTCAAATACTGAATAATTTTATTTTAACGAACTAAATTTAGAACATTTCATCCATTCTTGTGACTGACTGTTATTAACCAAGGGATTTATTATCTATTTTCAGATCCTTGTCTGGTGGTTTAATACAAAGATCTCAGCTTCACATAATAGTGCTAACAACCATAGTAACCGTGGTAACCAAAATAGTAGTTCCTCGTCCCAGCATGCCGCCTCCAGTATGTGTGATGAGATAGTGACATTATGGCGACTCGCTGCCCTTAACCCTGCGCTATCCCCTATACAACGCGATGACCTCTGCACACAACTAAAAGACTGGCACATCAAAACTATAGACAAAGTCAGGAAAGCTAGGGGCAACGTTACAGGTGGCAATTCCACAGTCAAAAAGAACGATATTGAAATATTTTCTGGTTTTAAAGCTGGTATAGAAGGGACGCAGTTGGACTGGAAAGACTATCCCATACCGGGTCTGACTTATATAGAGAGGGACCGGCCTCGTTGGAAATTCTCATTTGGTAAAGGTCAGGATGAATGTCGGAGAACGAACAGGAGTAAGTGTCATAATATGTCAGCTGTGTCATCAAGCTCGGCTGTGCACAATGGAGTACAGAAGTTGGGCTTGGAGGCCGCCCTCGCCCATGCCCAGGCCCACCACCACGCTCACAATGCAGCCCACGCACACAAGCATAATCTTCCCATGCGACCCTCTCAGGAGTCCAACACTTCTGATCTGGACCATGGCTCAGCTGCGCAGACAGACGGAGCCTGTAGTTCCAGCTCGGAAGGCTTCTGTGAGAATGACAAGGATGAACCCCAGCACGACTCAGACTCTGATCTGGGTGGCGATGCTGATTTACCCCCTCACAATCACTCACATAAAGGCTCCGGAGCTCAGAAGAAGATCAGGTTGCCCCAAGGTCCCACCACTGTGGCACCTCCCGATGGCGCTCCTGGACCTTCCACTTCTAAGATGAATGGTGCTTCTAACCATGTCAGTCACACTGATGACTTGGACTCGGACAGCTCCCTTCCTGGACCTAATGGCTACCCAGGGGCGACCAGTAGTAGTGGTCAGGGAGCCACAGCCCAGGGACCACCTCTAGCTGGAAGTCTTGCTGCAGCTGCTGCTGCCTTGCCTAAATTTGACCAGGGAGAATCACAACAATCTAGTGACGAGTACCAAGTGTATTATTACGATCCCAAAGCTAAGGTTGTGGATACGAATGCTGAGAAGAAAAAGAAGTCTGATGAGCCAAATTACTTTGCTGGTATTAGGAAATTGGAAAATAAGCAAGAGGTAATTACATATTCTGTCTCATCATTGTATATTCCTCTAATTAGTGTCCTTTTCTGTCCAGACTTTCCAAGAAAATGTATCACTTAATTATACACATGTGACCCTAAGAAACCCGACCTCCTCGTACATGGTACACAAAAGCTGAGATAAAATGTCCGTAGTAAGTACTCTATAACAATACCAGGTTTTGCCTGAGATTGGTTGTGAACCTGATGAGATGTATGTCATGTTGCAGATATTGTTTGCACGAGCCGAGGGACTCCATGCTCACGGCCACACCCAGGAAGCATGTCACTTGGCTAAACAATTAGCGGAGGAGATGCTCAATAATCCTCCAGATCTCTCTCAAGAAACTCCTCCACAGACAGCCAAAGGTATACTCACCTATTTATTTTCATTTTTAAAAATCTTCATGATCTTAAAGAATTTACAACCTGCTAGACTGACTGCTAGACCATAAACCATGAACATTTGATGTGATACTTTATTTTATTTTATTCATGGCTTCCTTCTGAATTGTGCTATTAATGTATTAAACCAGGAACATGTGCCTACATTATTATCCAACCCAAAGATGATCTAGAAGGAATGTCGTTTTACCCATTAGACTAACATAACGTAATGATATAACAGGTTAAAAAAACAAAAAAATTGAATGCTTATTAATAATATTATATTCATTTTCATTGAAGGCAAGAAAAAGAAGGCTCAGAACAACATTTCCTCATTCGCTAGCACCACGTTAGCCAAGGCTGCTTTCCTCTGTTCTGTGCTCCTGGAAGACTCTGAATGTCATCATTTAGCCTTCAAAGTGGGCATGTTTGGTCTAGAGATGCCCAGGCCACCTGCATCAAGTAAAGCACTTGAGGTATGTTTTCTTTTGTTCAGAATTCAACATTATTCCACAAACTACGAACATTATGCTATTTTATCACCTTCATGGGCATATATGTCAACTTTCATATTATGATTGGCATTTACTTGTATACAATACAGATTTTATTATAGAGATATTTTGTAGTTCCTATTTCCCTAACGGATAATTGTCATTGAATCATTTTCATTTTGCTTCCTTCGCAGGTTAAACTCGCACACCAAGAATCTGAATTAGCTGCTCTTCTCAAGAAGATACCATTGGGAGTGGCTGAAGTAAACGTTATTCGTGACAGAGCAGAACAGTTAAGAAGTGGCAAGCTCAAGTCTCGTGGTGACGCTTTGCTCCCTCTCACTCTAGCTAGTTTCATATTTGACTCCCTCTGTTTACCAGGTGAGTGTTTCTATTCTAGAGCGAGAGATTAGATTAGATTCTCCACGAGAGATTAGATAACATGTTCATTATTTGGAAATAATCTAGACTAGTTTGGGGACATTTTTGAGAGGGAAGATAGCTCTAAGGTTCATTGCCCGTTAGACCGATCTAGATCTAGCAAACGAGTTACAATTAAGCTATATGGTAATTTCAAATACTTCAAATTTATTTGCTCGTACATGTTATCAATCACTCATACCTGTGGCTGACTGATTATTATGTAACAATATCAACGATATCATCTAATTATACATATTGGCTTTTCTTGGGAAAATATTGTCAATAATATCATTTTACTCTTACCATTAGCCATAACGTCATGTGCTGATAGCCTTTACAATTTCGATTGCTGAGTATTAGATAACATTTTATGTTCTTTCTCTATTTCTCGCAGCGTGTCTGCAAAATGGCACGAGTAATCGTAACCCGGCCCGTTCTCCCCCTGCTTCTACCCGGACTCCTGCTGATGAAAAACTGGGCTTCGAGGCGGCTGTCGCGGCTCTAGGTAATTTTGTCTTCATTGGTTTACTTTTACATGGCAGGGATTTACTTAAATTTGTACTAACGGTTTACCTAATGAAAGCAATATATCAGTGAAATTCTATGTTATGCTGTTGGATTAGAAATGAAATAAAACATACTGTTCGGGGGGGGGGGGATGATCAATTCTTGTAGTTATAACGATACCGAAATATTTGTAAAGTTTTTAAAAACAAAAACAAAATAAAACGACATTAAATTTAACAGCAAAAAATATATCCAACAGTTTTTTGTCATTCCCCCACTTTACAGTGTAATATATGTACATGTGCAGTAGAATATACATTTGCAATGGAACTTGTTCATTTACAGGTTTAAAAGCCAATGTTTCCGAAGCTGACCACCCTCTCTTGTGTGAAGGCACGAGGAGGCAACGTGGAGAACTTGCTATTGCCATGCTTGTTCATTACAAGGACGACCAACTCAAGCTAAGCAAGGTTAATATTGTTACTGTGAAAGTCTGATTAGTGACATATAGAAGAAAAATCGAAAAATATTAACACGTACGGGGATGAAGTCATGATCCTTATGCTCAGAATGATGCAAAATATTCATATTTTTCTTTCTTTTTATAAATTGACATCAACTCAACTCTTAACCCTTATTTGTTTGATATTACACATATTCTGTTTCAAACTTTAGATCATGGACAAGTTGCTGGATAAATCGGTGCACCAACTCTACAAGGCCCCATCCCTCAGCACCTACCTCTCAGCCAGTCAAGCTGCGGCCAACAAAACAGCTGCAGCTGCCGCCGCTGCTGGAGTGACGTCCACCAGGAATACACCTCATCCTGCCGCCTCTCCTCCAGCCTCTTCATCCAACTCTCAACCCGGCCCGGCCATGCCTGTGCCCCCAGCCCCAGCCCCTTCGCCTAATTCTTCAGCCAGCAAACCTGACCCAAGTAAACCCTCGGCGTCTGGGTTTGAGAGTGATGACAGTATGGGGCCGCGGGATGATGCTGCTTGTGCTGCCCAAACTATGGCTACTGTCACCACTATTGCAGGTAATTGGTCTCTGTTTTTATTATACACATAATCTGTTTACTATTAAATGCTCAATACACTTTTACTTAAATATTTCACTAACTTGGCATTGCTTCCTTCTAACAGTGGCTACTAGTTATACCCATTCTTTATTTTAAATTTATTTATTTATTATTTATTCTAAAGTGGTTGTTCTTGTTATCTAACATTTTTGTTATAATACCAATACTCTGCATGTATATATACAAAATTACAGGTTTTCGTTTGTTTCAAATTTTCTGGTAGCTACAAATAAGAAATATGTGAATCGTCAGGCACGTTATAATCATCTTGATATGTTTCAGGTGATACACATGTGTCTTCAGCCGCAGTCGAATCTTCCTCTACATGGCAGGAACCACAGGAAAGTACCTGTGATGGCGATAACAGAAAACTCCTCGACTATCTCAATCTGGAACAGAATCTGGCCTCCATGAGTCTGAAAGATGGTGGTAACATTAGCGGAGCCAGGCCTAAAACGCATCTGAAGAAATATGTTCCGTATGTATACACTAAGCTTAGTTAACTGTAATGAAAGGAAGCTCCGTCACGAAGCATTTCTGATAGATTTAAAAGTGCAAACTCTTTTATATAAGTCAGTCCCCAATATATACCATGTGCTATAAAGGCACTGAAAATTAAATTTTTAAAATGATCTTGCAGTAAAATGGTAGCTCAATCAGGTCCAGAAGATGGGCATCATCACAATGACTATAAAGCGTGGGAGGCCAAGTTCAGATGTACTAATCTCAAGACGAATAAGAAACATTCAGTTGGTAAGTCCTGTTATCATAAAACCTTTAATTTTCTATTTCGCAATGGAATCTATTATAATAATAATACCTCCTAAATATATTTTATCGTTAAATAATTATTTTCCTATACATTTAAAGTACATACATGTATTACATTTTAGCCACAGTACATGGCTCTGATCTCTGCGCGTAGTCCTATAGTCTTTTTCATTAAAAGAATCCAATTTTAAAATATATGATCTAGTTAAACACCGAGTTGAAATGCTTTAATGTTAAGGTATGGCTGCTGTAGATAGTAGTGCACCTGAGACTACATCGAGTGACAACTCACCCACGTTAATAAGACGTAACTGGGCAAAGCATCAGGGGCCTGGAAGCGACAGCGGCAGTTCGGGGAAAAGTTCGGACTCGCTCGGCTCCTCCAGCTCTGGTGACAAGGGAGCTGCTGCCAAATGTAGAGATAATGAAAGGTATTCCTTGTGTATTATTTGGGAGTTTTGTAGCGGAAAACAGGGTTCTTGGGACTACACTTGTATCATTTAATGTTATAACTACTAAATAACAGAAAATAAGTATGGGATTTGTTTTACCGACAATCTATATCTGAGTTATAGGTAATTTCATTTTATGTTGTACTAAGAATTATCGATAAGTAGGATTATATAGCAGAAAACAAATATTTTCCTGGAAATCTTGATATAAAATGTTCACTTTTCAATGTATGCTGTAATAAACGCGGTCGCATCGTAATGAACCGTTCCTGATATTGAAGATCATCATCAAAGATATACTTGATTAACATAATATGTTCTGTTGTCGATTGTATTCGGCCTGATGAAATTGTATCCAGCAAAATTCGCAAAACATTTTTCTTTCTCCTCCAGTCCTCCATGTATATATGGCGCCGCCAGATTTGCCCCGCACCTCGTAGTTGATTCTAGAAGTTCTACACCCAACGTTAAAGGAACTAGGTAGGAAAAGTTTAAATGATGAATGCACTGTGTATTCAATCTTTCCAGTAAAGCGTTTAATATCAATGAGAGAAACTGTTAAGAAGTAGCAATAGAGGAGAGAAATGATGTTAAAATTGATTCTTAGAGCTTGAAAATAAATCTTATTTTTTGAGTGTTACATGTCCGGTACTTAGCTACGGCTTCTTAACCCAATGCTTTTTTCTCATAGATATAAGGGGAAGAACCGCATCATGCCTACCGTTCCTAATATGCCAAGTGAAGCATCGGCTCATTTTATGTTCGAGCTGGCTAAGACTTTACTGAACAAGGCCGGAGGCTCAAGTTCCACTTCCCTCTTCACACAACCAGCTACTAATACAACGCACAATGGCCCTCACAGAAATCTACATCTGTGCGCCTTCCAAGTGGGCCTCTATGCTCTCGGTTTACACAATTGTGTCAGCCCCAATTGGCTATCCAGAACCTACAGTTCACATGTCTCCTGGATCACTGGTAGGTTCAGATTTTGTCATTGGTTGTTAGTTAGGCCTACTGTTTTTGGTGTTATTGCAATATCGACGTAGGAAAAGCCATATATTTTCATTATTGTTAACTAGCATGATTATAGTCATATTTTTCACTCATCATCATTCAGTGATGGTCAAACATTCTCTTAATAAATGACTATATTTTGCTATGTAGTTTATTGCCTCTTTTTAATCCCGTGATTTATTCTGATTGAAAGATTCAAGCATGACGATCTTTTTCTTGAATATTTAGTGAAGAGACTGGGTTACAGTTGAATATAGTCATCATTTGGACTTATATTTTACATGATAGGTCAAGCGATGGAAATTGGCAGTGCTGCAATTAACATTTTGATTGACACGTGGGAAGGACATCTCACTCCTCCTGAAGTGGCTTCTTTGGCTGATCGTGCCTCGCGTGGGCGGGACCCTAACATGGTGAGAGCAGCAGCTGAGCTGGCTCTTTCTTGTTTGCCCCACGCCCATGCCCTCAACCCTAATGAAATACAGAGGGCCTTAATACAATGTAAGGAACAGAGCAGAGAGATGCTTGAACGTGCCTGTCTTGCTGTGGAGTCTGCAGCAAAAGGTGGTGGAGTCTACCCGGAGGTACTCTTCGATGTCGCTAAGCGATGGTATGAGTTATATGAAGAGGCCATGTTGGGTCACAGACGCCCGTCTAGTGCGACCGTGGCTGCAGTTGTCACCCAAGCCCAGGCAGTGCCCCAGGCTTTAGTGTCCGTCAACATGGCCCCTGCTCAGCAAATGGTTGTCGAGAACAACAACAGTCCACCTATGATGCAGCTCGTGCCCTGTCAGCCCATGGCTGCCGCACCTGCTCCCGGGCAGGCACCTGTGGGACAACAAGGCCAAGTTCAACCCCAACAAGTGACGGCCGCCCAGGTTCAAGTACCTGTCCCTGGCATACAGTAT
This sequence comes from Sthenelais limicola, assembly GCA_942159475.1. Taxonomy (NCBI): domain Eukaryota; kingdom Metazoa; phylum Annelida; class Polychaeta; order Phyllodocida; family Sigalionidae; genus Sthenelais; species Sthenelais limicola. Next base: position 61,491,274 of record OW804095.1, on the reverse strand, counting down.
ACCATGCCTCCTCCTCCAGGTCCTCACCAAATACCCCAATATATGACTCCTTATTCTTATGTACAACAGATTCCTCCCAACTTCGGCCAACATTATTCACAACCCCCACATGTACCTTTACAAACTCATTCTCTCCATCCTTCCTACTTAGCCACCTACCCTTACCAGCAGAATCAGGCAGCATTCAGCAATGTACAACATTTACAAAACATGCATGCGAATGCAGCAACCCTCTACCACGCCTCTCACCTAAGGCCTCCACCCCCTCCAGCCGCCGTCCCAGTTGCTTACGCCACCCAGGTATCGCCTTTAGCGGCCATGCAGAACAGACCACATGCACACATGGCCAATAAATTCAACCAAGTCCAGCTTGATACTGTGGCTGTACCATCAACACAAGTAATTGTGATGACCACACAGTCCAACATTAACACTGGAAGCCAACAGATTCAACAAGCCCAGGTGCCCCAGGAAACCCTGCCAGCACAGAACACAACTCAGATGAACTACTTGTTATCATCGTACAGAGTGGGTATGTTGGCTATGGAGACGTTAGCCCGTCGAGTTCACGATGACAGGCCCCAAACTAAGTATGCAAGGAATCCGCCATATGGGGAAGACGTCAAATGGCTGTTGAGCATTGCCATGAAATTAGGTAAGACTGCCTTCTGTCATCTCGTCATACATCTTTGATATGCAATAATTCCATTAATGCCGGTTGTGACTTCTTGCGATTCATTAGAGCTACTTGTTTTATATTGCTTGTAATACATATATTATATATATAATATATACATACCCCTGTGTGTTTTGTTACTTTGTACTTAGCTTTACTATATCATAGATTTGGCCCTCTCAGGTACCACCCACCTCCAGCAGTTCTGTGCCAGTGCTGTGAATGCTGTGGTAAGTCCGTTCGTCCTCCAAGACATCGCACTCGAGTCGGCACATTACCTGGCTCGTAACAACCCAGCCCAAGTGTCCACTCAGTTGAGATCTCCAGCACTCAACTCCCTGGTACAAAAATGTCTCCAAATGTGAGTATATATATATATACATACGTGGCTGATATAATTATTAACATGCTGTGTACACGTTGGTTTTAGTTTTATACTGGGAACCTCTTTTCTCAAGGCATTGCCATGACATTAGGTAAGACTGACTTCTGTTATCGAAAGGCTTGCTGACAGTGCAAATATTTATCTGGTAAAATGTCATAGACTGGTCAGGTTTTGCCTTCTCAAATGGCATCTGTTAAACTGGTTCATCCATAGAGTACAATCATTCTTATGGAAGTACGTTAGGTAACATTAAACTCCGCAGTAAATACCACATACGTCCAATCGCTTGCACGGACTGTAATTACAGCTAGAAATTACCTGCCGTTATCATGCCACGAAGTAAGGCAACATTTTCAATTTCAGAGGTAACTTTAAAAAAAAAAATAGGCCTATCTTTTGTTGAAATTTGTTATCGAATGTGATTTTACGGGTTCTTTTAAAGGTAAATTTGTAACGCTCTATTTCTTTATGCATCCCTTTATCGCAGGTTCATCCAGTGCACGCACCAGCGCATCCATCACATCACCCAGGCGGAGTACGACGAGTTCGTAGGTATAGTCTGCAGTGCACGGAACGCCTTCTGCATGACGCCAGGAGGCATGGTCCAGTTCAATGAGCTCCTTCAGAGCCTGAGACGCTCCAAGTCCTGCAAGAAGGAACTCTGGCAGCGCATCGTGAACGCACTCTCAACCGGAAACATTTGATGTTGGTACAACACTAGTAAATTATTTTATCTATTCTGATACATGGCAGGGATGAAAAAAACAACATAACAAATACACAGAAGACAGGACCGGTTCCTAGTAAAACAAAGAATAATGCTACATTTCATTGTGACAAATTTGAGAGGAGTGTGACATATAACATACATACGCGGACCGTCGTACTGTTTAAGAGAGCACACCTCAGCACAAAGACAAACTAATACAAGGACATTTGTTGATGAGAACCAGAAAGCTAACGTCCATACATCTTGTGTTTCAGATATTTTTTTACTGTTTACATGTACACTTAGGTAGTCTTATGATATCGTCGAAGGACGTCTAAAATATATGAAGTTGCAGAGAGGCGTGATAGAGAGAGAGAGCATGCGAGAAAACCTTATATAATAAAATACAGATTTGTTTCCCCCAGAAAGAGACACATATACAGAAAGGGTATAGTTTATTATGCACTAAGTTAGAAAGAAGACAATATAACTGGGAAGTACCTGATGCCCATGTTTGAAAAACGGATGGGAATTAATCTGATAAGAGGAGGAGACCACATTTTAGGGCGAATACGAGGAATGCATATGATATATATGAAGAATTTTATATAATGTGTTGAGAGAAAGATACCTCTGGAACGCTGGGAAGAGAACATTCAACGATGTTGTTTTATTGTGGCGATGTGAAAAACCTGAAGGATTTTATCCTCAGTGAGACAATGTTGACGACGTGAGATAGTAGTGATGTTGTTCAGTGGTTGTCTGTGAGTAGTAGTTGATAGTAACTATTATCCAATAGGTATGCATCTATGGTCTATACATGGGTTATATTACAAGTTACATGTATAGGAATATATATGTATCAATCAATACTTATCATGTTGTATAGATATTTGGTCGTCATAGCTGACCCTCCTTCGGCTGTAAATATTGAGCACAATATTTAGACAAATTTGAAACGTAACAATTGGAAAACTTGGAAAAATGAATAAATACACAGCCATCTTAATAACCCCCTCCCTCCCTCCCCCCCCCCCCCCCCCCAAAAATGTATCTATGAATAAGTCTTTTATGACCTCAACTAAGTAGATTGTGCTTGGAATACCCCAAAAAAATATCTGTATCAGTATCTGTTATGATAAATATAGACGTAGGCTAAGGTAAGAAGGAAGGTGACAAGAATTTCGTGGGTCTGTGATTTAGTGTGGAGTCACTCGCTCGTCCCCCAGATAAAATATTATTTGTACATAGAATACAGGAGGACTGGTCCAAAGTATGCATCTTCTGCCAGTCTCCTCTAGGTCGAGATATATAATATAGTGAAATTCCAAATGTTACATTCGACTTGGTATGCATGCTGCCATTAACATAGTATGCAATGTACATCAGCTCTGATCCGAAATTAATTTCATTCGGCTAAATTCTGTTGAGCCGAGTACAAGTGATATCAGTAACCATTTATTGTATACAATTTTAATTAGTATTCAAATAGGACTTTGTTATTAGTTATGCTAGAAAATGTTAGCGCCTTGAGTTTATGGATTGGAGAAAAACATGACCGAAACTTCAACGTGTTATAAGAAATTATTAATGTACACCCGGCTCTCCTGATAGAATTCTTTCTGGATTTAAAAATATGCCCCATCAATGTTAGAAGCTAAGTACATGAATTTTCATATTATTACTTATTTTTATTGGTTTTCTGAGAGAAATGAGGTGTAAAGCAGGTCGTTATGGTATGAATGTTAATAATCACAGCTTCACTTCAGGGATGTTGAATGGACAAGATCCATTTCATTTATATACATATATCTATATATATAATAACATATATATATGATAAACGGTGAATGACATTTGGATTGTTGGTTGATGATGAAAATGATGAAGTTGATAAATATAATATTCTATACTAACTACACCATATATATACGTGTAACCGCCTATCAAATCAAATTGTTTCAAGTCAGGTACATCAGTGACCTCTATCGACCCACATTCTCATCCACATCAGAATCATTTTTGCGGCTATTATTTTTCTTCATTATTTTAAAGAAAACTCATTGTTGTTGAATTTTTTTTATTAAGCATCATCCCCACAAAGACATATATGTGTGTATGGCCGCTCAAGTGCACACCAGTCCTTCATAAAGTTAGCCTAGATGTAGGATTATTTTTCTAAGAGAATCCACATCATATACAGATCTCAACGGCCTGGGGCGGGGTGGAGTGATTTAATAGGTCTTGCTCTGCTCAAAGTTATATTGATGATATATTTACATAGCAGTGTATGCGACAAACATCTAAGTCCTGTGTGGCATGCTCAGAAGCTTCACTTTTATACCAAAGACCCCCTCCGGCCTGAGCTGAAGCAATTGATTGTATTATTTTCAACACCGGCTAAACCACAACCATTGCTATCATCTTCATCGATAAAATCCATCATTATAACAGAGTCAGTTGCCATTAAGAGTGGTGGCTTCGAATCCTCGTTTATTCTATTAGTACTGATTTTCACTAAAGTTTTATATATTGGACTCATTAGGAAAATTTATATTGTTAAGTACACGCTTAAGTAGATGCGTCTCCTTACGAAGTCTGTTTATTTCAGACAGTAACATGTTTGGGGGGAAATTCATCAACTTCAGTATAAGGATAGTATTTGAAAGATTAGTGGTAAAAACAACTAAAACAGTATTGGTCTCATGTAATTGTTAAAAGGCCTTTGGATTTTTGGAAGGCTGATGAATAACTAATATGCTAAATAATATCATATTGTGTATGTGTTTTTTCTGTGCCATGCAAGTATACCTCTGTTTGCTTGAGATTGTTATTTTAACTTTTTTTCTCAAAATGTACGTACCTACATTCTACATTATATTGGTTTTAGTCTGTCATCCGAAGAAATGTCTTCCGTGTGTACGGAGGTGTATTCTGCCTCAGTCATGCCCGAAAGCAAATCTCGGACACATTACGAAAATGTATTACAATTTACCATGGCAGCCAGTGTTCATTTTTGTTCAGGAATATATCGGTATGATAACAAGACACTAAAAAGACTTATTTTCTGCTGGTGCACATGATATTTTATCCTTGTTATTTTACAAATATTATCTCTCTATGGTAAATCTAAGTATAAATTCAAATGTGAATGACAATAGAGGAATGGATAAAGTGAAGGAAACTTATTGTGAATACACTTTTCATAAAGAAAGAGAAACTATTTTTTGTCTTATTCTGCTTATTGCAGTAATCGCCAACTTAACTCTGTTGACTTTTCCAATTTTTTTTTCATCCAGCAGAGACAAGAAGTTGGATTTATTCGACTATATTATTATTAGGTTCTAGATTCTAATATATAATTGACTGCGAATCAAGGGAATCCCACATGTTTCATGTGTCAATACAAAGAAAAAAACGTATTATTAAGGAGCTGCGAGACGACGAAGTAAATCGATAGCTATATAATGAATTTTAAAAACGAATGGTAAAGAGTGAGAGTTGTCAAACGCCTTTGGTGTGTGAATCATGATATGAAGCGTGTCCCTTCAACTTTCTGTGTAACATTACATCTCCGAGCACCCTGAAGGAATATTTCACCTCATCAATTTCTTCTTCTGAGACTTGGGTTAACGAACTTGTAGCTAAGTCTCCCCTTCTTACTAAGTCCCTCTGTATAATAAAGTAACCTAATGATAATAATAATGATAGTTAGTAGACCGCTCAAGGCTTTGTCCATACTGCGATGCTCTGTAAATGGTCCTCTCTCCGCCCTGAGAGAATCAAATGAGAGAGGATCATAGTCAGTTTATTTATACATGAGATTTGTAAATGAAAGAAGCCTAATTGGAGAAAAATTAATTGCGTCAGGAATAACACACTTCTTCATATTTGGTGCAGGCTGTTGAGGTTAAATATTTGTAAAGGAAGTGTTCCATGATTTCTATGAGGTTGTGTGAGTAGCCTGGCTACTGCATATACTCCTTGAATATGCAATCGGAAAAGTTGTTTTTGTGAGCTGTTTTCCAAAAGTATTCGTTTGTTTTAGAAGTACGTGCCGTATTTTCCTAAGACTGTCATATTGAAACTGAAATGAAATAGTAACCGTTTGGGAATATTTGTCTAAATTATTATAAACAGTTTTATACATGCAATCTGGGGGAATGCGTGCTGTTTGGGTGTTTTTGAAGTGTTCCTACGAGTCTCGGAGACATCATTTTGAAATAGCGAAAAAAGTTTCGATGGGGTATTTTTCCAAAGTGGGCTTGGCAATATTTTAGAGGACCCATCGGACAGTTAGAGGAAGTGTTAGCATCTCAGGATTTAATGACATATTTTCTATAAAAATGAAGCGAGCGGGCAGTTGATCTTTTGAGGTATCTCGTGACATGTACAGTCGTTTACATATGGTTAGCTAATTGTGCTTGCAGTGCACGTTTGCATTGTGGCAATTACAAGTTGAACTTTTAATTTTATCCCCTTATGTTTTCGCCTTCTGACACTAGTTGAAAAATACTGTATTGCAAGTTTTTAGACGAAGGTAGAATCGGAATAACTTGTACGTCTATAACGGAGATGGTATATTTGAAGAAAAAAACACCTTCTTTAAATGCGACTTTGTAAATGCTAAGATTGTGTGTGAGCCTGTTAATTCATAATTGTCGTTTTCGGGCCTTCGTTAAGGATTTATCATTATTGACCGCATCATCGTAGTTTGATGATCGTATATTCAGGGTAACGTTAAAAATTATTAGAATTATGTGTAAATGTTTAGGTGACATGAAAATAACATGAAAGTTCATGTTGAAGAGTCAAGAAAAGTAGGTTGTTAGATACTTTGTTGCCTTTGTTCCTATTTTGCCTCAACTTAAACAATTACTTCTTTGCACATCCTCCTAGTAGATTCTAATTTGTATCTTACACGAATTATGGTTTAACTTAGTACGAATCTCTTGTATGTTTGAAGAGAGAAAAATATACCGTTTTTTCGCAGAAATGGTGTAAAGTACTGTTGTAGAAGAAATGTTATGTATTTTAAGATGTATAAAGAGAGGGATGTTAAACTTTATTTCATTTGTTATCATTTATTAACTTGAGTCGCACAGGTTGGTGTCTCACTTTTCTTTTTAACATAATAAATCACCCTGAGCATGATGTAATACAATCATATAGTTATATTAAATGAATGAAGGCGTATTCAAGTGTACATGGAGAAAAAAAAATTGTGCAAGTGCATGGTTCGTCGTGAGCAAATTATGTAATTTATTTGAAATACTATTTATAGCCCCAATCCTCAGTCACGTGGTTTTTGTGAGCGACTACCCGTCGCAGTTTGAGTAGATGACTGTTAATTTCAGAAATTATTTCTTTCAATTTTTAAAATAAATATATTCCGCAGCTGATGAAGTTTTTGTGTTGTTTCCATATCGAATGACGTTTATATCCCCCCACCCCCGCAGTGAATGATGCCATAAGTTTTAAAGCCTGTTCTTACTTCACTCTTTGAGATTAATTGGTTTGTACATAGATTCCGCGTGAGATGAAACTGACAAATATGCGGTTCAGCTTTGTTCATGACAATAAACCATTAATAGCCACAAAGCATCGTAAAACGTGTATCATAAAATATAAACTTCTCAGGATTTTTCAGACAATAGGACGAAGCGAATCTCGGTTTACGACACATGTATTCCAAGGCGGCGCGTAGCCGGAAAATAGAACTAAAGAATTGACATCCGTTTTTAGATCTTTTATTCTTTAATCATGACAAATTGAATTGAAACTTTAAATTGAATAGAAAGTATGAAGGCCATTGGTGCCACATCAGCCCATCAATTAGAGCATTGAGTGAAGGATTTTAATTGGGATTACATTTCAGCATGGAGAAGATAAGCAAACGACATCAAAGTACCGTACCGTGTTGTCAGATCAAATTCATTGCCATATATATATATATATACAGTGTGCAACATAGTGCAGAGACGGTCTACGATATTGACATTTGACATTATCACAGGTTTATGGGTAACCATTTCATAAAACTATAAATGATTTTTCTAACATGAAACTGCATTATGAATAAGTTTGAACCAAGTTACGTAGCCTTCAAATAGGCCTGACACATAGGAAGTGGTGAAGGGTGTTCTATGGGTATGGATGTGACCAAGGTAATTAATTATACATGGGGACAAACCTCTTTATTTTCTATTTACTTAACTTGCGGTTGTGGAAATGCTGATGGGTTTTTTTTTTTTAAAATGAAAAGGGGGTTTGGACTTGGGATATCGGGGTCAATCTAAGCAGCTCCTTATTAAAAACCCGAGACAATTTTCCTCTTATTTTTTGGGGTCAATGCCAAATCATGTCGGTCTACATAAGTCACAATTCGGCATAGACCGACGGTATATGGCCTTCTAATTCACTATGTTGCACAATGTATGTATAAATTTATATGTGTGTGTTGTACCTGAATCCAAATTAAATGCAGACTGGGCATGATTGGACGGTCGCATTTCCCATCAGATCTCAAGGCAAGAATCTTGGACGTAAAGAGTCGTGAATGGTACAAATATGTTGATTTGAAAAGTATTAAAACATCTTTTCATATAAGGTTTTAAGAATAAAAGGCACTACATTACATGCGTTAGGTATAGCATTGCTGCAGCCGAGGAAATATATTCAGTGGTTTAAGCATATCGAGGATAGATTACCCAGAGCTATACATATTGCTCTGGATTACCGTACGAAAATACGATTTTTTTTTCGAATACTGCCTCCGGAATTCTGGGTAGTTAGATGCACATGACGGTAAAGGATACGATCGAATCGGAAAAAAGTGATCGGAGGAGTATTGAAAGATACGAGAAAATTCATTCCAACCATAATTGTAAGGTATTATGCCTTATTTCACGATATACCATTTGAATTAAAAGGACTAAAAAAATACAGAGAACACGGGTAACAAAAATAGCTGATTTTGTAGCGATAGAAAATGAATATGTACATGCCTTTTCAATATGTACATATTTTTTCATCTCTTTGACGTTTTGAATTGATAAACGTACTCAATATGTAATGTGATTATATCCCAATCCTATATCTAAAATAAATAAGTATAGAGGAATCAAATAAACAAAATATCGTACAAGGCTATTTTGCAGCTCTAATGCTACCATGCGAGACAAAAATATATATAACTTTTATAGGGATGTGCACTCATTAACATGTGAATATGCAAAACATAGTTCACATTTAAAGCAAAACAAATGAAACTCGGCTTACAGGTAGCGAGAGTTCCCATACAATCCTAGATTTACTCGTCCGTTACGTATGCACCACTACCATTTGATGTCATCTTTTTCAAACAATATCCACAGTTCATTTACTCTGAATGAATTATCAGTTTTATAGTTTCTGTAGTATACCATACGCACAGGAGTATGAATATGTATTATAGTATTATATACACCAGGGAATTATATGAGAAATTTTGATACACATCTGTTGACCTTTCTTACTTTATTTCTTGGGTGTAAAATAAAGTTCTTTCGTTAGCATGGTGACTATGGAAGGAATTTGCTTCTTCTTTGCCATTTCTGGTCGAGAAGCATTGGACTCAAACTCGTAGGCAACTGTGTAGTTCACCCTAGTCATTAACCACAATATCTCCCTCATCGTTCCATATTCTTCAAATACTCGCGAGATGGCTTGAACGAACCAGGATCCATTAGTTGAATTCCTCCATGAGTAATAACCTATAAGGTAAAATTATTTTGATAAAGCGGATAAACTTTTCGCTAATGACTAATATTTACTAGAATAAAGGCCCTAGTCCACTAAGCCGGTTCTCAGCGATGTTGTGCCGCAGAGGACCCTTTTCCACTAAATTCCCTGAGAATCGGCTTAGTGGACAAGGGCCTTTATACATATAGATGCAAGACCGAAGTATGTTTCTGAGCGAAATTCCATTATGCTTGGACCCATTAGTCGTTTCTTAGAAAAACAGTATGAATATAAATGAAACCATACACACAATTTTCGAACGACCTGAGAAACCGATTCTAGTATCTGAGAAAAGGTTATACACGTTAGATTGTAATATATTCCACCTTCTTCTAGGTTTTATTGTGGATCATGTGCCCCCCCCCCCCCCCCCCATATGTATAAAGGATGTATGTATGTATTTGTATTTTTCGTTACTTGGACATCTTTAATGCTGGTCCCGAGCACCTGCTCACTCGATCTATCGGACCCTGGACATGCCCACCAATTATTCTTACCTGGTACTGTAGAGTAGGCGACGAGGAAATCAGCCTCTGTAGGGATCCTCTGTGACCGAGGAGCATCTGTCTCGTCAGCGTCTTCATCTCCGTCAGCCACCTCCAAACCACTGTCGAAGTTATTCCCTCGGCACGCCTAGAAACAAAGGCAAATTATGCTGAGAAATAAGCAAGAAAAGATGCACATCGTAAATGTAATCAAATGTATTTGTTTATCCAAAGTACGGACAGGTACGTAGGGAAGGAAAGGGAATCACAAAACTATTTGACATGAAAGACATGAAACGTATCACGAATGTGAAATTGTCAATAAAATTTGTTAAAAAAAAAGGTTTCTTTGGGAAGTATTATCTATATGATCTGCTAAAATATTTTAACACATAATATATACACTGTCCTCTACTGTACACCCCTACTTATATGTTGTTGGTATTCGAGAGAAAAAATATGTGCGTATTATATAGTACATTCATTAAGCAGTGGTCCCCCTTTTCGGACAGGGTAGCAGTGAGGTAGACTTAGGAAGGGCCTTGTTTTATGTAAATTATTTCCAAGCAACTCTTATTTGATTTAATAATTTACCAACTGATTTCTAAAGATACGCGGGAACATAAATGATATTAGCTGAGTCAACATAGGACACAACAATGCCTTCAGGGCATAGTATCTCAGTTTATAAAGAATTGAGAGAACTGAACTGGAATTACCTGGATGAAAAATATTTTGGGCTTGCCAGCCAGACTAGGACATTTGTCTCCTCTAAAGGGTGAAGTGATAAGTTCCACTTCTAGTGTTCCGTCTGTACCATATACGACGCCCTGGTCTCCGTGACTGAGCAACGCACACGCGAAGCAGTCGTTGTTAGTGTGGTTCTCTCGGGCAGCTGTAATAACAGATATATCTACATATTAGCACGATGAACAATGTGAACGGTTTTAAATGTTAGGATTAAGTTATAAGAATCTGTAAGATTATATGTTTTGATATATATGTATCGGTACATATTCCACTTAACTTAGGCAAATTTGGAGGAAGATAATCTCGATGACTGTGCGGACAGACATTTTCAATAATAATAATGGTAAAAAACAGCAACAACAAGTTTGCATGAATAATGATATCAGCACGGACTAAAGTAATAATATTTAATCTAATGGCGATACCAAGCATATTCTATCGACAATGAAGGATATTGAAATAAAAAGTATGTACCTTGATTCATAATTTTCATTATTTCTGTCGTCGTCTGGTTGTGGAACATTCTTACTTCGAATCCAAGTTTCATAAACAATTTGAAAAGTTTCCCAGCATCCACATCTGTTCCATTTCTATGGGGGAAAAAAATAGATCAGTAAAAAGTATTGATTAATGCCAGATCAATTACTCTGTATTTTGGAAAATAAGTGAACAAATTAGCTTTTTCATTTAACTAAATAGTAGACTTTAATAGCTCTATATGGCAAGACCAACATAAGTATAATTTTAGTACAATAAAGAAGCTTGTACTAGTAGTTAATGATCACCGTGGAACTGACCTGTCGTTCATTCCTGTCCTTCGATCAAAATTCTTATTGTTGATAATGACCGCCAGGCCGCGCTTAGGGTGGTTCATATTATAGACAAAACCTGTGTCAATGATCGCCTGATCCTTCATTTCTACATCATGTTGATGAATATTTGGTCGGAGGAATCTTGAAACATATAACAATATAAACTACAGTGTCTGAAAATAAAGAGGCGTCCCAATATACAGCACAGAGAGCAATCCTTTGGTAACTCCAGCCAGGAATCTTTCTTTATTGGTGATTATCATTGACGTACTATTCCCCCACCTGGTGGGAAATAGATAAATTATCACTATGACGTGTAACACGCACTAGCTATTACAAATAATCCCTGCAATTCAGAGAACACCCATTGGATCAGTTACCCTTTACATTTAGCTCTTCCAACCGAAGGTTTTGATCGTTCTCAAGACCGCGTTTTATTGTTAAAAATTGTTCATTCATACTCGTCAGAGAACCATATGACCTGGCCACCGCGTACAAATATTAATTTCACATGGTTTTAGTGTAAAGATAAATAGGTAATTATACCCGCCAGATCGAGCATCTAACTGATCTCCGGAAGCACTTGTCACGTCTACTGCACCGTCAGCACTCATGATTGACTGTATGCGATATTAAATCCTAAGAATGATGTCCTGAAAGGATGGGATGAATATTTTAGTAAATAGTGTAAATGCATTTATTTATTTTGAAAACCGACAATATAGGCCACATGGTACAGACTCCCTTAAAACAAAAAAGTTAAAACAATGAGGTTAAGCTTGAAAAGAATGAATTCTAGTTCAAATACAATCAATCCATACAAATCAAAGAAACCACTAATACATTGACATTATTGGCGAGATTGTGTTTGTATTTAACCGTTACTAAGCATGAACTGAAATTATGTTCACTCGGGTGTTCACTCCACTTCACTGCACCAAAGCATCAATTAAATATAAAAAAAATCTACGACTCGTATTATCGTCTTTCACCTGACCTCAATGTCTTAACTAGTTGGGGGGCGAGGGGAAAATATGTATACATAAATGCCCCAAACTGACACATACATCCTACAGGCCGCATATTTCTCGAACACTTGCGTCTTGAACTAAAACTATGCGTAATTCATATACTATGCATAGTATCATAAGTATCGAAAAATGGTATCGCATGAAACCTTTTCTGTAGGAATGTAGGCAGTATAGGATGTAGTATAAAGAACACAGACAAATGTTGACTGAATGTAAATAAGTCTGCTGGCTTTTCCTATTCGTACATTGTATCTTAGTAGGTAATTACTCTGTACAAAGATGTTATCTGCGATAATGGTAAATCAATAACACGGCGGAAAATAGTTCTCGTGAGTCTGCAACCTTTACATCTACTATGATGATCTAGTAACAATCATGATATGTCAGAGAAGGAAGCACCCATTTTTTCATTTCTATATCGAACACAAACCACACTTTTATGCGAGGAACTTACTTAATTAAATGTACACTATCAACAAAGATAGTGCAGAGATGCTTATTTTGCCATAAAAAACGTATTCATAACATCTCACCTGAAGAAGGGCAAACTAGCCCGAAAGCTTGTGTTTAATAAAACTAGTAAAAACAACTTTATTACAACTCTCAGAACGCCCTCATTTACCAAACGACCAAGATAGAGATCGATATACAGCGATTCTCTCTCCCTCTACTATAAAAAAACAACGAACTTCGCTTTGCGGTGGTAACACTGATCTCAGTCAGGTCCAGACGGCCACATTCCTCGATTCCACATCCAGCGATAAGCTTAACCACAAGGCTAAGACTAAGGCTAGAAGTGTTAATGACCCCTAAAACTTAGGGGCCAAAAACTGCCTTCTGAACCTGACTGATCTTATTACCACTTGACTGTTATAAAAACCAGGAAGTATAAAACAGGAGACGATGCTGCAAGGCTGGCATTCTCAGTACACTCCTTACATGTCCATAATCAAGACATTTACCCACCTCTGTCCTGATCTGAGACGCTTGCACAGAAAAGAATCAAACATGGGAATGAACAGAGTATAATCTACGTAAAATCCACTCACTTCCTCTGTCTTCTGAAGCTTCCGTGAAATATAACTCCAATACAGATACCCTAGATATCCACTTATCACCACGAATGAAGAAATACAGATGCGCTCTTCAATGAGTAAAGTTACTTGCTGTAAGAAACTGAGCGGGGATGGATCCTAACGATAGCGAACACCACTCCCCAGTTACAATATCACAGTGGTTATGATCGTCAGCACTCCCTGCTGTACACCCCTAGTATTTGTTCTCTATTGTGGGCGAGTGCTTGGGGTGAGGGATCCTAATGCGCAGCAACGCTCCTGCTTGCAACAAGTTAACAATTCTGGCTATACCTAATCTTAAACCTGGCTTCCGTTCTCATTGTAAAAAACATAATCTAAACTTAAGTGCTCGGGGAAACAACACTTGTCCTCAGATACTTATAATGTTCAGGGGTCAATCATTAATTGCCACAAAGCTTGAAAGTCCCCGAGAGAATTACTGACCTGCTATTAAATTAATTCTTGGCTCTAAAATTAAAGGTATTTATTCCTATCAAGTCTCCAAAATAGAATTATACAAAGGGTATGCTCTTTCTATAAAGACGCCATTGTGAAATAATTGAGGCTTTTTATTCTGGGAAATGAAGGATTTGGCAAGAGTTCAGTACTCGAATAACAGGCAATATTGTTGTAGTACTGTTGATGTGGATCGGGCTGCTGATCAGCTTTTCTGTGAACTCTGTGTAAGGTCATGAAGAGAGAGTGCTAATGACAGCACAATAATACTAAAACTGACCGCCAGACGTTTTCTTGCATAAGCAAGATCAATCCATCAAGTTCATACATCAGAGTTGAAGGGTGTGCTGCTTGAATGGGAATTAATAGCCATGTGGTTTATTCAGGAATTAAATGGAAAGTATTGACAATAAAACATAGATATAATTTTAGTTCATATGGCCTCTGATATTTGCCAAGAAATGTGCAAGTAAAGCTATTCGGAATTAATTCGTAGATATAACCAGGAATATTTCAACAATCATTCATATTTTGTAGATAATACCGAAAGGGGATAGCACACAGCCTAATACTAAGCCACGCCTTTACATAAATCCTAAAATATGCTCTATGAAATTGACATCTGCCAATGCCAAAATCCCTTACATAACACCTACTAGACCTACACCTGAAGCTGGCCATCATTCAATGGGTTCGTGGTCAGGTCAGTTGGAAGCATACTTACATCCAACATACATCAGCGGAACCGGTCCCCACATCCATTTCTAAACTCCAATTGCAACACTTGATGCAAATACCATTTCACAAAGTAACAGACTGTAAAAGAACTGCCTGAGGGTGAATAGCATTCAAATGGTTTGGCATGGAATGAACTGGAGGAATACAATTCGTCCGACCAATAATACTTAATAATTACCCTATACATGTATATGTTAACCCAGCTTTGTAACTGACCTGAGAAGTGACTCGGTGACACCTTGGATATCACCTTTTCACTGTGCTGTGAGACATACTTGAGCCTCAGTGAGAAGTCCAATGAATTTAACTAACTACGATATTGGCAGGCCCTTGCCGACCGACAAGAGTTCCACGCGAATACACATGCCAATGCTAAATACCTCTGCGCATGGGAGTATAAAAATATTTTTATTCTCTTTATGCATTCAGTGTGTCAGAGAGGGACAAATATGTGGCCTGTGCATTAGAGGCAGACGAGAGGCAGAAACACAATGTACATAAACACTGAGTAACAATATACCTCAGACCATACCAAAGGATTTTGCAATACAAGTAATTCAAATCCTCCTGTCTCATATAGCTATATCTATTGATACATTGGTTGATAAATGTATCTAATGTGATCACTTCCAATATGTTTCTCTTGTGATCAAGAGCATGCAGTCTTGCTTCAGATTGATTTAAAGAAAGTTTTTGCTTTTATCAATATAGCGAATTATAGCATTCAAAGTCTTGAACTCGATGAATCATGAAACATTACACAGGGTCTACAAGTGTATTACATTGAGAAAAGCAGGCACATAGCTCCATGATTGAAATACATTTGATATTAACTGCACTAACTTAAAGGTGAAGACCGACGAACATCAAGAAAAAAGAATTGTCTAAATATAAACAGGTTTAAAACGATTTGAAATATTCTGGATGAAATAAAGCATGAAATCGATGTATTGTCTTATCATTTGTCAATAACACTGTAGATGTGAAATTGGACGTTCCAATTTTCTCATGGCCAGTCGAACCAGTGGTTTTGAAAAGTTCATGGCCCGGTCTATGGGTTATGTCGCACACTGTAAATTTTAAATGGTATACCTCCCTGGTTAGAGTATTAAGTGATTGACTGATATATTCTTTATTGAGCTGGCATAGCATACATGTACAAAGGGGAAAACCTATCTCAAAAACAATGCATGGAACTTCATAACAAATTACCATGACTCTAACTATACAATAATAGGATTTAGTTTGAAAACACATAGATCAAGAGTATGTTATTAGTACAAACATATCAATCTCTGGAGAATTGTTTATAGTGTTGGCCTTCACGAGGGGACGTGATGAGTAAAGGGGAGGATTAATTTAAGCCTTGGTTCTGCACTAGTTAGTCACACTGACAAAGAATAACTGACTAACATAACGAACGAGAATAATGTTATGAAGAGATCCGGGTTCCTTTCCTGTAAGAAATATAACGCAACAAGAACAACGGTAGAAACGTAGTAGTGAGCCTGTTTTTTCTTTCAACGAGGTAATATGAAATGATGAGGAAATATTCTCCATTACCATATTGCAGTTTGCCAATTCCTATCTCGCTAAGTTCGTGTTCTTATAAGCATTTTAATTATGAAATTTGCATCAGTTTTTTAAACCTTTTCTTTTTGCAGTTAGGTGTTTAGATTAGAGGAGAAGCGGGCGGGGGCCATCGTTTATACAGTTTTGGAAACCTAGAATGATCTTGTTCTGCTTTCTGAGCGAAATACTTTATGTTACAAGGTGCCCATTTCTACTATAACATGTCATTTCATAGGAATTTATTTGGTTGGTGATAACATATGAAGAGGGGAAACTAATTTTCAAGCATTCAGAACCGCCTATATTTGGTTATACCAGTACTTCCTTATTTTACGGTTTGAGTTTTAATTAAACAAGTATTGGTTACTACTGTTATCTTATCACTTTTCTCCGTTAAAACAGTTGGCCTGTTTTCCTCTTAGTTACATCCTATTATTTCTTTTTATCAGTTATATCATTTACTGCTATCAGTTTTTAGAGCAGTGCGTTTCCACCAAGAAAACGGACAGGGGCTATGCCTATTTATTCAATTATATAACAATTAAATAATAATATACATCTGTGAAAATACCTGACATCATAAAATCATTTTGAGGGGTTTTTTTCATGTCACTTTTTTTTGAGACCTGTTGCATTGACCTGTTGTAATGATAGCGACTGTAGCCGCAGGAAGCTGGCATCTGGCAAGTAGTTGGTCCTATCAGGGCGAGAGAGGAAACATGCAAACAGGATGCAATACCCTACTCTTACCGAATATTAGCAATGGTTCTTTTACACGATAACCATATATATAGATCGCTTTAGACATGGCTGGCCTTTGGTTACCCACACTGTGTGTGAAATGGACCCACTACAGTCACTTGGAATAGATGAGAAAAGGTAGCCTATGTAATCGCCTCGCACTCCCAGCGAGGCCTATCATTTCATAAGCAAATTTCCCAGGACTTTTTTGCATCCGGACGAAGCCAGCCCACAACTTCAGCAAGTCTTTAATGAATACCAATAACCATGAAATGCACTTAATTTACTATGTCCGTTCATGCTGTATACGTTTTAATTGGCTTTTAATTCACATTTGGGAGAAGTCAGGGATGAATCGATACTGTGTCTATTATTGGCCCATATTGACACATTATGTGAATTTCAGTAAACAGTACTGATGAATGTTGCTAAACATGGACTTGACTTATAAGCAGAGACAGAATTGCCAATAATGAGGTAGGTTAGGCATACTGAGATGTGGGACAGATTCCGCGTTATTTCAGAAGGAACACTGTCCGTCCCCGCTCCGGGGGTGCAGGAGGATACAGGGACGGAAACTGTCTAGAGAAAAGGAAGAGTATTTATATATTGACGCCTAAGACTAAGAGAACAGAAATGGTTTTTTTTGTCATCAGAAGAGTCACAACATTGGTCGCGATCGGACACATGGTTCATAATGGTACGGGAGACAACAAAGAAACCAAGGCTACAGATATTATGATGGGGAAAAACCTAATTAAGTTTTTATCTAAAACTTAAAAGTAATTTATCTAGCCTAGGCATCGTAAAAGAAACTTTACAACACAATAAATGAAAAGTATTACCGTAGTTGATATGCAGACAGAATATGGGCATTTCAATTGCGATGTCTTTAGCAAATAAAGTCTGAGAGAATGAAACATAGGAAAATCTCCAATATAATCAGAACCCTTTCCCAAATAAGTTATTATCATGAGCTAGGTGTTATCATAAAATAATGAAAGTAGGTCACACTGAAGTCTAAACCATACTCTGTACTGTATGCCTGTTTACCGGTAGAGTATAAAAAGCGAAAAGAAAAACGCCTTGTGAAGACATTAAAATATTGTTTAAATATTACTTATTATGTTTGTGTCATTGTTTATTCCTCAGGCTCAGCCTTTCCTCCCGCCCTAAACTTTCACCAGGCCCCAGCCCAGGCCAAGGAGATCCATTGTATATGTAGGAGTCATGTCATAGGCTGGATACGAAGTCACCTAACAACTACATGTAGCGTTCGGATACCTGGGAGTCTGGGGTGTAAGCACCAAACATGACATCAGCATCTCCAGTGTTGTTTTCGCTTTGAGCGACTCGGGTAAGCCTACCGTTTGCGAATTCTTTGTTTCCGGGACACCCCTGCCTGGGAATCACATCAAAGCCAAGGCAAATCAAGCTACAGCTCAGGATTTAATATATTTCTTTTAAAATTAGTCAAAGAAAGTAGCCTGATTTAGACTGTACGGAATATCAGCATTCTTCCATACAATAAGCTAAGGGACAGAGAAGAAAACTCAGAAAATGTACTTACCGTACCTTACACACCTTCCAAGCTGACTCTCTGACGGCTTGTTGGGGTTTACCTTACTGAAAAACGGCAAAAGTAGTGCTGCAAAAGTAATACTCAGGGAATCCCCAGATCTATTTATAGAACCGGGATGTCACCTCGGGAATATCTGTAAGGACAGTAATTAATACAGCACTTATGCAAATCAGATAAGAATTATATATCTTTTTTTTCATATTGGTGGTTTTACCGTTCATTTTAACTATTTAAATTTGGAAGTCTGCTATAGGCCTATGGGCCTACCCGATACAACACCGACGAAATTTGGCTTGGTCCTACCTCCAGAGATGGCGGTACTGTAGCTCGCGGTCCGCGCGCACGTTCTCTGAACTTTGGGCCCCCCTGACGTTGGGGCCCCTGACGTTGGGGCCCAGGCGGGGGCCCAGGCCTTAGACGTTAGGAATAACCTTTGTCGGGAATAACCTTTGACAATTATTTAATTTGTCACCAAAAATGATTATGATATATTTGTTTAACATGGTCGAATCCTTTCAGACATACGGTAGGGAAATAAGCAATTTAATTGTGAAATTGCAAAATTTTGCAAAATAATTGTGAAATAAGCAATTTAATTGTGAAATTGTGAACTATTGTTGCTATTTGTGTTTGGCATTTTAAGGGAAAAAAGTGGAAGAAAGTTTGACATTGCCTGACAGATGTAGCTGAAGGGGTATATATGGGTCCCATTTTTTATGACTGTGTCTGAGTGTCGCACAATAAGAATTTTTTCCATGTCCCATGTCACTTTTTAAAACAATTCAACGATGTCTCGTGTCACTTTTTAAGCAATACATTAATTAATACTAACAGTCGATACAATGTTGTGTGTCACCTGTTAAATAAATCACTGTGTCTCATGTCAATTTTTAATACATTTCTGAATGTCGTGTGTCAAATTTTATCAGCTTTTTGGAAGCTGTGTGTGTCGCACGTTAAGGGGACCGTGTCGCCGTGTCCCCCGTGATTTAGCGGCCGTGTTGCGTGTCAATTGTGTCGAATTTTACCCATATGTACCCATAGCTGATGTCAGAAAGTTTAATGTTTACAAGTGCCTTCGGCACTTGGATTGTAGAGGCAGTTGTGTTTCTACTTCTTATACGAATCCAAACACAGACAGAGAGAGGGAGAGGAGAAGAGAGGGAGAGGAGAGATGAAAATGACTGGTATAAGAGTTTCATGGGAAAAAAAGCACTGCCCCCCCCCCCACACACACACACCTCTAAATTTTCCTTCTCCTCCCCCTCCCCAACTACCTCCCTTGCTCTCCCTCCCCTTTTATTCGTAAAAAAAATCTTTAAAAAAGGTTGGTTGTAAAAAGTTTGTAGAAAAAATAGTTGGTCGTAAAATAAATAGTTGGGTCATAAAAATAGTTGGTTGAAAAAACAGTTGGTCGTAAAAAAAAGTTGGGTCGAAAAAAAATTGTAAAAAAAAGTTGGTCGTAAAAATAGTTGGTCGGAAAAAAAGTTGGTCGGAAAAAAAAACGGAAAAAAAAGTTGGGTCGAAAAAAAAGTTGGTCGGAAAAATGGTTGGTCGGAAAAAAAATAGTTGGTCGGAAAAAAAAGTTGGTTGGAAAAAAAAGTTGGGTCTGGAAAAAAAAGTTGGTCGAAAAAAGTTGGTCTCCCTCCCCTTTATATCCCCCCCCTTCACCTCTCCTCCTGTTGGTAACAGGTATGGTACTGAGGTAGTAGAGAGAGAGAGAGAGAGTGAGAGAGTGAGAGAGAGAGAGAGTGAGAGAGAGAGAGAGAGAGTGAGAGAGATATTCTTCTGTGTACAGTGGCACAACCTCTGGTGGAGTGGTGGTGGTGGAGATCGTTGAGGGGTCAGGGGTGATGGACAGGCCTATGGGGGAAGATTGGCATTTGTGGAGTCTCATGGCCATGGGGGAAGATCCCATAAACAGTGTGACGTCATTGTCGTAATGTAGCGCTCATGTCGTAATTGGCGGCCCGCTTTGTGGTAGAGAACCCCTTTGCGGTTCTGCCTAGCCTTTGGTTGATGCGTAAATCTGGGTCAATTTACATAAGGGGGAATGACGATTTTTTTTATCATTTATTTTGTATTTAGGCCTATTCAGATATATGTAATCTGATTTCGATAGGGATTTTGATACATTATGATAACAGTAGTAGATATATGGGGAAACAGCCCGTATTTTTCTGTTGTTTTGAATGTGCCTGAGCCCTACTGTCCGACACAGATAATGTAGTAACCGTGGTTAACACAAGAGGGCAGTAGGATGGGTAGTAGGGTAGGATATTTGACGTTGACTAAGGCATGCGCCAGGGGATGGGAGGGGCCAGAGGGAGGGAAGGTATCATAGGATAAGGGTCCACCAATGGGGATACCCGACACTCACCACCTGGGTATATATACGGGGAACATGTCATATGTAAGAAGAGACAATAGGAATAACAATAAGCAATGAGTAACAAGTAACATCCACTCTAGAGTCCAGGGAAGGAGTCCCATAAGATCTCTCATATGGCTCAATATATATACTACCATGGGAAGGGATTATCAACCTAGCATCTATGTACAGGATAAGATACAATACACAAGTAGTGGCGTACTAAAAACTCTTCGTGTTGTGTTGTTCATACTGGAAACCTACAACTACTATATACAACCATGACTCTCTATACAATATAGCCGCCTATCTCTTAATACTGTACTGTATTGAACATCATGAGAATCAAGACCCAGAAGTCCAATTATATTCGAATGCATACGACTACTAGCTAAATATATTCACCCTGACCCGACGCACCATCCAATAGCATAAAGATCCGAAGCTATGCGCGCAACAATAATAACCTAAGTCCATTTCAGATTCCCCATAATATTCGGTTGTTTTGAATGTGCGGCTGGGGCCCTATAGCGACGGGGGCCCTAGGATCCGATCGACCCAAATGTCTGAGAAGGGGCTTCCCCCTAGCTATGGGAGTAATATTGGACTTATAAATATAAAATATCCCCCCCCCCCAAAAAAAAAAAGATAAAAAAATCTATGACATAAAAAATACTGAAAATAAATACACATGACAGTTTTTGACGGCGGGGGCCCCACCGTCCGGGTCCCAACGTCCCGGGCCTCCATCGTCCGCAGCCCAGATAACGTAGGTTATAATCATAAAAAGTACCGTACGGTTATCTTAATTATGCATAGATCAATGATTCTAAGTTAGGGTATCCATAGGGTCCTAGCCCAGGTTTAGGTTTGGGTATCCATGTGTCCCTATAATATACTACTTACTGAACATTAACCGAAAGCGTTGGTACAATTGTATCAAAATTATTTTAGTGGTAAGAATTTTTAAATGATGCACCGGTACCGTATTTCCTTAAATGACCCCCCCCCCCCCCCCCCAGTGCTAATTAAGTAAGGAGACTTTACACAAGGCTTTCATTCAACGCCCGGCGTTTATTCACGGCTCGGTGTTTTTCAAAGAAGGATCAGTGGGCGTTGGGCGATTGGAAGGATGATATTATATTTACTCAAAAATGGAAATAATTTATAATTTTTCGATTTCTATAATCTACAATTTCGAAAAATTTGAAAGTTTGAAATTTGGAAATAGGTAAAATGTCAGATTGTTTCACCACGTTTGACTTTTACCAAACATTTTGACTTTTACCAAACATTTTTTACTTGTATGCAACTTTCAACTTTTTGCGAAACTTTCCACTTTTTCTCAACTTTTTCATTTTTTTTTCTTAAAGAAACTTTCAACTTTAAGAAACTTTTGACAAACTTTCAACTTTTACGTTACTTTCCACTTTTGCAAATCTTTTGACTTTAAGAAACTTTTGACTTTTAAGAAACTTTTGACTTTAAAGAAACTTTTGACTTTTTATGAATTAGCGAGTGACAGTCGTTTCCACCTAGGTAACAGGATGTTAAAAAAATGACAAAAAACATATAACTGATAATGGATACACCATACAGCTTACACGAAAATCTAACGGTAAACTGATAAAAAAAATATAAAACGATGATTGCTAATTGTTGCATTCTGGGAGTTGGCTTTGCTATATCGTAGCCTACCATGAAATGAAGCAAAGTCCACACGAATAGGCACCTTTTTCACTGTGCGAAAGAATTTGTGTAGATTTATACTTCTCTTCTCACTCTTCCTTTTTATATAAAATCCAAAATAAAATGGCGTCGAGATACTGTTGAAACGTAGCCTAACATAAATGAGAATTGTATCTTGAATATAACTAAATTAATGAAGAAATAAAGGGAATTAACTACTGAAAACGAAAAAAATCGATATTAAAATCTATTTTCAAAAATCATCATTATATAAATGAACTAGTAAAGTACCCGTCCTCTGGACGGTCAGTAGCCCCCTCTTTTCCCACACTTCTCTCTCTTTTCCCTCCGCCTTTTCTCTGTCTTTCATACCTGTTTTTCTCTCCCAACCCCATCTCTGATTCCTCACCGCCTCTGCCTCCTCCATCTCCCTCCCCTCTTCCTCATTATTAGGCCTATCATTATAGAGCTTTTATTTCCCATTAAGCATACAGTTACATAAAGGAGAAAAAGGGTCACTCTCTCTCCCCACACTTCCCCCTCTCCCTCTTTTCTTGGTAGAAACATTTTCAATTATATGATCAAGTTTGATTAGAAATTCATGCTCCCCCTCCCCTCTCCGACCCCCCCCCCACACACACACACACTCTCCCTCCCCTCTTCCTCATGCTCCCCCTCGGTCCCCCTGGACTTAGGTTGTGGGAAATGACGTAGTATCTCACAGGGGCTTTCCCAGGCTATAAATAGAGTGTGGTTATCCCGATTTAAAAAAGGCTTCAAAATCACATTTCCACACCAAATACCTTCACAAACCACAAACGACGACATCCAGAGAGGGGGACGAGACCTCTAAAGATGAGTAAAGTGGTATGTAAAACAACAAATTCCGAGAACATTCCGGACAAAGAAAACCTTCTTTCTACCATTTCTTTTCTACCTCCTTTCCTAGAAATCGCTCTAGCTTTATATTATATGGATACCCAAATTTTAACAACAATGACAATTCTTTCAGCTGAATCCAACCTTATCAAATAGGTCTATACATGATATTTTGAAATTATCTTAAATCCTTATTTCCAATATTAATTTTCACAAGTCCAACATTTTCTGGGAGATGAAAACAATTAATGATAGTTTTTGGTTTTTCTAAAAAAAAAGAAAATCGAAGTCGGAATTGAGCGTTTCACGTTTAGTTCAGGCTGTTAATTTTCTCAGTAAGCTCATCTTTTAACTGCCTCCAAGGGAGGGAAATCTTTCTACCTTTGGCCGTAGATGCAAGTCCACTAAGGTGGATATCCAGTCTTTTTTTTTTTCCCAACACCGGGTCTTTATTCATGAGGTAGACATGATTTCAGATGCAGAGCGGTATACAATTTTGCTTTTACAAACGCTCTAGAGGTAAAACAAAACAAATCAACAGGGTTAGAAACAAGTTACAGGGCAAGATACAAACTAAAATCAAGTGCACTCGTCATGTTCTAGGACATGGGGGGATCGTTTGGTTACACAGCACGAATCGGACATTACAAGTTATAATAGAAATGCTCCCACAACTTAAATTCGTTGACGTGGGACTGGCCGTATACGGCGCTGTCCTTGAGGGCTCTCAGGGCCGACTTGACATCTCTGAGGAATTCAAAGAAACAGATTTCGTTATTATAAAACAACCTCTTTTTATAAATAAAAAACTTGGCTTTAATGAGAATGAAGTTTAACCTTTTACTACTAGGCTCTTGGCATGGGATACCCAGTAGTATGTGCGCCGCATTGAGTTCGTCAACTAGCTCTCTATTAAAGGCCTCATTGCGAGCGGCCCAGTTAACCAACGATAGCCAAAACTCATTCACAGTTTTACAGTCAATAAAGAAGTGGAATACAGTGTCGCATTCATCACAGTAATTGCAGTCCGGGAACAACTTGACATGGATGTCCTTCAGATACTTGTTACAAACGATTAGCCTATTGACTACTAAGAATTGGAATGACTGCAGCCGTACATTCTTCGTGCACGTATAAGGAATGTTGTACCAGATCTTAGAACTGACTTGTGTGATATCTATGCCTTTGTCCCTGAACATTGATACCCATTTTACATTTCTGTCCTCACTGTATAAAATAGCGCCCCTGATAGCGTTGTATAATTCTCTAGCGGTGGCGGCCAGAATATTCACCGCTTCGCCTCTGAACCTACAAACCAGTTCGGGTCTATAGTCGGAGACGGTATCATTAATGATCGTGGTCCACCAATTTTGGGGGATCGAGTCCCTCAAGAGAAACCTCTCAACAAAGGTAATCTTCACATCATTTTCGGCTTTAAACTCATGGATACTCTTGATTTTGTCGTTCAAAATTAGGTCGTCAATGCAATATAAACCTTTCCTTTTCCACACCTCCCAGTTGGTGTTCTTATTTTCAAGTTTTAGAATTCTATTGTTCCAAATTTTTTCGCTCAGTATTTCTTTTTTGGTAACAGGTTCATTAGATACATAAAATCTCGACCATAGTTTTAAAGTTTCATCGTAAAAATCAGACCCTGTGGACTTCATTACCGACCTGGCCTCTAGGGCTGCTTGAATGTCCTGGCCCACGGCCGCTTCGAAGAAAGCTGACCATTTGGCCCCTTTATCTAGGATTAATCTTTTAAGCCACATCATCTTTGAAGTTGCTACCTTTGAGCGCAGGTCGTGCAGGTTAAGCCCGCCCTCCTCCGCGCTCTTACACAAATATTTTCTTGCGACTTTATGTTTCTTATTCCTCCATAAGAAGTCTTCAATCATTTTTTGAAACTCTGTCACAATGCGGTCTTCTGTACAGATGTTGGCCGCGGCATACATAAATAATGGCAAGATCAAGACGTTTGCAACCACCACTCTACCTTTAAGGGATATGTCCCTCTTTGACCAATGGGCAATGCAGTTTTTTACTTTTACTCTGACCTCTTCGAAATTCTTGTCGTTTTGGGTACTTGTGTTAGGGGGGTGAACAATTGTAATACCCAACACCTTCATGCAGTTGACCCAACGAATCTCTTTGGCTTTTTGCGTGTACATCGGGGCATTTCCGATATTGAATCCTCTCGTTTTATCTATATTGAGGACTAGACCCGACGCTTTACTGAAATCTTCTATTATCTTGATCATGTTTATCAGGGAGGTCTCGTTATTGGCGATGACAGTGAGATCGTCCGCAAATTGAACAACTTTGTTTTCCGCGGTACCGATGCGAATCCTGTTACAATCGTTCGAGTTTCTGATTGGATATCCAGTCTTAACTTCAAATCATATAAAGTTGCCAAAAGGCATACTTCTTCATTGTGAAAAAGATTCTGCCTGTGGATGAATGAGGGCTTTCACCTGGAGGATAATCCAATTTATAATATTTTTATTAACATTTTCAGAGGGGATGCCTAGAAAAAAAAACAGGCTATGAAGTGGCTATGAAGTATCGAGTACTCACATTGTGTTTTCATTTGTGTGCAATGAATGGGTCAGAAGCCTCTACTCATTTCAAATCCTAGAGGAAAAGGTTTAGTCACCATAAGGTGCTGCCCCCATGCCCCAATTGGACATGAATGAAACTAATTTCCATTTTATTGACCATCCTGTATCAGTGACCACGCCCGAAAATAGATGGGTCACTCTAGGTCCAAACCCTCAGATCAGATAAGAATGGTATGTCAGCCTGCTTCGCTAGTCGGTCTCCTCGCCTAATATAAGACTCTGCGTTTTAATGGGAATATAATGACATTTTGCAGTCTTAATGGAATTATGATGGCACTTTGCGGTTTGAGGCGAGAGGCTTTCCCTTCGTTTGAAGGGACTCTCTCAACTTTGGGCCTAGACTGGGGTGACGTGGGGCCCTGACCTTACTCCAGATGCCAACCCAACTGGCACTTTGGATTTTGGCTGGCAATCGGAAATGAATTTACTCACTATTTTGACCAAATATCTCATAAACTATGGATTACATAGTTTTGATATCACCAAGGATTAGTAGACGTACCAGATACCAGAAAATTGAGTAGAAATTCCGTTACTCGTGAATGAAGGCCAGAACAGTGAGAAGTGTCACTTTAAGTAAGGAGACTTTAGCTGACTTTGCACTAGGCTTTCATTCAACGCCCGGCGTTTATTCAGTGTCCTACTGAATAAATCCATTCGAATAAGGGTTTCCAAAGAGCATCAAAATGAAAGGTATAGAGATGAAGAAAGCTGAAAATTAATGATAGTTTGTATTGTTCACACTTTTCTCGTGAGATCCATCTGAACACACGTGATTATGATTATTTTATTTCTAAAAGAAATCCATGTTTTTTTCTACTATGTCCTTAAGAATTGGCACTCGGTGATGGAAATTTACTGTTATAACAAATGAATATTTTCCCTATTGAATGTAACTTATTTCTTTTTTTGTTTTTAAAGGTTTTATTCAACTTAACCTGCCATCGAGGCTCTTACATTTCTAATGACTTTTAAATCGGGTCCCTTGTGTTAACAGTTTTATATTTTTGGGGGGATTTTCCATTTTTCTAAATTTCTTAATATCGGTCTATTATAAATGCATACTCTATAATATGAATGATGGGCCTCATCAATACAGCGATGTGACTGATCATAAAAACAGTGGTTTTAGTCATAATTTAGTTTGTTATGGGGTATATTATTTCGCAAAGCGTCTCATTATGGCTTATTTCATCATAATGTTAGTGTCCACTAATATGGAAATAAATACATGTTTTTCCATTTACATGATTTTAATTATTTCTAAATGGTATCAATAGCAATTATTTAGAACCCTTTCATGGAATCCCTATGCGAGCGAAACCGGGCCTGAAAAGAGGTCAAAGATAGGGTTAGTTTGGCATCCGGTACGGTACAAGATGACAGAATGGATACAGGATGTACATCAATACTTAGGGGATCATACATCATATATAGCATGTATTCTCAAAGACCATAAAAATGAAATTATGCTTTTAAACTTTACTTTTTTAAAGCATATATGTAACGCAAACTTTCGAAACGTGGTTCGTCTAGGCCAAGCATTTCAAAGGATATTCTCCCTACTGATATTTTCCAATATCTTCACCCACTGACATGATACTTATTAGTAACCCCCAGTATTTACACTATACGGTGTCCTATTGCAACTGATGCATGGAAATCCACACCAATATGGACAGGAGAATCGAACAGAGAACAGATTACTTCATATGCCACACACCGCCTTCTTTATGTCGCATAAATTGTCACAAAATGCATTCAAGGCTTCTTTTTTCTATTTGCGTTTTTATAATCACACAATTACACACTTGTGCTGAAGTCAGGGTTGGCTTCCAGGAGATCCAAAATGATATTGAAGAATTGAAAAATGATCTTGACACGGAAGACCGGATCCTTCGGAAAATAATCCAAGACAGACTGGATGAAATAAATCTGAAGGTTGAATGGGCTGTTTTTGACAAGACCCCAGCTCCCAGCAATGTATCAAAGTTAATGCAGGTTGGTAATAAATTTGTGCATTATTCCAAAATCTGTCTTGAAATATGTGTCAGTACTTTTAATATAATATCGCCTTTTCTTGTTTCTATCATTATTTAAAAAAAATAGATTTTATTTGACAAAATATCACAAATGAGATACGTTTCATTTCACAAATATCAATTCATGAAAAATATACATAGCTACAATCAGTTGCATGTTGGCCGTCGTAAGCAAGACATAACAAGGGGTTGGCAGAATAGTGATACTTTATCATCCATAAGGCAGATACAATAATATTTTTAAAAAATCAAATATACTGTCTGTGAGGCGTTTAGGTCTGCACTGGCGAGGCGCTCACGGAGGAACGAGTTGTTCCCGGCTGGCCTCCATCTTTATACGTGGTCATCAACGTCGTTAAAGTGACTGGAACTTCCCTCCCTGCGATCAGTTGCTTCGGCTCCTAAATCACTATACATCTAGGTAGTCAAAAAGACAGTTCAATAAACAGAGATCTGTATATTTCTATATTCATAATCCATAACATATTTAGTCAGATCTTAATATCACTAGGTATACACACCGTTCTATATACATTCAATTTTTGTTTTGTATTTTTGGCCAGGGGATCAAAATTAATTAAAACCAGCTAGTCATTATACTTCCGCAATGGAATAATAAGATAGAATATAATGGGTATACAACCCCAGATCGTGATATAAAACACAATAATAGTCGCAACTTTTACACATCAGCCTGAATCAGTTTACACAAATACAACCTCAACATCATGTAGCAAGACTTTTTAATCGTAGTCTATATATTATATACCTTCAGTACTTGTCATTCATTTTTATCTTCACGTGCAGTTGTATGTATACCATTACCCAGAATAAATGCCTTTCAAGATTCCAGCCATCGATCGGCGGGTTAAACTACTTTTTTTCAATTTAGGCTATAATTTTTATTTTCTTGAAAATTCCAGATTTGTTGCCTCTGTATATGCAGTGATTTCCGTGATTCCTCCATGCTTGAAGCTGGTATATACTATCATATTTGCTCTTAATATCTCTTATTTTATCTAGGGTCATATTATCTATTGTCAGAAAACTAATAATATTCCTATCTGGTTGTTGAAAAAAAGAAGAAAACGAATGGACGTCAGGCGATGGGGTCTATATATCTGCGGAGATCATATATGTAACTAGGAAGGGTCCAACTAAACGGTCCTTCATTTGTTTATAATTATTTCAATCCAAAAATTGTTAGTACGGAATTTAAAACAAGTTTTTCCCCTCTTGCATGTAGAAGTGTAACACGGTTCAGGACTCGCTTCTTGTGCAGAACAGCACACTGCATTCCTTCATGGATAGGTACAATACGCGACTACTCACCGCAAATGAAAGGCAAGGGCATAGATTGGGAAATCTGGAGAGTTCAAATGCCGCTCTCAGAAGGATGCTGGATGAAGCAAGGGTGGAAATCCGAGCTCGAACAAATGAGCTTAATAGTCTCAAAATGAAGACAGATAGGATGGAAAACTCTATGGCCACCCTTAGAAACGAAGTAAACAGATTACGTGAGTTGATCCGGACCTATTTATATTATCGATTTTACCCTATTTTTGGGTCATCTGGAGCACTTCTGTGACCGTTGAGAGTATAGGTTCGTTTCTCAATGGATTTGTCATCTATGAAGGCTAAATAAAAAATATAGCCGGGGTGTACCGGCAGAAAGTGCGGGCTAACTCCGTGAGAGCCCCAAATCCAAAATGGCCGCCCTTGATCAATCGGAGAATTATTTTTTCAATGGTTTGGCCTACAATATATGGTTATTAGGGTTTTGGGGGTCAAGGAATTCATATTTGAAATTAGTTTGACGATTTGACCTTTATTTGACCTTGAAATCCAAAATGGTGGCCCCGGACCATTCAGAGAACTATTTTTTCAATGGTTTGGTCTACAATACTGTTCAATATATGGTTATTAGGGTTTTGGGGGTGAGGGAATTCATATTTGAAATGACTTTAATAATTTGACCTTGATCTGACCTTGATTTGACCTTCCAAGTCCAAGATTACCTATCTGGACTATTCAGAGAATTATTTTTTCAATGCTTCAGCCTACAACACTGGTCAGTGTTATGGTTACAAGGGTTTTGGGGGTCAGGGAATTCATATTTGAAATTAGTTTGATGATTTGACCTTGATTTGACCTTGAAATGCAAGTTGAACACCATGCAACATTCAGAGAATAATTTTTTCAATGGTTTGGCCTATGATACTGGTCCATGGTTATTAGGGTTTGTGGGGTCAGGGAATTCATACTCAACATTAGTTTGATGATTTGTCCTTTAAATCCAAGATGGCCACTGACTTTCAGCTCACAAATATCTTGTTTGTCAAGATTGTCATATTACCTTGATGACTAGTACAATCTAACGATCAATTTCATGAGATGAACAAAAATCTTTGAATAGAAATACAATTTAATAATTCTTACATTCTATTAGACTGCTATTCATCATCTGAATCTGTTGAGTGCCCAAAATCACTGTCACTATCGCTAACACTCTCATCACTGCTGTAATCTAGATGGTCACTTGGTTTGAGCTGTAGAGGCAAGGATGGCAGTGTGTGGCGTACTGGTCGGCACTTGCCATTCAGGATTTCCCAACCATGACCAATCGGGGATGGATGCATTAGTAAGTTATAATTGAGCTGGCAATATGCAATGTAGTTTGTCCTTTCCACATGGTGGTTTAATGTGTCATCATCAGGTGGGACTGTACTCTTGTTTTTCAGCTTGTGCCACTTTGAAGCTCTGGCCTACCCACAAGTAACATCAATCCTCTCTCCATAGACTTTGGAGAGGACAAAAGCTTTCATATCTGCTTTTACTTTGTCCTGTAACTCCAAACACTCTCCTACTTCTACCAGGAGCTCTCTTGCCTCAGTATCATCAATTATCTTCTGCAGCAATCGCTTTTTCCCATGCCCATAGAAGCCTGATGTGTGGTCGCTGCCAGTGATCACATGGAGAGGTATGATGATTTTTGCCACATCGTCTGTAAGCATAGTTTGGCAATTGATGAAGTGATGCTTGGACTTAATCAGAAGATCACCAGCTAGTTTATGCGATACATAAGCTGCTTTGACATAGACGTCAGTGTCCTCACTGTCAATTACCACTGCTTCTGTGTGGTTCTCAGTTCTCAGCTTGGCATAGGCAGAGAGCAGCATTGTATCTGCCTCTGGATGCTTATATCCGTAGTCCCTGCTTGTCACACGTGTGCTCAGATTGGTTGATGTCTCACCCTTACATTATATAACACTACCTGCTATGCGACCAACTTGTGTTTTCATGTGTTTCATCACAAGCTTTTGTAGTCTAACCTTGTTTGCTGAATTGAGCATGATTTTGCTGAACTCAACCGGCCTTGGGAATATGTCTCCTGGCTTGGGAAAAACATTTGGTATGTGTTTATGTTTGGCTGCCCGTCGATCATGCTCATCATCCTTGATACTGAAGGGAAGGTCATATTTGTCATTGACTAGGATGACAAGGTGTGCATCAGTTTGGTGTGAGAAGATGATAGCACAAATTTTATGTAAATAGTCACTCCACCGATAATTTGAGCCATCCCTCTTCCTAGCCTCTCGGTCCTCAGGTGTTGGGGTAGCTAACCGCCAGATGAACCCCATATCCACAAGGCTGATGTGATTCTTTGGTTTCTCAGCAACTGGGTCTAGGGTAAATAGCTGTAACAAATTAGATTTACTTGTTTTCCACATTGAGCCATCTACATTGTACATCAATAGGCACTCTTCAGTCACACGCCCCTCAAGGGCTGACTCAAGTTGAATCAGACCAGACCCCTCTGCAAGGTCTACCAGAGCTGCCAGTCCAGACCTCTCCATCTGCACCAGCTTCATGGGTGCACCAGATGGGGCACATACATGGTCACATGCAAATGGCTGACAATGGCTGACATGAGTAGGCAAGTCCTGTCATTGACTGTGTGAAGTGATTCTTGAAAAAGGACATTTGCTCTTCTGAGAGCAGAGAGAGCATTGCCCAATAATCTGGCAACCACCTACCATAGTCATGGTTGTTATATGCTATCAGTCCAGGCAACATATCATATGTTGATGATAGGTATTCTGAGAGATTATGTGTGTGACATGCATCAATATTTTGGACAAGAGGATCGGTCATTTCCAGGAAAGAGACCCAGAAATCTCCCATGTCTGTGCCAGGTTTCTCATAAACTTTGTGAATCAGCTTCTTTATGTCATCATCATCCTGCAGATTATTGTGTGCCTCATGTAGAGCTCCTTGAGTCTCAGTGAGTACATTGCGCAAAATGTCAATGTTCAACTTGATGTCTTCTGATAGTTCCCCTTGCACAACAATTTTTCTCAAACAGTTATGAATAAGAATGAATAAGAACATGTCTCTTAACAATTTCTGGCTCTATATTGGTAGATATGTTATTAGTTTGCTTGTGAGATCAAAAGAATACAAAAAAAGAAACACAAACTTTTTTGTCAATAGATCAGGCCAATATAGTTAAAAAATTATATTTAAAAATAATTCTCTAAATGTTGCATGGTTGTCATCTTGAATTTCAAGGTCAAATCAAGGTCAAATCATCAGACTAATGTCAAATATGAATTCCCTGACCCCCAATACCCTAATAACCATAATACTGACCAGTATTGTAGGCTGAAGCATTGAAAAAATAATTCTCTGAATAGTCCAGAGAGGTAATCTTGGACTTGGAAGGTCAAATCAAGGTCAGATCAAGGTCAAATTATTAAAGTCATTTCAAATATGAATTCCCTCACCCCCAAAACCCTAATAACCATATATTGAACAGTATTGTAGACCAAACCATTGAAAAAATAGTTCTCTGAATGGTCCGGGGCCACCATTTTGGATTTCAAGGTCAAATAAAGGTCAAATCGTCAAACTAATTTCAAATATGAATTCCTTGACCCCCAAAACCCTAATAACCATATATTGAACAATATTGTAGGCCAAACCATTGAAAAAATAATTCTCCGATTGATCAAGGGCGGCCATTTTGGATTTGGGGCTCTCACGGAGTTAGCCCGCACTTTCTGCCGGTACACCCCGGCTATATTTTTTATTTAGCCTTCATAGATGACAAATCCATTGAGAAACGAACCTATACTCTCAACGGTCACAGAAGTGCTCCAGATGACCCAACTAATATGCACACCCTTGTAATTGGTAAAGAAACGCGTATAAAATGATAAAATCAGATTACCTTGAATTAGTTAAGGAAAGTATGAAAATAAATGTGTATCGTGGTAAATCCCTTAAGCTAGTAATAATATTATAGTAACGGAACATTATATTATGTTAGATGGTTCTGGGCTCCAGTCGACCATTCAACATCCATTTCCTTAATATAACAACTTATCACATCACACTAAGTTCAGTTGACTAAAGTATACCCCATTACACACCACAGTCAATACATTATATAATTAAAGTAAATTTATTATATAAAATGTACTAATTATTTTAATCTTTAAATAGGTAATGTAGTCATAAGACCAACTCCTCCGCCACGACCACGCAGGCGTCGTTGGGTCCGAAGACAGCGATGAGCTGACGTGGATTCGAAATATGTCCTGAGCAGAACTTTTAGTACCAGGCTGTTCCCGGCCAAAAAATAGGAAGTGTATCAATCATAAAAAAACAATATATATACCAAAGTAAATGTCCCAGTTAGTTCATCCTTGTATCCAACATCCTACATATCTCATAAGCTTATATAATTAGCATTTTGTTAAATAAAAATATTGTCTAATTCTAATGGTTGGTGATGATTGCGTACTTCTGATTTAATGTATACGTCTTGGGTGACAATTATAGTTGTAACATACATTTATCGAAAATGTGGAAACATGCATGCAAATAAATGCAAGTATTTTTTTTGTATACTGTAAACGGATTTATTTTCGCGCAGATAAATTTTCGCGCATTAAGTACGTTGACACCTTTCCGTGCGGATTTAAATTCGCGCAGCAAGGAAGTCTTACATCTTGTTTATGCAATAATTATGCCTTTCACACAGGATTTATTTTCGCGCACTAAGGTGGGTGTGCGAAAATAGCGAATATAAATACTGCGCGAACATTAATACGTTATTTTTACAGTATATGTCTTTGTTGGTTCCTATGCGCTAGCGATTAAACCTGTCTCTAATTTATGGAAAATGTCATCCTCCAGTACAGAGCTTTACTCCTTTCGTTTTCTAGATTAGTAGAATCTGCCCTGCTTTGGGAGGTTGGGAAAATGTGGGACTCTAGCAATATATCTATGTTGATTTATGTCTGTTTTAAACAAAATAAATAGAAAAGTAAAAAAAAACCACGCATGGTTCAACCCTCCCTTGTCGACCTTAGACGCATAGCACAGGCGCATCGTTATCAAAGTATTTTATCACGGGATCACATTATAACACCTTGAGAACGAAATAAGATTTATACCCCTAACACTAGCATGGGGCAAGTGCCATAACAAACGTCGGAGGAGGGACAAGGACGCTCATGGTGTGGGCACAAAATCAAATCAGCAACATCAGTGATGGTAAATGCAGCAATTTGCACGTAATCAATGTGAACGCTGCTGTAAAGCGAGACCGCCTTTCCTGGTACGCAGGTGAACAAACTGAACTGTGTTCTCAGCGGTTCCTCCAGTGTCAAGGAGTGGAGGAGGTGGACGTGCATGGGGGTTGGGGTGGGAATAGGGAAAGTGGGGTGGATGTTGGAGGCGCGGCCAGAGACTTAATAGGTAAATGATCAGTGGGATGGGATGGGTTTTCAAAGCAGGGGTGGGACAGTCAGGAAACTTATTTAGAATAAACTGATTGAGATCGTGAATAATTCAATAGGGGCGGGATCTCACATAATGGGTGATGTCTTTCCTTGCAAGGGTTGCTTGTCATTCAATTTACTGTCCTTCCATATCAAATTGATAATTATTGATAATGAAGTTCTATCGTGTTGATATTTCATTTTGATTTTCTGCTGAGTTTGTCTATTTGTGACCGATTCTTTAGTCAAACTGTGTGCGATAACTGAGTCTTGAATTGTTTTCAAAGTTCAATGACACATTTTAAATGTCGGTATATATTATATGATAATATAATAGAGAATAATATAAAAAAAATAGAGAATATATATGGTACGATACATTTTGTATTTTATCCTGTATACATAATTATACAGAGGGTATGCATGCTAAAAGAAATTCTGCGTATTTTTTGTAAATGGCCAATAAAAACATTTAAAAAAAAATTCTTACATAATTGACATTTGTATAGTGTAATCCCTGGAATAAAGATATTGGGATGGGATCGGAATAATTTATTGAAATGAGCATGAATGCCATAGGCCTATGGGTAAAAAGAGGCGCGCATTGGAACACATGCAGGGCAAGGGTAAACCTTGAGCGGAGCAGATTCCGTGATGGGTAAATCAAATCTGCGCGCTGGAAGTGGAAATCGCTGACAAGTTGTCAATACTCCAAGGGCATTTAGTGAGAAGAATTGCTAGCCCCCGATTAATGTTTATGAACACCTTTAGGTGTTACAACATTATATAAGTTGGTCTGTTTATATAGTTATAAGGCGTTAAATTTATTATAAAGACACACGTGTAATAATTGGGGAATTTTCCGCTGGTCATTTATAATATTGACAGGTTCTTACTACAGCTTATAATACAGCGCTGTTGCTCTTTTCCCCAGATCTAATATAAACTTATAAAATTATGGTGAATAGGATGCATTCATATTTCTTATGAAACGAAATTATCATTTGAAAGAGAATTTATAACTTATAGCTATTCGTCTTTACCAGTTTGGGGAATTTATAGCACTAATGTCAAACGTCTGTGTGGAGATCAAATAAATATAGAGTATTACTCTCACAAACCGTGGTTTTCCCAACCGATGTCTAAATGAATGATAATTTATGTTAATCAAACATGTCACGTCATGGCGTTCTCTCACATGTGATCTTACAAATTCCAAAGTGACCATTCCTCTCTCGCGTACAATATCCTAGATTCGAATTGTAAAACAGCGACAATTGTTGGAGCTGTGGTGGCTATCAGACACTTGCAATTTAGTCGCAAAAATCCGTTATAAGACAATCTATTTAGGATGGACGCAGGAGGCAAAGCAGTTCTTACATTTGGAATCGATCGCATTCTTAGTTTGGACATTCAGAAGCCAATCGACTGTAGTTTAAAATCCAAACAAATGAAGGATATTGAGTTTGAAACTGTGCATCATGTTGAAAACAATACTTCTGACGGTAAGTCCCTCAGCAAAATTTCATCATAATTATCGCATCCCGTAACTTAATCCGTTTAATTAGATCTTTCCTGTTATTTTCTATCTGTAGGATCGCAAGACAAAGTAACAGTTCAGGGGCGAATTGGGGTTGAAACTAAGCTCTTTATCACTCGTCCAAATGGAAAATGATATACTATAATCTGAGATTCTATCATTGAACAAAATATTATTAAGGATTTGAAAACGAAACGACGAAACAATAATGATAGCAAAAACGACAGTCATATTAATAATTTGTTTTACCCAAAAATAAAACGCCAAGTTTCTAAATGACAAAATATGAGCATAATCCTAACAATTGTGAAAGTAACATTACTGTTTTTTTCTTTTGTAGAGCAAAAAGTTGCGCAACAAAAGAGGAGTCGTCGCATGAGGATGAGGACAAACTTCCTCTCGTGGCAGATAGATGAGTTAGAGCGCGCCTTTCAAACCACTCACTATCCGGATATATTCATGCGAGAGGCGCTCGCCATCCGACTCAGTCTCACCGAGGCCAGAGTTCAGGTTAGTCCAATAGCTGAATACATGTCTTTTGTTCGCATTGGTATACTGTTGCATACGTTCTTATATATTGTGTTACATGAGAAAAAATGAGTTTGATATGCTACCTGGTGCATGTATTAATGCGGTCGACGTTAAAAAGACATGTGAGAGGAACACTCATTTTTCTGCATGACAGAAACAGCTATTCTCGTTAGTATGACACTTGGTGTGGTTTTCGTCGCACGCGTTCCGTCCATTTCGTTTCCAGATGCTTTAGTCAGAAAGTCCTTCGAATTGCTAGTGTCGCAAAAGAACAAATTGGGAGGTTGCATCGTTTTCTAATCTTATAACAAACGGCTTGAGAGTGTGGTAGAGACCATGCATGCATGCAGTGATGTGTAACAAATTAATAATTAAAATAATATACACATGTATTTGAATTGCGGTAATATGGTGGAAGTCCTACTATATTATCTAGAACCTATAGTCCCGAGATTGGTGTGGGAGATACAATTTAGAACAAAGTCGGTCGATCTTAACCGAGAGACAAACATGAGATTGTTTCCGATTTACCCCCCCCCCCCCCCTACCTAGAAAAACCTTACCCTACCTAGAAAATAGTTTAACATACGGTACCTGATTTTTTCCCCCACCATATCTTACTTTTGTTGGATTTTCTGACCAAAAAGCGTATCAAACCAGGAAAACAGGTTTTCCGAACCCACAACTGTCAAAAAGCACATTTCCCATGTTTAGAACAACTATTGTTATAAAAAAGACAATTTTATCAGTTCCTGAGAGGTGGTTTTCTAAAAAAAAAAAGATAAAAAAAAAAAGGTTACCACCCCCTAGCTGCCTATTCACGCGTACACAGTAGCAACGTATAGGGTTGATGGTTCGGCTAACCACCCCCCTACCTAGTTTTCAGCCAGATAAATCGGAAACACACCTATTATTTTGTTTGGCCTAACTCAGAATGACTATATCAGTAAGGATAGCAGACATCGTCTTCTTGGTTATATCACCTTAATTATTCGTTTTGCTAATATCTATATACCCCCAATAGTGGATTGCAAGTATATCCCGTTTCCCTTCTGCGATTTAATGTTTTACTACAATATTACCCTCCCAGAGCCATATAAAGGGAATAAGATATCTCATAATTATTTTTAAAAGATACAAATATTTCTGTCTATCACATTGGTAGTAAACATACTGACTGAGGGGGAAATTCAAATTTTAGCCAGAAATAATATCCGGATCTAATTTATTATTCCGTCCCCAGCCCTCTTCCTAGAAAATATCCGCCTTGGCACTCAGTAGTAAAACTAATCTTCTCTATGAACAAAGTGCTGCTCCTACTCCTAACCACTAACCAAGTATATGTCAGAGTAGGCCAAGATGTGGTAGTTAGTTTTAAAAAGGGTCGAATATAAAGGAGACAAAATCTCCTCCTTTAATATCTAGGCCTATTGTTTCTATATGAATGGCCAAGAGATGATCCGAAGTAAATACAGGTATACAGAACTTTTGAAAAATAAAGCGTGTATTCCAGGGACAGTATGCGTATATATGTCTTAGGAGACAAAGGGGTTTTTAAATAGAAGAAGCAGAATGGAAATATTTATATTCCACACCACTCCAGGACCTCAACGATATTAATAGAGAATGAAACAAGGTGTTACTCCAGAAATTCGCTCCGAAATTCGCTATTTTCGCGCACCCACCTACGTGCGTGAAAATAAAGCCTGCGCGAAAGGTATAGTTATTGCATGAACAAGGTGTGAGACTTCCTTGCTGCGCGAATTTAAATCCGTGCGAAAAGGTGCCAAAAATACCTAGTGCGCGAAAATTTATCTGCGCGAAAATAAATACGTTTACAGTAACTCGTTTACAGGAATCAGGAATATATTGGATTTGTTTCAAATTTTGATTTTTGATTTTTTTTTTAATTGAACAGTTAATAGCTAATAATCCCTGGAATAATTTACCAATACGTTTACGTATACCCACTTAAATCATTCATGTTTATGCCTTATACGTTGTACCATTTCGATATACTACTTGCGTTTGAGACTTGGGTCGCACCAAATGCGAGTTCAGGCGCTGTACTGGGAACGACGCAGAACTTATCCACGAGTCTGCGTGGGCCTAATCGGTATGTGAGATCATCGGCAACGCTTTCTCCTTGACACACGCGTTTTCCACAGGATTTAGCTTTTCCTTTCTTTGATTTTTTTAACTTAGCATTTGTAGGATGTTTTCCAAAACACTTCCCCTTGATTCCAGGGAGGAAGACTTTAGTTGGCGGATACATTCACCGACCCGGGTCAACTATCACGAATGCATTTCGAATCCTTTAACTTGTCGAAAATTCAAAGCGTCAACATGTTTTTATCAGTTTTATATGGGAAAAGTACTAGTAAGAATACCATAGTGTGGCGTACAAGGTGGACTATATTCGCCGAGTAATCCCAAAAGGAAAGAGGCCGTAGGCCGAGTTGCTTCTGGGCTTACGAGGCTAATATTATATATTGTTCACCGAGTAGGCCTACATCACATTATGGTTTTGTTACTTTTATTCCACGATTTCCTGCAGAAAATCGGATATTTTACCATTTTCGATGGAATACGAATACAGTCTCGATTATACGCGGCACATAGTCAGTATACGAGGGAAGAGGGAATACATTGTCAGAAGATTTTTTTTAAAAATTAACCAGATAGAATTCCATATACATGTACGGTATAAAAGACGCCTGCATAAAGTGTTTAAAGTATATTAGACGAATTTTCTTCTAGCCTTCTTTATTGTGGCCACACGGAAGGTATAATAGAGATGGAACAATATTTAATTTGTAGCAAGGAGAAGAGCCATTGGAACAAAGACCCATCCAGTACTGCGCTGGATGCAATGATAGAATTAGTAGACATTCGTTGACGGTTTGTGGCAACAAGCCAGTTTGCAGATGCTGAGAAAGATACAGATGTTATAGCAATAACTCTATCACAAAAGGATCATAAGCCGTGGGGTCAGTTCCTCTTGTCTCACTTTCTCCTGACCGCGTATGGCCAGTTCCATGGCGACGGTCCTGTGGTGGGAAGGCACAGCCGGCGTGGCGATCAAACAAACCGCCTCCCAACGACCCCTATGTCAAGATACAAGCGTCGTCTCGTTTCACCTGATTTATAGTCCTCTGTTTCGTTTTTCGCTTAGGTACACGTTGAGCTTTTACGACTTCATCTAAGATTAATTGATATTGAATCATGGTTAGTGGTCTGTTTACGAGGGAGGTGCGATCGCATGGTCTTTCACCAGCCACTTTGTTTGTGCGTCTTGATTTCCCAATTTGTCGTCTGCTGCTTCCAAACGAAATCGATGGCGAACGATTTGCAGAAGTGAGCCTATGAACACACGCCGAGCACTTTAGGAAGTGTCATCTTTCATAGTTCCGAGTTTCGCCTTAGATTTTGTTTATAGAATTGGCAATTACCCCTATCAAACTGGATTAAGTGAGTTTATTTAATCTAGGATATCGATAATTCTGTATCAAATAATGTGGACGCGGAGTTGAATAACAAATTACATGATAGATTTTTCCGGGTTGAAGGGAGGTGATGACATGTGTCTTTCGGCGATTTACTTAATCACATAATAGAACCCTAGCAAAAAATAACGGAACAAATCAAAGGAAAAATATGTTAGTGTACCCACATAACTATTATAGTTCTGTTGTGTACCTCACATAAGGGAATGTTTTGCGTTTTTCTTGATACCATTGTATGGTAATTTATTCATGACAACAGATACGTATTTACCATGAACTTCCTCTCACACAGGTCTGGTTCCAGAACAGACGCGCAAAGTGGAGAAAGCAAGAAAAGCTGCGAGAGAAGACCGGCTCTAGCTCATTATCCTTTGCTCACAAACGCCTGGACGGGCAAGGCAATAGTAGTAAAGCCTCTCCTCTCATATCAGTCCTTCCTCCCACACTCCCACCGCCGCTTCTGGCTACTCATAGGGAATTGGAGGCTATGACGTCCTCAGCGGCAAGCGGCAATACAGAAGACCGACGCCAGACAAGCATTGCTATGCTCCGGCAGAAGGCTAGAGAACACATTCAGAGTATCGGCTTCATGGGTCTCTTCATGGCTCGACGACCAGGGTTTGCCCACATCGAGGGCGATGAAAGTGAAGAAGATAAAGATTAAAAACATTTGAACAAACAACAT
Organism: Sthenelais limicola; assembly: GCA_942159475.1. Taxonomy (NCBI): domain Eukaryota; kingdom Metazoa; phylum Annelida; class Polychaeta; order Phyllodocida; family Sigalionidae; genus Sthenelais; species Sthenelais limicola. The sequence goes on along the minus strand of OW804095.1, from coordinate 61,449,824 downwards.
TAAAAACATAACCATTTGAATTAATTAAGGGCATGATTATACGGACACAAACTATTATTTTTCAATGCAACGTACGAAGTACTGTAAACTTTATTTATAATTTTACAGAATGTGTCTTCATTCCAAGAGAATTAAAGAAAACCATGTGCGTCTGTTTTGGGGTTTACATAGGATATTACAGAGGGACAATGCATTAATGCATTCCCCTGGACTGGACGAACATTAATGCTTCAAAATCACGTGGTTGCATAAAAAAATTTAATAGGTATATTTTCATTATTTATTATCCCCCCCCCCCCCACCGTTAATCATTTGAATTAAGGACATGATTATACGGACACGAATTATCATTTTTCAACCCAACGTACAAAGTACTGTATAAATAATATTATTTACAATTTTACAGAATGTGTCTTCATTCGAAGGGGAAAAAAACCATGTGCGTCTGTTTGCGGGGGTTTCGGTCCAACATAAGAAATGACATGAACATCTTTACTAGTTCCTGTATTGTGTTATACATTATATTGTCGAAGTATAACTGCATGCATGCAGTTTATTGGTACCAGACAATGTTACGTATGTCTTATAATATTGAAATACAATAGATACATGTATAGCTACACACTACATCAATGACAGTGAACATATAGTTAGTAGCTTATCAATTATACCTAACCATGTGTTATTCACTCAAGTTATGCTAGGGAATTCGAATGAGTCTATACCTATTACGTTTTGATATGATTTAGTATAATAGGAACAATGCAGACAATAGTCTTACATTAAATTACCCTAGATGGTATGTTAATCTTTCCATTTGTTGTTTCACTATATTATCTATACTATACTACACTGATTATCCTTGACTCAATTCCCATTACCTCATCTTCGTATGCAACAACAATATAATTTTACAGCCTCTGATTTAAGACGGTAAAACGGTGTACCACGATCAACGCTTGAATCTACTTTACATCTAACTGTTGATTTCCATGCATATGTGATTTTACAGATCAATGGTGACAACCCCGCACCCCCCCCCCCCCCCCCCCGTGTGATTCGCCTACCGCGGTATTCAGCGGAAAATTCGTTAACGCTTAAAAATAAAAGATAAATATGTGTTTTGCCTAACCAGTCCTACCTATTACCGGAGGGCCCAGATAGGATCTCCCTTACCCCCTGTGCGCTTGACGCATCTCTTACAGACATTAGGCTTCATGGTACATGGGCCTCCGATGCAGTTTTTGCTTATATTAACTCCCAGAAACTTTACAAGAACTCAGTGCACCATGCACTCTCTCGTATTTCTGATAATTAAATTTGCTACGCATTGGCCTCTTTATTACAGTTAATTCAACTGAAATTGACTTATCTACAAGCTAGACATCCACAGGCTCCGTTTTAGTAACAATGAGAGGGGGTAAGTCCGCGGTATTCTCATCTGCTTCCCCTGCCACCTCCTGATCCGAAGGACTGGGCGCCGGTATGGCAGGTAAGAAATCAAGATACTTATCTTCAGATTGTCCCATTTCCATAGCCTTGGCTTTGCCAGCCAGCACATAAACACACTTTATGCCCCAGGGGTGAACATGTTTGTTCTTACAACCCCTACAATTGCGGACAACTGTGCCAACCATTGTAAAGTCTTAGCCAAAAAACAAAGTGTGTGTGTAGTGAGGGTAAGTCCGAGTTGAGTGCTGGCTGTAGTTGGAGTGAGTAAAACCAGCACCGGTCCGGGTGGTGCACTGAATAGCCAAACAGGGGCGGCAGTCAAGTTCTATCAATAGCGCCATAAATAGATGTATGCCTGCACATATTAACTCCCAGAAACTTTACAAGAACTCAGTGCACCATGCACTCTCTCGTATTTCTGATAATTAAATTTGCTACGCATTGGCCTCTTTATTACAGTTAATTCAACTGAAATTGACTTATCTACAAGCTAGACTTATTATCACAACATGTTAAATCGAATACTACAAGCAGTATTATATCATGTATAACTTTCCTGATATCTAATTATTACAAACTCTCATGTCTCAGGTTGCCATGACTACCATTGTAATTCTTAACTTGTCAAATTCCATCTCAAGAATTGTATCATACATTGCTTAATATCTTGATATACGATGTCGCAAATGTGAAGTACCCCAAGTCAAATAAATGCTATACTGTAACTCAGCGTTGTGTCTTTAATGTGTCTTTGAAAGTATACTACAGTGTTGTATTTACTTCGAGCCATGATATTCCAGAAAGGCTGAGTGTGTTGCGCGGTTGCAACGAGTGCGATATTCCAAGCGACGAAGACCCACAAGTGATTTATCTGATTTATTATATATGCTTTATATAAGAGAAAACAATGTATATTTTGTAGAAATATTATCAAATTGCAACCTTATAAGATACATGATCATGCTTTTGTTTTTAGTAGGCCTACTACTATATATGCACCACGCTGTTGTACCAGCCTTGGGGCGAAGGGAAACTTTGAGAAAACTAGCTCACAGTTCCAAATCAATTTTAGACACTTTCACAGCTTTAAATCTATTCAAAATAAAGTAATGGTTTGAAAAAAGGTAGGCATTGATAATGATCAAAGGATTTTAGTTTATTAATTCATTTTTGCGCTGTCATAAGACCCTTCGGCTTGGCACTCAGAGCGTGGAGTTGTATACAACACAACTCAGAGCGTGGAGTTGTATACGCACACAGCGTATACAACTCTACAATACGTTGTTTGAACGGCAACGCGTATATAATAAATAATAGTTATGAGTAATTCTCCCAAGCGGGCAGCATTTGATTTCAGGAGGCCATATTTTTAGAAAAAATAAAATTCATTGAATCTCTACAATCTTCGACATACATATAGCAAGGAATGTCAGCATAATGCAGACAAAGTTTGGGAAGGCTCTCGCAAATATTTCGATTCCTACACCTATGCTTCAGAAACGTCCGTTTTTGCCTATTTTTCTGCCTAATTTCGGCCATATTAAACCAGTTTTATCAAATAATATTTTTTTTTTTTTAAACTTTTATTTATACTGGGTTAGCAAAATCCCGAATTTGGGTTTTTCACAGGCCCCAGGTGTACAAACATTTGTGCACAATGTACAGGATATGTTACAAATGAACAGCTATTTCGGGAGAAATTTTAGAGTGTATATGGTTAAATACTGAATCACTTTGCCACTGACTCGGAGTGGTAGCGTCCGGTTTAAAATACTGATCAAGGTTCATTATGCACGATTAAGCGATTTACAGAGGTAAAAGGATAGAAGAGGATCACTTTGCCACTGTCTCGGAGTGTTAGTGTCCTTACATAAAACAATAATTCAAGTTTAAAATATAGGTGAAAAGGATCAGCTGGGATGAGACTTTGCCACTGACTCAGAGTGTTAGTGCTCTCGAGGTTCATGATCCTTATTTACAATTTACAATATGGACAATATGTTGGATCGATTACATCGAGTGAGTATTGGGGGACGTGAGGTAACGGAGGGAAGGGACAGTTCTTTGTGGATCATAGGATAGGATAAAGAGCAGGTGAGGAGTCACTTTGCCACTATCTCTGAGTGTTAGTGCTCTGTGTATGTAGCTAAGGGGTACTATGAATGTTAATGTTAAACTGATACTTTAAAATAATGATTGAAGCCAGATTCTCTGGTTCGACTTAAAAGCTTCGATGGTACCTATTCCACGCTGTCTAGCTGAAAGCTCATTCCATGAGTGAGCACATTTGATCTGTAATGAGTTGCGACCATACTTAGTGAGAAATCTGGGGGTTTTGAGGGTAATCCCCTCATTACCCCTAGTGGGCCTTGTTGGGTTGTTTACCAATTCCGGGATTTTGGATTTTCTATAGGCAAGTGCTCGTAAATGTGTTTTCCTTCTGTTCTCAAGAAGAGGGACTCTGGCTTGTGTATGTAGTTGGAGGGTGGGTGTATCAAAGGGCAGATTCATGGCTATTTTCAGCGACTTATTTTGTAGCCTCTGAAGTTTTTGCAATAACTGGGGATTGGCGTTGTGTATGATTACATCGCAGTAGTCAAAATATGGTAGAATCTTAGTCTTATAAATTTGTAGTGCCGTTTGAGAGTTTATATACTTCCTTATTTTATGCAGATGGTGAGTTTTATGGGCAATTGTTTTGATTGATTGGTTCATGTGAGGCCGAAAGTTCATTTTATCGTCGATTAGGAAACCTAGGTACTTGTATGTAGGTACTTGTTTCAGTTGATTGCCATGATAGAGTATTGCTTTTGATTTACACAATTTCCTGTTTTGGTTTGACCTTGAGATGAACATTGTATTTGATTTTGTCGCATTAACCAGAAATAGGTTATTAGTACACCAAGTGTGGAGAGAGTCAATTGAGTTTTGCATGTTAGTGTAAAGTAAGTCGAGATCCTTGCCATGGGAGTAGATTAGGGTGTTGTCTGCGTATAGTGATATTTTAGTGATTCTAATGTTGGATGTAATGTCATTGATAAAGATGATGAACATCAGGGGTCCTATAATAGAACCCTGAGGGACTCCTGTTGTAGTGGGTGCCATATCAGAGAGGTTATTGTTTACTATTGTCATCTGCTTCCTGTTCTGGAGGTACGATCTGCACCAGTTTAGAAGTGGCCCGTTGATGCCTATATTTAGTTTGGATATCAGAATAGAGTGGTTCACAAGGTCAAAAGCCTTTCTAAAGTCTATGAATGAAACAAGAGTGTCTATGTTTTGGTCTAGGCTCCATAATACCTCATCTGCGAATTTACCAATGGCATCTACCGTAGATCGCCCAGGTCTGAAGCCGAACTGGTGTGTGTCAAGAATGTCGTACATTAACAGGTATTGGTATATTCTGTCGTGGACTATTTTTTCGATGATTTTGCTTGGTGTGGGTAGAAGGGCTATGGGTCTGTAATTATTTATTTTGTTGGGATTTCCACTCTTGAAAAGGGGTATTATTTTGGCTAGTTTCCAATCATCTGGGAAGGTGGCTGAGGTAAAGGAGAGGTTGATACAGTAGGTGAATTCTTTACAAATTTTGAGAAGGGCCGGTTTAAGGATGGAGTTGGGAAGGTGTTCAATTGAAGATGATTTATTAGGGTCTATTTTCTTAAGCAGGGTTTCAACTTCAGTTTCTGTAGTCGAAATCTGCTGAAGGGAACTTAGAGCTGGTTGCGTCTGGGGGCGCCAGTCAGGGGACATGCCTTCCGTGAGGTTTGAGGCAATTGTGGCGAAGTACGTATTAATATAATTGGGCAGTTTGTCTTGTGGGATTGGATCATTTGATGCATCAGTTAGATTGATAGTTGTTGATCTGTTATTGTTGTGCGAAATCGAGTTTATTAGTTCCCAGAACTTTTTGGGATCTCTGTTTGCGTGATTTAGTTCATTTGTTATGAAGTTTTTTTTAGCATTAAAGAGCGCAGTTTTTGCTTGTTTATTCAGTGTCTTGGCATTCTCCCAATCATGGGGACTTTTAGACTTGGTAGCCTTTTTTCTGGCACGATTTTTGTCTTTCAATTTCTCTATAATCTCAGGGGTTATCCATGGGTCGTTGCTTATCCTGATTTGGGTTTTTTTCAGGGGGGCCATTCTATCCAACAGTAGGGTAATCCTGCTGATGATTAATTTCCAAGCTCTGATCGGGCATTGGATATTGTGGAATGTTTCCCATGGGTATTCTACTCTTAGTCTGTGGGTGAATTCTCTAACGTTTAGGTTCTTAAGAGGTCTAGACCATTTCACAGTTTTTTCTATTTTGATTTTAGATTTTTTTCTTGTAAGGTAGATTAATTCGTGGTCACTGAGGTTGAGGTTGATTAGCCCTGAGTCATGTATAATTTCGGAGTTAGTGTAGATATGATCTATAATGGTTCCCAGGAGCAAATTCTCCCTGTTAAGGTGGTATCTAGTAGGGCTTGAGATAATTTGTTTTAAGTTGAATTCAGTTTGAAGTGATTTCAGTTGTTTTTTATCATTCGAGGAGTTGTCATTATAATTGATATTGAAGTCGCCTAAAAGGAATATTTCTGCTTTTTTGGTCAATGAGATCTGATTTAACGACTCAGTAAGGTAACTGATAAGGTTCTGTGTGCTTCCGGAGGGTGGTCTATAGAGAGAGCCTATGAAAATGGGTTTAGTGTTCATAATATTCAATCTGATCCAAGCACATTCCACATCAGGAGAGCTTGTGTTCAAATTATCAATTGATGAGAAGTCAATGTTTGAGTTGATAAAGAATGCTACCCCACCACCCTTCTTAGGTGAGGGGTTATCAGGTAGCGTCCAAGATCTGTCCAGACGACAGAGCGAGTAGCCAGGTATTGAGAGCTCGTTATCAGTGATGTTCGGGTGTAGCCAAGTTTCAGATAATGTCATTATTGCAGGTTTGAGTAGTAGCAGTTCTTGCTTGAAGAGATCGAATTTCCCTGCTATGCTTCGAGTGTTTAGGTGGCATATAGATAAACCCTTAGTTAGGGCCATGTTCAAGGTCCCTTTTTGCAGATTACTGCTGGGGACAGGTGCCGTAAGTCCTATACCCAGGTAGGGTGGCGGAAGGCCTACACGGGTACTGAGGCGTATAGGAGAGTTGGGTGTCTGCTAATAATGCGAGGGGGGGAGTGCTAGAGTAGTGAGCTCATAAAAGTAGCTAGTGACCAAGATAAGGTGAGACGTTAGCGATTTTTTCACTCAAATTGATTAGTAACTAGATAAGGGAAGGAAGTGATTGGAGAATATAGTGAAACTTCGACGTGAAATATACCCAGTAATTTTGCCAGCAGTATCAAATGACAAAATCACAGCCAGGGAATCGATGTTAGCTGTTCAAATAGGACCTGGTTGCAACCAAAGTTTGAAAAGATTTCTGTAAAAATATCCGTTTTATTTCTATACAATTACCGTCTCAAATTAGGAGGGTCTCTTTTATTTCTAATAATTATGACGTAACGGCGACACAAAGGCTTATTTCATAGGTTGAACGGGGTGGGAATTATAAAAGGAGGAATTATATATCAGTGTGAGAAGTATATCATCGTTTAGCTTTGTGTATAGGGGTTTCTTTGACTTGACGTGTAAGAGAGTGAGTATGAGTGTCAGAGAATGGAATGTCAGATGCGCGACAGTGAGTGTGAATGCCAGGCCGTGAGTGAGCAGTGCCAGGTATTGTGACATATTGTGGCTTCATTGTGATGTATAATTTTATGGTAGTTGTGTGCGCGAATTCGTTTTGAACTTTTATTTGTGATAGAACTATTAAGAAATGTAGGATATAGAGATTATTATCTCAGATTCTCAAATAAATACAAAATTCTCTATGGACCCGATTTATACATGCACAACTTCTGATGCTCCCAACGATGCACTACTGACCAGGTGCAATGACACAGTTATGATGCGCCCAGTAAGGCACTTTCATTGCTATGTAGACTTGCTGTATTTGTGCCGTTATTATCGTTTATATCTGATAAGTATGTGGAATAGGAGAGCATGTATGAAATTGAGGAGAGCTTGTGTAGTGATGTTGCCGTTACACCATATAGCGTCGCCGTTACGCCATAGATATTAGAAATAAAGAGATCCTTCTATATTGACACAGAAAGTGTATAAAACTAAAAAAGGGATATTTGGACAAAACGGTAGTCACAAGGGACACATCCAGGCACTGTTTTGCTGGGCAACATAGATTCTCTAGCTCTGACTTTTCATTTGATTTTGCTAGCCGAATTTCGCGGTAATTCCCTTCAATCTTACATTAAGTTGTTGATGAATTGGGTTAAATATGGCCAAAAAAGGCAAAATAATATTTAGGCAAAAAAGAAAGGTATCTGAAGCATAGGTGTAGGAATCGAAATATTTGTCCCAGCCTTCCCAAACTTTGTCTGCATAATGCTGATATTCCCTGCAAAAAGATTTCAGGCTATATGTGTGCCAACAATTATTCTACAGATTTTACTTTTTTTTAAAGAATTGGCCACCTGAAATCAATCGTTTGGGAGAATTACTCATACATGGGATGCGTCACAGAAAAATGAGTCACAAGCCGCAAAAAATGGATTTTGAGGTATCAACATATTTGAAAAGATGAGATTACTCTGATTCCATTGATGATTAACATTAGGACATCTAATAAATATTTCTTATGCATGAGAAAATTGTTAGCGATATTTCTTGATGGTCAATCACTAGTAAAATAACAGTGCCCATGAACACTTATCATTAATTTTTGCCAGTTGTGACTCATTTTCCTCTAACACTGCACATCTATGTATTCTCTCGCAATAGATCGTCTTTTGGTTGGTACACACACTTTTGTTAAATTATTTAGGGGCCCCTCAGGAAGATCTAAGGTTTGTTTCATAGAGGAGGCACACCTTTTTTGTAAAAATTGATTGATTGATATGTTTATTGGACACCTGATGTAGCCCAATTAGCGGCGAAAGCTTGTGATTAAATAAATAACAACCAGTACAAGACAAGGGTTTATCCCATTCCTTGAACACCAACCACATCACCCACACCGGCAAACCAGGCATACCATGATTCTTCTCCCCCCACCAACATGTTTATTGGTTGTTAATTAACATTTAACATCATCACAGAAAAAGGCATGATCTGTGACAATAATTGTTTTCATGTGTTGCCATTATATTAGGGCATAGAAAAACAGTTATAATGATGTTTGACAGAATTGGAGGAGTTCTAATGTTATGAGTGATATGTGGCAGGATCTTAAAAGATACCTTTTATGCCGACCAGACCCTTTTGTAACATACTTATTATAATTTAGGCATGAAACAATATATCATTGTTTCCCTTAATTAAGGCTTGAATGCCACCAATCATTCTCAATACATGGTGCAAACCATTATTCTTACCATTGTGCCATTCGTTCTCACCAGGTCGCATGACTGTTACTGGTACTGTTCCCACCAGGTGGCGGGTCTGAAGACCTAGTTGCTTTTACAATTTCTTTGACAATGGAAACGCTGGTAATACTCTAATATTATATTTAGATACCATATATATTCACCTTCATTTACTGTATGTTATACCCTTACATACATCAGCTGTAATAATTTATCGGGTTTTTTTTCAAAAGGTTCTTATCAAAACACCCCACCATAAATGAGTACATAAGTTATGGGGTCTTGGCCCAGCTCTCAATCCTCATTCAAGTGCTCACACACAAACACTGCTGACTACATTCATCTATATAAACATCTTATATTGGATACTTAATATGGAGGAAAGGATGACCAAAGCAATGGAATGTATAGACACAAAGTCACTAAATTCAATAAATATTTAGTATGATTTCCTCATTGTCAGCTAATAAAAACTTATCATTGGCATTCTAAACATACCCGGAAAATGGTGATGAAACTGTGTCACTGAGTGCATCACTAATGCATTTTATAACCTGGTTAGTAGCGCATTTTTGAGAGCTTAAAAACTGTGTTTTATAACCTGATAAATAGTGCATCTTGGAGAGCATGAGAACTGCATTTATAAATCAGGTCCATAGAGCATTGAAAAATCAAGTTTGAGCCTCACAACTGTTTACGATTTCCACTAGTAAAGCACCAGGTCAGAATCAGGTCAAAATGTTCAGGTCAAAACTAGGTAAGACATGCAATCATGCACATCGGGTATAGTTGTGTATTATCTGGGCATGTACAAAAGATCAAATATGATATCCTATAGGAGGTATAGCCAGAGTTTTACTTGATTAAGTTAGATGTTTTACCCACTTTAGAAAACGAAAATACTGAAGTGTATACAGGGGGAGGATACACTGAGACATGTGTACATGTGTGCTGGTTGAGTTGCTGGGAGGGAGAGCTATTTGTCACCGGGGCACCAAGCCACTCCCTGCCGTACACTCACACTAGGCTTCATGCTTGTGCCCTGCAGTGACATAGCCCGGGATATAGCTTGATATACTCCAATATATCTCACACAACACTCACTGACACCCTTCAAAGCAGAACCTCATATACCACAATGTATTTCTTATCATCCTGTCTCAGTCTGTGGGTGCAATTTCAAGTAATAGCATTGATATGATTCAATCTACATGAACGACTATTAAAACAGTGAGCTAAGGCATTTCCAGTGTTGTGGAGGCAGTGAGTAGCGTGTGCGCGCTCAGTTTTGCCTCCAGTTGAGTTCCCGCGCACAGATTAGCTGTTGATGACGTCAGCTGAAAAGGGTCTATAGAGCGCGCTATCAAAATCGAGATGCCGGGTACCTCAGTCAATTCGTACCAATTGACCTCTCGCAGAGCGGCACTTAACCCATTGAGGACGGGCTGATGCCTCAAGGCATCAACATCAAAATGGCTTAGTGGACGGGCTGATGCCTCAAGGCATCACACATAATTTGGCTCAGTGGACGGGGTGATGCCTCAAGGCATCAACTTTTTATATAAATTGAAGGGGGCATAACTTAATAAAAAATGAACAGATTTTGATGAAATTTAAAATATATGTATACAAACATACTAGAAATATTTTTATAGGTATGTTGTCATGGAGACAATAATGATGACGTCATAACTAACATACGTAAATGCTGGAAAGTGAATTTGGAGCAAGGTTGCCACCATATTGCACCCAATTGAGACCCATTATTTTAATTATTGAAGTCCAAATTCTAGAAATTATGAAAAAATATGATCAATAACTGTTTACACCTATTAAACGATGTACATATGACACATATTATTTGATGAAAATATTCTTAAAGTGTTTTTAAACCCCAAACCTCATGTTAAACACCCGTCCTGAAGCCCAAAAAAGGGGAAAAGGGCCCCCGTCAGCCAGGCAAAATATGTGTAAACTGCCTCCGTCCTCAATGGGTTAAACTCATGATCCCCTCTTTCCCCCTTATTTTATTTTGGCCACTTCCGACAAGACGTGTTGTCTTGTTTTTTTACAATTGTCAACACCCATTAAATGAACTTGACCCATATCCCCCTGAAAACGGCGCGGGTGCCTGCCTGCATGGTGACGTTAGCCGTACAGAGCGAGTGAGTGCATGCGTGCTCACTGCATATGCGTCTCTCAGTACAATAATCCTCTGGTATGTTGCATTGAGTCGGGCATTAATTGCGTTTATACTTAATTGCTCCAATACAAAAGCTAATGCATATACATTCCACCAATACTTGCTCCAATACATAACCTATAATGCATATACGTTCCACCAAATCCCATATAATTGAAAAGTCAGGAAACTATATCAACGTACTGCATGATCTAATAAAAAATCGTCATTTATTTTAATCTCCCCCTGCATATTGACCTTTTTCGACCCTGCATGAGTTGACCCTGCTCAATCCTATTTCCATACATGCATTTATGTACGTGTTTTCAGGAAATGTGTATATAGTAGATACTGATATTCTTTATTAGTTAGTGCATGTTTGTATACAATATCATATATATAGTCTAACTACTTTCATTCCCTCTTATTATCGTCTGGGTACCGATGGACTGCATCGCCGCCTTCCGCGGGATGACATATATATCTCTAAATTAAATCGTTTGGATCTATCGCTCATGCAGCTGCATACACTGGATATCAGTCACACCATATATATCCATTTGTGTCTGACAATGTGCACATCGAATTTGTCAATATTTCTCTCTTTAACGTTAATATCTGACATTAGAGTTACATTAAGCAGCTATAGATATAGTGACTTTGATTGTTGGCAGGTCTCATATATTGATGAAATGGCTGCGTTAGGAGATATGGCAGCGGGCCGCGTGTCCTTGCATGCCCGCTATATATATCCATTTAACGGTCAAATTAAATTGTGAACTCGCTGTGGCAGCCTAGCTGTTGGCTTTCTGTATATGGCCAATGTACACAATATAATTTCGATTATCCACTAATATACAATTAATCAATCATATATAGGCATGCACTGTATCTATCCATTAAATGTAGGCCCCACATATGAAATGTCCATTAGTACATTGGCTGCGCATGCAATGTTAGTAAACAAAGACACATATGGCCCATGCATGCAGTACATGTCATATATAGATCGTATAATGACCCAACCATTGCATCCCTGCATGCATCATCATATGACGTTCCTCACTATGTCTTCAGTATAAATCATATTTTTACTCACCCCACTCGCTATGCATCACCAAATATTGTACCCATTCATTTTTCAAATATATAACTTTTCTAACCAACCTCTCCCTCGATCTACCTCCCTCATATCTCATAATAACCCTGGTGAACAACTTCATTTTAATCTTGCTCTTTTGACATCAACACATATAACAAGAGCCAAAGACTCCAAAACACAAAATAGGTCAGCAAAAAACAATTATGGCAAGAATCAAAACAAACTTTAATGATATGATAGTAATGATATATGTCATACATATCTCTCTAATCAGCACACATAGCCCATACTCGCCACAATGACGACTGCATGGATCACTATCAGTCTTTGGTTAAACCAATCCCCACCATGTCAATGTAACCGTCTCCATGTATATGTGTCTGAGGAGTGTGCTCACGCCACACATCCTAAGTCACAAAGTTGCATTGCATCTCGATCTATAATTATTCATATATACGACTTTCCTATGAAGTAGACAATTAATTGTAAAAAGTCGATGTATCTATATTTTCAAATTATAAGATGCGTTAATCTATGTTTGATTGATGCTAATACAATTTGTATTCAATTGAAGTGCCCCGGCTATAGCTAATTGGTCTTTGTGTTCATCTGTTGTTTGGCTTTACGTACCGAAATGTAACAACTGAACTAATCAACTTATGTTTGGCCCATGCATACACTAACAGCTATAGATATCTGTGACCATAAAAGTCCAACATTTCAGTTAAGTTGTTTGTCAAACATATATTTGTATATGTTGCGTCCAACGGCAAAAATAGAGTTCTGCTAGCTAGCGCAATAAGCATATCTCTATAGTTCCTGTTCGTCATTAATTAGTGAGGGAATTAGCACCATGCCACGCATGCAGCATCGGTAAAGGGAGCGGTTATGTATCGAGCTAACTGGTGATCGATGACACACTGCACCGCCTGTTGTATCCATTAATTAATGAATGGAGCTACCGACACAGAATTTCATGCAGCCTATGTATGCACCTATAGTCTTCAGTCAAGCTACTTATAACTAGCCGGCCGGTTGACCAAGGAAGGAATTATAGCCGTTGACATTTTATAGGGATAGAACAATGTCACGGCGGTCCAAGATGAAGTAATGGCAAATCTTAGGGAATTCCCAGCGGGTGATGCGTAATATGGGCCATGCACTCTGCCATCACAATTGCAATTCTTCTTCGTACGTACAGAGCGAGTGAGTGCATGCGTGCTCACTGCATATGCGTCTCTCAGTACAATAATCCTCTGGTATGTTGCATTGAGTCGGGCATTAATTGCGTTTATACTTAATTGCTCCAATACAAAAGCTAATGCATATACATTCCACCAATACTTGCTCCAATACATAACCTATAATCCATATACGTTCCACCAAATCCCATATAATTGAAAAGTCAGGAAACTATATCAACGTACTGCATGATCTAATAAAAAATCGTCATTTATTTTAATCTCCCCCTGCATATTGACCTTTTTCGACCCTGCATGAGTTGACCCTGCTCAATCCTATTTCCATACATGCATTTATGTACGTGTTTTCAGGAAATGTGTATATAGTAGATACTGATATTCTTTATTAGTTAGTGCATGTTTGTATACAATATCATATATATAGTCTAACTACTTTCATTCCCTCTTATTATCGTCTGGGTACCGATGGACTGCATCACCGCCTTCCGCGGGATGACATATATATCTCTAAATTAAATCGTTTGGATCTATCGCTCATGCAGCTGCATACACTGGATATCAGTCACACCATATATATCCATTTGTGTCTGACAATGTGCACATCGAATTTGTCAATATTTCTCTCTTTAACGTTAATATCTGACATTAGAGTTACATTAAGCAGCTATAGATATAGTGACTTTGATTGTTGGCAGGTCTCATATATTGATGAAATGGCTGCGTTAGGAGATATGGCAGCGGGCCGCGTGTCCTTGCATGCCCGCTATATATATCCATTTAACGGTCAAATTAAATTGTGAACTCGCTGTGGCAGCCTAGCTGTTGGCTTTCTGTATATGGCCAATGTACACAATATAATTTCGATTATCCACTAATATACAATTAATCAATCATATATAGGCATGCACTGTATCTATCCATTAAATGTAGGCCCCACATATGAAATGTCCATTAGTACATTGGCTGCGCATGCAATGTTAGTAAACAAAGACACATATGGCCCATGCATGCAGTACATGTCATATATAGATCGTATAATGACCCAACCATTGCATCCCTGCATGCATCATCATATGACGTTCCTCACTATGTCTTCAGTATAAATCATATTTTTACTCACCCCACTCGCTATGCATCACCAAATATTGTACCCATTCATTTTTCAAATATATAACTTTTCTAACCAACCTCTCCCTCGATCTACCTCCCTCATATCTCATAATAACCCTGGTGAACAACTTCATTTTAATCTTGCTCTTTTGACATCAACACATATAACAAGAGCCAAAGACTCCAAAACACAAAATAGGTCAGCAAAAAACAATTATGGCAAGAATCAAAACAAACTTTAATGATATGATAGTAATGATATATGTCATACATATCTCTCTAATCAGCACACATAGCCCATACTCGCCACAATGACGACTGCATGGATCACTATCAGTCTTTGGTTAAACCAATCCCCACCATGTCAATGTAACCGTCTCCATGTATATGTGTCTGAGGAGTGTGCTCACGCCACACATCCTAAGTCACAAAGTTGCATTGCATCTCGATCTATAATTATTCATATATACGACTTTCCTATGAAGTAGACAATTAATTGTAAAAAGTCAATGTATCTATATTTTCAAATTATAAGATGCGTTAATCTATGTTTGATTGATGCTAATACAATTTGTATTCAATTGAAGTGCCCCGGCTATAGCTAATTGGTCTTTGTGTTCATCTGTTGTTTGGCTTTACGTACCGAAATGTAACAACTGAACTAATCAACTTATGTTTGGCCCATGCATACACTAACAGCTATAGATATCTGTGACCATAAAAGTCCAACATTTCAGTTAAGTTGTTTGTCAAACATATATTTGTATATGTTGCGTCCAACGGCAAAAATAGAGTTCTGCTAGCTAGCGCAATAAGCATATCTCTATAGTTCCTGTTCGTCATTAATTAGTGAGGGAATTAGCACCATGCCACGCATGCAGCATCGGTAAAGGGAGCGGTTATGTATCGAGCTAACTGGTGATCGATGACACACTGCACCGCCTGTTGTATCCATTAATTAATGAATGGAGCTACCGACACAGAATTTCATGCAGCCTATGTATGCACCTATAGTCTTCAGTCAAGCTACTTATAACTAGCCGGCCGGTTGACCAAGGAAGGAATTATAGCCGTTGACATTTTATAGGGATAGAACAATGTCACGGCGGTCCAAGATGAAGTAATGGCAAATCTTAGGGAATTCCCAGCGGGTGATGCGTAATATGGGCCATGCACTCTGCCATCACAATTGCAATTCTTCTTCAGACAAATAAAATCTCTACACTTTAAAGTGACTTACTTGAATTTAACTAAGACTATTAAACATTAAACAATTCTTTAATTGCAATTCAATATAGAGAAAACAATTTGCACTTGTACGAGCTGATGTTCAAATGAATTATTATGGTGATAGATAAGAATTTGTGTGTGGCGGAAATATTTCTTGCTTATTTTGCCACAGCGAAAAAACATGCCTATATGCAATTACTGCTAATTAATAATGTAAAAGTACAAATCTCCCCATAATATACATCCTATTGGAACATGGCATATATGCATTTTTATTTTTATCTCAACACATTTGACTTTGACTATATATAAACATTTGTATTCAACTTGATTAGTACAATTAAATGAAATGGACAGGAGCCGATCTGCCAACAGATCTTCCACCTCGATCCGCCCATCAAATATACATATACTCGAGGGATGCCAGTCAAAGTTGACCAAATTTATGGAACACCTTTAATTGGAGAGGATATATGTAATGCCAATCGGTATAAAATACGGGATTCTATAGTTCCCATAAGACGCACTTTAAAGCAATGAAATTCTAATACTATTTGGTAATGCCCTGTCAACCTTTTGCTCCACTAATTGTCGGTCGTTGCAATGATCCGTGGCTAAATGCAGCTATATAGCTGGCTTGTGTATATCGGTCCCATATATAGGCATATAGCTGGCTGATGGGTCTTTACACAACTATTTCCCCCAAAAACATGTGATTTCGAAAATAGAGGAATTCTTAAGGGACGAGTGGGGTGTTGTGTATTATTAAAACAGCTGCATGTTTTCATCGTTGATCGCAACAATTAAGCAACTTGAGCAACTCATGGGTCCAAAGGTTGACAGGACATTAACATAAATACAAATAACATTTCCAACAAATTTTCCCTATCTTATGGGAAATATAGAATCAGGTACGTAATCTTCTACCCATTGGCAATTACTTTTAGCAATTATAGGGCAGGCCTGTACTCTCCTTCAGAAAAGTGAAAACAATCCTCTTTAAATGGTGCATTTGATATCCAGTATTGTCTTAATAGCTAATAGGATCATTTCGAAAGTGTCAATGCAAGATGGGCTTTATGTTTCTAGATCTAGATCGAGTCGATTAATTATTGATTGTTACATGGGTCTATATATATACACGTCGTTGCCTGATAAACCATGGTGAAGGAGATCTCGAGGGGTAGACTGCATGAGCACAGCTTCTCTCTCGGCCCGCGATCTCTCACCGGTCTCATATGCTTCCACTAGAGATAGGATGGAGTTTGACCACAGCAAACACCCGGCCTCGCTCTTTTAGTGGAGAATTTTAAAAAGCATGCATCCATGCCCACTATATGCCAAAAGAATTAAGCGGCACATGTGCATGCAGATGTTACATATGGAAAAGAACAGGACCAATTTAACATAATGTGACCAATTCCAGTCACTCATTCACACCCCAGATATCCTTATATTGATTTTGTTTGAGTACTTCATTACATATATGTCCTTAACCCCTATAGCTATAGCTCCCAGACATCCAACCCTATATTACTCCTATATAGCGATATTAGTTATAATTGTGTCCCTTGCTAGAACGTATAATTATAATTAAAGCCGTGTCAAATCTATCTATATTTCTCGTGCTTCTCTGCGAAGGGATTTTCACTTTGGCATGTAGTGCACACATGCTTGTATACTTTGGGACATTTATAATTACTTTTTTAACTTATATGCCTGTAAAGTAAGGGAAATTCACCCAGATTGGGGGCGGGGGCAGGGGGGGGCGCGAAATTCCCCCACATCCTCCGATCAGGACACATGGACTTTGGCACTTGCATGCGTGACAATTGAGCTGCTTCTTATACCTGCGCATTGAGGTTATATCTAACTCTTAATTTAGATGATGCATATATATATATGTGTTGCAATCCGAGAGCATTACTATTCATATGGGGCTTTTTAGACTGTTTAAAAAGTGGACATGTATATGATTAATAATGTGCTCGTGTGAAAATTAATTTAGTTCAACATAATACGATCGAGCAAGTTGATTGACAATCGTATGGACATGACTGTACGTCTGTATCTTTTTGACATTAATACATTGCATTCATAAATTTTGTTTAATATATCTATTATATAATCATATGTCTAGCTGTCTTTACTATTTCAAAATGCTCGATCATAGGTATATACCCATTCACTTCGTAAAGGATTGCATGGTCAGTTCCATAGGGGTGACAGTTGATTGACATGAATGGGCCAGTTGAGGGGCGGTACAAAGGTAGTGGGGTGTTCGTCCAGTCGGGGTGGAACAACTAATGACCTTTGTCTATCAATTAACACTGGAGGATGTTCCTTCTCGTGATTGGCTATATCGTATATGCGTTGTGTGGAGTGTTGGGAAAAAGGCGTCAAAATGAAGTATAAAAACTGTAGGACCTGACGGTTGAGGGTCAGTTTAAGTTGGCGCCCGAAGCAAATCTTTGCATGTACACTGCACACGATCGAGAAGCTATATCACCAAGAAAGACGCATCTTAACTTGCCAACTTGTCTGCATGATTTTTGTGAGTATACTACTAAATCATCATCTGAATTATATATATAGTCTTTTACTTTACTTGTCATTTACTCGCATTTTGCCATTTACATTATATATACTGACTAACTCTATCTTCTTGCATCCATCAACACAACAGGTTCCTGCATGGATCGTGTCAGCTAGGAAGAGTCCAAGTATACATATATCTTTCTACTGCCCCATCCTGTCCTCCTTCAGCTAATAATCAGCGCAGACATCATAAAGGGACAATCCACGGCGCAGCCATATTCCTCAACAGTGAGTACTGCATTTTTTAACAATGTGTGACATCACATGTAATTGTATTGTGGCAATTCTGCCTTGCCGTACAACTCTACACAGGGTAGAGAATTAAGACCCCCTCTTGAATCCCGTTTCACATTTTTTATAAGCCCCATGCAATTCCCGAATCCCGTACGTTTTCAATTTGCAATCTCGTTTTCCTATTTGCAATCCCTACCTGGAAAAATTAAATCTGGATCTGAACCCCTTTCCCCAATCGCGTATTGACCCTTTTAAATCCTGCATCCCGACCTAAAATAGGCCCCAATCGCACTACCGAAAAGCTATTCCGTACCTACCCTGTGTATTGGCCATTTATAACGGGTGCTCGTGGTATACGGGCGCGCTCCTTGACATACCATATCCCAAATGATTTCTTTGGTTTATCTCAAAATCAGACATAGATACATATTGCTAGCTTAAATGAATATTTCTAATCATCAATCAATTAGACATCTTTGGCAGCGATAATTGTGTCTGAGCGGACATATAGCCCAGTACGTGCCTGCAGTAGCACATGTGCTAATTGCAGCATCATTTTGCCTCATTTAGTACCATTTTTGCCTCATGTGTACCGCTTCTATTATTTCGGAAAATGTTTCACTCAGCTGACATGGTGCAATGGAGACGTTATTTAGAGCGTCAATTTTGGTCATTTACAATGTTTAATTGAGTTATGGAGTGGTTTTAAACACCCCTTTTAAGACAATTTCAGTACGATTTCATTAGTGGGATATGTACAAAGTTGGTCTAAGGATATATAGTTAATTATATCTACTTAAGGCACATGCAGCGTATAAGATGGGACGCTCTCTATGCTGTGTCTCTCTCCATGGTGTACTTTGCCAATGTGCGGATGCGGTCCATAGGTTATTATACTGCATATCATCTTCATTGAGAAAGAATGAATGCGTTTCCCTATCAACTATTGGTTACACAAATAGTCATGTCTATCTACCTTACATAAAGTAGCATAATTTCTAATTTCATGGTCCTAATCACATCAATTCATCCCAGCAAATGGGTCATATTGATACCAGGTTGGGACAAAATACCTTATGCAGGCCGATAAAGATAGTGGCAGAGGAGTGGCAGAGGTACACTCACCCAATATAAGCGATAGCGCATGATTATGGAATGGGAAATTAATGTACATCTTTATTGACAGTTCAATTCAATTAACTCCATTATTTGTGAAATCAAGATTAGTCAAGCATGGTGTGCTTTGGCAACATTAAGTGGCGACTATAGTTCTAAAAAGACTTGAAAGAGGTTCGATCTAAAATTAGTTACAGAGACGTAATTGTCCCTATATGACTTATAAGCGTGAGATGGCCATGTTGGGACTAACGATGGAAGCAGTCAAAATATATAACACAATTATAATGCCGGCTAATTGCCCCTTTTGAACTGACTTCGGAGTGTCCATTTTTTAACCAATTTGGCAAGCCACAAATCAATCTATACATCAACCCTATTCCCCTACCGTAACCATATGTGATCAGTACACAATTAACTACGCCAGCGATAATTTACACGTGGCTATATATATATGTGCCAGTCGGATAGCTAGTGTTGGCGCTATAGTCCGGAGTTAACCACAGTATATACCTGGCCAGCCTCTCCTCACTGGCTTAATTGACATATCTATCAGATTCAATTTTCCTAGTAGAAGCTGCCTTGTGTTTGGGTTTATTACTTATCTGCTTCGTAAATTCTCTGTGTGTGAATTGATATGAGTTTCCTATTTGTATATAAGCGTTAGGTAGACCAGGTACACATAAGCAATAGGTTCAATTGAATGGAGTGTATACATAGGTAGAACTGACCGCAGTGCTGTCTGTGGCATCATTCTTCACCGATTAGATTTAAGGTACATTGCATCAGAGATGAGTCGCTCAAGAGCTCGTCTCTGTGCTTCCGGAATGATGCAAGTCATCGTTCTATTCCTTCCATACTAAGTAATTCTAAGGCAATGGTACCAGGGGGTTGCTAGAATGTTCTAGAACATTGCTGCAATGCCCAGTTAAAATGAGGAAACTCTGATAATATAAAATAAACCCCAAGTCCTGTCACTCTCAGACTCCAACCTGTTACTGAATGAATACACTACAATTGACCTACTGCTCGACAACACTGACAGTATGAAGACATAGAGAGACTGTACTGATTGGACTGAGTGGACTGGACTTGGAAGTTTTACTGAATAGACTTACCTAGACTGCGCGATCTGACTATGGTTCACCGGGGCACCTAAGATATTGACTGATTGACATGTTTCGTGATTGGACCCAATAAAAGCTATATTCAGCTCTCCAAACGTGGACCTATGCTTTACTCGAGTTATTACTACACAAGCTAGCGAGATCAACTAGAATCAACACGATCCACGAGAATCTACTTTAGCCATTACCTGTGATTGCTTAACTCCCTATTGAAACCAACATAGAGGTAATTCATGAAGTGTCTGTCTACCCGCTCCCCAGCAATCGAGATAGACATTTACATATGGTGGTAGAACCCGCGGCTGGAGAACTTGGAATGGAGTTCATCTGTTTCATTATGCTGAATGGCGCAGGGTCAGGATAAGAGACCTCAGAACAGAGCAAATTTTAGACTTAGCTGCACTACCAGAGGAGGTTTCAAAGATCAGGACACAGACATTCCAGAAACACCTCCTCAATTGACCAGACGGGCAGAGGAAGAGGGGCAGCTAGGAAGACAAGGTGAGTTGCTAGTTGCAACTGAACCAGGTGGAAATTTACATTTGAGAAACGAATTAATTAATCAGGAAGGTGCACGCGCATTGCCTGAAGCAGATCTAGAGGAAGAAATCCTAGACGACGACGAGACATTGGTCAACGAGGACAGTAGTGACGATAGTAACGATACAGAAATACTGGTAGAGGACGAGTACTTGTCAGCAGACGATCGATTAAATACAGACGACGAAGTATTAATCCAACCAGTTGATGATACAGAGGAAAACGAGCCTGAGCCACTCCAAGAATTGGGAGCTGCAAATCTGGCAGACGCGGAGCTACCAGACAAAATAAACCAGGAATTAAGAGACGTCCTCAACCAGGACGACCTAGATCAATTAGATCAGCTCAGACTACAAAACGAGAGAACAGCTCAAGCTTTAGAACTTGCCAGACTTGCAGAAGAAGCAGAGTTCCGTGAGGAAGCTGAACGGAGAGGAGAACAACAGCGTCTTCAGAGAGAGCTGGAGAATAACCTGAACGCAGTAGCGTTAGAAGATCAGCGTAACGGACTACCTGCTCCAGAGGCCCGACAACAACAAGACGGGGACGGACCCGTAGAACAAGTACAACCAGGAGAACAGGCACCGGATAACGTTCCACTGCCGAATAATATACCACTGGTGGAACAAGGGATTATACAGGGCCCTCAACAACCTCTACACGAAGATAGTGACCCGGGGGAAGAGTCATCTGACACAGAAAGTGATATAGAAAACGTCTCAGGTGCGAGTCAAGAAGAAGAAGAAGAAGAAGGAGAGGTAGAAAACGAAGTTGAAGAACAAGAAGAGCACGGCGATAATCAACAGCAAGACCAAGACGAGAACATACAACAAGGGTTTTAACAAGAGTTACCCATGGCGGATCTAGAGAGAGTCCAAACTTTGTTATCCCTGCCCAAGTTCTCAGAATTGGAAGGCGAGGACCCAAGACTATTCTTGGAAGACTGCTCAGCATTGGCGAGACGGCTCTATCCTAACAACATAAACGCATTTTGCCCACATTTTGCATCATATCTGGGAGGATCAGCAAGAGAATGGCTGCAAATGATGGAAAACCCAGATCCCTATGACAATTAGGACGCACTGAAGATATCCTTTTTGGCAAGATTCGAACATTTGTCAGACATGGATAGACGGGCGATGAAACAAGTCAACATGACGGAGGGAGAAACCATCCTGCAGTTCATACGATCGTTCCAGAGCAGAATGATAAAGCCTAAATATCGGGCCATATTGATAAACAGACAGGCTCTCACGCTGAACCAGATGATGGAATATTTACTTCAGAGAGAGGAAAGCATGTCCACAGGTACAGTGACCGCAGGAGATCTGAAAAAAGTACAGAGAGCCATGGAAAAGTCGATGGAGAAGACTTTAGAGAAGAACATAGCTAGAATGGAGGCAGCCGTCAAAGCACAGAATACGCCCATAGCAGCAATCCCTACACCAGTTGTGGCGTACAACGGTAATAATGGGCAGAACCAGAACCAGGGCCAGAATCAGAGACAGCCTCAAAGATGGGATTATAATAACAATCAACCGCCGTCACAGAACAACTACCAAAGTGGCCAACAACACAATGGTTACCACAAGGGCAACCAACAACAGGGGCCACAACAGAATGGATATCAACAGTGGCCTCAACAAAACAACCAGTGGCCTCAACAAAACAACCGATGGCCTCAGCCGAACAACCACCAGCAATGGTCACAGGACGGTCCGAGCCAGTATAACAATGGCCAGCAGTTCCAGGGCTACAGAGGCAGCCGTCATAACAGAAGCGGACAAGGCAGAGGAGGCAATCAGCAGCGATGGAATGGCAATGGGCAGCAGCAGAACGGTGGACCTTCGAACTACAACAAGTCTCAAGTTAAGTGCTTTAATTGTCAAAACTATGGTCACTATCAGAATGAATGTCATGCTCAGAGACAGAATAAGGGACCCCAGGGGGGAAATGGTATGCCCAATCAGAGAAAACAAGTAGGTGCGATTGAGTATGATCCTGGGAATACACAGGAAAATGATACAAATCAGGGGCCCTATTTTGTCACGGATAACCCAAACTAGAGTCTCTCCCTTCATTGGGGCATATTGAGGGGAGAGAGCAAAAGAAAGGCAAAGGGAAGGAAATATTGAGCCCAGAAGTAATTAGAAACAAACCTAGCAATAAGGGAATTAGAATTGAGGGTCAACCCCATTTGTTAACCGATGTCTGCTATGTAAATAATTCGTGGGATTATTTCTCGATACCAATCGACAAGGAGCAGCATTCTATTGATGCTTCTATGTACGGAACAAAACTGTCGACATTGGTAGACACGGGAGCCTCTATATCTGTCATGAGTGAAAAAATGTATAATAGTCTTGACGCGGATAAGCCGCCCATGACCGTCATGCCAATAAAGAAATGTGTGTTGGCAGATGGGAGGTTGATACAGGGGTATGGTCCATGTTCAATGAAGCTTGATATGGCACAGAAAAGATATCACATAAAAGTAACTATTTGGCCGGAATTGTTTTTTGGTTTAGACTTGATCATTGAGAGAGATTTCCTCATGGAACATGAATTGCAAATAAGTTACGAAGGTTGTGCCACAAAGGATGATCAGATTGCTATGGTGTGTTCTCAGAAGGATATAACAATACCACCTATGACGGAGGTAATAATGAAAGGTAAAATCGAGGGCGAGAATGTTTTTCCCAATGGACGTGAGGTATGGTTCGACGCCAAGGATGATGCCTTGGGGGAGGGCCTAATAGCTGCTAGAAGCGTGGCTAGTGTCAAGGGGAACGCGATACCGGTAAGAATTATGAATTATACGATGTTCCCACTAGACATCCAGGCACGCACCCAAATTGGGTGGGTAGCCCAAGATGGCTTTGTGGAAGTAAAATCTAGGGTATGTGCGTCTCAGGAAACAACTGAAGAGGCAAAAGAGAGTGAACAGAGTGTTTTTACACCAGAGGTCAATATAAAAGAGTCGACTATTTCACAAGAGCAAAAGAACAAATTAAACAAACTGTGTACTCAGTATTGTGATGTTTTCGTGGGGCAAGATGGCATATTAGGTTCCACCAATGTTTTAGAGCATAAGATAAAATTAAAATCTGAATATGAAGTGGTACACAAGTTACCATACCGTCAATCTCCTATCATGAGAGAGATGATGGACGAGCTGGTAAAAGAACAACTATGTCAGGGGGTGATCGCCAATGGAGGTTAGTCTGTGATTTTAGCGGATTAAATGACGTCACGGAACCTCAGTTTTTGAATATTCCAAGAATAGATGATGTGTTGGATTGTATAGGTCAAGAGGCTCCAACAATTTTCTCATGCCTCGACCTACAGTCTGGATTTTTCCAGGTCGATATATGTGAGGAGGATCGTGATAAAACAGCGTTCATAACCTCCTCAGGTACAAAGTATAGATACACGAAACTACCCATGGGTATGACTAACAGTCCGAGACCTTTCCAACTACTAATGGATATGGTTCTTGCAGGATTGAAATACAAAACATGTTTGGTATATTTGGACGATATTTGTGTATTTAGTACTAATTTTGATCAACACCTAAAAGACCTGGAGGAAGTTTTCTTGCGGTTAAGAGAAGCCAATCTTAAATTGAAGCCTTCTAAGTGCGTGATGTGTAGAGACAAAATTAAGTTTCTGGGTCACACACTTTCAGCGGACGGCATAGCTCCACATGAGGATAATATAGCCCCGTTGAGAAATATAGCAGTCCCAGTGAAGCGACTGGACATCCAGCGATTTCTAGGAATTGTTGGGTATTACAGGAAGTTCATAAATGACTATGCAGTACGATCTAAACCCCTAACCATGCTGCTAAAGAAAGAACAGGCGTGGATTTGGGATGAACCGCAAGAATTGGCATTTGAGGATTTGAAATCAGCATTAATAAATGGGAACGTTATGCTAGCGTTTCCAGACTTCGAGAAAGAGTTCATTCTTGAATGTGATGCAAGTTCCGTAGGTCTTGGCGCAACCTTGTCACAAATGGACAAAGAAGGAAAGAAAAGACCAGTAGCATTCGCGGCCAAAACGCTCTCTGAAGTGGAATCTCATTGGAGCACAATAGAGCAGGAACTTCTGGCCGTGGTGTGGTCGGTAAAAAACTTTCGAGTATATTTAGAAGGAAGAAAATTCATTCTTTATACTGATCATTCAGCGCTGTGTTCTCTGTTGAAAAACGACAAGCCTAAAGGGAAGTTTGCAAGATGGATCATGCTCTTGAGAGGGTTTGATTTCACGATTCGCCATATTAAGGGCGAACAGAATCAAGTCCCAGATTCTCTATCACGAATAAAGTATAATTCAGATCCAGACCCCACCCCACTATCTGACTTGTTGCCAGTACATGCAATAACAACTTGCCCAAAGCAAAAGGTTAATAAGAAGTGTAAGAAATTGGTATAGAAGAAGCCAGAAAATATACAGATGTCCGAGTTCAAGCCTTTGGCTACGGACGCGTCTGTCTTGGCAAAAAGCCAGGAAGAGGACCCATTCACGGGTCCCATAATGGTTTACTTACGCGATGGTTCGCTACCAAGTAATGAGGAGCAAGCCAGAGCAATTTTGCGATATGAGCCTGACTATTTTCTGTATGAAAATCTGTTGTTTAGATTCCCTACGACATCTAGACATGGGGTTCAGAACTCAGCTCAGTTAGTTGTACCAAAAAAGATCGTGCCTATGCTTCTATCGCTCTATCATGAGAATGAAATTATGGCTCATGTGGGACCGAGTAAATTAATCCCAATTTTGAGAAGAAAGTATTTTTGGAAATCTTTATATAGGGATGCTAGAGAATTTTGTGATGCCTGTGATGACCAGACCAATACGAGCGCCAATGGTCACGCGAGATCCGGCGACTCACCCTTGGGAGACCGTCAACATGGATGCGTTGGAAAATTTGCCAGTCAGAAGACGGGAATGAAGCATATCATAAATATTTGCGATATTATAGTCGGTTTGTGATATCCATCCCAGTCCCTGATTTAATGGCAGACACACTGATTAAGAACTTTTTCAACCATGTAATGCTGAAATACGGTGCGGTCAAGAGAATAATATCTGATAAAGGTTCACTTTTCAGAAGTGAAGCCTTTGCGGATTTCTGCCAGAGAGCAGGAATAAAGCATTCTTTCATAACCTCTTTAAACCCGAAAGCTTTGGGGTTGGTCGAGAGATGCAACAAAAACGTCCTGGATAAGTTAAGATTTCTTGTTTCAGATGAACAGAATGATTGGGATGAATGTTTATCGTTGATAAACTACATTATCAACATTTCCCCAGCCGAAGCGAATTGATGTAGTCCGTTCCTTCTTTTATTCGGTAGGGAAGCCCTATTACCGATGGAAACAAGATTGGTGGATGCCTTGGAAGATCCCAGATCAAGAAGAGAAGTATTCACTGAAATTCTCCAGACTCAGGAGGCTGAAAAAGTGGCGAAGCAGATATTGGAAAAGAATCAAGAACTTATGAAGGATAGATACGATAAGAAAGCGTTCTGCCCAGATTTACAAATGGGGGACGTGGTATATCTTTATTGGCCTCGTGTACCGAAGCCAGGAAAACAGAAGTTAAAATGATACAGTATCTACCAGGGACCATATTTGATAATTTGTTTCGTCACAGAAAAAACTGTCATTCTTAAGAGAATAAAGGATGGAAAGATTCTGACAAAGCCTATAATGATTGACAGACTCAAGGTAGGGAAAGTCAGAAATCAGAACATTTGTAAGTGGAATCCGCTAGCCGGACCATTTAATGACCCAACGCAGTTGGAAGACGCTGATTTCCCAGACCCACCCGTGGAAACCCCCTCCAATGACGCTCCAATAGAGGAGGAGTCAGACGAGGAGGAAGCAACGCTGGACATCCCTAATAAGGAGGATGACGCGTTGGGTGATGAAATACCTAGAGCAACCAAAATTAAGGATAACGGCGATCCTAAGTATTATGAAATAACTGATATTCTGGATATTGTCAGAATTAAAGATCAAGGCTTAAGATTCAGAATTAAATTCAAAGATAAGTCAGTGCAATGGGTAGAAGAGACTTGCCTAAATGAGGCAGCGAAAGAAAGATATCTTGATCGAACCTTGGAAGCAAGACCTGTTCCAAGATTGCTGAGAAATATGTATATCGATTTGGGCTGGATCACATCCAGTCCCATCTACAACCTAGAGAAAGTTAGTATGTCGCAATAGAAAAGAGGAAGTTATGATGGTTTTAGAAAATTAAGTGCAAGTCAATGTTCAAGTAAAAGTAGATCGAGAGTAATCTTGATCAAGAATCAGGTTCAGGAGAAATGACTCAGATATGAGTACTAGAAACAAGCGAAATGGGAAATGAAATTACATAAGGAATCCCAGAGGGAATGAAATTTAGAAAAGAGCGAGCGAGAAAAAGATATGAGAATCAGCAAAATACTTGGGAAATAAGGTGAAAAGTTATGAAAGTTGTCTTGAAGTTATAAAATGAGTGTATCCCTACCTAAGGTAATATGGAATTAATTATAATCTTATGTTTGCAAAAGAGGATAAAATAATCCTGAAATATGAATATTTGAGACTTAAGAGCTTTTAACCCATTCAGGGCGGGAGAATGCCTCAAGGCATTCATTGCAAGTTGGCCTAGTGGGCGGGAGAATGCCTCAAGGCATTCATTGCAAGTTGGCCTAGGGGGCGGGTGAATGCCTCAAGGCATTCAATTTTTATATAAATTGAAGGGGGCATAACTTAATAAAAAATTAATGGATTTTGCTGAAATTTAAAATATATATTTACAAACACATTAGAAATATTTTTATTGGTATGTTGTCATGGAGACAATAATGGTGACGTCATAACTAACATACATAAATGCTGGAAAGTGAATTTGGAGCAAGGTTGTCGCCATATTGAATCCAATTGGGACCCATTATTTTAATTATTGAAGACCAAATTCTAGAAATTATGGAAAAATATGATCAATTACTGTTTACATCTGTTAAATGATGTACATATGACACATATTATCAAAAGAAAATATTCTTAAAATGGTTTTAAACCTTAATCCTCATGTTAGACACCCGTCCTGAAGCCCAAAAAGGGGGAAAAGGGCCCCGTCAGCTAGGCAAAATATGTGGAATCTGCCCCCGCCTTGAATGGGTTAAGTTCACATCGAGAGTTTCACAACATCCTGCCGGATAACGAATCCAGCGCGTGGGTGCGAAGCTTGGACGCTCGAGGTGGCGCCCTCTCACCCTGAGGGGAAAATAAGGGTATGTGGCTCGATGAGATAATTTGGGTATCTCCAGAATCGTGTTGGGGCTATGTGTGCCTCAAGTTCGGTAAAAATCGATGATTTAGTGAATCTCCAGAAAGTCTTGTGGTTATGTCTACCACAGGGCCGGAATGAAAATGTTTTAAAAAAAAAAAAAAGAAAAAAAGTTCAATCAAAAGACTTCTAGTCCAATATAGTATGCAATGTTTGAGTTTTGTAGGATTTCTCGTAACAGTCCCCACGTCTGATCAACACAGGAGGCTGGAGAAAACTTATTTTAAATGGTGTGCATAATTTAGCTAGGAAAGAATTAATAAATAGGGTATTGGGAACGTCGATTTAAATTCTGGAACGTATGGTGAATCTTGCAAACGAAAACTAAAACGAGTTTTAGGAAGGTAGGAGGGAGAATCCCCGGTTGAAATAATGCATTAACAATAGGAAATGAAGAAATAAATAAGTGTTGAATTAGAGAAAACCTAAGTAAAAGATGACTGAGAATTTAGGAATTGGATATGAACAGAGAAATTTTGGTGATTTCATCATCTCCTGTACTGAAGAATTTCTGGAAGGGTCGAAATAGGCTTGGGAAACGCTGCTGAAGAACCATGATAAGTTCCATTGCGGTGAAACGTAAGTCACAAAACCCATATAAGGGGCAGGCCACCTCTTGCAAAATTCCAGGAAATCTTAGGAAAAACTTTCCTATGTCGGTAGGGGGAGCAAAACATGATGAAATATTGTAATGAGAAATCCAAGAATTAACTCGCTCAAAGCTGATTGGAAATTAGAATCAGATCCAGAATAGGAGAACGAATGAGATTAGCGCACGGGATAGTTATCCGGTGACGCGCGGGGACACGTTAAGATCCACCGCCATATTAGGGTAAAAAAGGGTGTGGCCCTTAGATTTTAGTCTTAGAAATGTCACATGTTCTAGAAAAATCACCATTCTAAACACCTATCAGAGGGAAACTAATAAAGGGAGATAAAAAGGGATATAAAAGGGAGTCAAAACTGGACAGTGGTCACCTTTGGGCGTTTCTGCTGATGCTGACCACCGAACATGACAACCGAACCGATATCCAGAACTCTGACAAGAAACTATCATGAAGCTGATAGAATTCTTCTACAGGCTTTTTGCCTCGCTGTTGATGGTGAGTAATGAAACGTTAAGTTAATTTAGCTATCATGGACATACACTGCCAGAATACTCAAGGAGTTTTTACTTTTGTCATTTTTGTTGATATTTTGATTGATTGAGAAGTTTTGAATTTGATTGCTTGTATGTGTTTCAAAGGTATTGATGGGATAGGTGAAAAAAGTATTGGTATATTCTCTTTTAAAGATCATTTGTACCAGTTTGGCCTACAAACCATCAAATTACCTGATTCGACAGGGTGCTGGGGTTGTACTGGTGAGAACCAGGGATATATTACTGGGAAAAAATGAATTTGTGGATTTAACTTTTGTGGTAGAAAGACCTAAAAATAAGGCTAGACGGTATCATTTCCATACATCTTTATGTATGAAAGATTGGGATTGGGTCCCGGGGGGTCCTGATCACGAAAGTAACAGAAGCGGCCAAGATTATTATGACGCACACCATTCGATGAGAATTCCAACCTTTGGTCGTATGATGTGCAATGCCCTTCAACCAATGATCGATCAGTTAGATCGAACGTTAATAAGAGTGAAATTTCGGGTAAAAGCAGGGGAACGGGCCTTACAGAAATTATTACCAGATAATCAGAAAAGGGGAAAGAGAACAAGCAAGGACCCAATTAAGGTAGTGGGGAACATAGCCATTGGGATGGAACTAGCTAGATTACAAGATGTGGACAACGCTAGAGATGCAATTTTTGACCTTTACAACCATACTAACTATCTATCGGATACTATGAACAATAATACTCGTGTCTTCGTGAAGTTTGTAAATGCTTCATCAAGTAAAGTACAGCAACTAGCTGAGGAATCAATAGATCAGGGGGAGGAGATTAAAGAATTGGAGGAAGCTACTAATGATTTATATGTTAGATATAAAGCAATTCTAAATAGAGTTGAAAACTCAGCTTCCGACATTCTTTGGTTACAATATTTTCAGGCGGCACTGTCTCAGCGCCAACTTAAACTAGGTCTCCTTACTCAGTATGATAGCGCTTTAAGCCATTTCATAATGGGGGTGCAATCACTCCAGGCAGGCCGAGTTACATCTGTCTTGATACCTCCTGAAGAACTTGAATCAGCTTTGCAACGTATGTCGGAGACACTGGAGAGCAAGGGTTTAAATCTAGTATTCAAGGACTTGGCAGTCTACTATAAAGATATGTTGAAATCATTTATATTTTTGGAATCAAATCTATTTATACGACTTAGCATACCGGTAGCAGCGGCACCCGCTTCATATGATCTTTATGCGGTGAAAGCTTTCCAAATTCCATTGCCAGGAGCACACGGTAATGTAACAGGGTATTCAGTAACATCGGATCTACCAGACTATTTAGCAATAAACTATCTTACAGGGGAATATGCCGAAATTTCGTCCAAAACCTTGGCTAGATGCAGCCATCAGGGATTGGTATTGTGTCCATTCGCTATTCCTTTCAAACTATTCTCCTCCCCATCCTGCATTTTGGCCCTGTACTGGGACAACGCAACGATGGTTTGGAATCTATGTAACATTCAGGTTACACCTTTCGGTCAAGTTGAGATGTCAATAACACCTCTGACATAACTCAATAACACCTCTATATGTACAGTGGAACTGCCTTGCGGTTGCAACCTAAAAGTGGGGCCATACTCCATTACAGGCGTGAGTGGGCAGTGTTCTAACTTGTCAATGGTTAGAGTAATCCACAGTGTTAACCTACCGGTGTTACATGCTTTTGATATTCCAAATCCAACTGAGAAATTATCCTTTGAATCAAAACTCCATGTTACGGTATTTATTCCAAACATAACACAACATTTGGAAAAATTAAGAAAGAAATTTGGCAAGAATTACACAGCCAATCTCTTTGACTTCGCGCACGAGTTGAAGCTCGTCGCCAGAATGAAAGCTCCGCATTTCTCAGGAATACGTTGGGGTTGGTATGACACTAGACCAGCGTCCTCAGACTTCCTGTATCGGCTAATTAATCTTATACTGACAATATTTAGCGTGGTGATGGTCATTAGACTGTCATGGAAGGTAAGGCAACTAGCACTGCTAGTGCTAGGGGCCACAGGAGCGAGAGCTGCCACGGTAGCTAACATAAACAAATATTTAACTCTTAGAAAGGAGGGCGACGCACAGGCGCCCGGTATGAATTCAGAAACAGAATTGGGCATTTTAGAAAATTTAACCCATATGGACAAACTATTCGTAGCTTGGATGTTATTGGTGGTTATGATTTTTATTTTTAAATTCGGAAAGAAAGGTTGTAAACAGATAAAGAAACTGGTAAGAAGAGGCATGATTTGGATGCCTACCAAACTGATTAACAGATGTATATCATTTGATGAGGAAGATAAGATTGGCGGTAATACCGATATGATACTTAGATTCAGCAACATGAGAATTTCTGAGTCATTGGTGATCGGGGAGATTTTCGATCTGCCTCGACATGTGACGTTCAAATCTATTCCTCGGATCCGCATTGCTCATGTGTCCAACGGTTGTAGAAAGTCCAAAGTTTTCTTAGATGTTCCCGGGGAATTCAAGTATTCTAGAGGAAATGCAGAAATATTGGTTGAAACAGCGAAAACGATCGTAGTACCACTGTATCAGGGTAAAAGAATAAGATCATTAATTGAGTCGGGAGATGTGTATTATGCGGTAATGCTAAGACCAAGATGCACCTGGATACAGGTGGTACAGTCCAGAATGGAAAGATATAGAGATAGCCCAGAGTTGACCCCTTGTCTTAATCGAAGACACCCAAACATGACATACCCTAAAAATCCAACTTTGGCGGACATATGGGGTGGCTTTGCAGCCCCTATGTCAACCTATGACCCAACCCGTAATCAGCCCGTGGTGACATCGGCAGGTATATCAACTTACCCTGAGTCAAACAAACCTATTTCGGCTTGTGGCTCGGGGGCCGAGCCAATCCTTGTGGGGGAGGATTTTGGGGAGGGAACTAATCAGGTTCGATCCAGTGTAAACACACATTCAGCACCCGATCCAGCGAACGGAGCAACGTTCAACTAAAAATATAAGGTATTTTGAGAAAATTGAAAGACAAAAGAAAATTAATTATTAATTAAGGCAGAGACAAAGAACAATGGGCAATTAAGAAATTAGCATAACAATGGTCATTTAGGAGCAAAAAATGCATTGTTGAAGGGTCAATTGTTGATTATTAGTATTGTTATAACATTTAGGGGAAAAATTATTTATGAACAAGGAGCTCAAGAGTCCTGCTAAGGACAGATGTACAATCAACATGTTTAGCCGAGAAGATTTGTTTAGACAAATTAGGATAAGGCCGGGGCGAGTGACTAGAGTCAACAGATTAGATTACAATCTTAACACGCGACTCAACGTCCCCTCAGCCATGACCCAGCAATTAAGATAAGGGCGAGTTCGCCCCAAAGTAGCAAAACATGAAGGCTAGGCCACAAAATTAGAGTAACTAATGGAAGCATGCGCTCAGGGAGTTACAGAGCGCTCGTTAAATAAATGTAACGTGTCAACAGGCTTGTAAGTCTGATGAGGCGGCACAGATACAAACTTTACTAGTGCCCATTTGCGAATAGGAAAATAATAAACAAAGGCGCTAGCCAAGGAAAGGACCAAACAGAGAGAGATTTATTAGTTTGGAAAGGTCAGTAAGGACTTTCTAAAAAGAAAATTGGAGAACTTGACTTTGCAGAACTTTTAAGGAAAATAATTGAGAGAAAAGGGACTAGGATTTAATTGAAAGGTTGTGAAATGAGATATTAAAAAGAAAAATCGATGATAGATGGGAATAATAGATGACAGTAATTGGGAAATGTTTCTTGAGCAATAAAAGACAATTCATGATTTGATATTAATGACCAATTACGTTTTTGATGGTTAAATTGCACTGACATCGAGATATTGTGTGGTGGAAGACCACTGTATGTTTGACTGTGAGGTGTTGCCTGAAATCTACCTCTGATTGTTTAATCTGTTTTGACCAGGTCGCAGCCGGTTGACCTGAAGTCGAGGAACCGGAGGAGGATGCCGAGGGGGATGTAGAAATGCGATCCCAAGATGACGAAGACGAAGGAGATGATTCAAGCAATGAGATGGCGGTTGCGCCACCAGCCAGCGCCGAACACCATAGTGAAGTTGTTCGGGGTGATAGGAAGTTTCACCACGGTTCCAATTTCATACAACGTGACGAAGAGATTGAACTTCGTAGGAGCCGCGATGAGAGGACAAGAGGGAGGGACATACAGACTCCTCCCCAACATGCTGACACCTGAAATGTACAGAAGGGTGATCGGGGCAATGACAACCAGTAGCGATAAAAAAGCAATTAGAAAATTGGGAAAACTGATGACCAGTGGGCAGGAAGGGAACCTTTGGTCTTTGTTTATAATGTATGTATTAAATAAGCAGTACATTCCTGCTATTTTTAGGCAATTGGCTAAGTGAGACTTGGAAATGTTGACGCAGGTGTTGGTCACCATGGCGGACACACTGACTCTGAAGCAGGTCTGGCTTCCAGGCCGGCGGGCAGGCTGCCCAGTCCTAATGATAATAAAAGCATTGGACGGGGTGTGTGACCTGACCAGACAAGATCTGCTCAGAGCTATGTCTCGCTCGGACAGCCCCTACACTCGTTTTGATTATTTTGCACTTCTGAATACGTTAAGAACGGCTAGAGGCATAGCCCTGGCCAGAGTGTATGGACAAAAGTACTCTTGCCATTTGTGCAGAGAACCTTTTTACTCAAAATTAAGATTTACTTTAGGCCGAAAAAAACAAAAGGCTACTTTTGAGAAAGATGGAGCTCGGTACCCGTGCTGTGGGATGGTGGTCCACCGGGGATGTTACCTCCGGGACCAGGTCCCCAGTCCATGTTGTTTATTTTGCGACACGGCCTTGCCCTCGGGCATTGCTGCGTTCACAAGCAAAGTTTTAAATCGGGACCAGCAAGTACGAAAGGAGTGGATCCGTTCATTAAATGGGATCCCAAGATTTGCTCCCAATGGGCCCCCTCCAGTGCCCCTGGGATGTAGACCTGAGGACATCCCTAAAGTAATGATCCCTCCAGGGCACCTAGAAGTATACATACCTCTAGGAGCACCCATCTTGGATGTTCTTCCAAAATGGAAGAAAAAGAACACTTGGTGACCAATCCAATTTTGGGGTGAGGACCAAGTATAATTATTCAGGAAAAATCATTATTCCATTTTTGGGAAAGAAATTTATAATTAACTAATTATTCCAAATTATTTAAGGATTCGAAAAATTAATTGCCTTGATATAATTTTGAAAGTTTTCAAATTCTGAAAAGGCCCAGGCATCAATGTTTATAAAAGTTGTGAAAAGAAAAGTTACCTGAAAGCTACTCGGTCCCCGATCATCGCTGTAAACCACCGCCAAATCAGAATCATCGCCATGCACTAATGAACTGAATCCATCCAGACGAAAACCTCCGATGTGATTATTTAAAGAAGAGATGTCTTGAGTAGACTCCAGAAGAACTGTGTGCCGTATTTAATCAATGAGTTTGAAGTGTTGTGTGAACTATATTTATCCACGTGTGTTTTGATTAGTTAGTTATCCGTGAACCGGAAACAAGATGGCGGCGAAGAAATGAAAACATTTGCAGAGACAGAGCGAGAGCAAAATTGTTTGCGATCTATTACGGTTTTGTGGATTAGAAATTTTTAGATGTTTTTCAAGGTTCACCTTGAGTAGAATTTAGAATATTGTTAGAATGTATCCTGTCGACTGACATGTATTTTAAGGTTTAGAAGAGAGTAACATTACAAACCAAATTTACTGAGTCGAGTCCTGAGGGCGACTTCCGGTTTGACTTTCCCCTGGTGGATGTTTCAGGAATTGAACCCAGAAGACGCAACATGTGCTCCATCAAGATGACGTGCCTTGCAGGGACAGGCATAGCAATTTGCATTTTTGCTGAGGCAATGATGGTCTGGCAAATAGCCAATGATGCGAGACATGGATATATCTCCATGGCCCTCTTGTCGGCCTGTGGATACTGGGCTGGTCTCTTGTTTTCCTTGACCGGATGTCTGGTGATCCACGCTGGAAGAATTGGCGGTCGAAGCGTGATGGCTGCGGCAGTGGTAGCAGGTACCATCAGTTTGAGCGTGGCCGGGGTGGGCTCGCTGTGGATCTACGGAAGAAACTTCGTGGCAATCCTGATTGTCCACAACCAAAGTGTCGATCTGGACCTTAGAGAACTATACGCCCTGTGGGCCCCGTTATTCAGCCTGGCCATTGTGCTCGTCTTGCTGAATACGGCGGTGATCGCCACTACGGCAGTCGAACTCTGCCGTTCTTCCAAGACCGGTGGAAAAGTTTGAAGCAGGAGATCCAGCCCCAGACCCTTCTACAGACAAGTAAAAACTGTATTCTTATCGCGTCTTCCAAAAATTTTAAGTTTCTTTGAACCCTGTCCGAGTTATCCGGCCAGGACAGAAACGGATGAGTATTTGTGAACTTTTGTCGCCAGATGGCACCACCAGATCCACGTGTGGACCGGATCGATCAAAAAGAGACTTTTGGATGTTTTTGACTATTTATATATATTTATACGCCACCAGGCAGGAGAAAAAGACAGCATCAAACTTTTGATATTTTATATTTTTATGACCAGTTGGGACTCTCTTCTTATCTAATATATCTCTGAAAGAAGCGAATGTTCATATGTGATAATGTGTACTTGATTGTTCGACGGATACTTAGAGTTGTGATTATTGATATATTTTTATAAAAGAAATTATATTGTTGTGGTGATTTTAAAGAGATTATTTATATTTTTCTACTATTCGGGAGACCCGAGTCGCGGTGAACTCCCAGAAATGTGATTTGTTCAACGGTGTGATATTTAACTCGTTTTTATAAGTGGTTCCATGCTTGTGGCTGGGACAGCCATTCTTCCTTGCGGGGGAGGATGTTAATGTACAAAAGATAATTTAAGAAGTTTTGGTATGATGAGTTAATTTATTGATCTATGATATTGAGTAATTAAGGTGCCTAAATAAAGTATTTAAATGTATTAATTGTATTTGGCCATAGTCAGTCAGTTTGTTATCCGTTATCGCACTAGGGCGCGGTACTGAGGCATTGCCCCCTCATGATGACATGAGTCAGGGTATTGCGCCAGACCTGCCCCTCCATAGATTTAAGGTAGATTGCATCAGAGATGAGTCGCTCACGAGCTCGTCTCTGCGCTTTTGGAATGATGCAAGTCATCGTTCTATTCCTTCCATACTAAGTAATTCTAAGGCAATGGTACCAGGGGGTTGCTAGAATGTTCTAGAACATTGCTGCAATGCCCAGTTAAAATGAGGAAACTCTGATAATATAAAATAAACCCCAAGTCCTGTCACTCTCAGACTCCAACCTGTTACTGAACGAATACACTACGATTGACCTACTGCTCGACAACACTGACAGTATGAAGACATAGAGAGACTGTACTGATTGGACTGAGTGGACTGGACTTGGAAGTTTTACTGAATAGACTTACCTAGACTGCGCGATCTGACTATGGTTCACCGGGGCACCTAAGATATTGACTGATTGACATGTTTCGTGATTGGACCCAATAAAAGCTATAGCTCTCCAAACGTGGACCTATGCTTTACTCGAGTTATTACTACACAAGCTAGCGAGATCAACTAGAATCAACGTTGACATACATAGACATACATTGACATTGACATACATAGACACGGGCACTGTCCTACCGCTGGCTGACCCTCCACCGCTCCATCACTCCACTATAGTGTATGTGTCCCCTCCACTCTCCTCTCTTCCTAGTAGGAGTGCCTTGTGCCTGGGTTTCTTAATTATTTTCTTCTTCTCTGTGTGCCATTTGATATGAGTTTCCTGTTTGCATATCCCCTTTAGGTACACCAGGTACACATAAAGAATATGTTGAATTGAATGTATACATGTATACATATATCTATGTATTTATATATAGATCACAAACATATACTCTACTTGTGTCCAGACGTGTGTACCTGTATGTATCTATAGATGTATCTATACATGTATCTATGCATGTAAGGTATGATAGTGGCAAGTCTACACAGACACTGGCTGGTCACAAGTCACTGTAGTGGTGGTCAGTGCCATTATGTTCCCTTGGAGGGTGCATATGATGTATATCAATAACTACATTCCAAATCATATCATAACAACTGATGATTATGACTATCAGATACCGTATACATACCAATTACACTTATAGGCTAACTGTACGAGTGAATGTATGAATGTATCAAAACAAAAACAAAAACACAAGCAAGTTCATTTGTTGACATGGGCCAATCTAAACACAAACACATGTCAGGCACTGTTGTAAAATTGCTCCCTGTTGACATCACATAGGCGGGTACATAGGGATGGATACAATTCTATGCTAGAAGTATCATTAGAGGCTGATACAAAAATTATTTTTTGGAAGTTAGAACACATTTTAGGAAGTTTTCGGTCAGTGCGCCTCGATGTTGTCCTATGGGCACAATGACTTTAGTTGGCCTGTATCAAGCCTGACAACTGTCCTATCGCATAGTATAACAACAGGATATACATATCGTAGATAGAATAGCTTCCAAGAGTTCTAACATTCTCACTTTCTTATTATACCATTTCCCCAGACACGCCCCTTTCATATCATACACTGAGGGACCCGCAAAGTTATAGTTAAGAAAGGGTCTATTAGGAGAGGTACCCAGAACAAATGAATGACAAGATGTTCTTTGTTCGTAAGGAGTTACTCATTCAGGGGCCCAACTGATCTGGCTCACTTAATCAAAGTGTTTCTAGACTATAGAATTATATAGCATATTGTATACATGTTCAAAACATAATTGCAGAACAAAATTCGAACATAGTTTGCTAACGATCCTAACGAGTTTCTAACGGTTCGTAATGACAAGGAATGAAACCAAAATTGAGAGGGAAATGATATATGTGTCAGTCTATGTTTCTGGCTATTCATACATTGATATTTGTGGCTATTATGGCGGGCGATTAGGGCGATTCTAGCCAGCGAAAATCGCCGGCTGCTGGGGCCTAATTCCATCCCTGTCTCTAAATATTTAAAGCATTGCATAATTAGAATAGAATATATAACTGTGTTCTTTAAAATAAAAGTTGAAAGCGCGCCCCCCTCCTTTTGAAAATGTTGGATCCGCCCCTTGTATAATATATATAGCCTGTCATACTAGTTATGGGAGCCCGCTGAAAGTATTATAGTGTTATTAAGATAACATTGTCATCCCATCATGCCCGCTGTAATTTCTTATCTTACATACGTCAGAGAGCGGCGATGTATGTGCTGCAACTATAATGGCCTAGCTAGCCATGGTCTTTAGAAACATGGTAATACTTGGTATTCATCTAATTGGCAAATTTGTTTCCTATAATTGTCTCTCAAACAAATTAGATAATATTCTAAACCCTCAATACACTGGCATCCATCGCCATTACATATAGTTGTGTGTACGTTGAAGTTCATATGAGAGTATGCTACGTTGAGCAAAACAAATGCCACATATATATAGCGCAGGAAATGTCCGACTGGAGTCCCATGTATGACTTGGCTAAATATGTTAAATTAATACTCATCGAGCCTATAACTGAAATGGTTGAAGCACAAATTAGGGCATATACTTAAGAGTGTCCTTTGAAACTAGGTCACTAAAATTAGTGAGTGGCAGGGGCGCTCGATGCGTATATAGGTTAACTTAATTAGTTGCAAAAGAGGCTATTGCGTCAGCCCATCCTTATGATAGAGTAGAACGTTAACTTCAACTTAGATGGGCAAGCCGCTGAGCCTTCACCGCTAAGTTGGTGTAGACGTGTAGTTAACTTATTCTACCGACTGGGCGTGACAATCAATCGTAGCTATATAGCTTCAACATGTATGTTAATCTGGAAGGCACTAATATGACACTTGCCCAAACTTTTATTTTCGCTAGGACGTTCAACAAAATAGGACTGAACAAATTTCTGAAGATGACTAATTTTCGATCAACTTGACATATATAAATAACATATATATATATATATCTAAAGAGCGAGTCACAACTGGGTGCTGCTCCTGTACAATGTTGACGACATTGCAGCGGAAAAATAGAATGCACATGCACCCTTGTTCCTACGTTTGATATTCATATAGTTTTGCAAGAAGACAAATTATCCATTTTTCTGTTGATAAATGAGGTCAATATTCTCAATTTTAAGTGATTTTGAATGACATTTTGGTGGTCAATTATCTGGGTGATTGACGGGTAATTGCTTTGTGTAGTCAGGTCACATGACAGCAAATTCGGACACATGACAGCAAATGTATGGACATGCGGGAGTCGGGAGTATGCATGGTGCTGACATAAGCACAGAATATATTGTGCATTCATCGGGGCGACCCATTTTCGCCTTGACATTAGACTTAAATGAGTTGGTTCAATTGTATCTGCGATTTCATTAATGGGATATGCGATAGGATAATTAAGGATAAATAAGCGTATAAGCCACATAGCATGAGGTTCGTCTGTCAGACGCTATAGCTCTCTCCTCCATAGTGTACATACACCAAAAAAGTCACAATTAAGAATTAAGATGTTACATTATATCTATGATGCTCCTAGGCAAATTTAAGAAGATATATAGTTCAACATTGCACCAATTCTAGTCAGTATAAGATAGATTACATATGCAATGAATGAGCAATCTGCTCCGCATCCCGCACAAGGACAGAGTAAATTGTCCGGGGAAAGGATATATATTTTGACATATAGTTACAAGTAGTTGATATTTTATATGTCGTAGGGTCGGTTAGTGATGGATGCTGCGGCTCTTAAGCGTAGGCGTTCAAAGGCAGTGTGGGCTAAGGAGAAGTACAAAAGTACAAAGAAGAGTGAAAGTATGTGTCGGCCCCGTTATTCTCTGGAGAATTTATGCAATAATGACTTGACCACATCTACTGAACAGTCGTCATCGTCTGAAAAGACATTTGATGATACGTTGAGTGAAGATGAGTGTGAAAATGAGCTTGAGAATGACGATGAAAATGACCCTGAGAATGAGACTGACGAAGAAATTAGAAATATTTGGCTGGACATAGACAATTTTGAGTTTGACGTGTCAGATGATGAAGAGAAGGAGGAAGTTGAGTCACTAGAGGATCAATTTCGAAAGTGGGTAATAGGATACAATGTGAAGCATAATGCTGCAGACGCCATGTTGAAAATGTGGCGCTCGAAAGGTATCACAGAACTGCCATTGACTACATGTACCCTACTGAAAACACCAACAGACTATGAAATAAAGGGACTGTCAGGCGTATCATATACATATATATCCGTCCAGAAACAAATCACTCGCCATTTCCTACGGTATTGCGAAATTGACAGGGCACAGGTAGATGAGATTGAAATATCACTGAACATTGATGGTTTGCCATTGTTTAAAAGCACAAATGATTCTATTTGGCCAATACTTGTAGCTATTGTCAATATGAAACCAAACACTGTTTTTCCGGTGGCTTTTGCTTATGGAGGGTCGAAGCCACGTGATTTGGATTTCCTAAAAGACACTGTCAGTGACCTGAACGAAATCATGGAAAATGGCATAGACATATCAGACAATTTGCATCTGCCTGTAAAAATAAAATGTATTGTTTGTGATGGTCCAGCCCGGACAATGGTCAAGGGAGTGAAGTTGGTTTCAGGGTATTTTGGCTGTGACAAGTGCGAAATGAAGGGCAGGTGGAATGATAAATTCACTTTCTGTCAAATTGACAATTTAGTTTTGCGAACAGATGAGAGCTTCAGAAATAAGCGAAATGAGCCATACCACTTAAAGAATACGCCGTTCACAGATTTGAAAATCAATATGATTGACTGCTTCCCTATTGACTACATGCACCAAGTTATACTTGGTGTCATGAAGCGCTTAATGGTTGTCTGGTTGCATGGCCCACGCAATGTAAAGATGAGCAATGGCCAAAAAGAACGCGTGAGCGAGCGTCTCATTTCACTGAGAAAATGCATACCAGACTGTTTTGCACGCAAGCCGCGGCCCCTTAAAGAATTTGACCGTTGGAAGGCCACGGAACTCCGGCAATTCTTGCTTTATACAGGCAAATTAGTCCTTCTCGACATAGTACGCACCGAGCTGTATGAACATTTTGTCTGCCTAAATGCGGCTATTCTCTTCCTTGTAGGGGAAAGAAAGTCAAGAGAGCAGTAC
Organism: Sthenelais limicola; assembly: GCA_942159475.1. NCBI lineage: Eukaryota > Metazoa > Annelida > Polychaeta > Phyllodocida > Sigalionidae > Sthenelais > Sthenelais limicola. The sequence continues at coordinate 61,407,803 of OW804095.1, read as the reverse complement.
ACATATGTACACAATCTACTGAGGTATTTTGTGTCCAAGGCTGAGGAGTTGTACACGGATAAATTCATGGTCTACAATGTTCATTCTCTCCTCCATATTACACGGGAGGCCAGCCTCCATGGCAATTTAGATGAATGCTCTGGATTCATGTTTGAGTCATACTTGTATCAGATCAAGCAGGGTGTCTGTTCTGGTCATAATGTCCTGGCACAAATCGTACGGCGCGGACGCGAACAAGCAACACTGCCTATACCTCGGTGGGTACATAATGTTGAGTTGCAATTTTCACGGCCCAACAACATATATGCTCTAGATGATGGGTCATTTGCGGAAGCTGTGAATATGGAAAATGAGAACAAAGTGTGCTGTCGTGTTTATAGGAAAGTACGTTATGACAATCTCTTTGTTAAACCATGTGACTCTATTGAAGTAGGCATTAATTGTTACCTGCAATGAAAGGGAAGTGCAGATGAAAGTAGTAGACCGCACAAAAATTAAGCATCAGGCAATACTACTTAGTGATGAAAATGACCGGTCCAAGTGCATATTCATGAAAGTGGTCCATGACGTATCTAAATGAGGAGAAAATGATGTAAGTGTTCTTTCATGTGTGAGATTTTAGTTGTATATGTTTGCAAGGGTGGCAGGGCATTATATTATTTTAAATGTTTCTATCAGTTATTTATAATTGATATGTGTTGTAAGTGTTCGTTCAGGCGTGAGTTTTGACTTTGATATGTTTGCAAGGGTGCCAGGCCATTATATTATGTTAAACGTTTCTATTATTTATAATTGATATGTGTTTTATTGTAATTTTGAATGGTACTATAATATAGTCATTTTTCAGATGTCACGCCAAGAGAAAGTCTTATTCGCTGAAGGGGACATATATGCAGCAGTGGAGTTTCGTGATGGATTGGCTACTGTCGCCATAAAGTGGATGTCACCTGACGTATGTTATATTTATATTTTTATGTTAAAAACAGGCTAATTATGAACGATTATAATTATAATTATTGTGAATATTATGAAGGTCATTTATTAAAAGGTCTTGTGTGCTTCCTTTTCCCTATTAGTAGCATATATTAGATAAAAGATCAATAGATAAAGTGATCAAATGTGTTAATACATGATACATTAATATTATGTTAATGTTCCATTTGTAAGAAAATAAAGTGTATATATTGACATTGCAACTTTTTTACTATGTCAACAGAGGAAATTTTGCTGGTGGCCTGGTGGTACCAAAGTTGCTGCTGCACTGACCGCGCTGCAGCAAGAGGACATCAAGACTTGGGAGAGGTGCAAGGTGCTGAAAACTTATGGGACTGCGCCAACTGTACTTGAAGCCCGAAGAATGGAAAATGATGCTCAGTACGAGTCCAGCGTGGAAAACGTAGCGGCAGAACCTCTAGGAAAAGGACAGAGAAGGAGGAACCCATCGAAAAAGCTGCGGTTTGGCGAAGGTGAGTGGTATACATAGATGATAATTATTTGCCAATTGATTATTGTGATCAGGACGTGATTGTTTGTCATTGTTAGGGGCCTTAATTGTTGACAATGGAATGGATAATATTGCACATGATGAATAGTTTCGTTTAATTGAGTCGAATAATTGTATCCATAGTCTAATAATTGTATTTAGGTTCGCACAACGCCAGTTAAGTGAGTGTAATCATTTTATTTAGGTGTATACTTGTCTAATCTGATTAAAATACATTACAGATGATCAAACGGCAGAAAAAGTGGCAGGGGATAACGCGGATGAGGAGAGTGAGGGCGACGAGGAGCATGACAAGGATAGAAATAATATTAAGGAGAAAATCAAAATGCCCAATACAAACACTATTAATAGAAATAGACAATCGGAGGCACATTTGGACGAGAACACAATACACTCACCACCATCGGTACAGTCGCCACCATCGGTAGAAGCGCAATTTCAAGCATCCAATGTTGGAGTCGTAAATAGAGACGCACCCCCAATGTCTTATAATGGAGTTATGTACAGTGCCACAAACTTGGCTGCGTCAAGCAGCAGAGCGAATTATGAGGCTACTTCCGGCTACACTCACCTTCGACAAAACTTTTACAGTCCGGGCGTGCAACAATTTACTTCCATGAACTACAGTCAGCTTCCGGGCGGGCAAGAATCTACTTCCACGAACTACAGTCCGGGCGGGCAAGAATCTACTTCCATGAACTACAGTCCGGGCGGGCAAGAATCTACTTCCATGAACTACAGTCAGCTTCCGGGCGGGCAACAATCTACTTCCATGAACTACATTCAGCTTCCGGGCGGGCAACAATCTACTTCCACGAACTACAGTCCGGGCGGGCAACAATCTACTTCCATGAACTACAGTCCGGGCGGGCAACAATCTACTTCCATGAACTACAGTCAGCTTCCGGGCGGGCAACAATCTACTTCCATGAACTACAGTCAGCATCAAAGCGGTTCAAGAGTAGAGAGTCAATCGCCCGCCAACTCTAGCTATAGTCCATTCTCTCCTGTTCCTTCGAGTAGTAGGACGACGACACCATCCTTCGCCTCTTCGCCTTTGAGTTTGTCACAGCGTTCTCCATCCGAAAGCATGTTCCAACACCCAATAGGTGAGAATTTGCAAATGGGATCATATTTGAAAAGATGATGGATAAAAAAAAATGAATAAGATGTACTCTAGTTGAATTTTGCAGATAAAAGTTAGGCGTAGTGTCAATTAAAAAAGATTGTTTAATATTGATATATAGTATTATAAATATAAATAAAATTTAGAATAAGAATGATTTAATAAGTTAGAGAGTGGTAATGGAGTTTGTGTAAGTGACTTTATGAAATATATATTAACACATGTGTCCATATGTTAAGTTTATCTATATTATATAAGATTGCCGCTGTGAGGAACGCATCAAACCGTTATTGGAAGAATATCACAACAAGGTGCTCAAATTGCTTGAGACCAAGAGACGCTCATATTGAAACCGGCAGAGACCGAATTAGAAATGCAGGCATTGGAAAATAACTTGGCAAACGCCAATTTCCGAAAGGCCATGGTATGTTTGAGCATTATTCATATGGAAACAATTTATATATAGAAGCATATTTAAGATGTAATGACGTCAATCATTATAACAATTATAACAACAACATAGCAATTATGTATGATCATTTTTCGTGAACAAAAATATTGTTATGTAGACATAAAGAGCTATTGTATATGAATATGAAGAGAAGAAGGAAGAATATGAATTAATGAGCGTGGGTAACCCTACACGTCAATATGAGGTGTGGGCAGGCCTATATAAGAATATCCCAAATTAAAGTGATTGATATGTTTTGTTTATAGATGAAACACCTTCGAGCAGGTGCAGGTGTAAAACCAGGGGCAACAATATCAAACTGCTTGAGACGATTGGCAGGCAATGGTGTTTGGGAGTTTTATAGCATACATGGCAAGGGGGGCAAAAAGATCCTTAAAAATTTGCGCCCGAGAGTGCTGGAAGCAATAAGATGTGAGTATATATATGTTTGATAGTCTTTTCACATTTTGTCTAATAGTGGGCCAATGAGGTGTTGGCAGTGTATGGTAGCAGGTTTTATTGAGGTGGTCAGTAAAAAGACGTCCTCCTTTATATGAATGCGTCAGACGTCAAGCAGGTCAATGAAATGGTAGAATAGAATCAATTAAAAAAAAAATAGGTAGGCGTCATCTATCGATGAATATAAATAATAGGTAAAGGTTTAAAATGAAAAAAAAATCATCGAATAAAATAATATTGGCGAATTTGCTATTTTATGTTTTATGGTGTATTATGATCTAATTATTTTGCATGTTTTTTTCAGATACAACCGCTAGGATGCATACTGAGTGTGCAGATCCACTGATATACAAACTGTTGCTGGACCTGCTAAAGGGTGCTGCATATAAAACCGGTGGTTCCAAATTTGAGTCCAAAAAAAAGAAAAAGAATGCTGGAGTGGGCGCTGGACAGAATGATAATGAGGAGGACGGAGCGAATGGTAATGGCGGGGACGACCTTACAAATGTGGAAGAAGTGGACGATTAGTGTATGAAATAGAATGGTGGGCGAAAAAAGATTTTTAATATTATAGAGGTTTGCATCAGTGCATCAGCATGCTGGCAATATGAGAAAGTTATGAAATGGCATTAGAACGAACGAGATTAGAAGTTATAATTTGTGATTTTGCCTAGTTCGGTTTTTACGTTTTAAGATAAGACGTGTCAGTCTTGTGTATAGCTTTTTTCGGTGAGTAATGTTCATGAACATTAGACTATAAGATAGGAAAAAGGCTACATGGGGAAATTACAAAGTTTTGAAATACTATTGGCAAGAAATAAATCATTTTTAGTTAGTTTTTTGCATGAATCAGAGGATCAGAAGTAAGCGAAATGCAACATACCATTTACAAATTACGCCGTTCACAGGTGGAGAGTTGTAAATAAATATGATTGACTGGTTCCCTATTGACTACATGCACAAAGTGGGTTGACCCATAAGAACTTATAATTGTGTTGCAGTGCCTCTCCCTGGTGGCAAAATGACAAACATTTGAAAGTAAAGATAAGGAGTGATTTGGACTATTTGTGTTTGTACCTTAGATCTTTAAAACAATGGCAAACAATCGATTTACTCATCTGATCTGATACAAGTATGACTCACAGATGAATGCACAGCACTCATCTCAACTGTCGACAGCAATAACAATTGCCTGCATTACATAAATTTTCTTTAGCGAAAATACTGTAATGTTTGTTAACATTATTCAGAAAACAATTTTTGATGTCTTAGTTAAAAATTATTCTATTTGGCCGATACTTTTAGCGATGAGAGTTTGAGTCACTAGAGGATCAATTTCGAAAGTGGGTAATAGGATACAATGTGAAGCATAATGCTGCAGAGGCCATGTTGAAAATGTGGCACTCGAATGGTATCACAGCACAGATCTGCCATTGACTACACGTACCCTACTGAAAAAACCAACAGACTATGAAATAAAGGGACTGTCAGGCGTATCATATACATATATATCCGTCGAGAAACAAATCACTCGCCATTTCCTACGGTATTGCGAGATTGAAATATCAATGAACATGGATGGTTTGCCATTGTTTAAAAGTTCTAATGATTCTATTTGGCGAATATTTGTAGCTATTGTCAATATAAAACAAAAGAGTGTTTTTCTGGTGGCTTTTGCTTATGGAGGGTCGAAGCAATGTGATTTGGATTTCTTAAAAGACACTGTCAGTGACCTGAAGGACGAAATCAGGGAAAATGGCATAGACATATCAGACAATTTGCACCTGCCTGTAAAAATAAGATGTATTGTTTGTGATGGTCCAGCCCGGACAATGGTCAAGGGAGTGAAGTTTGTTTCAGGGTATTTTGGCTGTGACACGTGCGAAATGAAGGGCATATATGCAGGTGGCATGATAAAGTCACTTAAATTTCGGTCAAATTGACAATTTAGTTTTGCGCACATGCAGATGAGAGGTTCAGAAGTAACCGAAATGCGCCATATACGATTTAAAGAATATGCCGTTCACAGATTTGAAAATCAATATGATTGACTAATATGATTGCTATTGACTAATGCACTAAGTTATAGCTGGTGTCATAAAGCGCTTGAAATTGTCTGGTTGCATGGCCGGCGCAATGTCAAGATGAGCAAATCATAGCCAAAAAGAAAGTGTGAGTGAGCGAGCGTCGCGTTTCAATATGAAAATGCATATACCAGACTGTTTTGCATGCAAGCCGCGGCCGGCCACATAAATAATTAGAGACTTGGAAGGCGACCTATTCTTGCTGTACACAGGCAAAATAATCATTCAGGAAAATGAGTCATAAGTCGCAAAATTGCTATTTTTCAAAGTGATTAATTGACAGCATATATTTGTGGAAATGTGTTAATATTTGGGGGAGTTCATCACCTATAGCTATATCACTCAATGTATCAAATCTCAGGACAATATATGTGATATATAGTTGCGTTTAAAGTTGTAAAAAGGGTGGGAAAATGTGTGCAGTCGAAAATAGCATTTATTTTGGTATGTGCACATAGACGCATGTATTGCAGTGATCTGATCCCTGGTGGGAAAAGGTGGAAGGTCGAAAATAGCATTTAGTTTGCTATGTGTACATAGACGCATCGATTGCAGTGCCTCCATATGGAGTATAGTTAGTTAGTTTAGTGTTTATTGGCCCCCCAAAAATATTATTATCTTTATAAAACTATTATTAAATTATTAGACTGTTTACTATTATTGGAATAGGCTGGATCTCATCTTTTCAAATCTCAAAATGTATTTTTTGAGACTTAGGACTCATTTTACTGAAACGGATAATATATGTACACAATGTCGTGAGGTATTTTGTGTCAAAGGCAGAGCAGTTATGGAGGGATAAATTGATGGTGTCCCTTATCCATATGACGTGGGAGGCCAGCCTCCATGGCAGTTTAAGCCGCGGCCCCTTAAAGAATTCGACCGTTGGAAGGCCACGGAACTCCGGCAATTCTTGCTTTATACAGGCAAAATAGTCCTTCTCGACATAGTACGCACCGAGCTGTATGAACATTTTGTTTGCCTAAATGCGGCTATTCTCTTCCTTGTAGGCGAAAGGAAGTCAAGAGAGCAGTACACATATGTACACAATCTACTGAGGTATTTTGTGTCAAAGGCTGAGGAGTTGTACACGGATAAATTCATGGTCTACAATGTTCATTCTCTCCTCCATATTACACGGGAGGCCAGCCTCCATGGCAATTTAGATGAATGCTCTGGATTAATGTTTGAGTCATACTTGTATCAGATCAAGCAGGGTGTCCGTTGTGGACATATATATGTCCTGGCACAAGTCGTACGGCGAGGAGACAAACAGGCAACACTGTCTATACATCGGTGCGTAGATAATGTTGAGTTGCAATTTTCACGACCCAAAAACATATATGCTCTAGATAATGGGCGATTTGCGGAAGGTGTCAACATGGAAAATGATGAGGAATAAGTGTGCTGTTGTGTGTATAGGAAAGAACGTTATGACAATCTCTTTGATAAACCATGTCGGTCGATTGAAGTAGGCATTGTTATGTGCGATGAAAGGGAAGTGCAGATGCAAGTAATCATCAACAATTAATGAAGAAATAAAGCATCAGGCAATACTAGTTAGATGGCCAATAAATAATTATCTTATATTATATTAGTTAGTGATGAAAATGACAGGTCCAAGTGCATATTCATGAGAAATCAGTGGCAAATGATTTATTTCTTGACAGTAGTCAGCAGTATGGTTATGATTGCATATTATATGGAATGAGAATATTATGTTTGAATAATATTTGTGTAAGATGGAAGAGTGTGTCCATTCTGGAGATAATTAAAATGGTGTGTCAAAATGGATGTTAATGACAGTGATCGATGACATTTCCAAATGAGGGGAAAATGATTTATTTTGTGACAATACTATTATTGTAATAAACTTACAATTTACTTTGTGATTTGCACTTTTCTGCCTGTATTGTGTGCAGTCGAAAATAGCATTTATTTTGGTATGTGTACATAGACGCATGTATTGCAGTGCCTCCGCCTGGTGGGAAAATGTGGAAAGTCGAAAATAGCATTTATTTGGGTATGTGTTCATAGACGCATGTAGTGCAGTGCCTCCGCCTGGTGGGAAAATGTGGAAAATGGAAAATAGCATTGGTTTTGCTATGTATAAATAGATGCATAGATTGCATTGCATCGGCCTGGTGGGAAAATGTTGAATAGTAATGAATGTGTTTCATAAGATAGATATATGGTCGGAAAATTTGAATCGTTTGAAATAGCAGTATATATAGCTATAGAGATGTGTACGAAAAAATGTGTGTCCATATATAAAATATTGGAAATGATATGAATTATGTGCATGTATGTTTGCTGTAAATTGATTTTATGTTTGTTGTTGCCAAATAAAGTCATTCTAAAAATATATATGTTATTTGTTTAGTCACTATTTATAACATTTCACCAACGTCAATAAAACGTTCTCAATATCGCCCTATTTTGATGTTAGTCCAACGTCAAATGAAGGTTGATATAACCATTATTAAACATCAATTAAACGTTGATCGACCGTTCATTCAACGTAAATATTGGCCCCTTAAGTAGACGTCATTATTACGCACGTTAATTCGAGGTTAAATTGACGTTGAATTAAATTTATTTTAACATTGATTTGAGGTTGATTAAACGTTTATTCGACGTTAAAATTAACGTTAGGAAAACCTATTATATTTACGTCAAATTGACGTTTTATTAAGAACGATGAATTAACGTCAACATTACGTTGTTTTCACGTTTTTCCGACGTTGGCAGAACAAATGCTGTTTCAACGTACGATAAAAAGACGTCAAACCAACGTCGTTACAACGAACGTTGTTTCAACGTTCGATAAACCAACGTCAAACTAACGTTAGATTGTAAGGTTGGTTTGATGTTGGTTCGAGTCCAGACGTTAAAACATATTCCCAACGTTATGAGAAAGACGTCATTCCTCTTGATCCAAGACGTCATTCCAACGTAGAATAAACCTCATTTTGTTACCTGGGGAGGGGGACGAAAGGGGAGGAAGGATAAAACAAATATTATTTGTCTGTTTACTGTCTAACCTTTATCTCCCTCCCCCCCCCCCCTCTCTCTCTCTGTCTTTTCTTTATCTCCCTCTCCCCCTCTCCCCTCTCTCTCTCTTTCTCTCAGAGAAAGAATGTAGAACTTTCTACCCATCCACACAGTAATTCTCTGACACGGGCAGCATTTGATTTCAGCAGGTAATTTTTTTTAGAAAAAAATAAATTATATGATATAGACCTATGTGGGCTCAAGTGGCGAAGCCGCTTGTCATGATACAATGCATATAACTGCTGCTGCACTTGTTTTCCTCCAAATATCACACGACCAAAGGCGCATAACGTCATTCGCTTACCCGCGGTCCCGTTCTCGCGTAATCTCGCGCTCTCGCTGGAAGGGCACGCCCACTTGTGACGTTCCCGCGGTCGGTCAACAAAGCTGCACTTCAGCGGACGTCAACACGGACGTCGACGCTCTGAATAGCAAATTACCAAGCCTCCAACACCATGATGTAAGTATCTATTATGCTTTAAAACATATAGAAAGTGTTTGTTAACTGTATTTTACCAAGAATTGGCCAGTTCTTAGTATTTAATCCAAATTCCGTAAGGATTACTAGGGTCTAGGCATTGAAGGTGGACTAGAGTAGAGGTCGTACACACCCATAGTATGTGTGCAACACTTACAGCTATACTAGATTATATATCAGACCCAAATTTACAAATATTCATACTTCATCTATATATCTTGACTTACATTTCTGAAATCTGCCTACTTTAGTGTATTAACTCTCTTTTGGATCGTTTCTATGCGTAACTGCATGTTGACATTTCCCGCTAGATGTCTCCACAAGCCATATTGTAGTAATGATACTTATAGACAGAGGACAGCACTAGTTTGGTATTTATTCAGTCTTGGGTCCCGGGCTAACATTTCGGGGCATATCCATAGTGGGAAGGACTATTATTTTCAGTGTGTGTGTCAGGGAGGGGGAGAGGAGATGGGGGGGGGGGGGGGGGGATGGGGGGAGAGTAGAGAGAGGGGAGAGGAGGAGTGAGGAGTGAGGGAGAGTCCAACAGAGGGGGAGAGTGACGAAAACTAAGGCCAAGAAATGTGTACAACACTAAGTAAATTTTAATGTTGCCACCACCTACATTTAACATGAATAACATTATAGATTACATTTACGTTTTAGGTATTCTAAAGTTTATTCCATGTATTTGTGTATTTCCTAGGTATGACATCCCTCTCAGCTCTCCTGCCCTTGATATAACCATATTAAATGTGTTGATAAGGGCGCAAAACAACCAATCTTACTCACTCACCAACTTAAAATTCCCACTAGACCTTTATCCCTAGCTATCAATTTCCTACCATTCAAATTACATTTTTATCTTGATATATTTCACCATATGATTTTAAGCAAGATCATCATACACTATCATAATTTGTATTTAATTTTTTTGTTTTTACAAATCCCTTTATTGCAATAATTACAATATACTTGAATAATCACTATAATAATTACAATATACTTGAATACTGAATCACTCAAACACATCGCAATGGACGTTTATGTCTACTCTTTCTGTCTGTCTCTCTGCCTCTTACTCACTTTCCTTCACCCACAAGGGAGAGCGGGTAAATTGTGTAGACAATATTCAGAGGTATCAATAAGGTC